>OZ023262.1:276259466-277581966 GCA_964006375.1 Tillus elongatus
CCACTGCAAATTGAAATTTTATCTTATATATCAAACACATCACCTAGAAATATACATTGTATATATGAAATTCATTCATGAAAATATTTACTTACCGTGTTTATATTACAAATTAGCAAAATAAAATAAGACGTCATTTTGCGGCTGCTTCAACCGTTGGCATTTGCCGACTGGCGATTACCCTTGACAGACTGACAGAGATGCTAGAAACCAAACGGCACGGAGTTGGCAGATGGTACAAACGAATTTAATAATATTATTTTGGATTATAATGAGGAAGGTGTAAATCAAAATTTCTGGGTATTAACCAGTTATTGGATGGATTTTACTTTTCAACGAACTTTCATTTGTCATCAATATTTACGAATATGTGTAATGCAAGATGTTATACATTCTAAGATTCAAAAAAATATTTATTACATCTGACAACCTGGCTCATTTATATTCGATGGTCACTGACTGTTGCGTCCTTGGTCAGCCTATAATTTCTCTATTCTAAAGTAAAAGACATTTGTACTCTAACCATCCTTGTCAACGTTGAATGAGCGAAATGCCTAATGGAATTTGAACTGATTAAGATTGTTTATTTTCAACAAATTTTTATTTGCGAATAACTTATTTTCTAGTGGGCCATTTAATTTGAAATTAAGTTAACAGCTTTATTATGACGTCTTCTATGCATGTACATCATTCGAAGTACTTTAATACTTAAAAAATATTGCATTTTAAACATTTTCTTTTAATTTTTTTAGAAGTATCAAAGATCAAAGTAATCTTCAAATTTAGTCGAAATCGGTCGAGTATTTTTTGAGTTATCGGTTGGACACACACACACAAGTATATATATATATATATATATATATATATATATATATATATATATATATATATATATATATATATATATATATATATATATATATATATATATATGTATATATATATATATATATATATATATATATATATATATATATATATATATATATATATATATATATATATATATATATATATATATATATATATATTATACCTTCGATATGGGTTTAGCGGCAAAAATCCGCGCTTGTTTGAACAAATTTTCCAAGAGTCTCTCCATCGATACTTCTTGATTAGTGAATTTTCTTAATGACAGTTCACTAATAAGGCGGAGCTTCCATGTGCTCAAGGCTTGAAAGAAATGTTTAGTAATATGATGAGAGACGATAAAAGTGACTGTAATACCGTTTACTTTTGGTAACGAAAAATAAATAGAAAGTTATCTCACAGCATAACTGTTTCTTATGCTGTAGTTATATGTTAGGTTTAGGTTTAAGGATTAAAAGGCATAAGAAGAAGACAATGACTACAATGACAGTGTGGAATCGACCAATAAGAAGCTACATAAACATACCGTAACACAAGTCTAATGCAAACTCAAAGCATGCACACCGGTCCTCCAAAATGATGAGGAGGGTAAATGTCAAAAATATTTCAAAATTTGTCCTCCAACCTACTTATCACCTCACCTTTTTAGCAAAATACTCCAAGCTGTTTTTCAGATATCCGATTGTAACTTTTTAAAATCCTCACACTGTATATATCAATATATAAAACTTGTAACTGACCCCAGATATGTGGTCTACCGGGCCTAGTTCGAGCCCATTTTAAGAATCTTTTAGTACCCTGTATTTTTGTCATCATTTTTAAAAGATATTGCTTTGATTCTTATGAGAACCGAAATATTGAATTGGTAATAATAATAATAATGATAACCTTTATTCCATTTATGATACATAAGTTATATAAATCGATATAAATGCACAATATATTCTAACACAGTACTCTTCCACTTATATATCTGGAATAGCATGCGGTTCAGTGTGCTAGCAGTGATCACTCACACGCTGGCACTGGTCTTCCACCGCTACTACAGTTAAAAATACATTGGAACAAACATATGTACAAACATTTCGAACAAAAAATAAATAAAATAATATAATATAATATCACAAACATACTAGTAACCAACCCATACCAAACCCATTGACAAATTAGTCCAACCCAATCCAACCCATCTTATCACTGCATGATAGTCAATGCCTAATCTTATTCTAAAATGCCGACTGGCATTGCAACGCCAACACCCCAGGAACTACATCAGGCACTACACCAGGTCATTCTTAAGTAACCCGTTGACAAGACAATTTCCGACGGTACCAGCAACGGAATCTGTTCAAAGAAATATTTCTGGCCTCAAAAGGGAGCCTATTGTAGAATCTCGCCACACCTAACGTGAACGATGCTTCGAACAACGCCGTTTTATGTAACGGAGGGGTCACCGTAAACCTTTGTCTCAAATTCAGTGTGTGCACGTCTGTTCTAAAATTGATTTTGTTGTAGAGATAGGGAGGCTTATGTGTTTTAATGATCCGATAAAAAAGACATCCTGAATAATACCCAACTATTCCAGGTATATTTAACCATCCACTAGACCCAAAAGCAGCTGATATACTGTGATACTTACTTATGCCATAGATTAGCCTAATACAAGAGTTTTGAGCCCTCTGAGTTCTTGAAACATCACAGGAACGTAAACAGGGCCCGTAGACAGATAGACAATGATTAAAAACGGATAGCACCAACGAATCACACAGCAAGAGCCTACTTTTACGATTTAAATAATGCCTGCAGGAACATATTCTCCTAAGCCTTTAAAATGCTAGCATAATGATTCTTGATACATGACTTTCAAATTTCATGTCGCTATCCAGCAGCAACCCCAGACTTTACCCACTCTCTTGAAGAGCCAGTCGTAAGCCATTTATTTCTACATCCACAAGTTGGAAATAGTTGAGCCTGTCAATCTTCCTACCAAATAGAAGTAAAGTGGATTTCACAGGATTCAGTTTCAAATTATATGCTGCTGACACTTGGGAAATAGTATTCAAATACTCTGTTATTCGAAGGCATAACTGAGTAGTACACCTGGGTGTCATCTGCGTATGAGTGAATTTGTGAATACTTGATGTTGCTGAATATGTTACATGTATAAATAGCATTTAATAGAGGACTTAGGATATATCTCTGCGGTACGCCTGTTTTCAAAGGTATGTCGTCAGTAAGCTTTCCTCTCAAAAAAATCCTCTGCGAATGATCACTTAAGTAAATTTCCACCATTTTCATTGCAGAATTACCCAGTCCTATAAATTCTAAAATGTAAAGAAGGATTGCATGGTTCACCGTGTCAAAGGACCTGCTATAGTCCAGCAGTACAAGTATTGTCATCAACCCTTTGTCACTTGCTGAAAGTATATCATCCACAATATCCAGCATAGCTGTAGCGCAGCTATACCCTGCTCGAAAACCAGACTGTCTTTGAGGTAGTATGTTGTATTTATGTATATGGGACTTCAGCTGATCGTTCATTACTTTTTCTAAAATTTTTGACAACACTGGCAATCTGCTTACACCCCTAAGATCACAAAACTATTCAACACCTGCTGACTTTGCAGTCGGTATCACCTTAGACCTGTTCCACTCAGTGGGATACCAGGATGTTCTTATACAAGCATTCATCACATGCGTAATATATGGAAAAATAAACGGACAAGAGAGCAAGAGAAATACAATTTTTCAATTTTACTCCAAAATTGCCTTCAAAACACAACTATTGTATCTTACTTGTTCGCCTTATATAAATATTGTAAACATATTTCTAATTGCAGAATACGGCAAATTCCAATGGATCCTTTTAGGGGTATCTGGCTTGATTTACGCAGCATGTGCTATTAGCGTGACTACACTATCATTTGTTTTGCCGTCGGCCCAGTGCGACTTTGATTTATCTTCAGTTGACAAAGGAAAGCTATCAGCGATGCCACTAATTGGTAAGTTATCTGGTGCAAATTATAATTAATTAATTCTAAAAAATGTTGCTTAATTAAAGAAGCTATCGCAATGCACAGCAATTATCAACGCAAAAGATACTACTGCAGACCACAGTATGTGTATTGTTTAATTATATAGTTGTATATACAGTGTGTCAACATTTAGATGCTCACCATTGGTGTATCGGGTATTATAAAAGATAGAGCAAGGGTCAAATGGGGAATGTCTTGCGGAATTCAATGCTCACAACAAATATCATTTCCAGTACATCCTGATTTTCTTCCACTTTAAGATATTTCGAAAAAACTAAAATTTTTCGATTTCATTTTTCTACGACCGATTTTGAACTGTACATTGTTTAGACACTCTTTATGACAAATTTATTGTTGTTAACACAAACTACCTGCTTTTATTTATCGCGTTATCTTTTGTTTTTCTTATCGCGGCCATTTTAAATTTTTGTACAACATGTCTGAAATGTCTGAATTTATACGAGAGATATTAAGAGAACAATTTCGGGATGCAGCAAGTGCGTTATAGTAGCGAATTTTCGTAAGAATTGTACACTATTATTATACGGCATATTAGTAAAGTTAATACGTTAAACTTACACAGACCTTGAAGCGTTCTGTCTCCCTTGCTCTGGTGCCTAGTCGTGGAGGGCCTGCTAGGGAGGCTCTCGGTAGGGGGGTATAAGATACAGGGCTATGCGGACGACATTGTCATCATAGTCCGAGAAAAGGTTACAGAGTCAGTGTGGGAGCGCATGCAGATAGCACTAAAAGTGGTGGAAAGGTGGACTGTTGGTCAAGGGCTCGGGGTGAGCCCCGAGAAAGCAACCGTCATACCGTTTACGAGGAGGAGGAAGTGGGAGAGCCACAGAACTCTCACTCTATACGGTAGGAGCATTCCAATGGCCAGGTAGGTAAAATATCTTTGGGTCGTATTGGACTCAAGCTAAGCTGGAATGGTCACGTTGAAAAAATACTGCGTAAGGCAGTCATGACCTTAGCAGTCACTAGGCGGTTATATGAAAAACCGTGGCCACTAAGACTTAGTATGGCCCACTGGCTGTACACAAGGGTGGTCAGACCATCACATACGCGGCACTGGTCTGGTGGCGTAAGGTGACACAATTCAGTGCCAAACAAAAACTAGGCAAGATCCAAAGAATGGCCTGCCTGGGCATCGCAGGAGCCATGATTTCAACCACAACAGCCGCCATGGAGGTGTTGCTGGATCTGCCGCCCCTATACTTAGTTATTATGGGGGATGCCAGGCTAGGATTATACAGACTAGTCTGCAATGGTAGACTGAAGATCAACCCTGGCTTCAGGGACCAGTGTAAAATTCAGGAGATCGTGAAGGAGCCCATGCTTGAAATGAGGTCAAACTTTGCGAGCCCGCGAATCTGCAGGGAAAAAATTTTACAGTGGAAATCCCCGACCGCGAGACATGGCGGGAGGAGACGCTGGGCATACCACGAAACGGGCTCGTCTGGTTCACGGACGGATCCGGTGGGGAGCGTGGGACGGGGCCAGGTGTTTATTCGGGAGGATCGAGGGTAAGTCATAGTATTTCCTTCGGGGCCCATGCAACGGTTTTGAGGCCAAAATGTACGTCATATTGCACTGTTCGGGAGAACAAGAGGAGGGGCTACACCAGCAAGCGGATCCTCATATCCACAGACATCCAGGCAGCCCTTTAGACCCTAAGTAGCCCACGGGTAAATTCCAGGCTGATAAGTGAATGCCGAGACGAGACGAGCGACCTGGCTGGGCAGAATGAGGTCACCCTCATCTAGGTTCCGGGTCACTCGGAGGTCAAAGGCAATGAAGAATCTGACAGTCACGCGAAGAGAGGGGCAGCAGAACCATTTATAGGACCAGAACCGGTTCTGGGCGTGACAAAGAGCACTGCCAGAGGAGCCATTTTGTCCTGGGTCAGAAACGAACACAAGGTGTACTGGGAAGACTGTCCAGGTCTCAGACATGGGAAGTCAGTAATTGACGAACCCAGTTCTAAGAGAGCTGTGGAGCTGCTGTGGGGCTGCTTAGCAGAGGGCAGCTCAGAAACATAACAGGTCTCTTGACAAGACACATGGCTGTCAAGAAACACCTGCATAAAATGGGGCGGTCCGAGGGGGACCTCGCATGCAAACTCTGCGGCGAGACGGAGGAATCAGCCCTGCATGTCTTGTGTTAGTGTAAAGCTCTGGACCGCAAAAGACAACTGATCTACGGTCAGCCTAGACCGGAGACAGAGCAATATAAAAGTTCACCCTACCAATCGCTGTACAGACTAGTTCAAGTCACAGCGATTTTGGAATGAGTGGAGTAAAAATACTAAGGGCATGCACAATAAGCCAAAGGCTGCAGTGCTATCGGGGTGGCAAAGACACCGACGAGACCTGAGAGAAAACAATGTTATAAATCGAATAAACTAATTATTATTATATGTTCGAGTAGTGACAAGTCTGGGAAGCGAGGAGGCGACGGGGGTAGGGTCACGTTATTTTCTTGTAAGAACCTTGTAGAAACCTTTGCTGTTTGGGGACTCGCGTTGTCTTTTTGGAAAAGTTGTTAAATTAACTCTCGTCTGTACGGCAGTGCAACAGAATTCAGTATGTCTCGTATGTCATCATTTTCGTTCGAATTTATGTCAACAGAAACAAATGTATACCGTATATTATCGCACTCCATACCAGCACCACTGTGCAAGCGCCGAATGCCGTTCCATAGCAAATTCTCAATTTCTTCGTTTTCCACGTAATTGTTTTACTGTTCTGCGACCATCTTGGATCCAAATACGGAATCTGGATTCGTTAGAGAACACAACACGATTCCATTCACCATCCCAATTTTATACGCCGTTATACTACTCAAGCTGACAAGCACGATTTCGACGTATCAGTGGGAGGCATAAAAATGGACTAACTGCGAACAAAGCCCAAAAGCACGCATTCTGGGATACATCATTACCATGGGGATTCTTTGTTGTAAAACTTTCAACCAAGCATTTCCAATCGACCGTGTTGTGGAAACTCTGTCTTATAAAGCCGTAATCCTCAACAGACGATCTTCCTGTACTGAAGTTGCTGGAGATTGTCCGTATCTATGTCGGCCGTTATAGATTTCTTCTTCAAACCATCTGGACGAACACTGTAACACTGTTAGGACACTGCGTCCTATGCGATCTAAAATTTGTCTGATTGAAAAACCGGCTTTCCGTATGCGTCCCCATTTGAATTCACTTAAATGATTGTAATTATTCCGTAAACGGCGCCTAGGTATAATGACTTAATGCACTTAATGAATTGAGCACAAATCGCTACGAAATGTTGCTTCAAACTGAAGGAAACGCAAACAGACGAAAAAGAGTAGTATAAAAAATTTAATTCCAATTGGTCGACCCTTACGGGGTGGTGATTTTTTTGAAACGTCAATATGTATACGTACGTACAATTTCTGGAATAACGTAAAACAGTACTAGAAGCTTACTAATAAATTATGTACTTAAACAATGAGAGAATTACCATTCACAAAGGAACGGAATTGTTTAAAATGTCTGTTGGTCAGTCTATTACATAATTATGTAACCGATAACACTGTTTTAGGAAATAAACAGAACATAATTAAGTCAATTATTTGCTTACATCTGCTGCTTATCATAATAATCCAAATACTTAAAAATATTTGACTGATGTTGTTCGCTCTTTATGATTTTCATACAAAAGTACGAAAATTTCCGTGTAGTATTTGAATTTCAATAAATATCTTTAAATATCTCTTCAATCTTTGAATTTAGGTGTAGGGAACCCTTAACAAAAAGCGAAGTAGAATAATAGAGGATTTCATTTATGATATCAAATACAGAGTATTCTATTTAGATTAAGAATGAAAATAAAATGTCCGAGTTTTAAATCGCACGGGCCACAACTTGGTAAACAAATAACGACAGAGGATGATATTGCATCACATTCCAAAACTTCAACAGCGAGCAATTATTTTTTTCATGTAATGTGTATTTATATACAGAGCGTTGAAAGACGTATGATCTTAACACAAAATGATCCATATCTCTTGAAGTACGCGGTATAATTTAGCAAAAAATTAGAACAGAGGAATTGGTAAGATGTGAATTATCTGAGAATATAATAATACACAGGGGTTCCAATTTAAAGAAACAGATATTTTATTCGTACCTGGATTATGAATCACCATGTATAACTTCGAATTATTGTAAATTATGAATCTTAGCTCCCTGTATTACTTTTCCTGAAAAACTATTTTGATATCTTTAACATAAATGGAGTTATTAAACTTTGTCATAGAATTGGTACATGCAGGGCCGGCCTTAACCACCCAGGCGCCCCGGGAGAGTCAATCATTTAGCGCCCTTTATTATATGATAATGATATAATACTTATGTATAATTATATATTAAAATAATAAAAGTAGTTAATTGGGTAGCACATTTAAAAGAAATTAAGATAACTCTAAGCTTCTCTGGCAGTTGGTTGAACTCGAAACATGTTAAAACTTTACTTTTCTAGCTTTTTTGTCAGCAAATTCTCTAGTAAGACAAGCAAAATCTAGGTTTTCTGCAACTTGATTTTCCATGGAGAGTGAGGCCAAACTAGTCAATCTGGTTTGAGACATTGTAGACCGCAAGTAGGTTTTTATCAATTTCAGTTTGGAAAAACTGCTTTCACCACTTGCAACAGTCACTGGTATTGTTAACAGAATACGCAACGATGTCCAGATGTTGGAATATAATTCTTGAAGGTTATGCTTCTTGATAAAGTTGAAGGCTTCAGTAGGCTTGCTTGATTGTCTTCAAGATAATGTTGCAGGCCTAAAATTTCATCGCACAACAAATTGCCATCGGTATCTGATTTAAAGTTGACAGTTAACTGTTCCTGTAATTTAGCATAATGTTTTAATAATCGTTCTTTATTTTGATTATTTTTTATGTTAAACAAGAAACTCCACGTCGTAGAAAAATCGTCCATCTGTTCAAATCTTTCTTTTATAGATATAAGCACGGTATCCAAAAGAGCATTAAATATATATATATATATATATATATATATATATATATATATATATATATATATATATATACATATATAATAATAATAATAAATAATAAATAATAATATTTATTTGTCCAAAAACACAAAATACAGAAAAAAATACAATAATAGCATTTTACAGGAAAGATAAATTATTCATGCACTATAAACCAAATTAGGGTTGTGTGTGCACATAAGTAATAAGATAAATATATTAACTTAAGCATGAAAGTAACATAAAAAACAGAAAAAAAAGTAGAGTTAATTAAATTAGAATAATAAAAGTTATACACACACTATGAACTTAGAGTAGTTTTTCTTCTTTATACAAACTTATTTACAAAAAATATCACCTATAAGTATCTTTACAAAAAACAAAGTTTACAATATTGCAAAAAGCATTACATAAGTAATTGTTATTAAGAGTTGATCGAAATATCCACCCAAGTTTACAACCAAATAAAACAATGCTCCATGAATTCATCTCTATTTTTAAAAAACCAACGTTTTAACGATTTGTTTGAATAATGTTTCCCAGTTATACAAAACTTCGACCTAAGGCAGTTTATTAATTTAGGGCCTACAAATGAAACGTGACGCTGTCCAAGTGTAAAATACCTAAAGAGTCATCCGACACGATAATGTGTAGTTTATAAAATAAAATGCAACGATGACACTTCCCACACATTACATCATAGTCTCGGCTCCCATAATGCCTTGGTGTAGCGTGGCTTGGTTCCGAGCTTATAAAAGTATGTAATTACATTGTTTAACCGTTGTTGTTGTACTAGTCTCATAATAAACGTTTAGTTAACGCACATAGTGTATTACTAGTGGGCAGTACCCAACCCCCTTGTTCCGTAATTGCTTAAGAAACCCTTTAAAAAATTCGGACAAGGGTAGTAACATCTTTACTGGCGCAGTTGGTAACGGATGATTTTCTTGCATTTGGCCCTTGCAAAATTCGGGAGTGAACCGTGCAGAAAAGCCGCAAGAAAGGTCCGACGAATCTACACTTAGTTCATAAGTGCGAAGTGCATCAGCTATACTTACGTCATAGGTACAAGTGCTTCATCAGACGCAACCCCAGGAATACCCTGTCTTCACGACATAACTGTGGTCGTCCCTTCAACAGGCGCAACCCCAGGAAAACATCGTCTTCACGGCGTAACTGTGGTCGCCCCAGCTTAGCAGACGCAACCTCAGGAATACCCTGCCTTCACGGCATAACTGTGGTCGTCATCTCATCAGGCGCAACCCCAGGAAAACATCGTCTTCACGGCGTAACTGTGGTCGCCACACCAGCAGATATAACCCCATTGAACGCAACCCCAGGAACACCTAGTCAATATAGTGGCTTAACTGCGGTCGTCAATGTAAGTTTTTAATTTATTGATATATGTATTTGAAATCAATATTTGTGAATTATCTCTTTTTACGTTTAAATATTTTTCTAATTTTCTAAGTAAATATTTAAATATTCATGAACTACTGAAATATTAATACATGTACATGATATATAAAATTTAAGCAACATTTTTATTATTGGTTTATTTTTAAATTTTATCATCAAATGTAATATTGCATCATCTTACCTTATAAGAGTGATATTTGTTTTATTTAATATATGAATACCGAAATAGACAGTGAAGTAGAAATACTACAATTTGACGAATTAAACAACTCACTAAATTCAATAAGTTTGAACGATTTTTTCGAAAATACCTTGTCAAATACTAATTTAAATATGCCTGCTAATAATACTAGAGCACAGGCCGCAGAAAATGCACAAGCCAGGCCTAGTACTGAACAATTAATTATAAGTGCCAAAAATTATGGCGAAATTTTGCCAAAATTTAATGGCAAAGCCGCAGCTTTGGAGGCTTTTATTTCCAAAGTCGACGTGTTTTATCAAAGGTACGGAACGTCGGAAGACGTTACCTTAAATAGTTATATTTTTAATTTAATATGTAGCAAATTAGTAGGTGAAGCTGAAGATTTTATGATTTGTAGACCTGATCTTGAAGATTGGGTTTCTCTTAAAGAATCTCTACGAAATAAATTTGGTGACCTTACAGACCGAAAAGTTTTAGCAAATCAATTTAAAAATTTAAAAATTAAATCAAACGAAAGTTTTAACGATTTTATTGAACGCATAAAAAGCGTTATGACACAGCTTAACGTTAAAATTGTTATGGACCATGGTATAACAGCGGACCAGAAAGTGGTTTATAGGGAAATTAATGAACAAACCGCACTAGAGGTACTATATAATAATTGCCCTTCAATTTTACAGACAATTTTGGACGTTAAAGAACCTAAAACATTGTCCGATGCAACTAATACAGTATTGACGTACGTAGCTAGACATCCGACGGACAAATTAAAACCCGAAAATGCCTCTAAACCTCCACCAAACTTCCCTAAAAATAATTTTATGCCAATTTTACGTCAACCCCGTTTCAATTGTTACCCTTCACGGGTCGAACAAAATAGGCCACAACAATTTTATTCACGTCCACCAAATGCATTCAATAATCAAAGAAGTCCTAGATATCAGTTACCCTCAAATTCTAATCAAAGACCAGTCAATCACTTTCCACCCAATATCAGTAATAATCGCCAACCGTCTGGCAATAACTCTGGCACAGTAAATTATCAGAGAACTGCTTTTAGGAATTGGCGACAGCCAAATGCAAATCAAACAGAAGTAACATATTTAGAAAATCCACCAGAAAATGACGAAACAAATTACGACAATAACTATTTCAACGATTACCAGGGAAATCTAGAACAAAATATTGATTTTGATGCCGAACAGTTTGAACGTCACATAGACGAAAATTATGCGTTTAACCCCGATCAATATTTTTCAGAAAAGACGGATGCTCAGGAAAATGACTACGATACTCAGAAAATGTGTAACAGTATACAAAATTTTCATCTACCTGCCTCGGAAAATCAATAAAAAACGAAAACTACCAATCTTGTCTTCCTTGTTTAATTTTAGAAGACGGAAACGAGGTATTAAAAATTTTAGTGGACACAGGCGCGACGCATTCTCTGATTAATCCAGAGACTGCAGATTTTTATTTTTCAGATTGCGTATATAACCAAAAATTCTTATTAAGAACAATAATGACTCAATCTAAACACAATAAAGCAGCTGAAATAGACTTATTTAAAGAAAATCAATACTTAAAATTTTTTGTAGTCAAATTTCATGAACATTTTGACGCCCTTTTAGGTACAGATAGTTTAGAACAAATGGGTGCAGTGTTGAATTATAAATCAGGCATAATTACTTTAAATAATATAAAGTATTCTCTTAGTCGTTATGATAGCTCGACTTTATGTAACAACATAAACGTCTTGAAACCTGAACCGAGCACAGTGATAACGGGTAAAGTTAAGATAAAAAAAGGCACAGTGTTTGTTCCCAAACAACGTGTAGAAAATTATTTTATACCAGATACACTGACTGTTGCAAATAACTATGCATGTCAGATACCGGCAGTTAGGAAATTTAATAACTTAGGTGATGATAAGTTTGCTAGTAATTGTATACCTACGATACAAGCACAGCACGTAAATTTTAATGAAACTGATATCTGTAATGCTCTTAAGAGTGAGGAGATAGCAACGAAACATAAGAATCTAAAACTTGATATTAAACATCTGCCTTTAGATAAAAAACACTTAGTACATAACTTATGTAATAACTATAACGATATTTTTTATCACGATAATGATGTACTGACCTTTACACACACAATGAAACATAAAATTCCTTTAAAGTCTGACGAACCAGTTTATTCAAAGCCATATCGTTTCCCTTACTTTCAGAGAGAGGAAATTGATAGACAAATAGCAGAATTAAAACGACAAAATATTATTACTGAAAGCGAAAGCCCTTTTAACAGTCCAATTTTTTTGGTTCCGAAGAAACCGAACAAAGATGGTAAAAAAACGTGGAGATTAGTTGTTGACTTTAGAAAATTAAATGAAAAAACCATCGAGGATAAATACCCTATCCCGAATATTACCGATGTCTTGGATTCTTTAGGCAATTCGAGTTATTTTTCTAAACTTGACTTAAAAAGCGGGTATCATCAAATCGAAATCGATCCAGCTGATAGATACAAAACGGCGTTTACAGCTGGTAACTCCCACTACTGCTTCCTGAGGATGCCGTTCGGAGTTAGGTCAGGTCCGGCAATTCTCTCTAGAGTCATGCAAAATGTGCTACAAGGACTAGTAAATAAAATATGTTTGGTTTATCTAGACGATATTATTATACTAGGTAAAACTTTCGACGAACATTTACAGAATATAGAAACAGTTTTTCAACGTCTTAGACAACATCGCTTTAAGGTCCAACTAGAGAAATCGGAATTTTGTCTCCGTGAGATCGAGTATCTGGGCCATATTGTCACAGTGGGCGGAGTAAAACCGAACCCAAAATTAGTGGAGAAAATACAGAATATTCCAATACCCACAACACAAAAACAAATAAAAGCCTTTTTAGGACTTGCAGGTTATTACAGGAAGTTCATTAAAGGATTTGCCACTATTACAAAACCATTAACGCTTTGTTTAAAGAAAAATAGTCAGGTCGATCATACCCCAGAATTTGTTAACTCGGTTAAAATTATTAAACGTGCAATATCTAATCCACCAATTTTATCGTATCCAGATTTTACTAAACCTTTCAATGTCACTACAGACGCGTCAAACGTGGGTTTAGGAGCAATTTTGTCACAGGGCGAAATTGGAAAGGATAAACCTATAATGTTTATTAGTCGCACACTCAATAATCATGAACAAAATTACTCAACGGTAGAAAAGGAATGTTTGGCAATAATTTGGGCAACTAAAATTTTCAGGCCGTATATTTATGGTAGACAATTTAATGTCATAAGTGATCATAAACCATTACAGTGGCTTTTCAGCTTGAAAGAACCAAATTCTAAATTAATTAGATGGCGTCTCAAACTCGAGGAGTTTGATTATAAAATTATTTACAAGAAAGGTAAATATAATACTAACGCGGATTTTCTGTCAAGACTAGAAGCTTATCCGGTGGAAACCGCTGACGATTTATTATCAATGTTTAATCACCCGGGAGACATAAATGAAAGAGAACCAATTAACCCTTCTGATTTAGATTTCTTTTTACCTGACACCTCTTTTGTAGATCACCCTGTAGTTCCTCATACATCAGATGCCAACATAAACACACAGAAAAATAAAATAAATATTGTATCTGATATCCAAATTAAACCACCTACGACTACTATTACGCAGCATTCACAATCAGAAAATGTTAGTGCAACCTTGCCTATTACTGATAAGCCTATCAATACCTTTAAAAGTCAATTTATATTTTCACTCTTTAGCACGCCTAACCTAATCGCATCCACCCCTTTTGGTAAAAGAAAATATTTAATACATATCACTGAAAGAAATTATGAAAGCGAAATTATTAATATATTACGAGAATATGTAACCCCTAATAGTATAAATGCGATATATTGTAAAAATAGAGACTTTTATGAAATTATAGCTCGCACAATACAGCAAACCTTTGATAGCTCGCCTAAATTCGCATATTGTACTCAAAATTTAGAAGACGTTACCGATGAAATAATTCAAAGAAATATTTTAAAAGAATTGCATAACCCTGGCCATCGCGGTGCACAAACATTAGCAACCGAAATTTCACGTAAATATTACTGGCCAAATATTACGAGGGATTATCAAAAATTTGTAGACGAATGTGTTACCTGTCAACAGGCTAAATATGAAAGACACCCAGTACAGTACAAATTAAAATTAACACCTACTGATAAAGAACCTTTCCAAACTGTTTTTATAGATATTTTTTCCATGGCCTCACGTAAATATTTAACTGCAATTGATTCTTTTTCGAAATACTTTATGTATGAACCCCTAAATTCCATGAACATAGCAGACATCGTCGAAGCGTATCTTAATTTATTTTCACGTTATAAAATGCCAAAATTAATTATATCCGACAATCAATTTGATGTGTCGTTATTCAAAGACATGTTGCGAATGCACAAAGTGCAGCATCATCTGATTACTCCAAATCACCCAAACAGCAATGGACAAATTGAGCGTGCCCATGGCACAATAATTGAAATTGTAAAAACCATATTTGCAGCAAAAAACAAATTTTTAATGATGAACCCTTTTCAAAACGCAGTCATAATATATAACAGGACTATACATTCTCAAACTAAATTTAAACCCGTAGAGTTACTTTTTGGTCATCTTGAAACTCACGATATGTTAGAAATATTTGACGAAAATTATTACCATCAGTATACAAGTGAATTATACGATCGTATTAAAGCCCTTTATGAATTAGTCCATAATCGTGAATTAGAGAATAAAGAAAAACATAACCTCTATCAAAATCAAAGTCGTGCAGATTTTCCCGTTATTCCTTCCAATGTACCGATTTATGTACAGAACCGTGGTAGAGATAAAAGAACCCCTCATTTTAGGCAAGAATTAATAAAAGAAAATTTAGACGATAAAGTCGTAACACAGAAGTCAAAAGTATATCATAAACAAGAAATAAAACCAGTCAGGAAGTCCCAATTAACCAAATGCTTTGTTACAGATGAAGCCATTCCTAGTACTTCTTTTAGTCCACATAATTAGTCAGATGTGTGTACATGCCCAAAGAGTAGAAATCAAAAGCTTGCATAATAATCCAGGGATACTACCATTAAAGTTAGGACCTGTACGTATTCAAAAATCTACCCACACTTTTATTCATAATTATTCATTTAAACCTCTTAGGGAATATGTTATCAAATTAAACGAAAATGTACGCAGTTTAACTAAAATAAATTCAGATCTAGGCAATCCAAGAACGACTCTGGAACTGACGGTTTTAGAGCAAGAAATTACACAGCTAAAAAATAATTTAAAAACTATTCACCCTGATATTCTTAACGAGACACCGACCAAAAACAAACGCGGACTAATTAACGCATTAGGTTCGATTTTTTAATTTGTATCGGGCACTCTCGATTCAACAGATGGGGAAAAATATGATAAAGCCATTTCAGATTTAAAAATAAACGAGGAAAATATTATTACAAACTATAACAAACAATTATCCATAAATAATGCACTAATTCTAAATTATCAAAATACCTTTAAAAACATTTCAGATAATTTCCGAAAAATTGAAACTGCTGTAGGCACCTTAGAGAAGACGGTGTCAATATCATATATAATAACTATGTTACGAATAGCATGTACAGACATTAAACAAATTGTTGATGAGATTTTAACAGCCATAAATTTTGCTACCATGAATTTCTTACATCTTAGCATAATTAAAGAAAATCAAATTTCGGCTATGAAAGAAATTCTTACCAAATACCATAATCAAGACACTTTTTATTATTACGATAATATTTTATTCACGCAAACGATTAACGTTGAATTTTATGTCACCCCTGATCACGTGGTATTCCTACTTCACGTACCAATATTAGATTTATTAGTTTATAATTTATATCATTTATATTCTGTTCCAACGGTAGCTAACACTATTATAATACCCCCAACTTCATATATTGCTACAGTGGAAGACAACATATATTATCTGAAAAATCAATGTAAAAGGTTACAACAGGAATACTATTGTTCACTTCTAGATATAGAACGCAATTATCAACAAGATACTTGCATCAAAAATTTATTGCAAGTAAAACGTGATCCAAAATGCAGACATATACCAGTGAATATAACAGACTCCTTAATAGAAACAATTAATGATGAAAAATATTTAGCTATAATGCCCAAAGAGACACTAATTCATGAAAAGTGCAAAAGTGAAGAAATGCATAAGGTGAAAGGTGTATTTTTAATAATTGTTCCATTTTCTTGTTCATTTGTAACTAAAGATTTCACCTATACAAATTTGGAAAGTAGTGTTTTAGAAGAACCCGTATATTTGCCACCATTGTTAGGAAACGTGTCAAATGTACTTCCGATTCATTTAAATCTAAAATCTGTCAATTTAGACAACCTATCAAAATTAACATTACAGACAAATGAGCCAATAAATTTTATTAAAGATCACTCGCATTGGCCTCACTTTAATACATTTCAAATATGCCTAGCCATTGTCATTTTTATTGTAATTTTAGTGTACGCTTTTGAGAAAACCGTATCATATGTTAGAAATTTTCAAAAATTAAAAAATTCTAACCAGGTTAAGGAAGACGCAGAAATTGAAGAAGCTTTTCCTTTACCTAGAGGAAAACAGTAATGTATTGTTTATGTTAAGCTTATAGTAAGAAGTGCAACAGTGATAGAGTGTACAGTGCGGAATATATTTTGTAACGGGTGTTCCATAATTATTGTTTATTATTAACTTTATGTACTTGACATTTAAATTTCCGTACAGGTTAAGGAAAATGCAACAAACAAAAGGCTTTTCCTTTGCCTAAAAGATAACAATGTTATACGTTATAGTTTCTAAATTTTATTGAATGTATTTATCTATTGATGTAAATTGTTTTCAATTTTAGGATCATTTTAAATGTTTTACCTTAAGATGTAAATTTTTGCAAATGAAATTTTATGCACCCCATAAAATTCCATCTAACAGGGGAGGAGTCATCCGACACGATAATGTGTAGTTTATAAAATAAAATGCAACGATGACACTTCCCACACATTACATCATAGTCTCGGCTCCCATAATGCCTTGGTGTAGCGTGGCTTGGTTCCGAGCTTATAAAAGTATGTAATTACATTGTTTAACCGTTGTTGTTGTACTAGTCTCATAATAAACGTTTAGTTAACGCACATAGTGTATTACTAGTGGGCAGTACCCAACCCCCTTGTTCCGTAATTGCTTAAGAAACCCTTTAAAAAATTCGGACAAGGGTAGTAACATCTTTACTAAAGGGGACAATAACCTGATCGCTAGAGATACCACGGGTCATTTTATGATGGTTCAGTCTTTGTTGAAAGCTATCGCTAGAATTCATGAACTTAAGTACCGACAAAGCAAACAATTCTTTTATTTGGAGAATTTCACTATCTTTATAGACCAGCTCTGAAGGGTACAAGAGGTCTTTGTCAAGCATAATTTTTATTATCCATTTTTGTGTGGAATAAAGTTTAGTAAAATGAGTTTTATATGCTGCGCCCCAAATAACAATACCATAATTTAAGATAGATTCTACAGTGGCCTGATAAAATATTTTTTTCCATTTCCATTCAAGTATATGTTTAAGTTGTGAGAATTTGTGAATAGTTTTACGGATACTGTTGTTAACATAATTTATATGGATATCCCACTTAAGTAGTTGATCGATATGAACACCTAGATATCTCACACTTTCACACTTATCGATGCTATCAAAGTGACCTGTGTTATTGTAACTTTTAAATTTAATTTTATTAATATTCGGCAGCATTGTCTTAGTTTTAGTTAAATTTAGTAAAAGTAGATTCGAATCTAACCATGATTTGATTTTTGAAAGCCCTGCGGATACAGCTCCCAGAACTTCGTCCCATTATGAGAGAAAATTATCGCGGCATCATCCGCATAGCATACCATTTCTCCTCCTATGTCTACATTCATTAGGTCATTAATGTAGATCAGAAACAGAATGGGGCCTAAAACTGTTCCTTGGGGGACTCCAGTTTCAACCCCAATCTGATCACTAACATTGTCACCTATGCGGACTTTTTGTTTTCTATCATAAAGATATGATTTAAAGAAGTCGAGAGTAAGACCGCGTATACCAATTTTTTCCAGTTTTATCAAAAGTAAATCATGTGACACTGTATCAAATGCTTTCTTTAAATCCAGGAATAGACCAATACATTTCTTATTCTTATTAAGAGTGTCATATAATTTTTCAGTTACATTTATGATAGCATCTGTAGTCGATAAATTTTGCAAAAAGCCAAACTGATTTCTATTTATAATGTTGTATTTATTTAAAAATATACACACACAGGGTTAGTAAAAAGTCACGGTGCTGTCGAATATCTCTGTTATTAGTGACACAATTGTTTTTGATTTTTGTTGTGATGAATGGTCACAAATAAGCTTTTTTTGTAACACATTCGCTTTTTTCTCACTTCCGGTTTAACAGGAAATGACTCCAACTTAATTGTTTAGATAGGACGCCTTCTAGTTTACAATTTTCGGAAACAGGATAAAAAACTACGTTCTGAAACATCAACATGTTTTTTGTAATTGATAAGATAACACCACAAAAAATGAATAAATGATAATGATAAATCAAGATCTGTATACCTATTTAAATGTACTGGTGTCAATAAAGCAGTCAATTCGGATGCTGCGTTGGCATTTTCACCTGTCGGTTGTGGTTGTTGTTTGCCCTTTTCTGGTACAATTAAACATTTGAAAATGGCAGTGAAACTCACAGAATCTGAGCGCATTGATATCTTGATGATTTACGGATATGGTGATCGTCAACGATCGTTGGAAGAATTTCGCACTTTATTTAATACTGTTCAGTCGGATAGGCCAATTAGTAAAAGTATGGGGTATCGGGTTGTTAAAAATATAAAGAATTTCGCCAAGTAGGGTATTTGTGAAGAATTGGACGTCCAATAACAGTAAGTGGAGAAGACACAAGGTTGAATGTTCTATTATTAGCCCAAGAAAATCCTCATGTATCTACAACAGAATTAGGTCAAATTCATGACATATCCCGAATGTCTGCTCACAAAATTCTGAAGTCTGAAAAAATGAAACCGATTAAAACGCATGTGGTTCATGCATATTGAAAGAACATATTCAAGCTCGGCCTAACTTTGTGAATGAAATAGTTAATGGTACGGTTAGCAGCCACAATCGCTGTTTCTGGTCAACAGAGAACCCTCATTGGATGGAGAAAGTCCATACGCAGTATCATCAAAAAGTGAATGTGTAGGCTGGTTTGGTCCGAAACAAATTAATTAGACCTTTTTTTATTAGCGGAAATTTAAATGGTGCTGGCTTAGAAAACTCTTTCCAAATCAAATGAGACCTAATCATCCAAGCGATAGTATTTGGTTCCAACAAGCTGGAGCTCCGACACGAGTAATGTCCGTGATTATTTGTACCAAATATTTTCTGGCCGCTGCATCGGGCGCAGAGGAGCAATTGAGTATCCAGCTCGTTCTCCAGACTTGGCGCCACTGGACTTCTTTTTGTGGGGTCACTTGAAATGTCAGGTTTATAAAAAACGACCTAATGGCCTGGAACAATCACAAGAGCGGATAACTGAAGAAATCAACCATGTTACGCCATAGATGGTACAAAATTTAGTGAGACATTTTATATTTTATATCACTGTCAACTTGTAGACGGAGCACAACTTGAACAATTACTTTACTTTAAATCATATTACGAACTTTTATAACAGCTATCTTGATTTTTCATTATGAATACTTTAGTAATATCTTTGTGGTGTTATCTTATCCATTACAAAAAACATGTTGATGTTCCAGAACGTTGTTTTTTATCCCGCCTCCCAAAATGAGAAAAATACAAACTGTTCTATTTAAAATATTTAAGCTGGAGTGATTTCCTCTGAAACCGGAAGTGAGAAAAAAGTGAATGTGTCATAAAAAGGCTTATTTGTGACCATTCGTCATTACAAAAATCCAAAAAAATTGCGTCCTTAATAACAGATGTATTCGACCGTTTCGAGACTTTTTGCTAAGCCTGTATATACAGGCTGTAACACCTAAGATGCCTCGGACCATAGCTCTCCTACCATAACAAGATATCGAAAAAATTCTAAGAAAAAAATTGTACATAATTACCATCGCCATATTCTTAAAATATTTCTAGTCACCAGTGGCGTTACAAACAAAATAACGATGGGTCGCCGACTACAATTTTTACTTCGGATTAGTTTGTCTACCTAGATGCGATATAAATACACTGTAGCTGTTGATTTAATTTTAGAATTTTTCATCCTGTGATGACGCTGACGTTGTCAGCGAAACGATCGTAAGGTCTTTAAAATATTTCTTGTGGTGATTTGGGTTTTCCAAGTGTACTTAACCCCGTATCTCGGAAACAAAGTATTATTCAACAAATGTTCATATTAACGTTTCTTCTTGAAATTCGTCTAAGTATTTTCTATGTCTTTGTATTTTCTACGTGTGATGAGGAAACAGCCTCTATATTTACTTTACTGTTTATTTTTTTACAGGAATGATATTTGGTTGCGGTCTGTGGGGATCAGTGGCAAATTCACGTGGAAGAAAAACTGCCATACTTTTGTCGTTAATTATAGACTATGTAGCAGCTTTATGTTCAGCTTTTGTAAACTCATTCACTGCCTTACTTATATGTAGATTCTTCAGTGGCTTTGGGTAAGATAATTTAAAAGTTTTTCAAAATAATGGAACTAATTATTTTTATCTTAGTATCATAGGTGCAACAAGTATTATCTTCTCTTACATGGGAGAATTTATTCCAAAAGAAAGAAGAGATTCAATGTTGGCCAAACTAGAAATGTTTTGGAATCTCGGAGTCATTTTTCTTCCAGGTAAAATCCAATTACATTGTTAATATTTTAAGGCTTTTCTTTGAAACCAGGATGTCTGCAATATACAATTTAAAATATTTTTATCATAATAAAACAGAATGTTACTTTTTTTGGGTACCTCTAGCAAGCACTAAACTACACAGTGAGCTTTTACACCTAACCATAGTTTTACCAGCAGGCTTCAACAGAAATCAAAATAGACTTGAATATAATTTAGTTAGCGAAATGATAATCATGTATAAAAAGTCTTGAGGTACTTATGGTAGCGAATTTTTGTAAAACTATTTTGCCTTCAAATAACACAATTTTTAACTAAATTACATGCCTCACGTTTCGTATAAAATGTGCGAATGGTCTGACGACCGCAGCCATGAATGAAGACAACACACACACACACACGTTTCGTATATAAAGCAAAAAGCACTGAATCTAGCGGCACTTGCCTCGGTACGGCGAACTGCAATGTGAAATTAAAATAACACGTGAAGATTAAACGAAGCCTATTTAGCCAGGAAAAAAAACTCGGGACGCAGCAAGTGCGTTATGGTAGTGAATTTTTATTAAATGCTTCAAATTTAAATAACTCCATTTTCTATAAACTTAGAGTTTAATTTTAATACGTAGTAAGGTCTTTCCTAAGGCAAGATATCCACAAAATTTCATTAAAATAACTTTGTAATTTTGGGAGAAAAAATTTTTTTCGAAAGAAAATTTGAATAACTCAATTTTCTCTAAACTTAGAAAGTTGAATTTTGGTACGTAGTAAGATCTATCCTTAAGCAATATATATATAGTAAATTTGATTAAAACAGCTTTGTTATTTTCGGAGAAAAAAATTTTTTTTGAAAGAAAACTCAAAATTTTTCCGGAAAACCCTGTCCGATTTTTCTGGCTAACGAACTCATTCAAGCCATTTATAAAAGAAAGGCACTTGCTAAGTTTCATCGAAATCGCTTAATTATTTTTTGAGTTATCAGACGGATACATATATATATATATATATATATATATATATATATATATATATATATATATATATATATATATATATATATATATATATATATATATATATATATATATATATATATATAAACATATAAAAATTGAAACTGACCCCGGATATGGGTTCTAGGGGTCCTAGTTCGCACTCACTTGAAAGAATTTTTGCAAAATCTCACCATCGATACCTCTCTATTAGTGAATTTTTTTAAATAAAAATTCACTAATTATGCATATTGTGCTTTCTCAATATTCTGTGTATTGCCCAGATAGATAAATCCAAATCTTGAGACCTACTTCTTAACGAACTTTGTAGACATGCTTCAAAATATGCAAGAACTATACTTTCATTCATTTCATTGTCTTCAATTTTGAAACGTTTAACAACGCGTCGTGTCAGTATTATTCCATGACTTGACGACTTACTTTTAATTTTGCTGAATTTTGTTCTATTCATTGGAGCCAAATAAAGGAATCTGTTGTTACATGTTCGAACTGTTGTCTCAACTATTCTGTTACATTCACCATATATTGAAAACAAATTTAAAACATCATCTGCAGAATAACAAACTAGCATGTACAACATTAGTTTTACACTGCCACTGCCTATCCTCTCATGTGATCCTGATACTACAGACGTGAAAAGCGTCTAGTCGTTTCTACGATTTCTGTGGTAAAAACTTCACGTTAAATATTAAATGCTTCAAATTTGAATAACTCAATTTTCTATAAACTTAGAGAGTTCAATTTTAGTGTGTAGTAAGGTCTCTCCTAACACAAGATATCTACCAAATTTCATTAAAATAACTTTGTAATTTTCGGAGAAAAAAAATTTTTCGAAAGAAAATTTAAATTTGAATAACTCAGTTTTTTATAAACTTAGAAAGTTGAATTTCAGTACGTAGTAATATCTCTCGCAAGGCAACATATATAGTAAATTTCATTAAAACAGCTTTGTTACTTTCGGAGAAAAAATTTTTTTTCGAAAGAAAACTCAAAATTTTCCCGAAAAACGCCGTTCGATTTTTCTGGCTAACGAACTCGTACAAGCCATTAATAAAAGAAAGCCAGTTACCAAGTTTCATCACAATCGGTTATTTATTTTTTGAGTTACCAGACGGATACCTATATATATATATATATATATATATATATATATATATATATATATATATATATATATATATATATATATATATATATATAAATTGAAACTGACCCCGGATATGGGTTCTAGGGGTCCTAGTTCGCGCTCATTTGCAGCAGCAAGTGCGTTATGGTAGTGAATTTTCATAAGAATAATATATTATAGTGATTTAGCCTTCTATTAAAAGTTATAAAACATTACTTTATTTAATTAAAAACAGTAAAAAAAACCTAAAGAAAAGCCAGCAAAACATGATCTCTATCATGCATTTTTATACAGTAATTTGAATACAAAAGTTAAACAAAGAAATTGATAAACAGAAAATATACTCAACAAAAATCCACTAGAAAGGTGAACATGAAAAAAGTTCCCGTGGTTCATGCATTGAGGGTGATTGTATGCATGCAGAAGGGCCCCCTCACGCAAAACGGCGGTGGGTTCTCCTTCGCCTTGTGCATGCATACATCTACCTGCAAAACATAAAGCACCACAAAAATTTCTTGGGAGTAACCCCCAAGAAAGTTACTGGACCTGGGCGAATATGGATGCGGTGCGGGGTAGACAGGGTTTAAAGGGTATATTGCTGCGAAATGTGAAAAACGCATCTTTTCAAAGTCCGACTAAATATTTTTTAACATTTTCCGCTTATATTTCCTCCCCGCCCAGCACCCCTATTCATTCTTGGTCCCTTAAATTTCTTGAGGGTTGTTTACAATAAATTTGTTTTATAGCTTGTGCATCCAAGGAGGGTCCTAAGCATGTTTCTGGAAAAATTGGGCGTCAAGATCTGATGAATGAACTCATCCAAGCAATTAAATAAAGGTAACTGTGAAGTATTTTTTGAGTTATCGGTTGGATACATATATATATATATATATATATATATATATATATATATATATATATATATATATATATATACCCATTTCCAAGGTCAGCTAAAATGTATATATATATATATATATATATATATATATATATATATATATATATATATATATATATATATATACATTTTAGCTGACCTTGGAAATGGGTTCAAGGGGACCTAATTCGTGCTCATTTAAAGAAATTTTCCGAAAGTCTCACCATCGATACCTCTCTATTAGTGAATTTTCTTAATGAAAATTCACTAAAACAAAATATTTCTTTAGCCGGGAAAAAACCACTTGTAGTGCTTTATCTGAGAAAAATCGAAGGTCTCGCAGGTGTTTCTTTAGCTTAGGTAAAGGTAATAGTCCGAAGGAACTCGGTTAGTGCATCATGGAGGTGTCAACAAATCCCTAGTTTTTGATTTCTTCTTAAACTTTGTGAGCCTTATGAACTATCCAACTGCCATGCAACTTTAAAATTCTTGGTTAAAATAAGAAGGTCTCTCTTGGCGTATAGCAACTTTAAAATTTTTATTGCTCTGTGCCATGTATTTCCTTGCCACGTCCGCCTTGCAAATTCTTTGGCATCCCACTACGGGCACTAACTTCACGATATTCCGTTTCGCCAGTGCTCTGAGTTCTTCGTGGCATTTTCAAACCAGTACTAGGGACCATTCGTGGCCTTATTATCTGACCTAATAAATTACTATTATTATTAGATTATTAATTTAATTTATACAGTACGCTAACACAATAAGGCAAAGACATGTAACGTATATATATATATATATATATATATATATATATATATATATATATATATATATATATATATATATATATATATATATATATGTATATATATATATATATATATATATATATATATATATATATATATATATATATATATATATATATATATATAAATTTATTTCCAAAATGGGTATAGTCATTTTACATTGGGTTCTGGGATGATCACTTCTTTGGCGGCTACGAATAAAACTAGCATGCTTTGCTCATACAACATATATAACAAGATTTCAAAAGTGCATCGGAGCCGAGATACACAGGGTGATTCATTTGGTGAGTAACGCTCATATCTCGGTAACTATGGCTACTAAAGCTTGGAGAAAACCATTCGAAAGGTTATTTCAAGTATAATTTACAAAATAGTTCTTTATTTTCTTATTCTTTCCACCAGATAAAACTTTTCGAAGGCTGTTATGTCAAAATATTACTATTACGATGTTTTCTTTTAATGAATTTTCTTTAAAAAAAAATCACTAATGAGGAGAACGCGACTTTCGAATTTAGAAAAAAATTCTTCAAATGAGCGCTATTTAGGACCCCAGGAACCCAAATCCCTGGTCGGTTTCAGACTTTATATATATATATATATATATATATATATATATATATATATATATATATATATATATATATATATATATATATGTATCTGTGTGTGTGTGTGTGTGTATCCAGCCGATACCTCAAAAAATACTTCACAATTACCTTTATTTTGCTAATTGCTTGGACTAGTTAGTTCATCAGATCTTGACGCCCAATTTTCTAAATCGGTCAATTATTTTTTGAGTTATCGGTGTGACACATAAATATAAATATATATGTATATATATATATATATATATATATATATATATATATATATATATATATATATATATATATATATAATAAAACTTGGTGAGTACCTTCCTTTCGCAAATAGCTTGGATAAGTTCGTTGCCCGGGAAAATAAGGCTGGTTTTTGCCGGAAAATTTTGCGTTTCCTTTCGGAAAATTTCAATATCTCCAGAAATAACAAGGTTGGGACAACCATATTGGGTACGAGGGTTTATATCATAAAGAGAAAACCATGTACCACAATTTAAATCTTTACGTTAAAAGAAAAAAAAGTTATAGGCTTTTAAGTTTTTCTTCTTAAAAAGTCAAAAAAGTCGCGATTCGAAACGTCAAATTGACATGTTCTAGATAGAGAACCTAAATGAATACGGCTATGCACCATAAATGTCGTAGAAAGTTAGAAAGCCTTAAGTTTCAGCTACACTCTTCATTGTTATTTATTTTATCAAAATATTTGCTGAAATTAAATTTAAAATAGACCCTTTATGTGATGCTTTGGTAGTAGTTTCAGTTATTTATTTAATTCTAATAACGAATCAGATTACCTTATTATTTAGAGTTTTTTTTTAATTGGGCAAGGTGGAAGTTTTTTATGGAGAAACGGTGTTGGTAAGGAGTTTCTCCTTTCTATGCAACTTTGACATCTGTAAGGTGAATTTGTTACAGTTTGCACTACTACCTCCGTTGTAGCATGTTTACCCTGCACATAACCTCAAATTTGCTTTAGGTCACTTAACTGTATTGTGGAGTTGAGATCACAGCATTTGTCCGATGGTTAATGCATAAAGGGGTTCCTCTTAGCATGTTTCTGATTATTATTTTTTTTTCAAAAAACGAACAATGCGCCAATCTGCTAATTTACCCATAAATGTTATTGATATTAAAAAAATGGAAACAAACGCTCATTTGCTCCATGGCTAGGTAGATTTTACTCTAATCTTGTCTCGTGGTATTCAAAAAAATAATCTAATTTTGGTAGATAAGTAGATATCCTGTTTTCAACTGGAGTGATCACAAAAACTTAAGCTTTTCCTAATGTTATCTCTTTCATTCATAATAGGTTGCTGCGGTTAACAGTTGGTCAGAAGGCTTCAGGGTCAGACTAGGCTGCGCTTTTATTAACTGTAACACCTAAAGCGCTTAATATTTATTCAGAATTAACACATACTTCTCTTATTTTTATTTAGGTGTGGCATGGGCATTACTAAACAGATCCGTAGTCCAGTTCACAGACAAAGGAAACTTTAGTCCCTGGAGGATATTTGTTATAGTTTGTGGTGTGCCAAGCTTAATTAGCGCAGTTTGCCTACATTTTCTACCAGAGACACCAAAATTCTTCATATCTAAAGGCAAACATGTCCAGGCAAAACTTGTGTTTCAAAAGATATTCGAATTTAATACAGGAATGTCTGCCAGTAAATATCCGGTAAGTTTACAATATTGTCTACCAATTTCTAGGCTCTCATTTAAAAGCGTAATTTTTCATAAATTGTTGTAGCCCTTACTTGCTCAAACCGTTTCATACTTAACACATACTATTTCTATGGCTTCACAGGTGGGACGAAATGCGATATTACTTTTCCTCATTTCCATGGGCGTCTGTCTGCTTCTCTCATCCTGCCCCTCTGATATCTCACAAAACGTCACCGAAATTATCCAATCTGGCATGGAATTATTTATTTCACGTACACAGAAAACCTCTGCAGCCACTCAAAAGTCCTGGTTCTCTAAATCCTGTGACAAGACAATATTTGAAAAGATCAAAGCTCACAAAAAGCTTCTACACAATTCCAGTCAAGAAAACCGTCAGGCATTTAACGACGAAAGAAACCGCTATGTCCGCATTCTTTCTGAGGCAAAAAACTCGTTTATTAACCACATCAAAAACAAAGTCCTCTTAAGCTCCAGCTGCAGCAAACCCTTCTGGACTCTTGCCAAATCGATTGGGAATAATTTCTGCAAGAGCACGTTCTCACCCCTTGTCTCAGTGGATGAAGTTGTTTCCACCTCCCTGTGCAAGGCTGAACTTTTTGGCTCGTTGTTCGCCAGCAATTCTACTCTCAACCCACCTCCAAATGTTCAACCACCAACAGTCCCCAATGTCGCGCATAAAATGACGGGTATCACTATCAAAACTAAAAAGGTACGAAAGATGCTCTCTTCTCTTAATACCAGGAAAGCCTCTGGCCTTGACGAGATCCCAGCAATTGTTCACAAAAAACGCGCACCAGTACTTGCTCCTGTCCTGACTCATCTGTTCCAGACATCTTACAATAGAGGCATATTCCCTAGTAACTGGAAAACTGCTCGAGTACAATCTGTCTCCAAGAAAGGATCCAAAGCGTTTCCCAGCAACTACAGGTCTATTTCCCTCCTTTCAGTCGTATCTAAAGTGATGAAAAAGTATATAAATACCGAATTAGTAAAATTTCTTGAAAAACACAGTCTAATCCACGACCGGCAGTATGGATTCCGTCAGCGCAGATCAAGTGCCGACCTCCTTTCCTTTGTCACCCATTCTTGGAACAAGTATATGAAACTACACGGTGAATCCCAGATTGTTGCTCTAGACATATCCAAAGCATTCGAATAGGTCTGGTACGCAGCGCTGCTTAAGAAACTACCGGCCTATGGCCTACCACCAAAACTCTGTACGTGGACAGCAAATTTCCTCTCCAACCGGATCATTTCTGTTGTCGTGGATGGCCATTCCTCTAAACTGTATCCAATTATTGCAGGAGTTCCTCAAGGTTCAGCTTTAGCCCCAAATTTGTTTCTTCTTCACATCAATGACCTCCTCTCTAGCACATCCAACCCAGGTCACACTTGCGCGGACGACAGCACCCTCCACTCAAATATACAATATTCTAAGCCTGTCTCTTTAGCCCAATTAGATGAGGATCGCAGACTCATGGACGATTCTGTCTCCATGGATCTCAAAAAAATATTAGACTGGGGAAGTAGAAATGTTGTACAATTCAACCCCACCAAATCACAGTCTTGCTTTCTTTCTCATAAGAGATACACCAGCCCTAGACCCATCACAATAAACAACCAAATTATTCAAAGTAATGAGTGCTTTTCACTTGTTGGCATTTCTGTGGATCGAAATCTCAATTGGCACCAACATGTCACATCAATTGCAGAAGCGGCTGCTAAGAAATTAGGTTTCCTCTTCCGGGCTCGCAAATACTTTTCACCAGCTAATCTCTATACCTTATATACTTCACAAATAAGACCAAAACTCAAATACTGCTCCCACATCTGGGGTGCTGCTGCCAATTCTACACTCGCTATCCTGGACTCTATTCAGAAGAGAGCTATACAGCTCATCGATGACCCTACCCTCACCCAAAGGCTACCATCCCTTGCCCACCGACGTGCCGTTGGTGACCTCTCTCGCTTTTATAGATATCTGCACGGACACTGCTCAGATGAGCTTTCTTCCATAGTTCCTCCACCTGCTGCCTCCAACAGATCTACCAGGGAAACAGAGCGAATGCACCCTTTTACTGTCCAGGTCACCAGACAGAACATCTTGTTATGCCCGCTCTTTTGTCCCGAGGACTTCCAAGTTGTGGAATTCCTTGCCGGCACATGTTTTTCCTTCTCCCCCGAACCTCCAAACCTTCAAGTCCAGAATTAACAAGTTGTCTCTTTCCTCCTTGTCGACACCCACGGTACGATACTATTTAGCCTGTAAGCCCTTGTGGTGTGTTGTGGAAATAAAAAAAGCAACAAAAAAACAGGTGTTTGTTTTATATCCTGTAACCGGTTTCGCCGTCTAAAATTGCCTCTGTGTGGGTGCGCGCGCGCGGGTGTATGTGCGGCGCGCGCGCAGGTGTATGTGTGGGTGTGTGTTTGGGTGTGACTAAAAAGAAGCCTTGTTGACTTCAAAAATTACCTAATGATGACCTTAAAACTCTCTTAGCAAAGTATACCAAGAATCACTTGTTGATTCTTAACGAATCTTAATAAGGTAGCTTAAAAGACCTTAAAGTATTATTTAAATAACTGGAATATTTTGTAAATCGTATGAAGTCATCATGAAAGTCTAACGGCGATGTCGGCTAATCGCCGCAACCATAATTATTTCTATTCGATATTCCGTTTAGTGAATTTTCTCAAGATTTTATTCAAATTTGGAATCCAAAGAAAGTACAGCGAACTTTTTGCGTGGCTCATCGAATTCAGGCTTCAAGGTCATAATGTTACTTGCCGACAATTTCCACCTATGCTTAGTAACTAATCTATATACAATGTCTGGAGACAAACCGTGACAAAATTATAGAGATTGCGATTTGTACTTCCTTTCTATCCTTTTCTTACAAAAGGGTTAGAGAAATTATTCAAGGATACTATTGACATTTATCAAATATCTTGTAATAATTGCAAGAAAAGCTATATTGGGCAAATGCGGAGATCAATAACAACAAGATTCAAAGAGCACATAGTTTCGTTGCATGTAGGTTTATTCAAGTTGATGCTTTGGGTGTAGGTTTAGTTAACTTTATGATTTAACGGTCTATAATTTTTAGCTGATTTTCGTAGAAAAAAATCGTGAAATGAGGTGACCGCGACTTTTGAATTTTAAACAGATTTCTTCAAATGAGCGCAAACTATCCCCCCCAAGATCCATATCCGGGTTTACTTTCGGTTTTTATCTGTTTACATATATATACAGGGTGGCCCATTTCTACGGTAAAGCTCAATATAATTGTTATTATACAAGATGCGAGCAACAATTGTATACGTTAATTATAGGGTGTCTTAAGCTGCATCTTATAAAAATATTTTGACAATCACAGGATGGTCCATAAGTCGTAGGTGATCCCTACCCTTATATTATTGAATTTTGCCATTTTTTTATCGAAATATGATGCATGTTTATAAGAAAAAATCGAGAAGCAGTAAGTGCGTTTTTGTAGCAAATTTTCATTAAATCCTTCAAATTTCAATAACCCAATTTGCTATAAACCTAAGGTTTGTTGGCTAGGAAACCAACATCTTGAGTTTATTTTCGGAAATTTTTTTAAATTTTAAAACAATAAGTAATTCTAATAAAATGTGGTACATTGCTTCAAATATATAGGTCACACCCGTAACCATATTGATGCCTGCTTTCATTAGGGAGACATATTTGCTGTTAACAACATTTTTATGAAAATTCACTTCCATAAAGAACTTGCTGCATCCAGACTTTTTATATACCTAAATTATCTACACTAAAAATTAAGTAATACCGGTGATGCAGTACTAAATAATGCAATACTGGTGATGCAATACCGTATGATGAAATGACTGATGATGCATAGCCGCGTGATTCAATACCGTGTGCCTTAGTAGCGCATGATCAACACCGGATGACGTAATACCGGGTGACGTAATTCCAAGAATGTCGATGTTGAAAGCAACCATGGATTATTTCGTGATATTTAAAAAAGTGTTTAATTTACTGGACCTATGTCTGAATTCATTAAATTTTGTGGCTACACTTTGCCTATTTCTAAACTTTCCAAAGCATCTAACTTGGAAAAATCCGTGGTTACTTTGATACCATATTGCCTAACAATTGCCTTTCTTATCTCTCCGGTCAAAGTAACTGTATGGGGATACATATGGAACACATCATATATATATATATATATATATATATATATATATATATATATATATATATATATATATATATATATATATATATATATATATATATATATATATATATATATAAACAGATAAAGTCTGAAACTAACTCGAATACAAGTTATAGGGGGGGCTAGTTCAGGCTCATTTGAAAAAGTCTTTTGTGATATTTCTTGACTTTTTTTGCCACAAAAAAACTTAATCATCGTCTGTCATATACAATATGTTTTGTTATCAACAAAAGATATATTGGTTTTGCCCGTTTTTCTGGTCATCAGTCATCAGTGGTACTCAAAATATGTATAATTCTTCAAAGGCTTATAACTGTTTTTATTATATTATTTTAACTTATAGATCTAAATTTTGGATATGGTATACTTTTAATAATATAAGCCGCCTTACTAAATTTTGTTGCCATACTTTGGTAATTCCGAGATATAAAAATTTTCCGAAAGATAACCTAAAATTTTCCCGGAAAAACTGGTTCCATTTTCTTGGCGAACAAACTTATCCAAACCACTTGCAAAAGAAAGGTTATCACAAAATTTCCATTAAAATCGACCCATTATATTTTGGAGTTGTCGATGTGGTATATATATATATATATATATATATATATATATATATATATATATATATATATATATATATATATATATATATATATAAACATATTAACATCGAAACAGACCCGTAGGAGTTCCAAGAGGCGTAGTTTGAGCTCATTTAAAGAATGATTTTCAAAATTGAGAAGTCGCAATCTCCTCATTAGTGATTTTTTACGAAATTCACTAATACTGTTGTTTATCATTTTTTATTATTTTCTAGGTTATATCGTTGGAAGGCGAGTGTGATGCAAATCAGAACTCCAGATCAATAATACAAGAGGTAGAAGAAAGTGTAAAGGAAACTGTCGTTTCAATGAAATCAAAAATAAGAAACTTGTTTCGTGGCTTAATATCTATCTACGAAGGATCACATATAAAATATCTGGTTATCGTATGTTTCGTGGATTTTGGACTCATGGCAAGGTATGTTTTGAATTTAGAATTTACTACTTAATCTGCAGTAGCTAACAGCAAATCGATTTATATTTTCAAAACCTAAAAAACAATTATTCTGAAATTGATGAACTATCTATGGTTTAACGAAATATTTAATGCGTAGCTTAGATGTGTTGGTTGGCCAAAACATCCGGACCAGTTTTTTCTAAAAATTTTAGGTTTTGTACTAGATAATTTTTGAATCCTAAAATAATAATCATCTAGAAGATATACTACCTTATCGAATTTTTATTTAAAAAATTTCAATGCTACTAGCTCAATTTTTATTAACGTAAAAAGTTCATATTTGGTCCGTGGTATAGCATATATATATATAGGCAATTTGTGTGCCAAATTTCATCTAGATACCAAACATTTTGGACAAACTTTAGTAAAAATTTGTCGTATTGTACTGACAAACGTGTATTAATAACTCACATACACGAGCGCGCGCGCGCTACCACGCACACACGCATAGTCACAAAAGCGCGCGCGCGCGTTGATCACCATCTTGTTGGAAAAATACATGTTGTTCTGAGTATCTCTCATCGTTCTCAATAATGTCAATTAGCATAGGGTGAACAAAGTCTTTCAATATTTCAAAATACCGTTCTCCTGTCAAAGCGTCGGCTATGAAGATTGGTGCAACGATGTGATCACCAACAATACCCGCCCCAACATTGATTTTTTGTGGAGTTTGATTGTGGACTTCATGGAAAACACGGAGGTTTTCATCTGACGAGAACCGGCAAATATGACGATTTACAGTGCCATTCAGAAAGAAAGAACTTTCGTCGGAGAAACAAGTGTTTAAAATAAATTTCCTGTTGTCAGGAATTCCAAGCGCCGGTCATAATCATCTTCATTTAATTTCTGAACTAGCTGGATTTTATATGCATGTAACTTAATTTTTTTCACAATTCGTTGAATTGTCGTTCTACATAGATTAGTAATCTCAACTAATTTTCGCTTACTTAATATTGGATCTACACTAACTTGACCTATTACTTCCAGACTTGTGACTTCATTCACCATAAGAAATTCACGTTTAGAATTTCTGTTCTTGTTAGCCACTGATCCAGTTTCCTGGCACTTGTGTAGCAACTCTAGCACGTACTCATGACGAACACGCCTATAACGATGCAAGCTATTGAATACACGTGCTGCTTCGTTCGCATTTTTATGAAGAAATGCCCCCAATTTCAACTCTTTCGATTGAATACCCCATAATGACTGACTATAAAAATACACTCAACAATGCAAAGCAATAATGAATTACTCAAGGTCGAGTTAATTCATGACATATTTTGCTAAGGTTTTCTTGGAACACCTTAATCTAAATGACTTTTTATTACCTACACAAACCTCTAACAACATTTTTATCTTGTAATGGACGATGGTGTGGTCCAACCCAATCATTAAGAATTTCTCGGGAAATGCATTACTGGTATTCCAAAAATCCATATCTTCTAAACGAATAAACCGAATTTCAAAGACAAAAAAGCAATATATAGGAAATAAAATTATCTTTTCAACGAGCTATCACATGGCCCCTATTCCAATTTGAAAAAATTTGAGGGGTGACACCCCCGCTTGGAAGGGTAAAGTTTGGGCTATACTTTTAGCGTCAAAAATTTCCCCCCTGACAAGCAAACTTCGTGTTTCAAGTTTTTTTTCGATAAGATCTTTTCCTGGCAGTTATGGCTTCCAGCTTGTTTGTATGTATGTATAAAGGAACTCGGCATATTTATCTCTCGCGTCAATCTAACTTGTTTAGATCACAGAAGGAAGGTAGCAGATATCGGCCTTTTCTGCAGATACCATTGTGGAGATTGCTTCTCAGAAATTGCTTTTTAGTACATCTGCTTCCAGTCTTTAAACAGCTCGATTTAAGTAAATGGCGTACGTCTTTCGGGCAAGTGATCTCAGTTCTCCTACAGCATCCAAGCCTGTTCTGTACGCCCTCCCGTTAAACATAATTCCAAGTTTTTAAAAGCGAGTAATCACCTATTTTTTGACAAAATCATCAAGTCATGATGACTTCGAGACACATAGGTTTGGTTTTTTATTAACTTTTTCATTTAGGTGAAAAGTCGTCATTTCCGTGATTAGGTTTCCGAGCACTTTGATAAGCTTGTCTTGGCTCCTAAAATCCTTAAGAGTCCTTGGATGAATTAATATTTTAACCTGTTTAACTTTCTGGGTGTTAAGATAGCTGTAAAAAGTCTCACGGGATGCATAGCTTCAGCTTAAGACCATTATCTGGGTTACTGCAGCTCAACAAGAAAACCTCAAAAAAAAACTACGAACACAATTTCTTAAGACAGGGCAAGATCTTGACAGCTTCTATGTGGGCGGGAAAATACAGTTTCTTACGCAGAGATTGAATATCTTCTGTAGCGGCAAAGCAAAGTTTTCATCGCAGTCTGCCAAAATAGATAATAGCATACCATCAAGATCAGACGAGACTGTAGTCCCAAACCGCTTTTAAACACCCAAAATCCCACCAACTCTAAATCCTTAAATATATAGAAGGAAATATGAGACGGTAGAAGGATTTGGATGACATATAACCACTGTGGAGAAGCTGCTTCAGCAAAATCATTAACAACATCGAGGGGCGTCTCGATTTCACGAACTACCAGCATCACCCCTGACATTGCGCTCAACTTCTTAGAGATAACTATTAAAAGCAGCACTGTTTTCCCTCTACACTCAGGAGCTTAAGCTGCTGATAAGTACACTTGTCACCAGAATTCCTATATGTTCTCAGCAAGCGATATTTTGATTTGTTGAATTTTACCAAACATTCCAAAATTTGTACAATTTTCATTGACATTTCCCATTTCGTCAAGGACACGCCAGACAATACCATTGAAGTCTTGTCTATAAATTGATGAAACCTACTCTTCTAAAGTTGAAAAGACTGGTATTTTTTAGAGTAGTTTGCAGATTTTGCAAATCTAGATTCTTGTACCGACGTTTTAACATCCATAACCTCGAAATGTACATTCCTTCTCTCCAGAATCTCCCCCCGCGTAAGATACAGAGCATGGCTTCGAAAAAATGACAAGATGAAGCATTTCACGAAGTTTGTTAACTATTCGCTTGTGTTTTGTTGTATTAGAAAACGACAACAGGTTAGTATTAGAAAAAAGTTTTCTACTAGTGCTTAATGTAGTAAAAACTTGCGTAACGAATGATATTAAACTCGCCAAAAACAACAAAATGATTATCCTGTAAAAACTACACTAAAATAAAGAGGTTCACGAGACGCAGATAGACGTGTACAAACCACTATTACAAACACAAAGAATATCAAGCAAAAATCACATGGCTGGAAGATTAATCATGAAAGTCGCACAGTGACTCTTACTTGTCAAGAGTACATCCCCTTCGCTTATCTAAAAAGTCTCACATAGTAAATTGTTTATGTTGTTTGAAGGAAAACATACTTTCAAACATAATTATATAGTACATACAGACTTGGAGACTACTTATCTGGCTTCACTGTTGGGTTTCCTTTCTGTAGGCGAAGGGCTGCTTGACAGTATTCTCAGACAGATAAAAATTGAATTAGTACGAAATCATGACAACTGCAAATAAAGACTTGTTTCTATGTTATGATGTTTTGATCAAAAAATCAAATAAAAATTAAAATGAAACACAGATAACGGATGAGACTTTCAAAATGTCTACGTGATGTATGTCAATATTTAACATAAAAATAGAACTAGCCTATAATAACTATAATAACAGTTACAACAGATCTTTATTTGTAGTTGTCATGATTTCTTACTAATTCAATTTTTATCTGTCTGAAAGTGCTCTCAAGCAGCGAAACTAGTCACAGAAACATTGAAGAACATCGGAGAACATCTAGAATTCATAAGAGCCCCTTGATCCAGTTAGCTTACGCGGTGGCTATGCCCTTCACCTACAGAAACGAAACCCTACAGTGAAGCCAGAGAAGTAGTATCCAAGTCTTTGTGTACTATGGACCAGTTTCACCAAGTAAGGGCAACAACAATCAATAATTATATAGTCTTAAAAAAGTGGTGCTCACCCGGTATCATTAGCGTCAAACAACGCAACCAGTTTTCTTTCTTTTTTTGTTGCAATCCAAAAGTAGAATCTAATAGATTACAATTTACAAAAAAAAATCCATTGTGGCTTGACAATATATTCTACGTGTATCTTAGAAAATATACTTATTTCCGTATTTGCCAAACATAAGCCAAGCGTACTTTTTCCTTTAATATAACTAGTTTGTGAAACTGCTTTCTGACGTCGGTTTGGTCATATTAGCGGCAATAGACCGACGTTAAAGAAAGAAAGAACTATTTTTCACTGACGCATTCACATAGGAATAAACTAAACTTAGTAGGTACATAATCAGCTGGTCACGGATGCTTTAGAAAATATCTGCATGATCGCAACCGAGACGATACCAACGTCTGCATCTACTGCGACGAGTCTGATGATGCTGAGCATACCCTCTTTCACTGTCGCCAATGCAATAGTGAGAGATATAACTACCACCAACAAACTAGAGACGTGCTTGATGCAAAAAACATGGTGTTGAGCTTAACTCAGAGCGAGAACACCTGGAAGTCTACGGGTTTATCCGGCGCATAATAGCCACAAAGGAGGGAGAGGCAAGAACCCAGAGATTTTCTTATACAAAGGAGAGATAGGTAATAAGTAAGGAGGGATGCAAGACAGCCCCTGCCATGAAGTAATGCTAACGTAGCCCGATGGTTTGGGGAGGTTCGAATGGCCACTTACTTTGGTTAGTCTCTTAGGGCGCCAATTACGCCTTAGAAAAAAAAAAGGTACACAATCAGTTGAATTTTTTACATATGATCAAAAAGATAACTAAGGCTTGTTTGTCAGCTTGTGCAACGCTAACACAATTGGGTCACAAAATCAATCTACAAAGATTAATATTTTAAAAGAAAATTCGCTAGTATCAAAGTCGTAATTCAGAATTACAAATATAAGCATTAAAGTTTAATGAGTAAAGCCAAATAAACCACCGGTGTGACAGAATACAGTGATTATCAGAACCCTACAAAAAGAATTGTTGTTGACAAACGCATGTAAACAATGACGTAGTCATTAAATGCGCGTTACAGCTCATATAGAACAAGTTTCCGACCAAGAGGTAAGACGTCAGCATCATAACGGGGTTGCAAAGACTACGCCGCGCCACGGAGGGGGAACTAGAACGTGCGTGTCGTAACAGATCATTCTGTTGTGTACCTCGGTTGGAATAGGTCACCGAAATGGTGCAAGATTTAGGCGCAACACGAGGCTCTTTATATTAAGTGTAAAAGTAGTGCGTGATTAGCACAATCTTATCTGATAACGGCGCTTTATAAAGAGTAAAAGGTAAGATGCTTACTGGCAATTAGGCCATTGCTGACCCTTTTTGCTCATCTAAACTAACCTACCCTCCACCTTGAGCTTGATCTCAACGACGACAGTGATTTTGAAAAATCATCCGCCGCCGGTGAGGCTTTATAAGAGTAAGTAATATTGTCTATAGTTTTAATATCGCCATCATTACAAGAAATTGCTTTAATTTGAAATAGATTGTGGGACATGGTCAGAGACAATGACTTCTGCCTTATGAAAGCTGTCCAATGTTGTGGGGTAAACTCAGAATCCTGCTTTCTTTTCTACCTTTATTTTCTAAGGTGTAGGAAGCTAGTCAAATAAATTTGACTCATATTTTACAGCCGCTATCTCATGTCGCTGAAATACAGTCAGAAGATTGACAATTACCTTATCGTCGTGGGTCCAAGTAGAGGCCTGGACGTACCGCCACCCAAGTGGACCATAGCTTTCAGCTGTAAACAACCAGATTTCATGCCAATTTCTTCCCGTTGGGAAGTAACCAATTCAATTCGAGGGCCAGACGACAGTAAGTCAGACTGAATAAATTGTTGATGTGTTATTAAATTTCTATGTTAGTTTAGTATGTAAGTTTTAAATCCATTATATCAATAAGCGTTGGCTAATAGAAAAAATTTGGCCATATATCTTTGATAATGCAACTATCGCTATTTACTTGAACTAGTTTCACTTGATATTGAGTGTCTATAAACCTTTTTGTCTAGATTTAATTACAAATAAATCTGAAAATAACTACCTTTTAACTGTCACAGAAGATGAGAGTATTTTAATAATGTATTTCCTTTTTTATATTATCAATCTATGTAAAAAAATAAAACAAATAACCCCGAATTTAGAATCTTATGTAAACTAATCTGAAGACAAAGAAATTGAGATTTATAAGTAAATTTCATCAAAAAAAAACCCTAACGGGTCGACGTAAAGTTATTGTTATTTATTATAGTCTAAGATCCGGCTGCAAAATTAGTACATTAATAATCTAGATTATCAAGATTTAATTTTTAAGTATTTTTACAACTAGGAGAAGTCACTTTTCATCAGGTGCCAATTAAAAATTACCCGCCAGTATTATTAATTAAAATATAATTAATTTACTTTTAGAGAAACATTTCGTTAACATCTTACGGAAATAAAACCTACACAACTTCACAACAGTGTATTTAAAATATCTGAAACGTAATAGTTGCTGCTGATTGCTTAACCACTACCTCTACGCAGCCAGGTGTAAACAGGTATAATTTTATTAAAACTTTTCGTTCTTAACGTACACTCATTTCATTTATACCACATTAAAGCTCATTTTTTTCTGTAGTTAATGATATAAAGGTGCCTATATAAAAAAAACCGCAAATCAAAGTTTCCTACCCTAAAAGATGCTAGGTATGAAAAATAAAGTGACAGGAGAGTGATCGCGCGACGCTACTTGTTAGACAAGGATGCTCAATGCCAGCTGAACGTATTTTTTGAGCTATTGCGCATGCTCCGATAAGCATCTGAGTCCAGTCATTTTTGTGAATTTTCTTAAAAAAGAATCACTAATGAGGAGATCCCGACTTTTGTATTTTGAAAAAAAATTTTCAAATGAGCGCTAATTAGGCCCCCCAGAATACATATCCGGGGTCAGTTAAAATTTTTATATGTTTATATATATATATATATATATATATATATATATATATATATATATATATATATATATATATATATATATATATATATATGTATGTATCACACCGATAACTCAAAAAATAATGGGCCGATTTTGATTAAATTTAGTGAATAAATTCCTTTTGCAAATGGCTTGGATAAGTTCGTTAGCCAGAAAAATCGGTCCAGGTTTTCTCGGAAAATTTTGTATTTTCTTTCGAAAAAAATTTATATCTCCGGAATTAACAAAGCAACGGCAACCAAATTTGGTACGCGGGTTTATATCCTTATAGATAAGCTACATACCAAAATTTAGCTTTGTAGGTCAAAAGACAAAAAAGTTATAGGCATTTAAAGAAAACTAAATTGGGGTTTTTCACAAAACGTCAAAGTTGCGATTTAAACGTCAAAATTGGCAACATTTAGGAAAAGAACTTGAATCTAATACGGGCTATGGAAATAAAATGTCTCAAGAAAAATGGTTTACAAACCCTGAAGTGTTAGTTTCAACCGTCATTGTCCTTCATTTTAATAAAATGTTTCCAGAAAATTCATTTCAAATAGACCCTTTCTCTGACGCTTGACAGTAGTCTTAGCTATAGAGTTTATCGTTTAATGGTATATAATTTTTGTAGAATTTTCGTAAAAAAAATCAATAAAGCTCAATATATCTGTTATTATACAAGATATGAAAAAAATTTGTATATATTAATTATAGGGTGTCTTAAGCTACATCTTAAAAAATTATTTATGCAATCACAGGGTGGCCCATAAGTCGTTGATGATACAAATTTTCTTTTTTTTTTAAATCAAACACGCCTTATGTTATTGCATTTTTGCATTTTCCATCGAAATATAATGCATGTTTGTAAGAAAAAAAATTCTGGACGCAGTAAGTGCGTTATGGTAGCGAATTTTGATCAAATTCTTAATATTTGAATAGCTCAATTTGCTATTAACCTATAAGGTTGACCACGAAACTAGTTTTTTCGGGAACACATTAAGTTTACTTTCGGAAATTTTTGTACATTTTCAAACAATAAAGTTAATTTGATGAAACATGTCACATTGTTTTTACTGTAGAGATTATATTGGTAATCATATTTGATGCCTGCTTTCTTAAAAAAAAACACACATTATTGCTATTAAAAAATAGTTTTATGAAAATTCACTACCATAACGCACTTGCTGCGTCCAGAGTTTTTATTACTACTTAGATCGTTGGTTGAGAACCCTATTTATCGGAGCATGCGCAATAGCTCAAAAAATACGTTCAGCTGGCATTGAGCATCCTTGTCTAACAAGTAGCGTCGCGCGATCACTCTCTGTCACTTTATTTTTCATACCTAGCATCTTTTAGGGTAGGAAACTTTGATTTGCGGTTTTTTTATATAGGCACCTTTATATCATTAACTACAGAAAAAAATGAGCTTTAATGTGGTATAAATGAAATGAGTGTACGTTAAGAACGAAAAGTTTTAATAAAATTATACCTGTTTACACCTGGCTGCGTAGAGGTAGCGGTTAAGCAATCAGCAGCAACTATGACGTTTCAGATATTTTAAATACACTGTTGTGAAGTTGTGTAGGTTTTATTTCCGTAAGATGTTAACGAAATGTTTCTCTAAAAGTAAATTAATTATATTTTAATTAATAATACTGGCGGGTAATTTTTAATTGGCACCTGATGAAAAGTGACTTCTCCTAGTTGTAAAAATACTTAAAAATTAAATCTTGATAATCTAGATTATTAATGTACTAATTTTGCAGCCGGATCCCGTACTATTAAAATATGTTTTTCACAAACAACGAAACAAATACTGTTTATACAGGTGGCATCCCTTATCTTTATCTATATCTAGATATTGCAAGAGAACATTATTTATTTATGTGCACATACCATACAGGCTACTTTATAATTTCGTAGATATTTTGTCTGGTAAATAAATAAATCAGTTTCAAAATGCTCTCTCATGTATATTATAAAATAACTTCTGGTGCAATTTAAGCCTATAATAAACACATAATACTACGTTTATTGACTTTGTGAGATGTATTGGAGTAACTCCGTCGCGTTAATGACTAGAAATATGTTCCATGGGCAGTTTTATTAAACACAGAATGTTAGAGACCGAGTTGTACAACGCAATAACGACTACCAAATCGCTAGTCGGGCCACATTCCTCCACAGATATAGGAAACAATGTATAAATATGCAATACCAGATGCATTCTAATTATCATTAAAACACATGCCAGGTTCGCTTTTAATAGAGGCAGATCCACGGTCACCAACTTGATGTCATTCACTCAATTTGTTAGCCACGCCCTTGGTAACAACTTACAAGTTAATGTGGTTTACTCTCAATCTAAAAAGTTGAGTGATAGGCATCGAGCCGACGAAGTGTTGGAAAACCGAGATTGGGAGAGAGTCAAGTCGAAGGACGCAAGTTTTGGCGAAAAGTTAGCCCCTTGGAGCGTTACAAACACCATGAAAGTTAAAAGAAAGCTTGCTATGGGTCTTGATGTAATCAACTCAAAACCAAAGAAGAAAGTTCCCTTTAAAAACATAATAAGTTTGCTAAATGAAGATTGGAACCTGTGATGAGCACTGATAAGTACACTTGGAGAACCCAAATCACCACAACACATTTTAAAAGACCTGACGATCGTTTCACTAACCAAGTTAGCGTCATCAGAGAATGAAATATTCTAAATGCTTAAAAAACTAACATCAAATTATATACCGGATCTCAGGTAAAGAGATCGAACTGAGATGGGACACTAGTCGTAGGCAAATTCCACAGTGTATTGTATTTTTATCGCCGGACAAGGTCTTTGCGCTATCCCTACTGCTTTATTTAAAAAATATTACAGATGGACACTTTTAAATGTCATGTCATGTACCCACTACTGTCCCCTCAGCTCCTAGAAACCGCTTTATTTCTCAGTTTATAATTTTTTTCAACTTTATTTTTCTTCATCATCGAGACGAGTAACATGGCACCAAACACATGTCCTCTAAACAAATTTATAAAAAAAGTTGGTTTGCACATGCGCTAACAGCCATATTTGAATTCTACTCATCAAGACAAGTAACATGGCACCAAACACTTGCCGTCTAAACTAATTAATAGGAAAAAGAGTTTGCGCATGCGTCAACTGCCATATATACATACGCCATTATACGTGAAATCTAAATGGTAGCTCTTATTTTAAACGGCCAGGTCATATGTCTTTTCGATATTTCGTTTTTTTCTTATTTTCAATTGACACTCCTTATCTTTCGCGTTAGCTTGATTACGTCAGCTCAGGTTAGAGCTCTAGTGATCCTTTATACAACCACCATATTGTTTCGGTACTGTAACCTCACACGCGTGCGTGTTAGCCTGGTGGTGGAGACTTCCGGTGGTGGGCGCAGAACCCCCTATCTATACCTACTCACAACATTGCCGCATTTCTCACACTTGTCCACGAGATGGTTATTAGTTGGTAGAATTTTATCCTAAATGACCACAAGGCAGCCTTCTGTTTCCGGATATAGATACCCGTTTCTTAGCCACATTAGGGACGCCGATCCCCTGACTCCAACTCTCAGATCCCCCCTGACTCCAAATGCTTTGGGTATCTGCCATGAAGCTCCTTTGCTCTCCAAGACGCCATCGATTCTCCCTCGGTGCCGAGTTGACGAAAGTGTTCATACTCAGTTAGTCGTAGCGGTGTAAAGGAGTTGTCTGCTTTGTTTACTAGATGGTGTAGTATTTTTGCTTGAGAGCAAGAAGTATTCCTTCATTTTTCTTTCAATTCCAACACACAGTGATTATATTCTTACAAGACTCCGTGTTTCCTTTTCGCGTGGCAAATAAACACCCTCAATGGCAGATCTTGTGTGGTGATAGTGGAACTTGGTAAGCCTTACTCTCGTTATTCTCTCCAGTTCGGCCAAATCCGTGTCAGTCCACTTGAGTATGCCAAAGGTGTAAATAAGTGATGGTGTAATAGCCCAGCTGTTGATGACTTCATGCATATTGCGTGCTGACAGCATTGTGTTGAGCAACTTGGTCAACCGTTTCAGGTATTCGCGCTTGAATTTTTCTTTTAGCTTAGTATGATTATTATTATTATTATTATTATTATTGTTCTTGTTGTTGTTGTTGTTATTATTATTACTATTACTATTATTAGATCTTTATTAATGACAAATTAAAACGCATATAAATCAATTGGTTAAATGTAGCCTGCCTTACAGGCCGTTGTGAAATATATTGTGGTACCGCCATCTCGTTCGTGAAAAAAACTTACATATTTGTACTTCCTGTACAATAGAAATAACTGTTTCATTTTCTTTATTTCCAGTTACTACACGATAGTGATGTGGTTCCCAGAAATTTTTGAAAGATTCGGTAACTACGAATCATCAAACTCAACTGCTGCTTATGGTATATGTGTGATATCCCAATACAAAGACCATGACGGCGATACCTCGTCTTATTTTAACTGTGATCCTTCTATAGATAATAAAGTATTTATAGAAACTATAATTGTAGGATTAAGCTGCTTGCCAACATCTATTTCTTTAAGTTACCTCATAAGTAGGATAGGAAAAAAGGCTGTGATAAGTAAGTATACTATTGAATTATTAACATAAAAACATTTTGTGTAGCCAACGTGTAGGGCAAAGACCAGCTTTGGTTTTATTACTACTTGTGTTTATCCCATATCCACTCCAGTCGTATACTACTAGTACTGTGTCGTGAATTCAGTGGTAGATGCGAAACTAAAACCTTTGGGTATAACTTTTATGACGGCATCACCGATCTTGGCATTTGGAAGGTTGTTAACTACTAAAGTAATACTGTGGTAATCGATCTATTACAACCAAACACATTTTTATATACCGCTCTAGAAAGTAAGGAAATTAAAGCGTTAGAGTTAATATCCTTTTATATTTCCTCAGCCTCTTGAAAATGGCTATAAAACAGGAGCCAAAACGTCAAGTTTGTTAAATACTGGACGTGGTTCAACCCGTAACCCAAATGTTTCTTACAGTTACGACTCCAGAAACCTTTCCGAATATATACCTATATATATATATATATATATATATATATATATATATATATATATATATATATATATATATATATATATATATTGTTACGACCCAGATGTCGTAACTTGTTTTTTTTACTGTTAGTCTCTCATCATTTTTTTTAGTTTTGCTTCTATTTGATGTGTTCTCACGCGAGTGAGTATTTAGGATGACACAGACCCTGTCTGTGTTCATCTATAATGATCATCGAGCGGGTGATACCTTTAGTGTTCCAGCTCGTTTAATTATATTAAGTCTACGATTAAAATACAGCGGAACTGAGGGTCATCTGCTGTCTTTCTATGTCTGGTGAACGGTTAGTTACATAGCGAAAAGTCGATCCGATGTCTGTATGTTGGCATGACTGGGCGCATGTGCATGGAGTGATGACGGAGGCCTTCTCCATGGCGTTAGCTCTTCTTGTTTCGTCTGCCGTAGTCAAGGGTGCTCCTCTTCTGGTTTCAACTGTCGTAGTGTGGAGAGTGCCATAGTGGCCAGATCCGTTTTGTGTAGAGTAATGCCACCACGTTAAGTTGATAAAAACGTCGTTCTTCAGGGCAAGCTAGTGCTTACATCCAGACTAGTGTGATTATGTTTTAGGGTCACTGCCATTCCAGTACAGTAAGAGGATTGTGAACGTAGATTGGTCGCTACTGGCTGCTGTCGAAAGGGCCGTTGTTTGTTGCAGGTTGATTGGATCTGGTTCCACTGCCGGCCTTAGTTTCGATGGTGTAGCTGCCCAGTCGCCCCAGATGAGTATTAAAACAGCAAGCACTTCATCGTGGCATTTCAATATAATTGTGTGTTTTAATTAATGTGCTATTGCCACGTGCCGATATCCTTTTTGTGCCTGCGCTTATCTTTAATATCATTTGAACTAGTGTGACAGCTAGCGCCTGTTAACGTCATTATCGCCGATGCCGTTGGTAAACCTAGTGGTCGTAACCATACCCTAAATTACTGAGAACTATACTGAGTGCCATTGTAGCCAGTCATTCAGCTTCATTAACTGTTATTATTATTTATGATCATTGACCTAGAGGGTCGTTTACGGCACTATTTGTTATTATTAGTCCTGATTGCTGACCTTCAGGGTCGTTTACTTAATATTTGTTATTATTATTTATTATCCCTGATCTATAGGGCCGTTTATTGAGATGGTTGGTCATCACGAGATAAACTCCACGAAGGGGCGTCACTTCTAACTATTTAATTAAGTTTTACCCCACCAGTAAATGCATTATTGTTTACCTTGTGAGAAGTGCTTCACGCTTCGTGCAGTTTTATTCTGAAGAGATAAATGACTTGTTTCATAAGTAACATTAACTTTAAAACAATAATTTACTTTTCAGGCCCCTCAGGCAGATAATTTTAACCCGTTTAGGTTATATTACCTTTGTGTAGAGTGCGTGAGATCATTCGCCAGAGATTAAACACTGATGTTTATTAATAGCTGTTGATATTATCTGCCAGTGGTTACCCATATAGTAGGCGGACCTTATTGTATTTATGTCGGTCCCTATTACCATACAGCCTACTGTTATCGTAGCATAATTCTATGCCACCGCTGAATTTACACTGTGAATATATGGGTTATTATTATTTCTGGTAGTATTATTTGCCGAACATACCATTGCTTGCGTTTGTGTCGTTCGAGCTCGCGTCTCGCGGATTATAGAAATATTATTGATTATATCACCAAGTAGCGTAGCTACTAATATCACCTTGAACCTGGCCACGGGTTGCGGAAAGTGGCTGGCGCCTAGTAAGTTAAGTCTCTCAGACTTTAATAAACTCAGAGTGTTTATATAACACCCGAACCCCTCTGAGATGTCGCCATGCTTGAGCTCTGCTTAGGCCTCCGCTGCTTAGTGAAGGACTTGTGGTGTGCTCCACCTCTCTGGTACTTGGTAGCGAACGGTCGTAGCAATATATATATATATATATATATATATATATATATATATATATATATATATATATATATATATAGCTATGGTACATACATATACTCACAATTACACATGTATCACTAAATTTAATAAACATAAAGTAAAACAACATACCATCCGGATAATGTCTCCACAGAATCAGATAACTGATATCAAGGTAGTTTAGATTTGACAAAGGGTCAATTTTAAAATCAATGGTGACGGCAAGACAAATACATACTCAGGTCAGCGATAGAATCAAATCCTTTTACGAGAACCTAAAAAGGTAAGTGTAAAATAAAAAATCTACATGATGCGTAAAAGTCTATATACATCTAGCAAATACAAAAGCAATTTTGTCAACTCTTTATACAGTAAATGAAATAAAAAACAAGCATAAAATTAACCACTTTTAAGTAACATTGAAGTGAAAATAAATTAAAATATACCTGTGTATTGAGAACATTAAACAAGACACAAGGACAATCACTTGTGAAAATGAAACTGTGATATGAACAGTTAAGATAATCTGTTATCAAGCCTAAAGTGACAATAATTAAATATAAAACCTATAAAGTTTTATTAAAAAGTGACTGCAGCATAAGGTGTAGCTTAAGTATGTCAAAAACGTTCAGCAAAACAAGTTGTTTAATCTTAATTTAAGTAATAAGTTATATTTAGCTTAATAAAAGGTCGATGTAAAAGTATCAAGAAACTATATATAGGAAAAGTTTAAACTTACCACAAAAAAAAATGGTGTAATTTTAATTCAATTCATAATAATTAAAATTACAAACCCCAGGAAATCGCTTTATCTTGAATCATGTTTATAAATCAGCACTGTTATTGGCTATAAACTGTAAATGAATTGATTCATTGGTAGCTAATTGAAAACCAGAAACATTCCTAAAAACAATTGGTTTTTGTTTTGGAGAGGACTTCCTCCTTCCTCAAGCAACGGCAGCGGTGACAGCAAGTTTAAAACGGTGGTATTAAAGAACACAATAGATCCATAATAAAATTCATAATAACAATTCAGTAACGAAAAGGTTAATTGGAAACATCACTTGAGAACAATAAATGCGGTAAATATGTTGTTTAAAACAAAAGCAAGGTTTAAACAGTAATAAGTGTCATTAGCCATTGCGACAAGTGACGCGAGGTCAGTGAACAGTATAGAATCATAATCAAGCAATAACAATAAAATTGGCTGGTGAAGTGCACAAGAAACAACAAGATAAACATAACCACACATTTGGACGTAGCAGCAGTGATGTTATCGATATTAAGATAAATTGGTGCTAAACTATATAATAAAATGGATGACAGCAGAGGGCGCAAACATCAGGTATCGTAACATTAAATTGACCATATTATCCCATCGCTTCTATGGTAATAGCTCGATCCGCTGGTGGCATGGCATCGAAAATCAGTAATAAACATTTTATTTTTAAACCGAAATAGCTAAAGGTTTAAATTGTATTACCTTTCTAAATCATTCTATATTGTTACGATCGAGGTTTCAGCTACCGTATCATTCTACTATTTATTCGAAATATCTCCGAGGTTTTTAAATACTCAGGATATCTTTTAATATCCTGTAGAGCACTACTGACTCCTCTAGAATATTCCTTTAAAAAGAAGCATTGCCTAACAAGCATCGAAATGAGATCTCACCACGTTAAAAAGGGTAAGATAATATTCTTCTGTTATATTTTGATTCATGGAATTATTTGTTAAATGAGAGGAGTCTGTATAAATAAAATAAAATGAGACTGAATAATATTTTGCATACCAGATGGAGTTACATATAGTTAAATTTAAAAATCATCTTAAAATTGATACATTTGCATTAGTAGTGAATTCATTTACTTAATGAAATTTTTGGAAAGAGTTTTGAACCCAAAATAAGCAAGAAAACCATGTAGGACCATAGAGTTTTATAGTTGTGGCAACATAAGAATTGGAGTAGCAGGTAAAATGCATTAATTAAGGTGAATAAAACAACTTTGGGATTATAACCACAAGGTAGTGCAATTTTAATTGACTAGACATTTAAAAACAGAAAACTGTACAAAAAAGTCACCCTAAAAACAAAATATACACAAAATATTTAAAAGAAAAATTTTAACTTTGCAAATTACACAGTAAAACACATAATTCATAGCTGAACAACACTGCTTTAATATTATTATATAACCAAGACACAATATTTATAAGATTAGATAAATAAACTCAAAACCTCTTATTTACAATTTCTTACATCATAAAACTATAATTATAACTAAAAATAATTATAAATACCTCAAATACTAAACTAAACACCAAAGATATATAATATACTCCAAAAGACATAATATATACACACCGAAAACTATAAATAAACTCTAATAAACAAAATAATCATAATATAATATATATATATATGTATATATATATATATATATATATATATATATATATATATATATATATATATATATATATATATATATATATATATATATATATATATATAGAGAGAGAGAGAGAGAGAGAGAGAGAGAGATTCAGATTATTCTCACTCGACATCGTCTCCGAGGCCAGAGTTTATTCAACTCTAGACCTGAGGGAGATCTGATCACTCGTCGTAATTCTCCTATTATTTATAGCGTTTTGTCGACCAGTTCGTTATCAGTGTAACTAGTCGGGTTAGTAAGATTTATCAAGTTAAGTAGTCTAAGGGATCGTGTTACTGAGTTTGAACCATGGAATTTAGTTGCGAAAGGTGATGGTTGATTGTACGTAAGCACTAGTAACACGAGTACAATAAACAGACAGAATTAAACCACTTAAAACAGACATTACAATAAAACGGGAACGACAAAAATCACATTTTGAGAAACATTAGAAACGCCCAAAAACGAGCGACTACGCCACAATAAGAACAGACAGCAGACATCGTTCTCGCAACAGCACATAGCCTTCCTACCAAACATCAAGTGTCTCACCGACAGGATCAGCCGAAATTTTAAAACCAATAATATCAAAACATATTCATAACACAGCAAAAACTGTCAAGTTCAATAAAAACTCGCAAGGATACGAGTCTAACGAGTAGACGTATTCACAATAAAATAAATGAACATACTCCTTATCCGCATCGGCCATGCATTATATTCATACAGGACACAAAATGCGTTTGGGGTTTGTTACGAGAAAGTACATCCAAACATAAAAATACGAAAATATTCATTTCTGTGCTTTGTTTGTCAATTTTTTACATTTGTAGATTGATATTAATATTTTCTAAATAAAAGTAATTTAAATTCAAAACTGGAGTTTGTTTAATGGTTATTTACAATAACTGTTAGAGTCGTGCGCGAACATCAAAAACAGTTGGATGTGTACGATAGTACTCTTGTTAAAAAGAAATATCTGCCTAACTTTTTGGTAAATATAAATATCTTTGATTAAAAGTGAATTTACAAATATATAAATTGAGTGCTAAAACAGTCATACTGCATACCTTATTAGGTCTCTCCCTGAGAGACCTAATTAAAGTTAATAACCATGACCGGCAACGGGACAGCAGCAGCAGCCGCAGCAGGCAATTCACAAACAGATCTCACACAGACCCAGTTTACTGCAAAGCGTAAACGCAATCCCAGCTCAATTCACGCAGGAGTACCTCAAGGTTCCATATTGGGACCGACACTATATAATTTATAGTGTAGGTCATATATACGAACAAGGCTACTTATTGGCGATGTATGACGATACAGCGATAGCAAACAACACAAAAGCATAATCCAGGAACCTTTTACAAAATTTCGTAAACAAACTTACAAAATGGTGCAAGAGCTGGGGAGTCACTATGAAGTCATCAAAGAGTCAAGCTAAAATCTTTACGCTCTGAAGAGGACCAAATCCGCCGCCGTTACAAATAGATAACAAAGCAATCCCTTGGAATCACAAACACGAATCCGTCAAATATGTAGACCTACATCACGATCGTACCTTAACCTGGAGGCATTATATCAAAAACAGAACTCAGCAAGCTTATGGACGTCTAAAAATTCTGTACCCCATTATAAACAGAAAATCATCACTGGAGATTGAATGCGGAACTCTCATCTACAAAAGTATTATTAGACCAGTTCTCACATATGGCTGTCCAATATGGGGAACAGCGTCAAATTCAACAATAAATATGGCACAAACCTTCAGAACAAAGTGCTACGAATCATCACCGATGTACCGTGGTTCATTAGGAACACGCAAATACATCGCGAATTAAACATACCAGTGATCAGTGACTTCATAAAAACAAGTGCAATCAACTTTCTGAACAACTTAACTGAATGTCCCAGAGCAGCACATTGCAATCTTGGTGCAAGACTACAACAAAGAAGACTAAGAAAAAGACTTCCACAAGATGTGTTTAATGGTCCATGATCAGAGTTAAAATATAATTTAAGTATGTATGGGTATTTGGGCGCATGTGAGTGTGTGTGTGAGTATGGATGTGTACATACGAATGTAAGCCTACCAAATAATGGTACTAACTTATCGACCAAACTATTTTTAATTTATGTTTATAACAATAGCATCTTATCGTTATAATTTTTTATTGTTTCTTATATTAGACAATAACTCATGGCAGATAAACAACCATGAATAGTATACATGTTGCTGAACTGGTTTGATCTACAATAAAAATAAAAAAACAATAAATGTTAAAGAAACAGGTTTTTCTTAATCCGAAATATCGTTCTGGCTTCTACAAAAGCAAACCTTATCTAATAAAACTATTTTTTATGTTATTAATTACGTGGAAGAAATCAAAATTTGACATCTACAACACAGACTCAAAATCCGTGTTGACTAATGTTATGAATTTACCACTCTTTGTTAGGTGATATCTTCATAAGTACAATTTGCAGAACCCACTTCATCACAATACAGTTTTTAGACATGACGATGGTTTCACTAAGACAGTTACGTAATCAGAGGGATGAATGAACTCAATTCAGTATATTCATCCCTCTAATGACGCCAACTTTGTTAGCGAGACAATCGTCTTGTCTAAAAACTGTATTGTGATGAACTGGGTTCCGCAAATTGTGCCTATTAGTGCTCATCACAGGTTCCAATCTTCACTCATTGATATCTTCATGTTATTTCACTTACTTGATACACACTTTTACCTACATAGTGGTCTCCGCTAATCTTATTACTTTTTGGATATTTCTGGTTGCATACAGTTATATACGATACTCTAATGTAATTAAAAATTTAATTATGGGTCTATTGTAGTAGGTTAGGTTTGAATGTGAGTGGGCCATACCGGTCCCTCCACCGCGACCATAAGCTCTATTGTGGCTCACGCCTAATAGTCTATATTTCGCCCAACAAAGCCAGCCTCCTGCAGAGGTCGATAATCTTTGTGGGCGAAAGTAGATCCAGATCTTCCGGAGCAAGCTTTGTCTTGGCAAAAAGCAGGTATCTAGTCCTGTCCGCCGTCGGGCAGGAACACAGTACGTGCTCTGCTGTCTCGTCACTCTCCATACGCACCCAGCACTCGGTCTCCTGACCGACCCCAATACGGTGCATGTGATGAAGCAAGCGGCAGTGTCCTGTATACAGGCCGACTAGAGTACTCAGTTGTTGTCTGTTTAATTCTAGAAGTTTTTTAGCCCTTGACTCAGACAGGCCATTTATGGAGGCCTTAGAGTGAGCTAATCCGGGCTGATTTTGCCATTGCTGGCTTGTCATTCTTTCTCTCCATGTCTTTAAGGTGCGTTTTTCTGTGCATGATGTTATCCCCAGCACCGGTTCTGGTCCGAGAAAGTCCCTATGGGCACCACTCCTGGCAAGCGCGTCGGCCGCAACATTGCCATCATGGTCTGAGTGACCCAGTATCCAGACCAGTGACACCTCATTACAGCTGCCCAGTTCGTTGAGGGCAGATTTACAACTCCATTCCGTCTTTGAATTGCAACGGTAGGAACCAAGAGCATTGATTGCAGCTTGGCTATCTGTATATATCTTTATCGATTTGTGTGTTCACTGGTTTCCTATACTTTCCCTTGCACACATCTCGATGGCATACACTTCTGCCCGGTGTATGGTTGCGTACTTGCCGAGGCTAGTTGATAGTGTAGCATCGGTGTTGCCCCCATATGCGCCGGCTCCTACTCCCATATTGGTTTTATCATTTATGTATTTTTTTTCAGTTTGTATTTACTTAATAAATTAATTACAGCGTTTGTTACAGTTTGGGGTTTAATGCTCTCTGGGTTAGCTACGCTTCTACTAAATGCAGTTCGCAATGCAATTCAGACTCTGATATTAGCTTGCGTGTTTGAAGCACTTACAGGTATTTTAGAAACAGTAGTATTTTGCGTAGTAGTAGATCTATTCCCTACAAATTTAAGGTGAGTGAAATAAACACATTGTATCTGGTATAAACAAAACATAATGTTCTTGTTCTTTTTAGGGCAATAGCTTTGTCAATTACAGCAACATCAGGAAGACTTGGTGCTGTATTTGGCAATATAGTATTTGGATTACTTATTGACTGGAACTGTATTGTTCCAATATACCTTTTAGGAGCGTTGTTACTTGGTAAGTACTTATTTTTTTAAGCTCAATATACAGGATGATTTCAAGCGAAATGTACATAACGCAACCTTATGTGCAGTATTCATGTATAGACATATAGGGGGCCTTCAGCAACACCTCATCCGGATCGGTACTGGCAGCTGCCAGGAAGCGGGGAATTTTTTTTTTTTTTTTTTTTTTGTTCCCTCAGGGCTCGTCCGCGGCCTTGCCGCCCCGATAGCACCGCAACCCTTGGTTGATTGTGCATACCCCTAGTCTTACTCCACCCATTCCAAAATCACTGTGCCTTGAACTAGTCTGCACAGCGATTGGTAGGGTGAAGTTTTATATTGCTCTGTCTCCGGTCTAGAGTGACCGTAGATCAGTTGTCTTTTCCGGTCCAGAGCTATACACTCGCACAAGATGTGCTGGGCTGATTCCTCCCCCTCGCCGCAGAGTCTGCATGCGAGGTCCCCTTCGAACCGCCCCATTTTATGTAGGTGTTTCTTGACGGCCATGTGTCCCGTCAAGAGACCTGTTGTGTTTCTGAGCTGTCCTCTGCTAAGGTTTAGCAGCTCCACAGCTCTCTTTGAACTGGGTCCGTCAATTATTGACTTCCCATGTCTGAGCCCTGGACAGTCCGCCCAGTACACCTTGTGTTGGTTTCTGACCCAGGACTTAATGGCTCGCCTGGCAGTGCTCTTTGACACGCCCAGAGCCGGTTCTGGTCCCATAAATGGTTCTGCTGACCCCCTCTTTGCGAGACTGTCAGCTTCTTCATTGCCTTTGACCCCCGAGTGACCCGGCACCCAGATGAGGGTCACCTCATTCTGCCCAGCCAGGTCGCTCGTCTCGTCTCGGCACTCACTCACCAACCAGGAATTTACCCGTGGGCTACTTAGTGCCTTAAGGGCTGCCTGGCTGTCTGTGGCTATGAGGATCCGCTTGTTGGTGTAGCCCCTCCTCTTGTTCTCCCGCACACAGTGCAGGATGGCGTACATCTCGGCCTGAAACACCGTTGCATGGGCTCCGAGGGAAATACTGTGACTTACCCTCGGTCCTTCCGAGTAAACACCTGCCCCCGTCCCACGCTCCCCGCCAGATCCGTCCGTGAACCAGACGAGCGCGTCCCGTGGTATGCCCGGTGTCTCCTCCCGCCATGCCCCGCGATCAGGGATTTCCACTGTGAAGTTGTTTTCCCTGCACATTCGCGGGCTCGCGAAGTCTGACCTCATTTCAAGCATGGGTTCCTTCACGATCTCCTGAATTTTGCAGTGGCCCCTGAAGCCTGGGTTGATCTTCAGTCTACCATTGCAGGCTAGTCTGTATAGTCCTAGCCTGGCCTCTCCCATAATAACGAAGTGTAGGGGGGGTAGATCCAGCAACACCTCCATGGCGGCTGTTGGGGTTGAAGACATGGCCCCTGTGATGCCTAGGCAAGCCATCCTTTGGATCTTGCCTAGTTTTTGTTTGGCACTGGATTGTGTCACCTTAGGCCACCAGACCAGTGCCGCATATGTTAACGATGGTCTGACCACCCTTGTGTACAGCCAGTGGGCCATACTAGGTCTTAGTCCCCACGTTTTTCCATATAGCCGCCTAGTGACGGCTAAGGTCATGACTGCCTTACGCAGTATTTTTCCAATGTGACCATTCCAGGTTAGCTTAGAGTCCAATACGACCCCAAGATATTTTACCTCCCTGGCCATTGGAACGCTCCTACCGTATAGAGTGAGAGTTCTGTGGCTTTCACACTTCCTCCTCCTCGTAAACGGCACGACGGTTGCTTTCTCGGGGCTCACCCCGAGCCCTTGATCAACCGTCCACCCTTCCACCACTTTCAGTGCAGTCTGCATACGCTCCCACACTGCCTGTGTGACCTTTCCTCGGACTATGATGACAATGTCGTCCGCATAGCCCTGTACCTCATACCCCCCTCCCGAGAGCCTCCCCAGCAGGCCGTCCACGACTAGACACCAGAGCAAGGGAGACAGAACGCTCCCCTGCGGACACCCCGCCGCGACCCCCGCCAGCAGAGTCCCTCCCGCGAGTGAGGTGAACACCGCCCTGTCCCTGAGCATGGAACCGATCCACCTGCAGCAGGTCTCCTCTATTCCACGCTCCCGGGCAGCTGCCAGAACCGATCCGAACGAGGTGTTGCTAAAGGCCCCCTCTATGTCTAGGAAGGCCCCCAGCGCCACCTCCTTGTTCTCCAGCGTATTCTCCAGTCTCAGCACCAGTTGGTGCAGTGCTGTTTCTGTTGAGAATCCTGCTCTGTATGCATATTGTCCGCAGTGTAGAGGATATGCTTCCAGTACACCGCCCCTAATGTGCCGGTCGAGCAGTTTTTCCACTGTTTTCAGCAAGAAGGACATGAGACTTATTGGCCTCAGGGACTTTGCCTGGTCTGTTGGACGCCCAGGTTTAGGAATAAATACAACCCTGGCCAGTCTCCATGCCCTCGGGATGTACCCCAGAGCCAGGCTGGCCCTCATAATGAGGGTAAGCACCGGCGCCAGTATATCTATCCCCTGTTGGAGCATGATGGGCATTATTCCATCAAATCCCGGCGATTTGTATGGCTTAAAGCTGTTAATGGCCCATCTGATTTTGCTCCAGGTAACCACCTCTTTAGCGACTGTCCAGTCTACTCTAGATGCCCGCCTATAAGGCGCCTCTATTTCTGAGTGTTCCCAGTCCGGAGGTGATTGGTTTATTATGTTACAGCCGGGGAAGTGCGTCTGGAGTAAAATTTCCATAGTTTCCTCCCCCGAGCTTGTAAAGCCTCCCGTGGGTGTTCTAAGGGAGCCTATGTTAGTCTGAGGGCCCTTAGACAGGATCTTGTGTAGTCGAGCACTCTCGGACGTGTTTTCCACTTCTTCGCAGTGCCTCCTCCACGACTCCTTCTTGGCGTCCCTCAGTCTTTTGTTATAGGTCGATAGGGCCTGTCTATATTCATCCCATGCTCCCGACCTTTTGGCCGCGTTAAACAGCTTACGAACCTGCGTCCTCCTTTGCCTGAGGTCCTCGTTCCACCATGGGACGTTCCTGGTGGACACCCTCATTTTCAGGGGGCAGTTGGCGTTATAGGCCGAGGTAATTGCGTCTCGCAATTGGACTGCTGCAATCTCGAGGTCTATTGAATCCCTTATGGCCCTCTCAACCCCCCGCAGTTCCACAGCTAGGTCTGCCCTGTAGGCTTCCCAGTCCGCCTTGCGGGGGTCCCGGTACCATACCGTTTCTCTTTCGACTTTGGCGATTTCAAACCGGATGTATCTGTGGTCTGAGCTACTCACTTCCCCAGACACAGCCCAGCTTTTAACAAAGTCACCCAGAAACTGGGTGGAAACTGTTAGGTCTAAAACTTCCTCACGCCGTGCTGTGACGAATGTCGGTTTATTACCTCTATTCAATATGTCTAAATTAAATTTCATAAAGAATTGTAAAAGTGCCTCACCCCTAGAGTTTGTGTCCGAGCTACCCCACAACTCATGGTGCGCATTCGCATCCATGCCGATGATGGTCTGCCATCCACCTGCTCTGCTACCCACCATCAGCTGCTCCAATTCGTTGGGTGGAGGAGGGTCCGTGCTGTCCCCTGGCAGATAGGCTGACGCGACAGTAATGTCCCTCAGCCCATCCGCTCCTCCACATCGGATTTTGATCGTTGCCAGGTCCCTGGAACAGAAATTCATTAGAGGGAGAAACTCTATCCCTTCCCTGACAAAAATGCAGGCCCTCGGATTCTCGCTGGACCTGCTGTAGATGAGCTTTCCATTAGCTCCGCCGAGTCCCTTGATCTCTCCTTTGTAGGAGTACGGTTCCTGGATGAGGGCCACATCCGTGTTCCTCAGAGCCATTAGTAGTCCGGCCGTGGCTGCCCTACTGTGTTGGAGGTTGACCTGAAGGAACCTAAGTCCCATTAACCCTTAATTGCTTCCCCAGTGGGCGGAAGCTAACCCTTCCCATGCCCCAGAATGCCTTGAAGGAGGTTCCTTCAAGGGCTCTGTAAGATGTCGGGTCGATCGAGAAGGCGAGCGTCTGTCCTTTCTCCTCTGCCTTCCTGCTTAGAACCGACCAGTGTTGCGTCCCCAGTTCAGGGTTCTGGATCTTAAGTCTGCTGATCACCGTCTCCTGCGGGACGGTGTCAGGGATCCGTACGAGGACCTTGCGTCTCTTTGGGAGTTCCTTGGGCTCGACGGCTGTCAAGTCCGCCCCCTCCCAAATCTGACCGAGGCCCCCGATCGTTTTCCGCAGCCAGTCCCGCGACTGCGGGCCGGCACAGGTTATCCAGAGGATGCCCCCCGTCAGGCGCGTCCGGTGGAACTGAGGCGGGCTCTCCCCTTCCTGAAGAGAGTCCACTGCAGCTACCACCGCAGCCTGGATCAGGTCCGCCTTCCCCTGGTCTAGCGTGACCTCAGGATGGCGTCTGTCAATCACCGCCATCCCGAGGCCCTCCGCAGCCTCCCTGTAAGAGCCAGTCTGCGCCGGTGTTCCGGCCTTAGTTCCTTTGGGAGGTCTGTCTGTAGTAGGCGTGCTAGAGCCAGAGCGCGGCGTCTTCCGACTCGCACTCTCCTCTTGCGCCTTTACAGGCACCCTGGCCCTTTTGGAACGTCTGTCTGTAGTGGGCGTGCTAGAGTTCGAGCGCGTCCTCTTCTGACCCGCACTCCCCTCTTGCGCCTTTACAGGTTTCTCGACCGTCCAGGTCCCGGCCGCCATTTTTTGCGCCCTCCGGAGCTTCTTTCTTTGCGCCCCGGAAAGACGCTTGGACTGCCGGGGCAGTCCCTCTACTCTAACAGTAGAGTCCTCACTGGTGGAGGGGCCCCCGGAGTCCGCGGAGCTCGCCGCCCTCCGGTGGGACCCAGCCTCCAGCTTGGGTGTCGGGGACAGGTCTCTGGCCGAAGCTACCCCCTGATCCCCCGTATCTACGCCGGTCGTGGGACCTCCAGAGTCCGCTGCCGCACCCTGGCTCGTCTCCGTTTCCGGGATAGACTCAAGGCTCAAGTCTGTAGCCGGAGCCACTCCTCGAGCCTCATTGGTTTTGGTTTTATATGTATTTATAATCTTCATGTTGTTCCCACGAGAATGGGGGAAATACTGTCCACACCATCAGAACCCCCTGTGTGGTGCAAGGCGGGTTACTCTGGAGGATTGCCTGGTACTCCAGAGGTTCCGTTCACGACACCATCGCCCTGGTGCCATCCATCCATAGGCACGGGTCACGTGACACCGTAGATTGGGGGAGTTTAGTTCGACCTCCTTGTCTAGATCCGTCATGTTTAGTTATTAGCAGGGTCACCTCGTGCAGGATGCGGATTTTTACCGCGCATGACGGTCTTGGGGAAAGCTTCATCGGGAGTTTATGTTGTTATTTCCACTTCCTCAGCTTGCCCCCTGGAGTCCTTTGGCCCGCGACTCCTTAACCCCGGAAGCGGGGAATAGACGAGACCTGTTTGCAGGTGGATCGGTTCCATGCTCGGGGGCAAGGCGGTGTTTATCTCACTCGCAGGGTGGATTCTGCTGGCGGGGGTCGCGGCTGGGTGCCCGCAGGGGAGCGTTTTGTCTGCCCTGCTCTGGTGCCTAGGCTCTCGGGAGGAGGGTACGAGCTACAGGGCTATGCGGATGACATTGTCATCATAGTCCGAGGAAAGGTTACACAGTCAGTGTGGGAGCGCATGCAGACAGCACTGGAAGTCGTGGAAAGGTGGATGGTTAGCCAAGGGCTCAGGGTGAGCGCCTAGAAAGCCACCGTCATACCATTGACGAGGAGGAGGAAGTGGGAGGGCCACAAAACTCTCACTCTATATGGTAGAAACCTCCCGATAGCCAGGGAGGAAAAATATCTTGGGGTCGTATTGGACTCTAAGCTAACCTATAATGGCCACGTTGAAAAAATACTGCGCAGGGCAGTTATGACCCTAGCCGTCACTAGGCGGCTATATGGAAAAACGTGGGGACTGAGACCTAGTATGGCCCATTGGCTGTACACAAGGGTGGTCAGCCCATCTTTAACATACGCGACACTAGTTTGGTGGCCTAATGTGACACAATCCAGTGACAAACAAAAACTGGGCAAGATCTAAAAGATTGCCTGCCTCGGCATCGCAGGGGCCATGACCTCAACCCAAACAGCGGCCATGGAGGTGTTGCTGGATCTCCCCGACCCCCGCCCCCCACCCCCTATACGCGAGCCCGCGAATCTATAGGAAAAGTTTACAGTGATAATCCCCGACCGCGAGTCATGGCGGGGGGAGCTGGCTGGACCTACCACGGGACGCGTTCGTCTGGTTCACGGACGGATCCTGCGGGGAGCGTGGGACGGGGGCAGGTGTTTATTCGGAAGGACCAGGGGTAAGTCACAGTATTTCACTTGGGGCTTATGAAACGGTATTTCAAGCCGAAGTGTACGCAATCTTGCACTGTGTGCGAGAGAACAAGAGGAGGGGCTACGCCAACAAGGGTATTCTCATAGCCACAGATAGCCAGGGAGCCTTTACGACCCTAAGTAGCCCACGGGTAAATTCTAGGCTGGTTAGAGAATGATGAGACGAGACGAGAGACCTGGCTGGATAGAATGAGTTCACCCTCATCTGGGTGCCGGCTCACTCGGGGGTCAAAGGCAGTGAAGAAGCTGACAGTCTCGCGAAGAGAGGATCAGCAGAACTATTTATAGGACCAGAACTGGTCCTGGGCGTATCGAAAGGCACGACCAGGGGAACCATCAAGTCCTGGGTCAGTGACCAGCATAAGGCATACTGGGCAGATTGTCCAGGGCTCAGGAATGGGAAGACACTATATACTATAATGGGAAGACACTATACCCAGTTCAAAGAAAGCTGTGGAGCTACTAAATCTTAGCAGAGGACAGCTCAGGAACATAACAGGACTCTTGACGGGACACATGGCTGTCAAGAAACACCTGCATAAAATGGGACGTTTCGAGGGGGACCTGGCATGCAGGCTCTGCGGCGAGGTGGAGGAATCAGCCCAGCACATATTGTGCGAGTGTAAAGCTCTGGACCGCAAAAGATAAATGATCTACGGACAGCCTAGACCGGAAACAGAGCAATATAAAACTTCACCCTACCAATCGCTCTGCCGACTTGTTCAAGGCACAGTGATTTTGGATTGGGTGGAGTAGAAAAGACAAAGGGCATGCACAATAAGCCAAAGGCTGCGGTGCTATCGGGGCGGCAAACACGCGGACTAGCCCTAAGGAAAAAAAATAGGTGACCGCAAAAAACTGGACATTTTGTGCCTGATGGCACTCGTTACTAAGGTACTACTGGTGTTCTGTTGATTTCCAATGACACATTGAAACGTTTGTTGTGGCATAACTTTTAAACCACTCTATATATTAATTTCAGAACTTGTAGATATAATACTACCTCTATTCAAAACCTATAGCAAACTGTATAGGTTGTTCAAATTTGAGTCGGCACTATTGCTTACTTACAAACTTGTGTATTTGTGTACGTTGATTACAATGACCTAAACCAAAAAAACAGTCGAGTAACGCGTTTTCAAGATATTGACAAACATGTGATTTTTTCTGATGGACCACCCTGTATATCTTATCAGTATTCAATATAGAATCTAATTCGGAACAATTAACCTGTTATGACCAAGTGGCCTAAAGTTAAAAAAATCGGGGCGCAGCAAGTGCGGTATAAAAGGAATGTACTAAGTGGGTGGTGGACGTGCCGCCACCTAGTTGCGGAACCAAGTAGTATGTTGTCACGCCAGCTCCAAATAACACAAGGTGTTAAAAAAATAGAGACTGTATACAACTAACTAACAAATTAGTAAATTGTTAGCCGTGGCCCATTTCTACCCTAATATAGGGAAAAAGTATGTAAGGCTAGATACATTCTCGCAACAATTAGAACCGTAGACCGGTTTCGCTTTCATTAGAGCTCTTCAGTACGGCATACTAATTGCAGCAAAAATATACCTATAAAGTAATACGGCTATAGTAGCCAGCCTTTCAACACTAAGTGGGTGGTGGACGTGCCGCCACCTAGTTGCGGAACCAAGTAGTATGTTGTCACGCCTACTATAGCCGTATTACTTTATAGGTGTTATTTTGCTGCAATAAGTACGCCGTACTGAAGAGCTCTAATGAGAGCGAAACCGGTCTACGGTTCTAATTGTTGCGAGAATGCATCAAGCCTTGCATACTTTGGCCCTATATTAGGGTAGAAATGGGCCAGGGCTAACAATTGACTAAATTGTTAGTTAGTTGTATACAGTCTTTATTTTTTAACACTTTGTGTTATTTGGAGCTGGCGTGACAACATACTACTTGGTTCCGCAACTAGGTGGCGGCACGTCCACCACCCACTTAGTACATTCCTTGCCGTACTGAAGAGCTCTGATGATAGCGAAACCGGTCTACGGTTCTAATTCTTGCGAGTATGCATCTAGCCTTAAATAGTGAATGTATATAAGAATTTTACACTACTGGTACGGCATATTAATGATCGATTGTAGAGGGTTTTTAAGAACTTTTTGGACAGTGTTACCATCGATATCCTTTTATTATCAAGAAATATTTTAATTCTGTTTTCAACAATGAACAAACCCATTTTTTTTTTTATAAAGTTAGGAAAATAAAATTTGGTATATCTAGGTACTCTAAAAAGGAAAGTATCTGCCAAATTATAAACGTGGCAGGTATTTTTCTCTTTTAATCACCTAGATGATTACATTTTAGTCAACATAATCGAACCGGTTTTTCCAACAAAAAAAATGTTTTTTAAAAACCAATCCTCAATCTGTGAATTTTCTTTAAAAAAATTACTAATATCAACAATAAAAAAATATCTGCTGAAAATTATAATGTTAGATTCGAAGGTGGCAAAATTACCCAGGCGTTTTAAAGAAATGACAAATAGGTCAAAACGTATGAAAGCTGGAAACTGTTGCTTTTATAAAATATTAATGCGAAGCAAAACAAGATGTTAGATGGATCGCGCGAGATTAGAACCGGACCGAGAACCCCGGCTGCCCGCGTGTCGGCAGCGTATCTGTCGAACACGTTACCACTCGGCCAACGAGACTACGTAACAGGTCTTTGTTCGCACGATGTGATATCCGTAGCGTATAGGTAAACCATTTTTTTTTTTTTTTTTTTAAATTTAATATTATTGGCTGCGGCATCTCAGGCCATTAGCACATTTTTCCCATCATTAAATATTTTTTTAAAATTTGCCAGACAGAGTCAAATTGGCTCGCCCGGGAATCGAACCCGGGACCTCTCGCTTAGCAGGCTGGCACCTAGCCACCTGCGCCACGAGGGCGTCTAGGTAAACCATTGATCTTTTCACTACATGCTACATTTTCAGTTTGAAAATATAAGAAAATATAATCATCAAGCTACAACTATATTGTATTTTAAAAATGTATAGATTATCCCACTAGCAGGTGGTAGTGGAATTTTCCTTTACGTAATAGTAAAGGATTTTTTTCACGCCCGAGGAGGTACCACCCCATACGTCAAGGGGCCGGTGAAATCCCAACGGACGTTTCCGGTTCTGGTGTATGAGTTGGTTTCCCTTATAAGCAAAAATGATGATGGCTCCTCCTTGTACAAAAGATTCCGGAGGTAAAATACCCCTCCATTCGCATCTCCGGGAGAGTGGTGTACAGGGGGCGCCAACATCAAGATTTAACATATCCTTTTCGAATATATGTGGCCTCAATTCTAACCTGAACTCCGTCCACCATTTCCTCCAGGCTAACAGGCCCCAACTCCTCTTCCTCACCGAAACCCAAATCAGTGCCAAAACAGACACTGATCACCTTAATTTCCCGGGGTATGAGCTCCTTACTTCCTTTAGATTGCATGGAGGCGTGTGTGCAGACGTCCGCAGCAATCTACCCTACACCAGACTCTCCAATTTAGAAGCTGGAAGAAAAGACATACTATGGATAAAACTCTCTCTCAGGGCTGCAACTAAATTCATCTGTTGCATTTACCGGTCACCTTCTGACAACAACTTTGTCCAGCTCTTTGACTACCTTTCTGAAAAAATCGACTATCTGATTTTTCTGAATATCCTTCCTCCGAGGTCACTATTCTTGGTGACTTCAATGTCCATAATAAGGAATGGCTAGGATCTTAAAAAACCGATCCACAAGGGAGAGCAGCGGAGGCCTTTGCAGTCAGCAATTCTTTAGCCAATATGAGCCAATATGGTTCAGCAACCTACTTACTTTCCTCGTATCCCAACACACAGCCAAATCCCTTGGATCTCCTTCTTACTACAAAACCTGAATGCTATAAGATATCAGTCACCGCCGCCCTTGGTCGCTCAGACCATGGCATGGTCACTGCTTCCTACGCAATGCAACCAGAGGTCACACAGTCATCACAACCACGTATCGTTTGGCACTATAACTCCAGAAACTGGGACGAAATGCGGGATTACTTTTCCTCATTTCCATGGGCGTCTGTCTGCTTCTCTCATCCCGACCCCTCTGATATCTTACAAAACGTCACCGAAATTATCCAAGCTGGCATGGAATTATTTATTCCACGTACACAGAAAACCTCTTCAGCCACACAAAAGCCCTGGTTCTCTAAGTCCCGTGACAAGGCCAGACTTGAAAAGGTCAAAGCTCACAAAACGCTTCTACACAATCCCAGTCAAGACAACCGTCAAGCATTTAACGACGCAAAAAACCGCTATGTCCGCATTCTTTCTGAGGCAAAAAACTCGTTTAATAACCACATCAAAAACAAAGTCTTTTTAAGCTCCAACGGCGGCATACCCTTCTGGACTCTTGCTAAATCTATTGGGAATAATTTCTACAAAAGCACGTTCCCACATCTTGTCTCAGGGAATGAAATTGTTTCTACCGCCCTGTGCAAGGCTGAACTTTGTGCTTTGTTGTTCGCCGTCAATTCTACTCTCAACCCACCTCAAAATGTTCAACCACCAACAGTCCCCAATGTCGCGCATAAAATGACGGATATCATTTTCAAAACTACAAAGGTACGAAAGATGCTATTTTCTCTTAATACCAGGAAAGCCTCTGGCCTTGACGAGATCCCAGCAATTGTTCTCAAAAAATGCGCACTAGAACTTGCTCCTGTCCTGACTCGTTTGTTTCAGATATCTTACAATAAAGGCATATTCCCTAGTAACTGGAAAACTGCTCGATTACAACCCGTCCCCAAGAAAGGATCCAAAGCGCTTCCTAGCAACTACAGTCCTATTTCTCTCCTTTCAGTCGTCTCTAAAGTGATGGAAAAGTATATAAATACCAAATTACTAAAATTTCTTGAAAAACACAGGGTATTCCACGGCAGGCAGTATGGATTCCGTCAGCGCAGATCGATTGCCGACCTCCGTTCCTTTGTCACCCATTCTTGGAACAAGTCTATGGAACTACACGGTGAATCCCAGATTGTCGCTCTAGACATATCCAAAGTATTCGACCAGGTCTGAAACGCAGCGCTGCTTAATAAACTGCCGGCCTATGGCCTACCACCAAAACTTTGTACCTGGACAGCAAATTTCCTCTCCAACAGGAGCATTTCTGTTGTTGTGGATGTCCATTCCTCTAAACTGTATCCAATTAATGCAGGAGTTCTTCAAGTCCCTACTTTGTTTCTTCTCCACATCAATGACCTCCCCTCCAGCACATCCAACCCAGTTCACAGTTACGCGGACGACCTCACCCTCCACTCAAATATACAATATTCTAAGCCTGTCTCTTTAGCCCAATTAGATGAGGATCGCAGACTCATGGAGAGTTCTGTCTCCGTGGATCTCCTAAAAATATTAGACTGGGGAAGTAGAAATCTTGTACCATTCAACCCCACCAAATATCAGTCTTGCTTTCTTTCTCATAAGAGATACACTAGCCCTAGACCCATCACAATGAACAACCAAGTTAGTTAAAGTAATGAGTCCTTTTCTCTTGTTGGCATGTATGTGGTTCGAAATCTTAATTGGCACCAACATGTCACATCAATTGCACAAGCGGCTGCTAAGAAATAAGGTTTCCTCTTCCGGGCTCGCAAATACTTTTCACCAGCTAATCTCTATGCCTCATATACTTCACAAATAAGGCCTCAAATACTGCTCCCACATCTGTGGTGCAGCTGCCGCTTCTACACTCGCTATCCTGGACTCGATTCAAAAGAGAGCTATACGTCTCATCGGTGACCCTACCCTCACTCAAAGGCTGCTATTTCTTGCCCACCGACGTGCCGTTGGTAACCTCTCTCTTTTATAGATATCTGCACGAGCACTGCTCAGAGGAGCTTTCCTCTATAGTTCCCCCACCTGCTGCCCCCAACAGATCTACCAGGGGAACAGAGCGAATGCACCCTTTTACTGTCTAGGTCACCAGACATAGAACATCCTGTTATGGCCGCTCTTTTGTCGCGAGGACTTCCAAGTTGTGGAATTCCTTGTTTTTCCTTCTCCTCCGAACCCCCAAACCTTCAAGTCCAGAATTAACAAGTTGCCTCCTTCCTCCTTGTCAACACCCACGGTATGATAGTATTTGGGTTGTAAGCCCTCGTGGTATGATGTTGAAATTAAAAAAAAACTTAAAAGCCATAACTTTTACAATTAGATCATTTTTAATTTCATGCCTCTGCCATTCTTACGTTGTTCGAGAGCGAACTGTACGTATTTTACTTTCACTTTCGCGCATTGATATGGTGTTGATAACGGTTTCGGGATTGTAGTGGCCGAGATTTTGCGAACGCCAGTTCGGATAGTATATTTTACTTGTTATTTCTATTGTTTGCTCCTGTGGTAGGTATCAATCTACACATCATCTTGAGCAACACCAGCCGTGAAAATCGAAAATCCTAGTTTTTCAATATTTCGTTTATGTGCAATTTTATTTAATTATTTACAAACTTTATACTCGTATATGTATTTGAATTTATCAACAGAATGTATCACATTTACTAATTGCATTTTTCTTCTTTGCAGGTAGTGGAATTCTATGTTTAGGGCTTCCGAAGACTGATAGCTACAACACTATTCATTGAACTTTTTGTGCATAGTTTAAGTAATTTATTTCTAGTATTGTTAGAGCTACGTTTTTATAACTCATATTATGTTTTACAATTTGAAATAAATAATTCGAGAAAACGAATCTTTTTGATTATTTTCAATCTAAACATTCAAAGTAAAAGTAAAATTAGAAAAATATATATAAAAGGTTTTACCGAACGTTTGAAGCGATCTTGTAACGGAAAGCATCTATGCGTTTTTATTATTGTCACAAAAATGGATCCAGGTTTTTCTAATTCTATTTGATGGAGACCTGTGAATATAAAAAGAAAAAAGATAAATTAAAACAAATAATGCTTGTAATAAAGCTATAGAAAAATATCAAGTGATTTTTGCTGAACGCAACTTGAAGGAAGAACGGTTTAATTTAACTAAGATGATTAATTACGAGACGGGCATACTCAAGTAAACAATGATACTGCATATTTGCTATAAATGTTGATAGGTTATAATATAAGCGGTGATAATCAATATAAACAGTGCAAAAAGAAAGTGTAGTCATATAAATACAAGAACTATGTCAATAGAACCACGGTGGTTCAGGGGTAAGAACGTGTGCCTCTGAACCGAAGGGTACTGGGTTCGATCCCAGGGTACTCCTTTCACTTTTTCAGTACAAACTGTAAAATTAACATCAACCGATGTTCTGGCATTATATTTGGGCAAGTTGAATGTCTGCACATTACGCCCTTCGGAGGGAACGTAAAGCCGTCGGTCCCGTGTCCATGCAATGTTGGGCACGTTAAAGATCCCTACCCTCCTTACAGAAAGGCAGGGGTTCGGCAAAATTTCCAGGATAGTGAGGTGAAACTGCTCCCTGGCATCGGTGATTGCCCATAGTCGCGGAAATAGGCCGACGTTAAAGAAACAAAACACACACACAACTAAGTCAAGATCATGTAGAAACTTTCTTAAGCTACAGCTATCTTCTTAGACACTCTTTATTAAAACTGAACACTAAAAGTACTATAACAGTATCTGTATACTGTTATAGTACTTTTAGTGTTTGAGCTACATGAATAGTTACAGATTGTTTTAAATAGGGTTTAATTTAAGTTTATGTGAATTGATTTAAGTACTTCAAATGTACAAATTCTATTGCCAATTTAGAACCTTTTGAGCAGTAATTTATTTAAATAAATAAAAAGTCTGGACGCAGCAAGTGCGTTATGGTAGTGAATTTTCGTACAAATGATCTGGCACCTAATATTTTTTCGGAAGAAAACTCAACATTTTCCCGGAAAACCAGGTTCGATTTTCCTAAATAACGAACTTATCCAACCTACCTATTAAAGGAAGGTACTTGCCTCATTTGATCAAAATTGCCCAATTATTTTTTTATTTATCGGCGTGAAACTCACACACACACAAATATATATATATATATATATATATATATATATATATATATATATATATATATATATATATATATATATATATATATATATATATATATATATATATATATATATATATATATATATATATGTATATGTATATATATATATATATATATATATATATATATATATATATATATATATATATATATATATATATATATATAATATATACAGGCTGTTTCAAAAAACATGCACCATCGCTCGTGGGGCAATTCCTTACTAAAAAATAAGATAAAAAGTTCCTGTGCACATGGGCCCGGAAACGCATAGTTTTCAATATACAGGGAGTTGAATTTTAATTTTTTTTTAATTTTTTATAAATAATTTCAAAACCACTGGATTGATTTTAATAAAACTTGGAACTTGAAAGTGTATTATGAAAGTGCATATTTTTAAGTGAAAATCTGCTTACAACTGCGTCAGTAGCGTGGGACAACTGTAAAAATTCATTTGGGGAAAAATATGTGCGCCACTGTCTTTTTTCAATTTTGATACATCAGTTATGAAGCTTATTACATAAGCCACAAAAGCTACCTCTTGGTATTTTTTCGTTCAGGGTATCCCCTAGGAGATATGATTAATTTTATAAAAAGGGGCAAAGTACCGATTAGTCGGCGTAATAATAATAATAATATGTTTACTGCAACCATAATAATATGAAAAACAAAACATACAGTAAACATTACAGCAATAAACGTGCAAATAACTAACGTACGTAAAACTTATTGGTGATAAACATTGAAATGAATATTACAAACATTGATAAAAATGATAAATAAAAATAAAAATAAAAATAAAAAATGAAAAAAGTAATCGTAAAGACACCATGATTTTTCCAAACTCTTGTTTTTTGTACATTACTCAATTGACTTTAATAACAAAGCTAAAGAAAATGTTGAAAGTGACCACCATTAGCGTCGTTACAATTATTTAACCTTCTGCGCAAAGATCTTCTTACTCTTCTGCAAATATTTTGATCTTCTCTAATGCTGTCAAATGCATATTCTATTATTCCCAACAATTCTTCTCGTGTATTTACTGGTGTTTTATACACTAATTCTTTTAAATGACCCCATAAATAAAAATCGAGAGGATTCAGGTCCGGAGATCGAGGTGGCCATGACAGCGGACCTCCACGACCAATCCATCGGTGACCGTATGTGTTGTTCTTACAACTGCTGCAAAATGTGTAGGCGCACCATCATGCTGGAACCACATTGTACCATTTCTCATAAAAAGCGGTAGTAACAACGGCAAATCATTTTGTAAAAAGTTTAAATATGATTCATGGTCAAGACGATTCGGTAGAACAACAGGACCAATTATGTGATTTTCAATCATAGCAGCCCAAATATTGATGGAAAATTGATACTGCGAATTTGCAACTCTTAGAGAGTGTGGGATTTCATCGGCCCATGTATGTAAATTGTGAAAATTTACGATACCTTTTCGCGTAAATGACGCCTCATCAGTAAATAGTACATGTTTAGAAAAATGTTGGTCGTGCCTAAGTTTGTTTAAGAACCACTGACAAAACATTACCCTTGGATGAAAGTCTCTAGGTAGAAGTTCCTGGACACGTGTAAAATGATAGGGATATAAACTTTGATCCTTCAGAGTTCTGTGAACTGATGATGCCGAAATATTACCCAGTTCGGTGGCAATAATTCTCGTACTTGTACTAGGATCACGTTCAACTCTATTTAATATTTCCTGTTCAACTCGTACAGTTCTACGGTATCTTCTGCGTCCAGAGTCAGCTTTTAAAGGTTTTAAAGAACCAGTTTCTCTCAAATGTCGTACAATACGTGGGAAAATATTTTTGTCAGGAATTCTTCTTTGCGGATAAGTTTCCTGATAAACTCGCACAGCTTGTCTAGCATTTTGATTTGTTTGTCCATAAATTAACAACATATCAGTCAAATCCGCTGAAGTGTGCTTAATGAAAACCATCTTGAGAGGAGGAAATAATATTAATGAGCAGCTCAGTATCAACAAATAACTAAAAACGAAAATACTGCACCGTATCAAAATTTAAAGAATAGCACGAAAACTCTTTTGACGCCTACAAAGCACTTCAAAATTGTAGAATTTAGAGAACTGTCAAAAATTATAGTTTCATGGCACTTTACGGTTACTGTTTTCATTACTCCAACGAATCGGTACTTTGCCCCTTTTTATAAAATTAATCATATCTCCTAAGGGATACCCTGAACGAAAAAATACCAACAGGTAGCTTTTGTGGCTTATGTAATAAGCTTCATAACTGATGTATCAAAATTGGAAAAAGACAGTGGCGCACATATTTTTTCCCCAAATGAATTTTTACAGTTACCCCGTACGCACGCCACTGACGTAGTTGTAAGTAGATTTTCACTTGAAAGTATGCACTTTCATAATACACTTTGAAGTTCCAAGTTTCATTGAAATAAATCCAGTGGTTTTGAAATTATTTATAAAAAATTAAAAAAAAAAATTAAAATTCAACTCCCTGTATATTGGAAACTATGCGTTTCCGGGCCCATGTGCACAGTAACTTTTTTTCTTATTTTTTAGTAAGGAATTGCCCCACGAGCGATGGTGCATGTTTTTTGAAACAGCCTGTATATATATATATATATATATATATATATATATATATATATATATATATATATATATATATATATATATATATATATATATATATATATATATATATAAGCTACTGACATCTAGGACGAAACAAGGAACTTTGTAAGACGACTCCAGAAATTCTATACGTCGGGTGCCGCCGTACAACCACAAACGATCTTTTAAAATCGTCAGCCCTACCACTACATTCCTATAAGAAAATATACGAATAATATAGAAATAGATATAACAAAATTATTACTGGAAACACATACTAGTTTTGCTCTTATTTGAGCTCATGAGTGTGCTATAGCAGCAATAATCAAAACATATCTAAATTAATTGGCTTAACGTAGCCAAATTCTGAACGAAACGTGAGATGTACAAGCTACTGACATCTAGGACAAAACAAGGAACTTTGTCTGTAAGACGACTCCGGTACAAATTCTGTACGTCAGGTGCCGCCGTACAACCACAAACGATCTTTTAAAATCGTCAGCCCTGCTACTATGTTCCTATAAGGCAATATAAGAATAATATAGAAATAGATATGTCAAGATTATTACTGGAAACACATACTAGTTTCGCTCTTATTTGAGCACATCAGTGTGTTATACCAGCAATAATCAAAACATATCTTGATATATCTATTTCTATATTATTCGTATATTTCCTTATAGGAATATAGTGGCAGGGCTGACGATTTTATTATCGTTTGTAATTGTACGGCGGCACCTGACGTACAGAATTTGTACCGGAGTCGTCATACAAAGTTGCTTGTTTCGTCCTAATTGTCAGTAGCTTGTACTTCTCACGTTTCGTTCAGAATTTGACTACGTTAAGCAAATTAATTTAGATATGTTTTGATAATTGCTGCTATAACACACTGATGAGCTCAAATAAGAGCGAAACTAGTATGTGTTTCAAGTAATAATCTTAATATACCTATTTCTATATGATAATATTATATATATATATATATATATATATATATATATATATATATATATATATATATATATATATATATATATATATATATACCTAACGGTCCGAGGCCAAACCAAATCACAACAACAACAACAACAACAATATATATATATATATATATATATATATATATATTTAAAAAATCAAACGGGCGGTTCTAGGGGCCCTAATTCACGCTTATTAAAAAAAATGCCAAAAGTCTTACCATCGTTACCTCTCTATTAGTAAATTTTCTTACTGAAAATTCACTAATATGTTAAATGAATATTTCGGAGGGGGCGTAATTCCGTCGGTAGGGTGTCCATGCGACGTTGGGCACGTTAAACATCCCCACCCTCCTTACATAAAGTCAGCGATTAGGCAAAATCCCTGGCGTCGGTGATTGCTCATAGTCGCGGAAATAGGCCGACGTTAAAAAACATTTAAAAAAAGTTATGAATACGATGTGAAATTATTAACAAAAGAAAAAAGAAATATGTCACCTTTAACACCCTGTATCTTTTTCCACAGTTCCACAGCACATGTTCAGTCCAATCCTTATATTTAGATCCAAGTAATCTGTGACTCTTTGTCCCAATAGCTATGACTCACCCTGTAGATATAAACATTATATATATATATATATATATATATATATATATATATATATATATATATATATATATATATATATATATATATATATATATATATATATATATATATATATATATATATATATATATATATATATATTATAATTAAAACAATTAAAACTGATCCAGGTTAGGTATTGCAGTTTTTTTTTTCATTTCAACAACACACCACGAGGGCTTAGAGCCTAAATACTATCGTACCGTGGGTGTTGACAAGGAGGAAAGAGGCAGCTTGTTAATTCTGGACTTGAAGGTTTGGAGGTTCGGAGGAGAAGAAAAAACGTGCCGGCAAGGAATTCCACAACTTGGAAGTCCTCGGGACAAAAGTGCGAGAATAACAAGATGTTGTGTGTCTGGGGACCTGGACAATACAAGGATGCATTCGCTCTGTTCCCCTGGTAGATCTGTTGGGGGCAGCAGGTGGGGGAACTATGGAGGAAAGCTCCTCTGAGCAGTGCCCGTGCAGATATCTATAAAAGAGAGAGAGGTCACCAACGGCACGTCGGTCGGCAAGGGATGGCAGCCTTTGGGTGAGGGTAGGGTCACCGATGAGACGTATAGCTCTCTTTTGAATGGAGTCCAGGATAACGAGTGTAGAAGCGGCAGCGGCACCCCAGATGTGGGAGCAGTATTCGAGGTTTGGCCTTATTTGTGAAGTATATAAGGTATAGAGATTAGCTGGTGAAAAGTATTTGCGAGCCCGGAAGAGGAAACCTAATTTCTTAGCAGCCGCTTCTGCAATTGATGTGACATGTTGGTGCCAATTAAGATTTCGATCCACAGGGTGCCTAGTTCGCAGTCAAAAGATCTTAGGGAATTTTTTCTACGAAAATTCACTAATCCCAATAATTTGCTTGAAAATGCTCAATAACATTAGGTAGACGACATTCTTTTTTAATAAAATCAAGAATCTTAATCTTATAATATTTTAGTGTCATCATTCCATTCGTAGGTAACAGTATCGCATACGCAAATGAATGTTTACGAAAGATTAAGGTAGACAATAGAATTAATTCCAACCGTGTTTCCAGATAAAGGTAAATGAGAATTTTAATAATCAATCTAATTCATTATTATATATTTCTTAAACATATGTAAAGGTAGAAACAATCACCTGATATGACGAAATTTAACTGTCTCTGTGAAAAAGTGTGTAAGAGTGGCAAAAATTTAACAACCGACACGAAACTTGATTTAGAGCAAATAGCTAAAGGTAGGTCAAAATATTATTGTATTTTGTAACTTTGTGAGCATGTTCTTATGTACAGTATATTTTTGTATTAACCCTTAAAACACACATCTTACTTATTTTGGGAACAAAATAATTTGATCAGTACACCCAATTCAGCACAACAAATTTGAAAGACGTAACGATTGTTTCGCTAACAACGTTAACAATATTCCACTAAGCAAGGTAATCTTGGTTGGTGCTTGCAGAGTCTTTTTCAAATAAAGTGTAAGTTTGACAGATTACTTACAGAATGTCTACTGCAAGTTTGCTGCAAATACCAAATCTTTCCCCCAGTTGCATCATAAGTGAAATAATTTATTTTCTAACCTTACTGCCAGTATACTGTAGTGAGCCATTACAAAGTTTCTTCGTACTTACAAATGTTAACCTACAACAAGTTTAAATCTTAAAACGGCCTAGGAAAGTTGCAAAATTTAAACATACATTTGCAAATTATCTGCAACTATATACAGGGTTAGTAAAAAGTCCCGGAGCTGTCGAATATCTCTGTTATTAATGAGGAAATTTTTTTGGATTAATGGTCACACATAAGCCTTCTTCTATAACACATTCACATTTTTCTCACTTCCGATCAAAGAGGAAATGACTATAACTTATTTTTTTAAATGAAACACTTTATATTAAAAGAGGATTAAGACTGAATTGACCAGTCAGGCAAGACGCCTTTTATATGAGAAAGTATATGCCTCTCTTGTTCCTTCTAGAAGCTTTGGTGTATTTGTTCTTCTTATGGATGGAACAAATTAAAAATTTTGTTAATTTGTGGATTTTTAATGTTATTTATCAACAGATAACATTCCTATGCTGATTTGCTTTGGATGGGTCCGTATTTTATGCAGCTTTTTGTTTATAGGTGGCTATAAATGGGTATCCGGCAAAATTTATTGGGAAATAAATATTTGCAGAATTATGAAATATTAGTTGGAGTTACGGTAACGAAATGCAATTTTCGTTACAATATAAAAAAGCGAGACGCCAGTCTTACGATAATGCGTTAAATAGGTCTGGTTGTTACAATGATCTACAGGCACATATTAAGAAAATAAATCACCTCGCACGTTCCATGTGCAGCGCACTCAATGAATTTGGCTGGAGTACGTGCTGCGTGGAGCAATCTCATTCTTCGGATTTGTACAGGCACTATACGACTTTTTTCGGCGTCAACTCATCCTTGGGCAGTTATGCTGAAACATCTTGAAAAAGGTGATGAATGTAAGCAATCCTCGTCTTTAGTTCTGAAAAGAGTGTCCAACACAAGGTGGTGTGCAAGAGCCGATGCGACTAAGGCTTTGTCAACAGGTTACAAGAGTTTCCAGAAAGCTTTGCAGTCTATTTCTGACAATGAGACTCCGACATCGCAGACGATTCACGAGGCCAGATGTCTAATAAAGGACTTGCAAAAAAAGAACATGCCGTTATGGCAATATTCTGGGCTGCCATACTAGATCGAATCAATGGTGTCAGTATATCTTTACAAAAAACAACTATTGAACTTCGATCTTTTGAAGTCGCTTTTAGATTTTTTCCTTTCGCAGCGAGAATTATTTGACGAGTACGAGATGAAGTCAAATGAGAAAAGTGGTACCCAATACAGTAATTGTACAGCAATTGTTCTCAAAAAATGCGCACCAGTACTTGCTCCTGTCCTGACTCGTCTGTTTCAGACATCTTACAATAGAGGCATATTCCGTAGCAACTGGAAAACTGCTCGAGTACAACCCGTCCCCAAGAAATGATCCAAAGCGCTTCCTAGCAACTACAGGCCTATTTCTTTCCTTTCAGTCGTCTCTAAAGTGATGGAAAAGTATATAAACACCGAATTACTAAAATTTCTTGAAAAACACAGTCTAATCCACGACAGGCAGTATGGATTCCGTCAGCGCAGATCAACTGCCGACGTCCTTTCCTTTGTCACCAATTCGTGGAAAAAGTCAGCAGAATTAACAAGTTGCCTCTTTCCTCCTTGTCGACACCCACGGTATTATAGTATTTAGGCTGTAAGCCTTCGTGTTGTGTTGTTGAAATATAGTGATGAAAATCAGCGTGTGCGAAGAAGGAAAAGGCATCACGATGAGGGATCTGCAGAAAACGTTGTGGTCAGAAAAACCTATTTGCCTGTACTATTCTGTTTACAGAATTGTCGCAGCGACTAGAAGCTTATCGAGAAATTAATTCTCTATTTAGATTTCTAACAGATTTCTTGACAAAGTCCAACGATGAAGTTTAAGAGTTATTAGGCGGTGTAGAGGTATGATGTTTGGTGTCGTCGTAATTGTCTCGATGAGTATAATCCAAAAATAGTATCTACCGCCGCCGGAGGCGGTAGTGGCGGGCGGCGCAAACCAACTCTTTTATTAAGCGGTTTAGAATCCTGGTGTTTGGTGTCTTGATAGTCGTCTTGATGAGTATAATTCAAAAAATAGCTTTGACCACCGCACAAAGTTTAGTGAACATTGTTCCAAGGACATTGAGCCAGAGTTTATACACGAGATATTGCAATTCAAGTACTTCATCTTACAATTAGTGTATGCGGGGAAAGATAAAATTGTACCTGCCGAGGAATCGTATAAATTGATTTTTGATAATATGGTGCACTCAAGTTTCCCGAATGTAATGATAGCATTACAAATATATAGAAGTCTGATGATATCAAACGCCACGGGTAAACGTAACTTTTCGAAATTAAAACTAATAAAAAACTGTCCTCATTCATCAATGTCTCAGAACCGCTGGAATTCATTGGCGATTATGGCGATTGAAAATGATATATTGAAAATGGTCAACTTTAAAGATATTTAAAAGATTTGGATCTAAAAAAGCTGGAAGAGTTTATTTTTAAACATATTTTAGTTTACAAAACTATTTTCGTTTTAATAACACCAACCAGCCGAAATTGTATTGTATTTAATTAAAAATACGCATACTTTTCTTTCATTTATTTTATTGTTTAGGGTGATGGCATACCTTCGTAATGTAGTAAAAAAAAATAGCGTAATTATGAATATAATTGCATTGTGGTAGAAAAATGTATTTTAGGACGTTATAAAAGGGTAAAGGGGCCCCGAAAATTGCATTGCCTAGGGGTCCCGGCATGGTTAATCCGGCCCTTTCGATAATCCTTCCTCATGTCTTATCTTACAACCGGTAGGAGTATCCATTGACACAACAATGGTCCTTGGATTATGTCACTCACTATTACGTCATCCGATGTAGCATCATAGGGTGTTGCATCATCCGGTGTTTCATAATCCAGTATTATATCACCGGTATTGCATCATCCGCTATTGCTTCAGCGGATATATCATTTTAGTTTGTATAATTTAGGTAGATAAATAGGATAGTTTTGCCCATACGGTTAGTTAAGCGACAGATACTTATAAAAACAACTTCGTTGTCGAAATACAGGGCTTTCATTAATTCCCGAACCCCACGTGACCGGATTATGTCTCTCTCTTAGTGGAATATGATTTTATGAGTTGGCAGTCAAAAAGTAACCAAAAAAACCACTAGACTAGCAACCCTAAAGTTACTAAATCAATTGACAATTGACAGTTCAGTCCATTGGCGCTCAATTCCCTTTTGACGCTTATTTTATATGTATATTGTGCATTTTCCAAGTTCGACCAGTGTTTACCTTCTTCAAATAATTTTCTATCTGTTGGACAATAAAAATAAACAGTTTTTATCAAAACTTAGCATTTTCATTGCAAGTTAAAAGTGTAGGTATGTTAAGGTTATGTTGTTGACAATATTCGACATCGCATGGAATGAAGCCCTAGCAAATCTGTTCGTCGGTAATCTGCCCAAACAGGTACATATTTGTTACATGTTACACAATACACATTTCTAAAACCGTAAATTAGAAGTTTAAATAATAGGGCCTCAATTTGTTTATGTACATTACAAAATTATGCTATATAAACAAAATAAAAGTAATATTTTATTATGTTTTTAATGTAGTTTTTTACCAATCAATAACAGTAAACCATACATGAACAGACTTGCTGTTAAAAATACTAAATAATAAATACATTTAAGACATTTAGGTACTGTTTCAACTTCTTCTAATTTTTATATTTTTTTATAAAACCCCAAAGGAAATATGAGACAAGAGTGGCATCTTAGGGGTTTCATTAATTCAGGTTGTACAACCGTGTATGCCGGGTTGCCTAACTTAAGCGGTCACGTGGGGTTCGGGAATTAATGAAAGCGCTGGTACATATATAGCACATAACTCTCTGCTTCATTTTGTAGTTTTTAGGATGATTCTACTTTTTGTTTCAGTTTACAACCTTGATCTTTTGTAATTACTTGAGTATTTTTATTTTACAGATGGGGCAGACTATGAGACTGCAATCGAAGCTACTGGTTATGGCAAATTTCATTATATCTTGTTCTTCGTAGCAATTATTTCAGCATTTTCAGTCCAGTTTGAAAGCAGTAGTATGTCGTACGTTTTTCCTGCTGCTCAGTGTGACCTTAGCCTATCGCTAGGAAATAAGGGACTCCTAAATGCAATGTCATACCTAGGTAAAAGCCCTAAAGTTAACAATTTTACTTTCATAATTTCAGTATTAAGCTTCGCAAAACAAATTTAGATTTAGGAAGAAACCAAATAGCACCAACAAAATGTCATTCCCAGCAACCGTAATATTCGGCTGCTTGGTTGCCAGAAAAAATTAAAAATATGTGAATAATTGGCAAAACTATGATTTTTTAGTTTTGAATCGGGTGCCTTCAGAATACACATATCAAATGCCAGATTTCAAAGTTTTAGGATTTCTTTATTAATTTCATATAACAGATATTTCTAGACAGACCAGATACTAAAATATTACGTCTTGTAAGAGCTTTATGGTAGTGTATTTTTATCAAATCATATATTGCAAGAAGTTGTGATTAAATATGTAAATAAATAATTAAATAAGGAATACATAGATACTCAAATTGTTAACTTCTATCGATAAACTATGGGTCTGTGGTAAACTGTCAAAATACCCATTCTGTTGAAGTCAGACTTCTGCCTAAAGGATAATTCGAGAAATATATACATAGAGGAAAGAAACCAAATTTTAGATAGTCGCCTTATTTGTGATAGCAATCAAAGTTTGTTGTTACCCAGTGACATCTTGAAGAAAAAGCAAGAACTTATTGTTAATAGACACGTGAAAATATAGATATCTTCAGAGCGACTTCAGACAGGCTACCAAAATCATGGATAACCTGCAACTCCAGTATCATTCGTCCCAGCTCCAGGAGGGCAAACAACTAAAAATTGTCCTCAGAGGGGTCTGCGAATCCATCCCCATTGATGAGGTTGAGAAAGACCTCATCTTCCAGGGTTTCCATTCCGATGGTGTCCACCATATGCTTGGCGAAGGAAAGGACAACAAAAAAATCTCCATGCCCCTCATCATGACAAATCCCCCAAGTTCGAAAGGTCAATTTTCGGCATCCAAACTGTGTGCGGCCTCATCGTCGAGGTGGAGTCGCTACACAAAAAGAACCTACCGAACCAGTGCCATCGCTGCAAGGTTTGGTCACTCCCAACAGTCTTGTAGGGGTGACCCCCGCTGTGTAAAATGCAGCGGCGCCCGTTTGTCTGTGGAGTGTAAAAAAACCTATCCGTCGGCCCAAATGATAAAGTAATAATGTTATCACTAGGTACCTAGGTATCACAAAAAAAGAGCTTAATCGTAGTAATATTTCTGGAATTAAACTTATATTTACCAGGATGCAAATTCCTCAGGTGTCTTATGGGGTAGACTTTTGAAGAAAGTGACTAGCATTATGATAACCCAACACAGCAAAGTGACCGACGAGTTGAAGACCGCGGTTTCAAAACCATTAGGTACGAAACAAACGTGTAAACTAACCTCAGCGGGTTTGAGAGTTATGCGCATGTCCAGAGCCAGGGAGCCAAAGTTGCATTCGTGTATGTATATGTAAGACTAGATGCATTCTCGCAACAATTAGAACCGTTGTTCTAATTGTTGCGAGAATGCATCTAGTCTTACATACTTTGTCCCTATATTGGGGTAGAAATGGGCCAGGGCTAACAATTTTTTAAATTGTTAGTTAGTTGTATACCGTCTCTATTTTTAACACTCTGTGTTATTTGGAGCGGGCGTGACAACATAGTACTTGGTTCCGAACTAGGTGGCGACACGTTCACCACTCACTTAGTGTATGTATATGTTAATGGTCAGTGCTAAAGCAAGCGACAGTCAGTCGACCGGCACTCTCCCAGAGTCCAAGAGCAAACAACGTCAGTCGGCCAGTGGCTCTGCTAAATAGAAGAACGTGATTCAGCTGGCACAAACAATACCGATACCGTCCTTATAAATCTAAGGTCCGCTGCTTCGGTACTTATAATAATTATAGTAATTATTGTTGTTAACTAGTAAATTAGTGCCGCAGTCTAAGAAATAAATTTGTGACTGTGATTTCGTTTTGCAACAAAAAAGTCCATTATTTGCTGTCTTCAAATTTTCCAACGTTTTGTTTTCTCATTACAGAGGTTCTAGCTACTAGCTTTTAGGTTTTGGGTTTTTGGCTCAGAATGTTTAGGTTATTGCCTCTGAATTTTTAAATTTTGGTTCAAAATAAAACTTCTGGATGTTTAGATCTGAGTTTCAACTTTGAAATACGTGAGTCTACATTTCTAAACTGAATTATTATCTTCTTTTCACCCTGTCAAATTGTTTTGGCACACTGATCAAACAAAGGCCAGTTAGTAACAATTAATTTCATTTCACTTTGTTTGCAGTGACATAGAAAAATATACATAATAATTATTTGTAAATGATTAAAAAAAAACTGAAATTAAAATTGATTTACTGTAATTCTGTAAGAAAGATATTTTAAATATTCAAATAAACAGTCATAGAAGTGCTGCCCATAATAAATTAAACCCATCTTTTTAATATCCATCATTTTAATATTTTTGTTGTTACATTAACCATTCATTTTTAGTCTTTGGTTAAAGCTTTTCCTTCTTAAAATTAAATAGTACATAATAAATATAAAAGTCTGGACGCAGTAAGTGCGTTATGATAGTGAATTGTCATAAAAATATTTTAAATAGCATATATGTGTTTTTTTCTAAGAAAGCAGACATCAAATTTGGTTAGCAGTATAACATATATAGTAAAACAATGTACCATAATTCATCAAAATAACTTTACTGTTTGAAAATGTACAAAAAATTTTCGAAACGAAACTTTGAATATTCCCGAAAAATCTAGGTTCCTAGCCAACGAACCTTATAGGTTAATAGCAAATTGAGCTATCCAAATTTGAGGCATTCAATAAAAATTCGCTACCATATCGCACTTGCTGAGTCCCGAATTTATTTTCTTACAAACGTGCATTATAATTTCGTGGTCGAAATTCCATACATTTAAGGTCAGCTCAGAACTGATACTGACCAAGGCAATCCGTCTGTCTAATTAAAACAAATCATTGTTTAATCTATTTCAACTAATCAGATTTTCCTGAATGAACAACCAAGTTATTCAAAGTTATGAGTCCTTTTTACTTTCAATTGGCACCAACATGTCGCATCAATTACAGAGACGGCTGCTAAGAAATTAGGTTTCCTTTTCCGGGCTCGCAAATACTTTTCACCAGCTAATCTCTATACCTTATATACTTCACAAATAAGACCAAACCTCGAATACTGCCCCCACATCTGGGGTGCTGCTGCCGCTTCTACACTCGCTATCCTGGACTCCATTCAGAAGAGAGCTATACGTCTCATCAGTTACCCTACCCTCACCCAAAGGCTGCCATCCCTTGCCCACCGACGTGCCGTTGGTGACCTCTCTCTCTTTTATAGATATCTGCACGGGCACTGCTCAGAGGAGCTTTCTTCCATAGTTCCTCCACCAGCTGCCCCCAACAGATCTACCAGGGGAACAGAGCGAATGCACCCTTTTACTGTTTAGGTCACCAGACATAGAACATCTTGTTATGCCCGCTCTTTTGTCTCGAGGACTTCCAATTTGTGGAATTCCTTGTCGGCACATGTTATCCTTCTCCCCCGAACCTCCAAACCTTCAAGTCCAGAATTAACAAGTTGCCTCTTTCCTCCTTGTCGACACCCACGGTACGATAGTATTTAGGCTGTAAGCCCTCGTGGTGTGTTGTTGAAATATATATATATATATATATATATATATATATATATATATATATATATATATATATATATATATATATATATATATATATATATACATATAAGAATTAAAACTGACCCCGGATATGTGTTCTCGGAGGCCTAATTAGTGCTTAATTGAAGGAAGTTTTTCAAAAGTCAGTATCTCCTCATTAGTGAATTTTTTTAAGAAAATTAACTAAAACCACGATCATTAGGCTCGAATTTATTGCTGAAGCTGGGCATGCGGCCACTTCTTACTAAATAACCTATCGGGCCAGATGATATGTGAAACAACTCTCAATATAAAGGCAATTTTAGAGCGCGACTGATAATCATAATAACTGATTTATTATCAATAATCGACAATCTGACATTTCCATTATATGTTATATTTTAATAACTTAATAAAAACTATTGTTGTGTTTTACTCCTCATCATTATTTCAGTGGACCTCCTTGTCAGTATGTCCTCAGTTTATCAGCAGTGTAAATGCGCTAAATAGTTGTTGATAATACCTACACATCGAATCAGTATCGTCTTTTAGATAAAGTCTCAGGATTTTGTACTAAGGGTCTAATAAATATTAGCTTTTGGTCAAAATCAACCCAGAAAGAGTATGTATACACTTTGATTAAACTTTTAAATAATATTTCCAATTGGCCAACATTGTTGTTTAGATTAATTAATAGAGCCTCAGTGGTTCAGTGGTGGACGTGTACCTCTGAACCGAGGGGTACCGGGTTCGATTCCCAGGGTTTCCCTTTCACTTTTTCAGTACAAGCTCTACAATTAACATCAACCGAGGTTGTCGAATTGTATTTGAGCAAGCATGTATGCAAGTTACGTCCTTCGGAGGGGGCGTGAAATCGTCGGTCCCGTGTGCATACAATGTTCGGCACGATAAATATCCCTTCCCTCCTTACAGAGACAGTGGTTCAGGAAAATTGGCTTTGATCGCGGAAATAGACTGACGTTAAAGACAAAAAACTCTGGACGCAGCAAGTGCGTTATGGCAGTGAACTTTTATAAAAAATGCTGCAATTAAAAATATGTCTTTTTAATGCAAGCAGTCATCAATTTGGTTACCGGTATAACCTATATAGTAGAAACAATGTGCCATATTTTATCAAAATAACTTATTGTTTGAAAATGTACAAAAAATTTCCAACAATATACCTTAAACGTTGGTTTTTTAACCAACAAATCTTAGGTTAATAGCAAATTGAGTTATTGAAATTTGAAGCATTTAATGAAAATTTGCTACCAAAACGCACTTACTGCGTATTGATTTTTTTCTTACAAACATATTTCGATAAAAATGCAAAAATGCAATAAAATAAGGCTGTTGGAAAAAAATTTGTAGGGATCACCAACGATCGACTTGTGAGCCAGCCGGTGATTGGCAAAATAATTTTATAAGATGCAGCTCAAGACACCCTATAATTAACTTATACCATTTTTTCCAGTCTCTTGTATAATAATAATTATATTCAGCTTTACCGTAGAAACGCGTCACCCTGTGTAATATCAGCCCTTTTGTAAAATTTCGATCCTTTATATATGTTGGTAAAACATAACAAACACTGTTTAATCCACCCACTAACATTAATAAAGGAATAATTTGCACTTGTATATAAAAATTTCCCAAATGACTCAAATAATTCGTCGACTCAAACAAATAAACATATAAACGATCTCATATCATACGGTAAATGTCAGTTACAGCGTCTAACAGACCTGCGCAATAATATCAAATATTCCGTTACCACGGCAACAAGATACTAGATCTCGTATAACTTGTTGACAATGAAAGGCGGTGAAATTAAACATAAATGTTTCAAATTTGAATAGCTCAATTTTCTGTAACGCTAGAAAGCTGAATTTTGGCACATAGTTAGGTCTTTCCCAAGTCAATATGTACACCAAATTTTATCAAAATATCTTTTTTTTCTAAAGAAATCTCAAAATTTTGCGGAAAACCGTGTCCGATTTTTCTGGCTAACGAACTCATTCAAGCTATTAATAAAAAAAGGCACTTGCCGAGTTTTATCAAAATCGGTTGATTATTTTTTGAGTTATCGGTTGGATACACACACACACACACACACACACACACACACATATATATATATATATATATATATATATATATATATATATATATATATATATATATATATATATATATATATATATATATATATATATAAACATATAAAATCGAAACTGACCCCGGATATGGGTTCTAGGGGCCCAAATTCGCGCTCATTTGCAAAAATTTTTGCAAAGTCTCACCATCGATACCTCTCTATTAGTGATTTTTTTTAAAATAAAACTTCACTAAAAAACAACATTAGATTCCCTACGAAACAAAAACAAAATTAAACAACACCAGGAAAAGCCTCTACTAAATCTTTGTTTAAAATTACACAATTTTATCCCACATATCAAATCATGAGCTTAATCATTAATAGATTTCTCTTTAAGTAATTAAGCTTGATACTACTTTAGAAGGGGGGTTCGGGGCACTCTACCTCTCATAAAAAATATGAAGTTTATTGCTTTTCCTTGTTGATATTCAAAATGATAGGCTGGATAATTGAGTGCTAGATCCATGAATTATATGTGTTTAAACTGGAATCAGCCAACATTTATAAGTCTTATGTGCTTCAGTTGATTTCACATACATTTATTTTTTTCTACTTAATATGAATATTTAAAGAACGTGACAGAGAATAACTAAGGCTTAATTAAAGCAATACCCAAATTATTTTTTCCGTTGTGTACAGAAATGTTTACGCAAGGCGTTCCCTTGAAATTTGTGTTAAAATATAGTAGTACACACCCTGAATATTAAAGCGATTGTTGGTCAATTTATCCCTGTCTCTCAACAAAATATTATAACTACAAACTACAAAGCCTAGATACAGTACTCGTACTTTATGACTTCTTATACAGTCAGATTCCTACTTAAATTACAACAGAACACATTCTCTTTCAGAATCACTTCCGTGTAAAAATGTTCATTATCTGACGCCATTCGATAATATCGGACCCAACTAACATTATTTAAAGGATCTGAAAACAGCCTTCGTAATTCAGCAATAAAAACGGGTGTCACTTAAAGCCGAAGATAGTGAATTAGAATCCCAGTAACAGCTTATTTCGGAATTCAGTAACTATACAGGATGATTCAAAATCTAGCATCACCATGGGGATCTCGCTTATTGTCAAAGATAGAGGATGGGGTTGAAATTGAATAAAAGAAAAAAGAAAAGACAAAAAAAAAGAGTGATTTTACTTCCACACCGTCAATACGTGTGGAAGTTATTACCTCCTTCAAAGAAAAGCTTGAAGTGCAAGAACCGTGGTATATATGATGATTGAGCTCAGATGGATATAGATCTGCTCAATGGAGAGGTAACAATTGCCTATAACACCCTACCCTAAAGTAGCTATCTATCAGATTATCAACGTTATTAAGATTAGCAGCACTTTTTAGTAGGTTGACAGATCTGGATGTAGTTTGATACTCACGTTCCCTTCCTTTGTTTGCTTCGCACTGCCCAGAGTCCTATATTTGTGGGCTCTCCAGACTAGTGCCAGGTGACATAGAAATTTAGATATCTAGATAATAGTTAGTAAGAATAAATTGTTCGCGCCGACGTCAAAAAAAAGTAGATACTAGGGAGCAATTTCTCTTTAATTAAACAGATATGTTAATGTAACAAAATATTGAATTTATTCATATAAATTTAATTTCGAATAGCGAATATAATGAAATAAAAAATTTATAAATTTCAAATAAACATTAATTGCACACAAATAGAAATCAAATAAACTGCAAGAATTTCAAGAACAAGAATCTATTAATGTACATAAATATGCCAAGACAATAAGATAAAGATAGTTGTGTATTACTAAAATGTTACTGTCATTTACTTAGGGTATCGCTCAAAAATAAACATAAATGATTAGGTAAATTACTTGACGTTTGTCAATCAATTGCTAGGTTTTCTAGTGAATTAACTGGCCAGTTCTTTGAGTGAGGCTCCAAAAAAGAAAGAAAGAAAATCTATTTAATATATTCCTACGTAAAATTTCTATATTAATTATGAAAACTAAGAGATATTAAAGAGAATGTGTAGGTTAGGTATCTTACAGACAAAATTTGCTGATTACAATTTAAAAGAAAATAAAAATTGTGTGTTTAAATTTACAAAAATTGACAAAATCTTAGAGATTAAACAGGAAATATATAGTTTTGCTAACAGCACCTCTCTGACATTGTATAAGCTCAAACTTGGTTACGTGATTTTGAAAGTTCAGGTTATTAAAACTTCAGATGTTAGATTTCGGCATGAAAATTCTGCTGATTCAGAGAAAAGATTTGTTTAGACACACCAGTCTTCCGGTATTAGGTTACCTGATGACCCTGTGAAGATGCTTTTCAGGTGGGATCAATCACGAGTGTCTGACACAGATTCCAGACTCCACTAAGAGCGGAAAAACTGGGGAAAACGACTGGGACTTCTCATCAGAGATTATTGGGCCGGTGTATGTTATTGCTCCAATATTACTAGAGCATTTGACACCTATGTCGATGTTCTGAATTCACTTGATGGAAACTTTGCGAGTCGCAAGATAAATGGAGCCCAAACAATGGCCCGTTATAATACAATGTCGCCTTCCCACGGTAAGAACCGCTGAGTCAGCCGTCGTCTTAACGGAGCCAAGAACTTTGCAGGTTCAAAGTGCAAGTAGAACGGAATATCACTGTGAGAATCTACATCAGCAGATTCCTTGTTTATCCAGAGACAATAGTGCCACGCCTGGAGGGAAGACTATACAGAGGCTACTCACAGAGGTAGAACCGTTCATTCTTGTTCCGAGTTAGTCATTGGCACACCGAGTGCATAGACATTAGATCACATGTAGGTTGATCGTCTTATTTTTAGTATATTATATTATTCATTTTCTTGTAACTAAATAATTAAGTATTGATTGTTCAAAGTATTAAATAAATTGTTTTAAAAATTCAAACGTCTTAACCGTGAAGTTAAGTGGCGCAGTCGTTAGTATTGGTTAGAAAACCGAAGGCATATCGATTTTTAAGCGTATCGGCGCCTAATAACCAATTCGAGCCAAGCAGAGCCAATTTAAAGCAGAAATAGTGGCCAAGCAGAGCTAAATGGAAGCAGCAACCATCGTATTATGGTAAGTTTACTGCTATCCCATTTTTACATTTCCAATTTTTATATGTGTTGTATTGAAACGTTATATGTCTGATTCAGAAGAAGAATCACAAAGTTTATGTAACATAGAGTATAGATTTAGATCAATCAGCATTAGCGACAATAACATAACAGTAAATCATTCAAATATTAATAAGAGTAGTAATAGTAGCAACATGACAAACCAATTCAAAGAATTTTTCTTAAAAGCTATTCCCGAGTTCGACGGGCAACCAGCCAACGTAGGCAACTTCTTAAAGGCATGTGACTTGGTCATGAATCAGTTCTACGTGCCAAACGAGAATCTGTATATGAATCACTTCTTGCTAAATTATGTTCAAACTAAACTAACGGGAACAGCCCGGCTTATAGTAAATACAAAGATAATTAATACGTGGGCAGACCTGAGAGAGGTCATTGTTCAGAATTTCAGCGATCAAAGAGATGATCACAGTTTATTAGCTGAGATGTTGACCTTGAAACAGCGTAATGCTGAAGACGCACTGTCGTTCGCTAACAGATGCCGTCATATAGAGCAATTGCTCATCTCGAGTTTAATAGCTAACGAGCAAAATGAAGGCGTGCGATTAATTAAGAAAGACATATACCAGAATCAAACATTAAAAGCGTTCTTAGGAGGGTTACGCAATCCGTTAGGGCTTGTCCTGCGTACTCAAGCACCTTCAAGCATAGAACAAGCTTTGAAATTCGTATTCGCAGAGGAAATTTTCGATTATAGAGATAAAACAATAAATAAGAATTTCAGTAATAATAATAAATTAGAAGGACAGAACCGTACTTTCTTTCAGAGACAAAATAACCCACCTTTTCAGAATGTACAATTTCAGAGACCTTTCCAAACAAACTTTAGACCATTTCAACAACATAATAATCAAAACAATCACACAAATTCCCAGCCTAGACAAAATCAACAATTTGTACCAAGGCAAAATTTTTCGAGTCAATTTAGGCGACCCAACTTCAATAATCAACTGGGTCGACCCAATGTAAATCATAATGCTAATAGAAATTATCACGAACCAATGGAAGTAGATAGTTCTAACACTAGACTCTCATTACCAAGGAGAGCAGCTCATGTAAATAATATAGAATTTAATGAGAACGAAGTAAATGAAACAAATTACGATTTAAATTATGTAAACGAAGAATTAAATTACGAAAATTCCCCAGCCGAGGAATACGATATCCAACAGCAAAATTTTCATATAGCAGAACCGTATACGGACAACCGGTAGTACATGTTAACCATATAGATATGACAACAAATAAATTAATTAACGAGGGCAGTGATAGTAGTTATAATTGTAAGAAAGGAATGAATGACCATATAATTAAATTAAACTTGAACTTGAATAAGGACGCAAGCGACATGAGACATATGCAGTCGATTGAGTTCGCTGATGAGTCAAAATCCAAGCAGAACGTACAACAGAACAATAACAGTATTATGAATTATGTGAATTGCTGGCTCACCAGTGGTAATATAATAAGGAGATCAAACAAAAGTCCACAGAGCAGTTTAAATGAAGTTCCCACTACAAACGAACATTGTAACGAGGAAACTGATCTTAATAGATTATATAATATATACGACGTCCAAACAAAAAGTAAAAATCAATTAAAATCAAGTACTAAATTAATTAAGCAGTCGGATAGAGCACTAGGTAGAAATAAATTAGTAGTAAGAAAACCAGATAAAGATGAACCTTTAGGCCGACATGATAACACGGGGAATACTGGGCTAAAAACGGAAAAACAGGTAATAAGCGAAACAAAACCTAAAGCAGAAAACTCTAATATTAATAATAAACAAATTTTTGCCATAAATAAAAATAGCACGGAAACAAACCCCATAAAAATCCAAAAGTCCAATATGACTAATAATTCTAATACAAAACTACCCATATTGGAAAAATTAGAATCATCATCAGAGATTAAACAGCGAATAATGTGGGCGCATGAAACTAAACGTCGACATCGCTCATTTAATGAAACGTGTGAACAGATACAAAACAAATTCGCTTTTCCCCAGATGAGACAGAAAATTGAAAATTATATTAAAACCTGTGAATATTGTAACAAAAAAGATTACAATGTATTTAAATTAAATAAACTAAATAAGCAATCGAATTATATTACCTAAGTGAGGGAAAACGGGAAAATCGGATAAATAACATACATGACTTGACACAATTACCTAAAGACTACAAACAAATAAAACGACACTAAACAGTTACCGTTACATTCATGACAAATATATACAGGCGACTAAGATGACGAAAAAACACACTTACTGTAACAAATACTTAAAATATACCAGTAGATAAACATTAAATAAAAATTATATTCAGGACCGCACTCAACAAATGTTAAATTGAATAACTAAGCTGATTATTAATATTGTCGTAAAGAAAAAGGACATATAGGCGTATGTAATAAATCTTATCGTTATCACCTTGTCAAAAGTAGAATCAATAATGAAACCATTCATTACGTAATTAGAAAACATTTTAGAAAGATAATTCACCGATACACCACTGGACATGGCACACAGATTTAAAATCAGATAGTTTAAAAAATACTGACAAACCAATCAGTCAGAAGGGCAAAAAGGAATTATATATGTGCAAATTTTAATTTAAATAAACCAGATCAAATAGAGACTTTTAGAAAATAATATTGGTTACCACAAAGGAAATATTATTGCATTTTTTTGTAAATGGACAAGATTACGAACTGGTAAGTTCGGCTATCAACAAAAACTTTAATAACGTAGAATCACCCAAATTTTATAGATGTATGAAATATACGTAATAGATTAACCATCTAAAAATATAATAACATTAATAATAATGGAAAAAAAATATATTATAAATATTCATATCAAAATGTTAGACAAAGTCATGTCTAAGCTTCTTCACAACTCTATTAAGAAAACACTAGTAACAAAACGACCGTAAGACACTTTAAAGGATTTTCACAGCACAACTATCGAACATTATCGACCATTCAAGACAAAAATTAAAAATAAGAAATCCATATAATTAAGACCATACTGTATATCTGATCATAAACAGACGATGCAGTCGTGAAGTCACTAACAAAAGGCTTAAAGTAACCTTATAAATAAACGTTAACGACAGGAACTACATTGGTGCCTTTAACTCATGTAAAGACATATTAATGAATTCACCTGTACTTATACCACCGGATTTTTCTAAAGACTTTATATTAACTACCGACGCTTCAAACGTAGCGATAGCTGGAATATTAAGCCGGGGCGAACCCAAGGCGGATCACCCGATAGCTTACGACAGCCGGACATTAAACGACAGAAAATCTAGGTACAATAAAGATAAGAAAAGAGTTAATAGCCATCGTAGGGGCAACCAATTATTTCAGACTCACACTCAACAATCTGTCGACCGTAACTAGGAAAAAGAATTAGTTAACAACAAAACTAATCAAAAAGTTCAAAATTACGGACGAACCAAATATATTCTAAGTCAGAAAACAGACGACAGACTTTCATATAAGTAACATTTAAATTAAATAGAAACCAGCCATAGAAGAAAAATTATAACAGACCACGTTGACCACAAAATAAATATTAGAGTGTTGTATACAAACCAGATTAGGAACTAGCAAATTCAGCAATCAATAAAACTTTTAATAATGGGACATCACCCATATTTTATAATTGGAGAACAAATTATTAGAAACAGAAAAATAATTATGATATATATGTATATTCATAGATAGATTACGACAAGTAAAGGACACGGTTCGATAATGTCATTTCTTTAAATCATAACAAAGCTATTCCAAGAAGTCATAACAGATAATCAACCCAAAGTACCTACAATGTAAAAAGTACATATAAGACACTCGACATATATATGACTAAGTAAGCAACAAATTGGAATGGATACATAACGTACGGGACAATGCACAGACTGACACAGACAATTTAAATAGCAAGCTTAATTCTTAAATGAATTAACGCACGTAACACTTTTAACGTAATTATAAGACCTTTGCGACTAACAGTAGCATTAATAATTTTTATACATCAGCTAGAAATAAGTTAAGGTAACGAATTAATCATTTAGGAATAAACTCCCAATCAACTAAATAAGAGCTAATAAATATCCACCAGTAATTAACAATAACAGATTACAATTCTGCATAGCAAAATTTCATGATAAGTGAATTTTACTACAGAAAACAGGGATAATACATTTTATGGGATTTTTCCAAACAGGGCACACTTTTAAATAAACAACAAAAACATAACATAATAAACCGACTAGGTTCTATGTTTAAGTCAATCACAGGGAATCTCGATGCACAAGATGGGGAACGCATTCAACAAGCATTAGAAGTCTTAACGACAGATCAAAATAAAATTCATGAACTTTTAGGTCCCAAAATTCGATCAGACTCGAGGCAATTGTCGAATTAAATAGAACGATGGTAGGATTGAGTCATAACCAAGGCACGATAGTAAATAGGATAAATAATAATAATAATAATAACAATTATTACACAATATTCAAGAAATAGCATTAACAACAGAAAATGCCATAACTTTTGCAAAATTAGGAATCTTTCACACATCAATATTAAAACCAAAATTTATAGTAAAAGAAATCAATAAGATACAAAATTATGCAACTAATGCTAAAGTAATAACAACCACCGATCTAAATCTATACGAAAAAGTATTTACAATAAAAGCAGTCCAAAACAATTTCAAAATTATATTTCAAATAGAAATACCTCTGGTAGATGAATCAGAATATGATTATTATCAATTATATACATTACCTGTCCCTAGAAAGACACACCTTTTTACCATGATAATTCCTAGAACCAAATACCTTTTCCTAAGCAGTAAACAATATGCCTATCGTAATGAAGAATGTCAAAATTTAAAGACCCAAGTATATTTTTGCAAAGACGACAATCCAACAACCATGAATGATCAAAACCCATGTGAAATAAAGCTAATAAAATTTCAAAAACCTATTAACAATTGTAATCAAGAATTAGTCAAAATTAATAGAACCACAGTTTCGAGATATGGAACCAGTCAGTATATAGTTATAGCACCCGAAGAAACTAACGCCAGAATAACTTGCCAGGAACAGGAGTGGACCAACATCATCAAGGGTACAAATTTAATCAACCTGCAACCAAATTGCCAATTAACCATAGGCAACAAAATATACAAGACCGGCCCAGCAACAGCAGAAACACAACAACTATTCAACCTGCCTACACTAGAAACCCCCATTTCAGAAGATCAAACAAATCCAGGACCAGTACCCGAAATATCATTAGAAAACGTACAGCTACACAACATCAATCAAATCCATCACCTCAGTATATGGACAATATTACTGTACATAGCTGTCTTAATAACCATCACAACCATAGCCGTCCGAATGGGGTTGAAGAAACGAAGAACCAGCAAAGAAGATAAAAGAACAAGAACAGGAACCACCGAGTCCGGATTTCCGTTGAAAATCCGGAACGAACCATAGCTTCGTCTTTAAAAAGGGGAGGAGATAAATGGAGCCCAAACAATGGCCCGTTATAATACAATGTCGCCTTCCCACGGTAAGAACCGCTGAGTCAGCCGTCGTCTTAACGGAGCCAAGAACTTTGCAGGTTCAAAGTGCAAGTAGAACGGAATATCACTGTGAGAATCTACATCAGCAGATTCCTTGTTTATCCAGAGACAATAGTGCCACGCCCGGAGGGAAGACTATAAAGAGGCTACTCACAGAGGTAGAACCGTTCATTATTGTTCCGAGTTAGTCATTGGCACACCGAGTGCATAGACATTAGATCACATGTAGGTTGATCGTCTTATTTTTAGTATATTATATTATTCATTTTCTTGTAACTAAATAATTAAGTATTGATTGTTCAAAGTATTAAATAAATTGTTTTAAAAATTCAAACGTCTTAACCGTGAAGTTAAGTCGCAATTAAAACGTGAATTTGCTTCAGTAAAATTCACTACAAATTGACTTAAGGTTCGATAGTAACCAGGAATTCTTTCTAATTACGGCAAGAAGTCAAGAGCTCGCAACAAAGAACCACGAGTTAGCTCGCGTTTTTATGCTGAATACGATGTTTAATCAAAGTCGAAAATCACTTGAATCACTCCGAACAATCACTGACAATAATTACTAGGTGGTACAGATAACAGAAAGAACATTACAACCCCGTTTTAAGATAATTTAATAGCAACCGAAAACTGACGATGTTTACTCTATAAAGGCTCAGCAGAGACTCCGTGCTAATGTCTCGGGTTCTGCTTTCTTACTGTGACGGTTGGTGGCTGTGCGCGAGCTCTTTTTAGCCTCCATTCATTGAATGAGATAAAACGAGACCTCCAATCGGTGGTGAAATCACGAGGTCGCACCTCCCGTGTTCACAGTTGAGGTGAGGTCACCGGATAATTACAAATAAACAATATTTTATTCTCGAAAATTCCTAACGTATATTTTAAATGCTTATTTCGTTCCTGGTAATATGTGTTCAGTAATAATGCGAGGTAGTTTTCCATGGCAAACATATAATGAATTTTAACGTACAAATTAGAAATGCAGTAAAGGGGTTTACGGTACTTGAAGATTTAGCGACTTTTCATGAAAATAATTTTTGAATTAAAACATGAATTGCCTTAGAGATATTGGATTGTCGGCTCTTAATTAAGTCTCTTACGGGTTTATTTTAAATAATTAAAGCAGCAACGAAACGCAATCGTTACAAAGTATGGATCAAAATATGAACATCCCATATTTTATAGGTGTATACATGCGTGACACTCTGCCATCAAGTGGACCACGTAAAATGATGTAAATTCATGATGAAACAAGAAACCTGGCAGTCATTGGGTTGCAGTTAAGAAACATGGTGACACCGCCATATATTTTGACCATTCTTCTATTCTTATTCTTATAAGTCTAGGCACTTATGTTTAAAAAATTTTAATCAAAGATTCAAACAGTAGTTTTGTGTTTCAGTCATGTCGTACACCTTCGCGTTGAAAGATCGCAATTGCCATCTGTCATCGGACTACTATCCAGCTGGAGCCTGGTAGTAGTTATGGCGTGGTGATGATCGGTTTTTACACATAAAACAGCATACCTAACATATATGAAGGTTAAAACAAATTTTACATAAAAGAAGAAGCTACTTGGAGAAACATTACGATGCCCACTGGTGCTACAGCAACACTCAAACAAAAGCAGCTAGCTTTGATTCTGCGGCCAAATCCGAATATACTCAGATGTGAAATAAAATGTTCAACAAGCATTAGTTTCGAATCTGACAATTTTATTGGAGGAATGCCGTGATTTTCAAAACAAGTTTTTCAACCAGACGTCGTCTATAAATCTGATTTACCTGTTGAAAGAATGGATGTTAAACAGATTCGTATAGAAACTTATGTTGTGACTGGATAGTACTATAACGGAGAACCTTCACATACGTTATATAAGTTTGCTAGGATGGTCGATCCTGGTTATGCAATCGATATAGAACCTAAAAATGTAATTTATATGCCATTGAACAAAGGAAAAATTTTAACTATAAGCATAGACACCATCGATCAAGATTCATTTCCTGTGAACTTTCAAGATGAAGAAGTGTCTGTTCGCTAGGTGATGAAAAAGATTGCTTAGAATGCTAGTGTTTAAATATATAAAACAAGTTGGCCTACCAAGAAAGCTCAGTACAGTCCAGCACTTCGAAGCGAACACTTCGCTCCGAAAATATTGAGTTCCTTAAAGTCTTGGCTATCGTGTCATCAAAACTAGGAATATTCAAAGACCCTGAGTTTGAGGATGCCATCGATCGAGAAGAACTTCGCTCTTACTATTCACCAAACAAATTGACTGGTAACAGTAATGAAGCCAAAATAACCTTCAATCAACAATATGCATTTGTTTGTCTGGCAGTCAGCTTTAATGATCGAAGGTGCTCTGGAACCCCAACCAGTACAAAATGCTGATGGTGAGTGTTATTTTTCAAATAATTGAGGAGCTGGTCTGTTTGAATCAATCGTATATGAATTAAATAACAAGGAAGTGGAACGAGTACGAGATCCATACACCACAACAACTATCAAAAGCCTGCTTTTATTTAGTAGAACTGAAGCCAAACTTCTAGGGCACTATTTGTAATCGACTGTCAGCATCAAAATGGGTAAATCAAGTCTTCAATGGTGGACATCAAAGTGAGGTTTATGTGAAAAGACAATTTTCCGAATAGCTTACTGTTTAGTAATTGAAGATAGTATATTAGAATATAAACCTTTAGCTGATATCGTAAGGGTCGTTATGTAATAATTTTATATGTAAGTTTTGTAAATTAATCCTAATAAATTTAATTGTATTTAAATCAGCTGTTTTATTTTTAACATGCAGTCAGCCAGCCCCTTACAGCAAGCACCTTGCTGTCATTTTTACCTATATATGATGCTACTCATCGCGATGACTACGGTGATACCCCACACGGAAGGTTTAAGCCAAAAGTTGGTTTGCGCATGCGCCAGTGGCCACATTTACATTCCGCTCATCGAGACAAGTGAAATGATACCCCACACTTGCCCTCCAAACCATAAACAACAAAGGTTAGTTTGCACATGCGCTAGTTGCCATATTTGAATTTATTTATCAAGACGAGTAAAATAATACCTTACACCATACCTCTAATCAAAAAACTAAGAGAGTTGGTTTGTGCATGCGCCAGTTTTCATATTTGATGTACGTCATTATCGGTGAAATCAAAATAGCGGCGTCTCTTATTTTGACAGGTCAGGTCAGACACCCTTTAAAAATTTAAATTTCCACAGTTTTTTACTTCTGGTCGGAGATCTTGACCACCATCTTGGATTACGTCATCTCAGGTTAGACCTCTTATCTTTCTATACCCAACCCCCCATCTTGTTTCGTCACCGTGACGTCACACGCAGGCGCAGTAGCCGTGTGGAGGTGATGTGGAAGTAGAGGGCTTAGAAGCCCCCATCTACATATACCTAATCCAGTGGACATTGCATCGGACATTACTTGTGCAGTTGGAGGTCTGGAAAACAAAAATTATGTTGGATACGACTGTTTACCAACAAAAGTCACTAAGGCAATTGTCAAATTTATAACTGAACCACTAGCACATATAGTTAATATGTCTGTGCAGGTAGTACAATTTCCAGACAACATTAAATTAGGCAAGATTATTTTGCTGTTACAGTACCGAGCTTGTATCTAAGATAATACAGAGCGTATTTCAAAAAAAAGTTCTTGAAAGTCATAAATTGTGTGTCCCCCTCTTAACATGGTTTTCATGCGGGCGGTTTGAGAGTGCTACCGCCGTACTTTTTAATTTCATTAGAGCAATGTTGACACTGGCAAATATGTAGCTGCACTTTTAGTTGACTTATCCAAAGTCTTCGATACTTTGAGACTGGATTTTGTTGCAGAGAAGTTGTTTGCACTGGGATTTAGGGGTAATGTACTTCAGTGTCTGACGTCATTCTTGAGAGGTCGAAAGATCTATGTATCTGTAGGTAACTGCGAATCTGAGCAGCACTCCAATACATTTGTTGTGTCCCAAGGATTCGTTCTTGGACCACTTATATTTCTGTTATACATTAATGATCTATCATCTCATGTCAGATCCGAATGCACTGTCTTATTTTCGGATGACGTAACGTTGGCGGTGACAGCTGATACTGAGGAGACCTTATATGTGAAGCTCAACAATTCCTGGAATGACGTGCAGACGTGGTGTATAGGAAACAAGTTAGTTGTTAATAATGCAAAGACGAAGTGTATGTACTTTGGTAGTAAATTTCTTGCCTGCGCAAGCGTCTTCTGTGGGATTCCATGCTGAGTCTTCCAGTATTGTCAAGTTTCTTGGGGTATACGTTGATAATCATTTGCGATGGGAAAACCATATTTACCATGTCTGCAAAAGTATGAATAAGAGTTTTTACGCTCACGTGCAGTTGAAATTTGTGTTGAGTGTTGATGGTCTGTTGGTGGCTTATAGAGCATTAGTTAGCTCATTGCTGTTCTATAAGGTTGTCTTGTGGGGAAATTCCGTGTGTGTCGATAGAGTATTCATTTTGCAGAAAACAATCCTGAAATTGATTTTTTCTAAATCTCCGCGAGATACGTGGCGATCCCTTTATATACATATACAAGGTGCTATTAGAGTGTTCAGGAGCATTTAGATGACGCTATGTTGTATGCTCTTCTTCTGTTTCACTGTGTTGTTTTGTGCCAGTTAATTTTATTGGACTGTTGACCTATTGTGTAAAATCGATTTGTGCGTGTGTTAAACAGAGTGCGATGTAGGGTTTCCAGGTTTCAACCGTCATTTCAGACGCCCTCGTGGCGCAGGCTGGTAGGTGCCAGCCTGCTAAGCGAGAGGTCCCGGGTTCGATTCCTGGGCGAGCCAAGTTGACTTTGTCTGGAAAATTAATAAAAATATTGAATGATGATAGATAGATAGATAGGTGCTTTATTGTCCAAAGATAAAAATCTTATTGACAAGCAAAGTGTTAACATATAAAAGTAAAAGTTGTCAAAAGAAAAAAACACAAAAATATAAGTTCACAACAAATAGTAATATAAGTGCACATGTAACTAGTATAACTATATATAAATAACTATATAAAAAACAATATAAACATAAATACACAGCTAACTAACAATATAATAAAAACACACAATATATAGAAAGCAGCTCAAATGAAAACAACCAATCGAATCTGTCACAGTAGTGCATCATTACAAAATTCATCTATTGAATAATAACATTTTTCAATTAAAAATTCCTTAAGCTCTTTCCTAAAAATTTCAATGTCACCAATCCTCCTCAAGTTTAGTGGTATCTGGTTAAATATCTTTTTACTATTATATATTAATGACCTCTTTAATAATGATGTGGACGGTATAGGAAGAGGAATGCAGTTCTTTTGTCTTGTATCACGAGAAGACACTGACCTGATTTCATCTTTATATTTTTCATCCATAAGGCATGCAGTCTCCAAAACAAACAGAGACGGTAGGGTCAATATCCGTTCAGAAACAAATAAAGGTCTACAAGAGTCACGGACACTAACCCCACACAAATATCTGATGGCTCTTTTCTGCAGAATAAATACAGAATTGAAAAGATAACCTGCACAAGAGCCCCAGTAACAAATGCCATGTCTTAGATGGGACTCCACAAGTGAGAAGTAAACACTTCTAGATGTACTCTTGTCCAAGCTTTTTGAAACAACTCTTAGTGCGTGACAACCTGATGAAAGCTTCTTACATAGATGATTTATATGTATTTCAAATTTTAATGATTGATCAATGTATAGTCCCAAAAACCTAACACAGCTCTCGTTTCCAAGTTCCTCAGCTGCTAGAGTCACAGCAGGCAGACTACATTTAAAATGCATGATATTAGTCTTAGAGACATTCAAAGTTAACAGATTTGAAATAAACCAGTTTTCTATCATCTTCATATCCTCTGCCACAGTGCACTCCAGTGCTCCAACACTATCACTACTCCACAAGATGGTTATATCATCAGCATAGATAGTCATATGACCCTTAATTTTCAACATAGACAGGTCATTAATATAGAGTAAAAACAGCAGTGGGTCAAGAACAGACCCCTGCGTAACACCATGGTGAATATGTTGGTACCCAGAGCTAATATGACCAAGTTGAACACTCTGCTGACGATCAGATAAATAGGACCTCAACCATTCAAGCAAAGTCCCCCTAAAGCCATAAGTAGAAAGCTTGCGTAACAGTATCCCATGGTCAACACAATCAAATGCTTTAGTGAGATCACAGAACACTGCGGCAGCCACCTGATTGTTATTCAGTGAAAGGTACAGATTTTCAAGAAAAGAAAATATTGCATCATTTGTACTTTTTTTAGGTTGAAATCCAAACTGGGAAGGTGTTAGGATCTTGTGTTTACAAATAAATACCTGCATTCTATTTTTAATTAATTTCTCAACTATTTTAGAGATGGTAGGAAGTAGAGACAGAGCACGAAAACTATTTGGAGAATCTGTTTCACCTCCTTTATATGCAAGAATTACTCTAGCCATTTTCAGAGACGAAGGAAAAGATCCCGTTACAATCGAACTACTAATTGCATCTGCCAAGATTTCAAGAACCCAGTTAGGAAGGTGAAGAAGCAGTTTGACAGATATACCATCCCACCCGATAGAATCCTTGTTCTTAAAGTCATGGAGCACTCCATGAATCTCAGCAGAATCGACCGGCGTAAAAAAGAAGGTGTCAAGGATAAAAACATCATCCATGAAGCCCAGTGGATCCGTCCAAGGGACCCTCCACTGTATCAGCCCAGAAGCAATAGAACAATAATAATCATTGAGATGATTAGGATCCAGTTCAGGAGTCACCCTATGCGAACCATGCCCTCCCGAAAGATCATTAACAATCGACCATGACTCTCTCTGCCTGTTTGAAGACCGCAGTATCCTTTGTCTATAATATTGTTGTTTTGCAACCTTTAAAACCCTTCTGTATATCCGTCGATAATTATTAAAATAGAATATGAAGGAGGCATTGTTACCAGCATATTTTCTAATTGTATGCAGGCACCGCATGTTTCTTGATGATACTTTCAATCCTTTAGTAATCCAAGGTTTCTTTATTAGTGAATTTTCTTAGAAAAAATTCACTAATGAGGAGATCTCGACTTTTGAATTTTGAAAAAAATTCTTCAAATGAGCGCGATCTAGGACCCCTGGAACCCATATCCGGGGTCAGTTTCAATTTTTATATGTTTATATATATATATATATATATTTATATATATATATATATATATATATATATATATATATATATATATATATATATATATATATATATATATATATATATATATATATATATATGTATCACACCGATAACTCAAAAAATAATGGGCCGATTTTGATAAAATTTGGCATGTACGTTTCTTTTGTAAATGGCTTGGATAAGTTCGTTAGTCAGGAAAATCGGACAAGGTTTTCCGGGAAAATTTTGAGTTTTCATTCGAAAAAAATTCTTATCTCAAAAAGTAATAAGCCGATTTTAATAAAATTTGGCACGTACCTTCCCTTTGTAAATGACTTTGACATGTTTGTTAGTCAGGAAAATCTGACAAGGTTTTCCGGGAAAATTTTGAGTTTTCATTCGAAATAAATTTTTATTTCAAAGAATAATAGGGCGATTTTGATAAAATTTGGCATGTAGCTTCCTTTTGTAAATGGCTTTGACAAGTTCGATAATCAGAAAAATCGGACAAGGTTTTCCGGAAAAATTTTGAGTTTTCATTTGAAAAAATTTTTTATCTTAAAAAATAAAAAATCTATGATAACCAAATTTGGTAGGTAGGTTTACGATATAAAAAGTAAACTATACACCAAAATTAAGATTTCTATGTTACAAGAAAAAAAAATTATAATAAAATATTTTGTGCCAGATCATTTCTATGAAAATTCACTACCATAACGCACTTGCTGCGTCCAGGCTTTTTTTATTATGGGAAATGAATGTGCTAATGGCCTGAGATGCCGCAGCCAATAATATTAAATAAATAAAAACCCGTCATTTCTAACTCCTCGAATTTATTATGAGAAACTTTCGGGCCTTAGCTCGTGACAACTTATTTGGCGCGTATTCCTACCTTTAACGGATTAGTGCGTTAGTCCCTAATAAAATAATTCCTTATAAATATGAATATTATTGTAGCAAAATTTCGTATACATTTTATTCTCAATTTTGTTAAGGAAATGGAATTCAGGCGGTTAATTAACGGAACTAAATAAGATTTTAATGAAATTTTGATACGAATTTAAATTATTATCTTAGCTGTAAAAGTGGAGCGTTACAAAATACAATGATAACAGGAGATATGCGTTTTGGTGACCTCAAATGGAACAGCCGATTATGCCCATGCTTATATGCTGCAGCTTATTATTTGATATTTTTATTAATTGCTGTGATTTTTCTACAATCATTTATTCTGATAGATTATGGTAGTTTACTTACCCATAGATATTTTAATTCTATATTTTTATATATTTTAGGATCAACGACGACTGTATGTCTCTGGGGTTTTCTAGCTGACACTATAGGACGGAGAAAAGTGGCGATTATTGCATACCTGATTGATGCTCTAATTGTAGTTTCAAGTGCCTTTGCTCAAAGCTTTGAACTTTTGGTCGTGGCAAAGTTCTTTGGTGGAACCATGTAAGTAGCTTATTTATACAATTAATTCATTCATTATTGTTGCTGCCCTTACGTTCAACTTGCAGACCTAAGTTTTGGTACATGGATCACTATTTATAATCCAAATCCGCGTACCAAATTTGGTTGCCCTTACTTTGTAATCTCCGCAGATATAATCTTTTTCCGAAAGAAAACACAAAATTTTCCGGGAAAACCTGGGCCGTGTTTCCTGGCTAACGCACTTATCCAAGCCGCGTGCAAGGAAGGTACCCACCAAATTTGATCAAAATCGGCTCATTATTTTTTGAGTTATCGGTGTGATACATACATACATACACACATATATATATATATATATATATATATATATATATATATATATATATATATATATATATATATATATATATATTCAATTTTTATATGTTTATATATATATATATATATATATATATATATATATATATATATATATATATATATATATATATATATATAAACATATAAAAATTGAAACTGACCCCGGATATGGGTTGTAGGGGTCCTAGTTTGCGCTCTTTTGAAGAAATTTTTTCAAAATTCAAAAGTCGGGATCTCCCTATTAGTGTTTTTTTTAAAGAAAATTCACTAATAGCTTGCTGGTAAGCAAAGGAACGCTGGTTCGATCTCACCGTTGACTGAATTTCTCTTTCAGCTTTTTTTTCGTCTTTGATTTAATTTTAAAGTCATCTGTTGTATTTCCAATATTTTTAACGACTTGTTGAAAAAAATTACTCATGAAAGATAAACACTTTAATAAAAGTTTAATAGCAGCCATTGTTGTCATTAGTTGGTAAAACCATTCCGCAGTTAACATAGACGTAGATGTTTGTGACATCAAAAGAGGTTGTTTTCTTTTCTTCAACGAGATTCAATTTTTACAGCATCCACAGGCAAAAGAATTTTCTTTTTGAAGCCACAAAATATGGATCTAGTTCTGTATTTAGATCAGATTCTTAGTATTTTTTAATTTATTTAATTTAGTTCTATTAGCTAATTTTCTTGTACAAAATGTTCTTTTAATAGCGAATTTTCTTATAAATGATTTTAATGAATTTTCTTTGAAGAAACATTTGTTGAGAATTTTTGTGTGAACAATTATTCAATTGATGGAACATTTTTTAAACTAAATTCATCGAAAATAAGGTTTTAATGAATTTTCGTGCAAAAAAATTATTTTATTTTCAATTTCAATTACAGATAAGGTTTTTAATTTAAATGTCATGTATTCTTTTAGCAAAATTTTGTATAAAAAAATTGTCAACCAGTTTGCGCAGAAATTTTTTTTTGCTTCCATAGAAATCATATTTTGTAAGATATTTTTGTGAAATTTGGTAATTAATAATAAAGGTTAAGTTATTATAAAAAAATGTTTACGGATTTTTTTTAACAATTGCTTGCAAATTTTCATGAAATTTTTGTTGTCTCGTCGAAAAAGTTTTTGGGAAAAATTATATTTTGGTAAGTGGGTAAATAACTTGAAACGGTTCGTTGGCCAGGCTAATCGGACCAGTTTTTTTTTTTTATTAATTTAATTTACTTTTATTCGCGAATTTTCAGTTACAAAATGTTGTTTTAATAGCGAATTTTCTTATAAATAAATTTAACGAATTTTCTTTGAAGAAACATTTGTTGAGAATTTTTGTATGAAAAATTATTTAACTGATGGTGGTGGTGGTGATGTAGGTATTTATGACCTTGTAATTCCATCAGCCATAGACTTTTGCTATTTTATATACACAAATATATACAAATATCTTAATAATCTAGAAGACAGAATTATGTTACCTATATACAAATATACAATATCTAAACTTATTTATACATGTAATAATTTTTGCTTTCTTTTTTTCCCCTTTTATTTCTTTTTCTTTTCTTTTGTTTTAATGTATTTTTTTAATTGATCTTGTTTTTTTTTGTTGCTTGTTCTTTTTTTCTAATTTTTTTCCTTTTTTTTCAAATCATGTATATGGGATAGACAGGGACACTTTTGCGTACAGGGGTCCTTCAGGACGACTTCCGACAAACTGACTGGACCACGGCTAACAACAAAGGTTTGCAAAGGTGCAGAGACAGAAGATCGCCTAATCTCATCAGGCCCCCATTGTGGGCTTTGAAATGGACAACTGACCACGATTGGTTGTTACTCGCGAGTGTTCCAGATGATACCGCCCTGGGTTGAGCCCTAGCGGGTGCCCTGTGTCCAGAAGACCCGGATGGCGTTGATATCTCTGATGAGTTGTATAAACCCGGAGTTTGAGGACCCTAGTATGTGCTTCAAAACGGACGGACGGCCTCGCTTGCGTGATGCTCTGGAGCGGGACTCGATGGGATGTCGCCTTGAGTATAGCATCACTGGGTGTTGGGTTTAGACAACCCCAGAGCGGGGCTGAGATATCTAGGGGTGGATTACAACTGGAGATTGGATGCTGCTCGAGAGCTGGATTTCATGATACCACCTCGAGTCAAACACTGAGGATGTCGGGTCCAGACGAGCAAGCGACTTCACTCAGATGGCGATTCAATTGCCAAACAAACTTTCACCCTCAAAAAGAATCAGCTTCCGCGGGGAGCTGGAATTGATGGGTGAAATTTAAATAACCAGACGTGAGCCACAATAGACCTAAGGTCGCTGTGGATGAACTGGAATAGACCACTCACAATGAATCTAATCTAATTGGATCTAGTGGCTTGTGTGTCGAGGTATTGTCAATAAAAATAAACGAGCTTCTTTAGCACGATTTATTACGCTAATAGAAATATGTGATTCGTGATTGTTGAAAATGTTCAATACATTTTAAAAAACGTCTTCATTTGACCAACCAATTAGCTACACCAATTGAACCTGGCGAAGCACCCTTTAACATAAGCTGCTTTAAGTGAACCCTCGAAAAAACCGATAAAGCTGGCACATTATTTGCCACTCCATTTTCAGCAGCAATTATCGTTACCTTTGATACATGCTCTCCAGCAGATGTATATCCCAATTTGTTTAACCACTTTCGTAGCGAGGATCTTTGGGAGGATATGAACAGTGGAGCAACCACTTTCATTGGCATTCCACATTCAATGTGGCTGAGAGTTATTTTTTTATAACTGGAAAAAACTCCATCACTGTGTTTTGTTAAGAGCAGTTGAACGTGTTAGACTTGTGGATTCGGGCTTCGACAAGGAAATTTCAGGATGACGAATACGAAATTCACGAAGCAATTTTATTTTGTTCCCAAGTACAAGGCAGAATTTCCTTAAGATATGTGCATAGTCATATGCATTACATATGCTAGTTTTGCAGTCTGGTAAACAGTTAAGCCATAATGAATATGAGCTGCATGCTTTAAATCTACTAACTCTTGCTCTTACTTTATATGAAAATATTTTACGGATGCCAAACTTAGGATTATAAAAAAAATCGTCAAAGGATCAGATCTGATTTGTTTAAGATAGCGCCTGATAGCAGATTTTGCCACATGGGACTTATCTTCAGCTTCTCGTAAAGACAAGTTGTTTTCAAGAACATCTCTAACCACTGCTTCCATGACTTCTTTGGGTGGAATTGGCTTTTTTTCCTGTTTTACTGCGTGGCATTGTGTGATATATAATACTTCCCTACAGGTGTGTACCAGGGGACGTCACTAGAAACGTCGGAGCCTACTGTCCCTTGGTACAAAAAGTATGAATTTTAGATATCAAAATTATGTTCACGGTTAGGATGACATAGAACTGTTAAAATATATATTCATACATTTATATTAGCAGCCATCTAAATTAGACAACACTTCTTCTTTGGGTGCCATCTCTACTAATGGAAGTTAGCGACTACAACAGCAAACTCCTCTCTATCCTCCGCCGCTCTCATCAATTCCTCAAAGCCCAGACCTGTCCAATATCTTATGTTTCTCAGCCATGACAGTTTCTTTCTGCCTACACTTCTTTTCCTTTCTAGTTTACCTTTAATTATGAGCTAGGGGATATAATATTTGGGATTGCGCAATAAGTGGCCCAGATATGCTGTCTTCCTCCGCTTGACAACCTGGAGAAGCTCTCTGTATCTGTCCACTATACGTAAAGCCTCTTCATTTCCACTCTTGCTGTCCATGGTATTTTTAGTATGCGCCGATAGACCCACATCTCGAAAGCTTCCAGTTTAATCATGCTCGTTATTTTTAAGGTCCATGTCTCTACTCCATACAGAAGGACTGGCCATATGTAGCATTTTGCTAACCTTAACCTTAGGGGTTTATGTCGAGATGCGAATCGAAAATAAGGCTTCGTATTTTTGTAAAGTTGCTTTTGGCTTGTGCAATTCTGGAATTTATTTCTTTTTCTGGATTTAATTGGCTGTCGATCCAGCATCCCAAATATTTATAATGGTTGACCTGTTGTAATATGTTATTATTTATAATGAAGGGTATAGGTACATTCTGTCTCCACTGCATTACCATTATTTTCGTTTTCCTCTCGTTGATCCGCATTACAAATTACGAACATGTCTCATTTAGCTGATCTAGAATATGTTGTAAACTGATATCCGTATCTGCCATTAATACGGTGTCGTCGGCGTATCTAATAGTGTTTATCCGAACGCCATTTACTTTTATACCTTCATTAACTTTCTCAAGAGCCTTTTTGAACAGAAGCTCGGAATACAGATTAAACAACATGGGTGACAATACGCATCCCTGTCTTACTCCTTTCACAATATTTATGCTGTTAGAAGTTTCGCCCTCTATTCGAATTTTGGTCACTTGGTACCGGTATAAGTTTTTGATTAATGTTAAGCTCTTGCCATCTAGACCTATATTTCGTAGGGCGTCTATCAATTTCGGATGCTTGACGACACACTTACATACATTTATATTACTTAAACGATGTCTAGCTAGTCCCCTGTCATAATTAAGCATTAACAAAGTTTATTTTATTTACGTGGACCGCATAAAAGCATAAAACATATCATCACAATAAAATTAAGTATTCAACTGACAGTTGGCAAAAATGGTGGAAAGATTACAGTGTGGCCACTGTTTAGTAATTTTCTGTGATTATTATGAATACAAATGTGTTTAAAAACAATTTGAACAATTTGTCCCCGGGTACATTTTCCCTCAGTACAGCACTCTCCCATATTATCCTTCATATGCATTATGAGACTCATCATTAGGTTTATCTATTTTTCATCGTACGTAGTTCAGAAATATACCATAATACTATCAAAACAATACCTACTATTTTAAAATTTGTTTCTTATTATATTGTTGCGTTTTCGCCTGGTTCTGGATAAGTGAGACTTTAAATTTTAACAAAGCAACCTTATTTACTCTCTAACTATGAATACAATAAAAGTTCTAGAATGTCTCTCGCACAAAACACTTCGTTTATTTGGCCTTACAATCAATAATCCGGACAAAAGTCACTACACTGGAACTACAGTCGCTACTCTCTAACACTTCACACTGGTTACTGCTTCTTTGAGTCACTTCAACATTATACTGAACTGAACTGCCTGAGCTGGCTTGCTTTCGCCTTTATATACCCGTCGTACCTTCCACCTCGTTTCGGGAGTGCTCCATTCCAGAATGTTCCAGGACCTTCTTTTGCTAGAAGGTTCTGTGAATACAGATCGGCCCCGTGTGTATACAGGGGGATGTATATACAGGTGATCCAAATGTGGCCATCACTCCTATGTCACACAAGAGGTGTTTCTCGTACTATAAGATCTCTCTGCGTATACAGGCTGTAAGGGTTCTCTGTGTATACAGGGTGTATATACAGGGTGTATATACAGGGTGTTCGGAATGCGCAGATCTCATTTATCCGTTCCGATGGGGTATAAGTTGGTAACTTCGTTTTTTTGGGTCCTAGGGGGTTGAGACTTCGTCTGTGGGGGGTCACCCCAGGCACCCGCAGGGGAGGTGGTGTTGCCAGATTGTGCAAGAATTCCCAGCTGTTGGGGAAGTTTTGGAGATGTGGCAACACCGCGCCTACTTCTGTTGAGCGGCTTTGTAACAATATTTTTCACTATCATTATCAAAAAATAAACTAGGTACATAATTTTTTTTATTCTTTTTAGGATTTATGGTGGCCATACTGCTTTCATATGTTACCTTTCAGAATTTCAAACAGCAAGAAACAGGACAAGAACGCAATTAATGCTTGGATTTGTTTTTGGAACTGGAAATATACTCCTACCGCTCCTGGCTTGGGGAGTTTTGCCAACAAATATTTATATACCGATACAAGATTCATTTGGTAAATTTAACGTGATAAAAATCCAAAAATTATACTAATTTGTAATGTTTCAGTAATTCACTCATGGAACATCTTCATTTTATTATGTGGACTGCCATCATTAATCAGTTGTATCACGTACACCCTTCTACCTGAAAGTCCAAAGTATTTTATGTCTGTTGGTAGAAATAAAGATGCCCTCAAAGTTTTTCAGAAAGTTTATAGTTGCAATACAGGAAAATCTAGTGATCGTTACCCAGTAAGCAGATATAGTCATTGTAACGCATCCTTATCAGCTGCCAAATCTTTATATTATGAATCTTTAACCTTTCTAGCATTAGACTACACTGTTTTTGTAGATAAAAAAGCTTATTGTTGATCCAGTTTCAAATAGTAAAGCAGGTACAGACAGATCTACACTTCAGGCAGTGAAAGAAGGGTTTTCACAGATAAAACCTATATTTTCTAAACTTTACATTGGACATCTTTTACTTATCAACTTTCTACAAATTTCCTTCATCATGTGGTAAGTATCGTAATTATTTTTTAAACACTTCGGGACCCAACGAAGGCATTATCGTTGTGAATTTTCATAAGAATAGACAATTTGTATGGGTTTTCCATTAAATGAATTTAACATTTACCTAATAGTATTTCATACATACAACATTATTACATGCAGGAAAATACCCAAAAACTTATGTAGTGGAAAGAAAAATTTCGAATTATTATCATATGACCGCGAACGTTCTGTTATTCGTCGTGACGTACTTGAACATTGAATAAATGACGTGTTTACATTTGTCTAATGGTATGATACGTACGGTCGTTTGTTTCTCAACATCATGGTGACTTTTATTCATTTGTCGGGATCTCAAACTCATTGTCATTGTTGACATTACCGTCCAGTGACGTCACAGATCATGCGGGCAAAATAGTGGTGTTTGAAATCAATTATGAAATTCGCATTTTCAAATATTTTTTCCATCGTTATTTTTGTAGTGTGTGAAATGAAAAAAATATTAAAGATCATCTTTGTGGGATGTCTGTCAGATGTGATAAGAAAAAAAACATGCAAATTGTACCCTATTAGCACGGCATATCCCTAAAATTAATACCTTAAATGTAAATAGACCTCTCAGTCTGAGAATGCTGTCACGCAGCGAAACTATAGTCACAGAAACGTTGAAGAACATCCTAGACCTTCCAGAATTCGTAAGGGCCACTTGCTCCAGTTAGCTCACGCGCTGGCTACATCCTTCACCAACGAAAACCAACAGTGAAGCCAGAGAAGTAGTCTCCAAGTCTGTATGTAGTATGGACAAGTTTCACCAAGTAAGGGCAACAACAATCAATGAATTTATGTTTTATCATATTGTAGATTTCCTAATATCCGCAATTACATTTTCGCGAAAAAGAACCATGTGATTTTTTTCTTACCTTTTCACCAGAAATACAATATTTTGTACATTGATTATTAGGATTTAAATGTAAATAGTATATGAAAATAGCGTCTACAGTTTTTATTGAGCTTACTCAATTTTCCCCAAATTAATTTTAAACTTTAAACTATCGTTTGCTCATAAAATCATTCTTGCTAGTTAGTTTCTTATTGCAGAAGGTGGTCCAGTTGTTTTATAGTTTTTTTTTTTGGATACAGGAGGGAGAAATGCATCATGCAGACATCATACACAACACCGTAGTGCGTGGGATATCGAGGTACTGTGAGACTCATACTCTCTAAAACTCCCTCCCATGGAGTACCAGACCTTAGTCCATACCTCCGTCGGAAAGATTTCACACAATGACGTTTGGGTTTGAATGTTTCTATTCTGTTTTTGCCGCGGGGGCGTTAGCGGTTAAGTATAAGCTTTGGACGCTTATGCGTATGTGGTATTTGCTTATTGTAGTCGGTGGCACTGCGGAGAAGAGCATTTGGGTGAGAAGCGGCTTTTGCGAACTGAGTTGTGGGTAGCTGAGTGATAAACTCAAGTATCGAAGGCATTTCTAGATCAGAGTGAATCTGACTGTTTCTAACAAACCATGGCGCTCCTGTAACCATTCTCAGATTTTTATTCTGCATGATTTGAAAGTTCTTGATGTGTGTTGCGGCCGCGGTGGCCCATGCAGGGGATTCATAGGTCATAGCTGGCCGGATTATGACTATGCACATGAGCAATTTATTGTTCATGGACAATTTGGAATTTCTATTTAGAAGTGGGAACAGCTTCGAGATGAACATCGAGGCTTTTCGTCGAGCGTGTTGGACATGGCGCCATGTTAAGTCCTTGTCAAAAAAAAACCCAAGGTATTTGGCGGAATCTTGCAAGGGAATTAGACGGTTGTCTAATGCTACGTGTTCGTGAGGTGTGTGTCTCCTCTTGGAAAATAAGACTGCTGAACCTTTATCTGGGTTTCTTATACCAGCCTTGCAGCTCGTCTACGGCGGTCTGAAGTCGTTCGGTTATTATCCTCGGCTGAGTGGAGCTGCTGAGATTGGTAGTGTCGTCTGCGTACAGTGTGTATGTCACGTTTTGGGGGAGCTGTCGGAATGTCTGCGACAAATATATTGTACAGCAAATGGGAGATAGCAGAACTCTGCGGGAGACCAGCCGTGGCTGAGTACGTTCTAGATCTGGCTCCCAGATGTTTGACCTGGTACTTCCTCTGTTGCAGGTATGACCTGATTAGCAGAATCAGAGGGAGAGGATAATTGAATGATACAAGTTTGTTTAGGAGGCCTGCATGCCACACCCTATCGAAGGCTTGAGCGATGTCGAGAAATATTGCACCAGTTGACTTGTTTTTATTAAATCCTATGGTGATGTTTTCCACCACACAAAGGACTTGGTGGTGGAGTGCTGGTGTTTGAAACCGAATTGCTCGTCTAGGAGGATAGGATTTTCAGAGTTTAATGAAGCTAGCCTTTTCTGAATCAGTTTTTCGGCGATTTTGCCGATGGCTGGTAGTAGGCCAATGGGCCTGTAGTTCTGAGGAAACAGCGGATCTTTGCTCAGGCTCGGCATGTTGATAATGTCGGCAAATTTCCACATGGAAGGAAAATATTGAAATCGCAGCATGGCATTGATAATCGTAACTAGGGATATCACGGTTTGCGGGGGAGGTTTTTCGGGGCTACGTTGGAGATTCCATCGTATCCCGGAGCTTTCCTATTTTTTTGGTTTGATTATTTGGGAAACTTCTTCAAAAGTTGCGGGATCAATAGCTGTCTCTGGGGTGACGCAAAACGCACTCCTTACATAGCGGTGGGTTCTTGCTACGTGCGACAGATCAACGTTGTTATAATTCGGGCTGAATTGCAACTCCAGATGATCTGCGAATGCACTTGCTTTCGCCGCATCCGTGTATACGACACCGTTACGGTCGTGAAGTGGGGATATCGGAAGTTTTTAGGAGCGAATGGCTTTTGCCATTTTCCATATAGAATTGTCTTGGGCGGACAGGGTTTGCAGGCGTTCCTCCCAACGGTTGTTGTGGAGTTCTTGTAGGGCCGATCGTACTTGTTTGATGAGTCTGTTTGCGTCTCGTTTGTCGGTGGGGTTTTCGGTGCGTTAAGCTAGTCTACGCACGCGGTTCTTTTCGAGTATCATTTCTCTGATACTGGACGAAAATGGCGGCAGATTGCTCTGGGCGGGGTACGTCCTTGATGCATGTTCGATAGAACATTGGATCTCGGACTGTAGAGTATCCACTGCCCCCCGGAGTTCGTTGTTTTATAGTCTAGGATAATATAATGTTACATTCTTCAGGGTTCTGTGTGTTGATTAACACACAGCCTTTCAAACCACTAATTTCACTTACTGACTACTCCATCTGAGGCTCGTTTATTTAAAAAATTTAAACGTCATTACACCTGGGTTTGACTTGTTTAGAAAAGAACAAAATTAAAGGCTTTTCTTCCAGACAGTATATAGTATATTATGTGCAAAAATAAAAATCTCAAAGTTAAAAGCTAGAAAAAGCTATAAGCATTTAATCAAACAACATTTGGCTGCTGCTGACGGTCAGAGCACTACACAATACGAAAATAATGTGTGTGGTAAACAAAATATATTAATATTACAGGCAGATTTCAAATGTTTTAGCGTAGATAAAATGTGCGTAAAAAAATGCGTCATTAATTTTTATGAAAATTCACTACCACAACGCGGTTGCTGCGTCCAGACTTTTAATTAAGCGAATATATCTGTTTGCAATTGCTAACCTGAATTTTGTAAATAGAAGACGATGTGAGTAAATACAGTAAATACTTGAAGACTATTTCTCAGGCTTCAGTATAATAATGAAGCCCGAGAGTTGGTCTGCAAGTCTCTATTGGGTATGGAACAGTTTCACCAAGGAAGGGCAACAACAATCAATGGACTATGTGAGACTTATGTATTATCATACCAAATTGGTATGGTGTTTCTTTTGGATCAGGCATTTCTATCATGATATCTCTAGCTAAACAATCTTAGTCTCTTTGGTCGCCGAAGTATCGTTTTAATATTTTTTTAATACGAGGGCCATTTATCGCATCTATCCCAACTTCATATTAATGTTTTAGGTCTACCTTCCAATTTACTTATAACTATTTTAAGTATCCATTGATTATTTGGTGAATTGTCATCGTTAGTTCTATCAACAAATGAAGTTAAAAAATTTTCGCATGCTGAAATAAATAAAGCTCAAGTATGCTGATCGCCATCCTATCCGGGAATAGCATTAATGTGATAATTTTGTCATTGATTTGCCATTATTTGATTTTTCTCTAAAGTTATTTTATTTTATTCTGTTAAAATAAATTTAGGAGCTGCTCAACTTACTCTAATAATTTAATAATCTAATTCTTGAAATGTTTCAATTCTGAGTCCGAGGTTAATCGATTTTGGATTCAAGTTAGACAAGAAAAAAAAACAATGAAAGCATTTGCACCAGTTTGAAACTGAAAACCATTTTCTTTTCTTCTTGCTTCAGCACCATAAGATATAGCGAATAAGACATAAGTTCCGTATCGTACCTTATTTTCTCTTTTGATGGCTCGCGCATTCACTGTGTTTATATTTGAAGTTTGTTCAAGGACTGCTCCGACATTATGAAAAGATGGGAGGTCACTTATTCAGCTGTCAGACTGCATATCTGTGCAACCTCATGAAGACCCGTTATACCGAGCGAGCTAAGTCGTTGGGTTTCAAGGAAGGTGGTGTGGCGTGTTACAATCCAGTACGACGCAAGTGACGGTCACTAAAACTACAAAAATTATGGGAAGGTCCGTACAATGTAGTCAAACGGACCAATGACGTTTTCTATCGCATTCAGATGAGTCCAAACAGCAAGATGAATGTGGTCTATATTGACAGCAGGCTCATGCCATACCAATAAATGTCAGAATTCGACCAGGTCGGTTGAATATAAGAAGGGGGCAGTGTCATATCCTTCTATGTGGGAGTCTTGTTCATCAAAAAGTATTATCTCTATGGTCACAGGCAACTTGCAGTGTGTTGGTAGCAGCAAACAGTCTGGAATTATATTTCTAAAAGGAACGAGAAGTGACAGCTATTAAACAATGTAGAAAGGTCTGGAACCTGTATCGACAGTATAAATAAACGAGCCTCAGATAGAGCAGTCAGTATTAAGTGAATCAGGGTAGTGTAAAATAATATAGGCGAGAAGTAAACTATAGACATTTAGTAATAGAGATAAATATTTTAGTTGATGGTGGTGTTGGAAAATAGTTGGTTCTAAGTTATAATAAATGAAGTTAAAGAAAAGTTTGAAAATCTGTGTTTTTTTTTGTTAGTCAACAAATCGAAAACCCCGAAATATGTAACAATATATTAAAATAAAAAGTCATTTATTTTAAAAATCAATATTTGTTATGTTAACAGCATAAACACCATACGACTGTGGCTGCCACAAATATTCCAAGCAATCAACGAATATAAAGTAGCAAATAATGGTAGCAGTTCAAGCATGTGTGATATGTTGTTGTATTTGCAACCATCTTTTAACAATGTTACTTCAGATGAATGTCAAGTGGTAAGTACTTTGCTTCCTATGTCTAAATAATAATCTAAATAGTAACAATAATAATAATTATAATAATAATGTCTGACCGGTGTGTGTATCCTTTGACTATATATCAGAGAATAGACTCGGCACACAGCCGAATTGTTTGAAGCCAACATTTTACTGTTCTCTGATCAGAGAACAGTAAACCGACCAATAGAAGCTCACGGCGCAGGCGCCACGTACAATCTCAGACGTAGACCACACAGGAGCGATAACAGTCAGTAGCGTGCTGATGATGAACCGGGACGGTTCAAAACTGCAGTCCACGCAAACCAATAAAAAATCACAAAAAGTACAGCAAACAAATAAAGTATATATATATATATATATATATATATATATATATATATATATATATATATATATATATATATATATATATATATATATATATATATATATACATGTTTTCAGCAAAAAAGCATTAAAAAATTTATGTCTTTCTTTGTTTATTATGGCTGCCCTACTGTGTTGGAGGTTGACCTGAAGGAATCTAAGTGGGCGGAAGCTAACCCTTCCCAGGCCCCAGAATGCCTTGAAGGAGGTTCCTTCAAGGGCTCTGTAAGACGTCTGGTCGATCGAGAAGGCGAGAGTCTGTCTTCCTGCTTAGAACCGACCAGTGTTGTGTCCCCAGTTCAGGGTTCTGGATCTTCAGTCTATTGATCACCGCCTCCTGCGGGACGGTGTCAGGAATCCGTACGAGGATCTTGCGTCTCTTTGGGAGTTCCTTGGGCTAGACAGCTGTCAAGTCCACCCCCTCCCAAATCTGACCGAGGCCCCCGATCGTTTTCCGCAGCAAGTCTCGCGCCTGCGGGCGGGCACAGGTTATCCAGACGATGCCTTCCGCCAGGTGCGCCCGGTGGAACTAAGGCGGGCTTTCCCCTTCCTGAAGAGAGTCCACCGCAGCCTGGATCAGGTCCGCATTCCCCTGACCTGACCTGAGCTCAGGATTGCGCCTCAATCATCTCCATCCCAAGGCCCTCCGCAGCCTCACTATACGAGCCAGCCTGCGCCGGTGTTCCGGCCCTGGCCCTTTTGGGGCGGCCTCTTCTGACTCGCACTCTTCGCTTGCGCCTTTACAGGTGCCCCGGCCCTTTTGGGACGTCTGTCTGTTGTAGGCGTGCTAGAGTCCGAGCGCGGTCTCTTCTGACTCGCCCTCCCCTCTTGCGCCTTTACAGGTTTCTCGACCGTCCACGTCCCGGTCGCCATTTTCTGCGCCCTCCAGAGCTTCATTATTTGCGCCCCGGAAAGATGCTTGGACTGCCGGGGCAGTCCCTCTACCCTTACAGTAGGGTCCTCACTGGTGGAGGGGTCCCCAGAGTCCGCGGACATCGCCGCGCCCTCCGGTAGGAGCCAGCCTCTAGCTTGGGTGTCGGGGACAAGTCTGGGGTCGAAGCTACCCCCTGATCTCCGGTATCTACGTCGATCGTGAGACCTCCAGAGTCATCGAACGCTGCCGCCCCTTGGCTCGTCTCTGTTTCCGGAATAGACTCAAGGCACGAGTCTGTAGCCGGAGCCACTGCTCGAGCCTCATTGGTTTTGGTTTTATTTATATTCATGTTCTTCATGTTGTTCCCACGAGAATGGGGGAAATACTGTCCACACCATCAGAACCCCCTGTGTGGTGCAAGGCAGGTTACTCTGGAGGGTTGCCCGTTACTCCAGAGGTTCCGTTCACGACACCATCACCCTGGTGCCATCCATCCCTAGGCACAGGTCACGTGACACTGTGGATTCGGGGAGTTTTTTTCGACCTCCACGTCTAGATCCGTCATGCTTAGTTATCAGCAGGGTCACCTCGTGCAGGATGCGGCTCTTCACCGCGCCAATGACGGTCTTGGGGAAGGCTTCCTCAGCTTGCCCCCTGGAGTCATTTGGCCCACGACTCCTCGACCCCGCCGAACGATATGCCACGCCTTTTGTCTTAGTAGGGGATAATAATACGTACTAATGTAATCTAAGATTTATATTTCTTTTGTTTTCAGAATTTTGATGGCTCAGTATATCAGAACTCCATGATAATTGCAGCGGTACAAATTTCTGGATATGTAATTATTAGTTCATCTATAAACAGTTTCAGAAAAAAACTTCTCGTAGGTGAGTAGAGCAATTTCGCTTAACAATCTTCATGTTTTTTTTTAAACTAAAACAGCCTCTTTTACTTATACCAGTATGTTATCATGAAAAAAATTATGGTTTCAAAACATTTTTAATTTTATTTTCATATTTCAGCTTTCTTAGCTGCTGCCTCAGGAATATGCCTCATGTGTGTCTATGTGGCTCAAAATGTGCCTACAGTGTTAACACTGATTTCAGTGTTTCTACTATTTTCTAATATATGTACAGATATAACCACTACTATCGTCATTGATGTGTTCCCAACTGCTCTCAGGTGAGGCAAAAGCTATCATTTTACTACTACTACTACTATCACCCATGACGCCTTTCCCATTCCCTAATGGGGGTCTGCCCCTGCAGGCAGACCACAAATGCTATGTTATTTCCTAACAATATTTCTCCACGCACTGCTGCCCATGTATATCATTTTCGCTTCTTCCACAATCATATTTCTTCGCATATATGCTCTCCTAATATGTAAATTTCTGACCCCTTTCTTTTTCGATATATTGTCCACCACACCCGAGTAAACTTTCCTGGGTCTTTTACTGCTCCTCTTACCATCCACATGATCCCTATAAATTATACTTATCATTCTATCATTATTCATTTCTTATATATGCCCAACCCGTCTAATGCTGCTATCATATTTAAAGAGAATTTTCCATATGACATTCTTTCAGAACCCATCCATTTTTAACTGTATCCCTTCTTGTTTTTCCTGTTACTCGTCTAAGGTAGTCCGTTCTAACAGCATTCAATCTTCTGACATGCTTTGCCTGAGAAACCCAACTTTCACACCCATATATATATATATATATATATATATATATATATATATATATATATATATATATATATATATATATATATATATATATATATATATATATATATAGGATGTGGAGGATTGGCGGGTGTGTTATTGGCTATTTGCAGCGAACTTACAGGAGGCTTTCTTTAAGTGATCTATCAAACCTACACTTTCTTTGAAGAGGGTTGTGCAAGGTTAGTGCAATATTACCTTACCTAGTGGGGATTCAGCTTTATATATAATTCCATAAAAATGAGCTACAGCCCATTTTGTAAAGATCAACCAGAAGTTCGGAAATTTTTTTTTTTTTTCAAAAACCATTGTAGATAAGACATGGTGTACCATAAATAGAAAATATTCAAAATGATTCTCATCGAAAAACGCAAAATATACTGGTTGTTTGATTTAAAATAACAAAGTTGATGGCGACATCCGGTATAACTGGAGCACTGGAAATCTGAAAATATTTTAGTTAAGGAGAATGTAAACAATTCTAAAGTTATTTTTTTTATTCTGGCCACAACTCCATAAACTTCTAACGATACCGATCTCATTGAGACACCTAGTATATGACCACAAACGATTTTGGTTTGTGAAATTGCCCACCCTGCAACAGGAAATGTCTGCTATTGCCAAACATCCAAATGCGTTAACAGATAATGTTTTAATTTTTTGCTTGGTTATCGTGTAAATTTCTATAATACAATATTGTACAATACTTTCTGTAAAATTGCATTCAAGCAAAAATTCGTTTCATAAACATAATTAATGTGTTACAGAGGTATGGCTTTAGCAATAACAATAATGTTATCAAGATTTGGGGCAGTTATTGGTAACATAATATTCCCTATTCTGTTATCAACAGGCTGTGCAGCACCATTCTTTTTATTAGGATCATTTCTTCTAGGTAAGTACTCGCTCAATAAAATTTACTATAAAGCACAAGTTTTCAGTAACATAAAAATGTAAAGATGGCAAACAAATAGCGGGATACCTACTCAAAAATATGACATGTGTATTGCCCTACCAGAAATGTCATAGAAACCCACTGAGCATGGTAACTTACAAATGCTTACCGCAACGTTAGATAATTTACCATTAAGCAAGTTAAGTTTACAACATATCTAAATCTTTGCAGCCAAAAAACCAATGGAAACTTACAAATGAAACTTTAACATAACTTTCAAATGTAATATCTCATCAGCCGGCTTCTTGTTTTTCTCCATTTGTAAGCTCACGTAAAGTCACAATTGTAATGGTTCTGAAAGTTTGTTTTAATTTGTAAACATTTATTTGAATTCTCTCCGTTTTCGTGTTCATGTATGTTCCATCGTATGTCATCGCCGTCCAATAGCAACATAGCAACACCAACGCCAACAGCGAACTGACTCTGACAAAGCGCCCGGCATTAATGATTAATGGCGGATTGTTGTTTATATTTATATCATCATAAGCTGTTATTTGATCTATGTCTATTTATTTTTCTGGAAGTTTTAAAGATTGAACAATCTTATTGTAGCCTGAATTATAAAATTTTTGGTGTAAGTAAGTAATTCGTTGTCTGGAGTGTGGATAATGAAACATGGAGTATATCGACAAACATGTCAGGTAAGAATCCCTAAAACAGCTATATACTAAATACATGTGTGAATTCAATAAAATTAGTCACTTTTTTGTAGCAAGATTAAGATTGAGTGCATGCTCTTTAGCCATAATAAATGTGGTAATCAAATCCCTATAAGTTTTTTCAATGCAGAATTAATGTCTTGCAGACTACACGAGATATAAACCTGCATATCATCCATATACATTATACATATGCATTTTACAATAATTTACATACATTAGAAGATGCTGTGTATAAATAGCAAAAACCAGAGGCCCAAGAATGGAGCCTCGAGGAACTCCAGGTTAGCTAAATGTGTAACATTTTCATTTAGCTTTACTCTCTGAAACCTATCATAAACTTAACTCGAGATAAACTCCCGTGTCGCCGTGAAAATCCAATAAAATTTAGGATACTTAGCAAAACCTCATAATTAACGCTATCGATGCCTATGACAAGTCCAACAGAATCAGCACAGTGAGTTTACCACCACATTTCTCATCATATCAAATAAACTATGGAAAAAATTATCAACATTGAGCTTAGGAAATCAGTAGAAAAATTCTTACAGCTTGAGACACCTATATTCAATAGTCGGTGCCCAAAATAATAGAGAATCGCAGTGCGGCGTGTGGGGTGTGCATATGAAATATATAAACAACTAAAAAATCAGGGTCAATATGTGTCATGTCTGTATAGGATGCCGAAGTCATGTTATCAATTTCTACAGAATATTCAATATATCGGCTGAGTCGGGCGAATCTAAAACATCGATATATCACAATACCGACGTATAAAAAGATCTATAAAACAAAACAGCTGTGATGTAACGCTACTGACTTATGCTGATCAGCAAGTACAAGCTTAAAGTTTGCCTCAGACTATTATAATCCTACAAGGAGGGATCCATTTCAGTCATAGATCACTACCTTACCTGCGTTCGGCGATATTCGCACTTGTCGGCACCGTCGACCTGTAATCATATCTAGCTCATGTTGATTTATGACCTAATACGATACCTCATTTCAAGAGCGCCAATAGTAAAATTGGTTAATTTACATACTAACATATTGATATTTGTTTCTATTTGTTTATTAGACACTTGGTGATAGTGTACTGACATTATCATCTATTACTTTGGTCACAGGCTATACAAATTAATTTAAAAACTAACATTTTATTGCAACAAACAAGTTACTTTAAGCATTTGACACAGTTAACCACCAACGCCTTCTTAGGAAATTTGAGCATTATGGGATAAGGGGAATATGTTTGAAACTATTTGAAAAAATATTTAAAGGAAAGAGAGCAAAAGGTTCAAGGTTCTGTGTTTAGCAATAAAATGAATGTACAATGTGGCGTCCCACAGGGTACAGTTATTGGTCCTATTTTGTTTTTAATATATGCTAACGATATCTTGGTTGAAATTAGAGGTAAATGCAGAATCATATCATACGCCGATGATACAGTATTAATAATAGACGACACCAAATGGGAAGGTGCTTTTACAAAATCGGAGAAAGTGTTATTTATCTAAATTACAAAAAGACTATATATGTATGCTTTTCCCCAACAACTGTAGGACTGCCAGCTCAAAAACGAGACATTAGGGTCGGGGATGAATGTGTTGGGCCAGAGAGTTCATATAAATAACTGGGTGTATACATTGATCAGCATGTTAAATGGTCAAGTCACGTTGAATACATAAATAACATAGTGAGAAAGAAGATACACGTATTCAAGAAACCTAGAAACAAAATGGATGGGAGTCTGTGCTTAGATATGGAAGATATGGAATTGTATCCTGGGGGTCTGCATGCGATAGTGTTGTGTTACCGTTACAGGCGACACAAAATTTTATTATAAAAACACTAATTAGATTACATTTTTATTATAAAACTGATTTTCTCTACAATCAGCTCGATTCTAAAATACTCAACATCAGGAGAGTTTATATTGTGTCAGCAATACAGTTTATACACGAAAAAAAAGTAAACACGAGATTATTCGTCACGCCTATATCCCAAAAACATTGACCAATATCTTACCATTCCACAGGCACAGAAGACTCTTAATATGAGGGTCACTTCTTTTTTTGGAGCTAAATTCTATAATGAAGTACCCCTGGAAGTTAGACGTATAAAACAGAATTATAAGTTTAAGGAAAAGGTTAAGGATTATGTAATGCAAAACGTTCACAAAATGAAAAAAAAAGAGGTCTGATCCTGGATTACCATAAAGCCTTTGACACTATAGACATCGAAATAATGAATGCTAAACTTGAAAATATGGGAATAATAGGGAACTTGTTGAAGCTGCTAAAAAGTTATCTACAAAATCGAAAGCACTACACACAAATAGGGGATGTGAAAAGTGAACGAACTCACATGCCCTGTGGTGTTCCTCAAGGGTCCATTCTAGGACCATACCTGTATATACTATACAAAAACAAACTGAGCCTATACAAATTGAATGGGAAACAAATGATGTATGCAGATGACTTGGCAATTTTCTATGAAAATGTGGACGACAAGAAAACCAAAGCTGAGATAAATGAAGATCTAGAACTACTAATGAGATTGACAAACACAAATCGTCTAACTATAAAAGAAAAGAAATGCCACTTAATCCATATATAGAAAACCACTATACGACACCAAATGAATATTACAATTAAAGGAAGAAGCATAAAAGAAGTAGACAGTGTAAAATATCTAGGCCTAAACATTGATAAAAACTTAAAATGGACTAAACGCATAAATGAACTAAAATTGGAGATATCATCATGTATAGCAATGGCTAATAAAATCAAAAACTGTCTCCCAAAATCACAGAAGATAATGTTGTACGAGGCATATATAAAAAGTAAATTGATGTACATGATTCCTTTCTGGGGAACTGGCAATAAAAGAGAAATATCTAGTATAAAAAGGATACCAAGTAATATCCTAAAATTAATATATGATCTGAGTTATTGGACCCCAACAAATGAAGTTTTCAGAAAAACTAAACAATTGGACATTGCAGAACTAACAAATTATGAAACAATGAAAATTATCCACAAACTAAGACAGGGAGAAATAAATGAACCAGAACTGCAAATGAGATACAGCAACGAAGTACATAGTTATGGTACAAGGAGACGTTTAGACATAAGAACAGAGGCTGCAAGAACAAACACAAGACAAAAAAGGATACTATTTAATGGTGTAAAACTATACAATGAAATACCTGAAGAAATGAAAAGATTAAAAACAAACAAATGGAAAAGTGAGATAAAGAAGTACTTGCTGAACAAGAGAACACTATGATAATAGAGACATTAATGTAGTATTGAAAACTAGTTCCCAATTACACAAGTTAAATTTATGTTTTTATTTATTATGTTGTCAGGCATAACCCTTAAAGGGTTTTTATGATGTATTATTGAACTGAATAAAAAAGAAAAATGCCTAGGGTCTAAAGTGAACAGCACCAAAGGCAGTTTGTATAATGCAGAGATTTAGGTCGCGTGATAAAACGTGTATACAATCGTCTCAGAATGTGTTTGTTTCACCCACATTGACTAGACTCATATGCTTGTAGAGAAATTCGAGGAAAATGTGTGAATGAGTGTGTGAGCGAACATTTGTGCATGTATGAATGTGGGGTTGCGTGTGTGTGTGTATGGTGGGTATTTATGCATAAATAAGGATGGTGTCTACAAGAAAAGTTACCCTCCCCTTTGATCGCACAGAATTTTAATTTGAATTTTACAATGAAACATACTTGTGTCGTTCATAGTCGGCCAGATTACTGTTTAATAGAAGTGTAGTTTAATAATTAGATGATAGATGTCCATATACCTACTTATATTTTGTTTAAATATGTGGCACACACAAGCTATGCTTAAGTGCCACAGGTAAGCCATTATTGTTGTTTTGGTAAATATATATGTGCTCATGATTGTGTGAACTACCGTATAATGTATGAAATATAACTTTAGGGTCAATTTACAATACGCCCAAGAGTAGTAAATACTACTTGCTGTGCTTATATTAAGTAATACCAGTATCCCGCTAACAGAGCGGAGATACTACCCTACCTTGCAATTCACAAAGAGGTTCTCACCTTAATCTCGGCTAAGAATGCACTGATGCGAGGGAGAATTGCATTTTCACACACACTTATCGCTTTCCTCATCACCCTTTTCTGCACACACACTTACACAACACTAAAACACCGACTACCTCATCCAGCCACGAAAAGATAAACATAGCATTGATTTTAAACAAGATGGGTTTTTGATTATTATTATATTTACAAACATTAAATTATACATAGAGAAGTTGGAGCAGATTGACTGGACATCAGTCTTAGAATGTGACGACGCTGAAGAGTCTTTTGTCAGATTTCATGACATTATTAAAAGAGAATTTGATGTATGTTTTCCAGAAGAAGTTATTAAAGTAAAACGTGACTGCAAAAGCAAAGTACCTCATAAAAGCAATGAAATTAGGAGATTGAAAAACATTCTTGCTGCTTTTCGAACAGTCAATAAAGTGAGAGGGGATAAGGAATCAGAGGTCTGTTATAAATATCTGAAGAATGTCTACAGTACTAAACTTGAGGAAATAAAAAGAAGAACAAATGAAGAACTTATAAATAGGTCGGAAAATAAATCCAAGGCTACGTGGAGAATTATACATCAAGAGACAAACTTAAAACATAGAACTAACAAAGCTAGTAACTCTCGTTTATCTGCAGAAGACTTTAGCGAATATTTTTCAAGTAATGACGACAACTCAACAGATGCTTCAAACAACACACTGAACCCGTCAGTGTTAATTAAGAAAGCCAGATCCAGTGGAAGTTCACTATTCCTAGGCCCAGTAACTGAAGAAGAGGTGATGCAAATAGTCAGAGACATCAAAAGTAAAGAATCCCGAGACGTGTATGGTTTTTCAACTAAACTGCTAAAGGCTGTTATCGGAGTAATTGTAAAGCCGTTAACGGAAGTCATAAATAAATGTTTCAGTGCGGGTGTGTTCCCAGACCTTTTGAAACTGGCAAGGGCAATTCCACTTTTTAAAAAGGGTAATCCGATTTGTGTAGCAATTATAGACCCATTTATATTCTGCCTGCAATATCAACAATTCTTGAAAGACTACTAAAAAACAGAATTGTGGATTTCTTTGAAAAAAATGAGTTGTTCAATCAAAACCAGTATGCGTATAGAAAGACTAGGTCCACAGTATCTGCTTTAGTTAGTGTAGTGGAAGGCATACTGGAAGGTTTTGAAACCAAAAATAAAATACAAACGACTTTCTTGGATTTGAGCAGAGCATTTGAAACTGTCAATCACCAGATATTGCTTGGTAAACTATACTACTATGGTGTGAGAGGTGTTGCCCTGGACATCTTGCAATCATATCTGACAAACAGGAGACAAATAGTAGATTGGAACAACAAAACATCTAGAAATGTTCAACTGAAAGTAGGAGTACCACAGGGTTCAGTTCTTGGTCCAATACTATTTATTATATTTATAAATGACCTAACACATAGTGTTAATGCATATGGTTCGTATTTATATGCAGATGATACGAGTTTTATGACCAGGGCAAGCTGTACTCAGAAAGCAGGGTTAATTATGCAAAATTATATATGCCATGCTGAGAGCTGGTTCGAGGCTAATGCACTGAAGCTAAACAAAAGTAAAACTCAGATAGTGAAATTTGATGTAAAACCTAATGGTAATCCTAAGTTTTTTGGCATTGTTCTGGATACCTCTCTTAAGTGGCATGTGCACATCGACTGTTTGTGTGGACGGCTGTCGAATCTGGTGTATGTTGTGAGGAGACTGATGAGGGTTGCAACTTTCCGGGCAGCGAGGACAGCGTACTTTGCAAGCTTTCACTCTCTGGCAACGTATGGGATCCTCATATGGGGCTCTTCACCTCAGTTAGCGAAGGTCCTACTGGAACGAAAAAAAGCTATTCGAGCGCTGAGTAATGTGGGACCACTGTTGAGTTGCAGGGAGCTGTTTAGGCAACATAGTATTTTGACGATAGTAAGTGCTTATATACTTACCTGCATTATGTATATATGGGAAACTAAAAACAAAATGAGAAGAAATAACCAACATCATTCATATAATACACGATATGGTAATGAATTGTCCATTCCACTGCACCGAATAGGAGCCTCGCAGCATGGAACAAATCATCTGGGAGTGAAGTTTTTTAATGCACTGTCTCCTTTTTTAAAGACACTCAAAGTTAGAAATATTTTTTATAATAGAGTTAAGGACTATTTGCTGAATGGGACTTTTTATAGCATTGTTGAATATGTTGATTATAGTCAGGGTGTTTAAGTTAATTTTCATGTATCATTGTGTGGCTGCTTTTGGCTTGCAATGTAGTGATATTTTGTACATTTTTGTGTATTTTGTGTAACTGTGTTTAAGAAGTGAGAGTTTGTATACATTGAATTTTATTGTTGTGGTTTTGTATGTTTGTTTTGTTCATGGTGTTCATTTTATTTTGTTTGACTGACCATGTAATTTTGATGGTGAATAAATATGATATAATATGATATGATATTATTATTATTGTTGTTTATTGGCAAAAATTATACATGATGTTAATACAATAAGTCTTATGCAACTTGTGCTGTATCATATAAAACAATTTAGAAGGTTGAATCCTAAATAATATTTGTTTTATTTTAAAATAAGTAATCGTTTATTTAGCCAAGGTATGTTTGATTATTGTATTTTTCTTCCAGGCTGTGCCATAATGTCAAGCTTCCTGCCTAAGACTGATCTAGCACCGCTGAAATAATATGAAAGAAGCAAGCATCATAAAGATATAAAAATGTATTATATAAGCGTGATATTATTTGACATTGTTCGATTATGTTTCTATTTTATTTTTATTTAAACACTATATTAACTACTTACACTGAAAATTTTATATAAGTAAATAAATGTGTATTGGATAATATCAGTAATTCTTAATTTTCAGTACCAAGTAAAAAATCTCACTAAAGTGATTGGTTAACTAGGCGACTGTGTGGTGAACTTTTGAAACATTACCTATAGCCCAGGGTCGATTTATCGTTTTATATGGGCGATGCTCAACAAATTAGAGACAAGCTGAAATTTGGTGTGGTGCTTGGTTTTGAAGTGCTTATTATATCCTAAAACCCCAGCGGTGATATGTTGTGCCCGTCCCCCCAAAACAGTCCTCCAAAGGCGGTAAAATTGGCATTTTTTTACTTTTTCCTTCTTAACTCGAAAACGAAGCAATGTAGGAAAAAATACTAAGAGGGAAAAGTTGAAGAGCTGAAAATTTTCCGTCAAAGAAATCTACTCCGAAATTTTTTGTTAGCAGTGGCGGAGTTATGGATTTTTAAATTTAGGTTTTTTTAACAGTTAAATATCTTATAGTAAGGGGTAGTTAAAGTACCAAATAATCATGGATAAATTAATATTATCAAAAAAAATAATTATACAAAGGCGCACAAAGGGGATTTGTGGGGTTGTGTAAATTATTGTTGATGAAAATAACAAGGTTAAATAACTCCCCTTCCCCCTTCTGGCTATAATCTGTCGCGAGATCGAACGAATATTTACCGCTCCCCGAAAATAATAGTTATCTGCTCCCTTGAAGTTTGTAACGAAGATAAAACTCACGACGCCTCTGATCGACGTGGTTGCTAAGTAACCATCGGCTGTTGCCACTTCCACTTCTGTCACGTGTTACATCTACGATAATTAAGGACAGGAGCCAGAACACGTAAATTGCGATAAAGCTGCGGAAATAGGTGAAAAAGTAATAAGTAGAATAATTGGTACCAACTACAGTAAGTTACACCTTCAGAAGCTTCCTCGATAAAAATAAAGGGTGGAGGGCTAACTGTAAACCCTGCACTTCTTTTAAGTGGAATAATCTGCTCTGCATCATCTCCTGAAGAAACCAAACTGTGTTCTAAGTATGAATTAGCACCAAGCTCTCCTAGTTTATTTGATAACGGATCATTAGGAAAAAATACTAAATAAGCGTTATATAAAATATTTGACAAACTATGACTGCCGTTACTTCAAAATTCGTGTTCCATAACACATTACGTAATAGATGGAGGCTACTTACTTCATAAAGTTATCTGGCGAAGTCCTGCAATATTTTCAGATATATTTTCTCAGTACTACAATCACATAATCACATCAAAAGCAGATTTTTTATCAAATACCATCAACAAAACCAATTTCATACGCGCCCTTGGGAAAATGTTGCATGAAAATGGAGTCAATGTAAAATACTCAGATGGTGAAGCCAATACTCTCATTGTAACCACAGCAGTAGCAATCAGTGAAAATTCTGAAGGTGCGGTTGCAGTAGTTAGCGATGATACAGATGTCATGGTGTTATTAGTTCATTATTGTCAGAAAAGACTATTTATAATCAGTCCGGGAAAATTATCAAAGCCAAATAAAATAAGCGACATATCGACCTTACAACAAAAATTGAGACCTAAAGGATGTTATTCATAGTATGCACGCAATGTCCGGTTGTGACACGTCTGCATTGTTCAGTAAAGGAAAGGTGAATTTAGTGAAGATTACCCAGAATAAAAAGCAATATACGCTGTTAAAAGAATTTTATAACCCTCAAGCTTCAAAGGATAAATTAGAAGCAGTTACTTCACAATTTTTCATAGCAGCATACATTAAAAAATCAACAGTCAGATTTGGATAGTGTTAAATACATGCTTTACCAGCAGTACGTAGCTAAACAAAGCCTTAGTACTGATTTTAACTTGGCTTCATTACCACCTACCTCAAATAGCGCAAAGTATCACGAATTTAGAGTTTTCCATCAGGTAAGTCAGATTTATCATGCAAGTAAAACTTTATATCATATTTATGTGTGGTTAAATAATGATTTACCACCACAAGACTGGGGTTGGAGTCTAAGAAATCAAGAGTTGCAGCCAATTCATTCCGACTAAAGCATTGCCCCTACATGGGTTCTAGAGAAAATTTATTGCAATTGTTCATCAGGAGGGTGTAAAGAAGCATGTATGTGCAAGTGAATGTGCTTGAAGTGCACTATGGCATGTGGCCAATGCAACGGAATTACCTGTCTAAACCGGGCTGTAAATATGGATATAGATTAACAAGAAGATCTTTAGATAAGTTCACTTTTATTTAATCTAGTAATAAAATATTTTGGTTTATTTAATCTTTGTTATTATATCTACTACAGATTACCCCCTGAAATTTATACCCCAAAAAAACCCCATAGTACTGCACTGTATTATTACATGTTACCTTAAAATTAATTTATAGGTATTTGATTGAAGTTATCTAGTCAAAAATACATTATTTAGCACATATTTGGAATATTCAGAAAAATACTCCAAATTGAAAAATTCACAGCTCCGCCACTGCTAACTTTAAAAAAATTAAAGTAGATATTTTCGCTAAAAAAATTTTCAGCTCTTCAACTTTTCTCTCTTGTAATTTTTTCCTATAATGCTTCGTTTTCAAGATATAAAGAAAAAGTAAAAAAAGACTAATTTTACCCCTTTTGGGAGGCTAATTTGGGGAGACGGGCTCAACATTTTACCGCTGGGGTTTCAGGGTATGTTTAGCACTTCAAAACAAAGCACTGTACCAAATTTCAGCTTGTCTCTAATTTGTTGACCATCAACCCGGATTGGACCTGGGCTACTAAGCAGTGGGGTGGAAATAACCCCATTTTTCTTTTTTGATTAAAAAAATATATTTAAATATACAGGCTTTCTCACGTTCGTTTGAAATTTTCGTGGTTAACAAAAATTTAGAATTCTGAATTTTCTGAAGTCAGTGTTATTTAAAATTCTCTTTTATTTTAAAATATTTTTAAGGTCATATCATTTCCGATTATACCGGAAGTCGCCATTAACTTTCTTATTTTAAATAGAATGCCCCATATATTATTTCATTTTTGGATTCCTCAGGTTTTGCTTTACCTATCTTCAACTGTTTTCTAGATATCTTAATTCTTTGAAGTTTTGAAAGATGTGGCCTTATTTTCAACACTGTGCCTTTTACCCATTTTCGGCTGGTGGTAAGCGCTTCTAGGGTAGACGCAAGCACAAGAATGATGCTTTCAAAATCCATATTTTATCGCATAGAGGGTATCCAAAATTTGTTATTACATCATTTTCAAAAGTTGAAGAACTTAGTTCTTTCAAATGTGACACCCTTGTATATTATTGGATGGTCGGATGCAGAATCTGATTCTGTATCGATTCGCTATAACCCTCCCTATGGCTATTTCCAACGGTTATCTTGTTAATCCATATTTTCCGTTTCGATGTGATTTTTGGCAGTAACCGAAACATTGCATCGTTTGCTTTTCGAAACAAAATGAACAAAATGAACGTGAAGACAAAACAGAAGCATAACAAAATTTAAAATGTAATAATAAATAAAAAAACAAAAAAATTGGAGCATGACAAGAAATAATAAATGAATGTAAAATTACAATAATTTTCTATATGACCTCCATATACTCCTCACGAAACCGACCTCCGAAGTTCGTCTGTACATAGATTAGTAAACGCATTGTGAACACGGTTCAATAATTTATCTCCAGTAGGTACAGGCCTAGAGTACACTAGTTCATTTATACTGCCCCAAAGATAAAAATCCAAGGGTGTTAAATCGGGTGAGCTTGGTGGCCAGTTCCATGGTACAATACACTAATCCTCGAACATCAAAGTCAACTGCTGCTTTATAGCTGTAGTGGGATGTGCTGGAGCACCACCAGGTTATACCAACTGTTTACTCTGTCACATGGAGGTAGAGCATTTAGGGAACCAGAAGCAAACCCTCTGAGTATCTCCCATTCAAATTTTCATCGTATGCTTGATATGCCACTCCATCATTAAACGAAAGACATTAAAACTAAAGTAGTCCTGGTGATTATGTTCCCTTATGACATGTGGATTATCTTCTGCCCAGTAGTAATTATTTCAACGATTAATAATTCCTTGCCTTTCTTCTTATGAAGAAATCTCGGATTTTCGGTCATTTTTTATGCACTCTAACTCGCAAAAGTCGACTCGTCTTGCCTCATCACCAAGACGCAATTCTTGCACAGTTATCTCGGAAAAAGGGTGCATTTTATGTTTTCTTAGTATTCTGTGGATTGATGCTGTTGAAATACCCAACTCTAGCGCTGCTGCTGGAGTTGTACTTCGTAGATAAGCTTGAAAATAAGCCAACACATTCACCTCGTTATCTTCATTATCTATTACAGGCTTTAGGTGTTTTCGAGTTGCCCTTCCACTTCCAGTTTTCATTAACAATGTAATTCTGCATCCGACGATCAAATAATATACAGGGTGTCACATTTGAAACAACGAACTTTTCCAAAAATCACATTAAAATAGAAAATATGGATTAACAAGATAACAGATTGTAATGAAGCGGATATTTTCGAGACAGCCGTAGATATCAAAAGCGACCATTCGAAAATAAATTAAATACAAATCATACTGATAAAAATATTCTCTGGAGTTAAAATATTTATTTGCCATTAATATTCTTAACAAACACGCATTTCGAATTATCACTTCAGAATAAAAACATATCTGCAGAAGATAAGGATAAGGTATCTACCACCGATTAGATTTTTCAGCCGGTGGCTGGAGAGACAATACCGACTGAGGGCAGAAAGAGTTTTCTACTTGTAGCAGCAAGGTTGAAGATTTTATAGATCAAGTGCTGTGTTAAATAAAGAGAGAATTCCGCCGTTTAATTGTAATTAGTCTTCGGAGTTAAGTACCATCCGTCTAGTACCGTACACAGTAAGAATTGTCCCGTTAGTTTATCTGAATAGGTAAGATATTTGTTAATTTTAGGATATTTAGCGATAGCGAATTTTCATACTTTAAAGATAGCGAATTTTCATATATTTTATCTTAATATCGTATCCCTTTGGCGACGTCGAGATCGTGTGTCCGAGACAAGACCCCTCTCTCGCTGTATCCTAGTACGTGTTGTAAGCCATTCGAAAAGTGATGCTGTAGTGACACAGACTTTTCAAGTGGATTACGCCCGTCCGTCCTGATTTGATCCTGGTTTAGACGCTGTAGTGACACAAGCAAGCTTAGATCAAATTAGTTCGCGGCAGTATCCCGTCACAACCCCATCCCACCGACTTACTTTTTGTTCTCGACGACCACAGGTGTCGAGGTATCTTGACTGACACGACATCGGCTTCGCCCGATGATACGCTGTTTGGTCGATTATGTAACGTCCACCGTGGCGGTCCATCTATTACCTGCATCTCTGAGTCGTAAACGGCGGTGCTCTGGATATTCGTGGCCGGACCTCTCGACCCAAGGTACAGAGGGTCAAACCGACGTCGGATCCTCCTCCGTACAAGTAATTGACTAATCTCGCTTCGTCCATCCTCTAAGGTATATTATACAAGATAGGGTAGTGTAGTAGACATTATCAGGATTTTGAATCTCGTTGAATCTTTGTATATATGGTTTCTTAATAAACGTTGTAAATAGAATATCTAGTCCTTAAATAAATCTGCTACATCTATATAGAATTTCAGAGGGTCAGGGAATTGTCGGGGTAGCGATTAGGGCCCGCCACCCGGAGGTAACTACACTGTCTGTTACAGCAAAGGCTACCGGACCCTCTCCACAGAGCTATCCAGGCACTCTGATCACACCAGTGGTCGGAGTCTTGCGACGAGGTCGCAGATACCCTCATAGGGAGTAAACCCTTTCAAAATTTGGCGCCCGGGACCGTTCCACTAAATTATATACCCCGTAAATAAAGGCCTCGTTACAAGATGACCAACAATGAAAGCACAAGCTATGTACTTCCAGAAAAGTATAATAAATGAATTGTTACGACAACAAAGATTGAGAATTCAAAATACCTGCATAAGTAACACAAAATATATTTCATTTATATCTAGAAACTATAGTTTAAATAAATATATTATTTTGTACATTACTAAACAGTACAGGATAAAGTAAAACTTAAACAACTAAAAGACTACAGTATTTTATATTCTATGGGATAAATACATTTCACAACCAAACTTAAATTAGCATGTAAGGTGCACCCTGTTTAAAAAGTTTCTAAATTTAAATTGGTGATTTTTCTCATGTGTTCTAGGTACAGCCATATGTCTTTCACCAATTCATAAATTTAGTCTGCTTTAAAACTGGAGCTGTCTACAAATGACAAAACATTTAATTGCACAAATATAACGTAAAAATATGAGGGAGTACCCAAAAGAAACCTAACTGATATTGTGAGGGGCGGATTTTTTGTGTTCTTCTGCTACGAGCGTATAGAGATGAGCTACCATTCCCTACAGTGACTTGATGAAGAATATTTTGACATGTTGGAATGTTATATTTGTTCTAACTGAAATACTAAGGCAGCTGCAAATTCATATCAAAACAACTACCCAGAAGACGACAACCAAACACAAAAATACTTTGATAGAGAGAGTGTGGCCATTCGGTGGTAACATTTTCTATTGGCAAGTCATGTGGTACAAAATCCGCCATAAATTCTCCAAATTTTCAACTTAATAATTAGCAGGTTTTATTCGAGGTAATTAAGGTAGGGACAATAAACTCAAAAAGGGGTTAAGCGTGTCTCAAAGCACAATGTTAAATTTGGAAAAACCAAGGCGGCCGAACTGGCCACACTGTCTCTATCAAGTACCATTTCCGAGCCACCAAGTCAAGCGTCGTCCCTAAAGAAGGTTGCGTTCGGCTTGTGTGAATTTTTTTAGTGAGTTGCTTTGTGTGCCCTTCGTTTTTGCAATTGCTGATTCCCGTGAACAGTGTGCAGTCGTAAAGTTTTGCTTCTTGCTTGAAAAAACTGGCACAAAAACTCTTCAAATGTTAAAACTGCCTACAAGGATAGCGCTATTGGGAAAACTCAAGTGTTTGAAAAAGAGTTCCGAAATAATCCAAACTTTTTCCGAAGGTCATCATAGGTGACTAATCATGGTGCTATAGTTATGACCCTAAAACGAAGCAAGCGTCAAGCCAGTCAAAGACTCCAAGTTCGCTTCGCCCCAGAAAAGCTCATAATTGAAATCAAACGTCAAAACAATGTTGATTTATTTTTTCAATGTGAGAGAAGTTGTCGAATCAGAGTTTGTTCCACAGGATCAGATAGTTACACAAGGCTTCTATTTGGAAGATTGCGCCAGTTTCTGGTGGAAGATTGTGTGTGGCCCAATTTGTCGGTCGGTTATGACCCTGAAATGAAGCAAGCGTCAAGCCAGTCAAAGACTCCAAGTTCGCTTCGCTCCAAAAAAGCTCATCAATTTGTTCCAGAGGATCAGACAGTTACACAAGCTTTCCACCTGGAAGATTGCACCAGTTTCTGGTGGAAGATCGTGTGTGGCCCAATTTGTCGGTCGGGAAACTGTTTTTTCCATCACGATAACGCCCCTGTTCACACAGCTGTGTCTGTGCCCCCTGCGACTTTTTATTTCCCCCAAATGAAAGGAGAGATGAAATGAAAACGTTTTTCTGGCGTTACTGAGATGAAAGAAAAACAACAGAGGTGCTGTTAGGCATCACAGAAAAAGGAATTTCAAAAATGTTTTAAACAGTGGACTAAAAGATTAGACAAGTACCAGTGGAGCGTACTTTTAAAGGGAATTGAAGGTTGTTTGTTTAAAAAATTAAATCAAGAAATTAAAAAAAAAAAGTTCGGTTTCTTTTAGGTACCCCTTATATAATTCATCTCTTTAATTTAGTTGGTATTTAGCTATTAAGTCATTCGAATAAAAAAAGTTGGCATTTCCAAAAAATCTAGCTGAACCTATCAAGGTACCAGCGTACCTAATGAGAAACTTTCCAAATACAGTTTTAAAAAAGTATTCTAATGCAATAGTGATTTGTTTGCTATTAGCAGACCATTGTTCCAGTTTAGGTTCAATAATAGATTACAAAACTACAGAACACACCATCTCTTTGAATCAGTTATTACTTCAAAATTCATTATGGCTAGACTTGTCCTCTTGATAACTGCTCTTATTGTGTTTCCTATGGCAAGTAAATTACAACATATAAGTTGATGCTCTGTTGTATGGATATCTTATATGCCTCTAGTGATGGAAATATTGTTATGCCTGAAATGCCAAAAACACTGTTTGTTATTTATGTGGAACATTAGTCAATGAGGTAAAACTATTTTGTACCAAGAGGGGGAATACTGGTCAAAATTTGACTGCTGGACGTTTCAACTTAGCAAAAAATTAAGCTGGCAGTGTTTTAAAAGGGTAGATGCATTCTCACCACAATTAGAACCGTAGACCGGTTTCACTCTAATTAGAGCTCGTCAGTATGGCGTACTAATTGTAGCGAAAATACACCTATAAAGTAATATGGCTGTGGTAGCCAGCCTTCCAACACTAAGTGAGTGGTAAGACACGAAGCAACAAGCCGCCACCTAGTTGCGGAACCAAGTAGTATCTTGTCACGCCAGCTCCAAATAGCACAAAGTGTTAAAAAATAGAGACTGTATACAACCACTAACAATTTAGTAAATTGTCAGCCCAGGCCCATTTCTACCCCAATATTAATATAATTAGTATGACGTACTGACGAGCTCTAATTAGAGCGAAACCAGTCTAGGTTCTAATTGTGGCGAGAATGCATCTAGCCTTACATACTTTGTCCCTATATTGGGGTAGAAATGGGCCAGGGCTGACAATTTACTAAACTGTTAGTTGGTTGTATACAGTCTCTATTTTTTAATACTTTGTGTTATTTGGAGCTGGACTGACAACATACTACTTGGTTCCGCAACTAGGTGGCGGCACGTTGCTTTGTGTCTTACCACTCAGTGTTGGAAGGCTGGCTACCATAGCCATATTACTTTAAAGGTGTATTTTCGCTACAATTAGTATGCCCTACTGACGAGCTCTAATTAGAGCGAAACGGGTCTAGGTTCTAATTTTGGCGAGAATGCATCTAGCCTTACATACTTTGTCCCTATATTGGGGTAGAAATAGGCCAGGGGTGACAATTTACTAAATTGTTAGTTGGTTGTATACAGTCTCTATTTTTCAACACTTTGTGTTATTTGGAGCTGGCGTGACAACATACTACTTGGTTCCGCAAATAGGTGGCGGCACGTTGCTTCGTGTCTTACCACTCACTTAGTGTTGGAAGGCTGGCTGTCATAGCCGTATTACTTTTTAGGTGTATTTTCGGTACAATTAGTATGCCATACTGACGAGCTCTAATTAGAGCGAAACCGGTCCACAGTTCTAATTGTGGTGAGAATGCATCTAGCCTTACATACTTTGTCCCTATATTGGGGTAGAAATGGGCTAGGGCTGACAATTTACTAAATTGTTAGTTGGTTGTATACAGTCTCAATTTTTCAACAATTTGTGTTATTTGGAGCTGGCGTGACAAGATACTACTTGGTTCTGCATTTAGGTGGCGGCACGTTGCTTCGTGTCTTACCACTCAGTGTTTTAATATTTATTTTTTAAGAGTCGAATCGAGTCAATCGAAGTTGAAAACAAAGAAATTTAACAACTTTATAAAGAATTAATAACTTTGTTAAAAAAATGTGAACATTTAAAGTTTCTTTGCGACAAAAAAATTATTATAAGCCAGTATCACTTTTTTCCGAAATTTACCCTTTAACGAACATAATTGTGAAACAGATGACTCTGATGATAACTGTTAACATTAGAGGTGTGCGAAGCTTCTAAATTTCAAACCGAACCTGAACTCGAACCAAACCCGAACTCGAACCGAACTAGAACTCAAATCGAACTCGAACCGAACCCAAACTCGAACCGAACCCAAACTCGAACCGAACCCAAACTCACACTGAAGCCTAACTCGAACCTGAACCTAAGCCGATCCCGAACCGAACCTTCAATTCAAAAAATTGTTCGTACTTCAAAGTTCGAAATACGTAATTCTCCAAAATAGTTGGAAGTTCGCTGCTCACAAATACTTTGAAATTGAACTTACAGCATTTAATGCTGCCAAAGGTAGCGAAGTTGTAGCTCGGTAGCGGCGCCTGTTAACTCGATAGCGGCGCTTTAAACTCCATATTGGTCCTATTGAATCGGTAGCATAATTTGAGGAGATTTCACTCATGCATATTTTTGACAGAATTTTTTCCGAAAAATGCCGATTCTGACCCACTGTGCGCCGTTTTCGGATTTATAATAGCAATGTTTGAAACTGATCGTAAATTTTCAGAATTTATGAGGATAATTGCAGCTGCCTTCCGGAAACACTAAATTAAACATACTTTGTTTTACAATGACCCGAAACAGTTTAATATTCACAATCAGGAGGCAGTTAAAATTTTAAGTGGTTATTATTATAGGTACCTATCATCCTAACTTTTAACCCCCTCAATCTGTTTGCTAAAACTACCTATACCAAACAACAACCAAATATTTATAATTGAGCTTAGCTATGAATGTAGAAGTCTCAAAAAGTTTTCATTATGCTTTTTTGTATTTTTAATTCACCGTTAACCCTTCTTCACAACTAACATCAGCACCAGAAGGCATTTTCACCCAATCAATCTGCAAATTTTGTCTAACCAATTGACCAATTTTTCATGGACACATGTAACACCAGTAAAGTTAAAAATATACGTACATGATTGCTTACATAATGAGGAAGTTACATATAATTTACTTTTGATGAAAAACGTATTTAAAGTACAGCAAAATACTCTAAAAATATATGTCTACAAGTAAGCCCCCCCTTAAAGTGAACCACTAATTAGTCATTAATTATTGAAGTATTGAATATAATTCAAAAAGACAGGGTGGGCGAAAACGCGATCTGACTGATGAAGAGGTTTGTGACGTCATGATCCGGTACATCTGCTTGTTTTCGTTTGTGTTTGCATCGAATTCTGAGCAGTTTTATCACAATTTTAAGTAGTTTTGGTGTTTAGTGTATAATATAGGTTCAAAGGTAGTAAGTTGTGTGTAATCTAGTTTAGTGTGTGACTGTTTGATGGCTCCAGCAGATTCACAATCACAATACGAGAATGCGAAAGACATAACACTTCCTGGACATAAATATTAAAAGTGCTGTATAGTGCCCAAATGTACTTCCACAACAATAACTACCCCCAACAAATTATTCTTTAATGTACCTAAGGATGAGAAAATCAGGAAGAAATGGTGTATATTTTTCTTGTAGATTATTTGAATGGAGAACATTTTGAGGTTATGCTTTTATTTACATTATATTTTATAAGAAATTACTACATAAAATCCAACAAAGATATTTACAGGATAAAATAAGGTTCATATCAGACACATACTACCTCCCAGCTTTCACTCCTTTTAGCTCAGCACCCATGAAATTCGGATTGTTTTCTAAAAACGCAAACATTGCTAGTACATCAATTTTTGGTAAGTTATAAGATTGTCCTTGGACAAATTCAACTTCTGTAGTTATACTATAAGACTGTACAGTTTTTAAAATAATTAATACGAGTATATAGATATTAACAATAATATAAGTTGATAACAATAACTATCCGGCACACGTAAGTCGCATAAACACTAATGGTGAGATGAGGATCTCTGTGTGAGTAAGCGAGACTCGTTTGGCCGATACCGGATCGTGACGTCACAGTAGGCTTTGTTTAGGGCTGCGTTTTGGCGCGGATACCATTATTTTTATTTTCTAGATTTTTTTACAGGAAAACTATTGGTTAAAAATTTAAATTTTATATGGCAATTGATTTTATACAATGTGGGGAATTGAATAAGAGGAGAATAAAAAAATGTGCGAATTCCTCATTAAAAGACAACAAAACAAAATTATACCTAATATACTGCATTTCTCATAAAACGTCTTGATTTGGCTTCTGAATGTCTGGAAAAGTTTTATGATCCTTGTAAGTTACAATACTGTGTTGCTGCTGTTGTTGAGATAAGAGAGATGCTTCATTTATCATTATTTCAGGTTTGAAGTCATCCCCAGCGACCTCGCAAAAAAAACGCTTTCCATATTCAAAAGATGATATCATTATTGCACAGGCTGGAGCGACTTTGATCAGCCTAGGCATCAGACCAGCAAACATGCCTCTTATACCATGCTCACGGAGGATTTGCTTTATTACTGACCTTATGTTATTTACATTTGGATTTGGTTCTTCTGCAAAATTAAAAGACAAAATTTTTACATAAGATACATTAAAATAATTAGAATGTAATGCAGGAAAGTGCAATCAACCTAGTTATAATTACATTTTTCCAATTAGGTATACAATTAACTTTTTTGTAATAATTCAGAGAGTTACTGTATTCATATGTATGGAATCAATGCAACAGATAATCTTAGGAATGTGTTTGGTAAGTTACTTGTATCACCTATTAGTGAATTTTCATTAAGAAAACACTCGAAATATTTGCGAAACTCTTAATATCATCTGCATACATTGAAAAAGGAAAATGCAAAACATGTTTAACTGGGTCAATATATATATTAAACAGTAATGGACTGAGTATGGAGCCCTGCGGCACTCCCGAATTGCTTCCTTCCATCCAGGTAAGGTTTGAACAAGCCAAGCAAGCCCTCGGAGAATCCGATAGCCCTCATCCTGTCAATCAGAACAGAATGATTTAGACAATCGAAGGCCTTCGATAGATTAGTATACAAAACATTCACCTCTGAAGGACAGACACAATGAACTGTGTAAAATCAACTAAATTTGTCACAGTCGATCTCCCTGGAATGAAACTTGCTGAGAAATAGAGACTGTTTTTGATGTGAAACAGTATTCGCCGAAAAAGGCAGGCTTCGAAAATCTTACAGAAGACACATAGTATGGCTATTGGTTGATAGTTTGATGGATCACCACTATCCCCCGCCTTGAAGACAGGAAGAACATGTGACAACTTCCAAATCGCGGGGAATGTTCCAGATCTAAGAATCAATTTAAAAATGTTCTTAAGTGGAGTCAAGAAAGCATATAAGCAGTCGCGCACCAAGAAGCCAGGAGCTAGATCAGGTTCACAGGACATGGTAGCCTTAATTCTCTTAGCAGCTGTAATAATTTCAGCATCTGTAAAGTCATCAACAAAAAATACTGTGATGTCATCCGAAGCCAGGCTGGCGGCTGTATGTAATGAGGTGGAGGTGGAACCAGAACATCCCGCAAAATAAGAAGCAAAACTGTCAACTGCCTGTTGCTGGTTAGATACATTCCCAATAGAAAAGTTTTGACGGCGCCGAGAAGAGCAGTTCCAGAACTTTTTAGGATTAGACCTAATCTCTCTTTCAACGCTCTGAAAATAGTTTACTCGAGAAAGATAAATGTGCCCCCTAAGTTTTTGTCTCAGCTCCCTTAATCTATCCAGAAACTCCACATTTCCAGACTTCTTTAACTTACACCATAATGAATATTTATATTTGATACTAACCTTAATTTCTTTAGAGAACCACGGGGGATACCTACTACATGCTCTTGGAGCAGTCATGGGAATATACAGATCAAACAAGTCGTAAATTCTGGCATAGAAAAAGTCTAGCATAGAATCAACATCCTGAAGCCCATCCATGCCATCCCAGCACAAGCCCCCAAGCTCTGCGTACAATCTGACAAAATCACACTTTCGAAAATTATAAGATCTCTGCCTAGCGTTACCAACAGGGGAAGAGACCATTGAACCCCCGACCGGAAACTCTATGATTAAGGGGGGATGATGACCATCAGGAAATCACAGGTGAATCAAAAGCCTCCCCCACCAAGCAAGTGTCTGTAGACAAAACCATGTCCAGAATCCTGTTGTTAATATTCTCAACATGATTAAACTGTCCAAGGAGTAGTAGATTACAGAAATTCATAAAAGCAGACACACGAGCGGAGGGGTTGTTCTGACGACAAGAAGCATATTCAGGCATCTTAAAGTCACCAACTAAGAGTGTCTCACAACCATATTTTATGCACAGGGACTCGAGAGCTTCAAACAAGAGGTGGTAGTCATTAATTAGAGTATTGGAAGGTATGTAAACCCCAAAAACATTAACATTAAGCGAGGCCTGATGATTCGAGACTCTGACTCCCACAATGTCAACACCAGAAAGAGCATCAAATCCGCCACAGTCCCTCCGAATATCAAGGCGACAAGTAGCAAAGCGAGTGTGCACAGCAAGCAGAACACCACCTCACCTAGTCTTGCAAGAGGAAGAAAAAACTATCCGATCTATAAATTATATATTGATCATCAAACAGTTCGCTACTATAAATATCACTATCCAGCCAAGCCTCAGTGAAAGCAAGACAGTAAAGAGGGCATGCCTGCTAGCAAACAAAGGAGTAAACGTCATTAGTTCGTGTCCTAAGCCCCTGATGTTTTGATAAAATATGTTAAACTGCCTATTTAGCACAGTTAAGTCACTGCCAGATCTTCCCTGAAGTCTCCGATCTCGCCAACACAAGTCATCCTTAAACTGCTGAGTTTTCTGATGATCTGGCCCGAAAAAAACAGAATCTTCTGACTATGATATTCTCTGGCCACGTATCACCCCTCTCGATATCTTCTGAAATACCCGAATCACAGCCTACCTTAAATGATTTATTTCTGCTCCCATTTCCCTTGCCCTTCTTGATTTCCTCCACAGACTCGTTTGGAAAAATATCCAGGCGGTAGCCCTCCAGGCTGTTTACTGTTGTTTCAGTACTTGCACCACCCACATAATACCATCTCTGACGCCTCGGCCTCGCTGCTGTATTTGAATTTGAAGATATCAGGAAAATACGCATAGTAACAAATAAAAATTCGAATGAAAGTTATTCAATTTGTTTAAGGGCAATCTAGAACAACATTTTATTATGTATAAATGTTAAGCTTCCCACTCTTCAAGTTATTTGAAACCCATCGCCCTCTCCTAGTTAAATCCAACAACGCCAGTTAGCTATTTGTCATTGTCATTTGTTGTTTTGCAAACTGGCAGTAGGGGGAGTTGAATTCGAGGTTATCTTCTTCTTTGTTTGCAGACGTCGTAAACAAATAATAAGACTCAGCTAATACCTAAGAATCTTGGAATAAGGTACTTATTCTTTACTTTTAGTGAATTTTCATTATTATTGACTCTTCATGTCGTATATACAAAATGTGGGGTAAATGAAACTACATAATATCATGCAGTAGTTTAAATTATACCAATAAACAGATGTGTAAATTATTAAAAATTTTATTTCAAAATTTTGTATTATTTATATTTATTTCATTTTCAAAAAGTATGGATACAGCAATAGTAAATAAATGTTGAAAAGTGCGTTATGGTAGCGAATTTTCATAAAAATATTCCAAATGGTGATAATTCAATTTTCCATTAAACTAGAATCTTCAGTTTAGATATACACTAAACCTATATTAAAGCAACGTGGGCACTAAATTTAAAAAACTGTTTCGGTTTAGTGGACAAAAATGGATCATCCAAGCGACTAATAAGGAAAAATACCTGCCACGTTTATAATTTGGCAGGTACATTCGTTTTGTAAATAAAAATTAAATTTTCGGTAAATTTACAGATTAGCACACGGGTGCTTCTTAGAAAAAAAATCAGAAACATGCTCAATCTGGATGCACAAACCACAAGAAATATTTTGGTGCTTATTTCAAGTAAAGGACATTACACAACACTTAGAAACACTCATAGAAAGATTATTCTGACAACACTATTCATTAAGAACCACAAGACACTTCTGCGGCACTCCTGAAGTCATGTTATAGATGTTAGATTTGAAGCTACTGACCTCAACAAATTGCTTCATTCCATTCATGTAAGATCTGAACAGAAGCTAAGAAAATTCTCTTGTATTGATTCATGGTTTGCCATGTTTGCCATAAGTAGGAGCCTACACAATGGAGCCATATTCAAGTCAGGACTAAACCAGACAACAAAAGAGGAGAGAAAGGGCGTAAACCAGGGATACATTTTTTTACTGTTTCTAAGTGCAAACCCTTTTAAAATATAACTGGATGTAATTTGGTGCTTATTTCAATTAAAGCATATTATACAACACTTAGAAACACTCATAGAAAGATTACTCTGACATACCATTCATTAAGGACCTCAAGACACTTCTGCAGCACTCCCGAAGTATTGTTAGACATGTTTGATTTGAAACCCCTGACCTCAACAAATGACTTGCTTCCATTGAGGTAAGATCTGAACAGGCCAAGCATGCCCTCAGAGAATTCGATAGCCCTCATCCTATCAATTAGAACAGAATAATTTAGACAATCGAGGGCCTTAGATAGATCAGCATACACAATATCAACCTGTGAAGAGCGATCGAGAGTGGATGCAATGAACTGTGTAATGTTAACAAAATTTATCATAGTCAATCTCTCCAGAAGGAAACCATGTTGAGAAATAGTATTTTCTTGATGTGAAATAATATTTGCTGAAAAAAGCAAGCCCCGCCTTACAGAAGACACAGAGTATGGTTATTGGTCGGTAGTTTGATGGATCACTATTATCACCGGCCTTGAAAGCAGGGGAAAAACTCATGACAGCTTCCTAATCATAGGGAATCTACCAGCCTTAAGAATTAATGAAAAAATGTTGTTAAGTGGAGTCAAGAAAGCATATAAGCAGTCGCCAGGAACTAGATCAGCTCCACAGGATATGTTAGCCTGAATTCTCTGAGCAGTTACAATGATTTCATCATCGGTAAAGTCACCAACAAAAAACATTGTGATGTCATTAGAAACCAAGCTCACAGCTATAGTTGAAGAGATGGATGTGGAGCCAGAACATTTTGCGAAATAGGAATCAAAACTATCAACTGCCTGCTGCTGGTTAGATGAATTAATAAAAAGGTTTTGACGGTGACTAGAAAAACAGTTGCAGAACTTTTTGGATTAGACCTAACCTCTCTTTCTACCCTCTGGAAGTAGTTCACTTAAGAAAGTGAATGTATCACTTAAGTTTTTCCTTCAGCTCTCTAAATTTACGAAACTCCACATTTCCAGACTTCTTGAACTTATGCCACAATGAATATTTATATATGATATTGAATTTAATTTCTTGGGAAAAGCAAGGAGGATACCGATTGCATGCACTTGCAGCAGTCTTGGAGTACATAATGATCAAATAACTCGTAAATTATGGAATAGAAAGAGTTTAGCACAGGATCAACATCCTGAAGCTCATCCAGATCATCCCAGCACAATCTGCCAAGCTCTGCAAACAATCCTAGAAAATTGCATTTTCGAAAATTATTTGATCTCTGCACGGTGTTACCAACACTGAATTAGCCCACTGAACCTTTAACCTGAAACTCTATCATCAAGGGGGTTATGATGATAACCAGGAATCACAAGTGAATCAAGAGACTCCTCCACCAAGCAAATGTCTGTAAATAAAACCATGTCAAGATTTCTATTGTTAATATTCATGACACAATTAGGTTGTTCTAGGGGTAGACTACAAAAATTTTGAAAGGCAGACACACAAGTGAAGAGGTTGTCTTGTCCACAAGAAATATATTCAGGCATATTAATCACCAACTAAGAATGTCTCACGGAAATATTTTATGTGCAGGGACTCTGGAGCTTCAAACAAGAGGCAGTAAGCATTAATAGGAGGAGTATTGGGACCTATATAAACAATAAAAATATTAAGAGAAGCCCGATGATCTTAGACTCTGATCCTCACAATGTCAATATTAGAAAGAATATCCAACCTGACACAGTCTCATTTTGCCATATATATATATATATATATATATATATATATATATATATATATATATATATATATATATATATATATATATATATATATATATATATATATATATATATATATATATATATATATATATATATATATATATATATATATATATATATATATATATATATATATATATATATATATATATATACATATATATATATATATATATATATATATATATATATATATATATATATATATATATATATATATATATCAATGTGATGGAGAAGTAAAGCAAGAATGCAAAGCAAGCAGAACACCACCTTCCCTAGTCTTGCAACAAGAAGAACATCCCCATCTAATCTCTAGATACTATATTGATCACCAAACAGTTCACCACTCTAAACATCACTATCCAAGTTTCTGTGAACGGAAAAGAGCAAACAAAAGAGTAAACATATTACTTCATGACATTTTAGTAAAGTTATTTAAATTGCTTTTGTGGTGAACAGGCGAAAGGGGAATTTTCATTGCTGATAGAAGGAGTAGAGAAAGTACACAAGATGATTGCTACCATATGCCAGGTATGTCCGCCCAAACAGACTCTAATTGCTGCTTGTATATTATACACTCATGGTCCCAGGCAACATTGTCAGTAGCAATGCTTTTTTTGACCTTAGCAGCATTTAAACAGTTTATACAACACAGAGATGTGAGAGATGTGGAAGTGCAGCTACCAACAAGATATTCTGCACGTCTACGCCAAACAGTCTTTCACTTTCAGTTATTAAATGTATGGTGAAATCCACAATCTAAAACAACGGATTATGTCAATGGCATCATCCCCAGAACAGCGATCACATCCAACCAAAGGTTGGCCCATGTTTAAGGCATAATTATAAGAGGTGTTTCCAATTGCAAGACAGCCTGATACACATTGTTATTTTTCTATAAGTGGCTAAAGGAGATCAATCTCATTTTCACACTGGTGAAGACACTGATGTTCTACACCTCGACATCTTGACATAGCAGTTTTACATAAGAAAATTTTCAGTAAGCCAGGTTGTTACTTATAATAAAAAGTTAAAAAGCTACAAAAATTAGACCATTGTTGTGTCAAATGAAATGACGTTAATTATTTTGTGTTATTAGAAAAATACTCTGCAGCTATCTAATGAGCCAATATTACTTAAACCCCTAATGGCCCTCTTTTGTTCAAGCAGGACTCTGTGAAGCTCCTTAATGAGCCCAAAACCAGAAATTTGCAAAATATGCGGATGCATTCATGCAGTGTGTCTCAGATTTCTGGCTGTTTCCAAAAGTTTCCTTGCTGGTCAAAAATTTCAATCAAAAAATGTCATCAGGGTACCTAGCAGAAACCCAAAATCAAATTCCCTGACATTTCCAGGCCCCTTGAGTACATTTTTCATAATATTCTAAATAATAAACACAGATACATGAATACTTTTTTATGAACAAAATAAATCAAAATTACGAACAAAAAAACTTACATAATCAAAAACATTAGTATGCTTAACTCCGCTAAATTTATAACATATAACATTTTCGAGAAGAAAATGTGCAATTTTTTCATGGAAAAACTTGACATTCATGACTGACCGACGAACTTAGCCTCCCGGAAGAATTTTCGAGTGTGATGGAACAAACCAGAAGTCTCTAGGTGGCGTAGAAACTTTGCAAACCATGTTGTTCGTATATATAAATTTGAATCAGCCTGGGAAATGGGTTCCAAAAGCACAGATTCGTGCCCATAAATTTATTTATTTTTAAATTCGAAAGTCGCTACCTCTCTAAAAGCGAAGTTTTATGTATGAAAATTCGCTAAAAAATGAAACAAAGATACTGTTTACACGCGCCATATACAAATGTCAAATATTTTGCAACTTTCAACATGATCATAAAGGTTAAAATAGAATAAACATTCACAACACAGATCTACCCGGCCAATACCTAAAACGCCTTTTGCATTTTATGCATTCAAGGAACAACAGCCCAAGTAAGATGTACATACTAGACATGTTTGAGATAGAAGAAGACGCTATTTATATTGGCGCATGATGTGGCATACGCTGCGTTCATTGGCGGATTTAATTAACATATTTTCCTAGGTATGAGATATATTTACGTGAGAAAATTCATATAACATATATGAAATAAAAATAAAAATGCATCTGCTAGGGACGAAACTTTACAAACATATAATTTCCAGGTCTACTGAATGATTTCCATAACATTCGAGTAAAATCAGAAATTTCCCTGACATTTCCCTGACATTTTAGGGGGTATTTCACATTCCCTGATTTTTCCAGGTCGCTGGGTACCCTGGTCATGGAAGGTAAATACATATTTTGCCGTGAAGCAATCAAAAACTTTGAGAAGCACAGAAATGTGTGTAATTTTTTGAGATAATCGTTTTTCAATGCACCCTCCTAAAATAGACATCTTTAAAGTCTGCTCTACATAAATGAAAATCTATTATAAAAGCTCATTAAAAAATGTCAAATCAAATATATTAACTTACTTGTATATATCGCTTTCTCTCCAAATTCAATTTGCTGGTGAGTTTTCACAACATCAAATGGAACAGTCATGGTGGCCGCAATCTGTAGAGGAAAAATAGTATTAGGTTAAAAATTCAATACAAGCCAACAACAACAACAACAACAACAACAACAATAATAATAATGTTATTAACATGCTTGTTTTTTTTTACAAATTTAGACAAGCAAAAACAATATAATAATAACAGAATACTTCACAGATTAAACTCTACACGTATTTGACCTAAACTGGCTATATGACATGCTGTAAGCAGGACGCCTGCTTAAGTATATAAATTTTTTTGAAATTTCTCCATACATAAACGTTTGGGCAGATGATAACGAATTACTCATTTTATTGAATCAAAATATGCATAATTATGTAGTCTGCAGTTATGTTGAAATTATAAACAATTAACTACAAAGGTGTAAAAATGTCGCTGTTGACCTAGATGGTAATAGAATACCCGAGCAAGCATAAAGTTGCCGTTAAAACGGTCACTTCGATACATTGAAAAGAGTAATGCTAGGTTTGAAAGTTGCGAGTGTCGCGGCCTTTAAAGAGGCCACTTTAGTGAAAACAGCAAACTCCGGCTTTTGATGGGTCGATCGCGGGAAATGCGGTGTCCTGAAGGCAGTCTCTTATTGGTTAGAAGAATACCGTGATCATAAAACACGAATTTTAATTGGAAGAAAATAATGTTGAAGGATAGGGAGTAGGGTTTCACCAGGGGACAGAGAAAAAAATTGAGGTTTAGTGCACCTCGCGCCCGGGTAAAGGCAAGAAGTCCCTCGGATTGGAAGATAAGGGCGAACGTCGCGACGGTAGATATCGCGCCTTTGAAGTAAAATCTGAATAAATTTATGAGTTTGAGGGGAGTTTCGCGGGAAGTGATAACGTGCGAAATAGGGACTAAAAACCCTGTATGTTGTCTAGAGAGGGCGATATTAAAGCGAGGGTTTGCCGCAAAGACCATACGTGGGGTTAGTGAGTGTTATAACCTTAGAGAGTGTCGTGGATTAGACTGTGTTTTTCAAGAAATTTTAGTAATTCGGTGTTTATATACTTTTTCATCACTTTAGAGACGACTGAAAGGAGATAAATAAGCCTGTAGTTGCTAAGAAGCACTTTGGATCCTTTCTTGGGGATGGGTTGTACTCGAGCAGCTTTCCAGTTACTAGGGAATATGCCTTTATTGTAAGATATCTGAAACAGACGAGTCAGGACAGGAGCAAGTTCTGGTGCGCATTTTTTGAGAACAATTGCTGGGATCTCGTCAAGGCCAGAGGCTTTCCTGGTATTAAGAGAAGAGAGCATCTATCGTACCTTTTTAGTTTTGAAAATGATATCCGTCATTTTATGCGTGACATTGGGGACTGTTGGTGGTTGAACATTTGGAGGTGGGTTGAGAGTAGAATTGCCGGCGAACAACGAAGCAAAAAGTTCAGCCTGGCCCAGGGCGGTAGAAACAATTTCAGCCCCTGAGACAAGAGGTGGGAACGTGCTTTTGCAGAAATTATTCCCAATAGATTTAGCAAGAGTCCAAAAGGACTTGCCGCCGTTGGAGCTTAAGAGGACTTTGTTTTTGATGTGGTTATTAGAGTTTTTTGCCTCAGAAAGAATGTGAACATAGCGGTTTCTTGCCTCGTTAAATGCTTGACGATTTTCTTGACTGGGATTGTGTAGAAGCGTTTTATGAGCTTTGACCTTTTCAAATCTGGCCTTATCACAGGATTTAGAGACACAGGGCTTTTGAGTGGCTGCAGAGGTTTTCTATGTACGTGGAATAAATAATTCCATGCCAGCTTGGATAATTCTGGTGACGTTTTGTGAGATATCAGAGGGGTCAGGATGAGAGAAGCAGACAGACGCCGATGGAAATGAGGAAAAGTAATCCCGCATTTCGTCCCAGTTTGCTGAGTTGTAGTGCCAAACGATACGTGGGTGTGATGACTGTGTGACCTCGGGTTGCATTGTGCAGGAAGCAGTGACCATGCCGTGGTCTGAGCGACCAAGGGGGTGCGGTGACTGATATCTTATAGCATTCAGGTTTTGTAGTAAGAAGGAGATCCAAGGGATTTGAGCTGTGTTGGGATACGAGGAAAGTAAGTAGGTTGCTGAACCATATGGGCTAAAGAATTGCTGACTGCAAAGACCTATTCCTTTCTATAGGTCCTATTTTTAACGAGAAGTCATATTCTTATTTAAAAAAATCGCTGCCACCACGCATTTACTGCATCAGAATTTATTAAATGGAAGACCAAGTGTGCTAGGTAACTAACTTGTATTGAAATAAACTATATAGAAAACTAGTAACTACTTACAGTGCCAGATATTCCACCAGCCATAAAGCTCACTCCAATAGTTGGTGGATCTGTTCCATACATATTTTTCATTGTTTCATAATTTGCCCAGTAGATTGCAGAAAAAGGAACATCCCTAAGTAATGTAGATACTAAACCAGTCCATAATCCACTCACTCCACTTGTTTTAACAAGCGCCTTTAATGCATTTGTAACCTCTAAAAGAAAAGAGATATTTACGGCATATTAAAAATATAAAAAATTATATTACTGAAACCTCTTTAAATGGTAATATTTCTAACCAATCTATTAATCCCCCAGGTTACAAGGTTTCTCACAAAGACTGCATGAGGAAAGGAGGGTGCAATGACTAGTATGTCAGTGGCATATTTAACTGTAAGATAATTTCTGATATCTACTGTAATAGGGAATTTGCGTAAAATTTAATCCACATCTATTCCAATTTTTTTCATACCCTAACATTATAGTAAACATCAATAATAAAAAATAAATAAGAAATATTTCATTTTAAAGCTTTTATATGTGTTTGAAACTCTTTGCTATTTTCAAGTTCGTCATGTGACTGTAACACTTGTTACGATTGCGTTTCGTTACTACTTTAAATATTCAAAATGACCCCGTAAGAGACTTAATTAATAACCGACAATCCAATATCTGTAAGGCGATTCATGTTTTGATTTCAACATTATTTTGATGAAAAGTCGCTAAATCTTCAAGTACCGTAAACGCCTTTACTGCATTTCTAATTTGTACGTTAAAATTCAATATATGTTTGCCAAGGAAAATCACGTAGCATTTTGCTGAAAGAATATTTCCAAGTGCGGAATAAACGTTGTGAATATTCGAAAGATTTCAATTGAAATCCTTGAACAAGTCAGGGCTCATTGCAACACCAAGGCAGGGTAAATTCCACTAGTTAAAAGACGTTACGTTTTTTATGCAGAGCTGTGAGATACATAGCTAATATCGTTGCGACTTTATCTGTATTTTTCCGTGTGGGTGATGTCAACTAAAATGACCGTTGGAGCCGTTCAACGAATATTCCTGAGAAAACCTTGAATTGTAGACGAGGGGACGTGATGCGTCAAGGGACAAGGGTTAGATCTGAACGCACAAGACGCTACCTTGGGAGAGTGAGCTAGGCAGTTGGGAAGTTAACATCGTTCTCATTAGCGTGGCTGATAATTATCTTAAAATAGGTGATAAAATTCCTTTTAATTGTCTATAATATCTAACAACAGTTGTCAGTGATTGTTTAATATCATTTGACCGGTATTTGAATTTAAATTAACGACGTGTTTGGCAGAAAAACGCGAATTAAGCAGTAATCCTTTGTTCACCGACCTGGTGCATTTCTCACGTTAATCAGAAGAAGTTTCTGATTATTACCGAGCTCTGAATTAGTTGGCATTATAAATTTCACTTGAGCCAATTTACATTTTAATTGCTGTAGAGAGATTTTGGTGAAGTTAATTCGGAACATCGACTTAAGACGGTTGTTCATTTAATGTTAGGGGCCAAATTGTCTTCCCCAGTATTGGAGCAACAAGAACCACCTGCCCAATACCCGTTTATGGGAAGTACCACTTATTCTCTGCAACCTTCCCTCTCGTATTGGAATTGGTAAGCCTATGTTAGGCTCTAATGGCTGACTACTTGAAGAGCATCTTCAAAGGTTCAACAGGTAACTCCAGGCGTCAGAACTTGGTGAGTCAATGAAACCTTATTTATTTGTGTGGAACAAACACAACCTTTCATGCAGCAGTCTATTATTTGAACCTTTACAATTTAAATTTTCAAAGTAACATGATCAAATTTAAACTTCAATAGTGTCAGTGAGGTGTCTGAAAAAGGGCAACTGTAAACTTCCTGTTTATTCTTTAGAATTATCTTTATTAATGGTTAAAATTTTCAAAATTATAGAGTAAGTACCCCATCTAGTATCCACTGGAACCTTCAGTGTTTTTTGAGTTGCACCACAACTTTTCTGTATTTCTTTAAAAACTTCTTTGAATCAACATAAATCAGCTTCTTCTTTTAGTGAATTTTCTTTAAAAAAAAATCACTAATGAGGAGATCCCTACTTTTGAATTTTGAAAAAATTTCTTCATATGAGCGCTAATTAGGCCCCACAGAACACATATCTGGGGTCAGTTTCAATTTTTATATGTTATATATATATATATATATATATATATATATATATATATATATATATATATATATATATATATATATATATATATATATATATATATATATATATATATATATATATATATATATATCACACCGATAACTCAAAAAATAATTGGCCAATTTTGGTTAAATTTGGTGAATACATTCCTTTTGCAAATGGCTTGGATAAGTTCGTTAGCCAGGAAAATCTGCCCAGGTTTTCCCGGAAAATTTTGTGTTTTCTTTCGAAAAAAATTTATATCTCCGGAATTAACAAAGTAAGGGCAACCAAATTTAGTACGCGGGTTTATATCCTTATAGGTAAGTTACCTACCAATTTAGCTATGTAGGTCAAAAGACAAAAAAGTTATAGGCATTTAAAAAAAAATTGGGGTTTTCCTCAAAACGTCAAAGTTGCGATTTAAAACGTCAAAATCAGCAACATTTAGGCAAATAACTTGAATCTAATACGGGCTATGGAAATCAAATGTCTCAAGAAGGATGTTTTACAAACCCTGAAGTCTTAGTTTCAACCGTCATTGTCCTTCATTTTACTAAAATGTTTCCAGAAAATTCATTTCAAATAGACCCTTTCTCTGATGCTTGGCAGTAGTCTTAGCTATAGAGTTTATCGTTTAATGGTATATAATTTTTGTCGAATTTTCGTAAAAAATCAATAAAGCTTAATATATCCGTTATTATACAAGATAAGAAAAAAATTTGTATATATTAATTATAGGATGTCTTGAGCTACATCTTAAAAAATATTTCTACAATCACAGGGTGGCCCATAAGTCGTTGGTGATACAAATTTTCTTTTTTTTTTAATTAAACACGCCTTATGTTATTGCATTTTTGCATTTTCCATCGAAATATAATGCATGTTTGTAAGAAAAGAAATTCTGGATGCAGCAACTGCGTTATGGTAGCGAATTTTGATCAAATGCTCCATATTTGAATAGCCCAATTTGCTATTAACCTATAAGGTTGACCAAGAAACGAGTTTTTCCAGGAACACTTTAAGTTTACTTTTGGAAATTTTTGTACATTATCACACAATAAAGTTATTTTTATGAAACATGGCACATTGTTTTTACTATATAGGTTATACTGGTAACTAAGATTGATGCCTGCTTTCTTAAATAAAAAGAAAACACATATTTTCAATAAAAACATTTTTATGAAAATTCACTACCATAATGCACTTGTTGCGTCCAGAGTTTTTATTATTCAGTTTCTTTGCTTTACTTCGCAAATCAGCCATTAAAAAGTTGGTTACACAAATTGACATTTACATGAAACAAGTCCCCTGTGGGTCTGGGGACTAACTAAAAGAATAGGTAACTCCTACCTATCGTAAGAGGCGGCTAACCGGAGTCAAACACTGCCGGGGGTCTTGTCCAGGTGGGGCTGGAGGGAGGCAGATATCTCTGGAGAGTGATGTGCACCCGGATTTTGAGGCCCCAGTCTCACATGGTTGTTACTCGGGAGCGGGGTACCCGATAATACCGCCTTGGATGGAGTGCTGGCGGGTGTCGTGTGTCCAGATGACCCGGAGGGGGTTAATATCTCTGATGAGTAGTATACACCCAGAGTGTGCGGCACCGCTTGGACGATGATCGGGAGCGGGAATCGATGGGATCTCGCCTTGAGTCTAGCACTGGTGAGTGTAGAGTCTAGACGAACCTCGAGGAGAGCTGAGATCTTTAGGAGTGGATTAGAACTAGAGATTGAGGCCTCTTCTGTGAGTTTCTAAACGGGCAAACGACCTCACTTGGATGCTGCTCGGATGCGGGACTTCATGATACTGCCTCGGGTAAAACACTGACGGATGTCTGGTCCAAACGAACTCGGAGAGAGGTTATCTCTCTTTGAGCTGCGAAACGGGCAAGTGACTTCGCGCAGATGGCAGTACATCTGTCAAACAAAGTTTCACCTCACAAATATCGTCTCATGAAGAAAGCTAGATTTGTTGGGTGGAATTTAAACAAACGCTGGGGGGTATCGGGTCTGGACGAACCCAGAAGGGGGCTGAGATCTCTAGGAGTGGAGACTTAGGCCTACTCTGTGAGGTTCGAAACAGGCTAACCGATCCGCTTGGATGCTGTTTGAGGGCGGGACTTCATGATACTGTCTCGAGTGAATGAAACACTGGCGGGGGTCTTGCAGAGGTGAGCCTAGAGGGAGGCGGATGTCTGGCGAGTGATATGCACCCGGATTTTGACACCTCCACTGTGAGCTTAAAAATGGACAATTGGCCTTGCTTGGTTGATACTCGGGAGCAGGATTCCAGATGATACCGCCCTGGGTTGAGCGCTGGCGGGTGTCGTGTGTCCAGACGACCCCGAGGGGGTGTGATCTCTGATGAGTAGTATACACCCGGAGTTTGGGGCCCCCACTGTGTGCTACGAAATGGACAGACTTGGGTGATGCTAGGGAGCGGGACCCGATGGGATGTTGCCTTGAGTCTAACACTGTTGGGTGTCGGGTTTAGATGAGTCTGGGGGGAGCTGAGATCTCTAGGAGTGGGTTACAACTGGAGATTGGATGCTGCTCGAGAGCGAGACTTCATGGTACCCGCCTCGAGGCAAACACTGACAGATGTCGGGTCCAGACAAACTCGGAGAGAGGTTATCTCTCTTTGAGCTTCGAAACGGGCAAGCGACCTCACTCAGGTGGCAGTACACCTGCCAAACAAACTTTCACCATCAAGAAAAGATCGACTCCCACAGGCAGCTGGAATTGACGGGTCAAATTTAAATAATTAGACGTGAGCCACAATAGACTTAAGGACGCGGTGGAGGGACTGGAATAGCCCACTCACAATAAATCTAATCTAATCTACATGAAACAAAAAACTGGGAAAGTTTCCGGGAAGGTTTCCTGTAACTTTATAGAAAACTTTCCAAAATGGAAAATTTCCTTAAAATGGAAACTCTCCAATTCCCATGTCTACTTTTTTAGTGAATTTTCTTTAAAAAATTCACTAATGAGGAGATCCCGACTTTTTAATTTTGAAACAATTTCTTCAAATGAGCGCTAGTTAGGCCCCCCAGAACACATATCCGGGGTCAGTTTCAATTTTTATATATATATATATATATATATATATATATATATATATATATATATATATATATATATATATATATATATATATATATATATATATATATATATATATATATATATATATATATATATATATATATATATATATATATATATATATATATATATATGTATCACACTGATAACTCAAAAAATAATAGGCCGATTTTGATTAAATTTGGTGAATACCTTCCTTTTGCAAATGGCTTGGATAACTTCGCTAGTCAGGAAAATCAGCCCAGATTTTCCCGGAAAATTTTGTATTTTCTTTCAAAAAAAAATTATATCTCCGGAATTAACAAAGTAAGGGCAACCAAATTTGGTACGCTGGTGTATATCGTTATAGGTGAGCTACGTGCCAAAATTTAGCTCTGTAGGTGGAAAGATAAAACAGTTATGGACATTTAAAGAAAAATAAATTGGGGTTTTCCTCAAAACGTCAAAGTGACAATTTAAAACGTCAAAATTCGCAACATTTAGGCAAAGAACTTGAATCTAATACGGGCTATGGAAAGAAAATGTCTCAATAAGAATGTTTTACAAACCCTGAAGTCTTAGTTTCAACTGTCATTGTCCTTCATTTTACTAAAATATTTCCAGGAAATTCATTTCAAATAGACCCTTTCTCTGATGCTTAGCAGTAGCCTTAGCTATAGAGTTTATCGTTTAATGGTATATAATTTTTGTCGAATTTTCGTAAAAAATCAATAAAGCTCAATATATCCGTTATTATACAGGATATGAAAAAATATTGTATACATTAATTATATGGTGTCTTGAGCTACATCTTAAAAAATTATTGCTACAATCAGAGGCTGGCCCATAAGTCGTTGGTGATACAAATAATTTTTTTTTAGTTGAAAACGCCTTACGTTTTTGCATTTTCCATCGAAGTATAATGCATGTTTATAAGTTAAGAAATTCTGGACGCAGCAAGTGCGTTATGGTAGCGAATTTTGATTAAATGCTTCATATTTGAAAAGCTCAATTTGCTATTAACCTATAAGGTTGACCAAGAAACGGATTTTTTCGATTACACTTTGAGTTTACTTTCGGAAATTTCTGTACGTTTTCAAACAATAAAGTTATTTTGATGAAACGTGGCACATTGTTTTTACCATATATGTTACACTCGTAATCAAATTTGATGCCTGCTTTCTTAAAAAAACACACATATTTGCTATTAAAAACATTTTTATGAAAATTCACTACCATAACGCACTTGCTGCGTCCCGAACTTTTTACAATATTTACAGCTATTTTCTATGTGTTGTAATAGACAAACCTGTCTACTGCACACTAGTACACCTATTGTCTTAATCTGTCTAGTCTAAATAGTGCTGTGTAAAAAATGTTATACTATGCTATGGTACACTTGCACTTGACATATTTAACACCAATTTGTGGTCAGTGCATTAAGCAGAGAATAAATGAGACTCACGTCAGGATTTAAAGATCAATGAGTACCATCCAAGAACCAATTCAGAAAAGATATACAAGGATTCAAACATTCCCAATATCACAGAACTAATAAAGTTCAGCAATATCATTCTCATTCACTCAACCATATTATATTACTATACTTACGAAAATAGTTCATTTTTTCACTTTGCATCTTAGTCCTAACTAGCTCTAACGGGCAAACACAACTAACAGAAACAACACGAGCTGATGCTCCAGCAATCAATGGTATCCAGATGGGCAGCTTTTTATCTTCGGGTTCTTGAGTAGTAAAATTACTTCTATATTTTTTCAGTCTGTCTCTAAATTGCTCATATGAAACAAAGTATAATACGGTAGTTGGAAGGGCCAAGACAAGTGTAGGACTCAAACCACTCCATAAAGATGTTATTCCCTCGGTGCGAGAGATCTTGGCAAATGCATCCTGAAAATAAAAACACAAAATTAATATTCAGAGGTGGATGGTGGTCATCAGCAGCAACAGGGAATTCAAGAGCCGTCTCGACAGAAAAAGATTTAAACCTGATTACTAGATCAAGTATTCTATTATTAGTGTTGCGAATAGAATTAAATTACTCAGCCAGAAGCAAGTTTTTTTATTTCAACAACACACCATGAGGGCTTACAGCCTAAATACTATCGTACCGTGGGTGTCGACAAGAAGGAAAGAGGCAACTTGTTAATTCTGGACTTGAAGGTTTAGAGGTTCGGGGGAGAAGGAAAAACATGTGCCAGCAAGGAATTCCACAACTTGGAAGTCCTCGGGACAAAAGAGCGGGCACAACAAGATGTTCTATGTCTGGTGACCTGGACCGTAAAAGAGTGCATTCGCTCTGTTCCCCTGGTAGATCTGTTGTGGGCAGCAGGTGGGGGAACTATGGAGGAAAGCTCCTCTGAGCAGTGCCCGTGCAGATATCTATAAAAGAGAGAGAGGTCACCAACGGCACGTCGGTGGGCAAGCGATGGCAGCCTTTGGGTGAAGGTAGGGTCACCGATGAGACGTATAGCTCTTTTCTGAATGAAGTCCAGGATAGCGAGTGTAGAAGCGGCAGCAGCACCCCAGATGTGGGAGCAGTATTCGAGGTTTGGTCTTATTTGTGAAGTATATAAGGTATAGAGATTAGCTGGTTAAAAGTATTTGTGAGCCCGGAAGAGGAAACGTAATTTCTTAGCAGCCGCTTCTGCAATTGATGTGACATGTTGGTGCCAATTGAGATTTCGATCCACAGAAATGCCAACAAGTGAAAAGGACTCATTACTTTGAATAACTTGGTTGTTTATTGTGATGGGTCTAGGGCTGGTGTATCTCTTATGAGAAAGAAAGCAAGACTGTGATTTGGTGGGGTTGAATTGTACAAGATTTCTACTTCCCCAGTCTAACATTTTTTGGAGATCCATGTAGATAGAACCGTCCATGAGTCTGCGATCCTCATCTAATTGGTCTAAAGAGACAGGCTTAGAATATTGTATATTTGAGTGGAGGGTGCTGTCGTCCGCGTAACTGTGAACTGGGTTGGATGTGCTAGAGAGGAGGTCATTGATGTGGAGAAGAAACAAAGTAGGGGCTAAAGCTGAACCTTGAGGGACTCCTGCACTAATTGGATACAGTTTAGAGGAATGGCCATCCACGACAACAGAAATGATCCGGTTGGAGAGGAAATTTGCTGTCCACGTACAGAGTTTTGGTGGTAGGCCATAGGCCGGTAGTTTATTAAGCAGCGCTGCGTGCCAGACCTGGTCGAATGCTTTGGATATGTCTAGAGCGACAATCTGGGATTCACTGTGTAGTTCCATGGACTTGTTCCAAGAATGGGTGACAAAGGAAAGGAGGTCGGCAGGTCATCTGCGCTGACGGAATCCATACTGCCTGTCGTAGATTAGACTGTGTTTTTCAAGAAATTTTAGTAATTCGGTGTTTATATACTTTTCCATTACTTTAGAGACGACTGAGAAAAATAGGCCTGTAGTTGCTAGAAAGCGCTTTGGATCCTTTCTTGGGGACGGGTTGTACTCGAGAAGTTTTCCAGTTACTAGGGAATATGCCTCTATTGTAAGATGTCTGAAACAGACGAGTCAGGACAGGAGCAAGTTCTGGTGTGCATTTTTTGATAACAATTGCTGGGATCTCGTCAAGGCTAGAGGCTTTCCTGGTATTAAGAGAAGAGAGCATCTTTCGTACCTTTTTAGCTTTGAAAATGATATCAGTCATTTTATGTGTGACATTGGGGACTGTTGGTGGTTGAACATTTGGAGATGGGTTGAGAGTAGAATTGCCGGCGAACAACGAGGCAACAAGTTCAACCTTGCTCAGGGCGGTAGAAACAATTTCATCCCCTGAGACAAGAGGTGGGAACGTGCTCTTGCAGAAATTATTCCCAATAGATTTAGCAAGAGTCCAGAAGGGTTTGCTGCCGCTGGAGCTTAAGAGGACTTTGTTTTTGATGTGGTTATTAAACGAGTTTTTTGCCTCAGAAAGAATGCGAACATAGCGGTTTCTTGCATCGTTAAATGCTTGACGATTTTCTTGACTGGGATTGTGTAGAAGCTTTTTGTGAGCTTTGACCTTTTCAAGTCTAGCCTTGTCACAGGATTTAGAGAACCGGGGCTTTTGAGTGGCTGCAGAGGTTTTCTGTATACGTGGAATAAATAACTCCATGCCAGCTTGGATAATTTCGGTGATGTTTTGTGAGAGATCAGAGGGATTAGGATGAGAGAAGCAGACAGACGCCCATGGAAATGAGGAAAAGTAATCTCGCATTTTGTCCCAGTTCGCGGAGTTGTAGTGCCAAACGATATGTGGGTGTGATGACTGTGTGACCTCGGGTTGCATTACGCAGGAAGCAGTGACCATGCCGTGGTCTGAGCGACCCAGGGGGGCGGTAACTGATATCTTATAGCAGTCAGGATTTGTAGTAAGAAGGAGATGCAAGGGATTTGAGCTGTGTGTTGGGATGCGGGGAAAGTGAGTAGGTTGCTGAACCATATTGGCTAAAGAATTGCTGACTGCAAAGGTCCCCGCTGCTCTTCCTTGTGGATCGGTTTTTGAAGATCCTAGCCATTCCTTATTATGGACATTGAAGTCACCAAGAATAGTGATCTCGGAGGAAGGATATTTAGAAATCAGATGGTCGGTTTTTTCAGAAAGGTAGTCAAAGAGCTGGACAAAGTTGTTGTCAGAAGGTGACTGGTAAATGCAACAGATGAATTTAGTTGCAGCCCTGAGAGAGAGTTTTATCCATAGTATGTCTTTTCTTCCAGCTTCTAAATTGGGGAGTTACAGAAATTCTGCAAAAGACAGTGCAACTATTAGAGTTCATCTGTTGGCAATCATTCGAATAATCAATATGGTTGAGTTATATTGTGAGTGGACCATTACAGTCCCTCCGCTGTGACCTTAAGGTCCATTGTGGCTCACGCCTAATTGTCTTATATTTCACCCAACAAGTCAAGTCTCTTTTAGAGGTAAATAATGTTTGTGGGTGAAAGTTGATCCCGACCTCGTGGTGCAAGTTGAACCTTGCCAAAGAGCAGGGGTCTTGTCCTGTCTGTAGCTGGACAAGAACGTGGCATGTGCTTTGCTGTTTCGTCACTCTCCATACACAGCCAGCAGCCTATCGCTTGTCCGAGTCCAATTCTGTGCATGCAGTGACGTAACCATACTCAGGATTATTAAAATCTACCATAAAAGTCAGCCACAGCCATATTTAAAATGCAACACCTCAAGGGCCTCAAAAAGGTGTGAACAGTTATCAGCAGAAGTGTGAGCAGGAACGTAGATGACAGACACTGAAGTGAAAGCAAAGCAGTTAAAAGAACAAACATTCTAGCATACAAAATTTTAGACATCATGTGTTTTGGTTCTGATATTATGGTAGAATATAGGTGATTGCTTTCACAGGAGGGCAGATCTGAGCCCCTTGAGGAGTTAGCAACCACCTCAGACCGGACCAAAAATACTTATGGAATATATAACCTAAAGTTTATTAGTAATTTACTATTCAAGAAAATGTTTTATCAACGTTGTTACCCTCGATTTTTCGATCAGCTTACATTTTTAGGACACCCGGCATATGCATTAACAACTGTGTGCATTTATTTTCAAATTCTACTGGTCTTTGTCGTTTTGGATTTGAAATGTGCAAAACATTGTGGTTTAAATACGATGTGCAGTATCTATGAAAATTCGCTGCAGGGTAAACACCACCCTTGACTCCTTGCTAAAGGTGTTAACAAAATTACAAATTGCTTTAATAATTTATTTAATAGGCAACCCAAACAGGCAGGACCCCAGTTACATGGATTTATATAAGAACTACTAAACTAAGAGAAATTAAAAACTATACATTAACACTAAAAATGAACAAAAAAATAACCAAGATGTTGTGTCCCCACGAAGCAGGGATTCCCTAGAGACTGCGGAAAATGGCCCAACATTAGCATGACTAAATATGTCAGTAGCGGAAGCATTATATTCTGCACAAATAGAATACAAGGGTGATTTCAAAAGCAGATTAGTTCTGGAAATCAGAAGTAAAAAAGTATGAGTAGAACGGGTCTGACAGCCAGGAAGAGGAGAGCGAAAAGGCAGCTGGGAGAGAAGTTCAGGTGCATCAATAATTCCGTGAATAAGCTTAAATAAAAAACACTCACCTGAGAGAGTTTTCCTGTCAGCAAACGACATAAAACCACATCTAGTGAGTAACAAATTGTAAGATATGCCTCTTTGGGGATAGTCAACAAAATAATACAAATACTTCAGAAACCTATGCTGGACAGATTCTAGAAGCGTAATGTGGCAGGAGTAGAAGGGCATTCAGCACAAGCTGGCATATTCAACACGAGAACGGACAAGAGCATTATATAGACAGATAAGAGTTTCAGTAGATGAAAGATTTCCAGCGCTTCTAACAACAAATCCTAGGCTTTTCATAGAAGTTCTAAAGATACTGTTCATATGTAAATTAAACTTCAAGTGTTGATCCATGATCAAACCCAAGTCAGTAATATTAGACACACGTCTAAGATTTTCACCATTCACCTTATAAGTGAAAACCTGCAAGTGATGTTTATTGGAAAAAGACAAAACACTACATTTAGAAAGATTTAGAGGTAACTTATTTATGTCACACCATTCCGAAATCCTATCAATCCTATCCTATCCTGCATGGCCTGACAGTTGACAAGAGAATTGATATTTAGAAAAATGTTTAGGTCAGCAGCATACAATAAATGAGGAATAGAAAACACAGAATCCAAATCATTAATAAAAACGTTGAAGAGAAGGGGACCAAGTACAGATCCTTGTGGGAGACCAGAAGAAGCATAAAACAGGTCAGAAGAACAACCGGCATACCAGACATAATGATACCTATTGAGGAAGTAGGATCTAAACAAGGATATAAGACCATTGGAAAGTCCAAAAGCATGAAGCTTAAGTAACAGCAGCCCATAATCAACTGAGTCAAATGCCTTCGAGAAGTCTAAGTAGACTGCATCAACCTGTCCATTCCCAACAAGACAATACATATTGCACGAAACAAGAAAGGTTGGTCAAGGTCGAACGGCCCCTGAAAAACCCATGCTGACTCAGTGAAAGATACAAACTTACATGAGGAGATAGATACTCAAAAAGTGTATACTCAAAGACCTTAGAAAAGTTCGACATGATTACAACCTGCCTTCTTACGGCGCAGAGTTTAGTGGTTTTCCATATGGAAGGGAAGGTTTGTGTTTTCAGAAACAAGTTGAAAATAAAAAGTAAAGGTTCGGCAAATGCGGAAGCACAATCTTTGATTATGAAACTAGGTATATTATCAGACCCTTGAGACAACTTGGACTTGAGTTTCTTAATAGCAGAAAGTACATCAGATGTATGAATTCGCTTAAATGAAAGGGAATACAGTTTGAAAAAGTGGTAGAAGATTTGAAGGAGGAACTGAAAAACTTAGCAAGACCATCAACTAAACCATTAGGGGAGGACAAGCCCTGGCCATTATATGTCATAAGTCCAGATATCCGAGTCTGCTTCTTTTTAGAATTCACAAAGGACCAAAAAGACTTGGGATCTGCCTGTATGTTAGACAACATTACCTATGTAGGATATATAAGCCTGCAAGGTATCCTTCTTAAGTTGTGCCCGACACTCCGAGAATGCTTTATAATCAACAGCCGACAGTGAGGACCTGTATTTAGAATAAAGTCTCCCTTTGATCCTCAAATTATAGATTATTTTGCTGTTAAACCAAACAAGATACTTAGAAGGAGTAATTTTTTTCTTGGGTACAAAAGCATCAAACAGGATTTTCCGGTAAAACAAATCACAAGCCACATCCACATCAGCGACCCCATACAGAAAAGACCAGTCCATGCTTACATGATAAAGCCCATGAAAATCAGCACTCCTGAAATTATGGGCCGGAATACCATTGGAGAAGTTAAACTGACGAACACATTTAGCAGGCACTTTGATAATTATACATATGGAGGGGCCGAATGGATCCTCTCTAAGAATAGGTGTATCCCTTATCGCTTTACAAGAAACAGTAGACAGAACCAGATCAAGTAGTTTTCTCTATTGATTTAACACCGAATTAAACTGCTGGGCATTATGGAAACACACAGTATTCAACAACAGACAACACCTGCAGTTAACCACAGAACAAGAATCTGAATGAGTAATAAATTCAGGAATGTTAAAAACTCCAAGTATAATAAGTTGTTATTATACAAGAAATCCAATGATTTCAAGTATTCAAAAAATGTAAGATGATCCAGAGCAGTGACAGAGACCAAAGACAAGGAAGCAATATATACATAAAAAATGAAAAGAGAAGAGTTATTGACAGTAATTTTACAACAACAAACAGCAAGCATAGGCAAAGTGCTACGAAGCAACTCAGGTAGTAGGACATTATCCGGATTTAAGTAATTTTGCACAGCCAACAAAGAACCACCACCACAGGAAGGCCATCACATCTAAAGACAGAGAATTTACTAACAAATAACTCTAAATCAGACACACTGTCTGAGAGCCATGTTTCAGTAAATGCTAGTATGTCATAGTTAACAAAAACGTTGCGTTAAAATAATAATACCTAGCAGCATAAAATACGTTGCATAAATATCCCTTTATAACAGAGATAATATTTTCTACATAATAATTTATGCCTTAGACAATTATGCATTTAAATAGGGATTATTTGTGACGGAGATTTATCAAAGTGCCGACAAATAAAATCCGTTTGCACAGTTTTGATATATAATTTTTTATTACTAGCCGTTAAGGACCAGCGCTTGCAGCCTGTCGAGACAACTGGCTATAGATAGATAGATAGATAGATAGATAGATAGATAGATAGATAGATAGATAGATAGATAGATAGATAGATAGATAGATAGATAGGTGCTTTATTTTCCAAAGATAAAAATCTTATTGACAAGCAAAGTGTTAACATATAAAAGTAAAAGTTGTCAAAAGATAAAAACACAAAAATATAAGTTCACAACAAATAGTAATATAAGTGCATAGGTAACTAGTATAACTATATATAAATAACAATATAAAAACAATATAAACATAAATACACAGCTAACTAACAATATAATAAAAACACACAATATATAGAAAGCAGCCCAAATGAAAACAACCAATCGAATCTGTCACAGTAGTGCATCATTACAAAATTCATCTATTGAATAATAACATTTTTCCATTAAAAATTCCTTAAGCTCTTTCCTAAAAATTTCAATGTCACCAATCCTCCTCAAGTTTAGTGGTATCTGGTTAAATATCTTTTTACTATTATATATTAATGACCTCTTTAATAATGATGTGGACGGTATAGGAAGAGGAATGCAGTTCTTTTGTCTTGTATCACGAGAAGACACTGACCTGATTTCATCTTTATATTTTTCATGCATAAGGCATGCAGTCTCCAAAACAAACAGAGACGGTAGGGTCAATATCCGCTCAGAAACAAATGAAGGTCTACAAGAGTCACGGACACTAACCCCACACAAATATCTTATGGCTCTTTTCTGCAGAATAAATACAGAATTGAAAAGATAACCTGCACAAGAGCCCCAGTAACAAATTCCATGTCTTAGATGGGACTCCACAAGTGAGAAGTAAACACTTCTAGATGTACTCTTGTCCAAGCTTTTTGAAACAACTCTTAGTGCGTGACAACCTGATGAAAGCTTCTTACATAGATGATTTATATGTGTTTCAAATTTTAATGATTGATCAATGTATAGTCCCAAAAACCTAACACAGCTCTCGTTTCCAAGATCCTCAGCTGCTAGAGTCACAGCAGGCAGACTACATTTAAAATGCATGATATTAGTCTTAGAGACATTCAAAGTTAACAGATTTGAAATAAACCAGTTTTCTATCATCTTCATATCCTCTGCCACAGTGCACTCCAGTGCTCCAACACTATCACTACTCCACAAGATGGTTATATCATCAGCATAGATAGTCATATGATCCTTAATTTTCAACATAGACAGGTCATTAATATAGAGAAAAAACAGCAGTGGGCCAAGAACAGACCCCTGCGGAACACCATGGTGAATATGTTGGTACCCAGAGCTAATATGACCAAGTTGAACACTCTGCTGACGATCAGATAAATAGGACCTCAACCATTCAAGCAAAGTCCCCCTAAAGCCATAAGTAGGAAGCTTGCGTTACAGTATCCCATGGTCAACACAATCAAATGCTTTAGTGAGATCACAGAACACTGCCGCAGCCACCTGATTGATATTCAGTGAAAGGTACAGATTTTCAAGAAAAGAAAATATTGCATCATTTGTACCTTTTTTAGGTTGAAATCCAAACTGGGAAGGTGTTAGGATCTTGTGTTTACAAAGAAATACCTGCATTCTATTTTTAATTAATTTCTCAACTATTTAAGAGATGGTAGGAAGTAGAGACAGAGTACGAAAACTAATTGGAGAATCTGTTTCACCTCCTTTATATGCAAGAATTACTCTAGCCATTTTCAGAGATGAAGGAAAATATCCCGTTACAATCGAACTATTAATTGCATCTGCCAAGATTTCAAGAACCCAGTTAGGAAGGTGAAGAAGCAGTTTGACAGAGATACCATCCCACCCGATAGAATCCTTGTTCTTAAAGTCATGGAGCACTCCATGAATCTCAGCAGAATCGACCGGCGTAAAAAAGGTGTCAAGGATAAAAACATCATCCATGAAGCCCAGTGGATCCGTCCGAGGGACCCTCCACTGTATCAGCCCAGAAGCAATAGAACAATAATCATCATTGAGATGATTAGGATCCAGTTCAGGAGTCACCCTATGCGAACCATGCCTTCCCGAAAGATCATTAACAATCGACCATGACTCTCTCTGCCTGTTTGAAGACCGCAGTATCCTTTGTCTATAATATTGTTGTTTTGCAACCTTTAAAACCCTTCTGTATATCCGTCGATAATTATTAAAATAGAATATGAAGGAGGCATTGTTACCAGCATATTTTCTAATTGTATGCAGGCAACGCATGTTTCTTGATGATACTTTCAATCTTTTAGTAATCCATGTTTTCTTTATTTTTTTTATGTCCTTCAAAGGAAATGCAATATTGAAGAAGTATATTAATCTATTATGGAACTCGCTTAAGGGATCTGAAGAATTCAATATACAATCACAGCTGTTTGTTGCACATAGTGGTGAAAATATACTGTAGTTATGCGGAGCAAACACTCTTCCACGTTTTTTTTTCAATTTTTCTTTTGGAATCGGTTAAAGACAACTTACATAAGCAAGCTTCATGATCAGACAAACCAGCGTTAACAACGCAACAGTCCAAAACATTCACACCTACATTTGTACATATGTTTTTTTTTTTTTTTTTTGTTCCCTCAGGGCTCGTCCGCGGCCTTGCCGCCCCGATAGCACCGCAACCCTTGGTTGATTGTGCATACCCCTAGTCTTACTCCACCCATTCCAAAATCACTGTGCCTTGAACTAGTCTGCACAGCGATTGGTAGGGTGAAGTTTTATATTGCTCTGTCTCCGGTCTAGAGTGACCGTAGATCAGTTGTCTTTTCCGGTCCAGAGCTATACACTCGCACAAGATGTGCTGGGCTGATTCCTCCCCCTCGCAGCAGAGTCTGCATGCGAGGTCCCCTTCGAACCGCCCCATTTTATGTAGGTGTTTCTTGACGGCCATGTGTCCCGTCAAGAGACCTGTTGTGTTTCTGAGCTGTCCTCTGCTAAGGTTTAGCAGCTCCACAGCTCTCTTTGAACTGGGTCCGTCAATTATTGACTTCCCATGTCTGAGCCCTGGACAGTCCGCCCAGTACACCTTGTGTTGGTTTCTGACCCAGGACTTAATGGCTCCCCTGGCAGTGCTCTTTGACACGCCCAGAGCCGGTTCTGGTCCCATAAATGGTTCTGCTGACCCTCTCTTCGCGAGACTGTCAGCTTCTTCATTGCCTTTGACCCCCGAGTGACCCGGCACCCAGATGAGGGTCACCTCATTCTGCCCAGCCAGGTCGCTCGTCTCGTCTCGGCACTCACTCACCAGCCAGGAATTTACCCGTGGGCTACTTAGTGCCTTAAGGGCTGCCTGGCTGTCTGTGGCTATGAGGATCCGCTTGTTGGTGTAGCCCCTCCTCTTGTTCTCCCGCACACAGTGCAGGATGGCGTACATCTCGGCCTGAAACACCGTTGCATGGGCTCCGAGGGAAATACTGTGACTTACCCTCGGTCCTTCCGAGTAAACACCTGCCCCCGTCCCACGCTCCCCGCCAGATCCGTCCGTGAACCAGACGAGCGCGTCCCGTGGTATGCCCGGCGTCTCCTCCCGCCATGCCCCGCGATCAGGGATTTCCACTGTGAAGTTGTTTTCCCTGCACATTCGCGGGCTCGCGAAGTCTGACCTCATTTCAAGCATGGGTTCCTTCACGATCTCCTGAATTTTGCAGTGGCCCCTGAAGCCTGGGTTGATCTTCAGTCTACCATTGCAGGCTAGTCTGTATAGTCCTAGCCTGGCCTCTCCCATAATAACTAAGTGTAGGGGGGGTAGATCCAGCAACACCTCCATGGCGGCTGTTGGGGTTGAAGACATGGCCCCTGTGATGCCTAGGCAAGCCATCCTTTGGATCTTGCCTAGTTTTTGTTTGGCACTGGATTGTGTCACCTTAGGCCACCAGACCAGTGCCGCATATGTTAACGATGGTCTGACCACCCTTGTGTACAGCCAGTGGGCCATACTAGGCCTTAGTCCCCACGTTTTTCCATATAGCCGCCTAGTGACGGCTAAGGTCATGACTGCCTTACGCAGTATTTTTCCAATGTGACCATTCCAGGTTAGCTTAGAGTCCAATACGACCCCAAGATATTTTACCTCCCTGGCCATTGGAACGCTCCTACCGTATAGAGTGAGAGTTCTGTGGCTTTCACACTTCCTCCTCCTCGTAAACGGCACGACGGTTGCTTTCTCGGGGCTCACCCCGAGCCCTTGATCAACCGTCCACCCTTCCACCACTTTCAATGCAGTCTGCATACGCTCCCACACTGCCTGTGTGACCTTTCCTCGGACTATGATGACAATGTCGTCCGCATAGCCCTGTACCTCATACCCCCCTCCCAAGAGCCTCCCCAGCAGGCCGTCCACGACTAGACACCAGAGCAAGGGAGACAGAACGCTCCCCTGCGGACACCCCGCCGCGACCCCCGCCAGCAGAGTCCCTCCCGCGAGTGAGGTGAACACCGCCCTGTCCCTGAGCATGGAACCGATCCACCTGCAGCAGGTCTCCTCTATTCCACGCTCCCGGGCAGCTGCCAGAACCGATCCGAACGAGGTGTTGCTAAAGGCCCCCTCTATGTCTAGGAAGGCCCCCAGCGCCACCTCCTTGTTCTCCAGCTTATTCTCCAGTTTCAGCACCAGTTGGTGCAGTGCTGTTTCTGTTGAGAATCCTGCTCTGTATGCATATTGTCCGCAGTGTAGAGGATATGCTTCCAGTACACCGCCCCTAATGTGCCGGTCGAGCAGTTTTTCCACTGTTTTCAGCAAGAAGGACATGAGACTTATTGGCCTCAGGGACTTTGCCTGGTCTGTTGGACGCCCAGGTTTAGGAATGAATACAACCCTGGCCAGTCTCCATGCCCTCGGAATGTACCCCAGAGCCAGGCTGGCCCTCATAATGAGGGTAAGCACCGGCGCCAGTATATCTATCCCCTGTTGGAGCATGATGGGCATTATTCCATCAAATCCCGGCGATTTGTATGGCTTAAAGCTGTTAATGGCCCATCTGATTTTGCTCCAGGTAACCACCTCTTTAGCGACTGTCCAGTCTACTCTAGATGCCCGCCTATAAGGCGCCTCTATTTCTGAGTGTTCCCAGTCCGGAGGTGATTGGTTTATTATGTTACAGCCGGGGAAGTGCGTCTGGAGTAAAATTTCCATAGTTTCCTCCCCCGAGCTTGTAAAGCCTCCCGTGGGTGTTCTAAGGGAGCCTATGTTAGTCTGAGGGCCCTTAGACAGGATCTTGTATAGTCGAGCACTCTCGGACGTGTTTTCCACTTCTTCGCAGTGCCTCCTCCACGACTCCTTCTTGGCGTCCCTCAGTCTTTTGTTATAGGTCGATAGGGCCTGTCTATATTCATCCCATGCTCCCGACCTTTTGGCCGCGTTAACAGCTTACGAACCTGCGTCCTCCTTTGCCTGAGGTCCTCGTTCCACCATGGGACGTTCCTGGTGGACACCCTCATTTTCAGGGGGCAGTTGGCGTTATAGGCCGAGGTAATTGCGTCTCGCAATTGGACTGCTGCAATCTCGTTGTACATATGTAGTCTATAATACTTCTGGAGTGCTGGGAACATCTAGTTGGTGAATCTATCAACATATGCAGACAAAAGAATCCAACATACAAGACAGGTTGACAACATTAGAAGAGGCTTTATTTAAATAATCGAGATTAAAATCTCCTGTGAGAATCACAGTAGAATTTACAGGCAACACAGAGAACCATCTCCAATTTTTGAAGAAGAAAACTACTATTAGAAGTAGGCGATCTATAAATGCACAATACATACATATTCAATTTCTTGCAACAAGCAATAGAGAACTCAAAATCCTTTTCCACTAAGAGCTGATTGTACTTATCAACATCAACAAAGTTGTAACATTCTAAAGAGTCTTCTCTTATCATAATCAATGTACCGCCATGAGAAAAACAAGATCTATTAAACCGGGATATTATAACATAGGGGGGCACAGAAAAACCTTCTTCTGGCTTTAGCCAATGCTCAGTTAGCAGCAGTATCTCAGGATTGCCTATACTATCCAAGAATAAACTCAATTCATCAACCTTATTACGTACAGATTGAACATTTAAAAGTACAACTGAGAACTCTACTTTTTTGTACCTAAAAAAGAAGTTTTACCGCTGCCACTAGCATCTTGTCCTACAGTTACCATGGATTCATAAAGTGCTATATTTTCAGGCTCAATAAAAATTAAATTTTTTACAATAGGTTTGCTATTAATAATCTCTACTATTTTCATACAGATTTTAGGATTATTGATCAAGTGTCTTGACAACATATAAGAGTTTAAAAGAGAAATATTACCCTGTGTATAGTTATTAACTTTCATCAGAAAATCACAAATTTTATTATAGAATTTACAAACATTTTTGTAAATTCTACTCCCAACCAGGCCCGGACTCAGAACAGGCAAGAATATAAAATTCGTTTGGGTACAATTTTTAATTTTGTTCCATATCTGTTTTATTTTTGGATATTTCCTTCGAATAAAATCATGAAAACCAGCATTTATAATCACAAAATAACTTTTATCATATGTGTATATATGTGTGCTCTTTTCAATACAAAAGGCGCTTCGAAGGAGACAAGAAAAAGCACACCCGTAGACTGTGCACTCTGCGAGAACAAACAGCATTCAATCGGCTAGGCGCTCTGCTAGAGACAATAACGTCAGACGTCTTGACACTGTTACTACCCCCATACAATTGCGTAAACCAGGGTCGTTGTGCAAACAACTTCCCCCATAGATTACGCAATTTTATATGCAAACTCCAGTTGATTTTTTTGTCCGTGTACATACGTACACAAACATTCCGCCCAAGTACGCAGCCTGTTTAGCGATCATAATTGTTGTTGCTTCGGATTGTGTAAAAAAAAGCAAAAGGTAGCAGAGTCTGGATGAACGAGTGGTTAAATAAAAGGCATATTTTTAGCCATGCAAGTCTCCTGGAAGAACTTGAGTTGAGTTATTGGCAATGGAGTTAATATGTCTCTTCCAGTCAAGATGATGGTCAATTTCTATTCTGAGGAAGTTTGCAGACTGCTGATTTTAATATATTTGACTTACAGGTGAGTATTGATTCTTCGTTTATTTTCTTTAAGTTAAAATGTATTAATTTGGTTTCTTCAATATGCATTATTAAATTGTTATTTGAAAACCATGACCTTGTGTATTAATAGATGATTCAATTTTTCTTTTCAGTTCATTTGTAGTGTTGCTTCTATAGATAACAGATGTATCGTCTGCAAACCATATTAACTTTTCATCTATTAATTCTGGTAAATCATTTGTATATATAATGTATAAGTGGTCCTAATATCGACCCTTGTGGGATACCTTTAATTACCTGTTCCTTTTTGTGATCTATATATGTTGTTAAGTTTCTCAACGATGCTTTGAGTTGGATTTTTCAAGAATGATTTTATCAGTGTTAGTGCTAACCCTCTGATTCCATACATGCTAAGCTTTGAGAATAATACCTCATGCTTTACACTATCAAATGCATTATTCAAGTCTAAGCATAGTAAAGCTGTTTTTTTTTTTTAATTTATTTAAGGCTTCTATAATTCCTTGTAGTGCTTGATAAGTTGCTCTGGTTGTAGATTTAGCTCTCTTACAGCCATTTTGTGTAGCAGAGAGTAATTTATTATTTTCTAAGCAGGAGTTTATTCTAGTGTATATTATTTTTTCAAATAGTTTGCTAAATATAAGTAGAATAACGATAAGCCTATAATTTTTTGTGTCTTTTGTCTCCTTTCTGGTGTATTGCTATTATATCTGCTGCTTTTAGCTTATCTGGAAAGACACCTGTAGACAGGGTAAAGTTTATTATATGCGTTAGTAGATGTTTTTATCTTGAAATATTTTTAACTAATATGACTGAGATGTGATCTTCACCTACCAAAGCAGTGTTTATTGTTAATAAACTCTACTTGAAATCACAGAAACGTATGCTACTCCCTAATAAAAATCATCAATGTCCGGTGTGGGTTCACCTTGAAGTTAGCTGACTTTATTTGTAACTTTTCTTAGGGAAGGTTAATTAATTTCATACTTATGTAATACATTTCTAATTGATGTTTAGTAAATGTCCCACCAGGTTTTCTCTCGTCTGGTGCAGGTTCAGGTTGAAGCTGGATGAATCCTTTACTATAATACATTTTTTCTGCAGAGTAAATTTATAATAAAGTTTTAGTGAAATATTCCATAAGCATTTTTGGCCCTGGCTGAAGTGATAGGTGCAGCTTCAAAGAGCTGCACATCTGATCGGCAGAAAAGACACCGAGTGAAGGAAGCAATGAGAGTAATTGCTATTGCAAATGGAGAATGTCTTCCCTGACAGATTGTAACCTCTCTTTGGAGATGGCACAGATCACAGGCTGCATTATTGTGAGGCAGTTTATACTGCTGAGGGACAAAGAGGTGCAGACGCTAACAAGGTGATAACCAGAACATTTTGGACAGACCGCTTTACCTTTGCAATTCTTAGATATGTGCGCAAACTGCAGCACTTAAAGCTACAGATAAGATCTATCCAGTTGCAGGTCAGTCACTGATATACAGCACTTGACTTCATCAGATTACTAAATGAAATCAACTTCACACAACACACTGGGATTCTGAAGCAAGCTCAAGTAGTCGCAGTGGTTCTTTCTCTTCCAGATTTTCTGAAAGGCCAACAACACATATGCAAGGATTCAGATTCTTAAGATCTGTCACACTGTACTTTCAAGAGAAATTGACACTAGCCATATTTTTGAATTTAGCCATACCATCCACAGAAGAACAGATCACAATCAGACCACAACACAAATGTCACAGCAAGCAGGATTAATGGTTTGATGCGGATTTGCTTTAGTTGTGGCATTAGACTGAATTAAATCTTTCGGCTTGATAAGCACAGAGGCTTTACTTGACACACCTTCAGAAAACAGAGGGGTTTTAATCACAATTGTGGCATCAGTGACCTCGAGAGTTGAAGGCATAGTCTGACCAATAAAACCAGGAACACAAAGGCCTCTAACAAGATTAATATTTGAACCCTTGAAATTATTCACATTCTTTCTTAACTATTCAAAAGCAGATAAGAGTCTATCTATTTTATTATTGAAGACATCGGCTGGCACAAAACTCACCAGCACTAACAGTGGACTGAGCATCATCAATGGTATCAGCAGCACATCCAGACTGGTCAACAACATCACAACCATTGCTGAGATACTTGACTTTGCATTTTCGAAAAGCCATACATTTCTGATCATTGCTGCACAGTTCCTACACAATAAATACGGCATTTGTCACAGTAAGCATGCCTGCCTTTCGTCAGAACTGAATCACCCTTTTTACCGCTATCCATTCTAGAAGTTGCCAATTGTTTGTGTCAAAAAGACTGACTGCAGCCTGTACGTAAACACAGGGAACAAGAAAGTTCACATTAAATTATCAATTTTAATTTCCAACATTTTCTACCAAATAGTACACCACTGGACAAAGTATCAGAAGGAAAGATGAAAAATACACACATTTAGGAGTTTTTGATAGCAGCTCATCCTCAAGTTTTTGAATTGGGTATTGATAACACTATTTTGAATTGAATACTATCAAAAATCACTAACATTATTAGGAATGCATTTTAAAATTATTCACTATCTTACAGTTTACATTCCAATGATCAGTATGATACCAAAATTTACAAATGTTAAGAAGGCAAGACTGGTCATAGTTCAAGGCCACCAAATTATTTCCAGATTCCCATATACATTATGCGCATATGACGTTGATGTATGGCAGGGTTGGTTTTTCCTTCTTTTAGCTTTTAATTAGCAAACTGATGTCAGGGAAGGTCACCCAGTAGGATTGTGTGTGAACAGCACGTCTGGAAGGTCTTTTGAGTCTTGCCCTATTAACATTCACCCCAAATTTATATGAAACACATCACTTAACACTAGTTAAAACAGTAGATATTTGGGGGCTGATATGAACACGTTATTAATTCAGTTTTAATTGATGAAGTGTGGAAGTTAAAATTAAACGAGCTGCTGCTAGAGACCATCGTGGCTGTGACAACAAGCGACATCACCCACAAATGACTCATAAAACTGTTTTCAATGAAAAAACTTGTATGAATCATATCCAAAAACCAGATAAAAACACCTACGAAACAAGTCAACAAACCAGAAGAAACTGAGTGCAATTAAAAGTATTGATACCTACCAGTGTTCCGTTAAAGTACAGGGGTCTTTTCTGGACCCCAGTTAAACCATATTTTGGTTTGCATTCACACAAATGATCCATTAAACCATTACAGTAAAGATAACACTTCCCAATACCTCCTTGTTTTTGTTGAGCCTGTAGTCTTGTTTTTACGACATCCAATGGCGTCACTACAAACAGATTAACCAGCAATTATACATGACACTTAACTAAATATATTCTGTGTTAATACAATTTTTCTTAGGATTTAAATACAATAAAAATTAACTTACTCAAGAGTGAGGTTATGATTGCACCACTACATGATGCAATTGACTGTTGAACAAAAGTAATTTTTGGTGGTGATTCTATTAACTCTGTAACTGTAGCCTCGCCCTCTTCTACCATGTTTTAAGTTACAGTAAAGTAGTAAGTACTATCAGAAAGCAGTAAAATGACTAGGCAATCACTAACTGTATTAAAAAAAAATTATCACGAGTTTGTCTTTCGCGGTCGCGGTGAAACTTGTTAATGTCAAATTTCAATGTCAATGTCAATCAGTGTTGCCAGATGCAAAGAAAAAAGTTCGGGACGCAGCAAGTGCATTACAGAAGTGAATTTTCATAATAATTGTACACGGTTTTAAGGTATATTATTAAAACTAATTCTTTAAATTTAAATGGATCTTGGAGATTGGTTTTAGAGGTCCCAGTAAGCGATGACTTGAAGAAATTTCTATTTTCTATGGAGCTAGAAATTTAAAATTTTGTACATATATGTAAAATACTGCAAGTCGCTTTAAAAAAATTGTGTTACAAATTTCACTAAAGTTACAACGGTTTTCCAGAAAAAAATTAATTATTTACAAACGGAAATACCTGCCAAATTATCAAAATTTCGGGACACATCAAGTGCGTTATAGTAGCGAATTTTTATTAAATGCTTCAAATTTGAATAGCTCAATTTGTTTTTAACCTATAAGGTTCGATGGCCAGGAAATTAGTTTTATCATGAACATTTTTTTACATTTTCAAACATAAAGTTATTTTGATGATATATGGTACATTGTTTCTACTATATAGGTCATACTGGTAACCAAATTTGTTGTCTGTTTTCTTTAAAAAACCCATATTTGGTCTTTAAAACATTTTCATGAAAATTCACCACCATAACGCACTTGCTGCGTCCAGACCTTATTTTTCAGTCAGTTTGTATGGAAGTTAATTGCACTTGTTGATATTAAATCCATACGTAAACATTTAATATAACTTTATTACTTCACTAACTGAATAAACTATATGATACATTTAACTATAATACACTTTATGATATAATAACAATTACAACAGTACACGAGTACATAGCAGATAACTGACCGAGCGTGGAGGACGCGTGTTCACTGTAGCGGTTGGTAGAGAGCAGAGAGGGAGAGAGATCGCCTGGTGTCTCTTATAGTTGCCGTAGTTCTTGACAGCTGGCTGTCGCATAACGTAACGTAACGTTTAACTGTCAAGAGTATTTATGCAGAAACATAGAGTAGTGTTGACGGAAACACTGCGGTCGGAACCACCGTCACATACTCCCCTCCCAGTGGCAACGCTATTAGTTCAAGTATCTTCGTGGAAATCGAACTCTACGTCCATGGCGTGTAGTTTGAACGGAAACGGGAACTTCACTGTCACTTTCAGTTTCACTAGGTGTTGTCTGCTCCTTATCACAAAGAATGAATGCGGGTTTAAGACGGTAAACATAAATTGTCTCTTCTCCGTGTGATTTCTTGATTTTGAAGATTTTGTCAGTTCGGGATAACACTTCAAAGGAGCCGTCATAAACTGGTTCGAGGGTTTTTCGCGGAATATCAATGCGAACAAAAACAAAAGGAGCTTCCACAAGCTTCACAAATATCTTTTTTGCAGTATGATGTTTAAAAGGTACTGGTCGAAGTTTCCTTATGTCTTCTTTCAGCTGAGATATAACTGGTGGAACATCATGAGCTTGTGTGCTGTTGAAAAAGTCGGTGGGAAGTTTGATTGATTCTCCGTAGACTATTTCAGCGGGTGTTGAGCGATATTCTGGAATTATGTACGATCTGAGTCCTAGTAACACAATTGGCAATTTAGCGACCCAGTTTTCGTCCATGTGAGCTTTCAAGGCCTGTTTCAGAACTCTATGCCATCTCTCGATTACACCATTTGCTGCTGGGTGGTAAGCTGTGGTCTTGATGTGGTCTGCACCTAGTGTTTTAGTGAGGTGTGTGAAAAGGTGGCAATCGAATTGTTTACCTCTGTCTGTGGTGATGTATTGCGGAACACCGAAACGAGAGATCCAGCATGATAAAATAGTGTTCGCTACTGTTTCTGCTGTAATATCTGACAATTGAATTGCTTCGGGCCATCGAGAAAATCTGTCTATTATTGTTAACAGATAGCGTTGACCTTGTGATGGTGGTAATGGTCCCACAATGTCAACATTTATATGCGAGAATCTTCTCCTGGCTGGGGTGTATTGTTCAATGGCACTGGAAGTGTGTCTCCATATCTTGACTTTCTGGCAGCGAATGCAAGTTTTAGACCAAAGAGATACATCGCGTTTCAATTTGGGCCAACAAAATCTATCCTGGACCAGATCGACTGAAGCTGATATGCCTGGGTGAGATAAATTGTGGATAGAATCGAAAATCTTTCGGTGAAATTTGAGCGGAATGAATGGGCGAAGTTTCTTTGAAGAAGAATCGCAAATAAGGTTCAATCCGTTGTCAAGAGGCATGTTTTGAAATTTGTATGAGGAAGATTTAGACTGCAGAAGGTGTTTGAGTTCCTTACAAGATGACTGAGCTTGCGCAATTTCTTGGAGTGACACAGTGGAAGAAAGTTAAATTGTTTCAATGCGAGAACAATAGTCTGCGGGAATGTTTGTAGGACCTGGTATGTAGCGAATGTCTGTGGTAAATTGACCTAGGAAGTCTAAATGTCGTAGTTGCCTTGGAGATGCTTTATCGACGCCTTGTTCAAAAGCGTATGTCAAAGGTTTGTGGTCCGTATAAATGGTGAAATGACGACCTTCTAGGGTATATCTAAAGTATTTAACTGCCTGATAAGCGGCTAGAAGTTCGCGATCGTAGGTGCTATAAGATTTTTGGGCTGAAGTAAGCTTTTTAGAGTAGAAACCTAGGGGTTCTAGTGTTTGATCACGTAGTTGTTGGAGGGAAGCACCTACGGCATAATCAAAAGCATCGACATGGAGAATCAGTGGTAGCGAAGAAGACGGATGAGCTATTAGTGTAGCGTTTTTTAATGCCTCTTTCAAACGTTCGAATGCTTCTCGAGTCCACTCGATTTTACGTTTGTCGCGTTTTTTGGGATTCTGGCAGAGGTCGAATAGTGGTTGCTGAATTTCCGCAGCACGTGGAAGAGAACGACGGTAGAAATTTATGAGACCTAGAAATCTTCTGAATTTTTCAATGGTATCGCGAAGAGGTAGGTCGGTAATAGCTTTGATGCGTTCAGGAAGTGGAAATAATCCAGATTTATTTACACGAAAACCTAATAATGAAATTTCGGACACTCCGAATTCACATTTAGATGAATTGATACGAATGCCGTTGTCTTGATTGTCTGAAAAAGTTTTGCTAGATGCTCTTGATGTTCTTTTTCAGAGGCTGATGCAACGAGAATATCGTCAAGATAGGAGTAGGCAAAGTCAAGATGTCTTAAAATTGAATGTAAATATCTTTGAAATGTTTGTGCTGAATTACGAAGGCCAAATGGGGTTTTAACAAATTCGAATAACCCAAATGGAGTTATGACTGCTGTTTTGGGAATATCTTGAAGTGCTACTGGGATGTGATGGAAAGCGCGAATGATATCTAATTTTGAAAAAATACGTTTGCCTTCTTACTAGGCATTAAATTCCTGCAAATTTGGAATGGGGTTGTCTGGGATTGTTTTAGCGTTAAGTGCTCGGTAATCCTCACATGGTCTCCATGAGCCATCCTTTTTTGCACCATGTGGAGGGGAAAAATCAGATAATTTTTAAATTAGAAAGGACTGACCTGTTTAGATATTCGTTTTCTGTGGGCATGAGCACGTGCGTGGAAGTAAGACGACGTCGGCTGGAACATCAGGCTCGGCATCTTCGGCTTGCGGCACGGGGTCACCAATATGGAAGTTAATTGCACTTGTTGATATTAAATCCATACGTAAACATTTAATATAACTTTATTACTTCACTAACTGAATAAACTATATGATACATTTAACTATAATACACTTTATGATATAATAACAATTACAACAGTACACGAGTACATAGCAGATAACTGACCGAGCGTGGAGGACGTGTGTTCACTGTAGCGGTTGGTAGAGAGCAGAGAGAGAGAGAGATCGCCTGGTGTCTCTTATAGTTGCCGTAGTTCTTGACAGCTGGCTGTCGCATAACGTAACGTAACGTTTAACTGTCAACAGTATTTATGCAGAAACATAGAGTAGTGTTGACGGAAACACTGCGGTCGGAACCACCGCCACAGTTTGTATAATATTTTTCACGTAAGATGGGTACTATGACAGTTCTAAGTGTAAAAGGAAATCTTTAATTTATTGGTAGTGTCACATTTGTCTATGAGAAATAAGTTTATGGATTTTGTAACTTCTATGGTCAGTTGTAGTATAATGTTGGTGACAGCGAACACTCTGGAATTATATTCTAGAAGGGACCAGAAGTGACAGGTGTAGAAAAGTGTAGAAGGTCTAGAATCTCTATAGAGAGTATAAATAGACGAACGGTACATAGCGTGAGTCAGTTCAGTATTGAATTAGTGTGGTGCAGAGTAAGTGATCATAGAGTATTAAGCGAATCAGAAGTAGTAAGTGTTGGTGTATAAGAAGCGATCATAGAAGGCGGATAGTAGAATATAGTTCTATGTACATTTGGTTATAGAGAGAAATATTTTAGTTGATGTGCTTATGGTGTTGTAAAATAGTTGGTTATAATAGATAGTAGTTTGAAAAGCTGTGTTTTGATAGTCAACGAATCCAGAATCCCGTAGAACGCAACAACTGTTGTCAGAAGTGGGATTTTCAAGCTGCTAAACTGTGTACAAGCTTTAAGTACGTCTATGCCTAAGACACGGAGCGCAACAGTCAATAATGGATGTTCAGCTATTGGAATTGATTAAAGAAATAAAAAAAGAGGCCAGAAAAAGAGATGAAAAAGACAGAAAAAGAGATGAAAAAGCCAGAAAAAGAGAATAGGAGGATGTTGAAGAATTTCTATAATTTATCGATAGCAGTTTTTTTATTTCTGTTGTGTTTTCTAATAAATTATACTTATTCACACCTTTTTCCTGATTGTCAAATTTGACCTATACATAACTTTATTAGCAAATATTTAATTTTCGATGATTTGTAGTACTAAGATTGATAAAATATGTTTCTTTACTTATTCGTGTTTTTCTTAAAAACAACAAAGTTTTTTTTTTAAATAACAGGAGTAACAAAGTTTTAGAATTAAATTCCTCATAAAATGAAATATTTTCTTAAATCCACCAGCCTGTTAAAAAATTGTGACATTTTAAGGGCGCATCGCCCCTATCAACCTTTTCAAATTCCGTAATTGAACTCTACTTAAAATTGATTAATACTCTTGGTACACTAAAAACGGGTACTAAATTTGGTTCTTGTAAGTTAAAGTATTACAGAGATATTGATTTTTTTCGAAATTTAACACCACACTTTGAAGGCCAATAACTTCTCAGGGGTGCAACTTAATATAGGAGTAAGTTGCGTTAAATCACCATATTTTACTTTTACCTACATGCCCCTGCTATGTGTCGGTTCTTATGCGAAACACCCTGTATACATTTTTTTGAATGATATAGAAATTAAGAAACTGCAAAGATCCTGTATACATTTTTTTGAATGATATAGAAATTAAGAAACTGCAAAGATATGAAATATTGAATTTATCTTAAAAATTTATTTTCCACCATTTAACTGGCCTTTTACATATTTTCTTATAAAGAAGCCCAACAGGCTAGAATTTGAACTTCAATCACTCACCCTTGTGTAGGTTACCATATTGTTCCAGTGGCACACACACCTGTAAACTCAATTTCAGATACGTAATAAGTCAGCACTTCGAGTATTGCATATTTGTTCAGATTAAGTATGTACTTATAACAAATACAAATGTCTGAGTAACATATTAATAAAACAATTAAAATTTCAATAATATACAAATAAAATAAATAAAGATACAGTTCTTGGAGTTGCCAGAAAATTTAATAGCCAAATACAAAGTTTCCGAGATGAATAATCGCGGTTACCCCACTGAAGTAACTTGAAATTTGGCTAGACTATTGATCCTACAGGCTTTCAGTGTGGCATTAAAGGAATTGCATTACATAATAGTACTTACACCTTCATAGAATACAACTAAATTGGACAGAACATGCTACAAAATCACACTCACTTGCATTTACACAAAACTACAACTGAAAGTCATCTATCATCCCTTGTATGATTGATTTCTCCTCTGCCCCAGAGGACTTGTTAGTGAATTTTCTTAGAAAAAATTCACAAATGAGGAGATCTCGACTTTTGAATTTTGAAAAAATTTATTCAAATGAGCGCGATCTAGGACCCCTAGAACCCATATCCGGGGTCAGTTTCAATTTTTATATGTTTATATATATATATATATATATATATATATATATATATATATATATATATATATATATATATATATATATATATATATATATATATATATATATATATATATATATATATATATATATATATATATATATATATATATATATATATATATATATATATATATATATATATATATATATATATTTATATATATATATATATATGTATCACACCGATAACTCAAAAAATAATGGGCCGATTTTGATAAAATTTGGCATGTACCTTTTTTTTGTAAATGGCTTGGATAAGTTCGTTAGCCAGGAAAATCTCACGAGGTTTTCCGGGAAAATTTTGAGTTTTCATTCGAAAAAAATTCTTATCTCAAAAAGTAATAAGCCGATTTGAATAAAATTTGGCATGTACCTTTCTTTTGTAAATGGCTTTGACAAGTTTGTTAGTCAAGAAAATCGGACGAGGTTTTCCGGGAAAATTTTGAGTTTTCATTCGAAAAAAATTCTTATCTCAAAAAGTAATAAGCCGATTTAAATAAAATTTGGCATGTACCTTTCTTTTGTAAATGGCTTTGACAAGTTTGTTAGTCAAGAAAATCGGACGAGGTTTTCCGGGAAAATTTTGAGTTTTCATTCGAAAAAATTTTTTATCTCAAAGAATAATAAGCCGATTTTGATAAAATTTGGCATGTACCTTCCTTTTGTAAATGACTTTGACAAGTTTGTTAATCAAAAAAATCGGACGAGGTTTTCCGGAAAAATTTTGAGTTTTAATTTGAAAAAAATTTTTATCTTAAAAAATAAGAAATCTATGATAACCAAATTTGGTAGGTAGGTTTACGATATAAAAAGTAAACTATACACCAAAATTTAGATTTCTATGTTACAAGAAAAAAAAGTTATAATAAAATATTTTGTGCCAGATCATTTCTATGAAAATTCACTACCATAACGCACTTGCTGCGTCCAGGCTTTTTACTTCTAAAGCTATGTCCATATCCTGATGCCCGATGTTTTTCAACAACAGCTTGGATATTCTGGTTGTAAAGGCATACTTTGGCAAAGTATCTGATAAATTGCAAGTTTTATTGTACATTCATCTTCCCACCATATACTCAGGTCCACATTTTCTGCATTTTATCGTGATACTTCTCACAGCATTAACTTCTCCCATAGGAGTAAAAAGCCCGAGATGTTGCTTAGACAATTCTATAGATTTGCAGTATTCTTGCACTTGTCTAGTCCATCAGTGGTGGTGGTTTATATTGCGCTCACTTAGGTACTATTGAACATAACACTTTTTTTTAATCATATATTATACAATGTAGGTGTACTTAATTCGTAAGATGATCCAGCCTCAAGCAAAATTGGCGAAGCCATCGTCAGTCCCAACTACAAGAGATACTTTAAAACTTGTTTGTTTACTGGGTGAGTTTTAGTTTTGGATAACCTGACACCATGTTTAGTTACTTCTGTACTCTGGATCTATGTTTGCAATTACACACTGTTCTCCGTGTTCAGGTCACATTATTATTTTTAGTTAATTATGTTAGAATATAACCTTATATAACATTGACAGCAGACCGTTCAGGTTGACATTAATTTTCATTTACGTCTATAGCGGCCATCTTGCCATTTGCCATCTTCCCTCCCGGGCAGCATGGACATGCGTTCTATGCCTAAAGAAGGGATTGCCTAAATATAGAATTTTCTGATGTGTTTACCATGGACAGGTAACAGAATCAAACATGCAAAATAGTTACTATTATAATTCTCACCACTATACCGTAATCATCATCTATCTTTTTTATTAAATTTTAAAGTTATATAATATTATAAGGGCATCTCAAGCACATTCTGAGCGAATATTCGGAATAATAATCTATTCAAATATTCTCAGTATACTGATGAGAAATTTTCTTAGGATGTGATTGAATGAATGTACTCAGAGTATTCAAGATTGAAGTTTGAAATTTCATAAATGTTATTAGAACATTCCGAAACAAATATTCTGAAAAAAGAATGTTCTCACATTGTGAGAACATTCTGAGAATATCTTATGCTGTATGGAACAAAATGCTGACTGTAGTAAGTGAATACATTCTTACTTGTATTCTGCATATATGTGATATCACAGAGCACAGAACAGCAACGCATACCATAACCATGGAAGAGAACTTGCCACTGCACACGATAGGAGCGGAATGAATTACACAGGAATCAGGTTGTACAATAAGTTGACACTGCATATAAGAAAGATGAGCAACAGGAATAACTTCAAAATGGGTGTCAAAATGTACCCGATGAGTGAACCTTTTTATACGATTGAGGAATATATGAACTATTGTCAACTTCCGTAGCCACCTATTTTATTCGATGATTTTTTTATATGCGTTTTAATGTTTGACGTATCATGTATATTTTGATGGTGAAGTAAAGAACCATAAGTATGAACTATATATATATATATATATATATATATATATATATATATATATATATATATATATATATATATATATATATATATATATATATATATATATTTATATATATATTTATATATATATATATATATATATATATATATATATATATATATATATATATATATATATATATATATATATATTTATATACAGTGTGGAACAGCCAAATGGAATAAATTCGATAACGGATAAATGAGGACGTGTTGGGAAAAACGCTTGGACGTCGATTTGTATTTTTAACTGCGCATCTTTTTCAAGAAAAAAAAATTATTTAGGGTGCGTCATGTGACAGTGGCCAATACCAACTTTCTTATTTTAAATACAAGCCCCTGTATATTATTAATTTTTTGGATTCTTCAGAAAATTCTAGACATAATTCATGTACAATGTCCTATACCTATCTTCAACTGTTTCGGAAATATTAAGTATTTTCAGATTTATTACAAAAATTAACATTAAAAATAGAAAATTATTTTATTTCACAAATTCTAATAAGAAATACTGATTATTTCTTAATAATTTAAAAAAACAAAAAAAAATTAATGTCAATGTAGTAAATGTTCAAATGCTCGCCACGAACATCTTGGCAACATGCTAATCTGGTATAGAAATGTCTTCTAACATTACTCAACATCTCAGGCGTGACTGATCTAATCGCAAGCGTGATTCGTCTTTTTAAGTCATCTAAGTTGAGGGGCTTAGTTTTGTATACAATACTTTTGACATATCCCCACAAAAAGTAGTCTAATAGCGACAGATCAGGAGATCGTGCTGGCCATTCTATCGATCCGCGCCTCCCTATCCACCGATTTGGAAAAATTTGGTTCAGGTACTGCCGGACATTGATTTGGTAATGGGGCGGTGCTCCATCTTGCTGAAACCATATTTTATTGGCAGGAACTTGTGGGTTTGCTGGATCTGGATATAAGTTTGTCAAAGTTGGCACGACATTATTTTGGAGCAGTTCTAAATATTTATCCCCATTCAAGTTGCCATCAATGAAAAAGGGACCTACGATATGATTTCCAACAATTCCTGCCCAAACATTAACTTTTTCAGGATATTGCGTATGTTCCTCTCTCATCCAATGAGGATTCTCATTAGACCAATAGCGGCAATTTTGACGATTAACATGACCGTGAAGTGTAAATGTGCTCTCATCAGAAAACAAAACATCTTCTAATTGGATCACATTGTTATCTAACATTGCCATCATTTGTTCACAAAAATACGTTCTCCTATCGAAATCGTCCTTCATGAGCTCCTGAGTTGGTATCATTTTATAGGGATGCATTTTACTTTCCTTTAATGTTCGAAAAATTGCTGTGTGGCTAACGTTGAATAGTTGGGCTGCTTGTCGACCAGAAGTATGTGGGTTTTCTTGAAACTCAAGCGTAATATCCAATTTCGTATCATCATTTACTGCATTGGCAGCTACTTTTTTTATCTGTCTCACATGACCAAGCTCGCGAAACTGCTTTTCTATTTTGCTAATTGTTCCTTGGGATACAGGCGGCAAATTTGGAAATTTTTCGTGAAATAAGCGAGACACTTCCATCTGTGTCCGTGTGTTATCTCCATAACCAATCATTTGTAGAATGGTTATTTTGTGCATTTCTGTTAAATGAACCATTTTTCTGATATTATTACGTACAGTTAACGAAATTCAAACGACAATAGCACTGACACTAATCACTACTGTCATGCAGGCAGACAACAAGTTGCTAAGGCTACGAGTTTTATACGAACAGAAAGAAAACTGTTTTTGTTTTTGTTTCATTTCATATCAGTAAAAAGAAACGCAGGAATGGTTTTTGTTTACTTTCTCATTATCAAGAGCTGAATGGGAAATAAGTATTGAATGCAATGTAGCGAATTTGTAAAATAAAATAATTTTCTATTTTTAATGTTAATTTTTGTAATAAATCTGAAAATACTTAATATTTCCGAAACAGTTGAAGATAGGTATAGAACATTGTACATGAATTAATGTCTAGAATTTTCTGAAGAATCCAAAAAATTAATAATATACAGGGGCTTGTATTTAAAATAAGAAAGTTGGTATTGGCCACTGTCACATGACGCACCCTATATAATTTTTTTTCTTGAAAAAGATGCGCAGTTAAAAATACAAATCGACGTGTCCAAGCGTTTTTCCCAACACGCCCTCATTTATCCGTTATCGAATTTATTCCATTTGGCTGTTCCACACTGTATATATATATATATATATATATATATATATATATATATATATATATATATATATATATATATATATGTATATATATATATATATATATATATATATATAATATATATATATATATATATATATATATATATATATATATATATATATATATATATATATATATATATATATATATATATATATATATATATATATATATATATATATATATATATATATGGCAAAGCGCCATCTCTGGTGTTGTGACGTAGAAGGTACAGCAAGAAGCAAGCAGTGAAAAGAAAACTAGCGTGCGAAAATAACTACTCCCCTTGCTAGTACCGCGACTGGCAGTGAATTACATCGCTCACTAGCTACCATCATATCACTCCTGCCGGTATACTTGCGGTAAGATGTAAAGCAGGAGATACAGACCAGTTTCGTCCGCCTTAGGACTCCTCAATATGACATACCTGCGCTCCAACAAGTTCACCTTAGGGCAGGCGGTGACATAATATGCAATGGAAAATAGCGCAAAGCGTCATCTCTTGTGTTGTACACAAAGTTCAGCAAGAAGAAAGCTGTGTGAAGAAAACTAGCGAACGAAAACAACTGCTCCCCTGACATCTACTTCCGGTACAACCGGAAATATCATTACTCTGAAAATATTTTAGGCGAGTGTCCCCCAATTGCATTAGTACAGTACCAAATTATGAGATTTTTCCTTATGACGGTTTTCCCATAATCAATCGATGCAGTTCCCGGTGGTTCGCGCTGTAGAGGTACTCTCTATTACCACAAGATATTTGATAAATGCCATATTTTTGTCGGAAGTCAATAGCATGTTTTCGTGGACCCAAAAGGTTCTTCTGATTGTGGACTGAACGCTAAGGTCATTACCTGTCAATATTTTCTCTAACCCCCCTTGTAAAAAAATTGCATCATCCGGTATTGCATCATTAGATATTGCATCATCGGTACTACATAATTTGTAGTAGTTTAGGTATACAGATACAGGGTTGCCCAATAAGCGCGCTTCGGTCCATAGTTACTAAGCCGTTGTACTTGAAAAAAATAATTCTCAATGAAACTTATAAACGTGTGATCTTTGGTACTACCCAAAATTATGTTTTAATATACAGGGTGCACAAAAAAAGTGTAATACCAAAAATGGAATACTATAGTTTTTTATGTGGTAGATGAACCCTCTGTAGGTTCTATATTCAACTAAAATTGTGTAAGATTGTCAAATGCAGTGTTTCCGAGTTATTAATTTTTCTTTAAAAATGTAGTCAAAAATATACTTTCTTCATACTGTTGTATCTTTGCCGCTGTTCGTTAGTTACACTGAAAAATGTACGTGCAATCTAATATTGGCCTAGTTCATCCTGAACTGTCTTTGCATTTGGATTTGTTCATACAGGGTGCTCAAAATTGCTCTTCACACATCCCAACATTCACCTTCATTTTAAAATTTCTTAAATACAACAGCCTGTATATTATTTTGACGTTATAAAGCTTAACGTGTGCTCATTCAGAAAATACCATGTTTGCCGTATCTATCTCAATCTACTTTTGAGACTGGTATTTTCTGAATAAACGCACTTTAATAAGCTTTCTAACAGCAAAATAATATACAGGGTGTTGTATTTAAGAAATTCAATTAAAATGAAGGTGAATGTTGGGATGTTTGAAGAGCAATTTTGAGCACCCTGTATGAACGAATCCAAATGCAAAGACAGTTCAGGATGAACTAGGCCAATATTAGATTGCACGTACATTTTTCAGTGTAACTAACGAACAGCGGCAGAGATACAACAGTATGAAGAAAGTATATTTTTGACTACATTTTTAAAGAAAAATTGATAATTTTGAACACCCTGTATGAACGAATCCAAACGTAAAGACAGTTTAGGACAAACTGGGCCAATATTACATTGTACGTAAAATTTTCAGTGTGGCAGAGATATAACAGTCTGAAGAAAGTATGTTTTTGGCTACATTTTTAAAGAAAAATTAATAACTCGGCAACACTGCTATTGACAATCTTACAAATTCTTAGTTGAATATAGAACCTACAGAGGCTTCATCTACCGTATAAAAACTATAGTATTCCATTTGAGAAAAATATAATTTTTGGTATTACTCTTTTTATGTACAGCCTGTATACTTAAAAATAGTTTTGGGTAGTAGCAAAGATCACACGTTATAAGTTTAATCGAGAATTTTTTTTGCAAGTACAACGGTTTAGTAGCTATGGACCGACGCGCGCTTATTGGACAACCCTGTCTAAATATGATAATTTTTCCATACAGTTATTAGCGACAGTTAATGATGAAGACAATGTCGTTGTAGAAATACGTATCTACCGCATAATTCTCTCTTATTATTTTGTGGTTTTTGAGATGACTCCGATTTTGTTTCTGTAGATATTGATTATGATTGACAGAAGACTTTCGTTTAAAATGGGGCATATATTAAGTGTATGTAGGTGAAAATCTTATACAGGATTCGTGGACCCATTTGTCGCGCAACTACTTATTTTAGTTTAACTTAGTGCCTGGATTGATTTTAAACGGCCTTTTGAGATTTTACAGGTTTTTTAGTGAACATCCAACGGATTTATCAAAACGCTAAGCACGTTCTTGAGTTAATGCTAGCTACTTATAGAACATCAAATGATCGATTGCCTTTCACGTTAAAATTTCCATTAATATCACTACACTCGGTTGCTTTATTTCTCATGGAAAGCCATTATGTTTATGAGGTAGGTTACCTCCCAAGTAGATTTTTATATTATCATTAGTGTTAATTATATAATAAAAATATTCTAAAATAATATTTAATTGATTGTGCAACTACCCCGTTGTAATTTATATAGTTAGACTAGCTTACCAGACAAATATTTAATTAAGGCGTGTAGAATCTGAGACTGGCATGTTATATTAATCTAATTTGGAGAAGAAAGTACAAAAATATTAAATACAATCATTGAAAGAATGTTTTATGTATATATTATTATTTCCCTCTTAGTTAATTTTCTAAAAAAAATCACAATTGAGGAGATCGCGATTTTGTGAATTTAAAAAAAATTCTTCAAATCATTGCAAACTAGGCGCCCTAGAACACATATCCGGGGTCAGCTTAAATTTATATATGTTTATATATACAGGATAGTTCAAATTCGAGGCTCATCATTGGGATCTTGTAAATCGTAAGAGATACGAGGATGGTTAAATTGGGGCAAAGTTGCAAGTTTTTATGGTGAAAATTTGAGGTGTCATTTTTAACTATCATATTGTTAGGACACTTTTTGATGGCCAATCCAAATCTGTCATTCTATCTTCCAACGCGTTCTTGATGCAAGAGTTACAATACTTAACTTTGATTTTCCTTATGGGCACCAAATCGAAGTTTTGCATTTTTAAAAAGTCTTTAAAAATGATAGACTTATCACACGATACAAAACCTGCTATCAAAAGTTGGAAAAAAAATTGCGAAGAGTGCCTTGGAAGGGACGTCAATATATTTGTTTAACGATCTTAATATTGACAAATCAGCCAAACTTGAATATTTATAGTATCTCTGTACATTTTTTTTAACGTCGGCCTATTTCCGCGACTATGGCCTACCACTGACGCCAGGGAGCAGTTTCACCCAACTATTCTGGAAATTTTGCCGAATCCCTGCCTTTCTGTAAGGAAGGTTGGGATTTTTAACGTGCTCATGGACACGGGACCGACGGCTTTACGCCCCCTCCGAAGGGCGGAACGTGCAGACAATCGACTTGCTCAAATACGATGCCAGAACCTCGGTTGATGTTAATGTTACAGTTTGTACTGAAAAATTGAAAGGAGTACCCTGTGATCGAACCCAGTACCCTTCGGTTCAGAGGCACACGTTCTTACCCCTGAACCACCGAGGTTCTCTCTGTACATTGTCCCCGTGGCATTTATTTGAAAACCATGAGCTTTACAAATGAATAAAGGAAAGACATGATAAAAATGAATTACCAAATAATAGAAATGCTAGATTTACTAGAGAAAACTATTTAATTGAATATCCGGAAAGGCGGCAACCACGCTAATCATAATTAAAATTGAAATGCGACTGTAGTTATTCGGACCCGTTTTTTAGTCAATTTTCTTTAAAAAAAATACACTAATGAGGAGACGCCGACTTTTGAATTTTGAAAAAATTTCTTCAAATAAGCACGAACTAGGCCCCCTAGAACCAATGTCCATGGTCAGTTTCAGTTTTTATATGTTTATGTACATACATACATACATACATACATACATATATATATATATATATATATATATATATATATATATATATATATATATATATATATATACAAGGTAGCGCATTGAAAACGAAACAGACCGATTTGCGTCCAGATAATTTTTTTTTTAAGAAACGCTGAAACACTTTAGTTTTAATATTGAGGGGGACATGTTTTGACATAAAACTTAACTTTGTTACATCAACTCCTTAAGGGTTGTGATAACAACCCTTATATTTTAAATAGGGAACATGGGTCAAGTGTTACATCATTTGGAAGCCCTTTCTTTTATGAATTCAGCACACTAATTTTTTTGGAAGTTTTATCAACTCGTTTGAAAATTATTTACAGTTGGAGTTGCAAGAACGTATTTCATTCATTGTGAAAAGAAATGCACTAATTAGTCAATTTTTCGTAACAAAAAACTAAAAACAAAACCAAACGTTCAAATGTTTATTCAGTTAAGTGTTCAAATTGTTGACCACCAGCTTCCATACAAAAGTACAAATTTTGTTCAAAACGAGCTCTGACATTTGTGGAGTTATTAGACGGCATTCTTCAACAATGCGTCGTCGTAATTTTTCCAGAGACTCCGGTTCTGTTGCGTAAATTCTATTCTTTAAATGACCCCATATAAAGAAGTCTTAAGGAATTAAATCCGGTGATCTAGGGGGCCACTCAATAGCACCTCTTCGCCCAATCCATTGTCCTGGAAACTCTCTGTTAAAAAACTCCCTAACACGTTGTGAAAAATGCGGAGGAGCTCCATCTTATTGAAACACTAATTGGTTTTCTTGTTGGAGATCATCATTTTCAACAATGTCAATTAGTAGAGGGTAAACGATATCTTCTGGTAACTCCAAATACGTTTCGCTACTCAAATTGCCATTAGGAAAATTGGTCCGATTAAACGGTCTCCAAAAATGCCAGTCCAGACATTCAATTTCTGTGGAGTTTGAGTGTGGACTTCGTGAAAATTTCTTGGATTATTATGTGCCCAATAACGACAATTATGATGATTGACTGTAGAGTTTAATAAAAACGTACACTTGCCTGAAAAACAGATATTGAAGAGAAAGTTCCCGTTATCAGCTATTCGTGCAGTCATAACTTCACAAAACTCCAGCCGCCGATAAAAATCATCTTCATTCAGTTGTTGTACACACAAGATAAATTTTATACGGTTGAAATTTATGATGCTTCAATATTCGCTGAATAGTTCTTCTTTTGATGTTTGAAACAGTGGCCAATTTTCTCGTGCTCAGAGTCGGGTCTGCAGCAATTTGTCCTTAAGCTGCAATCTCAGTAGTCTCATTTCTAACCGGAAATTCACGTTCAGGATCCCGTTTTTGTTGGCTTCTGAACCACTTTGTCGAAACTTAGCAACTAACGCCAAAATGTATTTTCTGTTAATATGTCTGTTCGGATGTCGTTTATTAAACACATTTGCGGTACGGTTTGCACAGTCATCGTTTTTGAAAAAAAGAGTAACTATTTCAACTCTTTCTTCTACAGAATACACCATTGTGAAATTAATTTTCGGTCGTACTATAAGTATCAAACCGACCGATAAACTGAAATAATAAACCGCATTTCTCTCATTCCGATAAGAAATGTTTTGATAGTCAATTTTTTGTTTACAAACCAACAAAACATTGACTATCAGCACATTTCTTATCGGAATGAATGAAATGCGTTTTTGCATCTTCAACTGTGAATAATTTTTAAACGAGTTGATGAAACTTCCAAAAAAATTTGTGTGCTAAATTCAGAAAAGAAAGAGATTTCAAATGATGTAACACTCGACCCATGTTCGATATTTAAAATATAAGGGTTGTTGTCACCACACTTAAGGGGTTGATGTGACAAAGTTGAGTTTTATGTCAAAACATGTCTCCCTCAATATTAAAATTGACGTGTTTCAGCATTTCTTAAAAAAATTTTCTCTGGACGCAAATCGGTCTGTTTCGTTTTCAATGCGCCATCCTATATATATATATATATATATATATATATATATATATATATATATATATATATATATATATATATATATATATATATATATAAACATGTAAAAATATGAACAGATCTTAGATATGTGGTCTAGGAGCCCTAATTTGCGCTCATTTGAAGAAAAATTCGGAAAGTCTTACAATCGTTACCTTTTTATTAGTGAATTTTCTTAATAAAGATTCACTAATAAATGAAACTGTGATTTAAAAAAATTGTGGCATTTTCTATTGTAGGCTGAGCACTTTTTAACAACTCCTCATATATTTTACTGTTTATAGTGTTACATCGGGTTTCTCCATGATACAAGTAACTTACTTTCCTTTATTGGCTTTGGCACTTAAGATCTTTAAATATTTATCAACAAAAACAGTCAATTTACAACGTATCAAGAATAGAGACATGCCTTGGCTCTAACTTAGGCTATTTGTTATTTCACTGATCATACCAAGGATACTTCCTATCCAACAACAAGTTTACTATAAATAATATTCCACAGAAAAAGTTATAATTAACGTTTACTTGAGAAAGCACTTGATTAGCTGAGCTGAATGAATCTTTCTTCGTTACCACCTGTTGGTTGAGAGTTTGCGTCCTTGTGAGTGAGGCCTACTCTCTCCTCTGGTCCTAACCACCGCGACGCTGGTTCTGTTGATCCAAACCTGACGTCGTTTTCACACGCACAACACGTTTTGTCTCACTGCCAAACCAAACTCGTATCAGCGTTGTAACAGCTAGAAACTCGGCACGCTTTCGCTGATTATGTGATGTGATTCGCCGGTATTAAACACTTCAACGCATTGAAATCATGTATGGAATGCTTCTTGAAAGTGTCCAACATTTTGTCAGGGTAAGTGTAATTTAATTTTTTGTGAGTGTTTGAAATCTGCCTTTGATGGGAAGATTTTAAAAGCTAAGTAGTGAATTTTTATTTTTAAAAATTCACTAATAGAGAGGTATCGATGGTGAAATTTTCAAATGAGCGCCAACTAGGACCCCTAGAACCCATGTCCGGGGGCAGTTTGAATTTATATATATATATATATATATATATATATATATATATATATATATATATATATATATATATATATATATATATATATATATATATATATATATATATATATATACAGGGTGGCGCATTGAAAACGAAACAGACCGATTTGCGTCCAGAGAATTTTTTTGTTAAGAAACGCTGAAACACGTCAATTTTAATATTGAGGGGGGCATGTTTTGACATAAACCTCAACTTTGTCACATCAACCCCTTAAGGGTGATGATAACAACCCTTATATTTTAAATAGGGAACAGAGGTCGAGTGTTACATCGCTTGAAAGCTCCTTCTTTTCTGAATTCAGCACACAAATTTTTGTTGGAAGTTTTATTAACTCGTTTAAAATTTATTTACAGTTGAAGATGCAAAAACGCATTTCACTCATTCCGATAAGAAATGTGCTGATAGTCAATGTTTTGTTGGTTGGTAAACATGGTAAGAACATTTCTTATCGGAATGAGAGAAATGCGGTTTATTATTTCAGTTTATCGGTCGGTTTGATAATTGACAGTACTACCGAAAATTAATTTCACAATGGTGTATTCTGTAGAAGAAAGAGTTGAAATAATTACACTTTTTTTCAAAAACCATGACTGTGCCAACCGTACCGCAAACCTGTTTAATGAACGACATCCGAACAGACGTGTTAACAGAAAATACATTTTGGAGTTAGTTGCAAAGTTTCGACAAAGTGGTTCAGTAGCCAACAAAAAACGGGATCCTGAACGTGAATTTCCGGTTAGAAATGAGACTACTGAGATTGAAGTTTTAGGACAAATTGCTGCAGACCCAACTTTGAGCACGAGAGAATTGGCCACTGTTTCAAACATCAAAAGAAGAACTATTCAGCGAATATTGAAGCATCATAAATTTCACCCGTATAAAATTCATCTTGTACAACAACTAACTGAAGATGATTTTGATGGGCGGCTGGTGTTTTGTGAAGTTATGACTGCACGAATAGCTGATAACTGGAACTTTTTGTTCAATATCTGTTTTTCAGACGAGTGTACGTTTTTATTAAACTTTACAGTCAATCGTCATAATTGTCGTTATTGGGCAGATAATAATCCAAGAAATTGTCACGAAGCCCACACTCAAACTCCACAGAAATTGAATGTCTGGACTGGCATTTTTGAAGACCGTTTAATCGGACCAATTTTTCTTGATGACAATTTGAGTGGCGAGACGTATTTGGAGTTACTAGAAGATATAGTTTACCCTCTACTAATTGACATTGATGACGCATTGTTGAAGAATGCCGTCTAATAACTCCACAAATGCTCCAGAATGTCAGAGCTCGTTTTGAACAAAATTTTTACTTTTGTATGGAAGCTGGTGGTCAACAGTTTGAACACCTACTTAACTGAATAAACATTTTTGAACGCTTGGTTTTGTTTTTTAGTTTTTTTAACGAAAACTTGACTAATTAGTGCATGTTTTATTACAATGAATGAAATACGTTCTTGCAAATCCAAATGTGAATAATTTTTAAACAAGTCGATAAATTTCCAAAAAAATTAGTGTGCTGAATTCAGAAAAGAAAGAGTTTTCAAATGATGTAACATTCGACCCATGTTCATTATTTAAAATATAAGTGTTGTTATCATCACCCTTAAGGGGTTGATGTGACAAAGTTGAGTTTTATGTCAAAATATGCCCCCCTCAATATTAAAATCGACGTGTTTCAGCGTTTCTTAAAAAAACAATTTCTCTGGACGTCAATCGGTCTGTTTCGTTTTCAATGCGCCACCCTGTATATATGTATCCAACCGATAACTCAAAAAATAATTAACCGATTTCGATGAAACCCGGCAAGTGCCTTTCTTTTATTAATGGCTTGGATAAGTTCGTTAGCCAGGAAAATCAGACAAGGTTTTCCGGGAAAATTTAGAGTTTTCTTTTGAAAAAAAATTTTTTCTCCGAAAATTAGAGAGATATTTTAATTAAATTTGATGGATATATTGCTATATATATAAAGACTTTACTACGTACGAAAATTCAACTTTCTATGTTTATAGAAAATTGAGTTATTCAAATTTTCAATTTTTTTTCGAATTTTTTTTTCCCAAAAATCACAAAGTTATTTTAATGAAATTTGGTGAATATGTTGCCTTGGGAGATACCTTACCACACTCCCAAATTCAACTTTTTACGTTTATAGAAAATTGAGTTATCCAATTTGAAGAATTTAATAAAAATTCACTATCATAACGCGTCCCTAACTTTTTATTTCAAACTAGAGAATGGGAATCTCGGTTATTATAAGAGAATTTTTTTATTGAATTTTCGTGGAAGAAATTCGCTAATGGAAATATATATATATATATATATATATATATATATATATATATATATATATATATATATATATATATATATATATATATATATATATATATATATATATATATATAATATATATATATATATATATATATATATATATATATATATAGGGTGAGTTTTTTCGATGTTTAGTACAGCGATCTCGTAAACTACTGCAGTTAGAGAGAAATGGGGAAAGTAGTGCAGTTTTATAAGTGTAATTCAGAACTGTTTTTGTTTGCGTAAAAAATGTCACGGATTATTAGATATCTTGAAAAACAGCTCTTTGCCGATTTATTTAAATGCTTTAAGCTGCGTTAGAATTGGGTTTACTGAAAAGGTGTAAAGGAAAAAGTTGTAGATAAATATGTTGTAAATAAAGCAGAAATATGCAAATTTTAAAAAATATGTAACTTTTGAGTTATGACATAAACTTGTGTTTTTTTTAAATGGAAACCATAGTTTCCATTTCATTAAAGAGGTATTTTTTCTCGTTACACTAATATGAAACACGATATGATTATTCTAAGAAATAAAAATTTTACAGTGGTTTTCTTTTTATTTTGTTAAACAACATTGGTTACCACGGAAACTGTTGTTTATTTCAAATAGCAAACACCTGAATCTTAGTTTTCGCACATGGTTTACATAACATTTTTAATTAGAGATTTAACATAATAATTAACAAAATAGAATTTTTAAATAAAATTTTTAAAAAGTTTGATAAAAATTTAAAGAAAAAGCGTTGAGTTATTACTAATACAACTAATTTTCTTATTCGAAATCGAATCCGTCTCTTATTTTTTGAAACTTCTAGCACTAGTAGCAAAACAATCTAGGGCGACTTTTTTAAGAGGCAGTCGATGTTCATTTTTTATATCAAATCTAACAGGTAGCTATGGAAATAATTATTTTTGACACTTGCAAATATTACTGTGAAGTTTTCTTTGTACAAATTCTTATTTTGGTAGAGACGTTTGTAGTCAATTAATTATACATTTTTCGAATCAAGAGAAACGGGATATGTTTGAGCGTTATATTTTAAGTAATAAATATTTTGAACAATATTTTGATCGTCGCCAGTACAACTTACCTACATTTAAAAGGCTTTATGATAATTTAGGGCATGTGGTTCTTCACTAGGTCAAGAGACAGGATAAATACCATTAGTGAAGTGGCACAAATAAACGTATTGGCCAATGTCGCAGCACAAGCCAGTACATCCCAACGTACTGCCGTTAGGGTGGTAAAAATTCACAAATATCATCCATCGCAAACATTACACAATGATGATCCTCATAAGAGAATTAAATTTTGCACCTGGTTTCGAAATATGTGTAAAGACGACCCACAGTTTCCATCTAAAATACTTTGGATCGAAGAGAGAACAGACATAATGAGCCTCTCTGGATACAAGAAAATTCGCATTATGTTGAACAAGGGAGACCACAAATCAAATTTGGGTTTAATGTCTGGTGTGTTGTCATTGGTTCAAAAATTCTTGGTCCATACATTTTCGAAAGTACATTAACCGGTGACCACTATCTTCAGTTTCTCCAGAATGGCTTTCAAGATATGCTAGGTAATGTAAATTTCACAACTCGTGCATCACTATACAGTGGTTTCAGCATGATGGAACGCCGCCCCATAACCAGCTACAAGTTCGGAACTTCTTACATCAAACTTTTCCCGACTCCTGGATCGGAAGAAATGCACGAGTTACATGGCCACCTCAGCTTCCTGATTTGTGCGTTTTAGATTTCTTTTAATGGGGAACTATAAGAATAAGGTGTACTGAGGGTCTTACGATACAGTGAACGATCTTAGAGAAGCCGTCCTAGACAATTTAGCCAATATCAATAGACGTTCTATTAAAAAAGCGACAAATTCAATTTTGCGTAAGAGTATTTGCTGTCTCAATAATAATAGAGAACTTTTTGAACATTTTCTCTGAACTTTTGTTATAGTTTATATTTTAATTTAAAAATTTTATTTTGTTAATTATTATGTTAAATCTCTAATTACAAATATTATGATATATATATATATATATATATATATATATATATATATATATATATATATATATATATATATATATATATATATATATATATATATATATATATATATATATATATATATATATATATATAAAGGGTGAACGATTTGGCAAAATTTAGGTCTGTAAGTTTAAAGACAAAAAGTTAGAGGAATTAAAAGAAAAAAAAATGGGGTTTTCCTCAAAACGTGAAAAAGTCGCGATTTGAAACCTCGAAATTGGCAACATTTAGGCAAAGAACCTGAAAGAAATACGGATTGTCTAAAGAGTGTTCTGCAAACCCTTAAGTTTCAGCTCCAACCATCATTGCCCTTCATTTTACTAAAATATTTCCAGAAAAGTCATTTCCAATAGACCCTTTCTCTGATGCTTTGGGAGTAGTTTTAGTTAAGTTTATGATTTAACGGTCTATAATTTTTAGCTCATTTTCGTAGAAAAAATTCGTTCTGGAGCATACCGCGACTTTTGAATTTTGAAAAGATTTCTTCAAATGAGCGCAAATTAGCCCCCTAGAATACATATCCGGGTTAACTTTCTGTTTACATATATACAGGGTGACGCATTTCTACGGTAAAGCTCAATATAATTGTCATTATGCAAGATACGAGAAAAAAATTGTATACATTACCTATAGGGTGTCTTGAGCTGCATCTTATAAAATTATCTTGACAATCACAGGCTGGCCCATAAGTCGTTGGTGATACCTAAATATTTTTTTTTACATTCCTTATTGCATTTTTCATAGAAATATGATGCATGATTGTAGAAAAAAATCGAGACGCAGCAAGTGCGTTTTGGTAGCGAATTTTCGTTAAACGCTTCAAAATTCAATAACGCAATTTGCTATTAACCTAAGGTTCGTCAGCTAGGAAACGAGTTTTCTCGAAAACGTTTAAAGTTTATTTTCGGAAAATTTTTGTACATTTTCAAACAAGTTATTTTGATAAAATATGGTACATTGTTCCTACTATCTAATTTTATACCGGTGACCAAATTGATGCCTGCTTGCATTAAAGAGACATATTTGCTATTAAAAACATTTTACTGAAAATTCACTTCCATAACGCACTTGCTGCGTCCAGACTTTTTAGTGAATTTTTATTTTAAAAAAATCACTAATAGAGAGGTATCGATGGTGAGACTTTGCAAAAATTTTTTCAAATGAGCGCGAACTAGGACCCTTAGAACCCATATCCGGGGTCAGTTTAAATTTTTATATGTTTATATATATATATATATATATATATATATATATATATATATATATATATATATATATATATATATATATATATATATATATATATATAAAGTATCCGTCTGATAACTCAAAAAATAATCATTTCAATGAAACTTGGCAAGTGCCTTTCTTTTATTAATGGCTTGGATGAGTTAGTTAGCCAGGAAAATCGGACGAGGTTTTCCGGGAAAATTTTGAGTTTTCTTTAAAAAAAAATTCTTCGAAAATAACAAAGCTGTTTTAATGAAATTTACTATATATGTTGCCTTCAGAGAGACCTTACTAAGTACCAAAATTCAACTTTCTAAATTTATAGAAAATTGAGTTATTCAAATTTTAAATTTTATTTTGAAAAAAAAAATTTTTCTCTAAAAATTACAAACTTATTTTAATGAAATTTGGTGGATATCTTGCCCTAGAAAAGACCTTATTAATGGCTTGGATGAGTTCGTTAGCCAGAAAAATAGGACGAGGTTTTCCGGCAAAATTTTGAGTTTTCTTTAAAAAAAAAACTTTTTCTCCGAAAATAACAAAGATGCTTCAATGAAATTTACTATATATGTTGCCTTGAGAGACACCTTACTACGTACCAGAATTCAACTTTCTAAGTTTATAGAAAATTGAGTTATTCAAATTTAAATTTTCTTTTGAAAAAAAATTTTTTCTCCGAAAATTACAAAGTTATTTTAATGAAATTTGGTGGATATTTTGCCATAAGAAACCAAAATTAAACGTTCTAAGTTTATAGAAAATTGAGTTATTCAAATTTGAAGCATTTAATAAAAATTCATCACCATAACGGACTTGCTGCGTCCCGAGACTTTTTTACTTAAGGAAGATGCTTGCTTCCCCAAGGGCCAAGCGAAGAATATTTCATTTAGGTTGTTTTAATCAAAATGTAAAGTGTATTATTCCTCTAATGGGAATGGTTAACAGTAATGCGTTTTCGGCGTCAGAATGCAAGAAAACTTTTGTTTTATTTTACTATCCGCTAACTGTTACTAAGAGCATTCATATTAAGATTTTTTGTCGATAACGACAGCTTGCCAGTTTCTAAAGCTATCTAGGGCCGCTGGAAGTATACTTTAATTTGTTTCAGGGTTACTCTTCTGCAACATCAGTAATTGTGTTCAGATGTTCTCTAATACTCTAATGTAATTTCATTTATGTGGAAAGCTGTAAACGGCTTTCATCCGAGTTCTAAATATCACTATGAAATTTGAACTGGTTAATGTTAGCTGAATTAATTGCATAAATCTCATTTGGTTTCAGCAAGTTAGTTAAATGGAACTTTCCTTTCATTTAATTAAAATATTCTAAAACACTTTAAAATACTGAGGGGGTAAAACTTTAGATTTTTCAAAGTGTTAACGGAAACACTTAAAATAAGGAGGTTAATTAGTTTGGGTCTGGAATTGGGAAAGTCTACTTGTTAAGAAAGTAAAAATTATACCAGAAAATAATTAACTTTTCACTTGGCCACACTCTGCCTTCCGGCTTGTCTCTCTCTACAAGTATATATTTTGACAGAATCATTTTGGTTTGTCAAAAATCATTGTTTTGCAAAATTAAACCAAAACTTATAAACATAGGGATTTCAAATATTTCATGCAGTAGTTCCAGCTCTATTCCATTCATAAACGAGCTGTTCGCCTTATAATATATAATATATAATAATAATAATAATAATAATAATAATAATAATAATAATAATAATAATAATAATAATAATAATAATAATAATAATAATAATAATAATAATAATAATAATAATAATAATAATAATAATAACAATAATAATAATAAGGGGAAAATACAACCAGGTGTATCTGAAATGCAGAACGGCCAGAAAATTGCCTCGATGCGTGTAAAAGGGTGTTATAAATACCTGGGATACAGCAAGCGATGCAAATAAACCCCTCTGTAATGACGAACGACCTGACAAATGAATTTACGAAACGAGTAAAGCAGGTGGTGCGATCACATCTTAACAGCAAGAACCTGACTAAATCTCTGGATACATATGCATCTTCTGCACTTTTGGGAACGGAAGGTGCGAACACTATTAACAAAATCCAAAAAGCATAATCGCCGTAGTGCTATCGAGCGAGTAACCCTACCTAAACACCAAGGTGGAAGGGGGGTGTTGGATATTGGTAAACAATTGGACCAGCAGATAATGAACCTGCGTACATACTTCCATTAGCGGGCGCTTACTTCTGACCTACACCGTGTCATATGCGAGGCAAATGATTCAACACCGCTACAATTAAAAGAAAGTGAAATACAAAGTCACAATCGGACTGATCAGGACAAGTTGCAATCTTGGAAGCAGAAGCCTCTCCATTGGCGACATCTGAATGAGACCTCCCAGGCACATGTCGACAAACTAGCGTCGAACTACTGTCCGGACAGATGTTTCCAGAGACAGAGGGGTTTTTGCTGGCCATACAAGATCAGGTCATCCCAACAAGAAACTACCTGAAGTATATAGTTGGAGATAATTCGGTCCAAGATGACAAATGTAGGTTTGGGTGTCAGTCATCAGAGACTATCCAGCACGTCACAGAAGGATGTCAAGCGTTTGCTGCCAGAGAGTACAAAGAGAGGCACAACGCAGTTGCCAAGATACTTCATCAAGAACTGGCTCTGAAACTGGGACTTTTAAACCTTAGTAAGAAGCCCTATTATGGATACACTCCTAAGCCTGTTATAGAGAATTCGGGATACAGGCTGTACCGGGATCGGACCGTGCTCACAGATCAACGAGTTTCACACAACAGGCCAGATATAATAATAGTGGTAAGTCCTACAACCAAGTGACGCTGATTAATGTGGCCATTCCAAATACTAATAATCTAGATATAAAGTACAACGAGAAGATCATTAGGTACAGAAACCTCGAAATACAAGTAAAGAGACAGTGAAGGGCAGATAGTGTCCGAGTGATTCCTATATTTATGTCGTCAACTGGTGTGGTTCCTAAGAGTCTTCGAGAGAACATTAAGATACTGGGCCTTGAAGAGCATCTTTATAGGGTTATGCAGAAGCTGGTAATACTTGCAAGTGCCTACGCCGTGCGGAGATTTTGGGAAATGAGGATGTGTCGCTTTGTCGTTCAGGGCCCGATAACTTGGAAAGGTCTCTATCTGAGCTCAATTCCTTTGGTGTCTGAGATACCTGGGATGAGTGAATGTTCCCTTTTGCGGGAGTGTGAAAGCCCTTCAGGCTAAAGTCGATAATAATAATAAAATAACAATAATAATAATAATAATAATAATAATAATAATAATAATAATAATTATTATTATTATTATAATAATAACGATAATAATAACAATTGATGCGGCCATTCTGAAAACTCATAACCTAGAGATAAAGTACGAGAATATCATTAAGTACAAAGACCTCGAGATACAACTAAAGAACCAGTGGATGGCACATGGTATCCGAGTAATCCCCATAGTCATGTCATCAATTGGTGTGTTGGTTCGTAAGAATCTTCCAGAGAACAAGAGACTGCGCTTTGGGGAGCGCCGTTATATAGTTATGCAGAAAGCGGTGGTACTTGCAACTGCCCACACCGTGTAACAAAACAGCTAGTGAGATGTATTATAGAACATCGTTGTGTTTTGTCATAACATCAGGCAGCCGCACTACCCTTACACAATCGATTTTATATAGGAGGGGAGTCTCTCAGGAACATTTTCCTTAGCCCTCTCCCATTTTGCATCTTATCCTTAGATACATTGTCTTTGTATTAGGGAAGAAATGGGCCAGGGCTGACAATTTACAAAATTGTTAGCTGGTTGTACACATTCTCTATTTTATAACATTTTGTGTTATTTGGAGCCGTCATGACAACATACTACCTGGTTGCGCACAGAGATAGCGACCATGTCGTTCTGTGTTCTCGCTGTAATTAGTATATCGCACAGACGAGCTCTAATTAGAGCGAAACCAGTCTGCTGTTCTAATTGTGACGAGAATACATCTAGCCTTACATACATTGTCCGTATATTAGGGAAGAAATGGGCCAGGGCTAACAATTTACTAAAATTGTTAGTTGCTTGCACGGTCTCTACCTTATAACATTTATGTTATTTGGAGCTGCCGTGACCACATACTACCTGGTTCCGCACCGAGATGACGACCCTGTCGTAAATCTCACAATATTCTATATATAGGTTTTCTGCTAACCAAATTTGATGCCTGATTTCATAAATACCTATTATGTAGTTATTAAAAGCATTTTTATTAAAATTCACTACCATAATGAGTAGATAATACTATACAGTTCCGGGACCATGTCACCATGTTAATTACCATAAGAAAAAACGACCAAAACTGAGATGATAGGCATACGGGACCACCTCTCCATGTTAATCTCCATCAAACGACCAAGATTATCCCCCACTCCTCCGCACGCTGAGGCGGCACGGGTAGTCGGGGTGCCGAGAGCAACATCTCAAGTAACACCAACAACCGCAACATACATATTGGTAAACGCTTGCGAGCACAGACGTAGTAGATAATACGATGGGGGTTCCGGCTCACTTCCCCATGTTAAATCCCATAAGAAAAAACGACCATTCATAACTCGACTGAGAATACTGGACCACTTTTTCATGTTAATCTTCATAAGAGAAAACGACCAAGATTATCCCCCACAGCTTCGCGACGGAGGCGACCGACGTTAGAGACGGCGGGGTGCGGCGGGACTGCACCCCCGTGGGACTTATTACCTACAACTGCTACATACTTGATAATCATTAGCGGCACCATCATTTCAGAGTAATCTTACTCATATGGCAGTCCAACTGATTGTCTTGGGGCGTAGTTTTTATGTATATATGTGATATATAAAAATAAGAAAACTAAAGAGTTGATTGCTTATTACAACAACAACTTAAAGTCACATTTAGAGTCACATCTCAAGTAACACCAACAACCGCAACATACTTGGTAAACGTTTGCGAACAGAAGCTGAAAACAACTCAGTATACGGTACATATATGTGTAAAGATATGATACTAAATTTGGTCTGTTGGATATTTAATCATTTCTACAACCAACCAACGACAGACAGGACAGATAGCTGTCTAGCAGGACAGACAGCTGTCTAGCAGGATATACAGCTGTCCAACAGGACGGACAGCTTTTGGGCAGCTGTCTGTCCTGTTAGAATGGTCGTTTTTTCTTATGGGATTTAACATGAGGAAGTGAGCCCAAATCCCCATAGTATTGTCTACTATACTATTCACTAATAGAGATGTATCGATGGTAAGATTTTTGGAAAAAATTCTCAAATGAGCGCGAATTAGGGCCTCTAGAACCCATATCCGGGGTCAGTTTCAATTTTTATATGTTATATATATATATATATATATATATATATATATATATATATATATATATATATATATATATATATATATATATATATATACCTATATATGTATCCAACCGCTAACTCAAAAAATACTTCACCAATTTCGACCAAATTTGGGAAATACCTTGATTTTGTTAATGGCTTGGATGAGTTCGTAGATGGACGCTGTGCGTCTAATTTTTCTTAGAAAAAACTGTAAAGAAAATTTTGAATACGCAATATTTTTTGAAATATTGAAGTGTTTCGAATAAAAATTTGCACATATATAGGAGACGTTACAATATAGCTGTTAACCAAATTTCAATTTAAATGGCATACAAGGACAGGAGTTATTAAAAAATCAAAATTATAAATGAATAAACAGTCTAAGATATCAGTTCAAATTTGATACAGCATTTCCCACCTTCAATGTTGATAAGGATGATTAGACTGTGAATGCGTCATTTTAAGTAAATTATTCAAATAGAAAGTCACCTAACAATTAAATATAAAAGATCCGGGTTGTCAGATTTAATAAAATTTCATTTGAATCCTAAAATGTAAAACAGGGTAATAACACGTATTGGTACTTATTATGACAAATAAAAGTTCGCCAAAAAATTAATCCATCCAATAAATGTAGCTTAATATTAATAATTGTTGAGTTACCAATAATTTCTCATTCGATTTATCATAAATTCTAACTCAATCTGACACCGCTGCATGGTAGGACAACTGTCATCGCAAAACGGGAGTCGCCGGGCCGAGCGCCGACTGCCGACACCGAATCATGAGATGCTCAAAGTGTTATTTACATTTATTAAAACTGAAATATTTTGTTCTATTACAGAATATACCAAATAGAAATTTCACTTCAATGAAATGGTTTGAAACTATAAGTTCAGTACTAATTTTCGACGCTTCAGCGCCAGTAGCATTATAATCCAGAAATCTATTCACTTTTAAATATCAATCTAACCTCAAAACATTCGAAGATTCGTTATTATTGTTTATGGTTTTATTTTGCAAAGCATCCTTACATGGAGTGTTAGCGACTAGCCACGTTTGTTGTTATAAAGCTCTTTATTATTATATCTTTACATATTATGTGTTAGAGTTGTTATTAAAAAGTGTTCTTTTGATTTGGTCCTAAAGTTTCTGACACAATTGTTGATCAAAGGTAAGTTATCGTTATTTGTGTTCTTCAATATTTTTAATAACCTGGCAAGTGAAACAAATACTAACTTATACTTATTAGTTCCAGTATCACAAAAATTTCGGGACGCAGCAAGTGCGTTATAGTAGTGAATTTTCATAAGAATTGTACACTGTTAGTAAGATATGCTATTAAAACTAATTCTTTAAATTTAAATGGACCTTTGAGATCAGTTTTAGAGTCCTAGTTAGCGGTTATTTAAAAAAAATTATGTTTTATATGGAGCTACTAAATTCAAATTTGGTCTTAGATATAATATGTAAATACTGCAAGTGTCTTTAAAAAAATTGTGTTACAAATTTTTTTAAGTTACAAAAGTTTTTCAGAAAACAATTAATTATTTACAAAGGGTATGTACCTGTCAAATTATAAATATGACAGGTATTTTTCCTTATTAATTGTTTGTATGGTTTTGTTTTAGTCAACCCAGCCAGTTTTTGCAAACAATAAACAACAAAAAAGGTTTTTTAAAACAAAACGGAGCTCAATATGTTATTTTTCTTTAATTTATTACCCACGTGTGTTTGCATGGGTGTTACTAAAGTTCAAGATTGAAGATTCTGGCTTAATGGGAAATTTATTGAGCTATCGGATTTGAAATATTTTGACGAAAATTTTCTACCATAACATAAAAAACCTTTTTTGTTGCTTATTGTTTACAAAAACTGGATGGGTTGACTAAAACAAAACCATCTAAGCAATTAATATGGAAAAATACCTGTCATTTCTATTTCGACAGGTACATTCCCTTTGTAAATAATTATTTTTTCTGAAAAACCATTGTAACTTTAATGAAATTTGTATCACAATTTTTTCAAGACACTTGCAATACTTACATATTTTTATAATTCGACAGGTACATTCCCTTTGTAAATCATTTATTTTTTCTGAAAAACGTTTCTAACTTTAATGAAATTTGTAACACAATTTTTTTAAAGGCACTTGCAGTACTTACATATTATATCTAAGACCAAATTTTAATTTAGTAGCTCCATATAAAATATAATTTTTTTTAAATAATCGCTAACTGGGACTTTAAAACCGATCTCCAAGCTCCATTTAAATTTTAAGAATTAGTTTTAATAATATATTTTACTAATAGTGTACAATTCTTATGAAAATTCACTACCATAACGTACTTGCTGCGCCTAGAGTTTTTATTTTTCTCGCGGTGCTCCAAATATAACTCATACATTTTCTTCAGACTTAGATTCGCTTCAATAAATTCTTAGTCTGTGTCAGCTCTACAATAATGTCATTATATGCGAGGAAACGAGTCGATGTGCTTTCTAGTGATGTTTTTGGTCTCTTCTCTTATCTCTTATTTATTATGTTTTCCCTTCTCATAGCTCGTGGAAGTTGATGTTGTATTGTATTTTTTATTAAAAAAAAGATATTCTTCTTCGGCTTACGTCCAATGTAGATAAAAAATATGCTTTGCAGACACGAGTTCTGTTTTCTACAAAATGGAAATAATAGTAATAGGAAAAATACTTCAATTTCCTTCCATTTTGGGTTCTTTTGCGAGTCTTTGGTAGGCGATGAACATTTTTGTTGAAAAAGTGAAACTTCTGTTCATCATCTAGGTTCCAAAAATCCTTGTGAATTTCTATTTTCAGGGCTTATGAGCGTGGAGCATTTGAATCGACATTTTGTTCAGTCTTTACTACTTTTCAGTTCTCTATCAGGCCTCAGATTTCCTTTCACATCAATATACAAAATATTGCTGCAAATTGAACCATAAATTCCACATAGCTGTGATAATCTACGCTCCTCAGAAAGACATTCTCAAGAAATAAATTTAGGGTCCTTGACCTAACCATAACGAAAATATTCGTATTCCTGTACCCATAAACTTCTTAATGATTATGTTACTCGAGGTTTTACGCAAAAATGTCAATTTTCACTAGGTCACCCCTCATTTATCCCCTACCCCCTAAAGCGATATTACCAAAAAACCATTCGAAGCGTTCCTTTGTAGGTTGCTAACTGAATACCAAATTTGAAGATGATATCTCAATTTATTCGAAAGTTATGGCGCCTACTAACAGACAGACGTACAGGACGACAGAATGACAGACCGACAGACAAAAAAATTTCATTCCAATATCAAGTTTTCTATATGTTTTGAGACTTTTTACGTCGCTTTTGCAAACATAATTTCCATATTTTTGTCACGGATATTCCACCCCAGACATTCAACCCCTAATTTAATTCTAGCACAGAATACCAGATGTTTGATGAAATTGAAAGTTTTCTAATAAATAAAGCCTAAAACGTAATATTACTCGACCTCTTCACGAAAAAATGTCAATTTTCACCAAATAATCCCGCATTCATTCCCTACCCCCTGGAGCGATTCTACCCAAAAACAATCCGCACCGTTAGTTTGTCGGGTGCTAACTGTATACCAAATTTTAAGACGATAACTTAGTTCGTTCTAAAGTTATCGTGGCTACAAACAGACATACATACAGACAGACAAAAAGATTTTTGTTCCCAAATCATGTTTTATATATGGATTCACACTTTTTGCGACGTTTAAGCGAAAAAAAAATGAAATTTTTGCCGCCGATTCTATACTTCTACACGTTGTAACCATGTGGAAGTAAAATTTAAACTTTACGAACGAAATGGTGGAGCTTAATGGTCTTTTCTCGTAATTGAAATAATTTTGCCAACATAGGCATTTTTAGCGCACAGGTCGTGTTTTTAATTATGGATGTTAATTGCACTTGTTGATATTAAATCCATACGTAAACATTTAATATACTTTATTATTTCACTAACTGAATAAACTATATGATACATTGAACTATAACAATTACAACAGTACATGAGTACATAACAGATAACTGACCGAGCGTAGAGGACGTGTGTTTACTGTAGCGGTTGGTAGCGAGGAGAGAGAGAGAGATCGCCTGGTGTCTCTTATATGTTGTAGTTCTTGACAGCTGGCTGTCGCATAACGTAACGCAACGTTTAACTGTCAAGAGTATTTATGCAGAAACATAGAATAGTGTTGACGGAAACGCAGCGGTCGGAACCACAGCCACATACTCCCCTCTCAGTGGCAACGCTATTAGTTCAAGTATCTTCGTGGAAATCGAACTCTACGTCCATGGCGTGTAGTTTGAACGGGGACGGGAACTTCACTGTCACTTTCAGTTTCACTAGGTGTTGGACTTTCACTGTCACCTTCAGTTTCACTAGGTGTTGGACTTTCACTGTCACTTTCAGTTTCACTAGGTGTTGGACTTTCACTGTCACTTTCAGTTTCACTAGGTGTTGGACTTTCACTGTCACTTTCAGTTTCACTAGGACGTCCCTGAGGCTGGAAAGTTGTCTGTTCGTTTTCACAAAGAATGAATGCGGGTTTAAGACGGTCAACAGAAATTGTCTCTTCTCCGTGTGATTTCTTGATTTTGAAGACTTTGTCAGTTCGGGATAACACTTCAAAGGGGCCGTCATAAACTGGTTCGAGGGTTTTTCGCGGAATATCAATGCGAACAAAAACAAAAGGAGCTTCCATAAGCTTAGGATGGACAAATACCTTTTTTGCAGTATGATGTTTAAAAGGTACTGGTCGAAGTTTCCTTATGTCTTCTTTCAGCTGAGATATAAGTGGTGGAACATCATGAGCTTGTGTGCTGTTGAAAAAGCCGGTGAGAAGTTTTATTGATTCTCCGTAGACTATTTCAGCGGGTGTTGAGCGATATTCTGGAATTATATACGATCTGAGTCCTAGTAACACAATTGGCAATTTAGCGACCCAGTTTTCGTCCATATGAGCTTTCAAGGCCTGTTTCAGAACTCTATGCCATCTCTCGATTACACCATTTGCTGCTGGGTGGTAAGCTGTGGTCTTGATGTGGTCTGCACCTAGTGTTTTAGTGAGGTGTGTGAAAAGGTGGCAATCGAATTGTTTACCTCTGTCTGTGGTGATGTATTGCGGAACACCGAAACGAGAGATCCAGCATGATAAAATAGTGTTCGCTACTGTTTCTGCTGTAATATCTGACAATGGAATTGCTTCGGGCCATCGAGAAAATCTGTCTATTATTGTTAACAGATAGCGTTGACCTTGTGATGGTGGTAATGGTCCCACAATGTCAACATTTATATGCGAGAATCTTCTCATGGCTGGGGTGTATTGTCCAATGGCACTGGAAGTGTGTCTCCATATCTTGACTTTCTGGCAGGGAATGCAAGTTTTAGACCAAAGAGATACATCGCGTTTCAATTTGGGCCAACAAAATCTATCCTGGACCAGATCGACTGAAGCTGATATGCCTGGGTGAGATAAATTGTGGATAGAATCGCAAATCTTTCGGCGAAATTTGAGCGGAATGAATGGGCGAAGTTGCTTTGAAGAAGAATCGCAAATAAGATTCAATCCGTTGTCAAGTGGCATGTTTTGAATTTTGTATGAGGAAGATTTAGACTGCAGAAGGTGTTTGAGTTTCTCACAAGATGACTGAGCTTGCGCAATTTCTTGGAGTGACACAGTGGAAGAAAGTGAAATTGTTTCAATGCGAGAACAATAGTCTGCGGGAATGTTTGTAGGACCTGGTATGTAGCGAATGTCTGTGGTAAATTGACCTAGGAAGTCTAAATGTCGTAGTTGTCTTGGAGATGCTTTATCGATGCGTTGTTCAAAAGCGTATGTCAAAGGTTTGTGGTCCGTATAAATGGTGAAATAGCGACCTTCTAGGGTATATCTAAAGTATTTAACTGCCTGATAAGCAGCTATAAGTTCGCGATCGTAGGTGCTGTAAGATTTTTGGGCTGAAGTAAGCTTTTTAGAGTAGAAACCTAGGGGTTCCAGTGTTTGATCACGTAGTTGTTGGAGGGAAGCACCTACGGCATAATCAGAAGCATCGACATGGAGAATCAGTGGTAGCGAAGAATACGGATGAGCTATTAGTGTAGCGTATTTTAGTGCCTCTTTCAAACGTTCGAATGCTTCTCGAGTCTGAGGAGTCCACTCGATTTTACATTTGTCGCGTTTTTTGGGATTCTGACAGAGGTCGAATAGTGGTTGCTGAATTTCCGCAGCACGTGGAAGAGAACGACGGTGGAAATTTATGAGACCTAGAAATCTTCTGAGTTTTTCAATGGTATCGGGAAGAGGTAGGTCGGTAATAGCTTTGATGCGTTCAGGAAGTGGAAATAATCCAGATTTATTTACACGAAAACCTAAAAATGAAATTTCGGCCACTCCGAATTCACATTTAGATGAATTGATACGGCTGCCGTTGTCTTTAAGTGTCTGAAAAAGTTTTGCTAGATGCTCTTGATGTTCTTTTTCAGAGGCCGATGCAACGAGAATATCGTCAAGATAGGAGTAGGCAAAGTCAAGATGTCTTAAAATTAAATGTAAATATCTTTGAAATGTTTGTGCTGAATTACGAAGGCCAAATGGGGTTTTAACAAATTTGAATAACCCAAATGGAGTTATTACTGCTGTTTTGGGAATATCTTGAGGTGCTACTGGGATGTGATGGAAAGCGCGAATGATATCTAATTTTGAAAAAATACGTTTGCCTTCTAACTGGGCATTAAAATCCTGCAAATTTGGAATGGGATATTTGTCTGGGATTGTTTTAGCGTTTAGTGCTCGGTAATCCCCACATGGTCTCCATGAGCCATCCTTTTTTTGCACCATGTGGCTTGACCATGGACTTTTGGAGGGTCTACAAATTCCCAAGTTTATCATGTGCTGGAATTCTAGCTTTGCTTGAGCTAGCTTTTCAGGGGGCAATCTTCTAGCTTTTGCAGTGACAGGTGGTTCTTCCGTACTTATAGTATGGAAGAACTCAACCTCTGGAAGGTTGCTAGAAGAAGTTTCCTTAAAAAGGTCAGGAAATTGTTGTAGCAATTTGAAGTACTGGTGTGTCGGGTCTACGAGATGAATTTTAGAATTAATTCTTGGTGGTGGGTTAGCACCGGTCTTAGAGAGGTTTGTCTTTGTATCGATTAAACGTCTATGTTTCATATCCACAAGTAAATCAAACTCTGCTAGAAAATCAGCGCCTATAATTGGTTGCTTGATATTGGCAAGTGTGAAGGGCCAGCAGAACCTACGGCGTAAACCTAGATCCAAATCTAATAGTAGTTCGCCATAGGTATGAATAGGGGTCCCGTTTGCAGCATACAAGGTACGTTTCGATTGAAATTTCCGTTGGTCGTGAGTGGGTGGAATAACTGAAATATCCGCTCCAGAGTCTATTAGAAATTTCATATTGGAGCGTCTATCAAAAATAAAAAGGCGGCGTGTTAGGTGGCTCTCGTCTCCTGCCGCGTGGAGGGAGTGCCTTATTAGTTTTCCGACACATGTTTTGCTTTAAAATTGCAAGGTTGGATGCAACGTTTGGCCTTGTTGCCAAATCGTTCATGATACCAACACGTGGAGGTTGAGGAATTTGCGGTTATGGAATTTCGAGAAAGCTTGGGTCTTTCTCGGGAGGTAGATCGGGAACGCGTTCGCAATAATTCGTTGACTGATGCTGTTAGCTTCTCTAATTGTGCTTCTAACTTGGCTAGCTTGTCGGGCTCGCGTGACTGAATTTCAGCCACGTTGTATTTATCTCCGGAAAATTCCACGATTTTGTCTGTAACCGACAAATTTTCTAGACAATCGTTGCTCAAAGCCAAAATTGAACTAACGTTGCCTGGTAAACGTTGTAGAAATAAAGTTTTAAGGAAATCCTCTTTAATCTGACTACCGGCTAAAAACTTCATTTCGCGTAAAAGTTGCGATGGTTTTCTGTCGCCTAATTCTACTGTTAAATATTTATTTATTTTGCGACTTTCGGACTCTTCAAATTCTAATAAAAGACGTTTCATTAGATCTGAATAGGGGGTTGATGATAACGGTTGGGTTAAAAAATTTGAAATTGACTGCGACATCAGGATCGAGTATAGCGAGTACATGACTGAATTTTGTCTTTTCAGAACTGATCTGCGATATATGGAACTGGGCGTCAACCTGCATTTCCCAGATTTTCACGTTACGTCTCCATATAGGAGGTAATTTTATTGCAACCCTTGCCATGATATTGCTGCTTGAAGAATCTTCGGCCATTGTGAAAAAAATCAGATAATTTTTAAATTAGAAAGGACTGACCTGTTTAGATATTCGTTTTCTGTAGGCATGGGCACGTCCGTGGAAGTTAGGCGACGTCGGCTGGAACATCAGGCTCGGCATCTTCGGCTTGCGGCACGGGGTCACCAATATGGATGTTAATTATACTTGTTGATATTAAATCCACACGTAAACATTTAATATACTTTATTATTTCACTAACTGAATAAACTATATGATACATTTAACTATAACAATTACAACAGTACATGAGTACATAACAGATAACTGACCGAGCGTAAAGGACGTGTGTTTACTGTAGCGGTTGGTAGCGAGGAGAGAGAGAGAGAGGGAGATCGCCTGGTGTCTCCTATATGTTGTAGTTCTTGACAGCTGGCTGTCGCATAACGTAACGCAACATTTAACTGTCAAGAGTATTTATGCAGAAACATAGAGTGGTGTTGACGGAAACACTGCGGTCGGAGCCACCGCCACATTAATGTTAAATATTTTATGTTTTTAGTGAATTTATTTAAAAAAAAAAAAAAATTTGCTAATGAGGTATATGTATGTATATATATATATATATATATATATATATATATATATATATATATATATATATATATATATATATATATATATATATGTCACACTGATAACTCGAAAAATAACGGGCCGATTTTGATCAAATTTTGTGAATACCTTTATTTTGCAAGTGGCTTGCATAAGTTCGTTAGTCAGGAAAATCGGTCCAGGTTTCCCCGGAAATTTTTGCGTTTTCTTTCGAAACATTTTTATATCTCGGGAAATAACAAATTTAGGGCAACCAAATCCTATAATTATAATTTTTCTTCTTGAAACGTCAAAGCCCCGATTTTAGACGTCAGAATTTGCAATTTTCAGACAACGAATCTGAAACAAATACGAATTATATATTAAAAATGTCGTTTTACAAAGCCTTAAGTTCCAGCTTCAACGATCATTGTCCTTCATTTTACTAAGATATCTTCGGAAAATCCATTTCAAATAGACCATCTTTCTGATACTTTGGCAGTAGTTTCAGCTATAGAGTTTATGGTTTAACAGTCTCTATTTCAGCAAATATTTGTAGAAAAAAATCGTTATTGATAACACCGCGACTTATGAATTTTAAAAAGTCTGGACGCAGCAAGTGCGTTATGGTAGTGAATTTTCATAGAAATGATCTGGCACAAAATATTTTATTATAACTTTTTTTTCTTGTAACATAGAAATCTAAATTTTGGTGTATAGTTTACTTTTTATATCGTAAACCTACCTACCAAATTTGGTTATCATAGATTTTATATTTTTTAAGATAAAAAAAATATTCAAATGAAAACTCAAAATTTTCCCGGAAAACCTCGTCCAATTTTTCTAAATAACGAACTTGTCAAAGCCATTTACAAAAGGAAGGTACATGCCAAATTTTATTAAAATCGGCTCATTACTTTTTGAAATATGAATTTTTTTCAAATGAAAACTCAAAATTTTCTCAGAAAATCTCGTCCGATTTTCTTGACTAACACACATGTCAAAGCCAGTTACAAAAGTAAGGTATGTGCCAAATTTTATTAAAATCGGCTTATTACTTTTTGAGATATGAATTTTTTTAGAATGAAAACTCAAAATTTTCCCGGAAAACCTCGTCCGATTTTCCTGACTAACAAACATGTCAAAGCCATTTACAAAAGGAAGGTACGTGCCAAATTTTATTAAAATCGGCTTATTACTTTTTGAGATATGAATTTTTTTCGAATGAAAACTCAAAATTTTCCTGGAAAACCACGTCCGATTTTCCTGACTAACGAACTTATCCAAGCTATTAACAAAAGAAAGGTACATGCCAAATTTTATCAAAATCGGTCTATTATTTTTTGAGTTATCGGTGTGATACATATATATATATATATATATATATATATATATATATATATATATATATATATATATATATATATATATATATATATAAATATATATATATATATATATATATATATATATATATATATATATATATATATATATATATATAAACATATAAAAATTGAAACTGACCCCGGATATGGGTTCTAGGAGTCCTAGTTCGTGCTCATTTGCAAAAATTTTTTCAAAATTCAAAAGTCGGGATCTCCCCATTAGTGAATTTTTTCTACGAAAATTCACTAAAAGATTTCTTCAAATGAGCGCGAACTAGAACCCCTAAAACCCATATACGGGGTCAATTTCAATTTTTGTCTGTTTACACTTACAAAGGGTGACGCATTTCTACGGTAAAGCTCAATATATCCGTTATTATACAAGATATCAGAAAAAATTATATACCTGAATTATAGGGTCTTTCGAGCTGCATCTTATAAACCTATTTTGACAATCACAGGATGGTCCATAAGTCGTTCGTGATACACACTTTTATTTTTTAATAGAACACACCTTGTGTTATTACAGTTTTGTAGTTTTAATCGAATTATAATGCATGTTTGTAAGGAATATATATATATATATATATATATATATATATATATATATATATATATATATATAGACGTATAAACGGTTATTATGTAGCCCAATGAAGGTATAAACAGTCATTGTGAAGCCCGGAAAAACGTTGTTTATCCCACTTGCGGGCTAAACAGCGTATCGACCTTTAGACTGTGTCTACTTATATAAAAACATGTGTACAAGACAGCCAGCTACTTTTTCCTTGGGCCTCATAAAGCATTATTTACACCTGCAACATACACCCGCTGATTCAAACGACTCAACTGAAGAGGGCGCGTTGATAGTCAACTATATACACCGAAAGAAGATACACCACTTTTATGTAACCCGCACGCTATGTAGCCCAATATCTGGCAACAGTGTTATGACCCACAGTTGTGTTTGTTCGCAAACAAGTGGTTTATAACCGGATTTCTATTTAATGTTTACTACCAGGAAGAACTCGGCAATAATTTTACCTTGAAAATGATATTGATTTAATTTTTTTATTAAAGTAGTTTTAGGCAGCATTGCTTTAAAGGTTAACGTACTTATTTGTCAACATAAAAACATGCTCTGGTAACAAATTAATAATTATCATCGACGTTAATGCCTGATGTAACTAATTTTAAATTTTTTTTACAGAAGGCTATTATTTGACCTATATTTACATAGAACATTCGTTCATACAGTTTTAGTTTCCAACCCCTAATTTCGTTATAGTTTTTATAATACGTTATTTCGTAAAAAGGAAAAATACTTTTTTCTAATAAAAATGAACATTTGAAAGTAAATATATAAATATAAACGTAACCTTTGCGTCGTCTTTTAGTATCGTGGACGTAAAAGTAAACTATAAATTAAAACAGTAACAACTATGGCAGAGTATCTTACATTCTTTAACAGGTGTTAACATATTTATTAAACAATTCTTTTAAAAAAATCCGTATTGCAGCACATTATATTGTGACGTCATCTTATTGAAAATTTTATAATAATAACTGGAACCTATTTAGTATAATTAAATGTTTATTTTACAACAGATTTCCAAAGAGTGGCGTGCAAATTTGTATTAACTAATAACATATTTTTTTCCTAAGTGAAGATTGGAATCTGTGATCATCACTGATAAGTACACTTGGGGAACCTAAAAGACATTCTTTAATAACACTAACAAAGTTATCGTCATCAGAGGATGAAAAATGTTGTATTTAACATATTTTTTGATAAAAGGTCATTATTTTAAAATGAGTTGATAATGCCAAAATTTACAAATTATGTAGTGTTTTGAGTTATTTTAGAGCAAACCATGTATTACATATGTTACATTTATCGGAAATGGAGTCATTAGCTAGAGCCTTTTACATAAACAAACAGGCCGCCGTTTCAAATTACTTGACTTTAGGGAAACATAACAAGAGACTATACATTTGACACTTCTTAAGGCCGTTGTAGAGCACTTTTTAATTTTATAAGTACACTTGGGGAACCTAAAACACATTCTTTAATAACCTGACGATCGTTTCACTAACAAAGTTATCGTCATCAGAGGATGAAAAATGCTGTCAACTATAGGAAGAACGCAGATAAATTTAACGAGACTAAAGTTATGCAAAACTTCTTTGTCATTTATAAAAATCTACAGAAAAAATTAAAATATTGCCTTTTTTGAGACATGTCTATCTTCTACAGAACAGGCTATAAATGACATATAAAAGATATTTAACACAATCATATACAAGACACTCTTAAATTAACTTTAGCTCGTCGTTCATAAAAATATCGCTGATGTATTAATTACAAGGAAAAAAACGTTCATTAATTGTTGTTGCCCCTACTTGGTGAAACCGTTCCATACTAAATACAAATGTAGAGACTATTTCTCTGGCTTTACAAATCTTCGTTTCCGTTACTGTAAGCGGTTTCACTGCTTGACAGGATCATCAATCAATTTAAAAAAATATCCTGTCTGATGGTGCTGTCAAACAACGACACCGGTTACAGAGAAGAACACAAACATTGGTGAATCCAAAGAAACAGTCTCTACGTCAGTATTTAGTACAAAAATGTTGCTATTATATCATCTTTTCATAAAAGAAGTACATTTGACTATTTAAGTAATTTAAGCATTTAAACTAAATTGAAATAAAAAAATTACAAACCAACTTCTGCATTTAAAAAACCTTTTTTCCATTTCTGTTTGTCCTACGTGTTTGTTACAGTATGTTTCTGCGGTGCACTAAACTCAAAATGTTAGGTTTTGGCATATACATATAAGATAATAAACATGGTGTATTACCCAACTAGGTTTGAAGGCGATATATGCTGTATTATGGATATGTCGCTTAAAGAAAAAAGAGTATTTAAATTATTTATTAGATCAGATTAACGGTAAGATCGACATTATATTATTCTCACATGGCTGCTGTTTCGTCACCATGTTACATCTTCAGACACAAAAGTTCACTTTGTATCTGAAGAAGCCACATCGCAGTGTAACAGCTGTCATGTTATAATAATATAGTGTCAATCGTACATTTTTCTCTCATCATATTTTCGGCAGCTTCTTTAGCTTCTTTTAAAACGTATTTTTGGAATTTTAATATGTCACTTGTAAGGGGAAACATTTTTGGTTTTTCCCATCTGTTTTCATTCAGATTTTTCAAAGCTAAACTAGAGACCTCTGAATTCCAGTGTCTCTCTATTAGAAGTCTTAATTGTTTAATATCTTTCAGTGACTTGTCTCTCTCGTTGCACCGAATAAAGCTGCTCTTTTTGATGAGAAGTTTGGTGGCTATATCGCACACCTGCCTTAGTGATGTGCCCAGATGTAATGCCAAACTACTAGCCCTGAATGTTCGTAATTCGTGATCGTATCCACTTATTATTTTAGCAGCCGCAATTATGTTGTCGAAAAATTCAGGTTTTAAAACATCAAACAAAATATGGGTTCCAGTAGTTTTTTTTAAAGCTAGTAGAAGTCTACCCAGCTCTCGCATTTTGTTCGATATTACCGTTTTTATTTGTATTCTTTTATGCTTTCTTAGCAAACTCTCCCCGTAACTGCAGATAAGTATATCATTCATGGCAGTTTTTGATATTTCATCTGCTCGCATAATAGTAAAGACTTCATTTTTCAAGCGCAAGGTATCATAAAATTTACTACAAACCCCTGCACAGACAGTAGCTGCTTGTGACGCTGATAAGTGGTGTTGACGTTTTGTTTCGTGATTAGACCTCAACGGGCATGTTTTTCTATGTCTTCTTAAATAACTTCTTTTAAAAAAACCAAAGCAATCATTGCAGGCCAAATATTTTTCTTTTCCATCTTCTATGTGTTTACTTTTAGAATTGTTACAATCAGGATCATTATTATCAGTATATTTTTCTCGTCTGACAGGTTTTATAAAATTTGTTTGATTGCTGTATTGGAAGTTTCCTTGCCTACGAATTGCATTTAACAGCTGTTTTCTTTTAGGATCACTAAGGGACATACCTTTTAGTTCCTTAACTGCCCCTTCCTCTTTATGGTTTCGAAACAAATGTCGCGGAAAATGTGTTACTTCTACGCAACAATAAGGACACGCAGATTTTTTTGTCCACGGTCTGGTATTTGAAAAATATTCAATGCTATCTACAGGTTCCTAAAAATAAAATATTTAGTGGCCAGTACATAAATTTTAATCAGTGTTTTTTGCAGTTTTCAGCACAATCCAAAACTTACTTCAGTTATTATTCCAAATCTAAGAACTACTGCATCTAAGTTTCCTTCAACTGGGTTATCAATTTTTATGGATATTGGAGGTTCTTCTTCTGGGGTTACAAGATCTTTAATAAGATTTTCTCTTTCTTGGTACATAGTATGAACAGAAACCTCACACATTTTTTCTAAATCCACCATGTCACATACAAACTCCTCCTCTGCTTTGTTTTGACGATTTACAGATGAATTAATTCCATTGCCTGTTGCATCATACTGATTTAAGGCTAGTGTTTCTCTGTTGTCATCTGCATTGGTATCACTAGCATCATAGTTTGTATTTTTATTCTTTCCCAACTTATCACTTTTAGTTAACGGTAAAGGCTCTTTGAAAATATCATTTCTTGTAACATTTTTGGCATCACAAACTTGAGACCCAGTATTTAATATGTGTTCTTCTTCAAGACTCTTAATATTTTTTTCAATTAAATTTACACTATCTTGTGATTCATTGTCCTTATCAGTACAAGTGAGCTCCTAAAGTAGAATTTGTAACATAAACATAAAATAAGACTCAATAGAAATTTAAATACAAATTATTTTAAAGTAAGTAAGGCAAATGATACCTGTGTTACCTCTGTTATATGTGTATTTGGTAAATATAGGTATGATTCTGAAGACACAGCGTCCGAACAAATGGAAAATGAATCTACAGAGCTAATTTCATCAAAAGACACTGACGAACTAACATCACTGTTAGAATTTTGCTTACAGTAACTCATCTGCAAATTAGAAAATAAATTTGTTTAAGAATGTTTACAAGCTAATGTGTCAAAAAGCTCAAACCCTGTTATTTATTTTGCTTTTACTAAGCGTTAAGTACTTTAAAAGTTTTCAAATTAATTTACCTAAAGTACTCACTAAAATGTGCAAAAAAATAGTTGTAAAATAACTAGCTTATAACAAAATATAATTTTGTCGGGATATTGCACTGTTTTACTAAACTAGCTTATGTGCTTCAGAAAGTTAGCTTAAAAAAATGAAACCTAACCGGCTGCATTTGTATTAGTACCTACTGTATTTAACAAAACAAATAACTGGTTTATGTTTTCTAACAAATTCTATGAAGTGGTTTATTTTCCTGAAAAAGCCTAGTTAACGCAATCTCCGCAAATATACAGGGTGCTTCACGGTGAGTGGCCTATTAGACGTTTCTGGAGAACTATATCTATTTAAATTCTGAAAATTTGTATCCGCACGTTTTTGATACTGATCTTTCTAACTAAAATATTTTCAATTAGCCTGCACTTCCGGTTATACCGGAAGTCGACACAAATTTTGTTTTTTTAAATGGAACACCCTGTATATTATTAGCTTTTTGAATTATACCTTCAATTTAAGGGCCACTTTATGACAACATAGTCGGGCTAGTTTGTACCGTTTCGGATTTATTCACCATTTTGTAGAAAAAGTTACGATTGGAGCGCTTTACAAAATTCCGATATCTTTAAAGACATGCAAGACAGAAACATGCGGTTTTCACTATCCAATAGAGCGTAAAACTTTATACATACTGTTATAAACACAATACGATTTTAAGATAACTGTTATTTATAAAATACATTTGAATTTGAAAATTTTCAATCAGGATAAATTGATTTTTTTAATAAAAGGGTACCCATATGTCCCCAGCATCTGATTCGGCGTTAAATTCCCTATCTTCTAAGTATACATTACCCTATACCTATCTCTTATAGTTTTCTTTGAAAATTGATTTGAAAATATTAATGGTCAGCGGGGTAGCGCCAACCTTTGACTACTTCTGCCTTTAATCAGTGTCTTTTTTTAAAAGGGACATACATGAACTTGCAGTTCCAACTGATTCCTTTTTTGATAACTTTCCGACCTATATTGGTTATTTACTATAGCTAAAAAGGACAGTTTTTGAGGTATTTAGAGACATTCAAAAACATAACACAGCATAATTTTTCCTTATACTATGGTTGAACATCAACGTTAAGGCAAGTGTGCCATGATGAACAATTTATATTACATACTTGTCATTCTAAATTATTCGATAAATGTTTTTTTTGATGGTTGACCTAAAGAATATTAACAACTATTTAGTAAATATATGAAACAGGAAATTATGTTATATGTACTTATTATTCCCAGCAGTTTTATTAGTTGTACCAATGTACAATGTTTAGTATAAAAATGAATTTAAGAAAAATGTTTGTCGGCAACACAATTTGTTGCTCAGATGTTATTGAGAGCTATTTTTTATTTTTATGTTTGATGGGACAAATATACCACCTGTTTGATTACAAGTTATTTAACTGATTCTCAAATAGTACTTGTATATGAGTTTGATAGGTTTAGTTTTGTTTTGTTTTTTACCTTATTTAACATGAGCCTATTTTCGCGACGATAGCTAAACACCGATGGTAGGGAATAGTTTTATGTCACCACCTGGGAAAATTTGCCAAACACATAATCAACGAGTTTTTACTTATCAACGGTCGGGCTTCGAACCTAGAGCGCTTGACTTTGGAAGTACATATTTCTTCACTGAGCCACCGAGGCTGAAGTTATAGAGTTGAAAAAATAGTAACAGCTTGAAAAATGATTACCTGATTTTGGTCAAACCTAGTAGGTATTTTTTGTGTAAATAGCTTAAAAAATTTCCTAAATCAGCCCAAAAGCAGTCTTTCCAAAAAAAGAAAGACTCGATTCTACTTTTGAATTTTTTTGGAACTACAAAACTAAAGTTTTTAGGTTAATGTTAAATTAAATTATGGGCATATAAATTTTTTTTCTGAAAAGTCGTTAATATACGTAACGCACTTCCTGCGCTTGGATTTTTTATACATGAGGCTAAAGTATCGAATATGGCATTGCAAAAACTTTGCGCCGTTTTTACCAGGTGGCATTTTACTTCCATTTCCACCCTGTAAAGTGAGTGATCTAAAATCACAATAGTCGGTGCTTGTTTTTTTTTATGTATGGCGCGTGAATAAAAGGGGGGATGTCACTATTATTAGGTAGCCTATTATATTTTTTACATTGCGCTGTAACATGTCAAATTAAAGAAACCTACATTACTAACTGCTAATTAAATCTCCAAATACTTCTCAAACTTTAAAAACATTATTACTTGTCATTATAGACCTTATAAGCACATTTTCCTATAAAACACATTATAAAAAATTTGGGCAGTGGCGACTCAAGGATGACTTAGCAAAGTCACATGTTAATGGCTGATTTTTTCGTATCAATTTTAGATTACCCGAACATTTTTTATTGGCAAAAATTTTAACTTAAAAAATCCACAGATGAGATGATCAACAAAACTAATTCCTAAAGGTGTTAGTATTTTTGCTATTCCTTTCATTTACAACTATTGTTAATTGTAACATACACATTAGCTTGAAAGACTACTAAAGTCATTCATTACATTATATGTTTTGGGACTTTTTACACACAAAAATTCAATTTGACCGTTCCGTTATCATTACCTATACTTCTACATGTAAGACGATGTGGAAATAATAAGTTAATGAGTAATTACCTACTGCATAAGTACACTTGGAGAACCCAAATCACCATAACACATCTTTTTAAAGACCTGACGATCGTTTCACTAACAGTGTTAGCGTCATCAGAGGATGAAAAAACAATTGAAGAATTTTTCATCCTCTGATGACGCTAACTTTGTTAGTGAAATGATCGTCAGGTCTTTAAAAAAATGTGTTGTGGTGATTTGGGTTCACCAAGTGTATTTATCAGTGCTCATCACAGGCTCCAATATTCACTTAGTATATACTGCATATTCTTATGAGTAACTGCTAACCCAAAAACAAATAAATCTTTTTTGATGTCAACAGCTAAATTATTTTTTAATTTATCAAATACAACATGAAAGGTACTAACTATAATATAAGGGTAGAATTTAGACTATTTTAATAAGTACTTTTTTAATAGCCATCGACACTAACATCTTTCCACGGCTTGGATACATCTCTGAAGAGCGTTTTATTTTCGACGTCATTCGTCCTTCAACCACTAAACGCAACTTCAGAATACAAAAGATACATTCAGAATACATGTGAGTAGTACAGGTCTGGTTCACGGAAATGTAGAAAAACATGTGAGAGGCTATTAATAGTACGCAACTACATAGGCAACGCTGCTGGGCCGAACAACGTGCTAAGCATATCACATATATATCAAGGGGGCTAAATAGCGATATATTAATATATAGAGGGCCATACAAAGTATTCAAAATGTATAAAACTTTAGTCTTTCTTCCGACATTACCCCTCTCTGGTTGCTCATTAAAGTGCTAAACCAAGTAGCGAAATACACGTATTTAAATCGTTACATACTTTTCCTAAGCGACGGGTGGAACAACGCTCCGTCCATATAGTGGGCTGCATAACATGCCATTTATACGTATATATATATATATATATATATATATATATATATATATATATATATATATATATATTATATATATATATATATATATATATATATATATATATATATATATATATATATATATATATATTTATTTTATACTAATTACGGTGTATTAAAAACGTGGCCGGATATAACGGATACACTGTTTACCCAGTGGAAAAAGTAGTTAACAAACAGAAAACAAAGAAAATGGTAGCGGAATCAATGACCTTTAAAAAAGAGAAAAGCGTAAAAACTTTGTTTGCCTACCATTTGAACCGCGAATCACGAGGGATCTAAATGGAATTTAAAAAAATCTAATTTGCAACTAACATTTTCGACAAAAAATACTTTAAAAAACTTGCTACATAACCCAAAAGACACGGATAATACCGCTATAATGTCGGGAATTTATGACATAAGTTGGAAAGATTGTGATCTTAAATACGTCTGAAAAACGGAAAGATCTATTGAAATTATATTTAAAGGACATTTAATACAACTAAGATGCGGCACTATAGATAGATCTTCCGTTGCCCGGCATATTTGGGATAATAATCACCACGTAAATAGGGAGAATCTAAAATAAATGTTAGACAACCAGGAATACTAAATACAGAGTGGCGCATTCCTGCGGTAAAGCTCAATATTAATGTTATTATTCACAATACAACAAAAAAATGTAATTACAAAAATTATATAGAATCACAGGCTGCACGTTCTAAAATTATTTGTGATTGCACTTTTTTTAATGGAACAGCCTGTATATTACTTAATTTTTGGACCAACTTTTTTAAATTTTGAGTCTAATCTGTAGAAGTATATTTTTAGCTACAGTGCTTTGTTTTAAAGATATTTAATTTTATATAAAAAAATTGATATTCACCTGCAGCTTGTAAATCTTGTTATTTTGCCGATTATTAAACTTAGAGACTCCACTTTGGCATATTATCGTCCATAGACGACATCACATTGTTGTAATATAAACGATGTGTTTATTTATGCACGGTGTGCGTAAATAGCTATTAAAGTTGGGCACATTCTAAGTCTAAAAACATTTTTCTTTTCAAATGCAACATCCTGTATTTTATGTTGTATGAATTGTTTCGGAAAAAAAATGGAGATAGAACATCAAAGTTTTCAGATGGCGTTATTACACATCCTACTCACTTGGCCATAATCGTCGTTAGCAACGTAATATAAAATTTATATGCTTAAGATGTTTAATGTCTTGCATCATAATTAAATTAATTTGTAATTGCAACCACTTTTACGAATTATATACACAGTACTAATTATTATTCTATAGCTAGTTCAAATTTATGATTACTTATTATAATAACAATATCATCATGTTGTAATTACATGGATCCATGCATAGAATTAATGATTTAAGTTGAGCAATTTTCGCCCACCACGAATATTGTTAACGACTAAATGTACTCAGCCAGTCCAATTAATTAGATTGTTTGATGGGCATATTATTTCAGCAATATCAGCAAATATAATATTGCAAAGTAAACAGACTACTAATAATGCGGCTAAACAACAAAATAGTACACCAATTATATCTTGAATGGAGATACAGAATTCCCAGCTTTTTAGTGAATTTTCATGGAAAACATTGGCTAAGAGATCGCGACGTCCGAATTTTGAAGGAACCTCTTCAATGAACGCAAACTAGGCCTTCTAAAATACATAACCTGGCTTAGTTTTAATTTTTAGATAATTTTTATTAAAACAAATTGGAGTTCGCTGGCGAGTCTTATCGGGGCAGTTTTATAAAAAGAAATTGATTTTCCGAAAAAAAATTGTATCTCAAAAAATAACAAAGTTGTTGTGATGAAATTTGGTGGATATGTTACACTCGAATATATCTTACTACATACCAAAATTCAACTTATTAGGTTTATAGAAAATTGAGTTTTGCAAATTTGAAACATTTAACAAAAATTCGCGACCATAACGCACTCGCTGCTTCCCGATTTTTTTAATATGTTTATATAAATATTACTATATTAGTATTGATTAGCTACTTAAATTTTACACCGATAACTCAAAAGATAATGAGCCGAATTGAGTAAAATTTCTAAGTATCTTCCTTTTGTAATTGGCTTGGATAAGTTCGTTATCCAGGAAAATCGGACCAGTTCATCCGGAAGAACTTTGGTTTTTTTTTTTCGGAAAAATTTGTATCTCCGGAAATAACAAAGTTATGGCAACTAAATTTGGAACGCAAGTTTGTATTATCAAAGTGAACTATGTACTAAGATTAGAACTAAGTTAAAAGAAAGAACAGGCTGGACGCAGCAAGTGGGTTATGGTAGTGAATTTTCATTAAAATGCTTTTAATAGCAAATATGTGTGTTTTTTTTTAAGAAAGCAGGCATCAAATTTGGTTACCAGTATAACCTAAATAGTAGAAACAATATGCCATGTTTCATCAAAATAACTTTATTGTTTGAAAATGTACAACAATTTCCAAAAACAAACTTATACTGTTCCCGAAAAAAACTGGTTTCTTGGTCAACCTTATAGGTTAATAGCAAATTGAGCTATTCAAATTTGAAGCGTTTAATGAAAATTCGATACCATAACGCACTTGCTGCGTCTCGAATTTCTTCTCTTACAAACATGCATTATATTTCGATGGAAAATGCAAAAATGCGTTAACATAAGGCGTGTTCGATTAAAAAAAAAGGAAATTTGTATCACCAAGGACTTATTGGCCAGTCTGTGATTGTAGATTTTTTTTAATGCAGCTCAAGACACCCTAAAATTAATGTGTACAATTTTTTCGTATCTTGTATAATAACCGATATATTGAGCTTTATTGATTTTTTACGAAAATTTGACAAAAATTATATACCATTAAACGATAAACTTTATAGCTAAGCCTACTTCCAAACCATCAGAGAAAGGGTCTATTTCAAAGGAATTTTCTAGAAATCTTTTAGTAAAATGAAGGACAATGACAGTTGAAGCTAAGACTCCAGGCTTTAAAACATTGTTCTTAAGACATTTTCTTTCCATAGCTCGTATTAGTTTCAGGTTCCTTGCTTAAATGTTGTAAATTCTGAAGTTTTAAATCGCGACTTTGACGTTTTGATGAAAACCCCGATTTATTTTTCTCTAAATGCCTATAACTTTTTTGTCTTTTAACCTAAATTTTAGCAGGTAATTTACCTATAATGATATAAACTCGCGAACCAAATTTGGTTTTGCTTACTCTGTTATTTCTGGAGATATGATATATATATATATATATATATATATATATATATATATATATATATATATATATATATATATATATATATATATATATATATATATATATATATATATATAAATTGAAACTGAACCGGATATGTGTTCTAGAGGGCCTAATCAGCGCTTATTTCAAGAAATCTTGTCAAAATTCAAAATCTAAACCTCCTCATTAGTGAATTTTTGTTAAGAAAATCCACTTAAAGTATAAGCAATTAAAAAAATAGGTGTTACTGGTGATCAGCGAAACCTGCAAGACCAAGATATTTTGTGTAGACAACAAAATATATTGCATATTACAGACAAAGATTTATTTGCGCAAAAAGTCAAGAAATACCAGAAGAATTACTTTGAAAATGTTATAGTTTTTTTTCTTAAAACATCAATGCCGCGATTGAAACGTCAAAATTGGGATTTTGTAGACAAAGAAGCTGAAACAAATACGGGTTATGCAGACAAAATGCCATAAGAAGTGTGTTTTACAAAGCCTCAAGCTTCAGCTTCAACCGTCATTGTCGTTCATTTTGCTAAAATATTGGCAAAAAATTCATTTGAAGTAGACCTTTTCCCTGATGCTTTAGCAGTAGTTTTAGTTATAAAGTTTATAATAGTCGATAATTTTTAGCGAAATTTTGTAAAAAAAATGCCTTATTGTGAAGACCGCGACTTTTGAATTGGAAAATATTTTTTCAAATGAGCTTAAAGTAGGCTGTGGCGCATTCCTACGGTAAAGCTCAATATATCCGTTATTATACAAGATACGCAAAAAATTATATACGTTAATTATATGGTCTCATGATCTGCATCTTATAATAGTATGCTGACGATTACAGGGTTGCCTAGAGCTCGTTCGTGATACAAGCTTTCTTTTTTCAATAGAATACCCCATATATTATTTCTTTTTGTATTTTCAATCAAATTATAATGCATCCTTCTACGGAACATAAATTTATTATCGTTTACCGTTTTTGAGTTATTTCAAGTGCTTTGCAACTTTTTACGTTTCTGGCACAATCAAAAATTACGATACGGCATTATGTTAACCAATAGATTGCGGGGTCCCATGAAAATGACGAATTCAGAGGTTTTCGTTTATATTGTTCGTAGAAAAAAAAATCGAGATGCCATATACAGGGCGCTCGCATAATGTAGGTGAATTTGAAAAAAAATTAACTTCCATAATTCATTTTACTACCACATCGCCACAACGTGGGGAAGTATCGCATCAGCGACAAAAAATTCTTCTCGCTTAAACATCTGCACCCGCTCAATATTATTGCTACGACATTCATACAAAGGTGTCCACACCAAACAAGCATATTCTAGTCTTCTTTGTACATATGCATGATATAAAGCGCTTAGTGCATCAATGCTCTCAAGATCTAGACTATAGCAGACAAGAAAACCCGCCATCGATATTAACACTATGCTCTACATGATATTTAAACTGTAATTGCGTATGAAATAGTACACCTGAGTCTCTAATTTCGTCAAAACGCACTAGTGCACTATCATTTATTTCATAATAATTTAACACAAGTTCTATTTTTTGTTCTACTGTAATGTTACAACTACAAAAATATACCAATGTTACGATGAAGTTTGTTTGACTCACACCGTTCTGCTTTTATAGTGCTCAACAATTGAGTTGCTCTAAATATTTTAAGATCATCCGCAGATAGCAAAACGTTTGAATCTATACCCCCCACAATAGCATTGACAAATATAACGAACAGAAGGGGTCTCAGAACACTACCTTGAGACACACCACTTGTCGCACTGAACATTTCAGATCTAATGTCCATGTAAGACGCATAATGTGCTCTGTCGCTAAAATAGTCCTGAAACAGTTTTTATGGATGCTACGTTCACAATTTATAACTTCACCTTTGTCAATCGCTTGGACGAGTTTGTTAATCCACCCACTCAAAACGATAAAAAAAGGTTCTCAATAAATTTGTTTTTCCGAAAACAATTATTTGGTTATTTTTCGTAATTTGAAATATGCATTTTTATTTAAAAAAGTATCATCACGCAATTTCGTTCAGGCTTATATATTTTATATTATTTTATCTTTTGTTACAGTTGAAATATGGTCCCGGTACATGGGACGAAATCCTCAAGAGATCTGGCTGCAAGCACACAGTGTTTAACACACATCAAGTTTATCCCGACAACATTATGTCATCCTTGGCACAAGCTTTGGCAGACCTGACTTCAGAATCATATGACAGTTTTATGAGGTTTTTCGGAATTTGTTTTGTTAGGTTTTTTAGTAACTATGGGTAAGTAGAATATATATTTTTAACATAAAATTCGGTTTAGGCCTATTATACTTAGCGTCGATCAATATTATTTTTATTATTATTATTATGTTTGTTACTTTAAATAACAAAATATGTTTATACAATAAGGTTAAACTTGTGTTGTACAATAACTTACTAAGTTGAGAGTCACAGTCCAACGTAAGTTATTTGGCCTTATCGAGGTTTATAGTCAACAGTACTACAGTGAATTATTGGACCGACTCGATAATAAATTGAAGGAGACAAGATCCCGCTGGCTAAGAAAAGAGTACTGTTTCACTACGATGATGCACCAGCACATTCATCCGGAATTGTATCTACCAAATTCTATGAACTATGCTACGAATTGTGTCTGTTGACAATATGAAAACATGGATGAGGCGAAAAATATTCAGCTCAACAGACGAGATTATCGACAAAACAGAAGGGTATTTAGAAGAGTTTGATAATGTGTATTTTTTGAAGAGGTTGAAGAAACGGCAGATACGTTGGAAAAAGTTTAACGTTTATGTTGAATAATGAAAAAGAAACATTTATGAAAAACCTGAGTCTTCATTCCAAACACGGCCATAATCTTTCCGGCAGAAGGAACCATCTTTGCCTTCTTTGGAGCAGATTTACTCGGAAAAATTCATTGTTTTCACTGTCGCTAGGTCTTGCGAATATTGCTTAAAGATAATGACGATAAAAATGCTGACTTGTTCAATGTTGGTGATATCATACCTGATGAGGTGGCAGCAGCTGTTCAAAGGCTTAGATCTAAAAATCTTTGGATCCGGATGGTGTTACACCTTATGTGCTAAAGGCTTGTTATGAGAGCTTCGCTGAACCGCGAACCTACATTTGTAATATTTTTGTTGGTTCAAAAACGTTCCCAAACATTTGGAAGTGAACGAGAATATTTCCGGTGTTTAAAGCAGGATTTCCTGATAATATAGAGAACTACTGATCGGTATCAGTGTGTAAGGTTCCCTACTTCATGCTGAATAAATGCTGCTCAGGCATTTGTAAGGGTGCCTACTTCCTGCTGGATTAATTCTGCTCGGGTGCCATTTGTAAGGTTCCCTACTTTCTGCTGGATTAATTCTGCTCGGGCGCCATTTGTAAGGTTGTTTTATTGAGTGCCAGGATAACTCAGTGAAGAAAGTTTTCTAATAAATCTATTTATTTACAATTTCCTAAAATATAAAAGTATTTACAGTATATACATTATTTACACTAGATATAAATCGAAATATAATGCCTGGTCGGTTCTTCCTACTGCGAAACAGAACTGGGATATTTCTTCCGGGCAGGACTCCTTTTCAGAGTTTTCAGGTTACAGCCTAGCCAGCCAACGGTGAGCTTTCAGTTGCCTTTTTGGTGTGTAGGGGGGGGGGGTCCATATGGAATAAGCTTCCCTTGTTTATCACGCCGGACTCAGCATCAGGTACTGAAAAACTTTGGCTTTTTGGCCAGACCAGCGGGTTACGATCGGGAATCAGCGCTGCTCATAGGCACCCTGGTCGGTCAGTACAAGGAGGGAAGAGGGGCGGCGGTGTGGTTAGATCTTCAGACGCTTACTCCCAGGAATCAACAACTGGGTCAGGCGTTTTAGACCAAACTAGATCGTACCATGCTATTACATCCAGGAGCCAACATCTGTTGTAATAGCCGGCAAATCATTTACCACACGGCAGTATAATATCGGGGCAAACTCACCTAAGGCTGAAGACACTCGGCTGGACCGTGGACTGCTGCTTACTGACTGTGTCGGTGTATCGGTGAATGCACGAAGTCAACTGATTTTCCTTTCCTTTTTTTGGATACAGGGGGAGGAAATGCTCATGTAGACTCCATTCACGGCACCGTAGTGCCGTGGGATATCGAGGTACTGTGAGACTGTACCTACTAAAACCCCCTCCCTAGGAGTACCAGACCTTAGTCCATACCTCCGTCGGAAAGATTTCACACAATGACGTTTGGGTTTGAATGTTTCCATTATGTTTTTGCCGCGGGGGCGTTAGCGGGTAAGTATAAGCTTTGGACGCTTATGCCTATGTGGATGTTGCTTACCGTTGTCGGTGGTACTACGGAGAAGAGCATTTGGGTTGAGAAGTGGCTTTTGCGAACTGAGTTGTAGATAGTTGAGTTATAAACTCAAGTATCGAAGGCATTTCCAGATCAGAGTGAATATGACTGTTTTTGACAAACCATGGCGCTCCGGTAACCATTCTCAGAATTTTATTCTGGATGATTTGAAGCGTCTTGATGTGTGTTGCGGCTGCGGTGGCCCATGCAGGTGATGCATAGGTCAAGGCTGGCAGGATGATGACTTTATACATGAGCAACTTATTGTTCATGGACGATTTGGAATTTCTATTTAGAAGTGGGAACAGCTTCGAGATGAACATCGAGGCTTTTCGTCGGCCGTGAACTGATTTTCCTTGAATTCTCGGTCTCCTTTTATATGCGTCCGTCAGCGATAAAATGTAGATAGCCGATGAGAGGGCATCGTCACCTGATTAATACATATCTTCATTTATCTAAAACCAGTTTTTCTCGGTACCTTGTGTTTGTTCTTTAAAAAATTGCATGAAATTAATTAATATTTATGAATTTATTTGGTGCATATATGTTTAATTACATTGTATCGAGGTGTATTTATTCACCTAGTTACAAGTGTTATCAAACTCTGCCAAAATTTTCGAACAAGTTTTATTTACTGCGTAAAGTGGAACCTGTGATGAGCACTGATAAGTGCACGTAGATAACCCAAATCACCACAACACATTAAAAAAAATCTGACGATCGTTGAAGAGGAAGATCATCAGGAATTGTGTAATATTTACAGGAAAATGTTTGTGGTCATTAACGCGGAGTTAGTTAAGAAAATTAATATACAAAATAAAATATAAAACCACTGGTAAAATGTCAAATTAAAAACGAAAAACCACTTCCTCGGAATATCCTTTTCTTTGTCACCCATTCTTGGAACAAGTCTATGGAACACGGTGAATCCCAGATTGTCGCTCTAGACATATCCAAAGCATTCAACCAGGTCTGGCACGCAGCACTGCTTAATAAACTTTCGGCCTATGGCCTACCACCAAAACTCTGCACCTGGTCAGCAAATTTCTATTGTGGATGGCCATTCCTCTAAACTGTATCTAATTAATGCAGGAGTTCCTAAAGGTTCAGCTTTAGCCCCTACTTTGTTTCTTCTCCACATCAATGACCTCCTCTCTAGCACATTCAGCCCAGTTCACAGTTACGCGGACGACAGCACCATCCACTCAAATATACAATACTCTAAGCCTGTCTCTTTAGCCCAATTACATGCGGATCGCAGACTCATGGAGGATTCTGTCTCGTGGATTTCAAAAAAATATTAGACTGGGGAAGTAGAAATCTTGTACAATTCAACCCCACCAAATCACAGTCTTGCTTTCTTTCTCATGAGAGATACACCAGCCCTAGACCCATCACAGTGAACAACCAAGTTATTCAAAGTAATGAGTCCTTTTCACTTGTCATTTCTGTGGATCTAAATCTCAATTGGCACCAACATGTCATATCAACTGCAGAAGCGGCCGCTAAGAAATTAGGTTTCCTCTTCCGGGCTCGCAAATACCTTTCACCAGCTAATCTCTATACCTTATATACTTCACAAATAAGACCAAACTTCGAATACTGCTCCCACATCTGGGGTGCTGCTGCTGCTTCTATACTCACTCTCCTGGACTCCATTCAGAAGAGAGCTATACGTCTCATCGGTGACCGTACCCTCACCCAAAGGCTGCCATCCCTTGCTAACCGACGTGCCATTGGTGACCCATCTCTTTTTTATAGATATCTACACGGGCACTGCTCAGAGGAGCTTTCTTCCATAGTTCCTCCACCTGCTGCCCCCAACAGATCTACCAGGGGAACAGAGCGAATGCACCCTTTTACTGTCCAACACACCAGCCATAGAACATCTTGTTATGCCCGCTCTTTTGTCCCGACGACTTCCAAGTTGTGGAATTCCTTGCCTGCACATGTTTTTCCTTCTCCCCCGAACCTCCAAACCTTCAAGTCCAGAATCAACAAGTTGCCTCTTGCCTCCTTGTCGACACCCACGGTACGATAGTATTTAGACTGTAAGCCCTCGTGGTGTGTTGTTGAAATAAAAAATAAAAAACAAATTCACTTGAATTTATTAATAAAATTAAAAATGTTAAGTTGGTTGAAGGCGAGGTTTTGATCTCATTTGATGTAACTTCATTGTTGCCATGAAGCAAACGTTAACGTATTTAGAAAAATTGTTAAAAATGAATAACATAAATGAAAAGGTCTGCAAAGAATATTTAACCTAAACTTTGTGTTAAACAAAATATTTTTTAATTCAACAATGAGTTTTTTTTAACAAACCCAAGGCACGGCAATGGGCAACCCCCTATCATTGCGGACCTTTTTATGAGCAGATTTCAAACAGATCTTCAAAGTGAAAGTAAGTATTTTCCTAGAGTATGATTCCATTATGTACATTATATATATACGCAGTGTTTAACACAAATATTGGCAAAATACACGATTTTATTGCCGAATTGAAGAACCAATTCGATTCTATGAAATTTACACACGAATTAGAAATTAATAATACATTACCTTTTCTAGATGTACTAGTCCATAGGAAGGAAACCACCACTCTAAGTTACATTCCGAATGACTCACATCATACGTACGCACAAAAATGTCCTGTCTGAATTTTTTAGTAACCAGGTTAACTTATTTTCCTTTAAATAAAAATAAAAGCATAGGGTATATTAAAAACGTGGCCGAATATAACGGATACATTGCTTGCCTAGTGGAGACATTCATTAACAAACAGAAAACAAAGAAATCAACGACTTTTAGAAGAGAGAAAGCCGACAAAACTTTATTTCCTTACCATTTGAAGTCTATATATATATATATATATATATATATATATATATATATATATATATATATATATATATATATATATATATATATATATATATATATAAAATTTAAACTAACATTTTCGACAAAAAATGTTTTTAGAAACTTTCTAGGTAACCCAAAAGACAAGCATAGTACCACTGAAATGTCGGAAATTGATGAAATAAGTTGTAAAGATTATGATCTTAAATACGTTGAACAAACAAAAAGATCTATTAAAATTAGATTTGATGAACATAGATCTTCCGTTGTTCAGCATATTTGAGATAACAATCACCACGTAGATAACGATAATCTAAAATTGATTAAAAATGTTACACAACCGGGACAGCTCAACGCTTTCGAAAATATGTATATTGCTAAATATAATAGTAACAAAAAGTGTATGAATTTGGCTCCGCTACCTATGGGGAGTCTACTGATAGATCACTTTATAAGAAAAACCGGCAGAAGCACGTCCGATAGATAATAAAATAATTTAGGTATTTCCGCCAAACGAATTATGTAAATTTTTGTGTTGTTGGACCACTCTTAATCTTTATGGACCAACTACCTGCACAAGAATATAAGCAGAGTTGTAGATGTAAGATATTTAAAATTATTCACCCTCTGATGACGCTAACTTGGTTGGTGAAAATGGTCAGGTTTTTTAAGATGTGTTGTGGTGATTTGGGTTCTCCAAGTGTACTCATAAGTTTTATTGGACAGGATCTACAATCATTTGAGTGGAGCTGTATGTGCAAAACAACATGTGTTTTTTAGACGGAGGTCGACAGAAACAAATTTGATAGAATTTACCGATTACCTGCTTCAGTAGACATATTGATGAAGGCTTTCGACTGGGTGAATCATGAATGCTTGCTCTAGAAGCTGTGTAAGTTTAGTATGTCGGAGGAAGTGGTGCAGTTCATCGCGTCCTATTGTTGCGGTCTAAAATTGAGGCAACAAATTTTCTTTATTGTTTTTGTATATGTAATAAATACAGTTTATAGGAATTGGCAATAGATGACTTACTGCAGAATATTAATTTATGATAGAAAATTGCCTACAACTTGGCTGGTGCACCCATTAATTGATAAAACGACGAGATGAGGTCTTCAGAATCCCAAGAAATCGTGGCCATGACCTTTTCGGCCGATGGGACCATCCATGCCTTCTGCAGAGTAGATTCACCCAGAAAAATTTACTGTTTTGACTGTTGCTTGGTCTCTGGCGTATAATAATATATCCAGGTCTAATCAACGATCACTACTAGATGCAAAAGGTCCTGCAGATTTCGCTTAAAATGATCTAAATATTGCTTCGACATTGACAGCCGTATCCGCTTATCCGTCGCAATGAATCTCCGCACCCATCAACCCGCCATCTTTCTCATCATGTAAAATATTGATTGTCGTTCTGTACGCCTACTGCCACTTCAGGCACTTTAGTTCGGCGATTAGCTAGAATCATGTCGTGAACCTTTTTAACGATTTCCCCGGTAACCACGTCCTGTGGCCGGCCTGGCCGCTCCTCATCAAAAACAGATGTGCTACCACTTTCAATAAGTATTTGCAGGTTATATTTATTATGTTGAACAGTCACATCCGCCTATTATCATGTTATGAACAGTGTAAGTCTTTTACAGGTAAATATTCATTTCTAATGCACACACTTTAACAGTTTGACCTAATACTAATTATAAACTCTGGGAAATAACATAGCGAATCATTTTCGTGTTCTAGAGTTATTGTTTACATTGAGTGGCCGGTATCATATAGTAGATAGCCTGATGATAACAAATTCGCCGAGCGTAAATATATTTACAGTGGCGGCTGGAAATAAATAAAAATTTGACTTTTAGAGACACATCGAATTCGCATAAAGTTAACAGAAAATTTAAGTTCTTCAACTGCTATAATCACTTTTTATCCGTTAACTAACATGCTGTGCTCAAAGTGCCGGTAAATTTGAAATTAATCATACAGTTAAACAGGTTGAAACAATACCCGCCACTGGAATAATTACTGGATGGTTCAAATGTTTAAAATATAGATTTCTTAACCTATTTGTGTTGGAAATATGTGGCCACTTCCACATCCACGGTTCGATTTAAATATTTTTTCAAAAATTTCTAGTTCTTTAATAAAGCAATTTCTGTCTTTCGTTTCATCCACCTAGGTAACACTTAAATGTGTTATATATACAGAGTTCATCATGTCAGGTCTATAGTTTTGCTCATCATAAATTTGCATACTTTTTGAATATTTGAATCTGAAATTTCTATCTCCCACCCTTCGAAGCTCTTACTTCGAACGTTTTTTTATACTGCTTCTAATGTTTTCTTTCGAGGACTGTCCGTTTGCCAATTTTGTGTGCAGATTTTATTGTGAGCCGTTGTCTTCAATTATGTTTTTTGGACAACAGTTATGTGTAAAGTGATTGTAGTTTATGGTAATTTTTAGTTGTTGTGACTGGCTGTTAGGTTCTGAAGTTGGTAAGTTAAAGTATTTAAAAAATTCTTATTGCATATTCCTTACGACCGTCATTGCATTTCCACAGAATTTGCTTGAAGTGGCCCTTTTTAATGTTTACTTCTGAGTGGGTACTCGTCGATATTTGTAGGCAAACCATCGATATCTGCCGCATTTGGAGTTACGTCAGATAAAACCACCCAGTAGGTTACGAGGAGATTCCACCCCAACCATTTATCCCCTGGTATTAGCGTGAGGAGCGTTAGCCCAGATATTTTCTTGTCCACAAACTAGCTAGCAGATGCTATTGGGATCCCGTGGCATCCTCTGCACTGCCCAGGATTGGTTCCTAAGATAAGTACATTCCAATTTTATATCGACAATATTGTACAGCAACTTAATGGGATTATCTGGAGTAAAGAAAATCGTTTTGTGGACTATTATTCCAATGAATTAAATACAAACTTCAGATAATTCATGTCTGCTATTCGGAGATACGTCATGGGTTAAATGTGAACCTTCCCATAAAACTTATGTATTGGGTACCCTTCATTTATTTAATATGTACCAATTTTTTCTAGCTCTTTTGCAATAATTTTTGTGAACGTTTCTGGTAGCCAATTATGGGAAAATAATACTGTTCGATGCTTACTCAGATTATTATAATAACTATTTATATTCTAAATTTACCAAGTGGTTTAAATGTCGATACATTATCAAAATAATTTACTTTAACGCTATCAAATGGAAGCAAGAAGGTCATACATGTGTGAGAGTGTGATGTTGGTATTTTGGCTGCGGTGTTTAGACCATTTGCGCAAACATGAAATATAAAGCTCGTATTTATATTGTACCACAACAGATTAAGTTAAACTGTTTTCAATAATGACATTGCTGGAATTTCAATTAAAAGTTTTGGTATTGTAATCACTAAGTTTTAATAGCAATACTCAGAGCTAAGTATTCCCTTAAACACTATTTACAAAAGTAGATAGCGAAAACTCATATAATTTATGGAACGTAAATTTTAATTTGGCAAAGTTTTGGCTAGATTTCCAGCTAAAACTCTAGATTACGCTTATTCAGTTTTATCAGTTTTTACGATGTACTTTTGCACTTGTGACTAATCGCTTAAACCAAAATGAACATTTTGCAATCTTGTTCCTTTCATTAAGGTGTTTAGCGAGTTGTAGAAAAAAATCACTAATGAGGAAATCCCGACGTTTAAATTTTGAAAAAATTTCTTTAAACGAGCGCGAACTAGGAGCTCTAGAATACATAGCCGGGGTAAGTTTAAGTTATATATATATATATATATATATATATATATATATATATATATATATATATATATATATATATATATATATATATATTGTTACCTTCAACGGGGTTTTGGATTGGTTGACTAACAAAGCAGAGCTTATAACCAACTATTTTCCAACCATAAACACACCAACTAAAATATTAATCTCTATTACTAAATGTCTTTAGTGCGTTGTAGAAAAAATTCACTAAGGAGGAGATCCCGACGTTTAAATTTTGAAAAATTTCTTTACATGAGTTACAGTTTAAGTTATATATATATATATATATATATATATATATATATATATATATATATATATATATATATATATATATGAATATATATATATATATATATATATATATATATATATATATATATATATATATATATATATATATATATATATATTGGTTGGTTGACTAGCAAAGCACAGCTTTTCAAACTACTAATTTATTATAACCAACTATTTTCCAACCATAAACACACCAACTAAAATATTTATCTCTTTTACTAAATGTCTATAGTGTATTTTCGCCTCTATTCACTACACTGATTCGCTTAATACTCTATGATCACTTATTCTGCACCAAGATGAACTCAATACTGAACTGACCCACTCTATGTGCTGTTCGTCTATTTATACTCTCCATAAAGATTCTAGACCTTCTACACTGTTCTACACCTGTCACTTCTGGTCCCTTCTAGAAATATAACGCCGGAGTGTTCGCTGTTACCAACACACTTTAGAACCGGCCTCTGACCATAGAAGTAACAAAGTTCATAAACATAAATCTCATAGACGGGTGTGACACTTTCCTCCTCTTACATTTGATCGTCTCGGTCGAATTCTGATATTTCTTGGTATGGCGTAAGTCTGTGCATATGGACCATCTTCATCTTGCTCTTTGGGCTCTTCTGACGCGATAGACAACATCATTGATCCTTTTGACCATCTTATATGGACCTTACAATATTTTCTGTAGTTTCTGAGACCGTGCTTTGCGTCGCACTGAATTGTAAAACCAAACACAATCTTCTTCTTTAAAACCAGCTGAATTAGCTCGCAGCTCATAACGGGTCTTCATGCAGTCGCTATCTACTCGTCTATGCATTCTGACAGCAGAGTGGATGGCTACTATTCTTCTTTCCAAATCTGTGATGTATTCATCAGTTGAACGTCTATCATCTGTGGGTTTTCCAAATATGAGATCAGGAGGAAGTCTTAATTCTCGCCCAAAAACCAAGCTGGCGGGGTATACCCGGTAGTTTCATATACGGCCGAGCGGTATGCCAGGAGAAACAGTGGAATGTGCCTGTCCCTATCCATTTTGTGCTCATCGTCTAATATTCTTGAATGGGATTCCAATGTAGCATTGAATCTTTCCACCATTCCGTCAGATTGAGGGTGCAAATTTGTTTAATGAACGACATCCGAACAGACATGTTAACAGAAAATACATTTTGGAGTTAGTTGCAAAGTTTCGACAAAGTGGTTCAGTAGCCAACAAAAAACAGGTTCCTGAACGTGAATTTCCGGTTAGAAATGAGACTACTGAGATTGAAGTTTTAGGACAAATTGCTGCAGACCCAACTTTGAGCATGAGAAAATTGGCCACTGTTTTAAACATAAAAATAAGAACTATTCGGCGAATATTGAAGCATCATAAATTTTACCCGGCTGGAGCTTTGTGAAGTTATGACTGCACGAATAGCTGATAACAGGAACTTTCTGGTCAATATGTGTTTTTCAGACGAGTGTAGGTTTTCATTAAACTCTACAGTCAATCGTCATAATTGTCGTTATTGTGCAGATAATAATTCAAGGAATTTTCACGAAGTCTACACTCAAACTCAACAGAAATTGAATGTCTGGACTGGCATTTTTGGAGACCGTTTAATCGGACCAATTTTTCTTGATGGCAATTTGAGTGGCGAAACATATTTGTAGTTACTAGAAGATATCGTTTACTATCTACTAATTGACATTGTTGAAAATGATGATCGCTATCAAGAAAATCAATTAGTGTTTCAACAAGATGGAGCTCCTCCGCATTTTTCACAACGTGTTGGGGAGTTTTTGAACAGAGAGTTTCCAGGACAATGGATTGGGCGTAGAGGTGCTATTGAGTGGCCCCCTAGATCACCGGATTTAACTCTTTTAGACTTCTTTCTATGGGGCTTTCAAAGAGTAGAATTTACGCAACAGAACCGGAGTCTCTGGAAGAATTACGACGACGTATTGTTGAAGAATGCCGTCTAATAACTCCACAAATGCTCCAGAATGTCAGAGCTCGTTTTGAACAAAATTTGTACTTTTGTATGGAAGCTGGTGGTCAACAATTTGAACACTTACTTAACTGAATAAACATTTTGGAACGATTGGTTTTGTTTTTTAGTTTTTTTAACAAAAAATTGTCTAATTTGTGCATTTATTATCACAATTAATGAAATATGTTCTTGAAACTCTAACTGTGAATAATTTTTAAACGAGTTGATGAAACTTCCAAAAAAATTAATGTGCTAAATTAACAAAAGAAAGAGCTTTCAAATGATGTAACACTCAACCCATGTTCCCTATTTGAAATATATAGGTTGTTATCACCACCCTTAAGGGGTTGATCTGACAAAGTTGAGTTTTATGTCAAAACATGCCCCCCTCAATATTAAAATTGACGTCTTTTAGCGTTTCTTTTAAAAAATTTTCTCTGGACGCAAATCGGTACTGTTTCGTTTTCAATGCGCCACCCTGTATAATAATACCACATATTTAGGTGTCATTAAGGCTTTTTTTCTTTCAGTTATGATGCGACAATAAAGGCGACTGGAAGATCTTTTACAGATTTTTTGAATAGCGTGGACAACATACATAACCAGTTTCGATTATCTTATCCAAAAATGAAAAGTCCTTCAATGTATTTAACAGATGTGGATGAAAATGGTTGTGTATTAGTGTACCGTAGTGGACGGAGGGGATTTACCCACTATTTAATGGGTAAGCAAAAGTTTTTTTAATTGTTTAACACTAATTTTCCAAATGTGGGATTTTAGTTCATTTGGGCGTTGTTATCTTTTACGTACAATTTTTTAATTTATCCATAACCTTCGCTCAAATTAATACTTTCCATGCCATCTTAAAGGCTTATTATTGCATTGTAAAATCTTGTAAGTTTAATATAGAGATGGGCCATATGATCTCTACTACGTTCCCTAAATCAGTGGTCGCCAATCTTTTCAATTTGTTCAGCGACTAAGTCTAGCTTGCGCTTGTCATAACAAAAATGTTGTTGTTCTCTCCGGTTATTTACATTGGGTCTATGTTGAGTTTTAAAAATATTGTTTACAAATGCAGATTTGTCAGCGTGGTCATTTATAAGTGCGAATATATGTTCTTGCACTTTATTTCCAGAGGAAAACCCGATAAGTTGCTTCACAGTAATCAGACAGCAAAATGTAATGGTGGTGTTAAATATTTTTGTCTGGTCGTCCCTCATTAAATAGAGACTTATATTTTTTTTCTTTAACGTCTTCTTTCCGCAACTATAGCCAATTTATGTACGGCTAGATGTATTATCACCATAATTTGAAACGCGGACCGGTTTCGCTCTAATTAGAGTTCGTCAGTGTGCTAATCTAATTACACCAAAAACACACCTATAAAGCAATACCCTGTTCTAGGAGGCTGGCTACCTTAGCTGTATTACTTTAAAGGTGTCTTCTCGCTGTTATTAGTATAGCGCACTGACGAGCTCTAATTAGAGCGAAACTGCTCTGCTTTTCTCATTATGGTGATAACACATCTAACCCTACATACATTGTCCCGGTGTTAGGGAAGAAAATGGGCCAGCGCTAACAATTTACAAAATGGTTGGTTGTACACAGTCTCTATTTATAACATTTTGTGTTAATTGAAGCTGGCGTGATAACATACTACCCGGTTCCGCACCGTGATGGCGACCCTGTCGTACATCTCACAATGTTCTATAGTAAATTAACGACACCCTGGAAATTTGGGCAAACCGCTTTCTTTCTGTGATGAGGGTAGGTAACTTTAAGGTGCCCACCATTGCATGATACACGAGACCGATGGAGTTACGCCATCTTCTAAGGACGGAACGTGCAGACAAACAGCTTGCTCGAACACAATGTCACAACCTCGGTTGATCTTAATTTTACGGCATGTACTGAAAAAGAAAAATGATCACCTATTAGGAGTCGAACTCGGGACCTTTGGGTTCAGATGCACATACTATTATTACTTGACCACCAAAGTTGATCATTTGTAATGTTACAGCCATTCAAAACTGTTGGTTTGAAGGTTTACTAAATAAATGTTTGTTTAATATTAATTAAACTGTTGCAAGATATATTTTTGTTACTTGCCTTGCTTTACGAGTCATTAAGTTTTGTATGGAAAATTCTCCATAAATTATGTTTATCTGTCCTATATATTTTTTGATGAGAGTTTAATGTTTCCCTTCTAATTAATAGCGCAATAATTTGTAATTAAAATCACCTTAAATTTTTTTAGGTCAACTTGATGAGATAGCAAGGGATATTTTTCATTTAAAATTGGAAGCTAAAGTAATTAAAAGTGAAACCGCTGACGTAAATGGAAGGAATATAGTGATAGTAACCTTCCGACTGAATTTTGATAATGCTCAGTATGTAAGTATTCTTGCTTTAGTGAAATATTTTCTTCATATAATAATTATTAGCTCTTACTAAATAATTTATAAAAAATGAGGTCTATGTGTGATCCCAAACATACAAACCTTATTGTTCTTTATTCAAATGCCAGCTAACTCATGTAAGTGAATTTTCTGAGAAAAAATTCACTAATAAGGAGATCGGTACTTTTGAAAACATTTCTTTAAATGAGCACAAACTAAGACCCCTGAAACACGTATTCGGTGTCAGTTTCAGTTTATATATATATATATATATATATATATATATATATATATATATATATATATATATATATATATATATATATATATATATATATATATATATACAGGATAGTTCAAATTCGAGCCTCACCAGTGGAATCTTCTAAACCGTAAGAGATACTAGGATGGTTAAATTGGGGCAAAAGTTACGTGTTTCTATGCTGATCAATCATCAGAAAGAAAGTTTGAGCTGACATTTTAATATTTTTTTTCGGAAAAAACGGAAATTTTTAATTTTAGTTTTTCTCGTTTTCAAGCGAATACCCTAAGAACTATGAACTATGACATTATTGGTACACTTTTTCATGGGAAATCTAAATATGTCATATTTTACAAGGCGTTCTTGATGCAAGAGTTACAATACTTAACTTTGATTTTTCTTATGTGCGCCATATTGGAATTTTGCATTTTTTAAAACTCTTTTTTTTATCATTACAATGATATATGACACGATACGATCAGATCCTACCTGCTATTGGAAAAAATCGTTTCAGGGAAGAGTGCTTTGAAAGGGACGCCACTAATTTGTTTAACGATCTAAATATTAACAGTTCTGCCAAACTTTGATGTTTATAGCATTTATGTACATTGTGTCTGTGGCATTTATTCAAAAATCATGGGTTTTACAAATGAAGAAAAGAGAAATGTGATAAAAATACATTACCTGCCTAAATAGCAAAAACGCTAGAGTTACTAGTGAAAACTATTTAATTGAATCTCCGTAAAGGAAGCCACCACATTATTTTTACTTTAACGGACTAGATCGTAGTATAACAGAATATGATTGATTTGGAAAACCCAAAAACAAGCATGGTAGTGGAATAAGCGACGTTGACGAAAATCTAGTACTACAATCTAGTCCATTAAAATAAGAATAGTGTGGTTGCTGCGTTTCCGGATATTCATTTTAATAGTTCACACTAGTCACTATAGCGTTTCTATTTTTTGCTAATACATTTTTATCATGCCTGGGGGTACACCTGTCAAAGAATAACGCAGGTGTCCTAAGGCTAGCTCAGCGAGGACAGAAACCTCGCGTAGAGTAAAAGGACAAAAGCTGGCTTGATCCCGATGTTCAGTACGCATAGGGACTGCGAAAGCACGGCCTATTGATCTTTTTGGCTTGAAGAGTTTTCAGCAGGAGGTGTATTGTTATATCGTCGAAAATAACACAGCTATGGCATTACGGCATTATGTGTTTTTACTATCATATTTACCCTACATGCCGAAATTCGGGCCTCTAGGTTGAAAGGAAAAAAAGTTATAGGCATTTTAAGAAAAAAAAATTGGGTGCCACTTGTGTTTATAGGAAAGCACAAGAACAAAATATTTTGTGTGACTAACAAAACAAATTGAATATTACATACAACCGTTAAGTTATATGAACGCAAAAAGGTCAAGAAATAGCAGAAAAAATATTTTGAAAATTTTATCATCTTTCTTCTTAAAACATCAAAGTCGCGATTTGAAACGTCAACATTTCTAATTTTCAGACAACTAATTTGAAATAAAGACGGGTTTTATAGAATATTTCTCGTAATAAGTGTGTTTTACAAAGCCTTACGCTTCAGCTTCAACCATCATTGTTCTTCATTTTACTAAAATATTTTCGGAAAATCCATTTCAAATAGACTCTCTTTCTTCGGCTATATATATATATATATATATATATATATATATATATATATATATATATATATATATATATATATATATATTTAGAACTCTCAACTATTTAGAATGTAAACATTGTTCTACTTTGTACCAATTTTTCGTTGCATAGAGGAAGTTTTATTTTCCTTCAATTATAAATGATAATTTTAAATAAATCCCTATATTTTCTGTACCCAATTGGCCAAACATAGGTCAACGAATGCGAAACTGGAGAAGGAAATGTCATTTAAAGTTAGAATGACAAAGAAAACTTTATTCGAGGCGCTGTCGTTGTTTCCATTTTTTTTAATATTAATTACATTTATAGGTAAATTTGCCCATTAGTGCAATGTTCCTTTTTTTCGAAAAATAATTGAGAAACATACTTAGAGAAACCCCTTTACGCATTAACCATCAGAAAAATGTGTGATCTCGACTTCACAATACAATTAAGAGACCTAAAGCAAATTTGAGGTGCTGTGCAGGGTAAACATGCTCCAGAGGAGCTAGAAATGCAAACTGTAAAAAACTCACCTTACAGAAATCCATACAAAGGAAAAACTTCTTACCAACCGTTCCTGGCCACCAACCTACCTCTCCATGAAAAACTCACCTTTCGTACAATTAAAAAAATGCGCTAAATAATAATCTAATCTGATACGTTATTAGAATTAAATAATTAAACTCTTTAACTGAAACTACTGCCAAAGCATTACATAAAGAGTCTATTTATAATTAGTTTTCTGCAAATATTTTGTGTATATATATATATATATATATATATATATATATATATATATATATATATATATATATATATATATATATATATATATATATATATATATATATATATATATATATATATATATATATATATATATATATATATATATATATATAAACACAGAGTCTGCAACCGGCCTCGGATTTGGGTTCCAGGGGTCCTAAATCACGCTCATTTGAATAAATTGTGTGTCACACCGATAACTCGAAAAATAATGGGCCGATTTTGATCAAATTTGGTTGATAATGATCAAGTCTTTTTGGTTCATCAAGTATTTTTGGTTCAGAAAGGGCAAAAAGTGGTTTTTGATTTGCCTAAAATGTTTGTAGAAGATGTATTTGAAATAGAGTAATACTGAAATCTTATAGCAACAGTTGGTAACTCAAATGTGTTGAAATGTTTTATTTAACAAAATAAATGTAAAACAATTCCTCTCTTTAGTCATTAAACTGAAAAATAGGAAAACTTTATACGACTGGTAGTAATAGTTCGGCTGCAGCAAGTGCGTTATGGTAGTGCATTTTCATCAACTTTGTGTCGTCTCTGTTTAAAGCCCAGTTTATATATATATATATATATATATATATATATATATATATATATATATATATATATATATATATATATATATATATATATATATATATATATATACATATATATGAGTTTCTCCATCCAAGCTCAAATGTTTTCTTCTATAAAATAGTTCATGAAAGACAAAGCCTATGATGTGCCTCTAACATCACAAACTTTGTTGCGGTGACACAAGATGAGTGTGTATTTGCTTCTTGGATAGTTAGAGATTCGGGAATATATATTCGCCCGGGGGTATTCCAAAGCTTGGATGCTCTAGGACAAAACGAAAACTGTTCGACAAGTGAGTAATTTTCAGTTTTCAATGCAATTTCAGTTTACCTAACCCTCCAAAACCCAATGAATAACTACAGAAAGCAAATTACGGCATGCATAAAAGCAGATGAAGGATTGAAAGAGCAGTATTTAATATTTTTGTGCCGTATTTAATACTCATAAATCCATAATTTTACAAGTAATTTGTTTTAGTAAAGTTTCAGTTATGCGAATTTTAACGAAACATTAGATTTAAGCTTATGTTAGTATTTTTTTAATAAAAATATGATAAATTTTTTTTTACCTTCAACTGTTATTAACTAGCTGCAGTCTTAAGTTTTTACAATAGGTGCCGCCATACAACAACCACTCGTCACCATATAAAATCATCAGCCCTGTTATTACATTCTTATAAGAAAAATATAAAAATAATGTAAAGCTATATATATATATATATATATATATATATATATATATATATATATATATATATATATACATATATATATATATATATATATATATATATGTATATATATATATATATATATATATATATATATATATATATATATATATATATATATATATATATACATATATATATATATATATATATGTATATATATATATATATATATATATATATATATATATATATATATATATACATATATATATATATATGTATATATATATATATATATATATATATATATATATATATATATATATATATATATATATATATATATGTATATATATATATATATATATATATATATATATATATATATATATATATATATATATATATATATATATATATATATATATATATATATATATATATGTATATGTATATGTATAGGGCGGTCAAGTTCATTATCTCCTTTATTATTCGATAATAAAAAAATTGAAGCAAAAGTTGCGGGAACTAACGTTAGCTACAAACTAAAATTATTTTTGCATATACAGGGTGTTGCATAAGTTAGATACAACCCAAACATCACTTTTTTAAACGGTGCATCCTGTTTATTGTTTCATTTTTAAATTCCTCTTGTTTTGCAGACGCATCCAGTGTATAGTTGTTGGAGTCTATACAGATTCGTTCAAAAGTTATAGCCACATTTCTAAAACATCAGAGGCACATTTGACCCCTCGTGGTGTGTTGTTGATATAACCACTCGTCACCATATAAAATCATCAGCCCTGTTATTACATTCTTATAAGAAAAATATAAAAATAATGTAAAGCTATATATATATATATATATATATATATATATATATATATATATATATATATATATATATATATATATATATACATATATATATATATATATATATATATATATATATATATATATATATATATATATATATATATATATATATATATATATATATATATATGTATATGTATATGTATAGGGCGGTCAAGTTCATTATCTCCTTTATTATTCGATAATAAAAAAATTGAAGCAAAAGTTGCGGGAACTAACGTTAGCTACAAACTAAAATTATTTTTGCATATACAGGGTGTTGCATAAGTTAGATACAACCCAAACATCACTTTTTTAAACGGTGCATCCTGTTTATTGTTTCATTTTTAAATTCCTCTTGTTTTGCAGACGCATCCAGTGTATAGTTGTTGGAGTCTATACAGATTCGTTCAAAAGTTATAGCCACATTTCTAAAACATCAGAGGCACATTTGACGGTCTGTATCTTTATTAATATGTAACACTCTATCATGCCAAAAATCTGAAAAAGTGTTCTTCTTTCATCTTTTACTCAAGTTCTAGATCTGGTCAGCTCTTTAATAGTTTGCTGGTGTGGTATACTTGCAATATGGTAGGTGGTAGTGGAATTTTCATTTACGTGGCAGTAAAGGATTTTTTTCATGCCCGAGGAGGTACCACACCTTACATCAAGGGGCCAGTGAAGTCCCAACGGACATTTCCGGTTCTGGTGTATCGGTTTCCCTTATAAGCAAAAATGATGATGGATCCTCCTTGTACAAAAGATTCCGGAGGTAAAATACCATTCTGATCTCCGGGAGGGGGGTGTCAAGATTTAACATATGCTTCTCGAATATATGTGGCCTAAATTCTAACCTGAACTCCGTCCACCATTTCCTCCAGGCTAATAGGCCCCAACTCCTCTTCCTCACCGAAACTCAAATCAGTGCCAAAACAGCCACTAATCAGCTTAATTTTCCAGGGTATGAGCTCCTTACTTCTTTTAGATTGCATGGAGGCGTATGCGCTTACGTCCGTAGCAATCTACCCTGCACCAGATTCCTCAATTAAGAAGCTGGAAGAAAATAGATACTATGAATAAAACTCTCTCTCAAGGCTGCAACTAAATTAATCTGTTGCATTTACCAGTCACCTTCGGACAACAACTTTGTCCAGCTCTTTGACTACCTTTCTGAAAAAACCGACCATCTGATTTCTGAATATCCTTCCTCCTAGGTCACTATTCTTAGTGACTTCAATGTCCATAATAAGGAAGGCTCGAATCTTCAAAAACCAAACCACAGGGAAGAGCAGCGGAGGCCTTTGCAGTCAGCAATTCTTTAGCCAAAATGGTTCAGCAACCTACTTACTTTCCTCGCATCTCAACACACAGCTCAAATCCCTTGGATATCCTTCTTACTACAAATCCTGACTGCTATAAGATATCAGTCACCGCCCCCGTCGGTCGCTCAGACCACGGCTTGGTCACTGCTTCCTGCGCAACGCAACCCGAGGTCACACAGTCATCACACCCACGTATCGTTTGGTACTACAACTCCGCGAACTGGGACGAAATGCGGGATTACTTTTCCTCATTTCAATGGACGTCTGTCTGATTCTCTCATCCTGACCCCCCTGATATCTCACAAAACGTCACCGAAATTATCCAAGCTGGCATAACATTATTTATCCCACGTACACAGAAAACCTCTGCACCCACTCAAAAGCCCTGGTTCTCTAAGTCCTGTGACAAGGCTAGATTTGAAAAGGTTTGAGCTCACAAAAAGCTTGTACACAATCCCAGTCAAGAAAACTGTCAAGCATTTAATGACGCAAGAAACCGCTATGTCCGCATTCTTTCTGAGGCAAAAAACTCGTTTAATAACCACATCAAAAACAAAGTCCTCTTAAGCTCCAACGACGGCATCCCTTCTGGACTCTCGCTAAGTCTATTGGGAATAATTTCTGCAAAAGCGCGTTCCCACCTCTTGTCTCAGGGGATGAAATTGTTTCTACCGCCCTGGGCAAGGCTGAATTTTTTGCTTCGTTGTTCGCCGGCAATTCTACTCTCAACCCACCTCCAAATGTTCAACCACCAACAGTCCCCAATGTCGCGCATAAAATGACGGATATCATTTTCAAAACTAAAAAGGTACGAAAGATGCTCTCTTCTCTTAATACCAGGAAAGCCTCTGGCCTTGACGAGATCCCAGCAATTGTTCTCAAAAAATGCGCACCAGAACTTGCTCCAGTCCTGACTTGTCTGTTTCTGACATCTTACAATAAAGGCATATTCCCTAGTAACTGGAAAACTGCTCGACTACAACCCGTCCCCGAAAAAGGATCCAAAGCGCTTCCTAGCAACTGTAGGCCTATTTCTATCCTTTCAGTCGTCTCTAAAGTAATGGAAAAGTATATAAACACAAAAATACTAAAATTCCTTAAAAAACATGGTCTAACCCACGACAGGCAGTATGGATTCCTTCAGCGCAGATCAACTGCCGACCTCCTTTCCTTTGCCACCCATTCTTGGAACAAGTCTACGGAACTACACGGTGAATCCCAGATTGTCGCATTCGACCAGGTCTGGCACGCAGTGCTGCTTAATAAACTTACGGCCTATGGCCTACTACCAAAACTCTGTACCTGTACAGCAAATTTCCTCTCCAACTGGAGCATTTCTGTTGTCGTGGATGGCCAATCCTCTAAACTGTATCCAATTAAAGCTGGAGTCCCTCAAGGTTCAGCTTTAGCCCCTACTTTGTTTGTTCTCCACATCAATGACCTCCTCTCTAGCACATCCAACCCAGTTCACAGTTACGCGGGTGACTGTACCCTCCACTGAAATATACAATATTCGAAGCCTGTCTCTTTAATCCAATTAGATGAGGATCGCAGACGCATGGAGGGTTCTGTCTCTGTGGATCTCCAAGAAATATTAGACTGGGGAAATAGAAATCTTCTACAGTTCAACTCCACCAAATCTCAGTCTTGCTTTCTATTTCATAAGAGATACACCAGCCCTAGACCCATCACAGTGAGCAACCAAGTTATTCAAAGTAATGAGTCCTTTTCACTTGTTGGCATTTCTGTGGATCGAAATCTCAATTGGCACCAACATGTCACATCAATTGCAGAAGCGGCTGCTAAGAAATTAGGTTTCTTCTTTCGGGCTCGCAAATACTTTTCACCAGCTAATCTCTATACCTTATATACTTCACAAATAAGGTCAAACCTCGAATACTGCTCCCACATCTGGGATGCCACTGCCGCTTCTACACTTGCTATCCTGGACTCTATTCAGAAGAGAGCTATACGTCTCATCGGTGACCCTACCCTCACCCAAAGGCTGCCATCTCTTGCCCACAGACGTGCCGTTGGTGACCTCTCTCTTTTTTATAGATATCTGCACGGGCTCTGCTTAGATGAGCTTTCTTCCATAGTTCCTCCACCTGCTGCCCCCAACAGATCTACCAGGGAAACAGAGCTAATGCACCCTTTTACTGTCCAGGTCACCAGACATAGTGCATCTTGTTATGTCTGCTCTTTTGTCCCGAGGACTTCCAAGTTGTGGAATTCCTTGGCGGCACATGTTTTTCCTTCTCCCCCGAACCTCCAAACCTTCAAGTCCAGAATTTACAAGTTGCCTCTTTCCTCCTTGTCGACACCCACGGTACGATAGTATTTAGGCTGTGACCCCTCGTGGTGTGTTGTTGATATAAAAAAAAATTAAAAAAAATGGTAAATAAAAAGAATTCTTGTTGGACTTTTATAAGTAAATATTAAATAAAAAACCAAACTGACAACTGTCATTAGACTAGCCAAAGGATTCTTTTAGTGAATTATCTTAAAAAAAATTCACTAATGAGGAGATCTCGACTTTCGAATTTTGAAAAAATTTCTTCAAATGAGCGCTATTTAGGACCCCCGGAACCCAAATCCGAGGTCAGTTTCAGACTTTATATGTTTATATATATATATATATATATATATATATATATATATATATATATATATATATATATATATATATATATATATATATATATATATATATTTATATATTTATGTGTCACACCTATAACTTAAAAAATAATGGACCGATTTTGATAAAATTTGGTACATACCTTCCTTTCGCAAGTCGCTTGGATAATTTTGTTAGCCAGAAAAATCCGCCTAGGTTTTCCCGGAAAATTTTGTGTTTTCTTTCGAAAAAAATCGAAAAAAATTTATATCTCCGAAATTAACAAAGTAAGAGCAACCAAATTTCATACGCGGGTTTATATTATTAGAGGTACGTGACCTACCAAAATTTAGCTCAGTAGGTTAAATGACAAAAAAGTTACAGGCATTCAAAGAAAAATAAATTTGGGTTCTCCTCAAAACGTCAAAATCGCGATTTTAAACGTCAAAATTGGTGAGTACCTTCCTTTTGCAAGTGGGTTGGATAGGTTCGTTATCCAGGAAAATCCAACGAGGTTTTCCCGGAAAATTTTGTGTTTTCTTTCGAAAAAAATTTATATCTCCAAAATTAACAAAGAAAGGGGAACCAAATTTTATACGCGGGTTTATATCATTATAAGCAAGTTACCTACCAAAATTTAGCTTTGTAGGTCAAAAGACAAAAAAGTTATAGGCATTTAAACAAAAATAAATTGGGGTTTTTCACAAAACGTCAAAGTTGCGATTTAAACGTCAAAATTGGCAACATTTAGGAAAAGAACTTGAATCTAATACGGGCTATGGAAATAAAATGTCTTAAGAGGAATGTTTTACAAACCCTGAAGTCTTAGTTTCAACCGTGATTGTCCTTCATTTTAATAAAATGTTTCCAGAAAATTCATTTTAAATAGACCCTTTCTCTGACACTTGGTAGTATCTTAGCTATAGAGTTTATCGTTAATAGTATATAATTTTTGTAGAATTTTCGTAAAAAAAATCAATAAAGCTCAATATATCTGTTATTATACCAGATATGAAAAAAAATTGTATATATTAATTATAGGGTGTCTTAAACTACATCTTAAAAAATTATTTCTACAATCACAGGTGTCCCATAAGTCGTTGGTGATACAAATTTTCTTTTTTTTTTTAATCAAACACGCCTTATGCAGTTTTGCATTTTCCATCGAAATATAATGCATGTTTGTAAGAACAAAAATTCTGGACGCAGTAAGTGCGTTATGGTAGCGAATTTTGATCAAATGCTTAATATTTAAATAGCTCAATTTGCTATTAACCTATAAGGTTGACCAAGATACGAGTTTTTTCGGGAACACTTTAAGTTTACTTTCGGAAATTTTTTACATTTTCAAACAATAAAGTTATTTTGATGAAACATGGCACATTGTTTTTACTATATAGATTATACTGGTAACCAAATTTGATGCCTGATTTCTTAAAAAAAAACACACATTATTGCTATTAAAAAATAGTTTTATGAAAATTCACTACCATAACGCACTTGCTGCGTCCCGAGATTTTTTTTTATCTTCATCTGATCAGTAGAGAGAATCAATAAAAACGAAATTAGACCCAGAAACTATACACATAACCTAAATGTATGGTGGATAGAATAACTATTAGAACACATGGAGGCAAATACTTCAAGTGACATTTAAAGGTTGGTGAATGGAACTTACGTTATGTAGCTCAATAGCTATTAACAAAAATAATAATAATAATTTAATAAATAAATAAAAAGGACTGTACCTGCATAAAAATCGTGAGTACCCTTTCAAGGGAAGTTTAATTATTAAGAATTTGTAATATTAATAAGAGTTTTTATAGTTAAGCAATATTTCTTTTCCTAGTTAAAAAAAAACTGTTCTATTTTGCTTGTTATTTAAATTGTTTGTTAATAAATTATCCATTTTAATTTGAAATCCATTTAATTATTAAGAAAAAAAAACTGAATCTCGTAATAAAGCTCATACAAATTTTATTAACAAAGTGGTGCATTTTTCGAATCATGAACCCAAGCTCTGAGATTTATTAATAATTTGTTAATATAAAAAGATTAAAACAAAAAACAATATATTTGTACATTTTTATAAAGAGTCTCATGCAAAATTAACTAAAAGAAAATAAGGATTCCAAGGGCAACTGAATATAACAAGTAAATATAATAAATATATATATTATTATCGTACATATCATAAAAATTCTAACATTGCTATCATAAAAATTCCCACACAAAGAGAAAAGTTTAATCGAATGACATCAAAAAACGTTGGGATAAAAACAACTATAATATATATATATATATATATATATATATATATATATATATATATATATATATATATATATATATATATATATATATATATATATATATATATCTGTGTGTGTCTATGTTTGTGTGTTACACCGATTTTGATGAAATTTGGTTAATGTTATAAACCTTATGTGCTAAAATTTAGATCTTTAAGTAAAAAAATTATAAACATATAATAATTTAAAAAGTCTGGACGCAGCAAGTGCGTTATGGCAGTGAATTTTCATAAAAATGTTTTTAATAGCAAATGCGAGCAAAATATTGTATGTGGTAAAGAAAATCTATTATGTATGCGGCAAATCAACTTTAAAACTACTTGAAGTTATTGTAAATCATGCACTTAGAATAGTCACAGGTGCTTTTCGAACAAATCCAGTGGAAAGTATTTACCGAGAATATAACGAGCCCTCAATTAAGTTAAGAAGAGAAGAGTTACTGTTAAAATATGCGGCTAAGATATCAGCAAACCCAAATAATCCAGTCTACAAATTCTTGTCACAGACCAACTTCAACAGATTCTGTGATGCGAACGTTTCAGCACAGCTACCGTTTTCTTTACATATCAAGAAGCTAAAACATATTTTCAATCCAAATCTGACAAATTTTATATGCAATGGTGCTATTTATCCTTGGACCATTGTTTTTCCGCCTACCGATATGACTTTTTTATCGCATAAATCGAATGTATTACTAGCTGAATATGTCAATAGATTATTTCAAGAGATTATCTCTAGATATCGATATGATATAATTCTTTACACTGATGGATCAAAAAGTTAAATTCGTGTCGGATGTAGTATCACTTCTGCACTAAAGGAAGGAGAATATCACTTACCGTCAATATGTAGTAACTATACAGCAGAAATATACGCCATAATGAGAGCAACTAACACATTCGCCAACTGTCATTTCAATAACGCCTTAATATGCACCGATTCTCTTTCGTCGATTATATCACTCACAAACCTTTACCTAAAGGACCATCTTGTAATCCAAGTACAATAATCTATTCATTGTGCCTTGCAATCTGGCAAATCTATCACTTATATTTGTCCCATCAGACTGTGGCATTACTGGAAATGAAAATGCAGACGAATGTGCCAGGAATGCTGTCTGATTCGATACTGTAATTCTTCTTCAACTTTACTCCGACGTTTCTGCACAGATAACAAATTTTTATAGACAGAAATGGCAAATCCATTGGTCTTCGCTAAGCAACAAACTGTGAGAAATTTAACCAACCGTGGCAATCAAGAAACTTAGGATCTCGCAGGGAAGAAGTGATTATCAGAAGACTCCAAATTGGCCACTCTCTACATACACATGGTTATCTTTTAAATCAACAGCAACGCCCGTATTGTGAGCTCTGTGACCGACCAATTTCAATTTTTCACACTCCATTAGAATGTCCCTTATATGCCTGTCCACGATTTGAAAATTTTAGTGCAAGAAACTTATCTGAAATTTTAGGTCTAAATTTTACGAATGTAGACTGTTTACTTAGATTTTTAAGACAGTCTAATTTATATAATAGTATTTAAGTCTATTTATTAGTTCCTCTTTATATATATAATTTTGTTGTATGATTATTTAAAGTGTCGTTAGTGTCAATGACCTTAGTTGTTATGCCACTTAAATTATAAAAAAAAGAGATAAACTTTTCTTGACGCATATATTATAATTTTTGCAGAAAAATTGCGTAGATAATTTCTAGGAAAATTTACTAACATTACGTACTTGCTGCGTCCAGACTTTTCTTGCATTTCAGTTTTCCACTACCTTTTCACAATACAAAAAATATTTGTGTATCTGTAGGAAAATTCCAATATCTTTAGTCAGATCATGATAAAGTTGAAGTGACATAATGCTGCTGATGAAATAATTCATCAGCAGCGTCAATAAGAAAATAATTTTAAAAAGAAATAAGGGAGACATTATTAGAAGCTGCCTTAGCATTGACCTCACAAATCAGATCAGAATTTAATTAGAAACCGATTTTCCTTTCAGATGGAAGCACAAAGGGCACAGAAAGTATTAAGAATGGAGACCACACAGCTGCCAGCATTCTCCTGTGATTTGCTTCTGAAACTCTTTCCGTTCGCTATTCTATTTAATCAAGCAATGGTGATTGACGGCTGCGGCGAGAAACTAATACAAGTTGCAGGAGGCCATGATAAGTTACTAGGACAACCTGTTGCCAAGTACTTCAGGTTAAGACGACCCAAGGGAATCTCTCTTTCCTGGAAAAATGTAAGTGGAGATTGGATTATTATAGTGTGCTTTAGCAAATACAGGATGCCCCGAAAGTGAGTCGCAACACTGTAGTTATGGATTCTATATGAATAAATAATACTAGTTTGCTATATAAATCGTTTAAAAAATAATTAGTTAGGAAAATATAGGTAGTTAAAGTTTTATTTAAAAAATTAAATTTATTAGGGTCCGCAAAGCAGTTTGAGATATTTTACCAAAATTTTGTAAGCATTGACACTTATAGAAAATTCATACTGTGCAATAAATAAGGTATTTTTGGGCCCACCATTGGCGTCCCTACCATCACTTATCTGGATCTCTTTTAATAAAAAATTGTATACCACTTAATTTTTGACAAGTAAAACTAGTTTCAAAATTTGTTTCAATGCTAAAGAAAAAAGATCTTTTGAGTTTTTCGTTAGATTCACTATAGTTGAGTAAAACAAAAATAAAACCTATTAAAGGCGTTCCATAATACGTACGAGTATACGAGTAGTATTGCAATACACATTTTAAACCGGCAATAAGCATTCCAGCATATATATATATATATATATATATATATATATATATATATATATATATATATATATATATATATATATATATATATATATATATATATATATATATATATATATATGCAGGCTGTCCCAAAAGTCGCAAATCAAACGTCACATGAAGATAGGCTAGCTCAAGCCCTATCAGAAAAACCCAATATGATCTTGTCAAAGACAGTTTTCAAGATATTGACAATTTTATGAAAAAAAAGAAAATTGTCAAATTTTAAGGTATTTTAGCCCCCACATGGAGAAAAAACATTTCCGGAATGTGATTTTTGTGCCTGTTAATCCTCGATAATAGCGTTATCGAACCAATCTGAAATATTTTGTATTATTATTTAGAAAATCTGAAGAAAAAATAATAAAAACCGGACTTTTCTTCCCCAATTTTTTTAAAATTTGGAATAAACCTCCGCACTGAAAAAAATGTTAAAAAATTTACTGGCTCATAATATCAAAAGATTCCCTGTTTTATGGAGATTCTAAAATGGCATTACACATTATCAATATCTCTTAAAAGTAATTCTCTCTAGACGATTGAAAATAAATTTCGAAGTGAAATTAGGTAGCTAATAAATAAAAATTAACAGATTGTGATATTTACAAAAATTATTCTATTCATAACTGACGCTCTACTTGACGGCCATTCTGTCTTATATATAAACGATATCTTCTTAGGAACGATCCTCTTAGTCTTATTAGACTGCTTCGTAAAATTGTTTGAGCTGCTGTTCTGATTCTTTGACGTCCACCTGCCCGAGTATGTCTGATTCAAGTATTGCCTTACTGCTAAGGCAGAGTGGGCTGGGCATCTATAATTTTGAGGCCACATTGTTCTCCGAAGTTCTAATGGGATGTCTTCTAGCAGTTGTGGAAAATTGTTTTGTAAGAACGCCAAATATCCTTGGCCATTTAGTGTAGGGCGAAGTTCCACTGGCACCAAAAGGGTTCCGTTAAAAATACCGGCCCAGAGATTTATCTTAAATTGATGCTGGGACCGATCCTCTCTGAACTCATGTGGATCTTCAATTTTCCAACTATGAAAGTTATGGAGGTTCATGTGACAAATCATTTGTACGTGCTGACTCACCACTCCATAAAACTTTATCGAAGAAATTGGGATTTTGTATGATTTTTCTTAACATAATTTCGCAAAATCGCTTGCACCTTGCGCATTCATGCAGTTCCAAAATTTGGACCGTCTGAATATGGTACCCATGCCTTTTTAAAATTCTATGAGTAGTAGACGTTGGGACACCAGTTCGTCTCTGTACTTTCCACATCGAGGTACCAGGTTCTTCGATAACAGCATCCAGGACAGCATAATCGTCTGCAGTTCCCGGTCGTCTAGTTCGATCAACACGATCGATGCCAGGCATTCTAACAGCGCTTTGATCGAAGAATCTGGTACCTCGATGCGGAAAGTACAGAGACTAACTGGTGTCTCAACGTCTACTACTCATAGAATTTTAAAAAGGCATGGGTACCATATCCAGACGGTCCAAATTTTGAGATTTTTACTGATCTGAGTATCGTTTTTCACCACAAGCTGTCTTTCATAAACCACATAGAGTCTATTGTCTCGAAGGCTTCCAGGACCCTGGTCTTCCTTGTACGTAACTCTACCAGCATTGAGAACACAGGCACTCTCACAAAATTATATAATGCGTATGTATGTACGACCTCATCTAGAATATGCGTCCGTAGCTTGGTCTTCTCACTATGAGGTGAACACAAGTGCGCTTGAGGCTGTTCAGCGTAGGTTTTTAAAACTGATTATCTACAGAACCGACGGTGTTTTTGCATCAGCGGGCAGGCCCCAGGCGCATTTGTTGGAAATATTTCGCATTGAATCCCTACAAGTTAGACGAACAGTCTCTATTTTATCATTTACAGTCAATTTTGTTAAAAAAAAAGCAGTCTTTTTGTTTAAAAAAATGCACTAATGAGGATATCTCGACTTTTGAATTTTGAAAAGATTTCTTCAAATGAACACAAAATAGGTCCCTAGAACCCATACCCAGGGTCTGTTTCAATATTTATATGTTTATATATAATATATATATATATATATATATATATATATATATATATATATATATATATATATATATGTCACATCGATAACTCAAAAAGGGCAATGGGCCGATTTTGCTCAAATTTGGTCCGTACGTTCCTTTTGCAAGTGGCTTAGATAAGTTCGTTATCCAGAAAAATCGGCCCAGGTTTTCCCGGAATTTTTTTTGTTTTCTTTCGGAACAAAATTATATGTCGGGAAATAATAAAGTAAGGGAAACCAAATTCGGTACGCTCGTTTCTGTCATAAAGAGTATCCTATGTACAAAAATTCAGATCTTTAAGTTAAAAGACAAAAAAGTTTTAGACACGCCTCTGATTTTAAAAAGTTGAAAGGTCAAAACTGATAATTACGGTAGTCTTATTAATGGGAGTGGAAAGTATGACACAAAATGACTAACAAGCTCCTAGATCTCTGTATAACTCGTTATTTTCCTTCATTTCGTTAAAATATGAGCAAAAACTCCCTTGAAAATAAAAATTGTTTGGCATAAAGAATAAGGACGTTAGAAAATTAACATACTAGCGTATGTACCTCCTAATATATACATGTCGACGGTGGTCTAGTGGTCTAAACGGTGGCATCAGATAATCGAGTCCTATACTAGGAACAGTTCTAATCCTAGTTAGTGACTTCACTTTTTATTAATTTTTTTAGTCTTTCGTTTCATTTTGCCATTATCTTATCAAATTGTTGTTATTCCGATGAATTTTTTAGCGAGTTTTGGTACACAAAATAATTTAAGAAAGAAGAGATGAAAACTTTTAGGACTTAATTAAATTTGAATAGCATATTTGGTCGTTTGTTCTTGCGCTAACTTAGTGAAACCGTTCCATATTTAATACAGTCGTAGACTTTTGCCATGGCTTCACAAGACTTGTTTTTTTTTGCAACCGATTTCATTATTTAGTGAATTTTCTTCTTTAAGAAATATCGAGAATTTTGAATTTTCAAAATGTCTACAAATGAGAGCATATAGGCCCCCTAGAACACAAGAACACATATCTGGGGCCACTTTAATTTTTATAGGTCTATATATATATATATATATATATATATATATATATATATATATATATATATATATATATATATATATATATATATATATATATATATTTGTGTGTGTGTGTATTCACTCCTAAGTGAAGATTGGAACCTGTGATGAGCACTGATAAGTACACTTGAAGAACCCAAATCACCACAACACATCTTTTTAAAGATCTGACGATCGTTTCACTAACAAAGTTAGCAAGCGTCTTCAGAGGATGAAAAGTTCTGACTACCTTCCTTTTAGAAGTGTTTTGTTAGCCAAGAAAATCAGGTAGTTTTTCCCCGAAAATTTTTTGTTTTCTTTCGAAAAATTTTTGAAACAAAGTTATCACAACCAAATTTAGTACACGGGTTTGCGTCATAACAGGTAAATTACGTACCAAAATTTAGATCTGTAGATTTAAAGACAAAAAAGTGATAGGCATGTAAATATAAATTGGGATTTTCCTCTTAAAACGTCAAAGCCGCGATTTGAAACGTCAAAATTGGAAACATTTAGGCAAAGAACTTGAAACGAATACGGGGTTTGTAGAGGGAACCCTTAAGTTCCAGATTCAACCGTAATTGTCCTTTTACTAAAATATTTGCAGACAATTTATTTCATATAGACCCTTTCTCTGATGCTTTGATAGTGGTTTCAATTATAGAGTTTATCGTTTAATGGTCTAAAATTTTTAGCGAATGTTTGTAGAAAAAATTCGTTAATGAGGAAACCACCACTTTTGAGTTTTGAAAAACTAGGCTCCTCAGAACGCATATCCGGAGTTAGTTTCAGTTTCTATCTGTTTTGATATATACATGGTGACGCATTTCTACGGTAAAGCTCAATATATCCGGTATTATACAGGATACGAGAAAAAACTGTATTTTTTAATTATAGGCGGTCTTGAGCTGCATTCTATAAAATTAGCTTTACAATCATAGGTGGCCCATAAGTTGTTGGTGATACAAATTTTCTTTTTTTTTTTTTAATCGAACACACCTTATATTCTTAGCAAATACATTTTTGCTTTTCCATCGAAATTTAATGCATGTTTGTAAGAACAGAAACGCGGGACGCAGCAAGTGCGTTATGGTAGCGAATTGTCATAGACCTGTTTTTATTGTCAAATATGTTTTTTTAAAGAAGGACATTAAGAACCTATTCACTTAATTTACACAAAAACTACACCAACCAAGATACAATTATTGACAGAAAGTTTTTGACAGAAATCACTTTTTTTTCGATTTCCATTGGTAAAAACGCCGTATCACAATTTTTGATGTTCCAAAATGTAAAAAGTTGAAAAACAATTAAAATAACTCGAATAAGATGGGCGATATCAATTTTTTCTCCTTACAAGCAGACATTAAAGTTGGATGAAAAATGCAATAAAAATTATGTTACTTTAAAAAAAACTTCTTGCACAAAGACATATGGGCCATCCTGGGCAACATAATTTTAGAGGATGCAGCTCAAAACACACTATTAATATATTTTATAATATTTCCCGTACCTTGTATAATAGCGGATATATTGAGCTTTACAGTAAAAATGTCAAATGTACCACCCTGTACATATGTAAAAACTAAACTGAAATGGACCGGGGGGGGGGGTCTACTTCGCACTCGTTTGAAGAAATATTATAAAAATTCTAAAGTCGCGGTCTTCTCATTAACGAATTCGCGAAAAAGTATAGACTATTAAACCACAAACTCTATAGCTTAAACTACTGCCAAATCATCAGGGAATAGGTCTATTTGATATTAATTTTCGGCAATCATTTTATTAAAGTGAAGGACAATGATGGTTGAAGCTGTAACTTAAGGCTTTGTAAAACACATTTTTTATTATGGCATTTCTTCTACATAACACGTATTTCTCTCAGGTGCTCCGTCTAAAAATTAGAAATTTTGACGTTTCAACTCGCAACTTTGACATTTTCAGAAGGAAAACTATAAAATTTTCTAAGTAATTTTTCTGTTTTTTTTTCTTCACCTTTTTGCGCCAAGAAAACTGAATTTTTGTCTGTAATATACAATAGATTTTGTTATCCACACAAAATATTTTGGTTTTGTGCATTTTGTTGGTCATCAGTGACACCCAATTTTTCTTATTCTCTATAATTTTTTACTGTCAACTAAGAGATCTGAATTTTTAGTGAATTTTCGTAGAAAAAATTCACTAATGGGCAGATCCCGACTTTTGAATTTTGAAAAAAATTTTGCAAATGAGCGCGAACTAGGACCCCTAGAACCCATATCCGGGGTCAGTTTCGATTTTTATATGTTTATATATATATATATATATATATATATATATATATATATATATATATATATATATATATATATATATATATATATATATATATATATATATATATATATATATATATATATATGTGTGTCACACCGATAACTCAAAAAATAATAGGCCTATCTTGATAAAATTTGGCATGTACCTTCCTTTTGTAAATAGAATTGACAAGTTTGTTAGTCAAGAAAATCTAACGAGGTTTTCCGGGAAAATTTTGAGTTTTCATTCGAAAAAAATTCTTATCTTAAAAATTAATAAGCCGATTTTAATAAAATTTGGCATGTACCTTCCTTTTCTAAATAAACTTGACAGGTTTGTTAGTCAGAAAAATCGGACGAGGTTTTCCGGGAAAAATTTTAGTTTGCATTCGAAAAAATTTTTTATCTCAAATAATAATAGACCGATTTTGATAAAATTTGGCATGCACCTTCCTTTTGTAAATGGCTTTGATAAGTTCGTTAATCAAAAAAATCGGACGAGGTTTTCCGAAAAAAATTTGAGTTTTTATTTGAAAAAAAATTTTATCTTAAAAAATAAAACATCTATGATAACCAAATTTGGTAGGTAGGTTAACGATATTAAAAGTAAAGCATACACCAAAATTTAGATTTCTATGTTACAAGAAAAAAAAGTTATTATAAAATATTTTGTGCCAGATCATTTCTATGAAAATTCACTACCATAACGCACTTGCTGCGTCCAGGCTTTTTAATGTAGGGTAAATTTAATAGGGTAAATACAAGCACCAAATTTGGTTGCCATAGCTTTGTTATTTTTGGAGATACACAAATTTTCCAGGAAAAACTGGTCCGATTTTTTTGGCGAACTTATCCAAGCCACTTACAAAAGGAAGGTACCCACTAAATTTGATCAAAATCGGCCCGTTATGTTTTAAGTTCTCGGTACTATATATATATATATATATATATATAAATATATATATATATATATATATATATATATATATATATATATATATATATATATATATATATATATATATATATATATATATATATATATATATATATATATATATATATAAACACAACTCCCCATTAGTGAATTTTTTTAAGAAAATTCATTAAAATATTTGCTCTATGTGATATTATATTTGCAGACGTTCTATTTGAAGTCTGTGATGTTTCAATTGGAATTTCTTCGCACGGAGCTCGTTAAAAGGGATCAGGAAAATCAATCTCCTGAAAATGATCCATCATCACTTGAAAACAGAGAGATTGAGATAGATGGTAAGAGTATTTCAACGCTAAGGAGGGATAGCCAGCCTGGTTTAAGGAATGTGCTTCTCAAGGGACAGATGATTTATTTAAGTGATACTAACGCCATAATATACTTGTGTAGTCCCGTGTGAGTATAAAAGTTTTTTTTTTCTATTCTGTTATATATGATAGAGTGAAAAGGATTTTCTTAGGTATATAGCTCAACTTTTTCTAAAGTCATTCAAAGACCGCCACGGTTCTCAGTCATTATACCAAAAGGGGTATAAAAATGAGTTTTTTGACTATATGAGTTAACGATAAATTAAAAGAAAGTTCGGACGCAGCAAGTGTGTTATGATGACGAATTTTCATAAAAATATTTTTAATGGCAAATATGTCTGTATTTTAATCAAAGGCATCAAATTTGGTTAACAGCATAACCTTTATGGCAGAAACCATATACCATATTTTATCAAAATAACTTTTGTGTGAAAATTACAAAAAAAATTCAAGAAAAAACTTAAAATATTCCTGAAAAACCTGGTTCGATTTTCCTGGCCAACGAACCTCTTTTAGCTATTTACACAGCCGCCAGAATAAAATTATTCACAAAAGTCATTCTGACAAAAGTACATAAAAAAAATTACATGAAAATTGTCTTCACGAAAAATCGCCATTTTTTAACAAGCATTGGCTAAAGTAATGTTTAAAAAAAATTTGTTTCTACAAAAATTTGCTTAACAATATTTTTCACAAAACTTTGAAAACATGTTTTATAATAACTTATTAAACATTAAATATTAATTACCAACGTTTCACAAAAAAAATGATTTCTACGAAAATGTCTGCAAAAAGTGACTAAATATTTTTTTAACAAAAAATTGTTACAAAAAACATACATAAAGTTGAAATTGTATACCTAATATGTAACTAAAATTTAAACAAAAAATTGAAAATATGGAAAAAAAATTGTTGTTTGCCCTTTTACGGAATTTGAACCCCACAAGTAAATGTATGATAATGTATAATGTATAATTTATATATTAACAACTAAACAGGCCAGTGTCACCTAAACGACACTGGGATGTTCAAGTACGTCTACAGGTTAACAATAAAATAACGCATACAATCATATAACAATTAAGAAAATTGTTCCTTAAGTAACACATAAATAAAAGCAAAACAAAAATAATTATAAAACACACAATAACGTTCAAAAGAAAAGTTGCAGGATACAGATCCAAATCCAATATTGTTTTTTAAAAACCCCAGGTGCACAAGGTTTATACGACGGTAACTATACTACTAATAAGGAGCGGATATTACAGAAAAAAAATAAAAGATAGTGGTAGTTTATATGTAAAAATCGTTCACAGAGTAGGACGTCTTGTTTAGGAGAATTGTTTTCACTCTCCTCTTGAAAGATGGTAAAGTGTCTACATTCCCTACATCTTCTGGCAATGCATTAAACTTGCAGCCATTGTAGAACAATAACTTTTGGTACAGAGCTGTGCGATGTTTGTCAGTTTGCAGGTTGCTTCTACCCAGGGGCGTGCGGTGACATTTGAAATAAGGGAAGCAATTCCCAGAAACTTACCTATTTATAGTGTAACTCAATTCTTCTGTTGTTTTTGGAAAATTCGTTAATAATGTCGTCATGTAACTGTGGGTTCTGGGACATTTCCTGGACGAGTTTATTTTCAACTGACAAAATTGAAGTTTGGGAAAGTCTTTCCTGTCCTGTTGAATTTCTAACAAAACTCTTGATACGTTTCAATGTAGAAAAATTTCGTTCTACAGACGCACTAGTAGCAGGAATTGTTAATACTAATTCATATAATTTGAACACTTCAGAATATGCATTTTCCAATTTTGATTGTTTTAAGAAAGTTAAAAGTTTACTAGCGTAAGTTTTTGTGTCAGTAACATCGGGTTCATAAATGACTGTAAGTTCTGATCGTAATAAGGCTTTGTCAAAATAATGTCCATAGTGGTTAAATAATGATTTGAATAAATCTTCTGGGAAAGGTATCCCTTTAAATCCTCCAAAATTACACAATTCAAGAAATTTTAGGTCACTGAGATGATCAAATCTGCAATTAATTTGCTGCTGAATTTGTTCTATAATTTCGTAGAAAAGGCGGCGGTAATAAGTTTGAAGGTCTGCCACATTATCATTACACAGACGCTTTCTTCGTGGCTCCACTTCTCCTAATTCAATTGTTTTTTTCCCAGAACTTATCAAATTCATTCCTTTTTTGAATTGTAATAGATTTATATTAACTAATTTTTTTCAGGCAAAAACCAATGTCATGTATTTTACATTGCAATATGTTAAATACATTATCTGAAAACGGAAATTTTTCCGAAAATATATTAAGTAAAAAATTAAAATTAAAGTCTCCTTTCACACCATCCAAAAATCCTCTAGAACTATTTATTGTTTCTGCATCCCAAGTTTTGCTAATTTCCATGATGTTTTCAAAAAGTTCAATTAACGATTCATGGTGTTCAAATATAGTTAACACAACCCTGCCGTTGTAGTTCCATCGGGTTGCAGCTACTTTGGGTAAACGTTTTTTAACAATTGGGTCTAAGGCTTGTGTGCGCTTCGTAGATTTGGAAAAAAAGCAGGCATTTAACACTTTACATTCTTTAATATGATTTATAGATTGGGATAAAATTAAATTTAATTTATGAGCACAACAATGTACAAATAGAGCAATGGAGAACGTTTCCCGCACTTTAGCTTGACGACCTCCTAAACGTCCGGCCACAACAGCAGCCCCATCATAGATTTGGGCAATTAATTTATTACCAGCCTCCTCAATATCTTTCATAATACTTATTAAGCCCAATTTTATATAGAGCGTTTGCGGTACGATCTTCTGTCACATTTTTAAAGCCTAAAATCTTTCTTGTACACTCTCATCCATTTTTACGTAGCGTATTACTACAGATAGTTGACTTAAATTTGTTACATCGATTGTTTCATCTAGAACAATAGCAATGAAACGAGTCTGTTTAATTTCAGATTTAATTCTGTTCAAAATAATAGTGGCAGCAGCCGAAATTAAATCATTCTGAATGCGATTTTATGTCCCGCGAAAAACGTTAGACTGTTCCAAGTGATTTTTTAAACAAATGTCGTATTTGGCTATTAAAGAAACTAGGTCTTGAAAGTTTCCTCTATTTGCAGATGTAGTTGTTTCGTCATGACCCCAATTCATGCTGCGACCAAGAAAACACACAGCACCAATAAGTATTTTTAGTATGTTTCTGTTTTTATCAATCAGTTCATTGTGTTGGCGATGAATTTCAATCTGCTTGTCAACGGCGTATTCCATTCGCGTTTTTCCAAAGACACTTAATTTTAAAATGGTCTGTAAATGCGCTTTAGACATAATATGTCTTTGTACTAGTTTATGTAGATTATTCAAGTCGGAAAACCCACTTTTATTCCACACACCCTTTTCAGTCACAAATAGACTACAAGACCAACAAAACAGTTCATTCCTGTTTTCACAACCCGTTAACCACTCATATTGTTTATGAGTTTTTTCCGCGTTGAAATGTCGAATAGGTACATGTTTTAATTCTTGTATTTAAGTTTTTATATTAGGTTTCGGCCTACCTATATTAATAATAGTTTTTCAGCAAACAGTAAAGCTGAAATTCCTTTAGTTATCAAAAAACCTACAATACATTCACAGTTATTATAACCACTAGTTTGTAAAGTTTGTAAATCCCCACCCCCACCGTCATCGCTGTTAAAAGCTGATCTACTTGCAGCCATATTTATAATCATAAAATGCCAATGTATTTAACTTACTCGACTGCTTATATATACGAAATAATCAGGCACATTCCCTTTGAACGCACACCCGGTCTTCGTAGTACAACACGTTCTAAAAACATGCGTACATCGCGCCGAGCCGAGGTTTCTTTTATAAAATTGCCTGCTGACTACGTGTATTTAACTGAAGTCATTCCATGCATCCACTCGTAGTATCAGATCAGGTTCATGCTGTCCGCAATCGGTCGCATTTACTGGGAAGACGTCATTGCTAGGAGCGTATATACAAATACAGTATGATGCATAATAAATAATTATGTGTGTGAGCTTGCGAAATAAAAAATTTAATAATTAAATTAGTTTCAGAATTTCAAATTTAATATTTAAAATACAAAAGGGATTTTAAATAATGCGGTTTAGGTATGTAGTCGTTATTTTAAGGGAAGCAATGCTTCCCTTGCTTCCATGGACCGCACGCCACTACTTCTACCTCTTGTGGTATAGTCATATTCAACTGTATTGCGTATATATTTGGTCTTGTTTTGAAAAACATGGGGTAGCACTTCTAGGATGTAGATGCTGGGGAGTGTAAGGATACCCTGTTCCTTAAAAGTGTTTCTCCAAGTGTGTCTATGCGGGATATTATATATGATTCTTATTACTTGTTTTTGTTGTTTAAAAACTCGATTTGCTTCACTTGTCAATCCCGAATGTATAATACCCAACCTTAGATGTGGGAGAAACACGCATAATATAGTGACAACACAATAGAGTTACTGCATCTTTGGGTTAGTGTTCTTATTGCATATGAAGCGGATGAGATTCGCTGGCAGAGTTCATCGATGTGGACATTTCACTTTAACCCACTATCGATATGAAGCACTATTAATTTCATAGAGGTCTGAAAAGTTACGGCTTGGCCATCAAGTTCATCTTGTCCAATATCTTTTTTTATTTAGAGGACTTAAAAAGCACGCATGCTATCCTTATTGAGTGCAAGTTTGTTTTTATCAACCCAGTTGACAAGCCTTTTGCAAGTTTTGTCAGCATCAGCCACAACGTCCTGAACCGTATGTCCACCCATCAGAAAGTTGGTGTCATCAGCATAAGAGGTGACCGTCATTTTGTTGTCTGAATTTATGTTGTGTCCAGATTGATGCGCTATGTACTGAAGTACATAAATCATGTACAGTGTAGGTCCAAGAATGTTTATTCTGGCACTCCAACCGTCACACCGAAAGTCCTAGGTGAGGAGGTACTGGTAAAGTTAGATATTAGAACTCTTTGTGTTCTGTCTGTAAGATAGCTTCTAAAACAGTCCAATGCAGTGCCTGTAACTTCATAGTTTAACAGTGAACTTATAAGGACCTCATGATTAACACAGTCAAAGGTTTAAAGAAGTCCACAAAAAAACCAAAAACCCACAAATATAAGCGAAAAAAACTTATATTTAAATGTCAAGTGCCGTTAGAAGTAAGAACATTATTTTAAGTCTCTCACTTTAAAGTTTCATTTGACATTAGTGAAAACATGTGAAAGCAATTCAACTATACCTATATATTATGAAAATGACAACATAGATAATCCTAGCAAATTAATTATTTATTACCCTTTTTTTTTGTAGCAAAGTTAATTTAAATAGTTTCATATTTTTCTTCTAAAATTCTCTAAATAATCATATAATCTGATCGGTTATTAGAGGTGAATAAAAAGCTGAAAAACATATTTTAAACTGATCTTGTGGTATAGCCATGTTCAACTGTATTGCGTGTGTTTGGCAGGGGCGGCTCCTCAATAAGTGCGCCTGTGCGCGCGCACTGCCACCTGCCGGGGAAAAATAATATTTTTGCTATGCTATATTTTAACAAATTTTTATTTTTTACCTCCCGCATTCTACACAAACAAAATTAGTACATCGAGGATCGCAGAGTCGGCAGCCATTAATACAGAATCAGAAGAAGTATAGTGTGTTAATGGTTGCCGACGTTATATACATCAATATACACAGTCCTGCGTCGGAGTGTATTCTTCGGCGCTCTACCTAAATGGAAAACTTCAATACCAAATGATCGACTATCTTCGTCAAAAACGACCGAATAAGCAATCCCGTTGTGCGCTTAAAAATTCCACACTTGCAGTACAGCATAATGAGACCCAGCACTAAACATTGTAGGGCGGACCTTTGATGTTGTAATTATAGAATATTTGACCTTGCCCACATCGCTCCAGCTTAACTGACCAGGGTGGGACTCGGAATACAGTTATGCTGTTCTCGAATCACAGGCGTAATCGCTCTTTTTATCGCCAGGATCGTATTATCTTTCTTAAAGCAATGTTATTATTGATTTGTATACAGCAAAATATTACGTAATTGAAACGATAATTAAATGTAGTCTAAAATATAGTGTTAGTAGAAGGAATATAACTACGATAGATCCTCGTGAATAGCATCTCACATTTAGACATTTTAAAGTGTATTAAATTATTTAGTCAAAATTTATAATAAGTTTGCGTCTATCAAGTACGGCATTCTGGCGAATTTTAAAATTCATTCAATGTTAAAATTCAAGTTAAAAAAAGTATATATAGTGAAATTTAAAATACGTGCAGTATAAAACGACAAAGATCACATATTGTCATGTTTTTATGTCAAACAAAACATTTGAAATTATATACTGCTAACCTACATAGGTTTATTCGTTTATAAATATATAAATTTATAGACGAGTAAATGAACATATAAATAAATATAATAAAACTGAAAAGATACGTGAAGTATAAAATGACAAAGATAACATATTGTCATGTCTTTATATCAAACAACACATTAAAAATTATTAGTTAGTTAGTAATCATTAAAGGAAAGGGCTTTTTAACTACTATAACATATAACTAACTAGAGGAAAACTTGGTAAGTAGTTAATAATCATTAAGTTTAGTAAGTAGGTTTTTTTATAATACATTTTCGGGGAAAAAGAGGGAGCCCTTCATTTTTTTTCTTGCGCACCCCCAATGCATTAAGGCACGAGCCGCTACTGGTATTTGGTGTTGTTCTGAAAAACATGGGGTAGCACTTCCAGGATGTAGATGCTGGGGAGTGTAAGGATACCATGTTCCTTAAAAGTGTTTGCGGGACATTGAATATGATTCTCATTACTTGTTTTTGTTGTTTAAACACTCGATTTGCTTCACTTGATAAACCCCACAGTGCCAACACATGAATCATGGTATGCGATTATAAATGTAAATATTTCCAAAACTAGAGTCTTTAGGCATAGAAAGTGTTTCACAAAAGTTGAAGCAGAGGGTATGTCCTTCACTTCTGAAATCAAATAGAGGCTGTTCTATTTGAAAAAAAAAAGAGTTCCGGCAATTTGAATCAGCCACTATTTGAGAGCACCTATATATATATATATATATATATATATATATATATATATATATATATATATATATATATATGCATCACGATTTATTTTACGAATAATATAAATGACAATCTTCTTAACTGCGTCATTTTTATAGGATCTCGTATCTGTTGGTTAAAACGCCGTATCGCAATTATTATGTGCCACAAAAACCTGAAAACTTGCAAAACAATTAAAATAACTCGAAAACGGCCAACAATGGCAATTTATGTCCCTACAAACATGCACAATTCCTGAAAAATGCAAAAATGCAATTAAACAAGGGGTGTTATAGTAAAAAAAAATGAAAGTTTGTACCACCAGCCTGTGATTATAAAAAAATATAATTAAAAGCTTCAGGGAATAGACATTAAATCTTTTTAAAATTACACTTATAATTTTCATTAATAAATATAAATTATGTGACAGGGGTGTGTGTGTGTGTGTGTGTGTGTGTGTGTGTGTGTGTGTGTGTGGCGCACCTCGCGAGTGCGAGCCTCTGGCCTTAGACATATATCTCTTGACCACAGGTTATCTGTTCCTAAGTTAGTTATGTAACAGGTACATACTTTGAATTATTTTGAAAATATTTATCAGATTATTTTAATTAGCGTTACTATGTGAATTTAGATTTTTATCGATAGAAAAGAAATTCACATAGCAACCCTGATATTATATTTGTACTTGCATTCTTTTTAGCGACTAACGAAGCAATTAAGTAATTGCGAGACCTTTCAAGAGAAAAAAAGAGTTTTCGTCAATATTTGAATAACTATTTGCCACGAATTGATGTGTATATATATATATATATATATATATATATATATATATATATATATATATATATATATATATATATATATATATATATATATATATATATATATATATATATATATATATATATGTACAGGGTGTCCCAATAGTGTGTAATTTCTCTATATATCCATTACCCTTAGAGCTATCCAAAAAAACTTTCAACAAAATTTTCTTGTGATTATCTAAGCTATATCCAGAAAATATATTCAGCTTTATGGAACTTCCGGTTGCACCGGAAGTAGCTATCAACTTCGTTATTTTAAATAGAATGCTATACTTTTTATTACATTTTTGGATATAGATTAAAAAATAAGTGTGACTTTGTGTAGCATTCTCTATAGCGATCTTTGATATTTTTGCAAATATTACGACTTTCTTTTTTTTTTAGCTCCGATTTATGTGTTATTTGAAACGTCTGCTGTGAGCTGAGTTTTGAGTTTTGATACCTTAAATTCTAAATATCTATAGACGACATTTAATACTTTAAAATGGTTAAAGAATAAATTATCATCATTGTACAGGGTGTATTATTTTGGGGTTACAGCATATCTAACTTTAAAGCAGCATAACTTGTGTTTGTCAAATGGAACACCCTGTTTTTTATGGATTAATCAGGCAGGCCATTAAATTCTGCATCGACATAATATAGGTCTTTCTATAGCTATAATTAATAGTTTTTGAGTTATAGTGGTTTATTTTAGTTTCGCTTGTAAAAATATTGGTACTGTCAGATTGTCACTGTATGAGGCACATAATGGTACTGTCAGATTGTCAGTGTATGAGGCATAGAGCATGTGAACAATGTCAGGTGACACCTAAACGTCTCCCTGACAAGAAAGTCAGCAGTTTTTATATTTCCATTGTTGGAGCTTACTTCCGTCTAATAAATGTTTGTTTTAACAATAATTTGAATAGAATTACCAAATAAAATGAGATAGTCACGATGCAAATCATTTTATCATATCCTCGTAACTAGATAATTTGTCGACAAAAAAACTTATCGAATGCAACTACATGCAATGATTGTTATATAATGGACTTATTCATATTTTTACCATACAAAAAGTGAAACATAGTTTAATAAAGGTAGTTGTAATTATGAGAACCAGAAAGAGAAGTAAACTATAATAACATAACTATAATAATAATAATAATCCACATTCATTAACAGAAAAAAATAATCTAAAAAAAGCGATTCATTAGAACTATTCGAAATCTTGCCCATTGACCTGAATACACAATATAACCCTCCTTAAGAATTCTTCTTGAATATTGCTCAACATTTGCGAAGTTATTGCCCTGCACGCGACTTAAATTTTATTTCTTAGTTCCTGTGGGGTGTTGGACAGTGTTTGATACACAATTTCCTTGATATAGCCCCACAGGAAAAAATCTAGACATGTGAGGTCAGCAGATCTTGCAGGCCACGAGACGGGACCACCTCGCCCTATCCGTTTATTGGGGTACCGATCATTTAAAAATCGGCGAACATTTTTGTCATAATGTGCTGGTGTCCCGTCCTGCATAAACCACATACGTCGATTGTTATCTAGTGGCAAATCTTCCAAAAAGGCCTCTACATCTTCCTCCAATATACGCAGATATCCCTGCCCGTTGAGGTGCCCATCAAAGAAATATGGCCCAATAAGATTAGTTCCACTTATTCCAGCCCAAACATTTATCGTAAAACGGTGCTGGTTGTCAACTGATCTGCAAAAGTTTGGATTTTCTGAAGCGTAATAATGAGAGTTGTGCCCGTACCACAACTTGAAAATGAAGATTCATCACTAAACATCACGTAATTAAAAAAAATTCTCACTTTCATTGTACTTAGCCACTGCCCACTCACAAAAACTGAGGCGACTTCGAAAATCTGCGTTCGTCAATGCCTGCTGCAGCTTCATTTTATATGGATGAAACTTGTATTTTCTCAATGTTCTGTTCACTGAAGATTTTGATAATCCTATTTCGTCGGCAACTTTCCTCACGCTTGTGTGCGGAATACCTAATGCCGAAGCAACAATAGAAAATTCGTTTTCTTCATTGCCGCTTACTCTCCCTTTGCGTGTGGTCAAAAAACGGTCCAACAATTTGACGAAACATTTTTCCTGAGGATGTCTTCGATTCCGAAATGTTTGTGCGTATACACGAGATGCTAAAAAACAATTTCGCTGACACTCGCCTATAATAAGTGTCATATCAACTAATTATTAAGTATTATAATTCATTTAAAATTAAATAACACAAAAGTTAGCACATAAAACTTGGCTCAAACACCTGAGAACTGAAAATAGTTATAGTTCTGATTAGGTGACATTTATCTGTCATCTGACAATAAATATCAGTTATTTCATTCTCTGCGCCTACTGTATCTGACAGTACCATTATTTTTACAAGCGAAACTAAAATAAACCACTATAACTCAAAAACTATCAACTATAGCTATAGGAAGACCTATATTATGTCGATGCAGAATTTAATTATCTACCTGATTAATCCATAAAAAACAGGGTGTTCCATTTGAAAAACACAAGTTGTGCTGCTTTAAAGTTAGATATGCTCTAACAACAAAATGATACACCCTGTACAATGATGATGAATTATTCTTTAACCATTTTAAAGTACTAAATGTCGTCTATTGATATTTAGAATTTAAGGTAGCAAAACTCAAAACCCAGCTCACGGCAGACGTTTCAAATAACACATAAATCGGAGCTAAAAAATAAGAAAGTCGTAATATTTTCAAAAATATAAAGATTGCTATAGGGAATGCTACATAAAGTCACACTTATTTTGTAATCTATATCCAAAAATGTAATAAAAAGTATAGCATTCTATTTAAAATAACGAAGTTGATAGCGACTTCCGGTGCAACCGGAAGTTACATAAAGCTGAATATATTTTCTCGATATAGCTTAGATAATCACAAGAAAATTTTGTTTAAAGTTTTTTCGGCTAGCTCTAAGGGTAAGGTATATATAGAGGAATTACACACTATTGGGACAGCCTGTATATATATATATATATATATATATATATATATATATATATATATATATATATATATCGTCGGCTTAGAATGAAAACCTCGTATCTCAAAAAAAATCTAAAATTATTTTATTGCATTATTGTATAGAAAACCTTGTATCTCATCTATTCGCAAGCCGTTATAAAATAATGACTTGCGTGCTGCCCTCTAGAGACGAAAATAGAAACCACGTATATCGCTAGGCAACTGAGTCAAGTGAGAAAACCACGTATAACTTGTGAACTTTTCTGCAGGTGTTTCAGTGATTTTTGAGGTGTTTTTTGCAGCTAAAGCATACAAGTAATATTACTAAGTAAGTATATTTATATTGGTTTGTCTTTCAGTTGTGATATTAGTTACCATTCCTTGTAATTGTACCACCAAAACATTAAGACTGAATGTGAAAACCTTGTATTTGAGGTTAGGTCCGACTGACTAAGAATGAAAACCTCTTAATTCAAATATACGTGGTATTCATACTTATCATGCGTGTGTTGATATTGGGGTATCTATATGCACCAATAGCCTTCAGCCTTGAATTACGAGGTTTTCTTTGCAAACGCCAATATAATAGCAAACGAAATATTTTAGTTGTTGATAAAATAAAACCTAATAAGCGATCTCGAGGCATGTATAACAGTTCAAAACCTATTATGTATGATTGATATCTTTTCAGAGAGCGAAATTATGAGTCAATTCAGTCGAACTAAATTGATATTAGAGTTGGCTTTGAACCAAGCATCACGTTCTAACAGAGATGTGAGAAAAAAAGGTAAGTGATGAATTATCATGGAACATAATGTTTAATGTAGGGGCACATGTTTTCTATGTAATACTATACTAGTACTTGATAGTAATTTATATTATTGGTAACAAAACGTTCTGTTTTTACTGAATTCATTCATTACAGATGGCGAAAAATTCATTGATATATCAGATACAAATCAAGCTACCTACATTGAAGATGTTACTTCCACTGAGGATTCCACTCTTCCTAAACATACAGATGACAACATAGTTCCAACCATATCTAATTACATTTTAGTTCCAAATGAAGATGACAACAGCTTTGTCTTGGAACCGAATGATGGTAACCCCGGCATTTTAACAGACCTAACCAACTGTATTATATTCGATGAAATCCCAGAACAGCCGAAAGCTGAAAGCAATTTCAAAGAAAATAGTTTATTGTCAACTTCGAACTCAAACTTAGTTGCAAACTACTTAGACCTAGATACTCTGCCTGTAGTTGATGTTGAAAACAGTGTGACTCTAATGGAAACTAATATTGCGAACGTAGGAGAAATTGACAGAGTGCCCGAAAGAGTTAATCATGAAGATGAGGATTACATACCCTCGGGAGATGAAAGTGATGTGCCTGAAGACCATACTTATAGCAAGGAAATTTCCTCCCAACGTAAAAGAGCTAAAAGAGGAAAAGGCAACAAAGAATCGTGGATCGCAAATGATAATAAACTAAAGAGGTCTCAAGGACTAGAGTATTTTGGTAGACGTAAAACTGAAGCAGGTAAAGCTGTTTTCGATGTGAAGAGGCCAAAAAAAATCATGAAGAGCCGTTGTTCATGTGTGGAAAAAAACTTGAGAGGCTTTGGCTGTGCAAAGATTGTTGACAGTATGAGAGAGAAGATCTTCAAACAATTTTATAGGTTGAACCATGGTGAGAAACAAGTTTTCATAAACGGCTTAGTTGACAAGAGACCTGTGGCACAGCGAACAGTTGAAGCTGCAGGAGCTTCACGGCGCCATTATTCTTTTGTCTACTATTTGAAACCGGATGAAGCTGGCGAGCGTGTTAAAGTATGCAAAAGGATGTTCCTATCTACACTCAGCATTGGAGAGTGGGCGGTACATGATTGGGTATCAAAGTTACCAGAACAAAATGATTCTGAAAACAATGCACAGAACGCAAGAACACATAAAAAAAGCAATGGAAAAGAAGTCTCACCAAGGAGACCTCAGACCGACAGAGTTAGAAAACTTTTATCAGATTTTTTTGAAAGCCTGCCTAAGCTTGAATCTCATTATTGTCGGAAGAGTTCAACAAAACTTTATCTTGAGCCTAGGTGGCAATCAAAGGCAGAACTGTTCCGGCTATATAAAGATTTCTGTAAATCTCTAAACAAAGATAACCCTGTAACATCCATTTTTACTTTCTACTCTGTTTTTGATGAGTTCAACTTAGCATTGTTTAGCCCCAAAAAAGACCAGTGCGACACTTGCTGTGCTTATAAAAGCGGAAATGTATCAGAAGAAGAATTTAAAGAGCACATTAGAAGAAAAGATGAGGCAAGAAAGCAAAAAGAGAGCGATAAGACTAGCGATGACAATAATACATCAGTATTCACAATGGACTTACAGGCCGTTTTACTTTGCCCATCCCTAAAAGCGTCGGCGCTATACTATCGCACTAAACTAAAAGTGCACAACTTTACTTTGTATGATCTGAAAACAGGGGCTGGCTACTGTTATTTGTGGGACGAAACTGAGGGGGAACTGAATGCTGATGAATTCGCAAGCATTCTGTATAACTTTATTATAAATGAGGTGGAGAATGGTAACAATATTATTATATATAGTGACGGTTGTACATACCAAAACCGGAACACTATCATGGCTAACACACTTCTTCTGATTTCAAAGAAATTAGGTATCGTTATTACTCAAAAATTTTTAGAAAAGGGACACACCCAGATGGAGTGTGACGCTATGCATAGTTGCATTGAAAGAAAAATAAAAAATCGTGAGATTTATTCTCCAGTTGCCTACATTGAAGCTTGCAGAACAGCAAGAATTCATCCAGCACCATTCAAAGTGCAATATCTAGAACATACTTTTTTCAAGAAATTCAGTGATTTGAAGTTCGTAACATCCATCAGACCTGGACAAAAGAAAGGTGACCCAGTTGTAACTAATCTCAAATGTATAAAATATACACCTGATGGAAATATTCAGGTAAAATTAGACTTCAACGAAGATTTTTCAAATCTCCCTAGAAGGTTGAAAAATATATCAAGTGAGACTACAGTCGGATGCTTATATGAAAACAAAATTCCACTCCAAGCAGTCAAATTTAAGCATCTACAGGAAATGAAATCCGTGCTTCCACGACAAGTTCACAGCTACTATGATGCATTACCTCACATGTCAAACGCTGAAAACAAATTATGTGACAAAGGAACTTGTTGTTGCATCATTCCAGTAAATGTAAAGATTTAAGGTAAAATGTAAATCAAAGAAATTTTTTATTTTCTAATAAAACACTTTTTCTGATCTCAGTCTTGGCTTTTATTGTATCCTATCCTATGCTTGAACTGATTAAATTTAAAATGACTATGAAATTATATTGAAATCATACACTATACAATAATAATCTGCCATTATATTTTGATATTCATCATGATAAACCAGATTTTTTTTTAAAAACATCAAATAAACAAAGTTTTGTATTAATTGAAACACATTGAACACTTGTGCAACAACTTTTGAGCCTTGCAAATATTTTGTCAACCTCGGTAGATATTACATGATGAAATGAAACTTGAAAATTAATTAGTTAAATTAATAAAATCAATCAATGTAGTTCTGATCAATTTCATTATAAAGATGAAAACCTCGTATGTCCTTTCGGACCACTAGAAGTTAAACCACGTATATCAACGTTAAATATGAAAAGCACTTATATCTTGTAATCACAAATTGTAAAACCACGTAAATCGATTTTCAATATGACAAGAAAAGGCAAACTTCTGTTAAGCACATGAATAATCAGAAAATGAATAATATTAAGTCATGTGTACTTCAAATTATTCAAATCTTACTTAATATTTCCCAAAATCACTTTTTTTCGCCTCCTGTAAAATTTGCATTTTCTGAGATACGAGTTTTTCTTTCTAAGGCGACGATATATATATATATATATATATATATATATATATATATATATATATATATATATATATATATATATATATATATATATATATATATATATATATATATATATATATATATATATATATATATATATATATATATATATATATATATATATATATATATATATATAATTTTCGTAAAAAGCTGTAGTTCATCTCGACGAACATTCACTACCATTACGCACTTGCTGCGTCCAGATTTGTTTCCCATTCATGTTTGTTATTAGTGTCGTTCTGTAGATTTAAGTGTTCACTCCAGTACTTTTATTGTTTGATTTATTTGCAGAATTAATGATATCAGCGAATTACCAGACCAAGGACTTTTCCTAAATGATCTAAACCATCATGGACTAAGCAAAGAATTGGTATTAGCAGGATGGCAACACAACTCTAAGTAATAACCGTCCTTTTTCGATTACTTTCATCCAGATTATTAGGCTGTAAATTTTGCGCATTTATTTCAGGTTAGAATTAACGTTCGACAAAGCCGAACAGAGGGTAACTGGACTGGAAACAAATTACAGCCTACTGGATACGTGGAAGCGTCGTGGAGACGATCTTCTCTATTCTATGATACCTAAAACTGTTGCTGATCGACTTAGATCTGGAGATTCACCACTGAGTACTTGTCAGGTAAAAACGTAGCTAGAGACTAATCAAAACAAGCTTTGTGATATTAAAATTTATAAAAAAAACATTCTTGATAGAAATATATTATTTTAGATAATTTTCTTAGCAAAACCTGGTTAATGAAGAGGCCGCGATTTATCACTGTAACAAAATGAAATGGCGCTAGCTAAGAATGTATAAATGCATTTTTGTTAGATATTATTTTAGCGAATTTTCTTTAAAAAAATTTGTTGACGAAGAGGTCGCGATAAAAATGTAACAAAAAATTCAATGACTCGAACTAGATCCCTGAAACTCATATTTGAGGCCAGTTTCAGACGTGATATGTCTATCGATAGGTAGATAGAAGATATATATATATATATATATATATATATATATATATATATATATATATATATATATATATATATATATATATATATATATATATATATATATATATATATATATATATATAGATATAGGGTGATTCACAGAACCCGTTAGTTAAAACTTTTTTCGTACTTCTAGCTGATTTTTTTTCTGAAAATTTGGATCTAGCCGTTCTGGCTGAAGTCCTAACCAAATGAAATAGCTTTAAAATGGGTGATCTTCTGGTTATACGGGAAGTTGCCATCAACTCTATTATTTTACATAGATCCCCCTTTGGTTAACGTTTAGTTAAAGGAAAGTTTATTAACATGTTTACTAAAAAATTCAGACTCGCCATTTTTGTGCGTACGTATGATGTGAGCCATTCGGAATGTAGCTTACAGTGGTTGTTTCCTTCATATGGACATCGAATTCTGAAGTGTCTTTGTTTTTGATAACTAGTACATCTAGAAAGGGTAATTTGTTATTAATTTCTAATTCGTGGGAAAATTTTATAGAATCAAATGTATTGTTTAATTTAGCAATAAAATATTTTATTTTGCAAATGTTAATCACTACGAAAATATCATCCAGGTAAATAAAACCACACTCAAGTAAAAATTCAACTTTCCAGATCTGTTTCAAATCTGCTCATGAAAAGTTCCGCAATAAACGGCAATAGCTGGTTGCCCATTGGTGTGCCTTGGGTTTGTTCAAAAAACTCATTGTTGAATTAAAAAATATTTTGTTTAATAGAAAGATTTGTTAAAGTTAAATATTCTTTGCGGACCTTTTCATTTATGTTATTCATTTTTAACAACTCTGCCAAATACGTTAACGTTTGCATCGTCGGAACGCTAGGAAACAATGAGGTTACATCAAATAAACTCAAAGTCTCGCTTTCAATCAATTTAACCTCTTTAATTGTATTAATAAATTCAAGTGAATTTGTTAGTGAAAACATTTTTGTTTGATGGGCAAGCTTTTAAACTCATTTGTCAACCACTTTGCTAAATTGTATGTCGGGGAATCTATATCCGAAACATAGGTCTCATTGATTTTCCCGGTATATGAACTTTTGGGAGACCGTACTTTTTGGGGACTTTGGGATTTGCAGCTTGTAACTTTCTTCCTAAGTCTTTTGGTATAAGGTTGTTGCAACTCTTTAGACTATTTTTAACATCCTAAATCATTTTTGGTTTCGGGTTTTTATTTAGTTTTCTATACGGTCCTGTCTAGCGTGGAATATTAGCCAATAACAGGTCGCCGGTCAGTAAGCAAAGAAGTGAAATTAAAAGTCTTATTAGCAGTGAGAGAAAATCCCCAAAGTAGTGTTCGACAAATTAGCCGAGACAATGGAATTCCATTTCAAACGGCACGTAAAGTATTAAAACTTGAAAAGCTTCATCCTTAGAACATACAGCCTTTGCAGGAGTTATCAGATGAGAGTCCAGACCGAAGGATGCAGTTTTGTGCGACATTAATGGATAAATGCAATGATAACTCTTTACAAGTACCCAGTATTCTGTTTTTGAACGAATATATTTTTACACTACATGGATAAATTAGCCGGCAAAACTGCAGATATTGGGCAACAGAAAATGCGAGATGGATGCGACAGAATCACACACAATATCCACAAAAGGTAAATGTTTGTGCGGGTATTTTAGGAGTAGGATTACTGGTCCCTTTTTTTATGGAACTATAAATGCACCACGATATCCACAATTTTTACAGTAATATCTCATTCCGACGTTATTGAACTTGTTTCCTGATGCACACAATGCTGGTATGGGAAATTATAACTTCTGGTATCACAAAATGGTGCCCCCGCGCATTAGGACGTTAATGTTCGACAGTATCTGGATCAAAAATTCCCCAATAAACAGATGGATTGTCAGGAGTGGTGCAATCGAGTGGCCAGTAAGATCACGTAACCTAACAGCTTAGATTTTTTCTGGGGGGTCATTTGAAGAATGTGGTATTCAAAAGTAAACCAGATACTATCGACGAATTAAAAGCAAGAATTATAACTGAATGTACCAACACTTCTCCAGAGATTATAAATAGAATCCAACAGGAATTTGTTGACCGTTTGGGATAAATAGGGACAAATTTATCACACCAAGGCATCGCTTGGCAAGGTTCCAATCTTCATGTGCGTTCACTGGCGTTAGATTGTATAACAGACTGCTGTTGGTTTTCCAGTAACTAAAGAGTAAGATCTTTAAAAAAACTATAAAGAACTTTTTATTAAAAAACGCTTTTTATTCTGTGGATGAATATTTATCGTGTCGCTTTTAATCATGTTTGTCAAAGTGACTTACAGTTGTGTTGTAGTGGTTTATTACTTGTCGGTTTTATTGGATCGTCCTAGTCTTAATGTGTTGTTTGTACTTATATTTTAGATGTAGACATGCCTTGTAAGCTTTGAAGGTAATAAATATGTATGTATGTATGTATGTATTCTCATGCACAATAAGGCGGGCATTTAGAAAATTTGATTACATTAAACTGAACTAAGTAATTTTTTATAGGCTTCACTTGTGTTAAGTTTTACTGATATTAAAAATGTTGTTACTCACTTTATTTTATTCCTACAAAAAAAATTGGTGTTGCTGAATAGGGAATTGGATTGGTATTAAAAAGATGTATCACACTACCCACTAACCAATTTCAAAATTTCGAAACGATAGCTACCCGTTGAAGAGGTATGAGGATAAGGGTGAGATTTTGATATCAAAAAGTTAGTTTTTACAAATAAAAATTGACCTGTTTTTGAATTTTCCTTGATAATGGTCACTTTAAATTTTATTTCATTTATGCGTTATTTCATAGACACAGTGTATACATTTTATTAAATAATTTTACCCATAAATTACAAATTGACTTTGTATAATCGTTGACCCACACTGTAAAACAAATCTAGTAATGTATATTTTCTTTTTCCAGTCCTTCGATGCTGTAACAGTAATGTTTTGTGAGCTGGTGGGATTTAATTCATCTACTGTGGAAGATGCAATGGAGCTAGTGTCTACAATGAATGCGGTATTTTCATGTTTTGATTCACTTATGGATACCTTTAACGTTTATAAGGTGTGTTGTATTTCTTGTAAAAAGCTAATCGAAACAATTTTTATTTCAAGAATCTCGGTGTTCAGTGCTACGAACGTGTGCCTCTGAACCGAAAGGTACTAGGTTCTATACCACGGTTCTCCATTCACTTTTTCAGTACATACTGTACACTTAACATCAACCGATGTGGTGGCATTCTTTTTGAGCAAGCTGAATGTCTGCACGTTTCGCCCTTCGTAGTAGGCGTAAAGCCATCGGTCCCGTGTCCATACGATGTAGGGCACGAAATCTTTAACCTAAGAAACAAACACACATACATACAAAATTTTTATTTGTTAGCTGCTCCTTCGTATTACTGGAATAGCTTTAACAGTATGAATTTTGATAAGATGGATAGTGATTGTCAACTTCTTATTAAAATTTGCAAGTGTATGTTTTTTTGTGTGTTTTTATTTCTTTAACGTCGGCCTATTTCCGCGACCATGGCCAATCACCGACGCCAGGGAGTAGTTTCACCTCACTAACCTGAACATTTTACCGAACCGCCCTGTGTTTCTGTAAGGAGGGTAGACATATTTAGCGTGCCCAACGTCGCATGGACACGGGACCGACGGCTTTACGCCCCCTCCGAGGACTGGAACGTGCAGACATTCCACTTGCTCAAAATCAATCCCACAACATCGGTTGATGTCAATTATACATTATGTACTGAAAAAGTGAAAAGGGAACTGTGGGATAGAATCCAATACCCTTCGGTTCAGAGGCACACGTTCTTACCACCGAACCGCAGAGGCTCTAAAATTTGCAAGTCTTACGCCCAGTTTAACAAAGATCTATTAAATATTTAACGAACGGTTAGTTAACCAAGGCTTCAGATGACCAATCACAGATTATGTTTCGGGGTTTTGCCATGGCAACCAAAATTTTAAATCTGTGATTGGTTGTATGAAGCTTTGATTATCTAAGCGGCCGTTAAATCTTTAATCGATCCTTGTGGAACTGGGCATAAGACATAAATTAGGACGCGACTGGTTCAAACATAGCTTTTTGTTTCTTAGAGTAAACAAATGAAAAGGCTGATAACCACATCCGTGTTCCTCAGAGCCATCAGTAGTCCGGCTGATACTGCCCTACTGTGTTGGAGGTGGATCTGAAGGAACCTAAGTCCCATCAACCCCTGGTTGCTTCGCCAGTGGACGGAAGCTAACCCTTCCCAGGCCACAGAATGCCTTGAAGGAGGTTCCTGCAAAGGTTCTGTGAGACGCCTGGTCGATCGAGAAGGTAAGAGTCTGTCCCTTCTCTTCTGCCTTCCTGCTTAGAACGGACCAGTGTTGTGTCCCCAGTTCAGGGTTCTGTATCTTCAGTCTACTGATCACGGTCTCCTGAGGAACGGTGTCGGGAATCTGTACGAGGACCTTACGTCTCTTTGTGAGTTCCTTGGGCTCGACGGCTGTCAAGTCCGCCCCCTCCCAAATCTGACCGAGGCCCCCGATCGTTTTCCGCAGCCAGTCTCGCGATTGCGGGTCGGCACAGTTTATCCAGAGGATGCCTCCCGCCAGGCGCGCCCGGTGGAACTGAGGCGGGCTCTCTCCTTCCTGAAGAGAGTCCACCGCAGCTACCACCGCAGCCTGGATCAGGTCCGCCTTCCCATGGTCTCGCGTGACCTCAGGATGGCGTCTGTCAGTGCCCGCCATCACGAGGCCCTCCGCAGCCTCCCTATACGAGCCAGTCTGCGCCGGTATTCCGGCACTGGCCCTTTCGGGACGTCTGTCTGTAGTAGGCGTGCTAGAGCCCTAGCCTATTGTGACCCGCACTCTCTTCTTGCGCCTTTACAAGTGCCCTGGCCCTTTTGGTACGTCTGTCTGGATCCCATAGTGAACTATCTCGTCTCCTGGCTTACTTCCTCTTCGCCCACCTCATCTACTGTTCGTAAACAAATGTTCTGCTATCTTCTTCTTCCTGTCTGTTGTCAGCTCGACGCATAGCTGGTTTTTCCTACGCCTTGTGACAATTCTGTAAGCGTCTCCCCATATAGCCATATCCAGTTCTTCATATAGCTCTTTTCAATGATTTCTCTTTGACTGACTTTTTTTCTCAGATCTTTCTTTGCTTGTTTATAACCTTCCTTTAGTCTTTCTCTTTCCAGCACATATGCAAATTCTCTGTTGTACCTTGTCAGCGCTCTCCTCTTGTCGTTACATTTTTCCTTTGTATATACATATCTGTGTTTCACCAGTATGGTACTAAAGCTTTGCCTCCCGTCCTTCTGTATATCTTGCCGAGTTTATAGACTTCATTCAGCACTGATGTACAGTCTTTTTGTGCAGGTTTCTGTTCTCTGATTTCCGAATTTCCCACTTTCTATGTTTCTTTTAGCATTTCCACATACTTTGATCTCGAATTGTATTAAGCAATGAACACTAGGACTATTGATCTACTACTTGCTATTCTATGATCTTCGATGCTGTATGTTGTGTCGAACAGGTAACGTCAATAATAGACTGGCTGCCTCCTCTAATAAAGGTTGGTTAATGTCCGGTGTTATTTATTACCACATCTCTTGCCACCAGCCATTCTGTTACATATTCTCCCCTATGGTCTGTAACATTTGATCGCCACTGATGAGATTTGGCATTTAAGTCCCCCAGAATTATGCTCTCACTACCTGCCTTCACACTGTCATTCATTATTGCATTAATTTCCCTCTTAAATTTTCTAGTATAATATTCAGGGATATATAGCAGCAATAGATCTTGAAATATTTCATATAAACACAGACATATCCTTGCTCTATTTTGATCCTCTCGACCTCTAGTTTCTTGTTTATGAAGAGGGCCTTTATATATCCAACAGTACTGTCGTTCTTTGCACAGGTACGCACAAATCCGTGCAACAGTGCGTAAGAAATTATGTTAATTACTCTCACCCGGCTATGAAGAAGTCGATACTTTTTTTATAGAAACTATTAGTAGACGGGATTTCGAGGCCCGGTTTATGTAAATACGGGGTGCCAATGAAAAATACTTTTGTTTTTCCATTTCTAAGTACACTTGAATATTTTTTAAAAGTGTGTGTCAAATAAAGGCGTGTTTAGAGCATATCTAAATGCTCAAGATGCTTTACATTATTTCCAACAACTGATAAGCCACCAAATCCATGCCGGGCCTGAAAGCTTATGCATTCTAGGGTTAAAACTAAACACAGGAAGTTTAATGTTTAAGTTTATTGAGTTACTTCTAAGAATCGTGCTTAAACAATCGTAGTCCATCGATTTACGTTTATTGATAAGAAATGGCAAATAATTGTATTAGTCAATAAAAAAATACCAAAACCATAGAGATTATAAAAAAAACACTTTTATATTTATTTACCTAAAACAAATTCACTTTATAGTTCTTGTCCTCTTTCTCAATTTTTGACAAAAGTATATTTTTCCAGGTCGAAACAGTAGGGCAGATCTACATGGCAGTGAGTGGCGCACCGGAATGTACCACCCACCACGCTGAGAACATTGTTGATGTGTCCTTGTGCATGGTGAAACACGTCAAGGAGCTACAGATACCCTCCGGTACCAAAGTCGGAGTCAGGATAGGTCAGTACAGCATTTAAAACTTCAAGAATAACACCTGATCATTATTTATCCATGTAATATGTTACAGGATGTCACTCGGGACCTGTCGTAGCTGGTGTTGTAGGAATCAAGATGCCCAGGTATTGCTTTTTCGGTGACACAGTCAACACGGCTAGTAGAATGCAATCTACGAGTTCTGTGAGTGGTTTGTTTAGTTTTTCAATGTTAGTAGTAGTTATCATTTATAATAATAAAAGACTGAGGTTGGATACTGTCGCTGGAAACTGAAACAAAAAGAAAATCAGCCCAAAAACCACAAAACTAATAAGAGAGAGTTATGCGCTAGATACGTATTTCAACAACGAAGTTGTCTTCGTCAGTAGGTATCGTTAAACTAACTGTATTGGCAAAATGATCCTATTTATATACCTAAACTATACGTTAAAAAACTCGGGACGCAGCAAGTGTGTTATGGTAGTGAATTTTTATTAAATGCTTCAAATTTAAATAACTCAATTTTCTATAAACTTAGAGAGTTTAATTTTAATACGTAGTAAGGTCTTTCCTAAGGCAAGATATCCACAAAATTTCATTAAAATAACTTTGTAATTTTCGGAGAAAAATTTTTTTCGAAAGAAAATTTAAAATTTGAATAACTCAATTTTCTCGAAACTTAGACAGTTGAATTTTGGTACGTAGTAAGGTTGAGGCAACATATATAGTAAATTTCATTGAAACAGCTTTGTTACTTTCGGAGAAAAAAAAAATTTTCGAAAGAAAACTCAAAATTTTTCCGGAAAACCCCGTCTGATTTTTCTGGATAATGAACTCATCCAAGCCATTAATAAAAGACAGGCACTTGCCAAGTTTCATCGAAATCGGTTAATTATTTTTTGAGTTATCATATATATATATATATATATATATATATATATATATATATATATATATATATATATATATATATATATATATATATATATATATATATATATATATATATATATATATATATATATATAAACATATAAAAATTAAACCTATTTACAAATGAACTTTAATAAGATATTATGCTGTGACAATACCTCTCTCAAGCACCCTAAAATATAATCAAAATGTGCACAGTTATATATGTTTTATTTCTTTTTCCCTTGTCTTAATACACTACATATTTTATGACAATTGATTTAATTTACTTATTTGATTTCATAAACAGTCGGTTAATAGTGACTTGGAATGAAGTAGATACCACATCTTCAAACATATTAAGAGAATATGAGTAAATCAACAGCAACTGGGAATGAATTCGGTCAGTCGCCCAGCCACGTGGTTAAAAAACACTGGCTGTATGAGTAGTTACAACTCTACCTCTAAATAAAAGGACTGTAACAGCGGCAGAAGCAGAAGTCAATAGAAGGTGTGTGTATTCCGAAAGAAACTATTGACTATTAATAACAACAATTGACTAAAAACGCTGCGAGTTGTAAGGCAAAAATAATTATACTACAGAGGTGATAAATGATAATAAATTACAATAGGGCTATATATAATCGTAAATGCTTCCAATGATTAACAATCAGTGAATTCAGTGTTATTGACATTTCTCGGAAACTTACAAATGAATTTCATGAGTCAATAAGAAAAGCATTGACTAACCAACAGCAACCACATACTTATGATTTAAACATAAATGTTTCAAATTTGAATAGCTCAATTTTCTGTAACTCTAGAAAGCTGAATTTTGGCACATAGCATTTCCCAAAGCAATATGTAGACCAAATTTGATCAAAATTTTCGGAAAAAAAAATTTTTTTTGAAAGAAAACTCAAAATTTTCCCGGAAAACCCCGTCCGATTTTCCTGGCCAACGAACTCATCCAAGCCATTAATGAAAGAAAGGCACTTGCCGAGTTTTATCTAAATCGGTTAATTATTTTTTGAGTTATCAGACGGATACATATATATATATATATATATATATATATATATATATATATATATATATATATATATATATATATATATATATATATATATATATATATATATATATATATATATATAAACATATAAAAATTCAAACTGACCCCGGATATGGGTTCTAGGGGTCCTAATTCGCGCTCATTTGAAAGAATTTTTGCAAAGTCTCACCATCGATACCTCTCGATTAGTGAATTTTTTTAATAAAAATTCACTAAAAATGATTCAATACCAATGATGCAATACCAGATTATGATGCTATACCGAATGATGCAATACCGGGTGATAAACTACCGGATGATGCGATATCGGATGTCTCAGTACCGAATGATGCAACACCGGATGACGTAACACCAGGTGACCTAAACCGGGTAAATTAATTTAAGGACTATTGTTGTGTTAGTGGGTATGCCTAACGGGTTGTGTAGATGTTGAAAGCAACCATGGATTATTTGGTGCTATTTCAAAAAGTGCTGAATTGATCGGACCCATGTCTGAATTCATCAAATTTTGTGGATTTACTTTGCGAATTTCTAAACTTTCCAAAGCATCTAACTTGCGATAATCCGTGAACATGTCTATAATTTATGTTTTTTTTTGTGTATAAACATTATATGTTGAACCCATGGACAAGTTTGCAAAACTTTTCTGGGTGTGATCTGCAACTTTATTTATTTGTTCATTCATTTGCATTGCTTAATTGTTGTTTTTTGTAATGAACTGTTTTCTAAAGACAAATGAATATTATGATTATTATTATTACTATTGAAACGAAACCGAATCAACCCAAAACCACAAAAATAAAACTAGGGACGCAGCAAGTGCGTTATGGTAGTGAATTTTCATAGAAATGATCTGGCACAAAATATTTTATTATAACTTTTTTTTTCTTGTAAAATGGAAATCTAAATTTTGGTGTATAGTTTACCTTTTATATCGTTAACCTACCTACCAAATTTGGTTATCATAGATTTTTTATTTTTTAAGATAAAAATTTTTTTCAAATGAAAACTCAAAATTTTTTCGGAAAACCTCGTCCGATTTTTCTGATTAACGAACTTGTCAAAGCCATTTACAAAAGGAAGGTACATGCTAAATTATATCAAAATCTGCCCATTATTCTTTGAGATAAAAAATTTTTTCAAATGAAAAGTCAAAATTTTTCCGGAAAACCTTGTCCGATTTTCCTGACTAACAAACTTGTCAAAGAAATTTACAAAAGGAAGGTACATGCCAAATTTTATTAAAATCGGCTTATTACTTTTTGAGAAAAGAATTTTTTTCGAATGAAAACTCAAAATTTTTTCGGAAAACCTCATCCGATTTTCCTGACTAACGAACTTGTCAAAGCCATTTACAAAAGGAAGGTACACGCCAAATTTTATTAAAATCGGCTTATTACTTTTTGAGATAATAATTTTTTTCGAATGAAAACTCAAAATTTTCCCGGAAAACCTCATCCGATTTCCTGACTAACGAACTTGTCAAAGCCATTTACAAAAGGAAGGTACACGCCAAATTTTATTGAAATCGGCTTATTACTTTTTGAGATAAGAATTTTTTTCGAATGAAAACTCAAAATTTTCCCGGAAAACCTCATCCGATTTTCCTGACTAACGAACTTATCCAAGCCATTTACAAAGGAAAGGCACGTGCCAAATTTTATCAAAATCGGCCTATTATTTTTTGAGTTATCGGTGTGATACATATATATATATATATATATATATATATATATATATATATATATATATATATATATATATATATATATATATATATATATATATATATATATATATATATATATATATATATATATATATCAAAAAATTGTGGGAACGCCGTCAGTTGTAGAATAAAACTCTTTATTATACGCCGAGCTTTCGGAAAAATTTATTCCTTTATCGAGGCTACAACATGGAAAGAAAAAAGTTTACAATTTACTTGGAAAAAGTATAAAAGTTTAAAATACTTACATATAACATGAGTTCTACTAAACTATTTATCTAATAACAAACATAAAAAGAAAACCTTTTGATGAATTTGAGTGAAGTCTAATAAATGCCAAACTGACATATAAAGCTAAATATTGTTTAATTGAATTTGTTTTTTGTTTTTGTCTAGGAAATATAAAAAGGGGTAGTGATTTCTAAAATTATTATCTTTCTTTAAGTTTATTAAATTTTCGTTAAAAGTAATTTCAAACTCTTCTAAACACATTCTTTTATTACTTAAGGTTTCACAGTGTAAAATAGAAACATTACTAAAATTTATATTATGGCCAGTGTCAAGATTATGTTCTGACAGAGCGCAAGTTCTTTTTTGTAAACGTATGTCACTTTTGTGCTGTGTTAACCTATCTTTAAGGACTCTGCTTGTTTGGCCAATGTATCTTAAATTACAATTATTACATGGAATACAATACACCACTCCAGACACTTTGGAAATTTCATCCTTACTTTTGAGTTTACTAAAAATGTTATTAATTGTTTTTGAATATCGAAACGTTATTTTAAAATTGGTTTCATCTTTAAATATAAACTTTAACCTATTGGAAATACTTTTAATGTATGGGATTGATATGTAAAAAAAGTTAGATGTTTCCGAACTCGAAATTATTTGGTTGTTATGTCTGTCAGATAAATTTGATACTGTTTGTAGAGGTTGTCTTGTATTGTAATTTTGAGCTAGATATGATTTCGGCAACGAAACTGTCTTCCTCAGTCGCTGTCGCTAAACTTCGTTGTGGGAAGACGTATCTAGCGCATTACTCTGTGTTATTATTTTTGCGGTTTTTGTGGTGATTCTGCTTTTTGTTTCAGTTTCCAGCCACAGTGGCCAACCTCAGTCTTTTACTATTATTCTTATTATTACTATTCTTTTATTCTTTTCTTTGCCCTCGTGGCACACTCGGTCCCCCACGGAACAAGAGATTTGCATCACGTTCATCTTTGTCCACCCGGAGGCTATAGCGGTAAACACAACATTTTATTTTCTTATGATTACAAGGATAGGACTTTCCTAACAATGTGGGATGTTCCAAGCATCGCTGCTTTCTGCATTGTTCTTAGATGAGCGGCGGAAAAACGGTGGTAAGTTTCTGCCAGTCTGGTGTTACAAGCCCTTTTGTTGGCATGACCACTGGGATGATCTGAAACACTCTCAGCTTGTACAAGTCGACCAAATCGACTGCGAGTGGTTGGTGCTTTTATCGCTTCTCCCTATCTTCGAAACGAGATTGTTGTCGAGCGTCACTACAATGTCCACAATGAAAGCGCTCTGGTTTCTCTGTTCAATAAGCAAGTGTTCAGGCCTGTGGCTTTCAACTGTGCTGTGGGTTACCACCGGGAGGTCCCACAGAAGCCTGACCTGGGCATTTTGAACTATACCTTCAGCTTTGCATTTGTATTAGGGAGCTTCCGACTCGAAAAGGCCGTCATATTTTACTAAAGCCTGATGGAATGCCTTGGTCACGTTGTCATGGAGTTTCTTGTAATCTGACTGTGCCAGAGAAATACAGGCGCTCATCCCATGCTGAATGGTTTCCGGCTTTTTTTTTGACAGAGTTTACATAGGTCGCTGACATCTTGCCTCATAATATACAGCTGGTACGCGCGTGTGCTAATAACCAGATCTTGTATCGCGCATAGAAATCCCTAACAAGCTTTCCTTAACCATTTCGTTGATGCGCCGAGGTCAATGTGAGGTGCCATTAGAGATGCGGCGAAGCGTCCATGCAGAATGTCTAAGTACTTGTAAGCGCCATCAGATGCGAGGTCCTGAATTAATTCGCCTGACATTACTGTCATATCGTGGTCTGTTACTGGTCGGCTGCGTTTAACGTGGAGAACCGCTCACTTGTTCAGCCCGAATTCCATACGAATCCCGTCGCTGAAGCCCTTCACATCTTCCTTCCATCTTGTTTCCCAGCTCATCAGCATTCTTGGAGTAGCGTTTCAAATCGTCCATGTAGAACTGGTGAGTAACTCGTCCTACATTACTGCGTTTGATGTTAGATACGTAGGAGCTCTTGTTTAACATATGGCTTAACGGTTTCATAGGTAGACAGGACCAGAGGTGACTTAAACTGTCCCCCTGAAAGATGCCTCGGTTGATGTCGAGTTCCACTGGAGTGGTTGTAGCATCCGGGGTTCGTATCATAAGGTATGTACGCCAATTTTGCATGCTTGCTTCCAGGGATCCTATGAGAGATGGGTCGACCCTATATAGTCGCAAGACTTCGAGTACCCAAGTGTGCGGGAAGGAATCAAATGCCTTGCGGTAGTCGATTGAACGGATGGAAATATTACGCTTATTTTTTTTTACTTAAGATGTGATAATTTTGTCAGTGACGAGAAGCTCCTTGCATCCCTGTGCGTTCTTTCGGCATCAATTTTGTTCTGTCGGAAGAATCTGATTCTGAGTGATGTGATCGCTAAATTTGCCCGCCATAATAATAGGGAATATTTTGTATGCCGTAGGGAGGTAAGTGATTGAGCGGTAATTTTTTGGGTCGGGTTGATCCGCGGATTTGTACAGCAAGTAGGTTAGACCCTCTGTCAGGGAGGGTGGTATGGACTTCGGGGTGCCCAAGAATTGTCTGAAATGCTGTACGAGCACCATGTGCGTTGCCGAAAAGTACTTCCACCGACAGTTGCACGTGTCGTCCGGTCCAGCAAAACGACAATTTTTCGTTTTCCTGATCGTTGACTGAACGTCCAAAATGTCTATGTTAAACTTCTCCATGAGCGGCAACTCATCACATGCACTTCGTAGTCCCTTGAGCCAGCTCGCGGCACCGTCATGACTCACAGGAACCGACCAGATTGATGACCAATATTTCTTGATGGATTGTGTGTTTGGTGACTATTGTGTTGTATGATGTGAGCCACTTTGCTCTAGTTTTCGGTACATAGCTCGCTGACTGACTGCGAATTAGTGTTCCTGCTTTCAACGTTCGGCTGCTTTGTTGATACGGTTCTCAACGCGCTTCATCCAGTGGGTGTAGGTGTGGTACCCTCACGGAGGTGTATCTTTCTCTGCTCATTGATTTTAAATCCCATGGCTTGGCAAACCGCATACGCTCCATAATGCACGGCGTGGAGCAGATGCCCGTACGGGTACTCCTTACAAAGAGCGGCAGCCAAAATATAATTGACTCGCTCCAACAGTTTAGTAGGTTTTAGGTTTTGTGGTATCTTTAGTATTTTAGGGAGTATTTCTGTGGGTAGCCCGTCATAAATCATCATGTACCGGTTATAACTATCATCTTGTGAGGTCTGTGATGGGACTGAATCCAATTGAACCGTTATTTCATCTACTGTTGCAGGTGCAACTATAGATAATGCGGGTAAACTATTACTGAGTATTTGGTTAGTGGTTTTAAAGGAGTCACACGCCGCTGGACTGGTTGGTGGTGTCAAGTCGAACAACTGCTGGTTGGGTGAGGAGACCTCCTCAACACGGCATAGTTCTAGTGCTTGCTGTTTGATGGCGTGCATCTCCATTTATTATTATTATTATATTATTATTATTATTATTATTATTATTATTATTATTATTATTATTATTATTATTATTATTATTATTGATTATAATTTGCAGGACTGTGGTTCTCTGCAGAAACCTGAACAGGTTTATTGGTAGCTCAAGTTTTGCTTGCGGGTGATTCTGAAAACCTCTTACCCACTATCCCCGTCACCGATATTACTACTCAAACTAAGCCTACTTTCTGCAGCTACCAGGTCTGAGTCATATCCATCGCCAGGTTTTGGTATTTTCAAATTTTTTCTCTCGATATTGGTACTCAGCGGGCAAGCGATATCAATGATGTAGGCAACTCTCTGTCTTTTTTCACTAGGACAATATCCGGCTTGTTGAAGTCTACCTCCGGTCAGTGATAATTAGTGTGTCCCAGTATAGAAAGAAATCGTTCGATTTAAACACCGGCTGAGGGGAGTATTTAGAAAAAAGTCTGGACGCAGCAAGTGCGTTATGTTAGTGAATTTTCATTAAAATGTTTTTAACAGAAAATATGTGTGTTTTTTAAGAAAGCAGGCATTTTAGTTATCAGTATCCTATATAGTAAAAACAATGTGCCATCTTTCATTAAAATAACTTTATTGTTTGAAAATGTACAAAAATTTCCGAAAGTAAACTTAAAGGGTTCCCGAAAAAAATCGTTTCTTGGTCAACCTTACAGGTCAATAGCATTGAGCTTTTCAAATATGTATTTAATCAAAATTCGCTACCATAACGCACTTTCTGCGTCCAAAATTTCTTTTCTTACAAACATGCATTATATTTCAATGGAAAATGCAAAAATGCAATAACATAAGGCGTGTTCGACTAAAAAAAAAAAAATTTGTATCACCAACGACTTATGGGCCAGCTTGTGATTATAGAAATATTAAGATGTAGCTCAAGACACCCTATAATTCATGTATAAATTTTTTTTTCATATCTTGTATAATAACGGATATATTTAGCTTGAGCTTGAGCTTTATTGTTTTTTTACGAAAATTCGACAAAAATTATATACCATTAAACGATAAACTCTATAGCTAAAACTACTGCCAAGCATCAGAGAAAGGGTCTATTTGTAATGAATTTTCTGGAAACATTTTAGTAAAATGAAGGACAATGACGGTTGAAACTAAGACTTCAGGGTTTGTAAAACATTCTTCTTGAGACATTTTCTTTCCATAGCTCGTGTTATATTCAAGTTATTTGCCTAAATGTTGCCAATTTTGACGTTTTAAATCGCGACTTTGACGTTTAGAGGAAAACCCCAATTTATTTTTCTTCAAATGCCTATAACTTTTTGTCTTTTCACCTACAGAGCTAAATTTTGGTAGGTGATTTAGCTATACTGATCTAAATCCGTGTGCCAAATTTGGTTGCCCTTACTTTGTTACTTCGGGAGATATAATTTTTTTTCGAAAGAAAACACAACATTTTCCGGGAATACCTCGTCCGATTTTCCTGGCTAACGAACTTATCCAATCCACTTGCAAAAGGAAGGTATTCACCAAAGTTAGTCAAAATCGGACCATTATTTTTTGAGTTATCGGTGTGATACATATATATATATATATATATATATATATATATATATACATATATATATATATATATATATATATATATATATATATATATATATATATATATATATATATATATATATATATATATATATATATATATATATATAAACATATAAAAATCGAAACTAACCCCGGATATGTGTTCTAGGGGGCCAACTTAGCGCTCATTTGAAGCAATTTTTTCAAAATTCAAAAGTCGGGATCTCCTCATTAGTGATTTTTTTTAAAGAAAATTCACTAAAAGGAGGAGGGTTCTGCAGCAGGCTATATTTGATGGAAATTTCTTTATGGAAATTTTTGCCACTTGATTGTGTCTGGTCAAGTACTCAGTCTGGCTCATAGCGGTGACTCATAGCTTATATTATTATTATTATTATTATTATTATTATTATTATTATTATTATTATTATTATTATTATTATTATTATTATTATTATTATTATTATTATTATTATTATTATTATTATTATTATTATTATTATTATTATTATTATTATTATTATTATTATTATTATTATTATTATTATTATTATTATTATATGGTCAAAACGTAAACGGTGTCATCACGTCACAACAATATGACAGATTTCACTGTTCACAGACTGCAAAGTAAGGAGGAATATTGATACACGATATACGTCAAGGACGTGATCCTCTCTATTAACCGTCTTGGAAATTGAACAATTTGTAGTTTTAGCGATTAGTTATCTTATCCGTCCTTCCCATACCTAAGCATTATTTTGTATATTTTTTGCATTTTGTATTAAGAGAAAAAAACTTTAAATCCAAATTCTTTTTTCTTATAGCCTGGCATGGTACATATACCTGCAGCTACGAAGGACTGTTTGCCAGAGAACAAATATAAAATAGAAGACAGGGGACCTGTCAAGCTAAAAGTAGTTATAATATGGTTTTGATTCAGGCACAAAATACATATATTGTTATTTTTCAGGGAAAGGGAGCAGTCGAAACATATTGGATTTTTTACAGAGATGGTTAGATAAGATCTGAGAGAAAAATATACGTACAAGCAAAAAACTGGAACGGATTCTGTAAACATCAATAAAGATTTCCCATAGGTGGCTTTTAATGTACATACAAAAATAAACTGCTTGTCCTGGACATTGTAATTAATACATAGGAGACATGTATTTATTAGTAAATAAAAATCTATTATTTTGTAAAAAATATGTTAACTTGGCTAAAGTATATCGGTTATGTTTGTGACTTAAACCTTTGTCTGCTGTGCTGGTTATTCATGTTGTGTGCATATACCTCCTGAAGGTACTTTAAGTCCTCTGTATTCTTTCACCTTGAACTTTCTATTTAAAAACTATTTGTTTCTCAAACTCCTATGGTACTTAGATCTATTGAATCAGTAACCTATTGTACATTACGCAAAGTGGCAACATTGCACTTTTCATTTCCCGCGATAGTTATTTGACAAGTGCAAGTAAAGTTTGTCGCTGTTATTACTATTGCGAAGTGTTTTGGACTAGGCCTACGCCATACCAAGAAAGGCCATAATTCGACCGGGGCGGTCAAATGGAAAAAGGAGGTAATGTCACATCTGTCTCTATGAGAATTAAGTTTATGAACTCTGTTACTTCTATGGTCACAGGCAAAATGTGTTGGTAACAGCGAACACTCTGGAGTTATATTTCGAAAATGAATTAGTAATTACAGATATTGAACAATGTATAAAGGTCGAGAACTACTGCATAGACAATATAAATAGGCCAGTCGAAGATAGAGGAAGTCACTCGGCAGTGAGTTAGTTGTTTGTAAATAATAAGCGACCATAGAAGGCGTATAGTGAAATTTAGTTCAATGGACATTTAGTAACAGAGAAAAGTATTTTACGTAATGGTGGTGTTGGAAGATATTTGGTTATAATAAATTAGTAATAGAAAGTAGTAGAAACAGATGTGTCACTGCCCCCTTCTTACATTTGACCGTCTCGGTCGAATTATGGCATTACTTGGCATGGCGTAAGCCTGTGCATATGGACCACCTTCATCTTGCTCTTTGCGCTCCTCTTAAAGCGATAGACAACGTCGTTGGTCCTTTTGACCAACTTATAGGGAGGGACCTTCCCCTAATTTTTGTAGTTGTGGTGACCGTCCCTTGCGTCGTAATAGATTGTAGAACCACACCTGATCTCCTTATTTAAAACCAGCTGAATTAGCTTGCACGTCACAACGGGTCTTCGTGCGGTCGCTTTATGCTCGTGTATACATTCTGACAGCAGAATGGATGGCTTTCATTCATCTTTCCAAACCTTTGATGAATTCATCAGTTGAACGTGGAGCATCTGTGTGTTTTCCAAATATGAGATCAGGAGGCAGTCTTAACTCTCGCTCAAAAACGACGCTGGCTGGGGTATATCCGGTAGTCTCATGTACCGCCGAGCGGCATTCCAGGAGATAGTGGAGTGTGTCTGTCCCAATAAGGTTGGTGTTCATTGAGAAATATTTTTAAATGGGACTCCAATGTAGTATTGAACCTTTCCACCATTTCATCAGAGTGCATGGGCGTAGTTCTCGTCTTTCTGATTCCCATTAGCTCACAAACCTTCTGAAACACAGGTGACTTGAAGTTGCGTCCTTGGTCAGAAATGAGCTCGATCGTGCACCAATTCTGCAAAAAAACTCATTAACCAATACTTCTGAAGCGGTGGTGACCTCTTGATTTGAAACTGCAAACACTTCTGGCCACTTGCTAAACTAAACTATGGCTACTAGCATATAGCTATTTTGTGCGTCTGGTTTAGGGAAAGGACCAGCTATATCGATTGAAATCCTTTCAAATGGGGCTCCCACATTGTGCTGCTTCATTGCCCCCTGGTTTTTATTTAGTCCCCTTACTGGATGCACACTCTTGGCAGGTTTTGCACCAACAAAAACGTTCTCTAATCTTCTCCGATGTTTTCTTTACCCCTAAATGGCCTCCACTTGCTCCGCCATAGATCTCCCCGATTACCTCTCTAATTCTTGGCCGGAGGAAGAACTATTTGTTTTAATATGCGAGTTCCATCCTTGGACTCCCAGTTCCTAACCAGAAGACGATCTTTGATTTCAATGGAGTCCCACTGGGCCCAGTAACTTTTGGTGGCAAACCTTCTATCACTAACTTCGGACCAAGCGGGTCTTTCGTGACAAGTTACCTTCCACGTGTGCATTGGCTGGATATCAAGGTCTTCTTTTTGGCCCTCCATTGACCTCTGCAAGTCCCATCGGTTAACTGGTTGACCCGGGGTCCTTCTGTACACATCGAGATTCAACCCGTCTTTACTTTCGGCAGAGATGCAATGCTTGCATTTTAGTGAGCAAGGTCTCCTTGATAGGGCGTGAAATTCTACCCTGGAAGGCGTTCAAACCACCTCGCCATCTATCTCGCTGGGTTTTTAAATTGAAGAAGCTAGCGTAGAAGTGCGTAGTCAGTTCGCAGGAGATATTCTTGACCATGTAGATATTTATGATAATGCTCCAAAGTCTTGTTAATGGCTTGAAGTTCTCGTCACGTTTTCTACAGGACTTTGCTGAAATACGCTACAACTTTCTCTTCGCCTCGCTGTTCCTGCGAAAGAACATCCCAAATGCCAAAATTTGCTCACGTCTGTGTCCACAATAAACGGTGACCAGCTGTGAGTATGTCAGAATCGCAGAGAACCTGTTTTAGTGTTTCGAATGCTCTTTTACAATCATTGGTACAAATGAAGGGTGTCTTTTCTTCGGTCAGTTTATGCAAGAGTTTGGCGTTGTCAGCAAACCCCTTTACAAAACGGAGGAAATATGTGTAGAGGCCCAGAAAACTTTCCAGCTGATGTGCATTGATTGAACTGTCCCAGTTCATAATACAGTCTGTCTTCTCTGGGTCGGTTTTGACTTCATATGGGGTGATAATGTGGCTTAAATACTTGACTGTTTTTTTTAAGAGACAGAATTTCTTCGGAATTTCAATTTTCCCTGTAGTTTCTGTAGCACTTTTTCGACATTTTTTATGTCATCATCGAACGACCTTCCGAAGATAATTACCTCATCTAGGTACACTAGGCACGTCTTCCAGTATAGATCTCTTAGAAGTGTCTCCATTAGACACTCAAACGTGGCTGGAGCATTACCCAACCCAAATGGCATGACGTTGAACTACCACAGTTTACTACCAGTGGTAAACGCAGTCGTTTCTTTGTCTCTGGACTCAATCTCGACTTGCCAGTAGCCACTTTTCAATTCCAATGTCGAAAACCATCTTACACCTGCCAGTGTATCAAGTGTATCGTCAATTTTGGGAAGTGGATAGCTATATTTCTTAGTGACATCATTTAACCAACGGTGGTCTACACAAAACCCCGTGGAGCCATCTTTTTTTTTAACTAACACTACTGGAGAGGCCCAAAGGCTTTGCGATGGTTCTATTACTCGTGTGTGCTCCATCTCCCTTAGCATGGTGTCAACTTCGTGCTGTTTCGCCAGTGGTACCCTTCTCGGTGGTTGCTTGATTGGTACAGATGTCCCAGTCTCAAAGCGATGGCGTTCTACGTCTGTTCCTCTAAAATAGTTTTTGTCGGTTACGAAAACATCTATATATTTGCACAGCAATTTAGCCACTGCTTGCTTCTGTTTTGGAGAAACATTTCCACTAGCTTCTGCTAAGAGATCCCGCAGATGTTCTGAAGGTGGCCATCCGATATGAATGAGGCTGGTTCTTCTTGGTCGTGGCAACGCCGTATGATGGTTACCGGCCAGAATGTTACGATCTCGTGACCTTTGGAAATCTTCTGATCAAAGCTTTTAATGTTGGCGATTCTGACAGCTGTCAGCTCTTTTACTTGAACAAGAATTTTACAGACTAGTAGATCTTTCTTAAAAAGTCTGGTCCTGTCCTGGTTTTATAATGCTCACCATTTGTCCAAAAATATCTCCAGCTATCTTCACTGGGACAATACTCTCACTTTAGGCTCTCAGAATGACATCTTCTTTGGCAATAACTTTTCGAATGTCAAGGTTATTGAGTCGAGATAACTGCTCCCTCATTACCGATATTTAAAACATTATTCTCGAGATATAACTTGACACTGTGGCTTTGCAGAACATCTAGACCAAGCATAATAGGGTCTGTTATGGCGGCAACAATAACTCGCTGTTTAGTCTACCAAACTCCAATTTGTGGCTTGACGTCGGTCTCACACGAATCTGTTCGCCACCAACTGCAGTCTTTGTAGACTCTTTCTGGCGCTCTTACTCGCCATTTTGGTACTATATCACGACGGATTACCGTTCTGGATACGCCGGTGTCTAGACCCATTTGACCTCTCTTGTCGCTGGTTGATGATGATCTTGGAGCCCGACGTTCATTCCTTATGTGCCCCAACTTACCACAGTTCCAACACGTATTTGCACGATCACCTTGCGTTGGCTCCTTATGATGTGTTGGTTTCGTCTCTTCTACTGTCTTCTTTAGTAGCTGCATGACATGGGATAAATCTGTTTTATTTTCTTGTTCTGGGATTTGGAGACTGTGAACTCTCACACTGCCTTTAGAGGCTTGCTTTACAGCTTCAAATTCTAGTGAATGTGCCAAAGCAACGTTCAAGTTTTTATGTCTCGCTCATGTTGAGTGTCGGTATCCCTGATTCCGTTAATAAATGTTTGCAGCGACAGCTAGTCCAAAAATTCAACCGGAGCTATGGGATAAGCTGATCGTGTTAGTCTGACAAAGTCGGCTTCAAATTATTGCAGAACTTCGTCCGATTTCTGACAGATACTTTTCCACTGAGTTTGGTACAGCTGTTGTAAATGCTGGTCGCTAATTCTCATTTAAAATAATACCTAATGATGTCGAAACTGTCATGTTTTTTCCCTGGGGATACCTTGGATCACATCTAGGACATCTCCGCTGAGAGCTACAATTAGCAAAGTCGCTTTCTATCTCTCGCCCCAATCATTTGCAGCAGCAACGGCTTCAAACCGGCGTAGATAAATACCCCATGGGACTGAGTCATCAATTATGGGGGAAAAAATTTACGACCGGGTCGAGTCTGATGTTTCCCTTGGCTAGGGTATCACACTGATTTCCTAATGATTGTATTTTCTGCTGTACTTCTTCTAGTTTATTCGTCAGCTTGTCATGTACATCGCCCCTTACTCGGCTTTCTACTTGCTAGAGGATGTCGTCATTTACTTGCTCCATACGTTTTTCACACATGAAGTAATATTCTCCGTTCTACTGGCCTGTTTTTGTAGAATTTTCTTTGTCTCTTCATCTCTTCAGCTCTTCTTCTCATTTCTTCTTTGTTTATTTCATCTCTTTTTCTGATTTATTCACCTCTTGTTCTCATTTTATCTTTTGCCTCTTTATATCTTTTTCTCATTTCTTCTTTGGCTTCTTCATCTATTTTTCTGGCTTCTTCTTTGAGTTATTTAATCAATTCCACTAGATGGGTGCCCATATTGGCTGTTACGCTACGGGTCTTGGGCATAGACGTACTTAAAACTTGTACATAGTTTATTCTGTTAAAAAAACACCGAGTTATGAATTACCGCTGGCACTGATCTTCCAGATACGCTAGAAATTTCCACGTTGTTCGTCGAATATTCTGGGAAGTCTTTTCACTGGCAGCTTGTAAATCCCACTTCTGACACCAGTTGTTACATTTTTCGAGACTCTGGATTTATCTAATAGCAAAACACAGCTTTTCCAACTACTAATTTATTATAACCAAGTATTTTCCAACACCATCACCTAAAATATTTCTCTCTATTACTAAATGTCCATAGAACTATATTTCACTATACGCCTTCTACGATCGCTTATTATTCACCAGCACTAACTCACTATTTTTTTTCAAAAGTCGGGATCTCCCCATTAGAGATTTTTTTCTAAGAAAATTCACTAAAAGAACGCACCTACCTCCTCCAATTTATGAACCTCCCTTTCAGTCCACTTAGATTGTGTTTTTACCAGGAAAGTTGTGAAGCAGTAGTAGTACCTATATGTTTTTCGGGTGTTGAATCCAAATCTGGGGTTTGCTAAAATTTTGTGACACCACATTGAAAAAAATGCAAAAAAATAAGTGTTTAACGGTTTTTTGCTTATAACTCAAAAACTATCAACTTTTCGTATATAACCTTTCTATTCAAAATTAAAGTACAAAAAATTTCAAACAAATTTTATTTATTAGATTTTTTTCTCCGAATAATGTTTCGGGTTCAAGCGCTATTTAACCCATTTATGGCCAAGGTATCAAAAAACGTTCAAAATTGAATGTCACTCATTTTCTCCAGCAACAATAAAGTTTCTAAACATAAAACCAACAAACAAAAAAATATTTTTTATTTAATTAGTGAATTACAGGCTGATGCGTAAACGCATCAATGGCCAAATATATGCAATACAAGTGCTAACTGATACTATATAAAAATATAATGTACAAACATTATTTCTTATGAAATTCTTCGAAGCAGTTAGCGTGAATATGTACATTACACTTTTTGCACATATATATTGTTGCACTATGACATAATCGACATCGTCGTCTAGCTTTCGTTGCTTCCTGAACCACCACATGGTCAAATTTATCTGTCCGTATTTCAGTTGGTATACTATTAGATATGGATACCCGACATGAAGATTGTTCGCCTCCTTGATTCTGGATTTTCAAGAGACGGTATGCAATATATGACTTGAAGTCAAGTTGTGACATCTTTTTTTCATTAACCAGATTGAAAAGTTTCCAAGCATTTACAATAGTACTATCAACAGCATTTGAGAATAAAGGCCACCACCATTTCTTTCCCAAGATTCTGGTACGATAGTTTGCTATTGCATTATCGTGTAAATCTACCCCTCCCATGAATTTATTGTAATGGGAAATCACTGCAGGCTGATTTATATTTTCAATTTTTTTCTCTTTTCGATTATATCGCTTCGCTATATTCATAGGTTGAACATTGTAACAGTTGCTTATCACCGTCACCACTGAATTGTCATTCCATCGAACAAGTGATATACCAGCCTCTTCATCATAAGCGCAGCTATGTGACCCACGCTGCTTCTTCGAAATTATTTTGTTTGTCTCCAGTGGACAAACTCCTGTTCGATTGTCGCGTATCGTACCAGTGGCAGAGTATCCTTTATCAGTTAGAACTGAAAATAGTTTATAGGAGGAGAAAAAATTGTCGAAGAAAACCTTGTGTGCGGCATTTTCTTTGATGACTGATAATAAATTGACCACAACTTGGCCTCCTAAACCAAGTGGAGTTTTTTCTGTGGATGCACCAGCATACGGAATAAATTGGTAGAGGTAGCCATCAGATGAACAGAGACACCATAATTTAAATCCGAACCTGACAGGCTTGCCTTTCATATACATTTTACATGAATGTCGTCCGAAATAGGGCACCATTTGTTCATCTATTGACAAACAAGTCGAAAACACACCGAACTTCATGAACTTTTTATTCAGGAGGTCGAAAAACGGCCGAAGTTTGGCAAATCTATCATGTATGTCTAAATTGTTATTATCAGACAGGTGAATGTTTTTCTTCATATTTCTAAACTTGTTTCGACTCATGCAATCTTTTACAATTTTCAAGCCTTTGTCCTCTTCTGTAGACCAATATAAGTCAGCTTGAGGGAGAGTGTGGTACCCAGATAAAATCATGATACCCAGGAAATTCAGCAAATAATCTTTGTCGATTATAAAGTCATGTCTGTTATTGTCACGTGCATATTTCTGACTATACTGAATTATGTTTTCAAGCATTTCATCATCAAAGTACATAAAAAATAAATCTAAAGGTGTTTTGCCGTCTAACTCATTCTTCAGCCTAGCAATATTTTCTTTTTCTTTGACATCGTGATTGCTGTTTGAATTATGCAAGTGTTCTCCTGTTTTCCAGATAGGTTTTCGATCTACACCTTTATATTGTAACAACTTCTTACGTTTCGCTGCCAAACATTCATCATCCGAGTCATAAAGCAAATCGTCATCGGCTGTATGAATTTCGAATGTCCCTGCAATATCATTGAATTCGTTTACTTTCTCACAGTCTTCTTCGAAAATCTCTTCGTCAGTTAGTTCGTCTACATCTGGCGGTATATACACTGCATCTACATTATTATCTGTATAAAAAACAAACATAAGAATTACTTCACGAGCACACAATAATTATAAATATAATTTTATTTTACCTCGATCATCTGCTAATTCTTGCACGATCTCCTCTAAAGCAAGTTCTAATTCTCTTTGGGTAAGAAATTGCGGCATTTTCTCACACGACAAAAAATATCACTTCACAATTCACAACACTAACCTAACGTAGCACAGTCAGGAAACAAACTAATGCTATTATATCCGTAATCTGGAATCAGAATACATCACAGTGCTCTAACACGTCTCGACATGCAGAAGTGCAGAAGTTGACGGTTTCGGCCATTGATGCGCATACGCATCACACATGTTTAGCTGCTGGTTTTTTCTTTCCATTCGAAAATTTTCTGAAGGACTCTCATTTAATTGTTTCTCCTTTAGGTTTCCAATAGAACTTTCAAGAATTTTTAGCTCATTCTTCTGTTTACCATTTGTAAGAACAAATACAAGTATATGCCGACAAGAATCCTAATTTCTTCCTATTTCAATAATTTCTCCAATATAGATATTCTATGATATACGTGTCTTTTATTTTTCATTAGATAATAGCATCTTTATATAACATCGCACATTAGCTGTATTCGATTTTGCTTAAGGTGGTTGCACAGAAAAAAAATATTATATGACTGATGCGTAAACGCATCAGCGGCCGGAAATGGGTTAAAATCTGGCAAATTTCGGCTGTATCCGCAAAAACCCCCTTTTCCACTCCAAAACTCTAGTTTGTTGTTAAGGGCTGTCATTTAGTGATATCCTTCCAGTCCTCTGCAAATACCATATTTAGATCGTATATATAAATGTATGTATTACATTATTATATGAGCAAAACTTATGGGAGCCGTTGTCGTGGCTGTGTGCACAAGTTCTTCGATGGCAACTGGTCCTGGCACTGGTTTGGGTTATTCTAACGTCTGCGTCGGGGCTTGTTCATCTGGAAAATTAAAGAGAGGGTGAGAAAACAACAACTTGCAATCATATCGCAATAATGATCAGGAAATAGATTGTGAGATTAGACATACCTTCCGCATTCAGTAAGCATCTTTCTTCAGTCTGTTCTCGGTTTCTTTCTCTACATCAGAGCTGTCTTCCGGGAGTTCGCTCTTATCACACAGCCCTTCCCACGATGTGCAGATCAGGAAGCAATGGAGGCCTGCCTTCCTGCTTAGGTGTTACTTTTGTACGTTGAAGAGAGTGCGTATCATTCGACCGACAGCGCCTACATGTATGCAACCCCTGCATACACCAATCCATTTAGGCGGACGGACACTAATTTATTGTCCGACTGTAATTCATCATGGAAGTGCTGAAAGTTTATGCAATACGCAATTTGCTTAACACATTTGCGTGTTGATATAGTATACCTATCATTAAGTTAGTAGAACCCTTGTTTTGAATTTATAAGACCATTTTAAGCAAACCTAAATAGCCAAACTAACAGATCTTTTATGATATATTTGAAAAAATAATACAAAAAGGCACCTAATAAGAGTTATCCTGCAATAACAAACTAGTGTTGACGCAGCAAATGCGTTTTGGTAGCGAATTTGTTGTGGTAACGAGTTTTAATTAAAAAATTGGTAATCAAATAGGTAGTAAATAAAAGTATTAAAAAAAGTGTTTCATTCATTTCAAATCTTAAATCCTTCCCATTCAGCTAGAATCCTCAAAAATCTTGATACATATATAGTGAAACCTTCAGAAAAGCACACATTTATTCCGATACTTGAGAAAAATTTAGAACAGGCACTTGATAAGATTTGTTGATTCGCAATAAGAAAAAAGTGTGGCGCAGCAAATGCGTAATGGTAGCAAATTTGCATAAAAATTCCTGTTGTTCAACAGTAAATATTTGTTAAAAAACTTGTATGCAGCAAGTTACTTGTGGTAGCGAGTTTTTTTTTTAAGTATAAAAAAATCAACTTACAGCAACTGCTTTGTTACAAAGAGTTATAAACATATTTCAAATGTTAATAAGCGAGAAGCTTGAATAATCTTGATGCATATATAGTCACACCTTTACAAAAGCACACATTTATTCTGATATATTTGAAAAAAATAATAAAAGTCGCCTTAATAAGATTTGTCTATAACAACACAAAATGTGACCGCAGCAAGTACGTTATGGCAGCGAATTTTCATAACATACTTAAACTAAAATAGTAAATATATGTCCAAATTGTAATTAAAATGTTTAAAAGTTTTTGAGGCCATCTCAGTTCCAACATTATTTATCTGTCAGTTTATTATTAATAACCGGACAATTTAATTTGTTTTCAATTATTATTATAAAAATTTGCAGATTGAGAAATGTCATATGTCGGGAGAACTGCCCACTGAGTTTATAAAGAATTAAAGTATTACTAGGTATTCCAACAACAGGGAATGCGCGAAAATGCAACCAGAATAAGAAAATAGGTGTACAATCATGTGGTGAACATTCTGCTACTCATAATAAAAAGTCTGGACGCGACAAAGTGCGCTATGGAAGTGAGTGTTCATATAAATGATCTAAAATTTTTGTTATATATATATATATATATATATATATATATATATATATATATATATATATATATATATATATAATTATTATTTTATGGCAGTTAAATATTTTTAAAACCTTTCGCCCTCGATAAAAAGTTTTGAAAAATATATTTGCAGCAAATAAGCAATAAAAATAATATAAAAGACAGCTTTTTCCTTGTTTATTTTGTTCATTATTTTTAAAAAAATGCATAATAAATTTTGAAAAATAAATTTGCTGCCAATAAAGGCATTAAAAAATAATGAAAGAAGCTTTTCTGAAAACATTTGGCAATAAAAGAAGAAAATAGAAAGTTTATGAAAATCAGATTTTTCTTTAAATCAAATTGTTTTAATGAAAAAATTGAATAAAACATATCATTCGCTTTTTTTTTACGACAATAACAGAACTGCCTGTCATTCTCCATAGTTTCTTTGAGTGTGGACATTGTAATTCAGGCTTACAACTATTTATATATTCTTCAAAAACAACGATTTATCCATAAGCATATTTATTTATATCTAACTCAACATTTTTTTACACAAATTACAGCATGACCACATATTCAATCTCCAATGATTTTTTCTTCATTGCCTATACACATTTATTAAAAAAGAAGTACTTAACCTTCTGCCCTCGCAACCATAGATTTTCCAACAATTGTGCAACTATGCATTAGAAAATGTGAAAAAGTAGATGCCATCAAAGATAACTTTCTTGAAAATAAACGCTTGATAATAGGTGGCTTCACTTTAAATCACATTTTTGTAATTAAAGTATGGAATAAAATCTTATATCAATCGATTTTTTTTAATTAGAAAATGACCTTTTCATCAAAGTGAGTCAGGATTGAGTTTCATACATATTTACATATATAACAATCAATTACCCATAAGTATGTTTATTTGTATCTAATAACTCAACATATTTTTTACACAAATAACTTTATTATGTAAGCCATCTTAAACATATAAAGAGTGCGTATTGCCCCGCGCGCATATAAATTGGCATTTTTATTTCAATTTCACTTATATGTCATGTTTTGCAACAAAATATGAAGCAGAGATCAATTATAGAGCCAGTCGGCCAGACAAATACTGAAAAAAGCTGTATTCTCGGTCGAATCGGCGCTCTATTGTAGTGTCGACTTAACGATGTGTCGGCCCAACGATACGCCACGCGTTGAAGATCCGTATTGCCTGTATTTCAAATCGTGCAGGCTAGTCTCATGTCCTTTGCGATACAGAGCGTGTAACTGAATTTGTACAACTTCGGACTTCATTAAATAACTTGAACAGGATGTAATTTTTGAAAAAATTACCTGTAAATTTACACATATGATCTGAATAAGGTATTTGCACAGAACCAGGAGGATATCACTAAAGAGTTGTAGACTGGAAAAGCTGGGGTTTTGCGGATAGAATTAAACAAAAATTTCAATATTGCGCCATGAAATTTTGTTGTCAAACCTCAGATTCGGAGCCAGCATCGCAAAATTCATATAGAATGCAAGAAATCAAAACTAACACAGAACCTTTCTGCTAGTGACACTTTTGGGAACAAGTTGACTCTATTATTTTATAATCACTTGGATGAATTCTTTAGCCAACCCAATTAAACCGGTTCTTCCGAAAATAAAGGTATTTTTCTAAACCAACTTTGAATCTCCTAAACTAATTCACTTATTTTTATGAAGTTTGGTGTCTGCGGCTTTTATAGAGGCTTTTACGTGTACCAAACTGAATTTTCTAGCAACATGGGAAATTGAGCTAAGAAAACTTAAAAGTTTTTTATAAAAATTTGCGCTACTACGTACAGAGTTTTAAATTTGCTAATACGAACGATTTGCAAATATACTTAATTTATTATTCGATCCTTCTTAAAACAACGTTAATTCAAATTACACTTTTAGAAGCTTTCAATTAGGTAAGACAGCTTTTCGTGTCTGAGTCAAAGAAACTGTCCAGTTACATGAAAGCTTAATGTAGATATGATTAATTATTCAATTTCGTTTAATCTGAACCAGACAATTTTATCGATGGTAACATGCTAAGGTCGAGCAGAGATAATTCCCAAATCCATTTACATTAGCGCCTCTCTACTATCTCTACGAACATATGCTCACTAGAAGGACTTAGAGTGGAAAATTGCTGTTAAGCAGAAATCGATAGAGAACACAACACAATATGTATGGGATGCTTTTGGAAAGTGTCCAGCATTTTGTGCAGGTAAGTCTTCTTTTTACTTCTTTATGATTAAATTATCCTTTGCCTCTAGTTTGTTAAATTTTCCAGCAGAATATTTTAACGAACGTTATTATATTGGAGAATTTATACAAAATTTCTAACAATAATGACTAAAGGTATTCTTGTCTGTTGTCTGTCTGTTTATCTATTTTTGCAAAGGCAGCAAGCCATTAGGGCAGTTTAAAAGGCACATTTAATATAGATTTTACAACGGTTAAAATATAATGTAATTGAAGATGCCATTTCTTTTCTGATTTTGAACCAATGCTTTGTTTGAATAATTTTACGTTGTTTTTTGTTAGCTTTGCTTCTATCTAGTGTATATTGTTTTGAAGTTCCACTTCTTTCGTTAGCGAATGTGACCTATTCTTACTTTGTTTACGGTAGCGCAAAACATATGTCATTTCACTAATGAGGAGATTGCGACTTTTGAAATAAAAAACAATATCTTTAAATGAGCGCGAACTGGGACCACTAGAACCCATATCCGGGATAATATTTATGTTTATATATATATATATATATATATATATATATATATATATATATATATATATATATATATATATATATATATATATATATATATATATATATATATAGCTTGTGTCAAATTAAAACTTCCCACTTGAAATATTTCCCAACGTTCACTGATATAAATTGTTTTAATAAGATCATACTGAAAACCATACTGAACGAATACGTAAACAGTACAGTAATTTTTACCGACGGTTCGAAAAGTAACAACGCCACTGGTAGTGCATTTTATGTTCAATCCACCGGTTATTGCTGGAAAGCAAAAATCCCACATCATTGTTCAATTTTCACAGCAGAGGCATTTGCCATCAAAAATGCTTTGCTTTGGGCAAAAGATAATGCACAAGGAAAGGTAATCATTTTATCCGATTCCAAATCTGTCCTTTGTTCACTTAATTCTATAAATCTGAAACATTTTTTTAATAACAAAACATTATGCCACATCAAAACGCTTGTTTATAGCCTGCACATGGACAATAAATCGGTCACTTTTGTTTGGGTGAAAGGTCATTCTGAGATCACCGGAAACGAAATTGCAGATCAGGCTGCAAAAGATGCCACAAACTTATCACAAGAGTATGAGCTAAGGGAGTATAAGGATCTAGTTAACATATATAAACGTAATGTACGTAGTGAATGGGAAACCGACTGGAAACGTTTTGTAAACGATTCTAAAAACCAGTACACCCTTCTCCACCCAATTTTACCTAAAAATCCTCCACATATCTTTGACTTTAAAGTCTCCAAGTTTTACTCTACAAGTATCACAAGGCTAAAAATGAATCATGGTGGCTTTCCAGCACATTTACACAAGATTGGTTTGCAAGATTCACCAAAATGTTCATGCGATAATACCTCTATTGCAGATCTGAATCACATATTCTTTAACTGCCAAAACCACCAAACAATAAGAACTAATTTTATCATCTCTCTACTCAATGCTCAGCAAAAATTACCACTAAATATAACAACATTATTAAGCACGCAAGATAAAAATATATATGATATTATAATTAAATTCATTTACAGTGCAAAAATAACTATATAAAGATTCTTCTTTTCTTCTCTTGTAAATAACATTACCTGTGGCTAATAGATTCGTCTGAAGCCATACCAAAGCTGTTTTGTCACACACACACACACACACACACTTGAAATATGTCGGTATAAAAAAGTCTGGACGCAGCAAGTGCGTTATGGTAGTGAATTTTCATTAAAATATTTTTAATGGCAGATATGTCTTTTTTTAATGAAAGCAGGCATCAAATTTGGCTAAATATTCTTTTACACAAAATTCTGCTAAAAGAATACATAAAATTCAAATTATATGCCTAATCTGTAACTAAATTGAAAATAAAATAATTTGTTTGCACGAAAAGCCATTACAACCTTATTTTTGACGAATTTCATTTAATATATGTTCCCTCAATTGAACCATTTTTCATATACAAATTCAAAGAAAATTCAATAAATCCATTTCTTATAAATTTCGCTATTGAAAGAAGATTTTTCTTAATGAAAAATCACTAAAAAAGAGTGCAGCTATTGGAACGTAAGTCTAGAAAAAATAATATAGTTATACATGGGCTCCAAGTCGGAGATGAACAAGGAAGAGGTATTTATAAAGGGATTTTAAAGACGTTGTCAGAACGGCTGAATGTTGAGTTGACGCTTCCGGGCGTCAACAGTATAATCTTTTTAGGCAAAAGTAATACCCAGAATAGACCGATACTACTGGAGTTTGTATCGTTATAAAAGTAGGCTAAAAGGCACTAATATTTATATCCAGGATAACACTTGTCACCACAGGAGAGAGAAGACAACAAGGTGATGAGAAGACGTTTATTGTTGCTGAGGGCCGATAATCGAAAGGCTTATGTAAGAGGTGGATGGATTTTTGTGGATAATCAAGCTTATACAGCAGAAAACATTCCTATAGGGGAATGGGAGCCCGTAAAATCGAAGACAATTTTGAATACTGCTCCATCCACGCCTGTGTTGGTTGGGAATTCACGAGAAGAAGAAACAATTACAGTGACCGGGAAGGAGACTGATTGCAGAGAAGTAGACTCGATAGAAAGGAGTGATGTCCCTGAGTCTAATATTGTGAACCAGAATACTTCAATTGGGGCTGCTGAGGCACTGTTCGAGAGGAAAGTTCTTAGAAGTACCAATACAGTTATAAGAGGACAAAGGACCGTATCCAAAAAGACAGGAACACCTACACCTTCTGCCTTTACAAGGCCCAAACATTACGTTTTCTAAAGGGGTATGCATGTTTTTGTGTGCTCAAAATATTCTGTCACATCATAGCTGACTTTAATTTGTGTAATCACTGTATTCGTGTTTGTGTTTTATTGTATAAAATGTTTGTCAATTATTCTTATCTGTAATGATTTTATTCTGAAATTCAGCTGGATTGTGATATTTGATGGTGTCCTGAGTTTTCTGTAGGATTGGAATTGTTTATAATGCTGAATGTATTTGCTGCATTTATATTCTGACTTACAGTTGCGTTCACCATTTATGCGGTATTGCCAGAGGTATTGTATACCCATTCGATTTTTTGTTGCCATTATTATGGATCAAAATATAAGGGATTACAGTTGCTTAGTATTTCCAACAAAGGTGTTGAATGATGGCGGGGGTTGTAACGACTTTGTTAAGCCATGTTCTTTTAAGGTCTTACATAGCTATATAAGGAGCATATCAAAGAACTTTGATGAGTAACGTGTGGTTTTGTCAGAATTCGAGCAGTTGCCAGATTTAATTATTTTGACTGAAACATGGCAAGTGCCCTATACAAGCGTGTTCAATATTTGGGGTTATACTGCTTTATATAATGGCGGAGAAATTAATCAAAATGGCGGTGTTATTGTGTTTATAAAGGAAAGTTGTAAGTCCATGAAGTGGTTGACATTGTTCAATGCCGTGACTTGAAAATAACGCTAGACTTATTTGGTAGGCTTCTTGTGATAACAGCTGTTTAAAGACCTCCATATACATGCTCCGATCTGTTTAATTCTTGTCTTTACCAATTTCTTAAACAGTGTCGTAGTAAAGACATTATGATACACCTAATTATTGGCGATATTAATATAGACATTGCGTCTGATGATAATACTTATGCACATGAATTTTTGGATATACTTGGTGAGCATGGTTTTGCTTCTGCAGTAAATGTTTTTACCAGAGAAGAAAGAGAGTAGTCGAAAACTTGTATTGATCATATTCTCTTTAAAAGTGATACTTTTCTGGAGGTGTTCGGAGCGGGAGTTTTCCATTCACCACCCCATCCTATGCCAAATAGAAAGTCAAATATTACGCTAAAAACTGTAGTTGGGAAATTCGAGCATGTAATGGACAGAACAATGTTAACAGCTGGACTGGCAACGAAGCGACAACAAAATGTGTAACGTTGTTACGGCAATATACAGGTAGATCCACAAAAAGAGTTTATTTTACTGGGCAAGGTAGGTTAAGGAAGTCTTGGATAACTCCAGGCATAGTCGCGTCAACTAAACGAAAGAAAGAGTTGTATAGAATATCCTTGCACGGGGGTCAAGAATCATATCTTGAGCCATTACCATAGCACTGTCTAAACAGATCTTTACACACAATTATGAATATTAAACATAAGTATTAGTGGTACCCATTAATGTAAAGTTGTCGATGTTTAAGACCCGTGTTTTAATAGGTAGGCTAATTGGATATTAAAATATAAGCATATGTGTTACTAATAAAACATAAACATTGCATCATAGAAGAAAATATTATGAGGTTATATAAGGCAACTTAACTTAAGCGATTTTACCTATGGATAAATATGTTTTTAGTTACCACCACAAACCCTACTTAAATGAAAAATTGACTATATTGATTTAAAAAAGTGTAAGTCGACTTGCTTGCTTTTTCAATTGTGAAATAGATGACTAGCGGAGGAGAAAAATCTGCAAGTCGACTTACTGGTTTTTCCTACTGTTATATTGTGAATTTTAAATGACCAAGTAACTTTAAATTTGTTAATAAACATTTCAACTAAAAATTTTCATAAGTACCCAATGTTCATAAAGAGCAGTGAAAACTTCATCTGATCTGCGGGATCAGAAAAAGTAATTATGGTTAATGAAAAAACCATCTTCAGTCGAATTACAAATACTTTGGACTTCCATACTGAAAAGTTGCAAATTAAGAGTTACTAAGTTTTACTATTGTACGGCAGCACTATATTCCTTTAAAATAGTTCACAGTTTTAGCCTATTTGCAGTAGCAAGTCTATAAACTTGCTAATATTTCCTCAAATCCTTTGCGTAACAGAGTTTTCTCTAAGTTAAGTTTTTCAGATGGAATATGGCGACGATATATGGCGAAAGGTATGTCATCTGGCCCAATGCAAACACACAGTTTTCAGTACGCATCAGGTTTATCCTGATCATATTATGGCTTCGTTAGCTGCTGCTTGTGCCACTGTTACAGGTGCCTCCTACGATAGTTTCATGAATTTTTTTGGAAGATGTTTTGTCAGATATTTTTCAAACTTGGGGTAAGCCAGATCAATATACCAAACATTCAGTAAAGTTCAACTTGCAAATGTAATTAATTTTTAGGTACGATATTACAATAAAAGCAACTGGAAGATATTTTACTGACTTTTTAGAAAGTGTGGACAACATCCATTCTCAGTTTCGTTTTACTTACCCTAAGATGAAGAGTCCTTCTATGTATCTAACCGATATAGATTCTAAGGGATGCGTTCTAGTTTATAGGAGTGGAAGACAAGGATTTACACAATATGTTATGGGTATGTGATATTTTGTTTGGTTGAAGTGTTACTTTAAACTTCTTGTAGCATAGTATTATACTTTTTGCAACGCTCTTTAATTATCAATCTAAGTGAAATGTTTACCTTCTAACGGATTAATTTTATCTATTTATATTGAAACATCTTACTGCTAAACAACTTTAAAAATTAACGAAAAAAATAACAGCAAATTATTATTCCAAACCACAACATGAAAACGCCGTGTTACGTTAAGTTGCTATTGTGTTTCCAATAACAAGGAATACAAAGCAAAGAAATTCTACATGCACTAGGCTAGATCGACTGACATAGAGGTGGTTGTGGCTTTACGATTATTATTATTGATATAACGTGATTGCAAAGGCTCTTTTACTTCATCTGCATAAGGCTATTCTTTACCAGGCTTGTGTGAAGTTGTAATTTGGCGTTCGACTGAGTGCAGTGAGTTCGGTGTGAAGATCAATTGTGACACGAAATGCCGAATCAAGCTCAGCCTTCCAAGTAATGGTTGTGTTTTGGGACCGGTCACGGCATTAAGCTGAGCAAGTGCTTTGAAAAAACGGCAGTAGAAGTTCACCATGTTCAAGAATCGGCGAAACTAATCCAGCGTTGTCGGCCGGGGAAACTGACGAAAATCCTTAACTTTGGCTGATAGCGGAATGATTTAATTGATAGAGAGGGTTTGCGCAACTACTTATAATGTATCATGTTTAACGGCAGCTATGGCCGGAAAAGTGAAACTTCACCAAAGGTTATACTTCTGTAGGGGCAGCAAGACAGAACTGGATGATTCGATGATGGGGCAAGTTTCCGAAAGTGCAGAGGAGCCGGTGACCGACAACGTTAGCAGAGGCTGAAATGTAAAGCTGGCGACGATAGGCTGGAGGACGAAGTTTAAGCCAATCATATGCCGAGAAACTGATGCAATGACAAAATCGCAACTGAATTTCTTGCCCAAACCAAAATCCAAGGTCAGCTGACAAGACCGCAGCACCGACAGTTTTGACGTTTATTCGACGATTAGGAAAATAAAAACTTTACGCTCCCCTGGACCGGATGGCATATGCAACTTTTGGCGGAAGTACTTTCCGGCAACGCGCAAACCGCTTTTACAACATTTTAGATAGTTTATTAGCACTCTGAAGTCCATACCGACATCGCTAACAAAGGGTCTCACCTTCTTGCTGTATAAATCCGGGGATCAGCCCTATCCAAACAAATATCGTCGATTACTTGCCTCCCTACGGTATACAAAATATTCACTTCGATTCTGGCGGGCAACATTAACGATCACATCATTCAGAATTAGATTCTTGCGACAGGACAAAATGCATGCAGGAAGAACGCGGAGGAATGTTAGCAGCTTCTCGTCAGTGACAAAATTATCACATCGCAAGTAAAAAAAGCGTACTATTTCCATCGGTTGGATCGACTACCGCAAGACATTTTATTTCATACCGCACACTCGGGTACTCGAAGTCTCGCGACTAAACAGGTTAGGGGCATCCTTCAAAGAATCCCTGGAGCAATAACACGAATCGAGTAGTCATCCATTCTGGCGGAAAACTTCCATCACTAATTAGTTTATTTATCAGAACTTGTAATATCTCCGTTTTTGTTCTGTTGCTGCCTTAACAACCTCGATATCCCCTCTAGGTCCGGGGACTAACTAAAAGAATAGGCCCACACTGGCGGTGGTCTTGTGCTGGTGGGCCTGGAGGGAGGAGGATGTCTCTGAGGTGTGATGTGCACCCGGATTTTGAGGCCTCCACTCTGGACTTAGAAATGGACAATTGACCTCGCATGGTTGTTACTTGGGAGCGGGGTTCCAGATGATACCGCCTTGGGTTGAGTGCTGGCGGGTGTCGTGTGTCCACACGACTCGGAGGGGGTTGAGATCTGTCATTAGTAGTATACACCCGGAGTTTTAGGCCCCTACGGTATGCTTTGAAACGGACGGACTGCCTTGCTTGGCTGATGCTCAGGAGCGAGACCCGATGGATGTCGCCTTCAGTCTAGCACTGGTGGGTATCGAGTCTAGACGAACCCGGAAGAGAGCTGAGATCTTTAGCGGTGGATTACAACTAGAGATTAAGACGTCTTCTGTGAGCTTCGAAACGGGAAAACGAGTTCACTTAGATGCTGCTCGGATGCGGGACTTAATGATACTATTTGAGTCAAACACTGACGGATATCTGGTCCAGACGAACTCGGAGAGAGGTTATCTCTCTTTGAACTTTGAAACTAGCAAGCGACTTCGCTCAGATGGTAGTTCATTTGTCAAACAAAATTTCACCTCACAAATATCGTCTCCTGCAGGAAGCTCGATTTGCTGGATGAAATTTAAGCAAACGCTGGCGGGTATCGGGTCTAGACGAACCCGGCGTGCCTGATATCTCTAGAGGTGGATTACACCTAAAGACTTAGGCCTACTCTGTGAGCTTCGAAACAGGCTAACGACGCCGCTTGGATGCTGCTCGAGGGCGGGACTTCATGGTACCACCTTGAGTCAATGAAACACTGGCAGGGGTCTGGTATAGGTGAGCCTGGAGGGAGGCGGATATCTCTAAGCAGTGATATGCACCCGGATTTTGACACCTCCACTGTGGGCTTAGAAATGGACAATTGGCCTCGCTTGGTTGTTACTCGGGAGCGGGGTTCCAGATGATAATGCCCTGGGTTGAGCTCTGGCGGGTGTCGTGTGTCCAGACAACCCGGAGGGGTCTGTGATCTTTGATGAGTGGTATACACCCGGAATGTGGGGCCCCCACTGTGTGCTACAAAACGGACAGACGGCCTAGCTTGGGTGATGCTCGAGAGCGGGACTCGATGGGATGTTGCCTTGAGTACAACACTGTTGGGTACCGGGTTAAGACGAGCCTGGAGGAGCTGAGACCTCTAGGGGTGGATTACAACTGTAGATTGGATGCTACTTGAAACCAGGACTTCAATGATACCGCCTCGGAGCAAACACTGACGGATGTCGGGTCCCAACAAACTCGGAGAGAGGTTGTCTCTTTGATCTTAGAAACGGGCAAGCGACTTAGCTCAGATGGCACAATAGACCTAAGGTCGCGGTGGAGGGACTGGAATAGCCCACTCACAATAAATATAATCTAATCGAACAACCTCGATCGGTATACCATCAGGCCTGCAAGCTTTACCAGATTTCATCCCTCAGCCTGCTTCCCTTATTTATTCATCTGTACAATGTAGAATATTCTTCGACTTCACCTCCACTCTTTGCCATTCTTTGACTTCGTGCTTAGAGAACAATTCCAGCGCTATCTTAATTTGTTCATCATCACTTATTGGCAATGGTGTTCTTGTACCAATTTTACCTGTGACAATCTTGTACCCTAGTCCCCAAATATCATAATTTAGTTCTTTACAAAGAGGGTCCCAGGCTTGTTTACTTGCCTTTGTTATTGCTGTCTTTATTTTCTTTCTGCCTGTATTGATTCCGTGCTTCCTCTCTATCACTACTTGTGATGTTTTTTTCCTCTTGACTCTAGTGATCTTCCTACTTGCCTTCGTAGATTCAGTGCTGATTTTGGAGATCTCTTCATGCCACCAATATGCACCTTTTCGTCTGCCGCATTGCTATTTCCTCATCAAGCATACCTCACACGATCTTTCTAGTGCTCTATTCAGGTTTTTAACACTACCTTTATAGTTTATCTGCTTGGTTTGTGTCTCTATTTCTTCTAAGATTTTCCCTTGCTTTTCAGCCTTATATGACTTCTGATTGTTCGTGTTTAGACGCTATTAAACTTCTTTTTACGAGAATATGTGAAACGTATTGTATCAAAACTAAAACATACGATTTTATAGACTTGAGGAGAACAAAAACCATTGCGATTAGGTTGGTCACGAATCAGATTAACGTTAGAAGACATTTTTATTTACCATTAGGATGCAGCCAAGACATTGAAATCTTGCATATTGAAGATCTCCTACATTAAGCTGGATGTGTTTTCTATTGTGTCATTATTAAGAATGGAATGCGATTAGTTCTTAATGTTTTAGTGTGTTGTAAAGAACGTCGGTGGTTGAGTGGTAAGAACGTGTGCCTCTGAACCGAAGGGTACTGGGTTCGATCACAGGGTACTCCTTTCACTTTTTCAGTACAAACTGTAAAATTAACATCAACCGAGGTTCTGACATTGTATTTAATCAAGTCCAATGTCTGCACGTTCTGCCCTTCAGAGGGGGCGTAAATCCGTCGGTCCTGTGTCCATTAAATGTTGGGCACGTTAAAGATCCCTACTCTCTTTACAGAAAGGCAGGGGTTCGGCAAAGTTTCCAGGATAGTGAGGTGAAACTGCTCCCTGGCGTCGGTGATTGTCCATAGTCACGGAAATAGGCCGACGTTAAAGAAAAAACACACACACACATAGTGAGTTGTAACGAAGTTTGTCAATCAGGTGTATTTCGTTTTTTATTGTTAATTTTTCCATCAATTTTATCAGCATGGCATTCCAGAATAGAGAATGGAAAGATTTTTCAAATGAGGTATCACAAGCCCGTACTCTCTATTAAAAAACCTGTGGGTTGCAATTGTAGAGCTGAAATTTTCACATTGCAGTATGTCATTTTTCAGTATATAATTGACGTGTTTCAGGATTTCGTATAAATATGCACAATAATTAAGATACTGAATTTAGTCCATGTATATGTTTATTTATTTATTTATTTTTGTTTATTAATTTAAATACACAATCCAGCAGCATTAACATACCAAAGGAAGGAGTGGGAATAATACAAAAGAAAATACAATGCAAATAATTCATCACAAACAAATAAAAACAATAAGGTACACTAATATCACAAGCCTAGTGATAATTAAATATCTTTCTTACATCAGCAGATTCACAGCAAAAAAATCCAGGATGCTCTGACAGGCTGAATAAATATTGCACATATTAAAAATTGGTGATGATCGCAATCGCCGTGTACGGACCGCTGCATAGTAAAATGTGTCTGGGAAGTGATATTCCAACCTAGGGACATTAAAATTTAATTGCTCCAATAGAGCCAGACAGTCGATAACATTATTGACTAGTTTGTGTAGAAACACCTTCTACATTCTTTAAAACTCAGCAAGTTGAAACGCTGATGAAAATCACACTGTGGAAATCCAATACAAGGATATTGACCATCCACCCTATAACATAAAAACTTTAGAAATTTTCTCTGAAGAGATTCAGAGTCAAGTATATGTATCACATAGGTGGGGGCCCAACCAACTGAGGCATATTCAAGATGGGATCTTACCAAGGTACAGTATAGTAGCATCAACGTATTAGTACAAGAAAAACTTCTACTATTTCTTATTAGGAAGCCAAGCCTCTTATAGGCTGAAGTGGTCTCTCCTCAAAATGATAATTAAAAGAAAGACTAGGGTCAAGCACCACCTCAAGACCTTTCACTGTATTTAGACGATTAAGGAAACAGTCTCGAACGTGATAGTCAAACAATATTGGGTTCTTTTTACAGGTAAAAGACATAATACAGTGCTTGCTGGCATTCAGCAAGAGACCACTATCCCCACAGCAGCTATGAAGCACCCGAAGGTTTCTCTGGAGCCTTTGACAGTCATCGGTGCTTCTAATGCATGAATATATTTTAATACCATCAGCATAAATCAGCACTGGAACATTCACAACATCTGCAATATGTCTATGAAAATATCGAAAAGAAGAGGTCCAAGGATATAACCCTGGGGAGCTCCAGAACACACATTATAATAACCAGATCTAAAGTCCTTCACTCCAATAAACTGTTTCCTCTCACACAGATAGGAAGTAAACAACCTGACAAGATTATTTGAGAATCCAAAATACTGTATATAAGCAAAGTATGGTTGAGACGGTCAAAAACCTTAGACAGATCACTATATATTACATTCATCTGCTGACAATCATCACGTGCAGCCGCAATGAACTGTGTCATGGTCAGCAGATTTGCACCGGTGGATCCTCCTGCAATAGAGTCATGCTGAGACAGCGATAATTTATTCTTTACATTGAACATGATGCAAGCAGGCCTAAAAAATCTTACAGAAAACGCAAAGAATAAATGTTGGACGATAATTTGAATAATTAACTCTGTCAGCAGACTTGTAGATAGGAAAACCACCACTTCTGTAGATCTGGGAAAACTCCACTGTTCAATATTAAATAAATGATTTTTTAAGTGGTGTCAGGAAGATACTTAGACGGTCTCTTACCAAAAATTCAGGAACAAGATCAGGTCCCGTGGAAAAAATAGCTTTAACGTTTTCAGCTGCCAGTATGATCTCAGAATCATCTAAGAATAAAGAAAGGTGAGGCACAGTTAGCATCAGAAACTATGGAAAAGCATGAAGAAGTTGATAAATTGGCAGCACTGAAGCAATTACTAAAATAGGAGGCAAAATCATCCACCAATTCCTGTCCATATTCATTGTCTCCTGAAAAAGTTGAGTGAGTACGAAGGCTAGAAAAGTATCTCCAAAATTTGTTGGGACTGGTTTTCAAATCTTGTTCTATTTTCAACTTGTAACTTTGATAAGATACCCTTATGTCCTCCTTGATCTTGTGTATTAAGATTTTAAATTTCTGCAAATATTCGGCGCCACCAAACTTTTTAAACTTTCGTCAATAAGTATACTTACGCCTAATGTTTAACTTGACGTCCCTGGAGAACCATGGAGGGTAAGGATCACCCGCTGCAGGAGATGTATGGGTTTGTTCCACACTGTGTGGATGTATGGATGTAGGTGTAGATGTGTAAGTGTGTAACAGACAGTATTTATTACTCATCAAGTCCCTTCTGGTTTCAGGGCAATTGCAACAGATAGCAAAGGACTTTTACAATTTAAAACTGAAATTAAGAGTACTAGATAAAGCTAGTTCATCGACTGGTACAAAAAGTACGGTCATAGTGACTTACAGGCTTGATTTTGATAACAGTTCTTACGTAAGTATTTCTAACTTTATATCAGTTTTATGTATGCAAACCAAAATAAATTTATTTTTTCAATTTATTTTTTAGAGTTATTGTCACAGAGACTAAAATGTGGTTTGGGCACTGACTTTATTATCTTTTTTTAATAGAAATAGGTCGATGCCGTCACTATTTAAAGGCATTTTCAAGAACAAAGGAAACTGTATCAATGTATGAACGTGAAAATTGAAGCAGAAGAAAAAACCGCAATGCAGTTGGAAAAATCTTAGTGGAAAAATTAGTCAATAAACATAAAACAAATAATATGTTATCGGAACCTACGACTTTCAGAAAAGAGAAAACAGACAAAACCCTTGCCTGCTAACCATGTGAATCGCATATCATAAGACCGCTAACATTTTTTACAAAAAATAGTTAGAAAAATTTGCTAGGTAACCCAAAAGGTAAAAAAAAAACCAACGATATGTCGGATATCTATGAAATAGGTTGTACAGATTGTGAACCTAAATATGTTTGCATTTAGCACAACTGAGATATACCACTACCATGTATTGCTCAACATATTTGAGATAATAATCACTATGTAGATAAAGAAAATCACAAATTAATCAAAAGTGTCAAGCAATCGCGACAGTTAGACGCACATGAAAAAATATATCGTTGGAAATGTAAATAATTTGTTTTAAACAACAAAGCAGGTTCTGTTTAGTTCGCTGTATCAATTGTTATCCTATAATCAGTGTCTCTATCTTAGAACGAATATTTAATATCAACACGCGAATTTACAAAAGCAGGTAATGATGTGATTTCATTTACAGCGAGTTTTAACTAAACAGTGGAGTGGTGTGTCTGTATATTTTCGTAGATGAAGCTGTTTGCAATTGCTTACCAATTAACGTATAAATAGTTCTAGTCATCATTCGCTTAGTTTATTCATCAGCATCAATTGGGTACTCCAAATTGTGGTTGAAAGTGTGAGATTAAAAACAACCATAATAGACAAACAAAGCTCTTTATTATGTAAGAAAAGGCCACAAGAAGCGTTTAGAATTTTGCAAGCATATATATATATATATATATATATATATATATATATATATATATATATATATATATATATATATATATATATATATATATATATATATATATATATATATATATATATATATATATAGTGTGGCCCGTTTAAGATGGAAACACTCCGGTAAGTTTTGTATTTATAATTCGATTTTGCTGAACAAAAGATCAAAAAACATAAGATGAAAAACTCCATAGATGCTGTGAAAATTGTTCTCTATGTCACCTGACCAATGCACTCTATGTCACCTGACCAATGCATCCTAATGCAGTTTTTCTATGACCAAAAAATGTTAAAAAGGGTTAGAAACATTTTCAGGAAGAAAAGAAGTACGCTAGTGCATTCGGTATCCCTCGAAATAGATATATACGTGGACAGGTCAATAAGTCCGTGACTTTTTGAATGAAACACAGGCTTTTTGACAAAAAATCATTTTATTTCTCACCACAGTCTCCTTTGAGCTCTATACACTTCTTCCAACGTTTCTCCAATTTTTTATCCCTTACAAAAATAAGATTTGTCGAAGTCCTCAAAATAGGTATTTGTTTGTGAAATGATTTCACCATTGGAGTCAAATCTCTTTCCGCCGAGCTATTTGTTTAAGTTTGGAAATAAGAAATAGTCACTCGGGGCTAAATCCGGAGAATAGGGCGGATGAGGGGGGAATTTGTAGCCCAATTTATGCAATTTCGCCATGGAGACTACACATGTGTGCACCCTTGCATTGTCAGGGTGGAAAAGAACTTTTTTCTTGGCCAAATACGGTCGTTTTTCCTCAAATCGTCATTGATTCGATCCAATAAGTTGGTATAATATTCGCCATTGATTGTTTTTCCCTTTTGTAGGTAATCAATGTGGATTATACCGCGTGCTTCCCAAAAAACGGCCGCCATGACTTTATTGGCTGACAAAGCCACCTTGGTCTTTTTCGGCGCCGATTCGCACGGAGAAACCCACTGTTTTGACTGCTGCTTGGTCTCTGGTGTGTTGTGGTGAACCCATGTGCCGTCCACGGTTACGAAACTCGTCCGTATTGCGGTTGAATAACGCCAAACACTTCTTAGAAGTTGTCACACGATTGTGTTTGTGGTCGATTGTGAGCAAACGCGGCACCCATCTTGCGGATAGCTTTCTCATACCCAAGTGATCATGCAAAATCGAAACAACTGAGCCATGTGATATGCCTATGGCTTCCGCAATCTCCCGCACTTCCTATCTCCGATCGGCCAACACCACATCGTGAATTTTACCAATTGTTTCGAGTGTAGCGACATCAACTGGGCGCCCCTAACGCTCGGCGTCATTTGTGCTTGTACGGCCACAACGAAATTTAGTAAACCACTTTTTTACCATGGAAATTGATGGTGCAGAGTCCCCATACTGTTTATCAAGCTTAGCCTTGGTTTGAGTAATGATTTTTTTCCGAAAAAAATAATGTTTGATGAGCACACGAAATTGACTTTTTTTCCATTTTCGTTATAACTCAAGAGGTTATCTGCATTAAATGGCTATCTAACACAAACTAAATGGAGCAGTTTTTTGAAAATGTGACAGTAGTCAGTTGACAGATGCTTGTTGACAGGAGCAGTGTTGCCCTTCCTATGAAGAGACGGGAAATTCAAAAAGTCACGGACTTATTGACCCCCCCTCGTATATACCAAATTTTACCAAAAACATAGGATTATTAACTATTTCAGAGAAGTTTTTGTGTGGCCCTTCTAATATTGAACACCGCTTTAACTATTATATTGTAAACGCGATGTTTTTAGCGAGATCTCAAAAGATAGAAAATGAAGAAGTCTATAGACCTTGTAAGAACTGTCTCCTATGCCATTGGATCATATGTCAAAAATTATAAAGAAGTTTGAGGGCTGGTTTTAGGGAAAAATACGTATGCCATTCTCCCAAACTGTTACCTACCAAATTCCATCAATAAATAACTATTATGACGAACTATGAGAGTGAATAACAACATCGCAAAAGTTGAAGAAATAAGTTTATAAATACTGTGATATATAATAATATCAATAATAATAATAATAATAATAATAATAATAATAATAATAATAATAATAATAATAATAATAATAATAATAATAATAATAATAGTAATAATAATAATAATAATAATAATAATAATAATAATAATAATAATAATAATAATTTATTGAACAACATACATTTTCCTTACAACAGAACTTACAGGATTAATCAAGAGCCTGGTTGTTCAATAACGTTAAAAGACTCGTTGGTGATACTTGTAACATCATTCCCTCTAAAAATAAGCCAGTGCACACACTCCGACATTGTAAAGAAATACAAACAAAAACCAAAACTGCAGACGAACTCAATGCATTCGCGGAAAATATAAAAAATTATAATTATCCTTTTTTGACTATAGAAAAAATTTCTTTTCCCAAATGTTTTAGGCCACACTATGGGTAACCTATACACACTTACACATGCGCGGGCCAACAGGTCAGACGCCAGGCATAAGAAACACAAAATATAAAGGAAATATATGAAAATAGTTTTAGTAGGCCCTGATCGAATGGCATAAGAAGCAATTTTCACAGTATCTATAGACTTGTTCATTTTCTATCTTTTGAGATATCGTTAAAAATTCGTGTTAGAAATTCAAAAGTTACAGGAGTGTCAATATTATCAGGGTCACGCAAAAAGAAACTTCTCTGAAATGGTTAATAACTCTTCTTATTTTATAAAATTTGGTATACATCTATTTTGAGGGATGTCGAATATAGTGGCTTACTTGTTTTCTTTCTAGTAACTGCCTTAACCCCCTTTTCCTTTTTTTGCCATAGAAAAATTGCATTAGTAGGCCTCAGCCAAGTGACATAGAAAACCATTTTCACAGCATTTATAGTTTTCATTTTATATCTTTTCATCTTTTGTTCATCAAAAGCGAACAATAAATACAGAAGTTACAGGGGTGTTTCCATCTTAAATTGGCCACACTATATATATATATATATATATATATATATATATATATATATATATATATATATATATATATATATAGAGAGAGAGAGAGAGAGAGAGAGTTTTTGATGGTTAGTACAGGGATCTGGTAAACTACTGTAGTTAGAAAGACGGTTAAATGGAGAAAGTAGTGCAGTTTTATGAGTGTATTTCAGAACTGTTTTGGTTTCCATAAAAAATGTCAGGGATTACTAGATATTTTGAAAAACCTGATATTTGCCGATTTCTTTAGATGCATTTATCTGCGTTGGTATTAATTAAACGTTGTAGATAAAAAATGTTCTAAATAAAGCAAAAATATGCAAATATTAAAAAGATCTGTAATTTTTCAGTTATGACATAAACTTTTTTTTTAATTGATACCATAGTTGGCTGTGGCTTTATTAAAGAGGTCTTTTTTGCCTCTTTACATTGATATGAAAAGCGATATGATTATTCTATGAAATAAACATTTTACACTGGTTTTCTTTTTTTTTTCAAAAAAATAACCTAACGGTTGTTTATTTCAAATAGCGAAAACCTGAATCTAAGTTTTCGCACATAGTTTACATAACATTTCTTTTTAGAGATTTAACATAATAATTAACAAAATAAAATTTGTTAAAAGTTTATTCAAAATTTAAAGAAAATGTCTAAAAAGCGTTGATTTATTACTAATAAAACTAATTTTGTTTTGCAAAATCGAATCCGTAGCTCATTTTTGAAACCTCTACCACTAATAGCTAAACAATTTAGGCCGGCTTTCTTAAGAGGCAGTCAATGTTCATTTTTTATGTCAAATCTAACAGGTAACTATGGAAATAATTGTTTTTGATACTTGCAAATATTACTGTGGCTTTTTTTTTGTTTGTAAAAAGTATTATTTTGGTAGAGACGTTTGTAGTTAGTTAATTATGAGTTTTTCAAATCAAGAGAAACAGGATATGTTTGAGTGTTACATTTTAAGTAATAAAAATGCAGTGCGTGCTAAAGAGTAATATTTTGAACAATATTTTGAACGTCGCAAGCCCAAATTGCCTACATTGAAAAGGCTTTATGATAATTTAGGGGCATGTGGTTCCTCAACTAGGCCAAAAGACTGGGCAAATACCATTAGTGGAGTGGCACAAATAAACGTATACGCCAGTGTGACTCAAAATTCTTCAACTTAAACTAGGAAGATCGCAACAGAAGCCAGTTCATCCCAACGTACTGCCGTTGAGGTATTAAAAATGGACAAATATCATGCTTATAAAATATCAACATCGCAAACATTGCACAATGATAATCCTCCTAAGCGAATCGAATTTTACACCTGGTTTCGAAATATGTGTGAAGTTTTCATCTAAAATACTTTGGACGGACGAGACTCGATAAAGACTCGATAAAGACCGCGGACATAATGAGCATCTCTGGATGCAAGAAAATCCGCATTATATTGAAGAACGAAGACCACAATTAAAAATTGGGTTTAATGTCTGCTGTGGTGTCAGTGGTTCAAAAATTCTTGGTCCGTTCATTTTTGAAGGTACATTAACCGGTGACCACTCTCTACAGTTTCTCCAGAATAGCTTTCAAAATATGGTAGATAGTGTAAATTTGGCAAATCGTGCATCACTACAGTGCTTTGAGCATGAAGGAGCGCCGCCCCATAACCAGCTACAAGTTCGGAACTTCTTAAACCAAACTTTTCCCAACTCCTTGATCGGAATAAATGCACCAGTTACATGGCAACGTCGGTCTCCTGATCTGTCTATTTTAGATTTCTTTTTATGGGGAACTGTAAAAATTAAGGTGTATCGAGGGTCTTATGATACAGTGAACGATCTTAGAGAAGCCGTCCTAGACAATTTTGCCAATATCGATAGACGTTCCTTTAAAAAAAGAGACAAATTCTGTTTTGCGTAGAAGTATTTGCTGTCTCAATAATAATGGAGAACTTTTTGAACATTTTCTCTAAACTTTTGTTATAGTTTCTATTTTAATTTAAAAATTTTGTTTTGTTAATTATTTCGTTAAATCTCTAATTAGAAATGTTATGTAAACTATGTGCAAAAACTTAGATTCAGGTTTTCGCTATTTGAGATAAACAACCGTTTCCGTGGTAACCAATGTTATTTTTTTGAAAAAAAAAAGGCCACCACTCTAAAATTTTTATATCTTACAAGAATCATATCGTGTTTCATGTCAGTGTAAAGAGGAAAAAAATACCTTTTTAATGAAGCCACAGCGAACTATGGTTTCCATTTAAAAAAACACAATTTTATGTCATAAATCAAAAGTCACAAGTCACAGATCTTGAAATTTGAATAATTTTGCTTTATTTAGAACATACTTATCTACAACTTTTTCCTGTACACCTTTTCTGTAAACCCAATACTAACGCTGCTAAATGCATTTAAAGAAATCGGCAAATATCAGTTTCTTCAAAATATCTAGTAATCCGTGACATGTTTTATGGAAACAAAAACAGTTCTGAAATACACTCATGAAACTGCACTACCTTCCCAATTTAACCGTCTCTCTAACTGCAGTAGTTTACGAGATCCCTCTACTAAACATCTAAAAAACTCACCCTATATATATATATATATATATATATATATATATATATATATATATATATATATATATATATATATATATATATATATATATTAGCGTCGGTCTATTTTCGCGGCTATGGCCAATCACCTTTCTGTAAGGGTGGTAGGGATCCTTAACGTGCCCAACATCGCATGGACACGGGACCGATGGGTTTACGCCCACTTCGAAGAGCGGAATGTGCAGATTTTCAAGTTGCTCAAATACAATGACCCGACCTTTAATTTTACAGTATGTACGAAAAAAGTGAAAGGGAACCCCTGGTAATCGAATCCAGTACCCTTTGGTTCAGAGGCACACGTTCTTACCCCTGGACCATCGAAGTTTTGCACAAGAAAGTATATGATACAGGATTTTAGTAAAACAAAAGAACCATTGAAAAGCTATAGTGCCGTTTTTGGCAAGGCATTGCGTTTGCTACATAGAAATTTTTGTGTGTGTTTTGTTTCTTTAATGTCGGTCTACTTCCGCTACTATGGCCAATCACCGATGCCAGGGAGCAGTTTCACCTCACTATCCTGGAAATTCATAATGGTGAATTCAATTTCTTAATGTTTTATTGTCGACAGGAATCAATTGTCATCATAAGGCAGCTGTGCCTAGTAATATTAACACTTCTTCAATCTAAAATTTAGTTACTATTATTTTATTATGTAATGTGTCTTACTTTGTCGGTTTTTCAAATGCACTGCACCTAAAAATTAACACTTTAATAATTTGTAGATGTTCCACAAAGCAAGATCTGAATCGTTCCATCAAAGTAAGAACCGTACATTCCCATGTTCCTTATTACTCGACTTGTTTCCCTTTGGAATAATGATAAACCAAGATATGAAAATAATGGGAGGTGGTGTAAAGCTAGTTGAAGTTTGGAATGGGGGTCGAGATTTTCTAGGCCAACCTGTTGCACGTTATTTTAAGCTAAGAAGACCAAAAGGAATTTCGTTCTCATGGAAAAACGTAAGCATAGCAAAACTATACAGGTGTATGGTAAGTATGGGGCAATATATGGCTAGCGTACAGGGGAGGTCAAAATAATACTGGTAGTTCATATAATCGAAACCTTATGCCCTCCTAACAATGATATCGGGCCCAAAATGCGCACCTGAAGATTTACATTCGCGAAATAAATTACATTTAAACGTTAAAAATTACACGTTCCCACCTCTTGTCTCAGGGGATGAACTTGTTTCTACCGCCATGGGCAAAGCTGAACTTTTTGCCACGTTGTTCGCCGGCAATTATATTCTCAACCCACCTCCAAATGTTCAACCACCAACAGTCCCCAATGTCGCGCATAAAATACCGGACATAATTTTCACAACTAAAAAGGTACGAAAGATGCTCTCTTCTCTTAATACCAGGAAAGCCTCTGGCCTTGACGAGATCCCAGCAATTGTTCTCAAAAAATGCGCACCAGAACTGGCTCCTGTCCTGACTCGTATGTTTCAGACATCTTACAATAGAGGCATATTCCCTAGTAACTGGAAAACTGCTCGAGTACAACCCGTCCCCAAGAAAGGATCCAAAGCGCTTCCTAGCAACTACAGGTATATTTCTCTCCTTTCAGTCATCTCTAAAGTGATGGAAAAGTATATAAACACCAAATTACTAAAATTTCTTGAAAAACACAGTCTAATCCACGACAGGCAGTATGGATTCCGTCAGCGCAGATCAACTGCCGACCTTCTTTCCTTTGTCATCCATTCTTGGAACAAGTCTATGGAACTACACACATGTCGCTCTAGACATCTCCAAAGCCTTGGACCAGGTCTGGCACGCAGCGCTGCTTAACAAACTACCGGCCTATGGCCTACCACCAAAACTCTGTACCTGGACAGCAAATTTCCTCTCCAACCGGAGCATTTCTGTTGTCGTGGATGGCCACTCCTCTAAACTGTATCCAATTAATGCAGGAGTTCCTCAAGGTTCAGCTTTAGCCCCTACTTTGTTTCTTCTTCACATCAATGACCTCCTCCCTAGCACATCCAACCCAGTTCACATTTACGCGGACGACAGCACCCTCCACTCAAATATACAATATTCTAAGCCTGTCACTTTGGCCCAACTAGATGAGGATCGCAGACACATGGAGGGTTCTGTCTCCGTGGATCTCCAAAAAATATTAGACTGGGGAAGTAGAAATCTTGTACAATTCAACCCCACCAAATCTCAGTCTTGCTTTCTATCTCATAAGAGATACGCCAGTCCCAGAACCATCACAATGAACAACCAGGTTATTCGAAGTAATGAGTCTTTTCACTTGTTGGCATTGCTGTGGATCGAAATCTCAATTGGCACCAACATGTCACCAAATCAATTGCAGAAGCGGCTGCTAAGAAATTAGGTTTCCTCTTCCAGGCTCGCAAATACTTTTCACCAGCTAATCTCTATACCTTATATACTTCATAAATAAGGCCAAACCTCGAATACTGCTCCCACATCTGGGGTGCCGCTGCCGCTTCTACACTCGCTATCCTGGACTCCATTTAGAAGAGAGCTATACGTCTCATTGGTGACCCTACCCCTACCCAAAGGCTGCCATCTCTTGCCCACCGACGTGCCGTTGGTGACCTCTCTCTCTTTTATAGATATCTGCACGAGCAGTGCACAGGGGAGCTTTCTTCCATAGCTCCTCTACCTGCTGTCCCCAACAAATCTACCAGGGGAACAGAGCGAATGCACCCTTTTACTGTCCAGGTCACCAGACATAGAACATATTGTTATGCCGCTCTTTTGTCCCGAGGACTTCCAAGTTGTGGAATTCCTTGCCGGCACATGCTTTTCCTTCTAATCCGAACCTCCATGAGTCTGCGATCCTCATCTAATTGGGCTAAAGAGACAGGCTTAGTATATTGTATATTTGAATGGAGGGTGCTGTCGTCCGCGTAGCTGTGAACTGGGTTGGATGTGCTCGAGAGGAGGTCATTGATGTGAAGAAGAAACAAAGTAGGGGCTAAAGCTGAACCTTGAGGAACTCCTGCATTAATTGAATACAGTTTAGAGGAATGGCCATCCACAACAACAGATATGCTCCTGTTTGGGAGGAAATTTGCTGTCCACATACAGAGTTTTGGTGGTAGGCTATAGGCCAGAAGTTTATTAAGCAGCGCTGCGTGCCAGACCTGGTCGAATGCTTTGGATATGTCTAGAGCAACAATCTGGGATTCACCGTGTTGTTCCATAGACTTGTTCCAAGAATGGGTGACAAAGGAAATGAGGTCGGCAGTCGATCTGTGCTGACGGAATCCATACTGCCTGTCGTGGATTAGACTGTGTTTTTCAAGAAATTTTAGTAATTCGAGCAGTTTTCCAGTTACTAGGGAATATGCCTTTATTATAAGATATCTGAAACAGACGAGTCAGGACAGGAGCAAGTTCTGGTGCGCATTTTTTGAGAACAATTGCTGGGATCTCGTCAAGGCCAGAGGCTTTCCTGGTATTAAGAGAAGAGAGCATCTTTCGTACCTTTTTAGTTTTGAAAATGATATCCGTCATTTTATGCGCGACATTGGGGAATGTTGGTGGTTGAACATTTGGAGGTGGGTTGAGAGTAGAATTGCCGGCGAACAACGAAGCAAAAAGTTGAGCCTTGCCCCGGGCGGTAGATACAATTTCATCCCCTGCGATAAGAGGTGGGAACGTGCTTTTGCAGAAATTATTCCCAATAGATTTAACAAGAGTCCAGAAGGGTTTGCCGCCGTTGGAGCTTAAGAAGACTTTGTTTTTGATGTGGTTATTAAACGAGTTTTTTGCCTCAAAAAGAATGCGGACATAGCGGTTTGTTGCTTCGTTAAATGCTTGACGATTTTCTTGACTGGGATTGTGTAGAAGCGTTTTGTGAGCTTTGACCTTTTCAAGTCTGGCCTTGTCACAGGATTTAGAGAACCAGGGCTTTTGAGTGGCTCAAGAGGTTTTCTGTGTACGTGGAATAAATAATTCCATGCCAGCTTGGATAATTTCGGTGACGTTTTGTGAGATATCAGAGGGGTCAGGATGAGAGAAGCAGACAGACGCCCATGGGAATGAGGAAAAGTAATCCCGCATTTCGTCCCAGTTTGCGGAGTTGTAGTGCCAAACGATACGTGGTGTGATGACTGTGTGACCTCGGGTTGCATTGCGCAGGAAGCAGTGACCATGCCGTGGTCTGTCGACCAAGGTGGGCGGTGACTGATATCTTATAGCATTCAGGTTGTGTGGTAAGAAGGAGGTCCAAGGGATTTGAGCTGTGTGTTGGGATACGAGGAAAGTAAGTAGGTTGCTGAACCATATTGGCTAAAGAATTGCTGACTTCAAAGGCCTCCGCTGCTCTCCCTTGTGGATCGGTTTTTGAAGATCCTAGCCATTCCTTATTATGGACATTGAAGTCACCAAGAATAGTGACCTCGGAGGAAGGATATTCAGAAATCAGATAGTCGGTTTTTTCAGAATGGTAGTCAAAGAGCTGGACAAAGTTGTTGTCAGAAGGTGACGGGTAAATGCAACAGATGAATTTAGTTGCAGCCCTGAGAGAAAGTTTTATCCATAGTATGCCTTTTCTTCCAGCTTCTAAATTGGGGAGTCTGGAGCAGGGTAGATTGCTACGGACGTATGCGCACACGCCTCCATGCAATCTAAAGGAAGTAAGGAGCTCATACCCCGGTAAATTAAGGTGATTAGTGGCTGTTTTGGCACTGATTTGGGTTTCGGTGAGGAAGAGGAGTTGGGGCCTGTTAGCCTGGAGGAAATGGTGGGCGGAGTTCAGATTAGAATTTAGGCCACATATATTCGAAAAGGATATGTTAAATCTTGATGTTGGCGCCCCCTGTACACCCCTCTCCCGGAGATCCGAATGGAGGGGTATTTTGCCCCCGGAATATTTTGTACAAGGAGGAGCCATCATCATTTTTGTTTATAAGGGAAACCTACTCATACACCAGAACCGGAAACTTCCGTTGGGACTTCACCGGCCCCTTGATGTATGGGGTGGTACCTCCTCGGGGTGTGTGTGTGTCACACCGATAACTCAAAAAATAACGGGCCGATCTTGATCAAATTTGGAGCATACCTTGCCTTTGTAAGTGGATTGGATAAATTCGTTAGCCAGAAAAATAGGCGCAGGTTTTCCCGAAAAATTTTCTATTTTCTTTCCAGAAATTTTTTTAACTCCAGAAATAACAAAGTAAGGGCAACCAAATTTAGTACGCTGGTTTCTATTATAAAGAGTATGCCAAAATTCAGATCTCTATGTTAAAAGACAAACAGGTTAGTAGTAAATTAATTTTTAATTAATTGTATCTGATTAAAGTAAAGAACGTCCAAATTTATAATTATGGTAGGAGTACGAATGTGAGTGAAAAATATGACACTAAATGACTAACAAGCTCCTAGATTTGTGTCTAAGTCAATATTTTCCTTCAATTAGTTAAAATATCAGCAAAAAATCCATTGTAAATAAAAATTGTTTGGTGTAAATAGTAAAGACGTTAGACAATTAATATAGGTACTACAGGATATGCCTGCTAGTACGTACATGTCGACCGTAGCCGAGTGGGTTAAGACCTGTGCATCGAATAATCGACTCCTACATGACGAGTTCTAATCCTAGTTAGTGACTTCACTTTTTATCAAAAAAATTTTTAGTCTCATTTCACTTTACCGTTATCTGATCAGATTGGTGTTATTTCGATGAATTTTTAGCGAGTTTTTTTATAAAACATGATTTAATGAAGAGAATATGAAAGTTTTAAGACTTAATTCAATTTGAATAGCATATCTGGTTGTTTGTTCTTACCCTAACTTAGTGAAAATGTTCAATATTTGATAAAATCGTAGTCTTTTCCCGTGGCTTCACAAGTGCTTGTTTTAGTGAATTTTCTTTAAAAAGAATCACAAATGAGGAGATCCCGACTTTTAAATTTAGAAAAAATTTCTTGAAATATGCGCGAACTAGCCCCCTAGAACCCATATTCAGGATCAGTTTCAATTTTATATATATATATATATATATATATATATATATATATATATATATATATATATATATATATATATATATATATATAAAGGTAAACAATTTACCAAAATTTAGGTCTGTAAGTTTAAAGACAAAAAAGTTTGAGACATTTAAAGAAAAAAATGGGGGTTTTTCTCAAAACGTCAAAAGTTGCGAGTTGAAGCTTCAAAACTGGCAACTTTTAGGCAAAGAACCTGAAACAAATACGGATTTTATAAAGAGTGTTCTGCAAACTCTTAAGTTTCAGCGTCAACCATCATTGCCCTTCCTTTTAGTAAAATATTTTCAGAAAATTCATTTTAAATAGACACTTTCTCTGATGCTTTGGCAATAGTTTAAGTTAATTTTATGGTTTAATCTATAATTTTTAGCTTATTTTCGTGGACAAAATTCGTTAATGAGGAGACCGCGGCTTTTGAATTCTAAAAATATTTCTTCAAATGAGCGCTAACTAGGCCCCCTAGAATCCATATCCGGGTTTACTTTCTGTTTACATATATACAGGGTGACGCATTTCTAAGGTAAAACTCAATATAATTGTTATTATGCAAGATACGGGAAAAATTTTTATACGTTACTTATAGGTGTCTTGAGCTGCACCTTATAAAATTATTTTGACAATCACAGGTGACCCATAAGTCGTTGGTGATACCTCAAAAAAAAGTTTGAACATTCCCTATCGCATTTTTGCATTTTTCATTTAAATATGATGTATGTTTGTAAAAAAATCGAGACGCAGTAAGTGCGTTTTGGTAGCTAATTTTCATTAAATGGTTCAAAACCTAAGAATTCAATTTGCTATTAACCTAAGGTTCGTCGGCTAGGAAACGAGTTTTCTCGGAAACATTTCAAGTTTATTTTCGGAAAATTTTTGTACATTTTCAAACAAGTTATTTTGATAGAATATGGTACATTATTTTTACTATATATGGTATACCGGTGACCAAATTGATGCCTGCTTGCATTAAAGAGACATATTTGCTAGTAAAAATATTTTTATGAAAATTCACTTCCATAACGCACTTGCTGCGTCCAGACATTTTATTTGTGGGAAAATGTTAAAGCAAACGTGTAACGGGAGGTTACACTAGCTGAATTGCGTATAATAGTGAATAACAGTAGAAAAATAATTGAAAAATGTGTATTATTAAATAGCGATTTAGTATAGAAAACCGTTATTTAACCTGGAGCGTTGTAATTCTTTTCTGGTGTTTTTGGTTTATTTCTTTCATTTCTTTTTTTTGTGAATAAAATTTAAATTAATTATCTTGAATATTTTTGTGGGTACATTTTTTTATTTTCAATTTTGGGATCATTGCGAACAACTTTTTTTTAATAAAATTATTTTAAAAATCCCTAATAATATTTTTCCAATTTTTCACAACATTTACTTGTTGATCACAGTAGGCTAGTTATTTATCAATGCTAAAATGTAGTTTACACATTCAAAGAAGCTCTACAAGCTTCACATACAGAATAAAAAATTTATAAAATTCGCTTGAAAATAAAGTTGCTACGATTTCAAGACAAACACACTGTATATAAAGGAAACTGATTGTGTTGGTTTGATTTTGTTTAGGTGTTTTATAGTAGGTTCGTCTAAACTGTCTCAAGTTTATTTTTAGATTCTCAACTTGAAAGCAGTGATGTTTGAGTTAGAATGTAATAAAGGAGCAGGCGATTTTACTTTGGAGACCAGCAAAGAATCGGTGGAGAGTGAAGAAGTGGAAACAGCACGACCCAGTGGATCTGCATCATCAGCTAATTTACCTTCACCAGAGTACGGATCAAAGCACATCTTACTCAAAGGTCAAATGAAGTATATTGAGGACATTAATGCGATTGTCTACCTATGTAGTCCAATGTAAGAATATTTAGCTTAGAGAAAATATGACCATTTATTTGAAAAATAGGGTTGAGATTTGTATCTCTTTGCATTCAAAACGAAAATAATTTCATAAAATAAACAAGCAAATTTGTATTTTATTTAAAACGATAAATAATTGACCGTTTTAGACAGCGTGACTTTTTTAATGTGTTGCAAAGGGATATCTTGTACGGCAGAAATTCCTGAGGTAAAGGAAAGGCAATTTACAAGTGTTTTTAATATACAATATATCATATCAGATCAATTCTGGTATTATATTACTAAGAGAACAATTTGTAATCTTACAATTATTATGTTTATTTCGATTTGGAGTTTGATTTTGTTCTGTACGTGGTGTGTTATTGGCAAGTGCACTTTTAGCATTATCTATAATAACAATGTCTTCATCCTTAGAACAACAGTTCACTGGTGTATCATCCACATCCTCTTCAAAAACATCATCAACATTTTGATCTTGCTTTTTCTCAGGTTGGCTAGAATCATCATCTTCTGTCAAATCTACAGTGTCAAAATTACTGGAGTCATTTTTGAGCATACATTTTTCAATGTTATATTTCATACCATATCTTTTCATATCAGTAATTTTGGGTGTCTTATTTTTTCAAATTTTTTTTTCTTTCAGTTTTCTTTTCTTATACTGTTTACATATGACCTCATACTGAGCTTTTATTGTCTTTATAAGTTGCTGTGGTATATCCCAATGAAATAGCATACCTGGAGATAAATTCTTCGTTGGATCATGCTCCTTTGAATAAATGGGAACTTGAAGTCCCAATTTTTCTGATACTTTTTCTAACACATCATCTACATAGGTATTAATAATGAGGTCTGCCTTTTTGTTATGTTTTGTGGGTTGAAGGTTGACAATTACAACTTTACCACCATGTATTTTACATTTTAGAGATAGATTTCCACTAGGTACAATCTGAAGAGTAGTTCCAAGGCAAATGTTCAGATCTGCAAAGCTTGAATGGTATTCAGACATTTCTAAATCTCTTTCTGGTAAATTATCTTCCCAGTCTAAAATTGTATCCTGCATTTTACCACGACAAATCATCTTCTTTAACATTCCTTATCTACAGTCAACCCCTAACAATTTCTTCCCAACTGTAGTTGTGGCAGTACTTCTTACAAACTTACTTTCACACACATTACACTGCTCAACAAACATATTACCATGCAGTTCTGCTATCTGACTTCTGGACACACCTGTCCTTAAATGCAATCCATCAATGTTTTGGCTAATGATATAATGAATATAGCCTGCTTTTAGACTAGGAAGATAATTTACCAGAAAGATATTTAGAAATGTCTGAATACCACCACCACCAGACGGTGGAACATAACTAAATATCTTTTTGATATTTACTCCTCTATCTATTTTGAGTAGGAGGTTACTTTACATTTTTAATCTGCGTAAAAAACTAGGTAGGTATGTGGTTTGCACAAAATTTTTGGATTTTAATGAATTTTCATTAAGAAAATTCACTAATTCAGAGGTGTCGATGGTAAGACCTTCGGAAAATTTCTTCAAATAGGCACAAATTAGGGCCCCTGAAACCCATATCCAGGGTCAGTTTAAAAGTTTATATATATATATATATATATATATATATATATATATATATATATATATATATATATATATATATATATATATATATATATATATATATACATCCTTACAAGATATCGCTTTAATTTCTCAAGTACTGTGATCAAATTTTCCACATCTTTTTTGCATTGTTTTGTCTTTCTATTTCTGCAAAGTAGCATGTTCTGTTATCGGTTTCAGTTGTTCCCTGGTCGTCCATTATTCAACTACAGTTTGTTGTCTATACCACTTTCCCCGGCTCCACTGTTTTTTCTTATTATTTCTTTAACTTGCGATTGTATTTCACTTAATCGTTTTATAAGCGGGTTCTTTTCTCCAGTTTCGGTATCTGTTACTACTACCATATCTATTGCCTTCGCACCCTGCATTATTCCCTCTCTCATAACTTCATTGACTTTATACACTTTCTCCAGTCATTTCTCTTGTATTAGTTGGCTAACTTCTTCTATGTCGGTCTTTAGGTCTGCCTGTGTGTAAGGTTTTCTATTAGCAATTTTGTCTTCCTTGCTGTTTGTTGGTTCTACATATTCTGTCGGCGTGCCTATATCTTTAGTTTCCTCTTCGATCTTTTGGTGTTCGTGTGTGTTTACAATATCTTCTATATCAACATTCTGTATTGCTGTATATTTGGGCGGTGTCCTCGTAGCTTTTATTATCCACTCTCTCATCTCATGTCTAATTATCCTTTCCATACCCAGTGCCAGGCTCCCTGCTGCCTCCTTTATTTCTGTCTTTACTTTGTATCCGCCTTCCACTTCTTTAACCATTTTTTTTTAATATTTTGATCTAATCCCTGTGGTATTTTATGGAATTGCTTCGCCTCTTCACTTTTTCCTGTCGTGGAAGTCCATTCTATTTTCCTCTTATGTTCTATTATAGGTGTATTTTTATCTCTTGTTACCCTCTGCTGCTTTTCTGGTTGCTTTTTTGTTTTGTCCTCCGTTATTTCGAGTTCAATTTTACCCAGGTCAGTCAAAGATAATGCCTTTTTCCCACTAATGGAAATCTGAGTATTCTGCTTTTCTTCACATAAATGTTTTCTGTATCACTTTCACTTTCCTTTCCAGCAGCTTTACTTAGTGAAACAGCCTGGGTGCGTTACAGTTTTCCTAGGCAGTTACTTTTTAACAGCCTACTTGCTCACCTCCATCTCCGACCGGTTCTAGGGATCCGACCCCTTGGCAAGTACCCTTATCTTCATCCTTATTCTATTGAATTCATCATTGCGGTCGTTGCATTTTATGCCTACTGATAGGTTGTATATTTTTAAGATGTTATTCTGTTACCATCTCATAGTCCATGTCCATGTCGTCGCCAGCTTCACCCTTGATCCTGTCCTCCACCGAGGTTTGTACTCGATATCGGAGCAGAGTTACTCAGGTGATTCCTTTCTCGTCTGTTCCCCGACCTTCCCTTCCACCGTAATTGGTACACAAAGTCCGAGGAAGTTGCTCAGGTTAACGGAGTCCACCACGTGAAGGTGAAGATAGTAAATTAGATAGATAAAGGCTGATGAGCTCATCGAGGAGTCTTGTATTTCGCATCACTATCCGTAGGACCCTATCTATCTATTCATCTATCTATCGATATAGTCATCTATCTGTTTATCTATCAATAGAATAAATTATACTCCCTGTGCTTGCATTGGTCCCAGTTAATGAAGTTTGGTTTCAGCAAAATGAAGATTCTAGTCATTTTGGGAGAAGCCTGCGGCAATATTTGGATGAAGTTTTTGCAGAAAAGTGAATTGTCGTGGTACCCTAGGGTGGCCTGCTCGCTTTCGTGATATAACGCCATGTGATTGTCTTCCTTGTGATCACTGAAGAGTGTTGTCTACATGGACATGTCATTTTATCTGAAAGCCTAAAAGTTAAAATTATTGGCGAAAAAAAAAACGGATTGTGAATTCCAGCTTAATTAATGTAACAAATTCCTTTGAAACGCAACTTTATTTGCGTATTGTGTAATAGTGGACAACATTTTCAACATTTAACTAGTTAGTTATTTGCTGTTTTATCTTATATTTGTTACGTCAGTGTCTTCTATTATACAGAGTGTTCTATTTTAATTTCTCGAGAAAACTTGACTCCAGTGATTTTACTCACCCTGTATACTGTTTTCAAGGAATTCTTTCTGTATTAATTGAAGTTGAAAGAAGAACACTTTTTCAGATTTTTGGCATGGTAGAATGTTGCATGCTGACATATTAATGAAGATATACAGACCGTCAAATATGCCTCCGATGTTTTAGAAAAGTGGCCATAACTTTTGAACGACTCTGTATAGATTCCAACAACTATAACTGGATGAATCATCAAAACAAGAGCAATTCAAAAATGAAAAATATACAGGGTGTACCATTTAAAATAGTGTAGTTTGGGTTCTATTTAACTTATGCAACACCCTGTATGGGCAAAAATAATTTTATTTTGTAGCTAAAGTTAGTACCTGCAACTTTTGTTCCAATATTTTTTTATTATTGAATAATGAAGGAGATATTGAACTTGAACGCATTGTTGGATCACCTGTATGTATATATTTGCAGTAGATGGCTTAGTCACGTAACGAACTTTTTTATGAAGAATCGCTAAAGAATAATATTTCCTAAATGGTTTTCTTTCAGTATTAACGACCTTGATGAGTTACCAGAGCAAGGTTTATTTGTGAATGATTTAAATTCCCATGGTCTCAGCAGGGAGATGGTACTTGCTGGTTGGCAGCACAATTCAAAGTAAGATTATTTTAAAGCTTATTTTTAGTATTTTTAATTGGATCTCAGTTTCTGGTTTTGCTGGTTATTTAAGTATCACCATTTTAAAAGATGAGCCCCTATTAGTGAATTTTTATTTGAAAAAATTCACTAATAGAGAGGTATCGATGGAGAGACTTTGCAAAAATTTTTTCAAATGAGCGCGATTTATGTATCCGTCTGATAAATTAAAAAAATAATTAACCGATTTCAATGAAACTCAGCAAGTGCCTTTCTTTTATTAATGGCTTGGATGAGTTCGTTAGGCAAGAAAATCGGACGGGTTTTTCCGGGAAAATTGAGTTTTCTTTCAGGAAAAAAATTTTCTCTGAAAATGCAAACCTGTTCAAATGAAATTTACTACATATGTTGCCTTGGGAGAGGACTTACTAAGTACCAAAATTCAACTTTCTCAGTTTATAGAAAATTGAGTAATTCAAATTTTAAACTTTCTTTTGAAACAATTTTTTTTCTCCAAAAATTACAAAGTTATTTTAATGAAATTTGGTGAATTTCTTGTCCTAGGAAATACCTTACTACCTACCAAAATTAAACTTTCTAAGATTATATAAAACTGAGTTAATCAAATTTTTATAGCTCACTGCAGTGTTAAAATCAATGGTATTTTCCTTACTATTTTAAACACGTGGGTGGGGGACTGACCGAATTCATTTCCAGTTGCTATTGATCTACTCATATTCTCTTAATATGTTAGAAGACGTGGTATCTACTTCATTCCAACTCACTATTAACCGACTATTTATGAAATCAAATAAGTAAATTAAATCGATTGTCATAAAATATGTAGTGTATTAAGATTAAGGGAAAAAGAAATAAAACTGTGCACATGGAGAAATCGCCACTGCTTGAGAGAGGTATTGTCACAGCATAATATCTTATTAAAGTTCATTTGTAAATAGGTTTAATTTTTATATGTTTATATATATATATATATATATATATATATATATATATATATATATATATATATATATATATATATATATATATATATATATATATATATATGTATCCGTCTGATAACTCAAAAAATAATTAACCTATTTCGATGAAACTTGGCAAGTGCCTTTCTTTTATTAATGGCTTGGATGAGTTCGTTATCCAGAAAAATCGGACGGGGTTTTCCGGAAAAATTTTGAGTTTTCTTTCGAAAAAATTTTTTTCTCCGAAAGTAACAAAGCTGTTTTAATGAAATTTACTATATATATTGCGTCAGGATAGCTCTTACTACGTACCAAAATTCAACTTTCTAAGTTTAGAGAAAATTGAGTTATTCAAATTTTAAATTTTCTTTCGAAAAAAATTTTTTTCTCCGAAAAGTACAAAGTTATTTTAATGAAATTTTGTGGATATCTTGCCTTAGGAAATACCTTACTATGTATTAAAATTTTAAAACTCTTTAAGTTTATAGAAAATTGAGTTATTTAAATTTGAAGCATTTAATAAAAATTCACTACCATAACGCACTTGCTGCGTCCCGAGTTTTATTTTATTTATTAGAAATTATACTAAAGTTAACACTTGTTCAAAAATTACTTGGTTTTATATTTTTACAGACTGGAAATTATGTTTGATAAAGCGGAGAAGCGTTCAGAAGAGCTGGAGAAAAGTTACGAACTTCTCGACACATGGAAGAAGAGAAGTGATGAACTGCTTTATTCTATGATACCGAAAACAGTAGCAGACCGGCTGAGAGCCGGAAATTCTCCCTTGAGCACTTGTGAAGTATTAAATCTAATTTAGCGAGTTTTCCCATAAATTTGACATAAATAAATATTTCAGTCGTTCGAAGCAGTCACAATCTTGTTTTGTGAATTGGTTGGATTGACTTCTGAAACTGTAAAAGATGCAATGGGTGTTGTTACAACTATGAATACAGTGTTTTCAGAGTTTGACGCTTTATTGGATAAATTTAACGTATACAAGGTAAAAAAAAAGATTACTGTGTATATTTTGTTATTTGAATAAATTACAAGGCACCAAAACTAAAATATTTGCAAATATTTTCAAATTTTCACAAAGATAGTACGATGTGTAAGGCTAGATGTATTCTCACTATTATTATAAACGCAGACCGGTGTCGCTTTAATTGGAGCTCGTCAGTGCGCTATACTAATTACAGATAGAACACACCCATAAAGTAATACAGGTAACGCAGCCAGCCTAAAACATTGTGAGATGTAAGACAGGGTCGCCATCTCGCTGCGGAACCAGATAGTATGTGTTCACGACTGCTCCAATTAACACAAAATGTAATAAATGGAGACTGTGTACAACCAACCAACAATTTTTGTAAATTATCAGCCCTGGCCCATTTATTCCCCACCGGGACAATGCACGCACACGATAGTACCATCCTCATCAGCTCCACTCAGCCGAGGATAATAACCGAACGACTTCAGACCGCCGTAGTCGAGCTGCAAGGCTGGTATAGGAAATCCCTTATATACATAAACGCCGATAAATGTTCAGCAGTCATATTTTCCAAGAGGAGACATGCCTCACGAACACATTTCATTAGACAACCGTCTAATTCCCTGGCAATATTCCGCCAAATATCTCGGGGTTTTCCTCGAGACACACTTAACATGGCGCTCCCATGTCCAACACGCCCGACGAAAAGCCTCAATGTTCATCTCGAAGCTGTTCCCACTTCTAAATAGAAATTCCAAATGAACAATAACTTGCTTATGTACAAAGTCATAATCTGGCCTGCCTTCACCTATGCATTCCCTGCATGGGCACCGCGGCCGCAACACACATCAAGACCCTTCAAATCATCCAGAATAAAATTCTGAAAATGGTTACTGGAGCGCCATGGTTTGTCAGAAACAGTCAAATTCACTCTGATCTGGAAATGCCTTCGATACTTGAGTTTATAACTCAACTATCCACAACTCAATTCGCAAAAGCCGCTTCTCACCCAAATGCTCTTCTCCGTAGTGCCACCGCCTACTATGAGCAACTTCCACATAAGCATAAGCGTCCAAAGCTTATACTTACCCGCTAACGCCCATGCGGCAAAAACCGAATGGAAATATTCAAACCGAAACGTCATTGTGTGTAATCTTCTTGACGGAGGTATGGACTAAGGTCCGGTACTCCTAGAGAGGGAGTTTTAGTGAGTACGAGTCTCACAGTACCCCGATATCCCATGCACTACGGTGTCGTGAATGAGGTCTGCATGAGCATTTCTCCCTCCTGTATAAAAAAAACGGGACAATGTATGTAAGGCTGGTTGCATTACTTTAGACTAGCTGCATTACTTTATGGGTGTAATTACTATAGCGCACTGACAAGCTCTAATTAGAGCGAAACCGGTCTGCGTTTCTAATTATGGTGAGAATACATCTAGCCTTACATACATTGTCCCGGTATTATGGAAGAAATGGGTCAGGGCTGATTAGTTGTACATTGGTTAGTTGTACACAGTCTCTATTTATAACATTTTGTGTTAATTGGAGCTATCGTGACAACATACTACCAGGTTTCGCACCGAGATGGCGACCCTGGCGTACAGGTTCTATACTGGCTGCCTTAGCTGTATTACTTTATAGGTGTGTTCTCGCTGTAGTAATATACCTGACGTACTCTACTTTTTTTGTGAAAAATGAAGCTGCGAACAGTTATATAAGCATAGAAACACCTTCAGATTTATCGTCTGATCATACAGTTGCAGCCACTTTAAGCACTACAGTGATTAAAAAAAAAGGAATGAAATGCTACATCCACGACGTCTATAGCTAACTGGGAATCATACCAGCAATATATTGAAAACAACATAAACTTAAATGTAGCTATAAAGCAATAGAATGAACTTGATGAGACCGTAAAATATTTTACTACGCTGATCCAAGAAGCAGCCTGGAAAAGTACCCCGCCAGTTATAAACATAAACTTATCGGTGAACCAGATATCACTGCAAGTGCGACCACTGATAGCAGAAAAACGTCAAGCTAGAGGAAGATGGCAAGAGACACGTAATCCTACTAACAAATTATGTTATAACCAATTAGCCCGAAAACTTCACCAGACCCTTCAAAATCTTACAATCTCAAATTTCAGCCAATATATTCGAGATATCAACAATAGCGATGATCATGCCATCTGGAAAGCTATAAAAGAACTTCAAAAGGACTCTAGTGAGAGTGTCTCCCAAAATTCAAACGGAGACTGGGAGAGCTCAAGACGGGATAAAGCCAACGCTCTCGCAGATCACCTAACTGAAGTTTTCAAACCAAATGAAAACGATCCAACAATACGTTACAGAGAAATAGAGTCCTTCTTAGACGTGCCGTGTCACATGCAATTAAGCCGTTTACGAAGAAAGAAATAAAATTGGAAATGAAGAAACTAAAAGCTAGAAAAAGCTCTGGGTTACGACCTTATTACAGAAAAAGTTATTCAAAATATTCCTAAAAAGCAATTTCTTTCCTGACCAAAATCTACTACCGTATGATGAACCTATCATATTTCCCAGCCTTGTGGAAATACGCCTGGATTATTATGAGGTTGCATCTTATAGACCTATAAGCTTGCTATCCATACTAAGAAGAATAACTGAAAGGCTATTGCTGAAGAGGCCAAGAAAAGATGTTAACCTGCATAATATAAGACCAAGACACACTATGGATTTTAGATAACACCACTACACACTCCAGCACCAAATAGTCACCAAAATATCAACCAGTCTGGAAAACAACGAATTTTGTAGTGCATTATTTTTAGATTCCTCTCAAGCATTTGATAAAGTGTGGCACACTGGACTCTTATACAAGATCAAGCATCTTCTACCACAGCCATACTATTTGCTATTAAAATCTTACTTGTCAGATCGCAACTTTTCTGTGAAACACAGTGATCAAGTATCATCAAGTATCGAGTCTATATCCCATATAATCTGGCGTACCACAAGAGAGCGTTCTGGGACCACGACTGTACTTAATCAGCACATCAGACATACCAGAGTCAGGGAACGCAACACCTGCTACGTTTGCTGATGATATTTCAATACCATCATCACATCGAAACGACTAGGTAGCACCACAAAACTTACAACACTTGGCCGAGTGTAGAAGCGGCAGCGGCACACCAGATGTGGGAGCAGTATTCAAGGTTTGGCCTTATTTGTGAAGTATATAAGGTATAGAGATTATCTGGTGAAAAGAATTTGCGAGTCCGGAAGAGGAAACCTAATTTCTTAGCAGCCGCTTCTGCAATTGATGTGACATGTTGGTGCCAATTGAGATTTCGATCCACAGAAATGCCAACAAGTGAAAAGGACTCATAACTTTGAATCACTTTGTTGTTCATTGTGATGGGTCTAGGGCTGGTGTATCTCTTATGAAGTAGAAAGCAAGACTGAGATTTGGTGGAGTTGAATTGTACAAGATTTCTACTTCCCCAGTCTAATATTTTTTAGAGATCACCAGAGACAGAACCCTCCATGAGTCTGCGATCCTCATCTAATTGGGCTAAAGAGACAGGCTTAGAATATTGTTTATTTGAGTGGGGGGTGCTGTGCTCCGCGTAACTGTCAACTGGGTTGGATGTGCCAGAGAGGAGGTCATTGATGTGGAGAAGAAGCAAAGTAAAGGCTAAAGCTGAACCTTGAGGAACTCCTGCATTAATTTGATACAGTTTAGAGGAATAGCCATCCACGACAACAAAAATTCTCCGGTTGGAGAGGAAATTTGCTGTCCAGGTACAGAGTTTTGGTGGTAGGCCATAGGCCGGAAGTTTATTAAGCAGCGCTGCGTGGCAGACCTGGTCGAATGCTTTAGATGTGTCTAGAGCGACAATCTGGGATTCACCGTGTAGTTCCATAGACTTGTTCCAAGAATGAGTGACAAAGGAAAGGAGGTCGGCAGTTGATCTGCGCTGACGGAATCCATACTGCCTGTCGTGGATTAGACTGTGTTTTTCAAGAGATTTCAGTAAATCGGTGTTTATATACTTGTCTATCACTTTAGAGACGACTGAAAGGAGAGAAATAGGCCTGCAGTTTCTACGAGGCGCATTCGCTGCATTCTATTGATCAAGAAAAAATGAGTTTATTAAAATTTAAACAACTTGTTGAAAATGCCCTACCATAACAGACTTGCTGCACCAAAACTATTATTACTAGTTGTATTATAGTTTGTCTGTTTATTGATTTACTCAGTCAGAAGAGGAATTATTTCAGGTTTAGTTTGTTAAATAAAGAGGTATAGTGCATATGAATTACCAGTTCTATGACTTAAGCCGCTGCTATAAAATCGCAGAAAGGGTCTATTTGAAATACATTTTCTGGAAATATTTTAGTCAAATCAAAAACACTAGGTGTTGGAACAGAACTGTAAGATCTGTTGAGCACACATTCAATGTTAGCTGTCCTAAATCCTCCTTCGTTTTAAGATGTTTGTTTCAAAATTACCAATTGTGAGATATCAAAACACACTTTTGAGGTTTCGAGACGAAAATCATAAAATTTTTAAAGCATTTTGATGTTTCTGCATAAAAAAAAAGTATCGACGCAGCAAATGCGTTATGGAAGTGAATTTTCATAAAAATGTTTTTAATAGCAAATGCGAGCAGGCATCAATCTGATTACTGGTATAGCCTATGTAGTAGAAACAATGTCTAAATTTTATCAAAATTACTTAGTTTTTTAAAATGTATAAAAAAATTCCGAGAATAAACTTAAATGTTGGTTTCCTAGCCAACAACCCTTACGTTAATAGCAAATTGGGTTATTAAAATTTGAAGGATTTAATGAAAATTCGCTACCAAAAGGCACTTACTGCGTCCAGAATTTGTCTTACAGACTTGCATCATATTTTGATAATAAATGCAAAAATCCATTAACGAGTTTGTTCTAAAAAAATTAGCTAAAGATTATAGACCTATAAACCATAAACTTCACTAAACGGACAGCGAAAGCATTAACTTAACTAAACCGACAGCCAAAGCACCAGAGAAAGGATATATTTGAAATGAATTTTCTGCAAATATTTTAGTAAGATGAAGGGCAATGACGGTTAAAGCTGAAACTTAAGGGTTCGCAGAACACTCTTCTTGCAACATTTTCTTTTCACAATCCGTATTTGTTTCAAGTTCTTTCCCTAAACATTGCCAATTTTGACGTTTCAAATTGCGACTTTGACGTTTTGAGGAAAACTCCAAAATTATTTTCTTTAACTGTCCATAACTTTTTTGTCTTTAAACTTAGAGACCCAAATTTTGGTACATGGTTTACTCTTTATAATTCAAACACGCGTACTTGGTTGCCCTTGCTTTGTTATTTTCGGAGATATAAATTTTTCAGAAAGAAAACACAAAATTTTCCGCGAAAACCTAGGCTGATTTTCCTGGCTAACAAACTTATCCAAGCCACTTGCAAAAGGAAGGTGCTCACCAAATTTGATCAAGATCGGCCCATTATTTTTTGAGTTATCGGTGTGATATATATATATATATATATATATATATATATATATATATATATATATATATATATATATATATATATATATATATATATATATATATATATATATATATATATATATATAATAACACCACAATAGACAAGGGACACCATCCGTAACTCATCCGAAGCCGGCCTTCCCACATTCGAATGAAAAAAATCGACTGTCTAAATACGGGGCTCGAACCTGCGACCTCATACTCCGAACTAGACGAGTTACTCGCCCGGTCAACGCGGCTACTCATCCTTTAAGATCATCAGGACTGTGAGCATCATCTTATTAATTAACAATAAATTCATCTAATGTGGATTCCACAACCATTATTTCCTCTTCAAATTTTTGGCACGTTTGCATCGTGATCGCTATTCTTTAATATCAAGCTATTGAAAGGTTCTTATTCACATCAAAATTAAGATCTTTGCCTTTAAATCAAAAACAGTTATAAGCGTTCTTCACCGTCGGCCTATTTCCGCGACTATGGCCAATCACCGACGCCAGGGAGCAGTTTCACTTCACTATCCTAGAAATTCTGCCGAACCCCTGCCTTTCTGTAAGGAGAATAGGGATATTTAACGTGCTCAACATCGCATAGACACGGGACCGACGGATTTACGCCCCCTCCGAAGGGCGGAACGTGCAGACATTCAACTTGCTCAAATACAATGTCAGAATTTCGTTTGATGTTAATGTTACAGTTTCTACTGAAAAAGTGAAGGGAGAACCCTGGGATCGAACCCAGTACCCTTCGGTTCACAGGCACACTTCTTGCCCCTGAACCACAGATATATATATATATATATATATATATATATATATATATATATATATATATATATATATATATATATATATATATGAATACCACACATGTACAATATATGACTGATATTTTCTATTAAAAAAATCAACTCTTGTATGGAAAGTTCAACCACCTTGACTGAACAGGTGATCAGACAGCCATGGGTAACACAGTGCTTAATAAGATCAATTAAAGTAAGGGATAAACTAAAACTTAGATGGCTCCGAAATAAGAATAACACTGGCTTTGAACAGGAATATAAGCTCTATAAAAACAAGTTAACCAATCTTTTGAGAGTTGCAAAAAACACACACTAGAGGAAAAAGATACTGAATGGTGGAACTGATATTAAGAAGATTTGGAATACAATTTGAGAAATAACAAATAAAGAAGACAAAAACACAAACGTGGCCCACCTCTCACTGAAAAATGGATTGATAACTGAAGACAAACATTTGATAGCTGAGGAATTTAATAGTTATTTTCAAACCTTAGCAAAGGCAGTTGGAAAACAAAGAAAATTAGTAGCGCAAAGTCATTTTATTTGAAACCAGTCACAAAGAGTGAGCTTATAAGGGTTATTGGAAGCCTGAAACCCTACTCTTTCTTCTTACCTTTCTGAACCCTAATTTGAAAAAAGCAAAGTACACATAGTCATGCATTCAAGAAGTTATCTTTACGTGTCCACGCACATCTACCTGCTCACAGAGCCTCTATACGCAATGTACATTTGAAACATTCGCCCCCATACCCAAAAACTCTCAATCTCTCTCTCTCACACACACAGTATCACACTCATACACTCACCTCCCCGCACCTAAGCACACCCACCTACTCACCCAACACGAGGTATTCTATAAGCTTTATAAAGCTTACAATATAACCATTTTTTAACCTAAAAACCAAAAAACATGTGCATACAAAATAATTAAATGAACGTAAACCTTTCTCCAACGTTACAGTTAAGTTTAATTAATATATTAGGCCTGTCCTAAATCTGAGTGTAAACTGAGGTAGCTGCAAAATAAATATGAACAATAATTATTTGTAGGTTGAAACAGTTGGACAAATATATATGGCAGCAAGTGGTGCGCCAGAGAGGACAGAGTCTCATGCAGAAAATGTTGCAAAGATGGCTCTTGCTATGGTCACGAACGTAGAAAAAATTAAAGAAGCCGAAGGAAACGAAGTTGAAATCAGAATAGGTAAATGCTTTTACATATAGTCTGTCTTCTCACTTAAAAGGACGTATTTTTTTTGTCAAATTTTCAGGAGGGCTATTTTCAGTGGGGGCTCGTCAGGTGGCGCCAATTCACCTATATTTTTCGGTTAAGCTAAACTTTTTTATTCAAAATCTACCATAATCTTTTTTTTTTCATTCTCTCAAATTCATTTGGTACAACCACATAAAAATGTCTTGTTACCTCGCGCCGCAGTTAATAATGTATTTTTATAGTAATTTATGGTACGATATAATTTGCAAGCCCGTCGCTGATCACCGAATTGAATGTATACATGCCGCAACGCGCAGCGCTTACGTATTGCGGACCACGGACTACTGTAGTGTAGAGCATCTCCGTGGCCGTGCGGGAAAGTTGATGACTTTCTAATACGGACTTGAGGGGTCGACGGTTCGAGACTCACCGGCGGCGGATGATTTTTCACATCACTGTCGTCGTTGAGATCGAGCTCAAGGTGGATGGTCGGTTAGTTTAGATGAGCAAAAAGGGTCAGCAATGGCCTCATTGCCAGTAAGCATCTTACCTTTACCTTTTACTGTAGTGTAGAGGCTGACTGAGCCAGGTTTTTTCGTATACAAACGCTGCGTCTGCTTCGGTGTGCGTGCATGAGACGGTTGCCAGGGCAACGGCACGCGCAGTGGTAGGTTGGGCCATAAATGTGATGCAGTCTTCTGAGCCAGCTTCAAATTTTAGTTTCCGTCGTTTGTTTAGATTGAGTCGGATCATCAGAGGCGTATTTTTATTTTCACTATGGTGCCGTTAAATAATCTGGTATGTGTCACATTTACAGACTTTGAAAAGCTCGATTTTTCATGTTTCTTTTTAGCGAGTGGAATTGATTTGTTCATTATCACCTCTAAAATAATGATTTCAAAATAATAAATTATTAGATATAAAATTTCAAGTTGTAAAAAAAGAGAGGGGCCATGAATTTGAAAAAAATATGCTTGTAGCTCTTCGCTCTATAAACAGACTTTCATAGGTAATACGCGCCGTATTATATTACCGTATGCGTGCGTGTATGTGTACAGTGTTCTCTCGTCGAATATTCCTGGTCATTATTCCCAAAATTATTCCTTCTGACAGTCTATATTTTTGTACAAATGGATTTTTCATTTAAATACTGAAGTGCCAGGAGAACGCGCGACCTTGAAAATTAAAAAAAAATCGTCTGCGGCGCAGGGAAGGTCTTCGTCTCCCTGGAACCCCATTGGGGCTCGCGGCTTCACCCACTCCCAATGTCACGAGCCGCCACTGGCTATTTTAAAATGTCAACGATGTTTCACTGAAAAAGTCTCAAACACTTTTGTAAAATGCTTCAGTGTTTTTCCTGTTAAAGCAGTAACTTGTTACAGAAACTGTTACCTTTGAAAACCACAGTAAGAATATTTTGTTTAACATAACGGGTAAAAGCCCGACACCCTAGAGAGAGGAGTCGAAAACAAGATTTCTACGTTAATATTTTATTTGACGAGGTACTTTTAAAAAATGCTATTATGCCTGTTTATACTCAGTTTGAACTACTGGTTCCTATAGTATGAAAGTGTAAGCTCATCTAGTTCTGTCAAATTAATAATTTCTTATCTTTTTGTGCCAAAGCTAATTTTAATATTTTAATATTTTTCTTCGAAAATTCGCTAAATACTTAATCACATAATCTAATCGAATCATGGTATGCGATTGTAAATGTGAAAATTTTCCAAAATAGAGTCTGTAGGTATATGGAGTGTTATATAAAACTTGAAGCGAACGGCATGCCCTTTACTTCTGAAACATAAAATAGGGCTGTTCCATTTAAAACAATTAAGCTACGACAGTTGAATATTTTTAAGTTTAGTCACCCTGTATACGGTATCTCGATTTTCTCGACGAATAATATAAATGAAAACCTCTCTGAATCCGTCGCTTTTATGGGACTCTGTTATCTATTGGTAAAAACGCCAAATGTCACGTGCCAAAAAAGTGAAAAGTTGCAAGACAATTAAAATAACTCGACAGCGATGAGCGCTTTCAATTTTCTCCCTTCAAACATGCATTATAATTCAAGGAGAAATGCAAAGATACAATAATATAAAAGGTGTTCAAAAAAAAAGAAAATTTGTATTACCAACGACCATCCTGAGATTCTCAAAATAATTTTATAAGATGCAAGACATCCTATAATTAACGTATACATTTTTCCCGTATCTTGTATAATGGATATATTGAGCTATACGGTAGAAATTCGTGACCATGTATATATGCAAAAAAATAAAAACTGAAACTAACCCCGGATATGAGTTATACGGGGCCTAGTTCGCGCTGATTTGAAGAAATCTTTTCAAAAATCAAGAGTCGCGTCCTCTTCATTAGCGAATTTTTTCGACAAAAATTCGCTGAAAATTTTAGACTATTATACCATAAACTCTATGACTCAAACTACTGGCAAAGCATCATAGAGGGGTGTCTATTTAAAATGATTTTTCTGGAAATATGAAACTTAAGGGTTTAAGTCTTGCGACAGTATATATATATATATATATATATATATATATATATATATATATATATATATATATATATATATATATATATATATATATATATATATATATATATATATATATATATATATATATATATATGCATAACCCGTATGCGTTTTAGGTTCTTTGCCTAAACGTTGCCAATTTTAACGTTGAAAATCGCGACATTGACATTTTAAGAGGAAACCCCAAACTTTGTTTTTGAAATGCCTATAACATATTTTTCTTTGAACTTACAGATGCAAACTCGCTTACGAAATTTCGTTGCCCTAACTTTGTTATTTCCGGAGATATAAAAAATTTCCGATATAAATATATAACGAATTTATCACATATAAAGTCTGAAACTGCCCTCGAATATGGGTTCCAGAAGGCCTATTTCGGGCAGAAATTTTTTACAAGATTCAAAAGTCGCGATCTTCTCATTAGTGAATTTTGTGAATATCGAAAATGCCCTATTAGATTGATTTAGACTAACCTTGTAAATAATATTCTATTTTTGATAAACTTTTAGAGATTTTAATAGCTTTGAATGCTTAAAAGTATAAACTATTATGTCCGTCTAAGATATTTTATTATTATTGAAAACTGGTATATTTTTAACAGGAATCCATTCAGGATCGGCTGTTGCTGGAGTGGTTGGAATAAAAGTCCCTAGATATTGCTTCTTTGGAGACACTGTCAACACCGCATCAAGGATGCAGTCTACGAGCTCTGTAAGATAATATTTGATAATCATTTTGAATATTTAAACATGTGAACAAGTATGACAATAATAGATATTAGGGTGGGTCGGAAAAAATAAATATTTTTTCGGAACATTTTAGTGCGCAAAATCGGCATTAAAAAATAAAATAGGTTAAAATCTTCCATTCGTGCATCGTGTTTAAAGTTGATGAAAAATTTCAAGAATCGCGCATTTTTTTATAAATTTTTGAATTAGTTAAAACCTTCAAAATAAACACGCTTTAGTTGTTATGCTTGTTTTATGGTGTAAATAACCTAAATAATATAAATTCTAAGCAATATCAAATTTTTCCGTTCGCACAACGTCTTAGAAAAAAACATTAATTTAATTTTTTTTGCAATTTTCAACTGTACAACTGCTTTAATTTTACTAGAACAAAACGACCCAGAACTCACCACGTGGAGGTCGCTGCATGTCAATTTCCACCCACACCCTACCCAACCAACCATCCAATTATTGGGTGTGGTATTTACGTTATAGTAGAGATAGAAAGCAATACTGAGATTTGGTGGGTTTTAATTGTACAAGATTTCTACTTTCCCAGTCTAATATTTTTTAGAGGTCCACGGGGACAGAACCCTCCATGCGTCTGCGATCCTCATCTAGTTGGACTAAAGAGACAGGCTTAAAATATAGTATATTTGTTATTTGGATATGACTAGAGCGACAATCTGGGATTCACCATGTAGTTCCATAGACTTGTTCCAAGAATTGGTGGCAAATGAAAGAAGGTCGGCAGTTGATCTGCGCTGACGGAATCCATACTGCCTGTCGTGGATTAGACTGTGTTTTTCACGAGATTTTATTAATTCGGTGTTTATATACTTTTCCATCACTTTAGAGACGACTGAAAGAAGATAAATAGGCATGTAGTTGCTAGGAAGCGCTTTGGATCCTTTCTTGGGGACGGGTTGTACTCGAGCTGTTTTCTAGTTATTAGGGAATATACCTCTATTGTAAGATGTCTGAAGCAGATGAGTCAGGACAGAAGCAAGTTTTGGTGCGCTTTTTTTTAGAACAATTGCTGGCATCTCGTCAAGGTCAGAGACTTTCCTGGTATTAAGAGAAGAGAGCATCTTTCGTACCTTTTTAGTTTTGAGAATGATATCCATCATTTTATGCGCGACATTGGGGACTGTTGGTGGTTGAACATTTGGAGGTGGGTTGAGAGTAGAATTGCTGGCGAACAACGAGGCAAAAAGTTCGGCCTTGCCCAGGGCGGTAGAAACAATTTCTTCCCCTGAGACAAGAGGTGGGAATGTGCTCTTGCAAAAAATATTCCCAATAGATTTAGCAAGAGTCCAGAAGGGTTTGCTGTCGTTGGAGATTGAAAGGGCTTTGTTTTTGATGTGGTTATTAAACAAGTTTTTTGCTTTAGAAAGAATGCGGACATAGCAGCTTCTTGCGTCGTTAAATGCTTGACGGTTTTCTTGACTGGGATTGTGTTGAAGCTTTATGTGAGCTTTGACCTTTTCAAGTCTGGCCTTGTCACAGAATTTAGAGAACCAGGGCTTTTGAGTGATTGAAGAGGTTTTCTTTGTACGTGGAATAAATAATTCCCTGCCAGCTTGGATGATTTCGGTGACGTTTTGTGAGATATCAGAGGGATCAGGATGAGAGAAGCAGACAGACACCCATGGAAATGAGGAAAAGTAATCCCGCATTTCGTCCCAGTTCGCGGAGTTGTAGTGCCAAACGATACGTGGGTGTGATGACTGTGTGACCTCGGGTTGCATTGCAAGCAGTCACCATGCCGTGGTCTGAGCGACCAAGTGGGCGGTGACTCATGCCTTATAGCATTCAGGTTTTGTAGTAAGAAGGAGATCCACGGGATTTGAGCTTTGTATTGGGATGAGAGGAAAGTAAGTAGGTTGCTGAACTATATTGGCTAAAGAATTGTTAACTACGAAGGCGTCCGCTGCTCTCCTTTGTGGATCTGTTTTTGAAGATCCTAGCCAATCCTTATTATGGACATTGAGGTCACCAAGAATAGTGACCTCGGAGGAAGTATATTCCGAAATCAGATGGTCGGTTTTTTTCAGAAAGGTAGTCGAAGAGCTGGACAAAGTTGTTGTCACAAGGTGACCAGTAAATGCAACAGATGAATTTAGTTGCAGCTCTGAGAGAGAGAGAGAGAGAGAGTTTCAGCCAAAGTATGTCTTTTCTTCCAGCTTCCAAATTGGGGAGTCCGGTCCATGCAATCTAAAGAAAGTAAGGAGCTCATATCCCGGGAAATTAAGGTGATTATTGACTGTTTTGGCACTGATTTGGGTTTCTGTGAGGAAGAGGAGTTGGGGCCGATTAGCCTGAAGGAAATGGTGGACGGAGTTCAGGTTAGAATTCAGGCCACATATATTCGAGAAGGATATGTTAAATCTCGATGCCGCCGCTCCCTGCACACTCCTCTCCCGGAGATCCGAATGGATCTCCATAATCATTTTTGTTTATAAGGGAAACCGACTCATACACCAGAACGTCCGTTGGGACTTCACCGGCCGCTTGATGTAACGGGTGGTACCTCCTCGGGCGTGAAAAAATCCTTTACTATCACGTAAAGGAAAAGTCCACTACCACCCATCTACTCCGATTAGTCGCCTCTTACGACAGGCATGAGTTACCTTGGGCCTATTCTTTTGGTTAGTCCCCGGAGCAACAGGGGATTAACTCATTATTCTGAAGAAAACTCGTAATAAATAAAAACGGTGAAAAATATTTTTTATTCTTATCTAAATTTACACTTCCATTGTTCTAAGTAAATAATGCAATTTAAAAAAAATATTTGTTATGCCAGGTACATTTTTTTCATCACCATTTAGGTAGTAAACAGGTCTATGGAAACACAGCAAAACAAAAATATGGTCGACATTTAAAAAACTTATGATCGCGTAATCATTCAGAAATATGTGACGTCATAAATGTAATTTTTATGTCATAAATTGGAAATTCAAAAGATAATATTAGCCTGTCCGAGGTTTTTTCTTGAAAAAATTAAATAACGCATTTATGAATTATGTTCCAAACTTTATCATCACCCTGTATTGTATTTGTAATTGTGTGTGCTGGGATACCTTCTATTTGATCTAAAATGTTGGCTATAACTTTTATTTTTGTGGATAAAAGGTATGGTTGGTCCTACAGCTATATCCATGTAAAAGCTATGTATAAATTTCAGCCTGGTAAGATAAACATATCGTCAGAAACGAAAAAGCTGCTTTCTGAAGACAAGTATAAAATAGTTAATAGAGGAGTCGTCAAAGTCAAAGTAAGTATGTTTTTTAATCATTTAAGAAAATGAATGAAGATTGGAACCTGTGATGAGCACTGATAAGTACAATTTGTTTTTAGACTTGACGATCGTTTCGCTAACAAAGTTAGCGTCATCAGAGGGATGAATTAACTGTTTATTCATCCCTCTGATGACGCTAACTTTGTTAGCAAAACGATCGTCTGGTCTAAAAACTATATTGTAATGAATTGGGTTCTCCAAGATGTACTTATCAACCGTTAAAATTAAAAAACTTACACACAAATGACCCCATATAATGGAATATTAATAGGTGTGTAATTTTTTCAAGGTTACAGATTTTAGTATTACTCCTTACTGATTGAACTTACTATCCAGACAGCACAGATACATTCTGAGAATATACCAGGAATGTTTCGAAAGAATATTCAAACATCCCCAGCACATTCTCACAAGGTGCATTATATTTTCATGAAATATTCTATGAACATGAGAATGGGACAGATCTCTCATACTAATAATGTTATTTATAATATTCTTAGAAGCTCCCAGAATCTTCTGAAAATGTTCCACGAACATGCAATGAATCTTCTCAAAATGTCCATACATATACTCATGGGAACATTGCGTTTTTAATAAAGATATACAGGATGTTTCGCATAAGAAACGACACAGAGCAGGAGCATGTAGGGAAACCTAAAATATGGTGATTTAACGCAACTTACTCCTATACTAAGGTGCATCCCTGAGAAGTTATAGGCTTCAAAGTGGGGTTTTAAATTTCAAAAAAATATCAATATATCAGTAATACTTCAACTTAGAAAAACCAAATTTGGTACACGTTTTGGATGTACCAAGTGCATTAATCTTTGGTGAGTAGAGTGCAATTGAAGCATATCAAAGGGTTGAATAGTGGTGATGCACCCATAAAATGTGACAGAATTTCTTAACCTATTCGCGGATTTAAAAAAATTGTTGTTTCATTTTATGGGGAAGTAAGTTATAAAACTTTTTTATTGTTATTTTTCAAAAAACTTTTGTCGTTTTCTAGAAAAACCCGAATAACTAAAGACACATATATTTTTAGTTACTTAAAATCATTACAAATTCAATAGACGCCTGTGAAATTATCATGTTGAAGAATTTATATAACTTATCGATAATAATTTTTTATTTCTGTTGTTCGAGTTGTTTGTTTTCTATTAAATTATACTTATTCACACTTTTTACCTGATTGTCAAATTTGACCTATACATAAGTTTATTGGCAAATATTTAATTTTCGATGATTTTTTGTAAGATTGAAAAAAATATGATTCTTTACTTATTTCTTTCGAAATTTGACACCTCACTTTGAAGGCCTATAACTTCCCAGGGGTGCAACATAATATAGGGATAAGTTGCGTTAAATCACCATATTTTATGTTAACCTACATGCCCCTGCCCTGTGTCGGTTCTTATGCGAAACACCCTGTATACATTTTTGAATGATGCAGAAATTAGGAAAATGCAAAGATATGAAATATTGGATTTCTCTTCAAAATTTACTGATTTTACACGATTAACTGGCCTTTTATATAATTTTGTATAGGCAAGCCCAACTGGCTAGAATTTGAACTTCAATCACTCACTCTTGTGTAGGTTACTATATTGTTTCAGTGGCTACACACACATCTGTAAACTCAAGTTCAGATACGTAATAAGTTAACAATTCGAGTATTGCACATTTATTCAGATTAAGTATGTACTTATAACAAATACAAAGAAATGTCTGAACAAAATATTAATAAAACAATTTAAATTTCAATAACATAAAAATAAAGTAAATAAATCTACAGTTCCTGGAGTTGCCAGAAAATTTAATAGCCAAATACAAAGTTTCCGAAATGAATAATCGCGGTTACCCCACTGAGGTAACTTGAAATTTGGCTAGACTATTGATCCTACAGGCTTTCAGTGTGACATTAAAGAAATTGCATTACTTAATAGTGCCTACACCTTTATATAATACAACTAAATTGGACAGAAGATGCCACAAAATCACACTCACTTACACTTACCCAAAACTACAACTGAAAGTCATCGATCAGATCTTTTGACCCTTCCCTTGTATGGTTGCTTTCTGCTCTGCTTTCGCGGACTTGATTTTGACTTCTAAAGCTATTTCCATATTCCGATGCCAGATGTTCGTCACCAACAGCTTGGATATTCTGGTTGTAAGGCATACTTTGGAAAAGTGATTGCGTATCTGATAAATTGCAAGTTTTATTGTACATTCATCTTCCTACCATATGTTCATGTCCACATTTTCTACACTTTATAGTGATAATCCTCACAACATTAACTTGTTCCACAGGAGTAAAAAGCCTGAGATGTTGCTTAGACAATTCTATAGATTTGCAGTATTGTTGCACTTTTCCAGTCCATCCACATCAAACTGTGGTGGTGGTGGTTTATATTGCATGACTTAGGTACTATTGAACATAACACAATTTTTAAATTATATATTATACAATGTAGATGTACCTAATTCGTAAGATGATCCAGTCTCAAGCAAAATTGGCGAACCCATCGTCAGTGTGAACTACAGGCGATGCTTTAAAACTTGTTTCTTTACTGCGTGCGTCTCTGTTCTTGATAACCGCACACCATGTTTTAGTTGCTTCTGTACTCTGGATCTATCTTTGCAATTACACACTGTTCTCCGTGTTCACGTCACATTATTATTTTTAATTATTTATGTAAGAATAGAACCTTATACAACGTTGACCATAGACCATTAATTTTGACATTACTTTTTATTTACGTCTAGCGGCCAACTTGCCATCTTTCCATCCCGGCGGCATGGACATGCGCTCTATGCCTTAAGAATCGATTGTCTAAATATACAATTTCAGATGTGTTTACCATAGACAGGTAACAGAATCAAACATGGAAAATAGTTACTATTATAATTCTCACCACTATACCGTAATCATCATCTATCTTTTTCATTAAATTTTAAAGTTATATAATATTATAAGGACATCTCAAGCACATTCTGAGCGAATATTCGGTATAATAATCTATTCAAATACTTTCAGTATATTGATGAAAAATTTTCTTATGATGTGATTGAATAAATGTACTCAGAATATTCAAGATTGAGGTTTGAAATTCCATAAATGGTATTAGAACATTCCGAAACAAATATTCTGAAAAAAGAATGTTCTTACAATGTGAGAACATTCTGAGATTATCTTGTGCTGTATGGGTACTATTACTACCCGCCACGTCATTCACGTAAAGGTGTAGGCGGATCACAAAGTCTATGATTTTTCCTGATAATATTTCTCCACGTCTTTCTGTTTTGAAGCTATATTTTTGCGTTTTTCATATATATATATATATATATATATATATATATATATATATATATATATATATATATATATATATATATATATATATATATATATATATATACATCTTGTCATACACACTCTCCTATTATGCAAACTTATAGCTTGACTTGACTGTTCGCGCCTGAAATATCACGCCAACATTTCCTAGCCTTCCACAATCTCCCTCGCCATCTAATGCTCTCTATGAATCGTTCTTGTCATTGTAGTTTTTCACTCGTTCAATGTGCACAAACCATCTAAGCACAATTCTATCATATTTACTTTAACCTTAGGATGCATTACCAATAAAATGTTGGCGGTTATATAATCAGGGCGTCTGAGGCCCGGTATATAGGATCATTAGAATCATGTATAGTCACAACAAGAACAAAGTTTTAAAGTAAAACTGTATTTATTTATACATATACGTTACAAACATAAGTTTAAATATGAAAAGAACATTATTGTTAAAAAAAATTCAGAGATAAAAGAAGCAAGTGCACATTCTAATGCTATGCTCATTACGGATATTATTTTCACATATATATATATATATATATATATATATATATATATATATATATATATATATATATATATATATATATATATATATATATATATATATATACATTGCCTTGGGAGAGACATTACTATGCACCAAAATTAAACTTTCTAAGTTTGTAGAAAGTTATATATAGTTATTCAACTTTGAAGCATTTAATAAAAATTCACTACCACAAAGCACTTGCTGCGTCCCGAACTTTTTTAATTATAGATTTCTGTCTATAAAAGAAATTGTTGTTTTTGCATTTTGTATAAAGAGAATATCATTGACCAAGTTTGAAAGTTAAAGCATTATTTGGTTGTTTATTTGACAATGAACATATATCCTTTAGTATAAGGCATCTTACAGTAGTTAAACTCACCTAGTGACAATATTATTTTGTTGCATTAGAAATGTCAAACCATTCAAGGCAAATGTTTTTTCAGGCAATCTCGACATTTCGTATTAATATGTGCGAGTACCTGTGAATAATTTCAACAGATTTCAATATTTTAATTACCCGTATCTATGCAAGTATATTACAAATATATCACTGAATTCGTAATAAAATGTAGTTTTCAAAAATCGAAACATATACACAGTATTCCATTTAAAAAATTATAAGTTTGATTTGGTGTACTTTTATAAAGCGCCATGTATATTTATAGAGATCTTCATTAGAAAATGTATCAGATTTACTACCATCCTTTTTTTTAGAACGACTTTCTAATTCTAAAAATAACGGAGAAAAGTGGGATGGTAAAGTTAAGCGAATCACCCTGTACAAAAATTAAAAATTATCAATATCTCAATGTGTAAATTTAATATTTATTTCTTTTTTAGGGTAAAGGCGAAATGCAGACCTACTGGCTTGTAAGTGCCAAGTAGTACCCCAAGAAACAAAGTAAAATGTTTATAAAAGACGAATGTTTACATTACACTAATGTATAGACCATACACTGCAACTAATTTAACAGGATAAGTCACAATAAAATATTAAACTAGGAAAATTTTCGTTTGGTTTTCTTCGTTGGACAGTTGATTATTATTTAATCATCAAAGTTGTAACGATTCACTTTTTATCTGGCATCGTTACTGGTTTAAAAACACTTAGAAAGCCCACAGGTATCTAAATAATGACCGATAACCCTATCTATATTAAATACTTTAAGTTTTGGATTTCAGAAATTATTTAATGAAAAGTCGCCAACATTTAACTACCCTAAACTCCGTGCTACAGGGTATAAAAGCACGTTAAAAATTTAAACATCTAAAGGCGCAATATAGCTTTGTTAGTAAATTATGTGTCGCATTATTCTTGGAGGGGGTTAGAGAAAACAAAATATACGTTAAGAATATTCGAGAACTAAATATTGTTTATCTTGAAAATCTATTGACAATGTTAAAAGAACCTTGAAGGTACGAGTCCATTTTCAATGTTAAGGGGGAGTCGGGACTATATCTACAATTCAGTCTCAAAATTAACCTTGAAGGCCCTGAACTATAGGTCAGACCTCAACGCACCAGACGTTACCTCGCGGAGAGTCGCAGTTGGGCGGTTGCCGAGAAAACATCTTTTAATTACGGTGGCAACAAATTATCTTAAAAATGGGTGATAAATCCCTTTTCGCTGTCTATACTATCTAATAACAGCTGTCAGTGATTGTTTAAAGTCATTTAAGCGGTTTTTGATTTGAATAAACTACGTGTTTGGCAAAAAACCTGAGTTAAGTAGTGATCTTTTGTTCACGACCTGGTGCATTCCTCATGTTAATCAAAAAAAGCTTCTGATTATTACTGAATTTTGAGTCAATTGGCAATAAATTTCACTTTGGCCAATTTAAGTTTCAATTGCTGTAGAAAAATTTGCATCAAATCAATTCAGTATCGACATAGGGGACAAAATGTCTCAGCCAGTATTGTACCACTCATTCTCTCCAGCCTTCCCTCTCTTATTGTAGTTTGTGAGCTTGTGTCAGGCACTGATGGTTGATTACACTTAAAAAGCATCTTCAAACGGTCATCAGATAACTCCAGGTATCAGGATTTGGTGAGTCGATATAAACTTTATTTCTGCGAACCAGCAAATTTTTCATACAGCAATCTAATATTTGAACCTTTACAACTTGAACTTTCAAAATAACATAATCAATTTTGAATTTAAATAGTGTCAGGGAGGTGTCTGTAAGGACAATTGTAAATTTCCTGTTTAATCTTTAGAATTTTGTCAATATTGTGAATTTAAATACATAGTTCTTGAAATTGTAATTAGCAGATTTTGTTTGTAAAATATTTAACCTGTGCATTTTTTAATATCTTTTATTTTTCAATCATTAAAGTAGAAATTTCACATAAGAATATTTTTCTTAAATGGAGCCTCACTCAAAGGATTGGCCAGTTAAGTCATTGAAAAATCAACCGAATTGATTGACAAACGTCAAGTAATTTACATAATAATTTGTGTTTGCTTTTGAGTTGTAAAATACAGCATTTGACCTTTGATATACCTCAAGTAGGTAATGTCAATATTTTAGTAACATACAACCATATTATCTTATTATTTTGTCATATGCTAAGTGAAATGATAATTTCTTTTTCTTAAAGTTCTTGCTGTCTATTTGATTTTTATTTGTGTATGAGTTAATGTTTATTTGAGATTTACCAACCATGTTTATTTAATTTTGTTTGCAATCCCAAATTAATTTATATGAATAAATTTAATATTATTCTTACATTAAGATATATGTTTAATTGAAAAGTAATTCCTAACCAATAATTTACACATTCGACGGCGACACAATAAATGATTCTGATTACCGCTTACCGAGATATCTACAACTTAAAGTAACCAGGTTCTGATCAGGGGATCCAACAAATATGGGACTTCAGACAGAACAACTCAGAACGAAGTAAGTAGTAACCTTTATTTCTTAACATCTTCTGACCTCACCAGTGTTTCTCATCTGGCAAATAATAAAATCTGATAGATAGATACATTAGGTTAGTGTTTAACAGCTAATGGTGACCTCACTACCGACCCGATTTAGATCCACTTGTGGTCAATCTTTAGATAACAGCTTTTCCGCTTACTATATTCTATATATATATATATATATATATATATATATATATATATATATATATATATATATATATATATATATATATATATATATTGAAAGCTATAACGCTTTATTTGAAGGAGGTTAAAAAGTCCAGAGTCAATGTCCCCTTGTCGCCGCCACCATGACATTCTGGCACCAGCAATTCTGTTCAAGTGTTCATGGTAATGCAAGGAATGTATTTTCTAACCCTGGTTATGACGTCTTTTTATTATAAAAACACTTTGTACGTTTTTAACAAACATGTTATTATATAGACACATTAAAAAATGGACGAACAAGCTAAATTAGCACGAGAAGAAGCCAGAAAAAGAGATGAAGAAGCGAGAAAAAGAGGCGAAGAAGCGAAAGAAGAAATGAGAAAAGGAAATGAAGAAGCCAAAGAAGAAATGAGAAAAGAGATTAAGAAGTTAAAGAGTAAATGAGAAAGAGATGAAGAGGTCAGAAGAAGAGACGAAGAAGCCAAAGAAGAAATGAGAAAAAGAGATGAAGAGGTCAGAAAAAGAGACGAAGAGATGAACTGAGAAAAAGAGACGAAGAAGTCAAAGAGCAAATGAGAAAAAGAGATTAAGAGGCCAGAAAAAGAGACAAAGAATCCAGAGAAGAAATGAGAAAAAGAGATGAAGAAGCCAGAAGAAAATGTGACGAAACAAAGAAAATTCTGCAAGAACAAGCCAGCAGAATTGAGAATATTACTTCGTGTGTGGACGAACGTATGAAGCAGGTAAAAGACGACATCTTCCAACAACTAGAATGTCGAGTAAGGGGTATCAGCGACGATGTACATGATAAGCTGACGAGTATATAAGAAGAAGTTCAGCAGAAAATGCAAACACTATAAAAGAGGTGTGATACCCTAGCCAAGGGAAACATCAGAATCGAAGATAGCCCGGTCGTGAGAATTAAGGTCCCCACATCTGATGGTTCAGTCCCATTGGGTATTTATCTACACCAGTTCGAAGCCGCTGCTACAGCAAATGGTTGGGCCGAAAGAGAGAAAGCGACCTATTTAATAGTAGCTCTCAGAGGCGATGCCCTCAACGTGCCTCAAGGTATTCTCAGGGAAGAACCGTTGAGTTTTGACAGCATTAAACAGCAATTAGAGATGAGGTTTGGCGACCAGCATTTACAGCAGCTGTATCGATTGCAGTTGAAAAATCGTTGTCAGAAATCGGGCGAAAGTCTCCAACATCTCCACGCCGACGTTGTCAGGCTGACACGATTAGCCTACCCCATAGCTCCAATAGAGTTTTTAAATCAGCTGTCGCTGTAAACCTTCATTGACGGCATCAGAGATACCGACACACAACAGGCGCTGAGGATGGCGAGACACAAAAACTTGAACGATGCTTTGGCACATTCCTTGGTGTTTGAAGCAGTAAAGCAAGCGTCAGAAAGTCATGTTAAAGTTCGCAGTCTTCAAGTCCAAGAAGAAAATTAAACAGATCCATCCAAGATCATGCAGCTACTAGAGAAAATAGCAGAACAAATAAGGCCGACGTCTCATGGACACCCAATAAGAGCTCACCGTGCAAATGCCTTGCGCTGCTGGAACTGCGGCAAGGTGGGACATATAAGGGGCGAATGTTGGGCTCTAAGATCACGCGCAAAGGAGAAAGTGGAGTTAAGGCCGGTAACCATTTCTCACGTTAGCAATTCTGGCAGCGCTCTCATCGTAGACGGATACGTAAGCGGTAATAAGGCCCAAATGGTCGTCGACACAGGCGCACCTACGACGATTATTCGCCACGATATGGTTCCAAGATGGCGAGTAAGAGAGCCAGGCAGAGTGTACAGAGTAAATGCAGCCGGTGGTGATCAGATCCAGGTATTTGGCGAAACTGATGTCGAGCTGCAAATTGGGACATGGAAGGCAAAGCAGAGAGCCATAGTCGCCGCCATATCAGACCCGATTATAATTGGCTTAGACATACTTCAGGGTCAGTGCGCTAAACTTGATCTTGGTACTAACATCCTGACTATCGGCGGTTAAGAAATAATAATGTCGCCTGGCAGTAACCTGGTAGTGCGAAAAATCACCATAGATGAAAATAGCAACGCCTGTCGTGAAAGTGCCATTCCAGTGAAGAGAGCTGTGAGAGGAAGAGACGACCCAGTTACTCAACGAGAAGGAAGTATGAGAGAAATACAAGACGAAGGGTTCAAAGACCACATAAATGTGAAGCCAGCCCAGAAAAAGGCCAGTAAACACAGTTGTTGGAACAGAGCCGATGTCGAAAGGATGAATAGGGGCCGCCGAGATATTTGTGCAAGTAGAAACATCAGAACAACAGCAACTACACGGAAGAATCAGTACCACCTAATAACTTCGCTTGAAAGAAGCCTCGACATATTGACGAGAAGGAAAACCATCCACTCTGCTGTCGGAATGCATATACGAATAGAAAGCGACCGCATGAAGACCCACTATGACGTGCCACCTAACAATAACATCATTATAGAAAAAATTAGACAGCTCTGCCATAAATATAAAAGACACTGCACAATAAAATTTTTGTGGTGCAAAGGACACTCTAACTTAACTGGAAATGAATTGGTGGACAAAATTGCCAAAGAAGCATCAATTAAAACATCATCGCAAGAAATAGATATCCCGTTTACTGACTTCTACCCAGAAATTAGACAATATATAAGAGCTTTATGGGAAAAAGAATGGAAACTTTATGTCCAAAAATCAAGCAACAGATATAACTTGCTCTACCCACAATTGCCATCAGGAAATCAAATAAAAGAACTCAATTTCCCAAGAAAAATCTTAACCACGATAATTAGAATGAGATTTAACCACGGTAGATATAAATCTCATCTACACCGAATTGGCATCGAGAACTCTCCATTTTGCAACTGCGATTGAACGTCTATCTGCGACTTGGATCACTTAGTATTTTCATGTTGCAGATTGAATTCCCAACGAACTAACCTTATAAATTCTTTAAAAACAACAGTGAATATTAAATTCCCGGCAAATGTAACATACCTGCTAAGTTTTCATGATAAAAATGTATTCCTATTGTTGTATAGATTCTGTAGACAAATAGATTTAATATTATAATAGAACATCATGCATACATTTATAATAAAACTGTTGATTAGATTAAGGGTCCTACTGTCTTTCCTTTATGTGGATCCCTCGTCTCCGAGGTCCAGTCTGTCTGTCTGTGATGCCTTGAAGGGCCCCTAGGCGTTAAAGTGTCCCTGTTAATCCTTATATAAATTGAAAAAAAAGAAACAAAAAAAACAAATAAAACATAAAACAAAAAACAAACAAAAAAAACAAACAAAAAACAAAAACAAAAAAGCAGAAAAAACAAACAAAAAAAACAAAGAAAAAAACAAAAACAAAAAACAAAAAAAACAAAAAACAAATTAAAAAAAACAGCAAAAAAAAAACAAATACAAAAAAAGAAGAAAAAAAATTTCTTATTTATAATAAATATGTGTATATATGTAAGTATGTATATATGTGTGTATTTACAAACTTAGTGTAAAGGAAAATATTAAACTTTAATTATTTTAAAATATATACGTGCATTTGTGTGTAGGTATGCGTAATTAAGTGTGTACATGCTGAGATTGTATTTACGTTATTAAAAATAACAGACATAATAAAGGAAAAAATACAAATCTCAAACGAGAAGTTAAAAAATCTGTGGCTAATGACAATTCCGTCGAGGCCATACCATCTTTTTTACCACCACCACCACCACGTGCCACCTAATTCAGCTGGTTTTAAAGAAGAAGATCGGGTGTTGTTCTACAAGCCAGTACGACGCAAGCTACGGTCACCGAAACTACAGAAATTATGGGAAGGTCCTTATAAGGTGGTCAAAAGGATCAATGACGTTATCTATCGAATTCAGAGGAGCCCGAAGAGCAAGATGAAGGTGGTCCGTATGCACAGACTTACACCATACCAAGAAATGTCAGAATTCGACCGGGACAATCGAATATAAGAGGGGGGGGGGGGGGCAGTGTCACATTTGTCTATGAGAATTAAGTTTAGGAACTTTGTTACTTCTATGGTAGTGTGTTGGTAACAGCGAACACTCTAGAATGGTATTTCTGAAAGACACCAGAAGTGACAGGTGTAGAATAGTGTAGAAGGTCTAGAATCTCTATGGACAGTATAAATAGACGAGCGGTGCGCAGAATAAGTTAGTTCAGTATTGAATAAGGTGGTGTAAAGAAGTGATCATAGAGTATTAAGCAAGTCAACAGTAAGTGTTGGTCTATAGGAAGCGATCATAGAAGGCGATAGTGGAATATATAGTTCTATGGACATTTAATAATTGAGAAGAGATATAATTTAGTTGGAAAATAGTTGGTAATAATAAATTAGTAGTTTGGAAAGCGGTGTTTAGTTAGTAAACAAATCCAGAACCCCGTAGAATGTAACAATATTATAAGTGAAGCGGGGTTAGATATATTTAACACTTTTCTAGTAGATAAGACAAATAAGCAGGAAGATGTTATCGGTTGTTTTGATGAAACCAAAGACAAATATCACTATGGTAACATTACACTTTTATAATTTCTATCAAAAACCAGACCATTTACCCTTTTGTAATAGAACGTAAGAAGCAACCCGCTAGTTATGGATGTATCTGTATAATTACAAAAATCAATACACAGATGAAGGATCCAAGATAAATCAATTCTGGGTCTCTACGACAAGCAAGTACAACAAAGAATTATTAGGGAAATTGATATTACGCTATCAAAAGTGCAAGAATACTGCAGATCTATAGAATTGTGTACGCAACATCTGAGGCTTTTTACTCAGGTAGAAGAAGTTCATGCTGTAAGAAGTATCAAAAGAGCAGAAAATCTGGACCTGAACATATGGTAGGTAGATGAGCCGTGTACAATAAAACTTGCAATTTATCAGATACACAATTGCTTTCACAACCAGAATATCCAAGCTGTTGGTGACAAATATCGGACATCAGGGTATGGAAATAGCTTTAGAAGTCGAAATCAAGGCCATGGGAGCAGAACAGAGAGAAACCAGACAATGGAAGGGTCAAATGTTCTGATCGATGATTTTCAGTTGTAGTTTTTTGTAAGTGCAAGTGACTGTGATTTTGTGGCATATTTTGTCCAATTTAGTTGTATTCTATAAAGGTATAAGTACTGTTATGTAATGCAATTCCTTTAGTACCACACTGAAAGCCTGTAGGATCAATAGTCTAGCAAAATTTCAAGTTACTTCAGTGGGATAACCTCGAATATTCAGCACTGAAACTTTATGTTTGGCTATTAAATTGTCTGGCAACTCGAAGAACTGTATCTTTATTTATTTTATTTTTATCTTTTTAATCCTCTTTCAATTTTAATTGTTTTATTAATGTTTTATTCACAAACATTTCTTTGCATTTGTTATATTAATTAATCTGAATAAATGTGCAATACTCGAATTGTTGGATTATTAGGTACCTGAACGTTAGTTTACAGATGTATGTAGTCACTATAGAATGATGGTAACATACACAAGGGTGGGTGATAGAAGTTCAAATTCCAACATATATGGCGAGTTGGGCGTGCTTATACGAAAATATATACAAAGCCAGTTAAATGGAGAAAAAATTGTGAATTTTGAAGATAAATCAAATATTGAATAGCTTTGCATTTTTTAAATTTCTGTGTCATTCAAAACATCTACACAGGGTGTTTCGCATAAGAACCGACACAGAGCGGAGGCATGTAAGTATATCTAAAATATGGCGAATTAACGCAACTTACCCCTATACTAAGTTGCACCATTTAGAAGATATAGGCCTTCAAAGTGGAGTTCCCAATTTTGAAATCAATCAATATCTGCGTAATACTTTAACTTAGAGAAAAGAATTAGATACACATTCTGAGTATACCAAGAGCATTAATCGATGGTCAGTAGAGTTCAATTGAGACATTTAAAAGGGTTGATTAGGGATGATGTACCTTTAAAATATCAATTTTTTAACATTATGGCAGATTTAATAAATTAATATTTCATTTTATGAGGAATTTAACTTTAAAACTTTTATGACTTCTGTTATTTTCAAAAAACTTTGTTAGTTTCAAGAAAAACACGAATAACTAAAGAAACATTGTGCCGATGTTACTATAAATCATAGAAAATTCAATATTTGCCAATAAAACTATGTATACGTCAAATTTGACACTCATGGAAAAAGTGCGAATAAGTACAGGGCTTTCATTAATTCCCGAACCCCACGTGACCGGATTCTGTCTTTCTCTTAGTGGAATATGATTTTATGAGTTGGCAGTCAAAAAGTAACCAAAAAACCACTAGAGTAGGGACCCCCCCAAACTTACTAAATCAATTGACAATTGACAGTTCAGTCCATTGGCGCTCAATTCCCTTTTGACGGTTATTTTGTATGTGTATTGTGCATTTTCCAAGTTCGATCAGTGTTTACCTTCTTCAAATAATGTTCTATCTGTTGGACAATAAAAATAAACAGTTTTTATCAAAACTTAGCATTTTCATTGCGTTTTTACGTAAGTTAAAAGTGTAGGTATGTTAAGGTTATGTTGTTGACGATATTCGACATCGCATGGAACGAAGCCCTACCAAATCTATTCGTCGGTAATCTGCCCAAACAGGTACATATTTGTTACATGTTACACAATACACATTCCTAAAACCGTAAATTAGAAGTTTAAATAATTGGACCTCAGTTTGTTTACGTACATTACAAAATTTGATATCTATACAAAATAAAAGTAATATTTTATTGTTTTTAATTTATTTTTTTAACAATCAATAACAGTAAACCATACATAAATAGAATTGCTGTTAAAAATACTAAATAATAAATACATTTAAGACATTTACTGTTTCAACTTATTATAATTTTTATATTTTTTATAAAACCCCAAAGGAAATATGAGACAACACTGGCATCTTGGGGATTTCATTAATTTAGGTTGTACAACCGTGTATGCCGGGTTGCCTAACTTAAGCGGTCACGTGGGGTTCTGGAATTAATGAAAGCCCTGTATAATTTATTAGAAAACAAACAACCGAAATTTAAAAAAATGCTATCGATAAGTTATAGAAATTCTTCAAAATGATAATTTCATAGGCATTTATTGAAATTTTGATGATTTTAAGCTTTAAGTAACATTGATAAAATATGTCTTTAGTTATTCGGGTTTTTCTTGAGAACGACAAATGTCTTTTGAATAATAACAAGCGGAAAAAGTTTTAGAATTTACTTCCCCATAAAATGAAATAATAATTTTTTAAATCCGCGAACAGGTTAAAAAATTCTGTCAAATTTTATGGGTTCATCATCCTATTGAACCCTTTGAAATGCTTCAATTAAAATTTACTCACTATCGATGAATGTTCTTGGTACACCCAAAACGTGTACCATATTTGTTTTTTCTAAGTTGAAGTATTACTGAGAGATATTAATTTCGAAGGGCTGCAACTTAGTATAAGGGTACGTTGCATTAAATCACCATATGTTAGGTTCACCTACACGCCCATGCTGTCTGTCGGTTATTATGCAAAACACCTTGTATATCTTTAAAAAAAAGCAATGTTCCCATGAGTATATGTAAGAACATTTTGAGAAGATTCCTTGAATGTTCGTGGGACATTTTCAGAACATACTGGGAGCTCCTAAGAATATTATAAATAACATTCTGAGAACCTTATTACTATGACAGAATATGTCCCATTGTCATGTTCATAGAATGTTCTATGAATATATATTGTACCTTGTGAAAACGTTTTGGGGATGTTTCAATATTCGTTCGAAACATTCCTGGTATATTCTCAGAATGTGACTGTGCTGTCTGGGTTAGGGAAGATATGGGCCAGGGCAGACAATTTACAAAATTGTTAGTTGCTTGTACATAGTCTCTATTTTATAACATTTTGTGTTATTTGGAGCTGTCGTGACAATATACTACTTGGTTCCGTAACGAGATGGCGACTCCTGTCTTACATCTCACTATGTGCTGCGATGTTGGCTACCATACCATTCGCTGCAATTAGTATACCGTACTGATGAGCTCTAATTAGAGCAAAACCGGTCTACGATTCTGATTGTGGTGAGAATACGTCTAGCCTTACATTAATTATTAATATTATTAATAACTCCCATAAATATCAATTTTGGCATTATACCTACTTTCTATTTTCCGTTCTCTGTTATGATTTTTATTATTACTTACTGATATTTTCATTTAATTAAAAACACGTTAATATTCAATACATATCCTAAACAGTACATTACCATGATAGAAATTTGTATTATGGTACATTTTATTTTGTAATCTAATTTATTGTTAAATTTTTAGATCTGGCAACACAGCTTCACATTTATCGTGATGTGTCGTCAGTTGCGATATGTGCAGTTTGTATCACAGAACACTCCCTATAGAAGTTTCACCTAAATGGAGCTATCCTGGACTTTATTAGGGCTCTAGTTCGGACATCGCATATAGTAGATGTCGCTAGTAGTGCTACAATCCTACTGAACAAGCTGTTCAGTGCGCCATTTTATCATACATTCAAAATTCAAATGTTTTGAATGCAAAAAAGTTTTTGTTCGCTTCTAGTTCGTTCATTGTTTAATTATAATACAAGTTTGTTGCTTAACGTTTCTTTTAATTAAGTTTTACCTATATTAACTTTTAGTGGATACTTTACAGTGTTTTCATTGTTCGTCGGTTTTGTGTTTAAAGGTGCGTTTTTTGTGTGAATCAAAATATGATCGTTATCATAAGCTTTGTGTTTAAACAATCACGTAATTTCAATTCTATTTTCAGTTTTCTTATCAAAAAAGCAAGGTACTTTCATAGTTCAAGGTGTTTTGGTGAAACATAATTACAACTGTTTTAGTTTTCAGGCAAGTATTTAGAACGTTTTAGTAGTTCATAGGTTATAAGTAAATAACGTTTTCTTACAGAAGCTTTGTGGATATAAATATGATACCAACCAAGAAAACGATTTATTGTTAATTGTGTTCCGGGGTGCCTGGAATTATTTTGCAAAAGACATCGTTTTTCGTTGAAATCATCTGAAGACCATTTTGATGACTGGGTGAAAGCTGTACAAAACCCTAAGATGCTTGGTTTATATCCACAAGCCAGTTACGATAGATTTTATATTTGTGATCGTCATTTCGTTGATGAGGATAAAGTACCTGAAATGAGAAGAGGCCTGAAAAGAACTGCTGTTCCCATATTACATCTTCCTTTGAGTAAGTAGGTATTCATGTATTTTAAAGTGCAAATAAAAATTTCTATTTGTATTTATACAACATCTGAGAAGTAAACAATGGATCGGGTGGATTCGGAAGGCGACCAGAAAGCCTGATAGTGTACACTGTTTTCATATGAATATTACCAAGTGACATTTTAAATAAAGAAGGAAATTAAAGGGTGTACAAATAAATGACAATATGACGTCATTTATACATACCCTAAAAGAAGGAAAAACCAACCTTGCCATACATTGTGGTCATGTGACCATATATAATGTAATAGTGTACAAGCACCAGCCTGCTGTAATATACCTACCTATCGATAAGGAATAGCAATATATACTTCATCTTACTTTCAGAATTAAAATGGTTTTTAAATAAATGTAATAGTAATACTGTTCTAATAAAACACAAGTGTATTTTATCTTGTTTGATTTTCCATTAGTCATATCGATAGTAAAAACTGATGCTGCAAGTGTTAGAAGGTTCAAATTGCCAATTAATGTTTTCTATGATTGCAAAGCTTAAAACAGGCATATGTGTGTTATTAAAACATAACTTGTTTTGCTTTCACTATAAAAATCATTAAAAAAATTATTTGACTAATTTAACCTCTTTACTGGCACTGGTATAAAATTAAATAGAATTTATTTGGATTTGCTAAATGAAATGAAATCAAATTTCCCGCGTGTGACTAAAATTCATCACATCCGCCAGAGGCGCTGCAATATTGTTCAAAACGTCAGCATTGGCGTTTCCCTTTTATGGGGGGGTTCGGTTCTGTGGTTTGTATCCTATATTCATATTCAACGTTTACCTAACCTAATTGTCGCCATTTCCAACATCAGTTTTAAAAGTTGTCTGTTGTCTCAAGTAACATAATATCATAGTTCATAGTTAACCATGAGTGCGCTAGAAGAAATCCAGATGTCTAATTGCGACTGCAAACCAAATCATAAAATTGATTGCCTGTGCAAGGATGACATTTACCCAGATTGCTTTGATACTAAACAAGTGGTGGAGATTAAACAAGAAAAATTTGAAACTGAGGAGACTGAGCACCAGTGGAAAGAAAAACTTGGACATGACACAATCCACTCGCCTTTTACACTCCAAGTGCAGAAGACGGAAGCAGAGTGTTCAGAGGAATCAAAACACTACTTCAGAGGCGATGTGAACTACCAGATTTCTGAAGATTTTGAAGCTGTTAGAGGTGAACAAATAATTGATGTAAAAAGTGAAAATGTGTGTGTTAAAACTGAAGAAATGGATTTTAAAATTGAAAGTTTGGATTATGGCTGCACAGGTTTGGGTAATCATAACATTGTCCATATCGAAGATGGATCAGTGAAAATTGAAGAAGACATAGAATTAAAACACAGCGCTAAAATGTGTTTTAAGTGCAGCAAATGTGATTTTAGAACCTCCAGGAAAAGTACTTTATTACAACATACAAAAATAGCAGGACACACTGAAGAAAGACAAGCATTTAAATGTGATCTATGTGACTATAGTACTGGGCGTAAATATTACCTATCGCAACATATAATGGTGAAACACACCAAAGAAAGACAAGCCTTTAAATGTGATCTCTGTGACTATAGTACTGGGCGTAAATATTACCTATCGCAACACATAATGGTGAAACACACCAAAGACACGCCTTTTAAATGTGATCAGTGTGATTATAGTGTTACTCAAAAATATTTACTAACGCAACACATGATGGTAAAACACAGCAAAGAAACGCCTTTTAAATGTGATCAGTGTGATTTCGGTAGTGCCAGAAAGGGTTCTTTAAAACAACATATAACAGCAAGACACAGTGACAAAAAGCCTTTTAAGTGCAGCCAATGTGATTTTGGAACCACCAGGCCAAGTATTTTATCAAAACATACAAGAATAACAGGACACACTGAAGGAAAACGAGCCTTTAAATGTGATCAATGTGACTATAGTGTTGCTCGTAAATTTTACCTATCGCAACACATAATGGTAAAACACACCAAAGAAACGCCTTTTAAATGTGATCAGTGTGATTTCGCTACTGCCAGAAAGGATTGTTTAAAACAACATATAGTAGCAAGACACACTGACAAAAGGCCTTTTAAATGTGATCAATGTGGTTTTTCTACTGTTAAAAAGTTTACCTTAAAACAACATATAATGGCCAGACACACTAAACAAAGGCCATTTAAATGTAATCAATGTGATTATTGTACTGTTAAAAGGTTCACCTTAAGTCAACATATAATAGCCAAACACACTCAAGAAAGGCCATTTAAGTGTGACGAATGTGATTTTGGTACTGTTGCAAGGCATATCTTAACAAGACATATAAAAAGAACACACACACGCTCTTTTACATGTGATCAATGTGATTTCCATAGTGTTTCATGGTCTCGGTTATCAAGACATATAAGAGCACTGCACCCTAAAGATATGCCTTTTAAATGTGACCATTGTAACTTTTGTTCCTTTGGGAGGTCTGCGTTAATGCACCACATAAGGAAGAAGCACCCCGGAGAAAATCTTTTAAATATGAATAGTGTTACTTTAGTACAGCCTTTAATGATTATTTATCAAAACATGTAATGGTAAAAGGTAATCCTCAAGATTGATACTCTAAGATTTTGCGCACATTTGGGCGTGTCCTGAAGTTCTGTTTGGCTATTTGAAATTTCGGTAAATATTTACTTGAGCTCGTCCAAACAGTAAAGTCGCTGCACCCGAGAATTTCGTTATGCACTGTAGCCACATCATATAATTTAGCAAGTAAAATGGAAAATTTTAAAATATACCTATATTGACGCGCAAGTGTGTTACGGTAATGGATACGAATACAATCATTACATGTGCGTTATGGTAGGGAGTATGATATAATTTAGCAAGTGAAACGGAAAAAAGTTTGGACGCAACAAATGCGTGAATTTTCATAAAAATGATTTTAATAGTAGCCAATATGTGTGTTTTTTTTTTACTAAAGCAGGCTTCAAATTTGGTTACCAGTATAACCTATATAGTAGTAGAAACAATGTGGCATGTTTCATCAAAATAACTTTATTGTTTGAAAATGTACAAACATTTCCGAAAGTAACCTTGGTGTTCCCGAAAAATCTAGTTTCTTGGTCAACCTTATAGGTTAATAGGAAATTGAGCTATTAAAATTTGAAGCATTTAAAGAAAATTCGCTACCATAACACACTTGCTGTGTCCCGAATTTCTTTTCTTGCAAACATGCATTATATTTCGATGGAAATTGTGATTGTAGAAATATTTTTTAAGACATATCTCAAGACACCCTATAATTAATGTATATAATTATCTTGTATAATAACGGATATATTGAGCTTTATTAATTTTTTACGAAAATTCGAGAAAAATTATGTACCATTAAACCATAAACTCTATAGCTAATACTACTGCCAAAGCATCAGAGAAAGGGTCCATTTAAAATGAATTTTCTTGAAATATTTTAGTAAAATGAAGGACAATGACGGTTGAAGCTAAGACTTCACGCTTTGTAAAACACTTCTTGAGACATTTTCTTTCCATAACTCGTATTAGTGTCAGGTTCTTTGTCTAAATGTTGCCAATTTTGACATTTTAAATCGGGACTGACGTTTTGAGGAAAACGCCAATTTATGTTTCTTTAAATCCCTATAGCTTTTTTGTCTTTCAACCTACAGAGCTTAATTTTGGTAGGTATTTTTTTGAGTTATCTGTGTGATACATACATACATATATATATATATATATATATATATATATATATATATATATATATATATATATATATATATATATATATATATATATATATATATATATATATATATATATAAATTGCAACTGCCCCCGGATGTGTTCTAGGGGCCTGATTAGCGATCATTTGAAGAAATTTTGTCAAAATTCAAAAGTCAGGATTTCCTCATTGCTGAATTTTTTAAAGAAAATTCACTAAGCAAAAAATATGGTAAATTTGCAGATTAGCTCCCAAACGCTTTTCAAAAAACTGTTTTCAGTAACCAGTCTAGCACCGACACCACCCCACCCCTCCCCCGATGTACCAACCACAAGATAAATTTCTGGTTCACACCCCCCAAGGAAGTTACAGGGCCAGGAGTGAATAGGGGTGCTGGGCGGGGTGTGTAGTAAAAAGGAAATATGAGCAGAGAATGCGAAGAAAACGGGCTTGAAAGCTGTCTTTTTCACATCTTGAAGCCATATCCCTCTTAAACCCTTCCTACCCCGGACAGCACCCCTATTCACCCCAGGTGCCGTAAATTCTTTGGCGGGTATGAACAAGGCGTTTTTCTTGTGGTTTATGCAACAAGGGTGGTTGTATGCACGCGAGAGGGGAAGGAAAATCCCCACGAAGCACAACCCCCCACCCCCACCCCTGCAAAAAGTTGAGCGGGGGTGTCTGCTTCATCATAGGCATTTTCCTTCCCCTCTCGTGTGCATACAGCCCCCTCATTGCATAAACCACAAGAAACATTTATTGTTCATACCCCCCAAGGAAGTTAAGGCACCTGGGACGAATAGGGGTTCTGTGTGGGGTAGGTAGGGTTTAATGGGGATATGGCTTCAAACAGACAGCTTTCAAGCAGTTTTCTTCGCATTTTCTGCTCATATTTCCTTTTTTACTACCTACCCCGCCGAGCACCCCTATTCACTCCTAGTTCCGTAACGTCTTTAGGGGGTACGAACAAGAAATTTGTCTTGTGGTTTGTGCATCCAGGGGGGGGGGGGCGTCCTGGTAATGTTTTTGAAAACAATTTTTTGAAAAGCGTTCGGGAGCTAATCTGCAAATTGACCAAAAATGTACCTATATTGACGCAGCAAGTCAGTTAGGGTAGATAGTATAGTAGAATTTATCAAATACAGAAAATTAAAAAAATTGGTATGTATTGCGTCAATATAGGTAACGTCAATGACGTCCTTGATGCGTGCATATTTTTGTCATGAATTCTCTGATCTTTTAAATTGTTTCTACTCCGAGAAGGATGTGGCAACAGCACGTAAATTCTAATGATGAAACTGTAGTGCGTGAGGAGTTTGCTGTTTGGACGGGCTCAAGTAAAGGATTACCGAAATTTCATACCGTGTTGCCACTTCCTATTCCAGAATCATTTAAATTAAACGAGTTGAAAAAGTTAAACGAAATAAATATTCAGTTTATATATATATATATATATATATATATATATATATATATATATATATATATATATATATATATATATATATATAATATAATTTTGATGCTTAAAGATTCCTTAAGCTCGGAACATCTGCTGAAAGTCTATTACGCGGCTGTCGATTCACATCTGAGTTACGGTATTATCTGGGGCCAATCTTCGGACTGCCATAGAATATTTGTGCTACAGAAACGAATCCTGAGATTAATATACAATCTACCTTATGGGCACCCTTGTGACATTTTCAAGAAAAATAACATTATGACGTTAACATCAGTTTATTTGTTCCATCTGTTAACTTACATTCATAAAAACAAGAGAAAATTTGTTATCAACTCGGATTTTCATAAGCACAACACTCGTGAAAAAAATATTTTCACCTGAATAAATGTCACCATTCTTTTTTTAAGAAGTCGCCATGTTATGCGGGCTGCTTTTTGTATAACCAGCTGCCTTGTTCTCTGAAGGACACAAATTGTACAAAAATATTTAGAAAGCAACTGAAGGTTGCCTTAGTTTTTATAGTTTGAGTGAATTTTGTGAAGCTGTACTGTGAACGTATCTTTTTTGTTGTGATGTAAAGCTCGTTAGATTTTAGATTTTTGGGCACGTACCCTTGTGATACGTTCTTTATCTTTTTATCTTGTAAGTTTTTGACTTGTCCGATTTACAATAATTGTAACTAAAGGACCAAATAAATATTATTATTATTATTATTATATAATTAATGCAAATGAATAATACAATGAGTAAATCCAATAAATATTTATTTTTTATTCAGTAAGAGAAATACCTTAATATAATTATAATTATAATTATGACCAAATTACAACTTGGTTAGGTTGTTTGGACTCGAGTGCTGGTTAACATGCCTTAATTTGTTGCTTGGGTACTAAGGTGAAACTGCTCCCTGGCGTTGGTGATTGGTCACAGACCAACATGGAAGAGATAAAATACAAATACATTACAATAATATAAACATATGGTCACAATTTTTTTTCACAATAAACTTATTTCCTTCATAATAAATAATTTTTGACAATGTGGTATCAAGTATTGTATCGAACTTTGTTTTTTTTTTTAGGTCTGTGTCTTTTTGATACTATGGAAAATCAGGATGACAGGGAGCAGTTTCTTCATTACCACACCATTAACTTTACCGAACCCCTTCTCCTATGTGTGAAGTGGACTGATATTTAATGTGCCTAATATTGCTTGGTAAACGGGATCGATAACTTTACATTCCCTCCTAACTTCCAAGTGCGGAACATGAGGAGGCTTTTATATATCTGACAGCATTTTATATGTCGCCTTTTCTTTCATAATATTACTTCGCTAACCAATACTCAATTGTAACCTCACTTGAGGCCTGTCCTGTGCAAGATTTCCACTGATAAAATGTAGTAACCTCTGGAGATAAAATGGTACAGTACATTACTTCCTAAATTCCATATTAGATGATCTTGTACTTCTAATAGAGCAGCAGCTATATGGCGGCGCAGTGGCAATAGTGTGCTTCTGAAGCCAAGGGTTGCAGCTTCAAATCCTAATAAAAACCAGTACACACTGTTGAATTAACACAAATCGAACTTGTGGCATTGTCTTTGAGTAAGTTTAATGTTACTCGGTGGCGGACGTATTGACACCCTTCCCGTGTACTATGCGATGTGGGACACGTTAAGTATCCCTATCCTCCTTATAGAATGGAAGGGATTCGGCTAAATGTACGAAATGGTTAGGTGGAATTGCTGGTGTCGTTGATTGGCCATAGTCATGGAAACAGGCCGACACTACAACCAAAATACAAACAATATTGGTGTGTGTGTGTTTGTGTTCTTTAACGTCGGTCTATTTCCGCGACTATGGCCCATCACCGACGGCAGCGAGCAGTTTCACCTCACTATCCTGGAAATTTTGCCGCACCCTGTCTTTCTGTAAGGAGGGTTGGGATCTTTAACGTGCCCAACATCGCATTGACACGGGAACGACGATTTTACGGCCCCTCCGAAGGGCGGAACATGCAGACATTCAACTTGCGCAAATACAATGCCAGAACCTCGTTTGATGTTAATGTTACAGAATGTACTGAAAAAGTGAAAGGATAGCCTCGGCGTTGAACCCAGTACCCTTCAGTTCAGAGGCACACGTTCTTACCATTGAACCATCGAGGCTTTTTATAGAATAATAGTAATAATCTCCTAATTTTTCAGTCCAGTTTATATTATATATTAATTATTAAGGGTTATGCTTCATGAAACAGTATTATTTTATTATTTATTGGATTCACTAATTTTATTATTCAATGACATTAATTCTATATATTAACTGAAATATTTATTTTATTTAATTGTTTTAACTGATTTAATATAATTGATACTGGAATTGGATGTAGCAACGCTGTGTGAAATTCAGCGATGCTTTGGAACACGTGCCAATATTCGTGCAGCCTTAGATTATCAATCGTGAGAATTACCTGGTGAAATATACCGAAGTATTTCATAGGATCCTTTGGAACAAGATAAAAATACTTCCAGTTGTTGCACCACCTGTAGAAATTACAGAACTGTTGACCATCTGGTTCCAATATGATGGTTGTGCAGCACATAATGTTCGTGAAGTACAGGAGTTCTGGAATATTACTTTTTCTGGCAACTGGATAGGGCTTGACTGGAACACTATAGTGGCTACTGCACACACCAGATCGTTCACCAAACAATCTCTACCTTTGGGGTTATTTGAAACAACAGTTGTATAAGAATGTGCTAACTTAAGACAGTGTGGAATATTTGAAAGCCCAAATTCGAACAAAATGTGCCCAAATTTCTGCATATGAATTGGAAAATGTAAGGTGAGAATTTTACAATCTGCAAGAACGTTGTTTAGCTATGAGCACTTGTTATACTTACACCCAAATGTTTAAAGATCTACTAGATCATTTGTTTTGATTATATTGATTATGTATTATATTATAAGAGAACTGTTGTTATTGTTTAGTTATTAAAGACTTACTAAATATTGTTTTGCTTATTATGCTTCCAAGTGACCAGTTATTTTAAATATGAAATCTTTATAATATTTCATATTGTATTAACTTGTAACCCTCTACTTCTGAAGGGTGGAGTGGTCAGTCGTAAAAATATCGAAGATTTTAGGGTAAAGCTCCTAAGTAGCTGAGAAATTTGACATGGACCATCCTGTGAAAGCAGGATGCCTAGGTAGACTAGTGGAGATGGATATTGTCCAGGGATCGGATAAGCTTACAGGGGATCCTTACTGTAGATAAGCATGAAACATATATAAAATACTGTTACGTTCTACGGGGTTCTGGATTTGTTTACTAACAAAACACAGCTTTCCAAACTACTAATTTATTATTACCAACTATTTTCCAACACCAGTGTCAACTAAAATATATCTTCTCTATTATTAAATGTCCAAAGAACTATATTCCACTTAGTGATGGGTTGTTATTTAACAGTCTGTTATATTTTAACTGTTGTCGAGCCGCAGCAGTAACAACCTGTTATGGATATATACAAATAACAGGTACAGTGGAGGGGATGCTGTTGCGCAGTGAGTCGTATCTGTTTCTGTTGTCGTTTCTGTTGCACTGCTACGATGAAGCAGCTTCTGTTTTCATCCGCAACTTTTATAACAGGATGAATGGACATGAGACTGGGAATAGGGTATAGAGCGGACTTTACTTCATAACATAATACTGTTTTCATCCGCAACTGTTATAACAGGATGAATGGACATGAGACTGGGAATGGGGTATAGAGTATAGAGCGGACTTTACTTCATAACATACTACTTTATATTAGTGTGCTCGCAGCTTTGGGAACGTAGGGTCGTCGGTACAATGCAACTCTTAAATTTTGACAGGTTGATTCACACAAGACACACATATATTTACAATTTATAAACAAACACAAAATATGAAAAATGTAAATAAAAAGGCTGTATATGTAGCAAGTGAAAATTATTAACAATGAACTATATCACTGTAAAAATAAAATCAGGTCACCGCCTATATAAAAAAATAATCACATAGGCGTTGACGCAAACTCAATCTTCATTAGATAACTCGATATGCTGATGGCATTTTTGTTTTAAGAAAAAACTGATATGTATACAAACGTACAGTTATGCTTTAACGTGAGTCCTTAGGTATTATATTATATTAGGTCGTTTTTTGCTCATTCTTCTTTGCCTTATGTAACTAATAAATCAATATTCCTTTTTACTTTTCACTTTGGAAATCTAAGAAATAGGTCCGATTTTAAAAATCTTTTTTTTATTACTACTGCAAAATAAAAAATCCCTGAAACTTAAAAAATCTCAGAAACAGTACCAATTTTAATGAAATTATAAAAATATTCCCTGTACCCGGTATAGTTGAAACCAAACACACTTCGCCCTATAGGTAGAGAGAAAAAAATTAGTTTTAATTTTTTTTAAATTATTTATTTTATTTTTTGCTTACAATAATTCATTTATTTCATATAGCTCTCATTTTCAAGGAAAAGATGGCTATAGAGGTTTTCAAGCTCAATGTTTAACTAATACTTAATTAGTTAAGAAAATTCGAAAGAAATTCTGCATTGTTGAGTTTTTTACCAAATTATTATTAGTGATGAATACCCAAAAAAACCTCCATCATTTTTTTAATAAAAAAGCTATTAATTGTTTTAAACATAATACAAGAATATTTTTTATTTTAAACATTACCCAACTACACCACCGGACGGGTTCAGCTACTGTTACTACGTCTACGTGGAATTCTTAATAATTCATAGTTCCTACTGTTATTTTCAACCTGTTATATTTAACTGTTATTTCTAAATAACAGTAACAGGTGCGACCTGTTAAAGCAATATAACAGTTTTTCCCATCACTAATTCCACTATCGCCTTCTATGATCGCTCCTATAGACCACCACTTACTGTTAACTCGCTTAATACTCTATGATCACTTTTCTACACCACCTTATTCAAAACTGAACTAACTTACTCTGCGCATTGCTCGTCTATTTATACTGTCTATAAAGATTCTAGATCTTCTACACCTGTCACTTCTGGTCTCTTCCAGAAACATCGTTCCAGAGTGTTCGCTGTTACCAACGCACTACCATAGAAGTAACAAAGTTCCTAAACTTAATTCTCATAGACAAATGTGACGCTGCCCCCCTCTTATATTCGATCGTCCCGGTCGAATTCTGACATTTTTTGGTATGGTGTAAGTCTGTGCATATGGACCATCTTCATCTTGCTCTTCGGGCTCCTATGGATGCGATAGACAACGCTATTGATCCTTTTGACCACCTTATTCAGACCTTCCCATATTTTCTGTAGTTAAGGTGACCGTCGCTTGCGTCGTACTGGCTTGTAGAACAACACCCGATCTTCTTTAAAACCAGCTGAATTAGGTGACACGTCATAACGGGTTTTCATGCGGTCGCTTCCTATTCGAATATGCATTCCAACAGTAGAGTGGATGGTTTTCCTTCTCGTCAATATGTCGGGGCTTCCTTCAAGCGAAGTTCTTAGGTGGTACTGGTTCTTCCGTGTAGTTGCTGTTCTGATGTTTCTACTTGCACAAATATCTCGGCGGGCCCTATTCATCCTTTCGACATCGGCTATGTCCCAACAAATGTGTTTACTGGCCTCTTTCTGAGTTGGCTTCACATTTCTTTGCACCATTCGTCTTGTATTTCTCTCATACGTGTTCATGAGACGTCGACCATATTTGTTCTGCTATTTTCTCTAGTAGCTGCATGATCTTGGATCACTCTGTTTTATTTTCTTCTTGGACTTGGAGACTGCGAACGTTCACATGACTTTCCGATGCTTGCTTTACCACTTCAAACTCCAAGGCATGTGCCAAAGCATCGTTCAAGTTTTATGTCTTGCCATCCTCAGCGCCTGCTGCGTATCGGTATCTCTAATGACGTCAATGAAGGTTTGCACCCACAGCTGGTTTAAAAACTCCATCGGAGCTATGGGGTAGGTTAATCGCGTCAGTTTGACAACGTCGGCGTGGAGATGTTGGAGACTTTCGCCCGGTTTCTGACAACTATTTTTCAACTGCAATCGATACAACTGTTGTAAATACTGATCGCCAAACCTAATTTCTAGTTGATATCTAATGCTGTCAAAACTAAGCGGTTCTTCCCTGGGAATACCTTGAAGCACATCTAGAGCATCTCCTCTAAGAGCTATAATTAACGAAGTCGCTTTCTCTCTATCGCACCAACTATTTGCTATAGCAGCGGCTTCGAACTGGCGTAGATAAATACCCCATGGGACTGAACCATCAAATGTGGGAACCTTAATTCTTGCGACCGGGCAATCTTCGAGCCTGATGTTTCCTTTGGCTAGGATTTCACACTTCTTTTCTAGTGAATGCACTTTCTGTTGTACTTCCGTCAACTTGTCATGTACATCGTCGCTGATACCCCTTACTCTGCTTTCGACTTGCTGAAAGATGTCATCTTTTACCTGCTTCATACGTTCGTCGACACATAAAATAATATTCTCAATTCTGCTGGCCTGTTCTTGTAGAATTTTCTTTGTTTCTTCATCTCATTTTCTCATTTCTTCTTTGGCTTCTTCGTCTCTACTTCTGGCATCTTCATCTCTTTTCTCATTTGTTCTTTGACTTCTTCGTCTCCTTTTCTCAGTTCCTCTCTTATTTCTTCATCTCTTTTTCTCATTTCTTCTTTAGCTTCTTCGTCTATTTTTCTAGCTTGTTCATCTCTCTTTCTGGCTTCTTCATCTCTTTTTCTCATTTCCTGTCTTGTCTCTTTTTCTCATTTTTTCTTTGGCTTCTTCATCTCTTTTTCTCATTTCTTCATCTCTTTTTCTGGCTTCTTTCATTTCTTTAATGAATTCCAATAGCTGGGCGTCCATTTTGGCTGTTGCGCTACGTGCCTTAGGCATAGACGTACTTAAAGCTGGTAAACAGTTTCAGCGAATATTCTGGAAAATATCTCTGCTAGCAGCTTGAAAATCCCACTTCTGACACCAGTTGTTACGTTCTACGGGGTTCTGGATTTTTTAGTAACAAAACGCAGCTTTCCAAACTACTAATTTATTATTACCAACTATTTTCCAACACCAGTGTCAACTAAAATATATCTCTTCTCTATTATTAAATGTCCATAGAACTATATTCGACTATCGCCTTCTATAATCGCTTCCTATAGACCAACACTTACTGTTAACTCGCCTAATACTCTATGATCACCAGCTTATTCAAAACTGAACTAACTTACTCTGCGCACCGCTCGTCTATTTATACTGTCTATAGAGATTCTAGATCTTCTACGCTATTCTACACCTGTCACTTCTGGTCTCTTCCAGAAACATCGTTCCAGAGTGTTCGCTGTTACCAGCACACTACCATAGAAGTAACAAAGTTCCTATACTTAATTCTCATAGACAAATGTGACAATACATATTTGTTTAATAATAAAAATATGTACAGGTGAAATTTATATTTGTGGGCTGCAAACAACAGTCAAGTCAATATATAGTTCAAGGTCCTCACCCGGGTCGATAGACAAAATAAGGTATGAAAAATAAAACCGAGTGTGTTACCCCTGAGTGTTAGTTTTAGCCAAGCATGACGATTTAGATCGTGGAATTACTCTTGTTCTAACGGGGGAGTGGGTATGTTATTGTCACAGAAATGTCGATAACCTACAATATCCCGTCTCCCTGGCCGCTCATGTGTTCGTATTGGGGCATACGGTATCATAGACTATTTATAGGCCTGCAAAACCCAAGTATGTCCACCTAATAGGTTTCTAATAGAGTACTATAACTTGGAAGCTTGAAGTTGCGATCTCCGACCCCTCATCGGCGCTGGCCATGCATCGTATTCATACAGGACACAAAATAGACTTCGATAGTGCCAAAACAATAGCATCGGTTTACAACTTCAAAACGAGAATTATCCGCGAAGCAATCGAAATTGAAGAACATTCCGATTTTTAGAAAGCCTGGACGCAGCAAGTGCGTTATGGTAGTGAATTTTCATAGAAATGATTGGCACAAAATATTTTATTATAACTTTTTTTCTTGTAATATAGAAATCTAAATTTTGGCGTATAGTTTACATTTTATATCGTAAATGTACCTACCAAATTTGGTTATCATAGATTTTTTATTTTTTGAGATAAATTTTTTTTTAGAATGAAAACTCAAAATTTTCTCGGAAAACCTCGTCCGATTTTCTCACCCCTAATGAGCTAGATAATTGTTATTAGATGAAACTCACTTTATAAGCAAAGAAGAAGAATAACCATAGCATAAATTATATGCTGTGAACTTAGATTAGGTAGTAAACAAAGAGGTTGACATATACAACCTCTTTGGTAGTAAAGTATTAAGATCTTGATCTTATTCTTATTACTTTACCTAATCTAAGGCTGTGAATGTGACAATGACGTATAGATATGTCATTGAAATGTGAAGTAAGAAATGAAATAACCTCAACTTCCAAACTGAATAAATAATTATAGCACAGTAGCACAACCAGGGTTGCAATTTTCGACACAATTGTGCGAAAACCAGCACAATTTCCTCTTTGCAGCACAATCAGCCCAATGCAATAAGAAATCAACCCATTTTTATTAACTGTAACATATCATATTAATTTAGCTTATAGAGTTGTTTACACCTTACACCATTAGTTGTATTTTAAAATTTGCTGGAGTCTTCAACGTACATCCAAAAAAACAAGGTAAACAGGGATGCAAATCAAATAATTTATATTTACTGCCCTTGGCCTTCTGTCTAGCAGGCACTTGTCAAGTCATTGCACGTCATTACGTAATGTCACATGTCATACGTCATCGTTCGATTTGTAGTTTGTATTTCAAATTTTCTAGTTTTATAATTTATTTTTATTTTATTTATTATTGTGACGCAACACGCAAGTTCAGTCAACAAGGCAAATAAAAGCATAATTTGTGCTAAAAAAAATTCAGTGTTGTTGCCAATAATATAATAATGCTTATATTGCTGCTAAGTGCGATGAAATTGCTATAAAGCTAGGTTATGAATGTCATCTAAGTACAATTTTTAATAATCTAAATAAAAAATATATTTATTATAAAGTTTAGCCAAAAGCTTCGTTTATTATTTTTTTCTTTCAAATTAACGCTAGCAATGACAATTTTGAAACGCTATATGTACTTACTTCATTAATGAATAGAAATGATTCAAAGTTGCCGCGCTAAATTGAATCAAATGCATCATACCATAGACAAGAAAAACATATATCTATGGATCATACCCTTCGAATATTGTGCCTGTCCTGATTTAGTAGTAATGCTTTGGCGTCAAATTTAAAATTACAGTAGCCTGCACAAATCGACCCTCTATCGGCACAATTTTAAGTTAGATATCAGCACAACGAAAATTTTTAATATTGCAACCCTGAGCACAACATAACACTGTGATAATTGCATGGTGTATTATAGGTATAGGAATTGTCGCTATTTTCAAACACTAGTTTTAAAAGTCCTTGTGTTTTACATAATATCGAAGTTAACTATCAATGCGCTAGAAGAAACCAAGATGTGTGATTGCGACTGCAAACCAAATCATATAATTAATTGCCAGTACAAGAATGACATTTACCCACATTGTGTTGATACTAAACAAGGGGTGGTGATTAAACAAGAAAAATGTGAAGCTGACAAGACTGAGCACCAGTGGAGAGAAGAACTTCGACATGACACAGTCCAAATGCAGAAGACGGACGCAGAGTGTTCAGAGGAATCAAAAGATGACTTCAAAGGCGATGTGAGCTACCAAATAAATGAAGGTTTTGAAGCTGTTACTGGTGAACAAATAATTGATCTAAAAAGTGAAAATCTGTGTGTTGAAAATGAACAAATTCTAGATTTTAAAATTGAAACATTGGATTATGGTTGCACAGGTCTCAATAATCATAACACTGTCCAGATCAAGGATGGATCAGTGAACATGGAAGAAGACATAGAATTAAAACAGAGCGCAAAAAAGTGTTTTTAAGTGCAACAAATGTGATTATAAAACCGCCAGGAAAAGTACTTTATCACAACATATAACAACAGCAAGACACACTGAAGGAAGAAAACCATTTAAATGTCACCTGTGTGACTATAGTACTGGGCGTAAATATTACCTATTGCAACACAGAATGGTAAAACACACCAACAAAACGCCTTTTAAATGTGATCAATGTGATTATGGTTCTATCAGAAAGTATTCTTTAACACAACATATATTATCAAGACACACTGAAGAAAAACGTTTTAAATGCAATCAATGTGATTATCCTACTGTTAAAAAGTCTGCCTTAACACAACATATAATGGCCAGACACAGCAAAGAAAAGTCCTTTAAGTGTGACCAATGTGATTTTTGTGCCGTTGCATGGCATATCTTAAAAAGACATCTAAGAGCAAAACACACCGAGGAAAGGCCGTTTATGTGTGATCGATGTGGTTTTCATACTGATACATGGTCTCTGTTATCACAGCATATAATGGCAGAGCACACTAAAGAAATGCCCTTTAAATGCGACCAATGTAACTATTGTTCCTTTGGAAGGTCTGCGTTAACAAATCACATAAGGAAAAAGCACCCTAAAGAGAATCTTTCAAATATGAATAGTGTTATTTTAGTACAGCCTTTAATAATTATTTATCACAACATATAATGGTAAAATATACTGAAGCATTTCATGGAATAGTTTTAAACAGGATAAAAATATTTCAAGTTATTACAAGGCAAAGTAGAAGCAGCACTTGTAGAAATTGCAGAAATGCAGAGCCTCTGGTTCCAATATGATGGTTGTCCAGCACATAATGTTCATGAAGTATGTGAGTTCTGGGATATTACTTTTTCAGGCAACTGAATAGGGCTCGATTGTTCACCAAACAATTTCTACCTTTGGGGTTATTTGAAACAACAGTTGTATAAGAATATGCTAACTTATGACAGTGTGGAAGCCCAAATTCAAACAAAATGTGACCAAATTTCTGCATATGAATTGGCAAATGTAAGGTGAGAATTTTATAATCTGTGACAATATTGTCTTGCTATGAGCACCAGTGGCACCTTTTTTTTTTTTTTATGTCAACAACACACCACGAGGGCTTACAGCCTAAATACTATCGTACCGTGGGTGTTGACAAGGAGGAAAGAGGCAGCTTGTTAATTCTGGACTTGAAGGTTTGGAGGTTCGGAGGAGAAGGAAAAACATGTGCCGGCAAGGAATTCCACAACTTGGAAGTCCTCGGGACAAAAGAGCGGGCATAACAAGATGTTCTATGTCTGGTGACCTTGACGTTAAAAGGGTGCATTCGCTCTGTTCCCCTGGTAGATCTGCTGGGGGCAGCAGGTGGGGGAATTATGGAGGAAAGCTCCTCTGAGCAGTGCCCGTGCAGATATCTATAAAAGAGAGAGAGGTCACCAACGGCACGTCGGTGGGCAAGGGATGGAAGCCTTTGGGTGAGGGTAGGATCACCGATGAGACGTATAGCTCTCTTTTGAATGGAGTCCAGGATAGCGAGTGTAGAAGCGGCAGCTGCACCCCAGATGTGGGAGCAGTATTCGAGGTTTGGCCTTATTTGTGAAGTGTATAAGGTATAGAGATTAGTTGGTGAAAAGAATTTGCGAGCCCGGAAGAGGAAACCCAATTTCTTAGCAGCCGCTTCTGCAATTGATGTAACATGTTGGTGCCAATTAAGATTTCGATCCACAGTAATGCCAACAAGAGAAAGGACTCATTACTTTGGATAACTTGGTTGTTCATTGTGATGGGTCTAGGGCTGCTGTATCTCTTGTGAGAAAGAAAGCAAGACTTAGTTTTGGTGGGGTTGAATTGTACAAGATTTCTACTTCCCCAGTCTAATATTTTTTGGAGGTCTACGGAGACAGAACCCTCCATGAGTCTGCGATCCTCATCTAATTGGGCTAAAGAGACAGGCTTAGAATATTGTATGTTTGAGTGGAGGGTGCTATCGTCCGCGTAACTGTGAACTGGGTTGGATGTGCTAGAGAGGAGGTCATTGATGTGGAGAAGAAACAAAGTAGGGGCTAAAGCTGAACCTTGAGGAACTCCTGCATTAATTGGATACAGTTTAGAGGAATGGCCATCCACAACAACAGATATGCTCCTGTTGGAGAGGAAATTTGCTGTCCAGGTACAAAGTTTTGGTGGTAGGCCATAGGCCGGAAGTTTATTAAGCAGCGCTGCGTGCCAGACCTGGTCGAATGCTTTGGATATGTCTAGAGCAACAATCTGGGATTCACCGTGTTGTTCCATAGACTTGTTCCAAGAATGGGTGACAAAGGAAAGGAGGTCGGCAGTCGATCTGCGCTGACGGAATCCATACTGCCTGTCGTGGATTAGACTGTGTTTTTCAAGGAATTTTAGTAGTTCGGTGTTTATATACTTTTCCATCACTTTAGAGATGACTGAAAGGAGAGAAATAGGCCTGTAGTTGCTAGGAAGCGCTTTGGATCCTTTCTTGGGGATGGGTTGTACTCGAGCAGTTTTCCAGTTACTAGGGAATATGCCTTTATTGTAAGATATCTGAAACAGACGAGTCAGGACAGGAGCAAGTTCTGGTGCGCATTTTTTGAGAACAATTGCTGGGATCTCGTCAAGGCCAGAGGCTTTCCTGGTATTAAGAGAAGAGAGCATCTTTCGTACCTTTTTAGTTTGGAAAATGATATCAGTCATTTTATGCCGACATTGGGGACTGTTGGTGGTTGAACATTTGGAGGTGGGTTGAGAGTAGAATTTCCGGCGAACAACGAAGCAAAAAGTTCAGCCTTGCCCAGGGCGGTAGAAACAATTTCATCACCTGAGACAAGAGGTGGGAACGTGCTCTTGCAGAAATTATTCCCAATAGACTTAGCAAGAGTCCAGAAGGGTTTGCCGCCGTTGGAGCTTGAGAGGACTTTGTTTTTGATGTGGTTATTAAACGAGTTTTTTGCCTCAGAAAGAATGCGGACATAGCGGTTTCTTGCGTCGTTGAATGCTTGACGATTTTCCTGACTGGGATTGTGTAGAAGCGTTTTGTGAGCTTTGACCTTTTCAAGTCTGGCCTTGTCACAGGATTTAGAGAACCAGGGCTTTTGAGTGGCTGAAGAGGTTTTCTGTGTACGTGGAATAAATAATTCCATGCCAGCTTGGATAATTTCGGTGACGTTTTGTGAGATATCAGAGGGGTCAGGATGAGAGAAGCAGACAGTCGCCCATGGAAATGAGGAAAAGTAATCCCGCATTTCGTCCCAGTTTGCGGAGTCGTAGTGCCAAACGATACGTGGGTGTGATGACTGTGTCACCTCGGGTTGCATTGCACAGGAAGCAGTGACCATGCCGTGGTCAGAGCGACCAAGGGGGGCGGTGACTGATATCTTATAGCATTCAGGATTTGTAGTAAGAAGGAGATCCAAGGGATTTGAGCTGTGTGTTGGGATACGAGGAAAGTAAGTAGGTTGCTGTACCATATTGGCCAAAGAATTGCTGACTGCAAAGGCCTCCGCTGCTCTCCCTTGTGGATCGGTTTTTGAAGATCCTAGCCATTCCTTATTATGGACATTGAAGTCGCCAAGAATAGTGACCTCGGAGGAAGGATATTCAGAAATCAGATAGTCGGTTTTTTCAGAAAGGTAGTCAAAGAGCTGGACAAAGTTGTTGTCAGAAGGTGACCGGTAAATGCAACAGATGAATTTAGTTGCAGCCCTGAGAGAGAGTTTTATCCATAGTATGTCTTTTCTTCCAGCTTCTAAATTGGGAAGTCTGGTGCAGGGTAGATTGCTACGGACGTATGCGCACACGCCTCCATGCAATCTAAAGGCAGTAAGGAGCTCATACCCCGGGAAATTAAGGTGATTAGTGGCTGTTTTGGCACTGATTTGGGTTTCGGTGAGGAAGAGGAGTTGGGGCCTGTTAGCCTGGAGGAAATGGTGGACTGAGTTCAGGTTAGAATTTAGGCCACATATATTCGAAAAGGATATGTTAAATCTTGATGTTGGCGCCCCCTGTACACCCCTCTCCCGGAGATCCGAATGGAGGGGTATTTTGCCTCCGGAATATTTTATACAAGGAGGAGCCATCATCATTTTTGCTTATAAGGGAAACCGACTCATACACCAGAACCGGAAACGTCCGTTGGGACTTCACCGGCCCCTTGATGTATGGGGTGGTACCTCCTCGGGCGTGAAAAAATCCTTTACTATTACATAAAGGAAAATTCCACTACCACCTGCCAGCCACCACCTCGTCAGATGATGCAGGTGAAGCGCTGCTTCACCTATATTTTTTGGTTTTGCTAAACTTTTTTATTCAAAATCCACCATAATTTTAATTTTTTTCACTCTCAAATTCATTTGGTACAACCACATAAAAATGTCTGGTTACGTTGTGCTGCAGTTGATAATGTATTTTTATAGTATTTAATGGTACAATATAATTTGCAAGCCCCCGATTCCTGAATTGAATGTTACACAACATGTCCCAACGCGCAGCGTATTAGGTGTTGCAGACTACAGACCGTTACAGAGCAACGAGCAACTGAGGACTGAACTGAGCCAGAATCGTGCATATACAAATGCTGCCTCGATGTCTTATTGTTTACATGCGACAGTTGTCATGGCAACGGCACGCACGCTCTAAAGTTGGTGTGTATTATGGCCACAAAGGTAATGCAGAATTCTGAGCCTGCTTCACATCTTAGTTTCTGTCATTTATTTAGATTTAATCGGATCGTCAGACACGTATTTTTAGTTTTACTATGTTGCCGTTAAATGATCCGGTATGTGTCACATTTACAGACTTTGAAAAGCTGGATTTTTCATGTTTCTTTTTCATAAGTGGAATTGATTTGTTTATTATCACCTATAAAAGAATAATTTCTAAATAATAAAATATTATAATCAAAATTTCAAGTTATAAAAAGGAGAAGGGCCTTGAATTTGAAAAAAAAAAATGCTTGTAGCTCCTCCCACTATAAACAGATTTTCATAATAGGCGCCATATTATATTACCGTGCTCGTGCGTGTACAGTGTGGCAAAAATAAGGTAAATAATAATAAATTGATTTATTTATGTCCTCGTATCAAGTATTTGTCATTATTCTGAAAATTATTCCTTGTGAAAGTCTATATTTTTTACAAATGGATTTTTAATTTAAATACTGAAGAGCCAGGAGAACGTGTGACCTTGAAAATTTAGAAAAATTTTGCCTGCTGTGTATAGGGGGTCTTCGCCCCTCTGAACCACCCCTTTGGGGGCCACGTGGTATCTGATTAACCCACTCCCAAAGTCACGAGCTGCCACTGATGAGGACTTCCTGTAATGGTAACGAAATTAGAGGTGTGCGAACCTTCTAAATCTTGAACCGAACCTGAACTGAAGCCGAACCTTCGGTTCGAAAAATGTTCGCGCTAGGTGATGTTAAAGTAGTTCGAAGTTCAAAATACGTAATTCTCCAAAATAGTTCCAAGTTCGTGGCTCAAAACTACTTCGCAGTAGAACTTTACAGGCATTCAATGCTGCCAAAGGTAGCGAAGTTTTAACTCGGTAGCCGCGCTTTAAACTTGGTATTGGTTCCATTGAGATGGTAGCCTAATTTCAGGAGATTTCACTCATGCATATTTTACCAGTTGGGAGGTGATGAGACCTGACAGCCATTTAACAACACATAATTCACTAAGTGAAAATTGGAACCTTTGATGAGCACTGATAAATACATTTGGAGAACCCAAATCACAACACATTTTAAAAAACGTGATGATCGTTTTACTAACCAAGTTAGTAGTAAGTAGATCATGCTAACTTGGTTAGTGAAATGATCTACAGGTTTTTTTTTATGTGTTGTAGTGATCTGGGTTTTCCAAGTCTAGTAATTATAGTTTTAAGAAATATATATCCTAGCATCCCAACAGGTTTTTCCGTTACAACATTATGATGGCAGTGTACGAAAGCGAAACCTTCAAATTTTGTCGAACTTTTCCTTTTTTGGGGATCTTCGACATACCAAATAGTGTATGCTACAATATACCTATATTTTGTAATTAAGGAAATGATATATGCACATTAAAGAATTTTGGTTAGTTCGATGTTCCATTTAAAATTTTTAAGTAGTTCGAAGTTCGATTGTGAACCTTATACTTATCATTTCCGATGAATCAACAACCAAGTTATTCAAAGTAATAAGTCCTTTTCACTTGTTGGCATTTCTGTGGATCGAAATCTCAATTGGCACCAACATGTCACATTGCAGAAGCGGCTCCTAAGAAATTAGGTTTCTTCTTCCGGGCTCGCAAATACTTTTCACCAGCTAATCTCTATACTTCACAAATAAGACCAAACCTCGAATACTCCTCCCACATCTGGGGTGCTGCTGCCGCTTCTACACTCGCTATCCTGGACTCCATTCAGAAGAGAGCTATATGTCTCATCGGTGACCTTACCTTCACCCAAAGGCTTCCATCCCTAGCCTACCGACGTGCCGTTGGTGACCTCTTTCTGTTTTATAGATATATGCACGGGCACTGCTCAGAGGAGCTTTCTTCCATAGTTCCTCCACCTGCTGCCCCCAACAGATCTACCAGGGGAACAGAGCGAATGCACCCTTTTACTGTCCAGGTCACCAGACATAGAACATCTTGTTATGCCCGCTCTTTTGCCCCGAGGACTTCCAAGTTGTGGAATTCCTTGCCGGCACATGTTTTTCCTTCTCCCTCGAACCTCCAAACCTTCAAGTCCAGAATTAACAAGTTGCCTCTTTCGTCCTTGTCGACACCCACAGTACGATAGTATTTAGGCTGTAAGCCCTCGTGGTGTGTTGTTGAAATAAAGGTTCGAAGTTCGAGGCAGCATATTTGCTTGGGTTCATTCATAGTTTGGTTTGAAAAAACATGGGTTCGCACACCTTTAAACCACATATATAAAGTTCTACTAGATTATTTGTTTTGGTTATATTGATAGTTACATTTTAAGAGAACTATTGTTATTATGTAGTTATTAAAGACCAACTAAAGATTGTTTTGCTTATCATGCTTCCAAGTGACCAGTTGTTTTAAATATGAAACCTTTAAAATATTTCATATTGTATTAACTTTTAAAGATAATTCACCTCTATTAAAACACAATTTCCATTTTTTATTTTGTGTTGGTGATTCAGTTGCTTCCTTACCAAGTTTGAAAATGAAAAGTGGATTTTTAATTTCATAAAGAAATGCTTATATAAAGGTATGTCCTATCTTTTAAGACAGTAAGGTGGAATTACATGAGAATTTTAGACCTCTTTGCAATATATCAGTGCCAAAGTCTTTGAATATATCATCAAACAACAACTACAGCTATACAACTGTTTTGCAGAAGAAACAACATGGATTTTGTACTGGAAGGTCAACCCACACAGACTGGTGGAGGTGGTGAGCATTAATATGCTTCAGGGTTCCCACTAAAAACAGTATATCAATTTCCCTGATTTCCCTGACATGCCAAAATCTATTTCCCTGACTTTGATGTTCTACAATTCACCTCCAACATGTGTACCACAATACTACAGAATACAGTAGGTCTTCGCGTCATGGTGAAAAACACAGTTACCCATTGCAAATACAAAGTGACCACTGAATGCGAAATTAAAAAAAAACCATTATTTTGGTTTTGTGGAAAAAGAAATCATTAAATGAATGGTTCAGAATTACGCAAAAAGCAAACACATTGTTTCAGTTATTTATAATAAAAATGAAACAAACAATTTTCCCCTGATGGACAAAAAGTCCCTGCCTTTTAGTCAATTTTCGCATTTTTTTCCCAATTTTTCCCCGATTTCCCTGACAAAATTTTTTCATCTACAAATTCCCTGACTATTCCCGGTTTTCCAGGTTTTCAAAACGAGTGGGAACCCTGTGCTTCTCATGTTCACTGAGTGTTCTATAAATTATTTATATCATGAGAATGTTGTGGGATGTTTATTCTTCCAAAACATTCCTGGTAGATTTTCAGAGTATGATTTTGCTGTTTGGGAGCAGTGTCTGTATTATAAGGCGATGGGTAGCGTTATTTTTTTACAGAGGCAGTCAAATCTTTCCAACTTATTATATTTATAATTATATATATATATATATATATATATATATATATATATATATATATATATATATATATATATATATATATATATATATATAAAAGCATAAGTCCAGTGTATATCCAGTTTTGTGTTTTTATGTACAAAAAATATACAATATACGATTATTATTTATAATATATCACCTACTTATTTTTGAGTGCTTTATATAAAGAAACAAGCTACACTATTTGGATCTACCAAACCATGAGAGGTACAAAGTCGGTTGAATTACAAAAAATGTGTGCCATTTTATGCTTATTCATAATCTTGAAACAAATTGTTAATAGATCGTATCATTCCTGAAATATCCTAAAAAACTGAAAACCTGCATCTTCTTATTTCTTTAATATCGAACATTTTATTATATCGATTGTCATCCAGTACCTACTCTTCGGCTCAGAGGCACACGTTGTTACCATTTAACCACTGAGGCTCTCTTCTATATTATGTTGGCTAAAAACGGAACAAGCCTCAACACAAAACAAATTGCAAAGGCTGATCTGTCTTAAGATAACGGGAGCTATGGCATTATGCCCTACAACTGCAATAGCGGCAATGCTGAATCTTTGTCCACTGGACATAAACGTAAAGAGGGAAGCAGCACTAAGTGCATCGAGACTTATTCCAGGCAGAGAAATTGATTGGCCATTAGAAAATTCTACAAACTATTCTACTGGAGTCACTCACTAAACAAACAGGCCAAATGCCAGCCAAACTGGACTTCATTGTTCCATCCCACGTGGTCATAAATGGAGGGAGCACGTCTGGAAATAAGAGGACCCAACTTTAAACTCTCTAAGTCCATAGGAAAAACTTCCACCATCTTCCAAGCAGAAATGCTTGGTATAAATCTCTGTGTACAGAACTGCATACAAAGATTCAGAAATAGAGAGATCTACGTCCTGCAAGGCAGTACTAGAGACTCCGACACTTTTTAAAATTGAGTCCAAACGGACCCGGGAATGCAAAAAATCCTTAAAGCAACTGGCTGCGAACAACAAAGTAATTTTGATGTGGGTACCAGGGCATGAAGACATTGGAGGAAATGAGGAAGCAGATAGCCTTCCAAAAAGGGCAAGAAAAACACCATTCTATGGTTCAGAGCTCTATTGTGGACTAAGAAAAAGCCATGTAACATGTGAACTTGATCCTTGGGAAAGAAACCAAATGCTGCAATACTGGAGGAAAACGCCAGGCTGAAGGCAGGCAAAATGGTTCATTATCATACCAATAGAAAAGTCTAAAATGTTTCTTGTATTGAACAGAAACAACTTGAGAATAATCACAGGACTTTTTACAGTACACTCCCCAGTAAGGTACTACCTTATGAAGATAGGCAAGGTGGACAGTGAAAACTGCAGATACTGCACTAAAGCAGTAGAAACAACAACACTTGCTATGCGACTATGCAACTATTAGGTAAAAGAGTTATGCATAAAAGACTTATTGGGGTCACCGTATTGAGAGACCAAAGGCCTATATGGCTCATTAAACAATCTACAATCGTAGTATTTTCTCACCATCATTTTTTGTTTCCTACACAGAAAAAGTTGCGTTGTCCAGTAAGGTCGTTCCTGATTACTGTTATTCACTCTCTTTGTTCGATGTAAATAATCTGGTACAATTATGAACAATGCACATTTGTTTTTAAGATAATTATCAGTCATGATCAGTAACTAAAAATAGCTATTCACATCACTAAACATAACAAAACTACACTGCACTGAGAGCCTAGTTCACAATTGTGCGACTCAAATCTCTTTGATGTTGACTAGAAAACCGACAGGATGGTGGACAGCGTGCGCTGTTCGTCATAGAATTATTTCTGTGCATTTGCATGCGGCAAACAGTCTACATCAATAAAAGTTTTGACACACATGAGCCAACTTGTGTCAGATACAACGCAAGGCGTAAATATTTATTGATGTGGATCCGCCCTTATCCACCGTGCTGTTGGTTTTCTATTCAACATCAAAGAGATTTGCATCACACAGTTCAGTCAATGTGGATCCTACTCTGAGTGCAGTGTAAATAGCTATTTTTAGTGACTTGCATGTCTTATTATTATCTTAAAAATAAATGTGCATTGTTCATAATTGTATCATATTATTTACTTCGAACAAACAGAGTGAATAACAGTAATAAGGAACTATCTTACTGGACAACCCAACTTTTTCTGTGAGAAATGTGCACTGTTCATAATTGTATCTGTGTAGTTATATCGAACAAAGATTGGTGCTTTATTGTCCAAAGATAAAAATCTTATTGACAAGCAAAGTTAACATATAAAAGTAAAAGTAGTCAAAATAAAAAACAGAAAAATATAAGTTCACAACAAATAGTAATATAAATGCATAAGTAACTAGTATAACTATATATAAATAACAATATAAAAAACAATATAAACAAATACACAGCTAACCAACAATAGAATATAAACACACAATATATAGAAAGCAGTCCAAATGAAAACTCCCAAACAACACTAATCGAATCTGTCACAGTAGTGCATCATTACAAAACTCATCTATTGAATAATAACATGTTGCAATTAAAAATTCCTTAAGCTCTTTCCTAAAAAATGCAATGTCGCCAATCCTCCTCAAGTTTAGTGGTATCTGGTTAAATATCTTCTTACTATTATATATTAATGACCACTTTAACAATGATGTGGACGGTATAGGAAGAGGAATGCAGTTCTTTTGTCTTGTATCACGAGAAGACACTGACCTGATTTCATATTTATATTTTTCATGCATAAGGCATGCAGTCTCAAAAACAAACAGAGACGGTAGGGTCAATATCCGATCAGAAACAAATAAAGGTCTACAAGAGTCACGGACACTAACCCCACACATATATCTGGGGGCTCTTTTCTGCAGAATAAATACAGAATGGAAAAGATAACCTGCACAAGAGCCCCTGTAATAAATGCCATGCCTTAGATGGGACTCCACAAGTGAGAAGTAAACACTTATAGATGTACTCTTGTCCAAGCTTTTTAAAATAATTCTTAGTGCGTGACAACCTGATGAAAGCTTCTTACATAGATGATTTATATGTTTCAAATTTTAACGATTGATCAATGTATAGTCCCAGAAACCTAACACAGCTCTCCTTCCCAAGTTTGTCAACTGCTAGAGTCTCAGCAGGCAGACTACATTTGAAAAAAGATTAGTCTTAGAGACATTCAAAGTTAACAGATTTGAAGTGAACTGGTTTTCTATCATCTCTGCCACAGTGCGCTCCAGTGCTCCAACACTATCACTACTCCACAAGATGGTTATATCATTAGCATAGATAGTCATATGACCCTTAATTTTCAACATAGACAGGTCATTAATATAAAGTAAAAACAGCAGTGGGCCAAGAACAGACCCCTGCGGAACACCATGGTAAATATATTGGTACCCAGAGCTCACATGACCAAGTTGAACACTGCTGACGATCAGATAAATAGGACCTCAACCATTCAAGCAAAGTCCCCCTAAAGCCAAAAGTAGGAAGTTTACGTAACAGTATCTCATGGTCAACACAATCAAATGCTTTAGTGAGATCACAGAACACTGCCGCAGCCACCTGATTGTTATTCACTGAAAGGTAAAGATTTTCAAGAAAAGAAGATATTGCATCATTTCTTCCAAACTGGGAAGATGTTAGAATCTTGTGTTTACCAAGAAATACCTGCATTCTATTTTTAATTAATTTCTCAACTATTTTAGAGATGGTAGGAAGTATAGACAGCATGAAAACTATTTGGAGAATCTGTTTCACCTCCTTTATATGCAAGAATTACTCTAGCCATTTTCAGAGACGAAGGAAAAGATCCTGTTATAATCAAACTATTAATTGCATCTGCCAAGATTTCAAGAATCTAGTTAAGAAGGTGACAATGCAGTTTGACAGAGATACCATCCCACCCAATAGAATCCTTGTTCTTAAAGTCATGGAGCACTCCATGAATCTCAGCAGAATCGACCGGCGTAAAAAAAAGGTGTCAGGGATAAAAACATCAACCATGAAGCCTAGTGGATCCGTCCAAGGGACTCTCCACTGCATCAGCCCAGAAGCAATGAAACAATAATAATCATTGAGATGATTAGGATCCAGTTCAGGAGTCACCCGATGAGAACCATGTTCTCCCGAAAGATCAAAAGCAAAGAGAGTGAATAACAGTAATAATTAACGACATTACTGGACAACCCAATTATTTCTGTGTAGGAAACAAAATGGTGGTGAGAAAATACCACGAACGTAAGCTGCTGATGAAACAACGGCACAATTTTACAATTGCATGCGCATGTCAAAAGAAGATTTTGAAGTTCTTATCAATTTGATTGGAATCTGCTCCATAATTGTTTTTTTGCCTCTGGTCTTCTCTCTTCTGAAATTCCCCAATAAGCTTGACATTTTTTCTTCGCCCCCGTCAACGCCAACACTACACACTTTCGCTATTTCGTTCCATGCATGACTTTTTTTTTCATAGTGTTTGGATTCCTTAACAATTTAAACTTCGAATATTTCTCAATGAGGTGTAATGAATCCTCATTACTCCATTCCATATTATATGTAAATTATTTATGAATTGTCCATTCAAATTGAGCTTCACTGTTGACCACTCACCACTGAACGAATTATAAATACTGAATTTTCGACAGGTGTTGTTCAGCATTTTACTACATGCCACATGTGATCGCGAATCAGGTTATGCATCGGGTTCTCTCAACGACCGTTGGCTTAATCTTTAAAAGTCTGGACGCAGCAAATGCCTTATGGAGGTGAATTTTCATAAAAATGTTTTTAATAGCAAATATGTCTCTCATGCAAGCAGGATGGTTACCGGTATAAGCTATATAGTAGAAACAATCGTTTTTGAGTTATTTCAATTGTTTTGCAACCTTTTTTGCACATATTTCAAACACATATCACAAATTGTAAAATCGCGTTTTTATTAATAGATAGCGTAGGCCCATGGAAATGACGCATTCAGAGAGCTTTTTGTTTGTATTACTCGTCGAAAAAATCGAGCTGCCGTACATGGACACGCTCAAATAGTGACCAAATTTTAAAAGTTTTCCCAGAAATGTTTTTAGTGTTTCTGTGGAATTATTTTTTGTAAGATTTTTGTGATATGTTGGTAATTAATTATAAATGCTTAGTAAGCTATTGCAAAAGAAAAGTTGTCGAATTTTTGTGAAAAATGTAATTTAGTGTAACATTACTGAAGGCAATTCCTGTAAAAAAAAATGGTAATTTTCTGTTATGGATGTTAATTGCACTTGTTGATATTAAATCCATACGTAAACATTTAATATACTTTATTATTTCACTAACTGAATAAACTATATGATACATTTAACTAGAAAACAATCACAGACAGTACATGACAGATAACTGACCGAGCGTGGAGAGACGTATCTTCACTGTGTCGGTTGGTAGCGAGGAGAGAGCGAGAGAGATCCCTGGTGTCTCTTATACAGTAGTTCTTGACAGCTTGCTGTCGAATAACGTAACGCAACGTTTAGCTGTCAAGAGAAACATAGGGTAGTGTTGACTAAAACACTGCGGTCGGAACCACCGCCACATACTCCCCTCTCAGTGGCAACGCTATTAGTTCAAGTATCTTCGTGGAAATCGAACTCTACGTCCATGGCGTGTAGTTTGAACGGGAACGGGAACTTCACTGTCACTTTCAGTTTCACTGGGTGTTGGACTTTCACTGTCACTTTCAGTTTCACTAGGTGTTGGACTTTCACTGTCACTTTCAGTTTCACTAGGATGTCTCTGAGGCTGGAAAGTTGTCTGTTCGTTATCACAAAGAATGAATGCGGGTTTAAGACGGTCAACAGAAATTGTCTCTTCTCCGTGTGATTTCTTGATTTTGAAGACTTTGTCAGTTCGGGATAACACTTCAAAGGGGCCGTCATAAACTGGTTCGAGAGTTTTTCGTGGAATATCAATGCGAACAAAAACAAAAGGAGCTTCCATAAGCTTAGGATGGACAAATACCTTTTTTGCAGTATGATGTTTAAAAGGTACTGGTCGAAGTTTCCTTATGTCTTCTTTCAGATGAGATATAAGTGGTGGAACATCATGAGCTTGTGTGCTGTTGAAAAAGTCGGTGGGAAGTTTGATTGATTCTCCATAGACTATTTCAGCGGGTGTTGAGCGATATTCTGGAATTATGTACGATCTGAGTCCTAGTAACACAATTGGCAATTTAGCGACCCAGTTTTCGTCCATATGAGCTTTCAAGGCCTGTTTCAGAACTCTATGCCATCTCTCGATTACACCATTTGCTGCTGGGTGTTAAGCTGTGGTCTTGATGTGGTCTGCACCTAGTGTTTTAGTGAGGTGTGTGAAAAGGTGACAATCGAATTGTTTACCTCTGTCTGTGGTGATGTATTGCGGAACACCGAAACGAGAGATCCAGCATGATAAAATAGTGTTCGCTACTGTTTCTGCTGTAATATCTGACAATGGAATTGCTTCGGGCCATCGAGAAAATCTGTCTATTATTGTTAACAGATAGCGTTCACCTTGTGATAGTGGTAATGGTCCCACAATGTCAACATTTATATGCGAGAATCTTCTCGTGGCTGGGGTGTATTGTCCAATGGGACTGGAAGTGTGTCTCCATATCTTGACTTTCTGGCAGGGATTGCAAGTTTTAGACCAAAGAGATACATCGCGTTTCAATTTGGGCCAACAAAATCTATCCTGGACCAGATCGACTGAAGCTGATATGCCTGGGTGAGATAAATTGTGGATAGAATCGAAAATCTTTCGGCGAAATTTGAGCGGAATGAATGGGCGAAGTTTCTTTGAAGAAGAATCGCAAATAAGATTCATTTCGTTGTCAAGAGGCATGTTTTGAAATTTGTATGAGGAAGATTTAGACTGCAGAAGGTGTTTGAGTTCCTCACAAGATGACTGAGCTTGCGCAATTTCTTGGAGTGACACAGTGGAAGAAAGTGAAATTGTTTCAATGCGAGAACAATAGTCTGCGGGAATGTTTGTAGGACCTGGTATGTAGCGAATGTCTGTGGTAAATTGACCTAGGAAGTCTAAATGTCGTAGTTGCCTTGGAGATGCTTTATCGACGCGTTGTTCAAAAGCGTATGTCAAAGGTTTGTGGTCCGTATAAATGGTGAAATGGCGACCTTCTAGGGTATATCTAAAGTATTTAACTGCCTGATAAGCAGCTAGAAGTTCGCGATCGTAGGTGCTGTAAGATTTTTGGGCTGAAGTAAGCTTTTTAGAGTAGAAACCTAGGGGTTCTAGTGTTTGATCACGTAGCTGTTGGAGGGAAGCGCCTACGGCATAATCAGAAGCATCGACATGGAGAATCAGTGGTAGCGAAGAAGACGGATGAGCTATTAGTGTAGCGTTTTTTAGTGTCTCTTTCAAACGTTCGAATGCTTCTCGAGTCTGAGGAGTCCACTCGATTTTACGTTTGTCGCGTTTTTTGGGATTCTGGCAGAGGTCGAATAGTGGTTGCTGAATTTCCGCAGCACGTGGAAGAGAACGACGGTAGAAATTTATGAGACCTAGAAATCTTCTGAGTTTTTCAATGGTATCGGGAAGAGGTAGGTCGGTAATAGCTTTGATGCGTTCAGGAAGTGGAAATAATCCAGATTTATTTACACGAAAACCTAAAAATGAAATTTCGGCCACTCCGAATTCACATTTAGATGAATTGATACGGATGCCGTTGTCTTGAAGTGTCTGAAAAAGTTTTGCTAGATGCTCTTGATGTTCTTTTTCAGAGGCTGGTGCAACGAGAATATCGTCAAGATAGGAGTAGGCAAAGTCAAGATGTCTTAAAATTGAATGTAAATATCTTTGAAATGTTTGTGCTGAATTACGAAGGCCAAATGGGGTTTTAACAAATTCGAATAACCCAAATGGAGTTATGACTGCTGTTTTGGGAATATCTTGAGGTGCTACTGGGATGTGATGGAAAGCACGAATGATATCTAATTTTGAAAAAATACGTTTGCCTTCTAACTGGGCATTAAAATCCTGCAAATTTGGAATGGGATATTTGTCTGGTATTGTTTTAGCGTTTAGTGCTCGGTAATCCCCACATGGTCTCCATGAGCCATCCTTTTTTTGCACCATGTGGAGGGGGCTTGACCATGGACTTTTGGAGGGTCTACAAATTCCCAAGTCCATCATGTGCTGGAATTCTAGCTTTGCTTGAGCTAGCTTTTCTGGGGGCAATCTTCTAGCTTTTGCAGTGACAGGTGGTCCTTCCGTACTTATAGTATGGAAGAACTCAACCTCTGGAAGGTTGCTAGAAGAAGTTTCCTTAAAAAGGTCAGGAAATTGTTGTAGCAATTTGAAGTACTGGTGTGTCGGGTCTACAAGATGAATTTTAGAATTAATTCCTGGTGGTGGGTTAGCACCGGTCTTAGAGAGGTTTGTCTTTGTATCGATTAAACGTCTATGTTTCATATCCACAAGTAAAGCAAACTGCTAGAAAATCAGCGCCTATAATTGGTTGCTTGATATCGGCAAGTGTGAAGGGCCAGCAGAACCTACGGCGTAAACCTAGATCCAAATCTAATAGTTGTTCGCCATAGGTATGAATAGGGGTCCCGTTTGCAGCATACAAGGTACGTTTCGATTGAAATTTCCGTTGGTCGTGAGTGGGTGGAATAACTGAAATATCCGCTCCAGAGTCGATTAGAAATTTCATATTGGAGCGTCTATCAAAAATAAAAAGGCGGCGTGTTAGGTGGCTCTCGTCTCCTGCCGCGTGGAGGGAGTGCCTTATTAGTTTTCCGACACATGTTTTGCTTTGAAATTGCAAGGTTGGATGCAACGTTTGGCCTTGTTGCCAAATCGTTCATGATACCAACACGTGGAGGTTGAGGAATTTGCGGTTATGGAATTTCGAGAAAGCTTGGGTCTTTCTCGGGAGGTAGATCGGGAACGCGTTCGCAATTCGTTGACTGATGCTGTTAGCTTCTCTAATTGCGCTTCTAATTTGGCTAGCTTGTCGGGCTCGCGTGACTGAATTTCAGCCACGTTGTATTTATCTCCGGAAAATTCCACGATTTTGTCTGCTGTAACCGACAAATTTTCTAGAGAATCGTTGCTCAAAGCCAAAATTGAACGAACGTTGACTGGTAAACGTTGTATAAATAAAATTTTAAGGAAATTTTCTCCAATCTGACTACCGGCTAAAAACTTCATTTCGCGTAAAAGTTGCGATGGTTTTCTGTCGCCTAATTCTAATTCTGTTAAAAGTTTATTTAGTTTGCGACTATCGGACTCTTCAAATTCTAATAAAAGACGTTTCATTAGATCTGAATAGGGGGTTGATGATAATGGTTGGGTTAAAAAATCTGAAATTGACTCTGCGACATCAGGATCGAGTATAGCGAGTACATGACTGAATTTTGTCTTTTCAGAACTGATCTGCGATATATCAAACTGGGCGTCAACCTGCATTTGCCAGATTTTCACGTTACGTCTCCATATAGGAGGTAATTTTATTGCAACCCTTGCCATGATATTGCTGCTTGAAGAATCTTCGGCCATTGTGAAAAAAAATCAGATAATTTTTAAATTAGAAAAGACTGACCTGTTTAGATATTAGTTTTCTGTAGGCATGAGCAAGTGCGTGGAAGTTAGGCGACGTCGGCTGGAACATCAGGCTGGGCATCTTCGGCTTGCGGCACGGGGTCACCAATATGGATGTTAATTGCACTTGTTGATATTAAATCCATACGTAAACATTTAATATACTTTATTATTTCACTAACTGAATAAACTATATGATACATTTAACTAGAAAACAATCACAGACAGTACATGACAGATAACTGACCGAGCGTGGAGAGACGTATCTTCACTGTGTCGGTTGGTAGCGAGGAGAGAGCGAGAGAGATCCCTGGTGTCTCTTATATAGTAGTTCTTGACAGCTTGCTGTCGAATAACGTAACGCAACGTTTAGCTGTCAAGAGAAACATAGGGTAGTGTTGACTAAAACACTGCGGTCGGAACCACCGCCACATCTGTAAAAGAAATTTTGGCAAATTTTCATATTTTTTTTTCAATTTTTGTCCTAAAGCTGTTTGTGAATAACTATATCTTGGCAGGTGTGTAAACAGCTTAAAGAGGTTCGTTGGTCAGGAAAATCGGACCAGTTTTTTTTCTGGAACTTTGAAGGTTTATTTTCGGATAATGTTTGTACCTTTTGAAACAACAAAGCTATTTTAATGAAATACCGTAGATTATTACTAATATATAGGTTATTATTTTATTTTTTTATTTCAACAACACACCACGAGGGCTTACAGCCTAAATACTATCGTACCATGGGTGTGGACAAGGAGGAAAGAGGCAACTTGTTAATTCTGGACTTGGAGGTTCGGGGGAGAAGGAAAAACACGTGCAGGCAAGGAATTCCACAACGTTGAAGTCCTCGGGACAAAAGAGCAGGCATAACAAGATGTTCTATGTCTGGTGACCTGGACAGTAAAAGGGTGCATTCGCTCTGTTCCCCTGGTAGATCTGTTGGGGGTAGCAGGTGGAGGAACTATGGAAGAAAGCTCCTCTGAGCACTGCCGGTGCAGATATCTATAAAAAAAAGAAAGAGAGAGAGGTCACCAACGGCACGTCGGTGGGCAAGGGGTGGCAGCCTTTGGGAGAGGGTAGGGTCACCGATGAGACATATAGCTCTCTTCTGAATGGAGTCCAGGATAGCGAGTGTAGAAGCGGCAGCAGCACCCCAGATGTGGGAGCAGTTTTCGAGGTTTGGTCTTATTTGTGAAGTATATAATGTATAGAGATTAGCTGGTGAAAAGCATTTGCGAGCCCGGAAGAGGAAACCTAATTTCTTAGCAGCCACTTGTGCAATTGATGTGATATGTTGATGCCAATTCAAATTCCGATCCACAGAAATGCCAACAAGTGAAAAGGACTCATTACCTGGAATAACTTGGTTGTTCATTGTGATGGGTCTAGGGCTTGTGTATCTCTTATGAGAAAGAAAGCAAGACTGTGATTTGGTGGGGTTGAATTGTACAAGATTTCTACTTCCCCAGTCTAATATTTTTTGGAGATTCACGGAGATAGAACCCTCCATGAGTCTGCGATCCTCATCTAATTGGGCTAAAGAGACAGGCTTAGAATATTGTATATTTGAGTGGAGGGTGCTGTCGTCCGCGTAACTGTGAACTGGGTTGGATGTGCTAGAGAAGAGGTCATTGATGTAGAGAAGAAACAAAGTAGGGGCTTAAGCTGACTGCTAACCAAATGTCCTTCTTTTAAAAACGAGACATATTGCCATTAAAAGCATTTTTACGAAAATTCGCTACCAAAACGCACTTGCTGCGCCCAGACTTTTATTTTTTTCACAGACCCAGTCGAATATACAGTTAACATACCCACCTAATCTCAGTCGTAATTTATTAAATTTATAATAAAACGCATGATTTTATGTCTATTTTATTTATCCACACTGATTTGGAAATTTTAAAGAATACAAACAATGGTATCACAGAATAAATCCAGTTTATATCCAGTTTTGTGTTTTTATATACAAATAATATACGATATATGATTATTATTTATAAAATATCACCTATTTATTTTAAAACACTTTGCTTAAAGAAACAAGCTACAACTACTACTACTATACAACAATAATTGTATTATTGATAAACTGACATGTTCTTAATCGTTTGTAGTCTTTGAGATTCGTTAGATCCTTACATAAACGTTTGTCAATGTATTTTACACAATATATACAAAATATTTACGTCGATAATACAATAATACACGGTGGCCACTTTTAACTCGCTCACTTTTGGGATCTACCAAACCATGAGAGATACACATTCGGTATAAGTCATGTATGAATTCGCAATTTTTTACTCTACCAAAAGGTGTAAAAATTCAATATGGCGCCCATAAGAAAAACAAAAGTTGGTCAAGGAAACTCAAAATCTAGTAGGCCTAGATAAATTCTAAGCTATCTGTTTGATAGCATGTAGCCAGTTTTAGAAACACACCAATTTTGGCGACATTTGATTTGATAATGAAAAAGATATCAAGAAAATACAAGCTTTAAGTAACTATAAAATATACCTACCCAGAATTCGTTTTCAAATAATAAATTAGCATAAAATGGTGCACGTTTTTTTGTAATTACCAACTTTGTATCTTACATTGTTTGGCAGATACCAATAGTAAGCCAGTTAAAAGGGACCACCGTGCACAATAGATAAGAAATAAAAAGGAGAAAGCGAAAAATGCAATAAAATATTTTAAGTGTGCCTATATTTAATGCTTATAAATAATAAACTAACATTAGAACACAATGACACATTCATAAAACATTTATAGCTTTTCTTATTCACTATTGCTTTGTGAAAACTAGGTAAATAAAGTGGATAAATTATCAACTGCTTTAAGAAATATAAATACAGTCATTTGATTAAATAATAATAATTAGAATACGAATTATTAGCATTTTTTAAATTAGTATATATAGTGTCCACAAAACCTGAGACAAGCTCTATTATAATGCTAAGACAAAAATATGACAATTAAACTCAACTTTAGGCTAATGATATGTTATCTTAGAATATCATTCCCATTTTTGACAATGGAAATCTACATGATATTTTTGTTTGTGAATTTAATATTAATATTTATTTTACAATAATTGTTTGTAACATAAGCATCTGATCATGCGGAAGTCATATTTGGAGGCGCGAGTTTCACTGCGGGAGCGTAGTGCAACTTGAACAGCTAAAAGAAGTTGGTAAGAACCTAAAAATAACAGCCCTCTCTGTCTCTATATTGACAGCACTGTTCCATAGAGAATGAAGTGAGCGTTCAGACCGGCGCACAGTGAGTCAGAATCGTTTTATTTTCGGAAAAAAATTCTGTATCACAAAATGTTCGAATATGTCATTTATATGTTGTTGTTTTTTGCAAATGGTAATGGAAGTACGTATATTTTAGCATAATATATATTTTAAATCTACGATCTAAAAATGTTAAGAAAAAAGATATACCGAGTACTAGACCATCCTCTATTCAGATCTTATAAAATACCTAAATTGACATCTAAAAACCTTGTTAATCGTTTTTTTCTCATAGAACAATTACTTTATCCTTGTAAGGTTATGTGTACAGGAAAGTTAAATTTTCATGCTTATTGTTATACAGGGTGAAATACCAAGTCAATTATGGTTTTGTTATATCGCCCGCTGCCACAGCAACAAGACGCACTGCCATCTATGTATTTATCCGCAGAGATACGCAGCTGATTTCTGCCTTATCACTTAGGTCAAAGTACAGATAAAATAATTAAACTGGTCAGAACATGTAGGTCCATGTAGCTAGTAGTTACAATTCTAAGACTTAATGAGACCTAAAAAAGTTTCATAGTAGAACCTTGCCAAATTTGGCATGACTCTTTTATATAACTTTTAATAATTTATATATATATATATATATATATATATATATATATATATATATATATATATATATATATATATATGAAGTAAAGTCCTTACTCACTCGTTAAAAATACTGAAATCCATTAAGCCAATTCTTATACAAAAATTAAAACGTTGAACTTGAAAGCACTTTTCCAGATTTTTTTTAGTACGATTTTTAGGTAACTTTGAACACATAAAGTTATGTCAACTGAAAGTGAATTCGAATAGAATAGCTAAAATGAATCACATTTACTCTCTAAGAACACAAAAAGAAGATAATATGGCTTATATGACATATTATATATATATATATATATATATATATATATATATATATATATATATATATATATATATATATATATATATATATATATATATATATATATATATATATATATATATATATATATATATATATTCTGCCTCCAACCCACTGTGCGGCGTGTCGATGGCTTGTCATTCCGGTGTGGCTGTTCTTAGGGCAACAAAGGCTTTCTGAGTCAAATTTTTGGAAGAAGACAATTTCCTGGAGTCATCCGCTCAGTGAACCTATGTTCAGCTTCTAAAAATAGTTCCCTTTGAGTGTTAAAATAAGTAGTTGTTGGTGAACCCATCATTTTTTATTTAAGAACTGTATACGTCCACCGGAGTCATAATTTTTGATAACCCAGTCGTTCATCTCAGGAGGCGACCTTTTAACAAGATCACGCTGATGTGAGGAGCGTGTAATGTATATGCGTAGTATGCTGAGTTTCTATTCTTAATCCTGGTTCCTGAAATCTGAATCCCTGAAGTCGACTACCGTCAAAATCAGGTCAGCTGCTAGTTGCTGACGGCGAGGCTGTCGTCCACTACACCATCTCTGAGGTAACCCGCAGCAGGTCACAAGCCCGATGCTGCCTCCAAAATAAATTAAATCGGAGCCTCATGCTCCGTGTTTTATTATTAATATATAAGTTAAATTTGAAAGAACCAAAGGATATAGATATTTACCGACAACAACAAAAAATATCTATACACTTATTAGGAAATTTTCTAAAAAAATACATCAAAATGACGGATTTTAATTTAGATGGGCAGCGCTTCTCAACTTATTGATATTGGCTAAAAAATTAATTTAATTACAGAAATTTTTGAAGATAAAACTAAGACTAAGATTATGACTTAAGTAAACTACTGTCAAATTATTATTTTGTAACAATTTTAGCAATGTTATTTCGAAAGAATTATAAAAAAATGTACGGTATTTAAATGGCCTTTTACTTCTATTCTTTCTTGCCCAGAAAGATATTAGATGAGAAAGATTTTAGTAGAATCACTTGTTTCCCTTTTGTCTGATCACCCATTGGTTGTACAAAAATGAAGCTGGGCTTCACATCAATATTCCAAATCCAATAAGTTTCCGGAAATTTATTAAACCAGAAATTTGAGCTCAAGGTCCCAAAGCTGAAAATGGATAATGAGAAGTTACTGATTCAATATGGCAACACCTGGCCGACAACTATTTTTCAGTAATTGCGCAACAGCCCCTGCCCGAGAGTTATATTTCAGCATTTGCCCGGTAATTATTTTTCAGCAACTGCCCGAGAATTATTGTTCAGCAGCTTCCCGAGATCTTTATCGATGAGGCTCTATTTAAAAAGTTTGTAGACACAAATTCATCAGCCTTAATTGAAACACTGATACAAAGATAATGACGCCTGCGGCTTTAAACAGATAGGGTTAGAATCGCAGTGCCCAGAGAGAACAATACCACTTAACGTTTATCAGAAGAATCTCTCCACGACCGTGTTGTCACCTCTATTTAAAACCTACTCCTGCGTGTGTCATCGTCAAACTTTTGTCGCTGCTCATTTTCTTGTATCCGATTGGCTAAAACAGCTTTGCCTTGAGAATCAGACACCAGTGAAAAAATCCCAGGCCGTCGAAAGAGCAACGTATTTGTCGCTTTCTAGGAATTATTAATAGCATGTCAGACATATTTTCAAGTAAGCATAAAGAAACTGGCCCTGGTGGCGACCAAAATGCGTTTCATATTTCGATATTTCCGAATGAATCAACCCTTTGTATTAAAATACGTTGTGAAGAAATCCAATTGCGTCTCTCATTTTATTTTTCAATAAGCTAAAATGATTTTATATTTCACCATCTATGCCCTTTTGTATAAAACACGTTAGCAGCTCTTCAGAATATCTTTTTATGGTCGCTTAATAATATTCCTCTTAAAAATCTTTAACACGAAGACAGATGGTGTTTTACCAAGAAGCGACTTTTCATAATACTTTTGTGACGATAGATTGTTCGCTTATTTCCTATCAAAAAATATAGTGGCCATTGAAAATTTTCCAGCGGTTGGTAAGATTAACAAAATGCAAGCCGACTTAAAAAGGTGAGCGTGGCAAGTACATCTTGAACATCTTTAGGTTCAGACATATTTTTATGATACCGAGAATAATATGTTCGTTACAAACGGTTGCTGAATCTCTCGCTCTGCGCAGCCAATCAAAATTGAGTATTTTAAAATGCCGACAGTGCGACGTATTCGACAGAAGAAAGAAGTATGAGGAATGATTTCAGACGGCTTTCGGTAACCAAGTGATCAGGTACTTATAAACCTGAGCTCAGCTGTTTCAAATTCCTTAAGAGTTGAAGCATTTATTTTGCTGTAGTGGCGCAATATGAGATAAAGAAATTTGGACTTGCGAAGTTTTGAATAACACCAACCTCGTCTTGGATGATAGTAAGTCGAAACAGGTCATTCTTGGTTAATTTAACAATTTTACAGTGTTTTATTTCTTTTGTTACAGAGGTGTTAGGTGCTAGTTGCTAATTGCTAGTTGCCAGATTTTAGTTCCTGTATTTTAGTCTTCGCTTCCTAGTTTCTGGTTTATAGCTTCTGGAATAGTAAAATATTCTGGAATAGTTTGGGACGTGTTAAGATATTTTAAATCTTGGAACTTATGTTTTTTTATGCTATTGGCTCTGATTTTGGAATGTTGAGTATTTAGTCCAAATAAAAATGTAATCTCTGGATGTTAGTTTCCAGTTTCAATTTTTGGTTATAAATGGGTAATTAACAGCTATAAACAAATGAGTCTAATATTATTTTCACCTGTCGAAATATTTTAACCAATGGATCAAGTAAAGACCAGTTAGAAACCACTCAGTTAAAATTTTTATTTTGAAGTGACATTGCTAAAATAAAATTAACTAGTAACTATTTAGAAATGTTTTTACTTAAGGTATGATGTAGTTTAAAGTCTGAAATTGGAATTGTTTCACCGTAGTTTCTACAACCAAAATATTTTCAATTTAACTTGGACTAAGTTATTTTAGAAATCCTGCCCATAATAAATTAAATCCATCACTCTAGCATTTTAACTATTCAGTGTTAGTCTCTTGAGTAAAGTTTTTATTTATTTTCAAAATTAAATAGTAAACAATAAATGTAAAACAGGGGACATTAGGCTCAAATTTATTTCTGAAGCAAGGCACGAGAAAAACCTCTACAAAACCTTTGTTTAAATTTATACAATTTTAACATCAACCTTAAATTATCAGCTAAATCATTGACAGGTTTTTCTTAAAGTAAATAAAATATATACTACTTTAAAAGAGGCGGGGGCGTCGGGGAAAAATAAGAATGTTGATGATGTCCCAAAGAAGGCGAAACATTGTAGAAAAGAGGTTGAGTCCGTTGTCAGATAGAAAACTGAAAATTGCTGTGAGAATGTGCTTTTCGTTTCTTTATACGAGTTCAAATAAGTGAGAATCAAAAATAGCTTTTCCCAGTTTCTTGAACAACAGTTGCAGGAAGTTAGTTTTATCTGCAGAATATTAAAGGACCCAAAATTTAGCAACTTTGCTGAATTTAAACCTACCCTCTATCTTCGATAGTAAGCGAGATCCCCGTGGTAAGGCTCGAATTTGTTTCATCCTGTGTATATACACAATTTTAATAATAAATATACCTCATTCTAATATCGAATGCAGAAATCGTTCGGTTTATTTTTAACTATTTTTATAAAATTATTCTTAAGTTACTTGGCAAAGCTGTTGCAGGACCATCCTTTTTAGAAGCTAGGTCTTTAAAATGATGCTCTTTGGATGAAGGTAAGTTAGAAGTTAATCTAAATTCTGATAATTTTTCCTTAGTTATCTGTAGTATCGCAATGTTCCAGTCTTTAGTGGACACTATACATACAGCTGATAAAAGTTTTATTAACACAATCATTTAATTCTAAAAAGCTTCACCTTGTACAACACTTATAAAAAAGCTAAATAACATTTAAACGCAGTGCAGCTCCAATGTGAGACAAGAAAAATTGTCTTTATTTTCGTGCCATATGCTCGATTTTCGCATACCTATGTAATTCAGTGCGCACGTCACGAAAATGGCAAGTAAATTTGCGGAAGAGGTCTATTTAGCGAGGTATCGTTAACATTTGGTCGAATTTTAAGCTTATTTTTGCGGTGATTTTAGACGAACTTTTCCGGCATTTCTTTTATCAGGTAACCTTCTATATACCGTCTGTAATACATGAAAGTGTTTTACATATGATATTTATTACATTTCCGTTCTTACTTCGACAATAAAGAATAAAAATGCAATACGACACAAACACCAAATCCAACCGACATGAAGTAGGAGGCGGTAGATACGCATAATTATAATTTGCCCCCGATTTGTACTTACATCATAAGTATTACCGGTTGCTTGTGTTTTGCCGTTTTACAAAATGAAAGAACTGTCTGAGGTGCTGTTTAATCATAATCCTGCCCGAGCTGACCTGCTTAACCTGCCCTGACATAAGTTTGCTAATTAAAAGCTAAAAGAAGGAAAACCCAACCGTGTCATACATTCAAGTCATGTGAGCATATTTTTACTTCTTTTAGTTTTTAATCAGGCAAACTGATGTCAAGGCAGGTCAGGAAGGTCAGATAAGTCAGGATTATGATTAAACAGCACATCAGGCATGTCCTTTTCGGCCATTTTATCAAATGTCAAAACAAATGCTAACATAAAATAAAAATCTGGTCAAAATTAGAAATATACCGTAAATACCTACAGCGCGTGCCGTTTGAAAGTCATTTGCCGTTTTACAAAATAAGAGATCTGTCTGAGGTGCAGTTTTAGAAGAATCCTACGCCACCAACCTTCCTGATCTGCCCAGGCAATAGTTTGCTCAATTAAAAGATAAAATGTGTTTAAAACCGTCGCGAAAATAACCTCAAAGTTCGACCAAGAATTAACGATACCTCTCAAAATAGACGTCTCCCGCAAATTTACTTGTCATTTTAGTGATCTGCGCATCGAATTACGTAAGCATGCAAAATATCAGTAAAATCTAGCATATGGCAAGAAAGTAAACTTTCACCTCCACTTTTTGAGACCAATCTTTGGAAAAAAAAAACACTTATTACAATTTTTGCATTTTTGTTGAATCTCAAATATTTTGGACAGATGAGGGATGTAATGAATTTGTTAAACCATTTATTATTGAGTTTTATACAAGTTCATGGGTACCACTAGCCTTGGTAACGCAATAATGCCCAACAAGTGACACCAGCTTTACTAAGCAATGAATTATTCCAGCGCTCACTTATGGCATGTTTTATGATAATTGTATGTATAGGGTAAATACATTTTATTGACTATAGTAAGCTAATGTAATATATATATATATATATATATATATATATATATATATATATATATATATATATATATATATATATATATATATATATATATATATATATATATATGAGAAATTTGTGTATCACTCACTGGTATTTTTGTATTTATAATTAATTGTAATTATAATATAATTTCACGTCCGTAACACCACTCTGCCAATTCTTTTAATTGATATTTTTAATAGATAAATATTCTAAAGATACCTGTGTAAAACGACAAAAGTGCGTGACGCAGCAAGTGCGTTATGGTAGTGAATTTTCGTTAAATGCTTCAAATTTGAATAACTCACTTTTCTATAAAGTTAAAAAGTTGAATTTAGTATGTAGTAAGATGTTTCCCAACGCAACATATACACTAAATTTCATTCAAATAGCTTTGCAATTTTTGGCGAAAAAATGTTTTTAGAAAGAAAACTCAAAATTGTCTCAGAAAACCTTGTCCAATTTTTTTAGCTAACGAACTCATCCAAGCCATTAATAAAAGAAGGGTACTTGCCGAGTTTCATTTAAATCGATTAATTATTTTTTGAGTTTTCGGTTGGATACATATATATATATATATATATATATATATATATATATATATATATATATATATATATATATATATATATATATATATATATATATATATATATATGTATGTATGTATATTTAAACTGACCCCGGATATGGGTTCTAGGAGTCCTAGTTTGCGCTCATTTGAAAAAATGTTTGCAAAGTCTCACCATCGATACCTCTCTATTAGTGAATTTAAAAAAATAAAAATTCACTAAAAGCCGTATAACATATATTTTTCATCATGAAGAATTCGATAAATCAAACATCGGAATTTTATTATTTAGATTACGCCGGTGAATATATACGAATTGCCGAATTTTCATCATTTAAAAAATTCTTACAAGCATGGTGACGTAAATTGTGAGAAGAAAACTTCTAGAACTAAACAAGGACACCCATTTTATACAATATAAAAGCTGGCCTACCAGCCAAGCAGGGCAGTTGGGAATGTGAGTTGAGAATATGAGTTCAGAATATTATTTAAATCTTCCGAACTGAAGTCCCTTAAAACCGCCCGTACCGTTCATTTGATTAAAATCCATGATTGTTTAGCTAATAAGTATTTAATTTATTTATTTTCTAATATTAATATATATATATATATATATATATATATATATATATATATATATATATATATATATATATATATATATATATATATATATATATATATATATATATATATATATTCCGATTTGTTTTGCAAAACACTACATAGCTGTCTCGAAACTTATCCGAGAAACCTAAGACTAATTTTATTTGCATTTTTTCGTTTTTCATATATACAGGTGTCCCTAACACCAAGCTTGCTTAAGAGAATTGACAGAGTTTTGTCGGCTCTTCTGTATTTTTATTCTTTCATTGTCCAGACACGCATCGAATAACCGAAGGTTGTAGTAACCCAATAATTTCCTCTCGTTTCTAGCCGTTTTCGTAATAATTTATAGTAAGTAAACAACATTGTGTACTGTTGTGCCTCCCACTTCCAAGTTAAAGTAGGCTGCCGAAATAACTTGGGAGTTTAGAGGACTACACATATTTTTCAATGTGTCATCATTCAATGGTCCCCAGTTGAGGCCCGAGTGTTAGGACGTTGTAAAATATTGCCGTGTTATAGTAAAAGCCTCCCCCAAAATTGGGAACCGAATCAGCTAGGAATAAGAGAAATACCGCGACCAGATTTTCCGGAAAAACCGCATGCCTCTTCAGAACTGGAATAGAAACCCGATACCTCCGTGTTTTTTTTTCTTCTACTTTTCACACACTATACCAGATAGCCCTGGTGAGAACCATATTTTAAGTATAACTATTTCAGTTGTAAATACAGTTTGCATATAACTTTGTATATATGTACCTTTATGCTCAATAATAAAACGTTGTTTGTCTTTAAAGCATGTCTTTTCCGTTAGTAGCATAGCTGTCCTGAAAAGTCTCTATAAAATCTGATCCCTGGAAACCGAATATCTCCACTTGAGTTTCCCTGAGCAACATACTCCCACAGGATGGTCCGCTGCCTCTTCTCGAGTAAAGTGGTTGCGTTCGACACAAACATTTTTCCGATCCAAACACCGACCCACCCCACCGATCGGAAGTACATCGTTCCAGTTCTTAAGTATAGATACTAGAAGTCCTGGACAAATTTAATTTTATGGTATGGTCACATACTTACTTCATGGGCAAAAATGTATTACCAAAGTTACTAGTGAATACTATTTAAATGAATATCTGGAAACGCGGCAACCACACTATTCTTATTTAAATGGACTAAATTGTAATCTAAAAGATGAGGTTCATTTGGCAGACCTAAACACAAGCATGGTAGTAGAATTAGCGAAGTTGACGAAAATCTAGTACCACAACAGTTGTCTTCTAATATTGTCAAATCCACACACTCAATCTCCCCGGTCCAACCCTGTTCATTCCCACACTAAAAACCTCCCTTGATGCCTACAACAGCCACCAGAGGTTCAGGACGACATTGGCACCCCTGTAACAGTTGGCAACAAGCGTCAACAACCGAGAAGAAGAGCTACAAGGTAACCCTAGAGCACTTCACTTCCATGTCATCCAGCGTCCAGTAAGGTCGTAGCAAGACCGGCTGAACCCTCAGCGGTAGTCAAGACACAGCATAATAGTTGATTATGCTGTGGTCACACCACAGTTAACTCCGTGGTCGTTCCAGCGGCCAGGGAGCATCACAAGAAGATCGCTTGACCCGCAACGCGTAGTCAGGAATCCACGGTTGTCTCTATAGACACGTGGACAGGTCCGTGAGCCTCGTTCTGGAAGAACCAGTCTTTCGACGAGCGACTGACCCATACTCAGAAATCCATTCAACCGCGGTATCAAACACCGCAAGTCTTCACAGCTGTCACTTGCACACGTGCAACACCTTGGCCCTTTAGACGACGCCCCCAGCTATCAGCGACACCACCACTTGCTGATTACGGCAACCTCCCGGCTCCAATTTCAAGTCACCTTTATATATTATAGGATCACAACATTCATTTTTGCATTTAACTTTGTAACTCTTGTCGTATTAAATTGTTATTGTTACCACGTGTATTAGTTATAAATCTGCACCTACAAATAACAATTCCTCTGGTCCTTCTAGAGTATATAAACGGGTAATTAAACCAGGATGCTGGTCTTTCTAAACTAGTAATGTTAATGCACGCATTTGATTTTAATTTAAACCTTTAGCATTTCGCGGTATAACATTTATTCCATTCTGGACCGTACAACAAGTAGGCGTTTCATGGATTTAATTTTTGTGTTTATGAATGAAGAAAATCGTTGTCAATATTGATTACTACTTTCACATCGTCAATGCGTGACGAAATATGGTTTCGGTGACAGAAATTTCGAAATTTAGAATCATTCTTGGATGTAGTCAGATTCAGATAATAGTATGCACCTAGGGCTGAACGTGCCTTTTTTCAGATGAGTGTGGAGATGCAAAAACGATTTTTTTCCAAAATTTGATTGCAGGTAAGACGTATCGTATCGTGTGATATATCACTGTACTCAGAGAACAAAAGATTGTTTAGAAATGCAAAAATCCAATATGGCGTCCATAGGCAAAATCAAAGTTAGGTTGGCAAATATTAGTAGGACATCTGTATGTCCATTGGATATCCACTGGACGTCTTGGATATCCATCGTGGATATTCATTGGACGTCCTGGATATTTATCATGGATATCCACTGGATATATAATGGATGTCCGCGTGCTGTATGGGGAGTGGGTTAGGGACCCATTTCAAAATACTACCGAAGAAGGAATCTTTATAGACTTGACGACAAGTGGCGAGATCAAAAGACAATTTAGTAATAAATCACCCTCTTTGAATTTTGGGCAGGGTTGGATGATGAGTTTGCTGTATTTCAAACAAGAGCAGTTTGTATACTACTAGCATTTTCAATACCCTACCTTTGCGAAGCTGGATTTTCTGCGGTGACTGCTTTGAAGACAAAATATAGATCTCAGCTAAATATAGAAAAAGAGATTAGAGTGTCAATTTCTAATACTACATCTTGTTTGTAAAAACTTTGATCTGCAGGACAGGCCCCAAGGGAGTCACTCATAATTATTAATCTTGTTTTTAATTTAAAATTTATAAGTTAATTATGAAATACATTGTGCAGTACTGACACAATCCTATATAAGTGTATTCTATTCCTGTAAATAACTTTTTTATAATATGTTTTTCTCATTTTTTTCTCAATATGCTCGCGACCCTCATTTAGTTTTATAGCGCCCACCAGGTTGAGAATCGCTGCGTTAATCTGATAATATACAAACAAATCTTGCAATTCAAGAGTACTACTTGTTTGCTTTCACCAAAGAAGTGGTCTATCAAAAAGTGGATTACTATTATTTATTTTTAGGATCATATATACATAGCTCTTTCGAGAATACCACAACAACACCAATATTAAATCACTCTGTATAAACACAACAGGATTCTGCCACATATTGTACGTAACAAGAGAATTCTCGATTGTTTTAGTTTATCCTATCACACACATAACAGATTGTGAATGATAAATATAAATTTATTTAAAACTCAACAGCATCTCCACAAAACTGGACATAAATAGGATACAACATAATTTAGAAAGGCATTTTATACAAGAAGGAGAAAGCTACAACATTTTTGTGATTGCTCATATATGGTTTCTCTTTTATAATAACACGCCAATTACCTAGTTACTGGATTTATGTTCAATTAAACCCGTTTATCGAACTTATTTTTCTCTTATGAAAGGGACGATTGTTCACTGAAAAATGAGTAAGATTTTTAGGCAGTTTATTATGGAAATTACTGAAAAGGACACTGTTATACAGGATGACGTATATAGTATGACAAAGTTAGGTATAGTTCGTTATACATTGGGCAGCTCAACTCATAATAAAAGGATAGAGGAACATGTTGTACCTTGAACACTGTGATACCTTGAACACATCTCTTTATTTTGAATTTAGCGGATGTTTGTGGATGGCTGTGAGGGACAGAATCTTGAATTAGGCAACCTGTAATGTCGTCATATGTGTTTCAGTTGTTCACCGATAATCGTGTGAGTGTGCAGTGCAGTTCGGATTTTTGACTTGAAAAAGTAAGTTTTTACGCTCTGCGTTTCATACACATATATCTTTTGTCTTTAATGTAATGAACTGGATCTTTTTTTTCTTGGGCGATGGCATACTCATTTGGCTAATAACTAGTTGTGTCAGACATGATCTATTCTTAACCTAAAATTTTCTGTAGTTTGATTATGATACACCGGCACGGTGTTGTACCTTGAACATACCACATACGATGTACCTTGGACATGTTCAAGGTACATCATACGTCTTAGGTAGATCGATTGTGATATGTTCAAGGTACAACACCATAACGGTGTTTCATCATCAAATTACGGTTAAGTGCAAATTATGATTCATGTTCTCTGCTTTATTGCAGTTAATGTTGCCTGGCATCTTGTACCTCTTTTGAAAATATGCCACGCAGTCAAACAGGTGTAAAAAGGGCTGGGCCAGATCCTGAAAGACTCACAGATGCAATTAAATTAAGTTATGAAAATAAAATGACATTATACAGTGCTGCAAAACATACAGGATTGAACAGAAGCACAATACGTCGACATCTTCAACATCATAAAAACGATGATGAAAACTACACCTGGCGTAACAATAATGCTACAGAGCAAGTTTTCAACAAAACAGAAGAAGTTATGCTCGTGGACTATATAAAACAAGCAGCAATATTGTAGTATGGACTCACATTGAGGGATGTTCGTCGTAGATAAAACCGTATTCGGACCATTTAAAACATATTTCAACACTGCAATGAATGAATTCATGATCACCCCAGGAAATGCTGGAAAACCGGCAACAATCTATGATCTTGCTCCACTGGTGGGAAAAGTATTTCCACTAGCTTTTACACCAACAAATATTGTTCAGGGATTTCAGGTAACTGGATTCGTTCCTCGAATGAGAATATTATCAAGGATTTCGAATTCTCTCCAGCAGATGTCACTGATCGTCCAGACCCAACAGCAATAGTTCAAGATAATCCACAAGATACTAGCTTTCCATCAACTTCAGTTTCATCTTTGAGTCAACTTAATTTCAGTGAACCAGTTGCCTCAACTTCTGCCTTGATTTCTCCGGTTATGATTAGGCCACATCCAAAAGCCGCACCACGAAAAGTTACTCATCGAAGTCGTGAAAAAGGACGTTCTCGCATATTGACGGACACCCCCGAAAAACTCAGAATAGAATTATTAAAACAAGCTAAACTAAATAAAACAAGAGTTTCGTCTCAGAAAACAACAACCATTTCAAAGAAAGTTGCCGCAGTTAAGCGCAAGGTATTAGTATCTTCCGATTCTTCTATGCCAGATCAGTTCTCAGTGCATGATTCTGAAGATTCTGTTGGACCCTTGGACTTTTCGGAATCAGAAGAAGCTGTTTGTAACACGAGTGCTACTGAGACATCTGGACAGGATGGAGGATACCAAGTGGGAGATTTCAGCATTTTAATATATGAAGCCAAATATTTTCCAGGTAGGATAGTGGAAACAAGCGACGAAGGAGCCATTGTAACGGCAATGGAGCTAACCATGAATAATTGGAAATGGCCGGAAAAAGTGGACTTATTGTTCTACCCATGGGTGGACATTATTCAGAAAATTAATCCCCCAGTGAAGAAATGTTCCAAAAGAGACATCTACGAGGTTGGAGAAATAACTCAAATTTGTGAAAAATAGTTTTGTTCTCGAACTGATTTCTAACATTAATGTTCATTTTTCAAATATTTTTCAGAATAATGTTTTCGAATATGAAGTTAATTTTGCATTATAAATTGTTTTTTATATATAAGGAGGTCTAAATAAAATTTTATACCGAAAACTATCTAATTTATTAGATACATGTTCAAGGTACAACGGTCTTAGGTCTGAGGTACATCACTCCTGTTGTACCTTGGACACACATACACTTTTTCAAATTAAGCTTTTTTCTCATCGAATTTGAATCGTTCTAACCTCGCAAAAAAACTATTATGTATAAAATATCGCCCCCTATCCATCGCGCCAAAAGAAGCCTCTGACTAGAGTTTATTCTTCATGAATTTTTTTTTAAACCAGGAATGAGTTCAAGGTACAACATGTTCCCCTACAATTAAAGGCTTTATCTCGAAAAAGTTTTTACAAAAAAAAAACCCTTTTATATTTTAGCTATTAACCCATGAAAGTAGTTCGGGAGAGCTGAAACCGCGGACCGTTCTGAAAAATAAAAAATATATCATCCAATTCGGTTCTAAAAAATAAAAAATATATCATTTAATTATGTCAAACTCAGACCTGCTGAACTTTCAAATTAACTTAATTCATAATGCCACATTTTTTTAGATCTGACGACTTTTTCGCTTCTAAAACTAGTTACATTTGAGGGTGCGTTATGTAATATTTATCCTTTCATGGAGCCAACTTTGTTAGTAAGACGATGGCTATGTCAAAAATGTATTGTGGTCAATAGGACTGTCCAATGTATACTTATCAGTGCTTACAGGTTGCAGTTTCCATTTAGCTTTTGTTGCAAAGTTACAAATACGGTAATGTTACTTATTTAATCAACATCAAAGACAATAAAGAGGTAGTTATACTAGAAGTAGAAAATGATAGTGATGTGGTAGGAAGGTCTGGAGAATCTGCAACTAATGATAATGAAATGCGTCTTAGAAACTTGTGTTTCTAAACATTTTGAATGGCTATTTTCCTCATAAAGTTATCGATAAATTTACTTCGTCACAAGCAACTGGAAGGTTGCGTTTTTAAACGATTTTGTTCTCCAAAAACAGTATCCAAAGCTGAAGGCATCGGACGTGAGGATACACCGTGGACCAGGATGCGAATCATATCACCATATAGCCATAGTAAACATAATAGTGAACTACAGAAAGACAAATACCATACTCCAGAATAATCCACAAGAGCAGAGCGATATGAACGAAGGTAAATATAATTTAGAAAGCCTCCGACAAGTCAACTCAGTTGTTGTATAAACCAAGATTGGCTAACAAGTTACAAACAATAATGAACATGAGCACAAATGCAGAGCAGTTATATTGACAGATTGAAGATTGCATACATCAAGCGGCAAAAGGAGCGTTAGGGTATAAAGGAGAACAGAGAAAAGAAAATCCAGAGTGGTACTCGGAAAATATAAGTAATCTAGTTGAAAAGGAAAAGAAAGTTTAAAGCGTCTGGCTGAACACAGGTAGAGGAGAAGATAGAACAACGTGTCCTCGCTGGAATAGAGACGTAAAGAAAGAGGCAACAAAGCGTAAGAATGAAGTAAGAGAGCGAAAATGCGTGGAAGTGGAGAGATGTATAGGGGTAACCAGAATGGCTGAAGGATGAAGAACTATAAGAAACTTGAGAAAGGAAGTAAGACATAATGGCAAGTAAAATCTGATAAGTTTGGAAGAATGGGTAAACCATTATAAAACACTGCTTATTGAAAATAGAAAAGAATTCAAAATAACAAACATGAAGATCGAAACATCTAGAAAATCCAAGAAGTGATCGGAAAAACTGTGAAATAAATAAAGAAAGATTTGGAAAAATCAAGAAACGGAAAAGCTGCAGGGCGCGGAAACATCCCCATTGGGTTAGTCCAGTACGGACCAGATGTACTACTTGAAAATCTGGCGAACTTGTTTAATAAATGCTTAATAAATTGTGATAACATTCCGGAAGACTGGAATATGGCATATATGCATACAGACTTGGAGACTACTTTTCTGGCCTCACTGTTGGGTTTCGTTTCTGTAGGTGAAGGATGTAGCCAGAGCGTAAGCTAACTAGAGCAAGCGGCCCTTCTGAATTCTAGATGTTCTAGGATGTTCTTCAACGTTGAAGAAGCTTACACGTTAGCTACGTCCTTCACCTATAGAAACAAAACCCAACAGTGAGGCCAGAAAAGTAATCTACAAGTCTGTATGTAGTATGGACAAGTTTCACCAAGTAAGGGCAGCAACAATCAATGAATAGCATATATAAGCTCCATTCATAAATAAAACGATAAAAAGGTATGCTAAAATTATAGGGGCATAAGTGTGACAAATGCAATGGGGAGGCTGTACGGCAGAATAGTGAAAGAAATAATTAAAATGATCATAGAAGAAATAGAAGAGTAGTCAGGATTCCGCACATGTATTGACAATATATATATATATATATATATATATATATATATATATATATATATATATATATATATATATATATATATATATATATATATATATATAGGGTGGCGCATTGAAAACGAAACAGACCGATTTGAGAATTTTTTTTAAAGAAACGCTGAAACACGTCGATTTTAATATTGAGGGAGACATATTTTGACATAAAACTCAACTTTGTCACATTAGCCCCTTAAGAGTGGTGATAACAACCTTTATATTTTAAATAGGGAACATAGGTCGAGTGTTACATCATTTGAAAGCTCTTTCTTTTCTGAATTCAGCACACAACTTTTTTTGAACGTTTTATCAACTCGTTTAAAAATTATTCACAGTTGAAAATGCAAAAACGCATTTCATTCATTCCGATAAGAAATGTGCTGATAGTCAATGTTTTGTTGGTTTGTAAACAAAAAATTGACTATCAGAACATTTATTATTGGAATGAGAGAAATGCGGTTTATTATTTCAGTTTATCGGCCGGTTTGATAATTGATAGTACTACCGAAAATTAATTTCACAATGGTGTATTCTGTAGAAGAAAGAGTTGAAATAATTAATCATTTTTTCAAAAACGATGACTGTGCCAACCGTACCGCAAATTTGTTTAATGACCGACATCCGAGCAGACATGCTAACAGAAAATACATTTTGGGGTTAGTTGCAAAGTATCGACAAAGTGGTTCAGTAGCCAACAAAAAACGGGATCCTGAACGTGAATTTCCGGTTAGAAATGAGACTACAGAGATTGAAGTTTTAGAACAAATTGCTGCAGACCCAACTTTGAGCACGAGAAAATTGGCCACTGTTTCAAACATCAAAAGAAGAACTATTTAGCGAATATTGAAGCATCGTAAATTTCACCCGTATAAAATTCATCTTGTACAACAACCGAATGAAGATGATTTTGATCGGCGGCTGGAGTTTCGTGAAGTTATGACTGCACAAATAGCCGATAACGGGAACTTTCTGTTCAATATCTGTTTTTCAGACGAGTGTACGTTTTTATTAAACTCTACAGTCAATCGTCATAATTGTCGTTATTGGGCAGATAATAATCCAAGAAATTTTCACGAAGTCCACACTCAAACTCCACAGAAATTGAATGTCTGGACTGGCATTTTTGAAGACCGTTTAATCGGACCAATTTTTCTTGACGGAAATTTGAGTGGCGAAACGTATTTGTAGTTACTAGAAGATACCGTTTACCCTCTACTAATTGACATTGTTGAAAATGATGATCGCTATCAAGAAAATCAATTAGTGTTTCAACAAGATGGAGCTCCTCCGCATTTTTCACAACGTGTTAGGGAGTTTTTGAACAGAGAGTTTCCAGAGAACTGGATTTGGCGTAGAGGTGCTCTCAAGTGGCCCCCTAGATCACCGGATTTAACTCCTTTATACTTATTTCTATGGAGCCATTTAAAGAGTATAATTATCTCAACAGAACCGGAGTCTCTGGAAGAATTACGACGACGCATTGTTGAAGAATGCCGTCTAATAACTCCATGAATGCTCCAGAATGTCAGAGCAAAATTTGTACTTTTGTATGGAAGCTGGTGGTCAACAATTTGAACACTTACTTAACTGAATAAACATTTTTGAACGTTTGGTTTTATTTTTACTTTTTTTTAACGAAAAATTGACCAATTAGTGCATTTCTTATCACAATGAATGAAATACGTTCTTGCAACTCCAACTGTGAATAATTTTTAAACGAGTTGATAAACTTCCAAAAAAATTAGTGTGCTGAATTCAGAAAAAAAAAGAGATTTCAAATGATGTAACACTCGGCCGATGTTCCCTATTTAAAATATAAGCGTTGTTATCACCACCCTTAAGTGTTTGATGTGACAAAGTTGAGTTGTATGTCAAAACATGCCCCCCTCAATATCAAAATTGACTTGTTTCAGCGTTTCTTAAAAAAAATGTCTCTGGACGCAAATCGGTCTGTTTCGTTTTCAATGAGCCACCCTCTGTATTTGTGTTACAACAAATAGTAGAAACATTAACGGCTCATAACCTGTCTACCTAGCTAGTATTTGTCGAAAAAGAAAAAGCTTACGAAGCTTTATGAAACTTTGGCGAGGCTTACCCTGAGTAAGACTTACCTTAACGCTATATGAACCATATATAAGGAATCGAGGAGCCTTGCGAGAGTCGGAAACGCCCAGTCCGAAAGTTTTGCCATCACAAAGGGGCTTAAGCCAGGGTGCAGTTTGTCACCTACCTTGTTTATGATATATATCCAAGGCATCAAAAACTGGAGAAGGAAAACATCAGGAATGGGAAAACACATGGAGGAACAATGCTTATTTGCTGACGACCAGATAATTATAGCTAATGATGAGAACGACGCAGACTATATGTTTAGAAAATTAAGCGAAGAATACGAGAAATGGGGATGTAAATGCAAACTTCGCTAAAATAGAATATCTAAAGATAACGCGCATGAAGAAGACCCAGATATACAATTGCATAGACTAAAAAAATTTAGCGAAGCATTATTTCGGAAAATGGAACAACAAAAAATGATATAAAAAATAGAGCACAACAGGATATAAGGCTGTTCGTTTACTGAACTATTTACTCTCGTCAAGTAAAATGAAACTCCAAAGCAAAATGACAATCTACACAACTATAGTGGAGCATATTTCAACTTACGGCTGTGAATGCTGGCAGCCTTCAGATAAAGAGAAAAAGATGATAGAAACTGTGGAAATGAACTTCGTAAGAAAATCATGTAATATTTCGAGAATACAACACATTAGAAACGAAGAGAGAAGGAGGAAAACGGTGCGCAACAGCAGAAAGAGTATAATCCAGAGTTATTATGGTGCGGGCATGTAATGAGGATCGAGGAGAGACGATGGCCAAAGAGAGCCCTGTACACCAAATGGAAGGAGAACAAGAGAAAGACCGACAACGCAATGGATAAAAAAAATTGAGAAAAAATATAAGAGATCGAGGGCTGGAAGGATAGGAAGAAATTGCGATCGAAACGCGGGATGTGACAGCGGCCGTATATATATATATATATATATATATATATATATATATATATATATATATATATATATATATATATATATATATATATTGTCACAGACATAAACATAATTAGTGAAAATACAAACATGATTTAGAAAACATATTTTTCAATAAAAATTTGCACGCACAGTAGGTAAAAAGTTATATTGAAATGATGCATCAAATTTCACTATACTCAAATAAGGTCTCTTCATACAGTGCCAAATAGATGGGTAAAACCAGTCAATAATTTACATTAACTTACCAATTTTTTTTTCATAATATAAAATATAAATAAAATATTATTATAAAATGGGCAACAAGTGACATGTCAGTGCTAAACATCAATCAGAGTTACCCTGGATGACTGTAATCCAATATGGAGCCTATGAAAAAATCTAGCAACTGTACAGCAAACTCAAAAGCACCACCAAATGTTTTAACTTAAACGCCCAGTTAAAAAACATCATTTTAAATTGCTTGTCGTAATTTCTTCTAACCAAATTTTTAATAAAGCGGAATATATTCCACTACTTTCCCTATAAACGGGACTTGAGCTCAATTGTTATTGAAATTAACCATGCAAGCCAAGGTGCCTTAAGACATCCTGTATAACATTTAGTTACGGATAGCGGATGGAAGGAAAACTAACAATATCGACAAAATGGATATGCCAGTATAATAGTGCAGTGAATAACATTATTTTCACTTTATTATTGATTAAAAAAAACAGTTATATCAACTTGTCTTCATTTTCTTGTGTTCTAATACAGGCTGATTCTGAGCGAAACCTAGAAGGCGTAACTATATACGTTACAAATGGGATAAAAGAACTGTAAATTTTGTATTTGTGGCCCGCGTTACTGAGATACGATGTGTTCAGTTGCTTTCCGTGAAAGTTTGCTTTGGCATAACTTTTCAAGTATTAAGTAATGCCGAACCCGGTCTCAAGAAAAATAATCTCTTCAAAAAGAATACCTGTGTATCACAGTTTGAAACTTATGTTGCAAGGCTAACAGTTAACAGAAAATTAATTGAGCTGAAACAACCTGTATCTGAGGAACGAGGGTCACCAGGGACCAAGTTTCCAGCCTTTTCTTTTGTGATAATCTATCTGCACTTCACAATATGTTAGGCTATATACATTTGGCTCAGATTCAACCTGTTCAGTATTTGTTATATCGATAGTCCAAACCTTTACGGTCATGCCTCGGTCAGTTTAATATTATGTTGTAGCATTTCCTTAGAAAGTTAGAACAAGACAGTGCAAAAAAGTACGTCAGTTCAACAGTTGTCACTTTATAGAGGTAGGTGCAACCTTCGCCTTGTTTGGAGGTACAGGAGAACTGGTGGCGCTTCTTGAAACCCTTGGTTGCTCCGGTATACTCAGCTTGTTGGAATCTGCCGATTTCCATGTGGATGGAGATTTATTGGAGCCGCAATTGTCAGAATGAGCCCTGCTGAGTGCATGGACTGGGATCCGGTATATGCGAAGTGGACGCAACTCTGGTGATGCTGAAAAAAGGATGTATGCAATTAAGTGATTATATTTTACATATTTAAAAAGTTTCAGTAGGTGGTTAAAATAAAATAGTACAGTAACTTTACAGTACTAGACTTTAATAGAGAGATCAGTTCAGTTTAAGCAGATTTTTTATTTCAATGTTAAAATATTATGATCTTTTAGTTTCTGTTAAATACACTTGGAGAACCCAAATCACCACAACACATTTGAAAAAAGTGACGATCGTTTCACTAATCAAGTAAGCGCCATCAGAGGATGGAATCGTCTGAATATTTCCTCCCTCGGTTTTAGTGAAAGCTTATCAAAAATGTTAGACAACCGGTGAAATTAGATGCCTGCGAGAGTATTTATATCTCTAAGGCCATAAAAAGCAAATGTTTGCTAAACCAAGCCCCGCGATTAATTAATAGTTCTTTGTTTGCACTACCCCTTTGATATGAAAGATATTCCGAAACTCGGTAGGTAAATTTATAACGGGATTTAAAAAGGACGTCCGGCAATTAAGATACAAACGCAGAAAATTTTCCTGGGTTTCTTCCCTCTGTGCACCAGTCTTCTACCTAACACGTAGTATAATTGTGATGTTTAGTAGTTAAGTAGTTTAGAATTTTTCATTATCTGATGACGCTAACTCTGTTAGTGAAATGACCGTCAGATCTTTAAAAGATGTGTTGAGGTGATTTAGGTTCATCAAGTCTACCAACTTGTTAGTGCTCATCACCGGTTCTGATCTTTACTTAGTAATAACAACTAGTTTCAACAAGCACTCGTTACAGTATTTCTCAGCAGGAGACAATTTGAAATAAGTAAAAAGTTCGGGACGCAGCAAGTGCATTATAGTAGTGAATTTTCATAAGAATTGTACAGTAGTAGTAAGGTATATTATTAAAACAAATTCTTTAAATTTAAATGGATCTTGGAGTTTGGTTTTAGAAACCCAGTTAGCCATTATTTGAAAAAATATATATTTTCTATGAGCTAGAAATTTAAAATGTGGTAGATATATGTAAGTACTGTCAGTCTCTTTAAAAGATTGTTAAATTTCATTTAAGTTACAAAAGTTTTCCAGAAAAAAAATTTACAAAGGTAATGTATCTGCCAAATTATAAATATGGCAGGTTTTTTCCCTTACTAATTGCTTGCGTGGTTTTGTTTTAGTCAATCCAATCGAACTAGTTTAGCAAACAAAACAACAAAGAGGTTTTTTTAAAACAAATTTGTAGTTTTCCGCGGAGCTCATTATGTTATTTTTCTTTAATTTAGTAGCCATGTTGTGTTTACATAGGTTTTACTATAGTTCAAGATTGAATGTTCTAGCTTAATGGGAAATATTTAAGATTTGAAATATTTTTACGAAAATTTTCTACCATATGGTACGCGACCCTTTTCAGCAATTATTTACTGTTGCTGTATCCATATTTTTTTAAATGATAAAATATTGTAGCTCTCTATGAGACTGACAAATAAGGCAACCTCAAATTCCTTGTTGGAAAAATATGTTAAACAATTAAAATGGGGTAAGAAATTAAACATAAATTGATAATCTTCGTTGGCTACGACGTCGCGGGGGTTCTCCTCCCACTTCTACATGCCTACACCCATCCTCAATGCATAAACAAGAAAAAATTCTTGGGAACAACCCCCAAGAAATTATATGACCTGCGGTGAATAGGGGTTCTGGGCGGAGTAAACTGGATTTTAAGGAAGTATAGCTGCAAAATGACATAAAAGCAGCTTATAGAGGTCCAACTAAGCTGTTTTTTCCGCACTTTCCGCTCACATTTCCTTTTTATCTTCTTTCCCGCCCAGCACCCTATTCACTCCTGGTCCCGTAACTTTCTTAGGAGCTCTTTGCAAGACATTTTTTTGTGGTATGTGCATCCAGAAAGGGTCCATGTGGTAATCTGCAAATATCTCGAAAAATTTATTTTTATCGACAAAAGGAATGTACCTGCCAAATTATAAACCTGGCAGGTATTTTGCCTTATTAATCGCCTGGATGATCCGTTTTAGTCAACTCAATAGAACCTGTTTGTGCAAACAAAATAACAAAAAAGGTTTTTTAAAACAAATTTGTGGTTGTCTATGAAGCTCATTGTGTGATTTTTTAAATTTAGTACCCACGCTGGCTTTATATGGGTTTCGCTATGTAGCAAAACTGATGATTCTAGTTTAATGGGGAATTAAGTTATCGCCATTTGAAATATTTTTACGAAAATTCCCTACCATAAAGCACTTGCTGCACCTAAACTCTTTTTAACACTTATTCACTATGGCTGTACTTTTTGAAAGAGAAATAAATATAAATAATATGAAATTTTGAAATTGAAATTTTAATAATTTACACTGAACATCTGGTTATATAATTTAAACTGCTTTATATTATGTAGTTTCATTTACTTTAAATTTTCAATACACTACATAAAGAGTGAAACTAAGACTAAAGAAAGCCAAAGTACCTAGGTATTATATCTACTTATAATAGTTTGAGGTTGGTAGGTATATTTCTTCTTGAAATAATTTTGTTTCACTTTGGTAATACAATACATGTATTGATTAAGAACCTGAATCTGACGCACACAACCACTTTCTTATTTGTTTGATTGGATGTTATTATCATAATATACTACAGTCGACGGCCAAAGGCATCTGTTGAAGTTAGGTTAAAATGAAAAGTTGGGTTATTATATACCTACTACATATGAACCTTAGAACACAAGTAGTTATTTTTTATTCTAGGATTCTAATGTATTAGCGGAGTCGATTTCAAGGTTATGCGCAGAACGTACACGTTTGTCTCATGAATCCTGTCAGTTAACAAAGGACAAATAGTGGTGTTGTCAGATAAAACTGGAATAGGGAGATGGCTTTTAAATACCCTGAACATAGAAAGCTTAATATTTATACATAATAAATTGTAGTTCTAGATTGCTTTTACACACTTTCATTAAAAAAAATATTTACATGCATTTTTCCGATATTTAGAGATTCAGATGCGAGCTGTCGCAAATGGCAACACCGCCGATTGTTTATTGTGATATATTTTTGTAGCCTGTTCGTTTAAAAATTAATTTGGAGATTTTGTTTGCAATGGCAGTGGAACACAGATTTATCTGTCTGACCTTGTCTAACACTATAGGCATCCATTCATAGATAATTTCAGGTTATACCCTAGATTATTTATTTTTTATATAGTTATAACTCAAGATTTACTGAACCAATTGAGTTCAATTTGGTAGGTAGGACCACTGATACTATATCTACGTGCTTGTAAATTTTTAATTTAATTTAATAATTATAATATTTTAAAAGATATTGAGTGTTCAAATAGTTTTTGCACTTTTTTCTAAAAGTGTTCGAGTGTTAAAACTGTCTAACGAACGGATTCAAGCTATTAACAAGATGAAGATGATTGCCAAATTTGGTTTTGATTGGTCAAATATTTTTTGAATTATCGGCTGGATATATATATATATATATATATATATATATATATATATATATATATATATATATATATATATATATATATATATATATTTATTTATTTATTTATTTATACAGTGTGTCTCAAACTGGATGGGAATGTATTGCTATCTCCATTATTATTAGAGATAGGGAGACGGTAAATTAGCAATGTTTTGTAGAACTTTATGCTCGTTCCAAATATGAATTGTGTTTTGCCCTGCCTCTTTTCGTTTTTGAGTTATTTTGAAAAAAACATAATTTGCCGATTTCTTTTTTCTTAAATATCTAAGTAGGCGTTGGTCTGACATCTCTAAGACTTGCACATTATCAGGACACTTTTTACAGGGTAATCTTTTTGTGCTATTCTCAACTTTGGATTCTTAGTTGTTTTTGAGCTGCAGGTATCAATGTTTGTTTTTATTATGGCAGCCATATTGGATTTTTTGCTCATGTGATAGCCTGTGAAAAAAGCTTTCCAACGATGTACAACACGCTTGAGAAATCTTGTAAATGCACTGACAATTTTAAGAAAAACCGTTTTGAGGATAGTAGGCTATGAAATTCAATACCAAAAAACTAATGACAAAAAAAAAATGTTTAAAAAGCAGTAGGCCATGGTGTCTAACAATAGACTTCTACTTTTAACATAATTTTCCGTAATCATTCACGATAAAAAATATTGTGATTTAACTTACAATACTTAATTAGGTAATAATGCTAGGTAATATCATGTGAAACAGTTTAATAACAAATAGAAACTTAAACTCCACAAAACAACACAATTAGAAACGGAACTCAACAAATAATAAAATAGAAACTTAAAAATACACTAAATAGAAAATGGTTCAATATGGCCACCGTTTTGTTCAATGCACTTTATACACCTTTTTGAAACATGCCTGCAAACTCTGGTAAGGGTGTTTTGGTTCATATGGTTTATAGCTTCCGTGATTCTGTTTCGTAATTCTTTGATATTTTGTGGTGGATCGAATTTATACACATCATTCTTCAGAGTGCCCCAAAAATAAAAATCCATGGGTGTTATATCAAGACTTCGAGCACACTAATGAACCGGCTCATGGTTACAAATGACACGATTATTAAAATTTTGGTACAAACATTCTTTGACGATCCTAGCATTGTGAGCTAGACAACCGTCTTGTTGGTACCAAATCTCGTCTAAATTATCATGAACTCTTCTAATTGGTGGTAAGATACCATTTTTCAATAGATTAAGATACCTTTCCCCAGTTAATTTATTTTCCAAGAAGAACGGACCAACAATTAAGTTACCTGGAATTTTTTAAAATTAACTGTCTAATCTACAAGTAAAAATAACAGTTTTGTACCTAATAATCCGCACCAAACATTAATACCAAATCTGTCTTGCAATCGTCTTACTTCCTTTAGATGGGGATTTTCATTTGCCCAATAATGCCTATTATGGTGATTATACACACCACAATTTGTAAATCTCGATTGATGAGTCCATATTATTTTCAAATGAAAAATTTCAACTTGCTCACATTGTCCTTGATACCATCTGCAGAATTGAAGTCGCTTAGGGTAATCGTCAACATTTAAGCCTTGTACGATTGTAGGTTTGTATGGATGGTAATAACTTTGTTTTAATACACGGCGTACCGGGTTTTCGTTTGAAGCCTGTAAAACGGCATTATTTCTTTCTTCATTTCTAGGCATTGGTAGTTTCTTTGCGTGGAAGCTACTATCGTTCAATAGATTGGTCACTATCCTGCGAAATATTTTGGTGTTTGGTTGTCGTCTTTCTGAGTAGTTGTTTTGATATGAATTTGCAACTGCCTCAGTATTTCGGTTAGAACGAATATAACATTCCAACATGTCAAAATATTCTTGATCACTGAACATATTGTTGAATAATATTTAAAATAAACAGGAAACAAACTATTTAGTTCAAAATTTTAAGCAACGTGTTAAATACACCTCAAACTGTTCAGACAATTAAGAATGACAGTATTCTTAATTGTCGCGATAGTGTTAGCAACCTTTCTTCTGTTGTTTTTCAGTTGACTTACGTTTAAAAAGAAGAAGAATAAGAATTTTCAAAGGCGTCTTCGTAAATCATTAATCTGCTTTTTATTGAGTTCTGTTAGTAAATTTAGTTATTTACTAGGTTTACCTATTTAATTAAATTATAACAATTTTTTAGGATAATGTTGTAATGTAAAATATCATTTGTAATAATGGGCTGATTCATTGGTGTGCTCAAAGCTCCTATTTTTTTATCGCGAATCATTACGGAAAATTATGTTAAAAGTAGAAGTCTATTGTGAGACTCCATGGCCTACTGTTTTTTGAACACTTTTTCTGTAATTTGTTTTCTGGTATTGGATTTCATAGCCTACTATTCTCAAAACGGTTTTTCTCAAAATTGTCAGTGCAATTACAAGATTTCGCGCTCATTTGGAGAAATTTTTCAAAAGTCTTACCATCGATACCTCTATTAGTGAATGTTCTCAATAATAATTCACTAGAAATTAACAAGCCCGTTTTCTAAGCGATAAAGTGTCTAGATCGTAGATTGTTTAATGAGTCGTATAGGCTTTTGGCCTCTCAGTTTTTCTGGCCTCTCTATTTTTTATAATGTTGGTTAAGAAGTTTAGAGTTTCTATGTAGTCCACTATCTTTTTGGGAGCTATTTTACCTATTTATCGGGGTGTTAAGGTGACCTTTCCCAGGTTTTGAGTCTTTTGCAGAACCCAGCCACGCAGTCGCATAGCAAATATTCCGTTGTTTCTTCAGTGCAATATCTGCAGCTTTCGCTGACCTCCTCACTCATTTGCATAAGCTGATACCTTACTGAAGACTGTCTTGTGAAAGGTCCCGTTCAATTCAAGAAACAGTTCAGACTTTTCCGTTGATATCGTGGTGAACGGTTCTGCCTGGCTTACGCCTGGCGTTTTCCTCCAATATAATAGCGTTTGGTTCCTCTCGCAAGTATCAAGTTCATTTCTTGCATGACTTTTTATTAATCGGCAATAGGGCTCTGGACGATAAAATGGTGTTGTTGCTACCCTTTTTGCAAGGTTTTCTGCTTCCTCATTTCTTTCAATGCCTTGATGCCCTGGTATTCAGACCAAAGTTACTCCGTTGTTCGTACCCGGTTGTGTAAAGGATTTTTTTTGCAGTCCCGGGTCAGCTTAGACTTGGTTTTGAAAGATTTCTTTAGTACTGCCTGACTGTCGCAGAGGATGCAGATCTCTCCATTTTGAGTCCTCCTTGTATGCACTATTACACACAGAGATTTACAGCAAGCATTTCTGCTTGCAATATGGTGGAACTTTTCCTAGGGACTCGGCGAGTTTGAAGTTAGGTCCTCTTATTCCCAATCCTGCTCCCTCCATTTGCATAGACCCGTCTGTATACCATACGCATGAGTTGTTTTTCAGCTTTTTCCACTGTCTCTGACCATTCCTGGCGGTCATATGTGATCATGTCAAATGGGACTATGAAGTCCAGTTGCTCTTGATCTGCTGGTTTGGCGAGTGACTCTAACAGAATAATTTCCAGGATCTTCAAGTGGCCACCCAAGTCCCCTGGTTTGAATTTGTCGGCTTGGAATAGTCCTGAGGCACTTAGTGCTGCTTCCCTCTTTACGCATAGCGGAAGTGGAGTAATCTTGAGCATTACCTCTATTGTAGCTGTAGCCCCTTATTCCAAGAAATATCAGACTCTGCAATGTTTGTAATTTACTTTGTGTTGAGGCGTGCTCCATTTTTGATCACCATACTATAGATGCTTAGGTGACCATGGGTTTAATTACGGTTTAGTATATCCAATATACCATCCTGGAATTCAGTTCCCATGTCTTTTCTATGAGCCAGCCGGAAGTTTAGATGACCATTGTGACACACTATCTATAAGGTGCCTAAGTTTGTTTTTTAATCTGGTTAATCTTTCAAATTCACAGAAGTGATATGGTTATTATCAAAGATGATTTTCTGCGAAACATTTTTCTCGATAAAAGATTTTAAAATTTTAGTGAATTTTTAATTAAAAAAATCACTAATAGAAAGGAATCGATGGTGAGACTTTGCAAAAATGTTTTCAAATGAGCGCGAACTAGTACCCCTAGAACCCATATCCGGGGTCGGTTTATATATATATATATATATATATATATATATATATATATATATATATATATATATATATATATATATATATATATATATATACATATACATATATATATATATATATATATATATATATATATATATATATATATATATATATATATATATATATATATATATATATATATCCGTCTGTTAACTCAAAAAATAATTAACCGATTTCAATGAAACTTGTCAAGTGCGTTTCGTTTATTAATGGCTTGGAGGAGTTTGTTAGCTAGGAAAATCGGACGAGGTTTTCCGGGAAAATTTTGAGTTTTCTATAAAAAAAAATTTTTTGTCCGAAAATGACAAAGCTGCTCTAATCTAATTTACTTTATATGTTGCCTTGGGAGACACCTTACTACGTACCAAAATTCAACTTTCTAAGCTTATAGAAAATTGAGTTATGCATATTTTAAATTTTCTTTAGAAAAAAAATTTTTTCTCCGAAAATTACAAAGTTATTTCAATGAAATTTGGTGGATATTTTGCCCTAGAAAAGGTCTTATCACATACCAAAATTAAACTTTTTAAGTTAATAGAAAATTGAGTTATTAAAATTTGAAGCACTTAATAAAAATTCACCACTATAACGCACTTGCTGCGTCCAGAGATTTTTTTATTTGAACAACACACCACGAGGGCTTACAGCGTAAATAGTATCGTACCGTGGGTGTTGACAGGGAGGAAAGAGGCAACTTGTTAATTCTGGACTTGAAGGTTTGGAGGTTCGGAAGAGAAGGAAAAACATGCGACGGCAAGGAATTCCACAGCTTGGAAGTCCTCGGGACAAAAGAGCGGGCATAACAAGATGTTCTGTCTGGTGACCTGGACAGTAAAAGGGTGCATTCGCTCTGTTCCCCTGGTAGATCTGTTGGGGGCAGCAGTTGGAGGAACCTTGGAAGAAAGCTCCTCTGAGCACTGCCCGTGCATATATCTATAAAAGGAGAGAGATCACCAACGGCACGTCGGTGGGCAAGTGATGGCAGCCTTTGGGTGAGGGTAGGGTCACCAATGAGACGTATAGCTCTCTTCTGAATGGAGTCCTGGATAGCGAGTGTAGAACCGGCAGCAGCACCCCAGATGTGGGAGCAGTATTCGAGGTTTGGCCTTATTTGTAAAGTATATAAGGTATAGAGATTAGCTGGTGAAAACCATTTGCGAGCCTGGAAGAAGAAACCTAATTTCTTAGCAGCCGCTTCTGCAATTAATGTGACATGTTGGTGCCAATTGAGATTTCGATCCACAGAAATGCCAACAAGTGAAAAGGACTCATTACTTTGGATAACTTGGTTGTTCATTGTGACGGTTCTAGGACTGGTGTGTCTTTTATGAGAAAGAAAGCAAGACTGAGATTTGGTGCGGTTGAATTGTACAAGATTTCTACTTCCCCAGTCTAATATTTTTTGGAGATCCACGGAGACAGAAGCCTCCATGTGTCTGCGATCCTCATCTAGTTGGGCCAAAGAGACCGGCTTAGAATATTGAATATTTGAGTAGAGGGTGCTGTCGTCCGCGTAACTGTGAACTGCGTTGGATGTGCTAGAGAGGAGGTCATTGATGTGGAGAAGAAACAAAGTAGGGGCTAACTCTGAACCTTGAGGAACTCCTGCATTAATTGGATATAGTTTAGAGGAATGGCCATCCACAACAACAGAAATGCTTCGGTCGGAGAGAAAGTTTGCTGCCCAGGTACAGAGTTTTGGTGGTAGGTCATAGGCCGGAAGTTTATTAAGCAGCGCTGCGTGCCAGACCTGGTCGAAGGCTTTGGATATGCCTAGAGCGACAATCTGGGATTCACCGTGTGGTTCCATAGACTTGTTACAAGAATGGGTGACAAGGGAAAGGAGGTCGGCAGTTGATCTGCGCTGACGGACTCCATACCGCCTGTCGTGGATTAGACTGTGTTTTTCAATAAATTTTAGTAATTCGGTGTTTATATACTTTTCCATCACTTTAGAGGTGACTGAAAGGAGAAAAATAGGCCTGTAGTTGCTAGGAAGCGCTTTGGATCCTTTCTTGGGGACGGGTTGTACTCGAGCAGTTTTCCAGTTACTGAGGAATATGCCTCTATTGTAGGATGTCTGAAACAGACGAGTCAGGACAGGAGCAAGTTCTGGTGCGCATTTTTTGAGAACAATTGCTGGGATCTCGTCAAGGCCAGAGGCTTTCCTGGTATTAAGAGAAGAGAGCATATTTCGTACCTTTTTAGTTTTGAAAATGATATCAGTCATTTTATGCGCAACATTGGGGACTGTTGGTGGTTGAACATTTGGAGGTAGGTTGAGAGTAGAATTGCCGGCGAACAACGAGGCCTTGCCCAGGGCGGTAGAAACAATTTCATCCCCTGAGACAAGAGGTGGGAACGTGCTCTTGCAGAAATTATTCCCAATAGATTTAGCAAGAGTCCAGAAGGGTTTGCTGCCCTTAGAGCTTAAAAGGACTTTGTTTTTGATGTGGTTATTAAACGAGTTTTTTGCCTCAGAAAGAATGCGGACATAGCGGTTTCTTGAGTCTTTGAATGCTTGACGGTGCTTATAAGAGAAGATCATACCGACTAAAATTTACAGGGAACAACATAAATTGGCGTGTTTGATCCACAGGTAAGAACATGTGTCTCTGAAATCAACGATCTTGGGTAAAATTCCCAGTAGAAACGTCAAACTATTTTTAGTGCATACTGCAAATTAACATCAACCGAGCTTGTGGCATTGTGTTTGAGCAACTTAAAGTCTGCACGTGTCGTCTTTTAAAGGAGGCGTTAAGCCGTCGGTCACGTGTATCATACGATGTTGTTAAGATCCCTACAGAAAGAACGGATTCGGATAAATTTCAGGATAGTGGGATAAAACCGCTCCCTGGCGTCGGTGGTTGGCCATAGTAGTGGAAATAGACTGATCCTAAAGAAACAAAATACACCCACGCAACATTAAATTGTACGTTTGTCATATCATTGAAACAATTTTCTGTAACAAATAACTTTAAATTAGAATCTCGCCAGCAAGCCAAAGTGAATTAATTCGCCTGCCGCAGAAAATAGTTATTTCATTGCTATTATTTTCTGTTAATCAGAACACAGCGAAAATGATAACTGACAACAAACTGGCTTGCAGCAAATCAAATTATAAATTCGTTGTGTTCTAACCAAGAATGACGTCATATATTTGATGAAATTGAATTTCGCTCAAATCTGACACAATGGAGTTAATAGCCTGATTACCAACCATTTAAAATTCATGTAACTGAAGCTGCTGTCGGAAACAGATTTTCAAATTTAAATTACATTTTCAATACAATATATTCTGAAAAAAAAAAGTATCATTTGAAGACTGTTCTCGTTTTAAGTTTAGGAACGAAAATTTTCAGATTATAATTTAAAACAAGTTTTAACTAAATTAGCGCTTTACAAGGAGGCTGTCCGGGTTTCGTTGCTTTTGTGGGGTATTTCAGTTATAAGTCGAGACTTAAGGTAGCAATTTTCACAAAACTGTTCTACCTTTTTGTGAAACAAACCGTTCCCAAATCAAAACTGAAGTGACACTCTTCGTTTTTGATCTACAGGGTGACTTTTAACATTTGTCAATTTTAGGAACCTCGTGTATCTATGTAATGTCGCCTGTGGGTCCGAGGACTAACTAAAAGAATACGCCCAAGGTAACTCCTGCCTGTCGTAAAAGGCGACTAATTGGAATAAAACACTGGCGGGGGTCTTGTCCATGTGGGTCTGGGGAGTGATGTACACACGGATTTTGAGGCCTCCACTCTGGGCTTAGAAATTGATGGTTGCTCGCGCTTGTTTGTTACTCGGAAGCGGAGTTCCGGAGCCGCCTTGGGTTGAGTGCTGGCGGGTGTCGTGTGTCTAGACGTCCCGGATGGGGTTGACAGCTCTGATGAGTGGTAAACACCCGGAGTTTGGCCCCCCCACTGTGTGCTTCGGAACGGACGGACGGCCTCGCTTGTGCGATGTTCGGGAGCGGGGCTCGATGGGATGTCGCCTTGAGTCTAGCACTGGTGGTTGTCGGGTCTAGACGAACCCGGAGGAGAGCTGAGATCTTTAGGGGTGAAATAAAACTAAGGGTTGAGGCCTCTTCTGTGAGCTTCGAAACGGACAAACGACCCCACTTGGATGCTGCTCGGATACAGGACTTCATGATACTGCACCGAGTCAAACACTGACGAATGTCTGGTCTAGACGAACTCGGAGAGAGGTTATCTCCCATATGAGCTTTGAGACGGGCAAGCGACTTAGCTCAGGTGGCAGTACATATGTCAAACAAAGTTTCACCTCGCAGGTGTCGTCTTCTGTCGGAAGTTCGATTTGTTGGGTGAAATTTAAGCTAACGCTGGCAGGTGTTGGACCTAGACGAACCCGGAGGTGTCTGGGGTCTTTAGGGGTGGATTACACCTGGAGACTTGGGCCTACGCTGTGAGCATCGATTCAGGCTAACGACCCCGCCTGGATGCTGCTCGAAGGCGGGACTTCATGATACCGCCTCGAGTCAATGAAACACTGGCGGGGGTCTGGTGCAGGTGAGGCTATGGGGAGGCAGACATCTCTGGGGAGTGATATGCACCCGGAGTTTGGCGCCTCCACTGTGGCCTCAGAGACTGACAATTGGCCTCGCATGGTTGTTACTCGGGTACGGGGTTCCAGATGATACCACCCTGGATTGAGCCCTGGCGTGTGTCGTGTGTCCAGACGTCCCGGGGGCTCTGGTCTCTGATGAGTGGTAAACACCCGGAGTTTGGAGCCCATACTGTGTGCTACGAAACGGTCGGACGGCCTCGCTGGGGTGATGCTCGGGAGCGGGACTCGATGGGATGTTGCCTTGAGTCTTAACACTGTTAGGTGTCAGGTTTGGAAGAGCCTGAGGGGAGCTGAGATCTCTAGGGGTTGATTACAACTGGAGATTAGATGCTGCTCGAGAGCGGGACTTCATGATACCGCCTCGAGGCAAACACTGACGGATGTCGGGTCCAGACGAACTCTGAAAGAGGTTATCTCTCTCTGAGCTTCGAAACGGGCAAGCGACTTCACTCAGATGGCAGTACACCTGCCAAACAAACTTCACCCTCAAGAAAAGATCGACTCCCTCAGGGAGCTGGAATTGATGGGTGAAATCTAAATAATTAGACGTGAGCCACAATAGATCTAAGGTCGCGGTGGAGGGACTGGAATAGCCCACTCACAATTAAATCTAATCTAATCTAATCTATGTAATGAAATAATAAAACTGTAAAAACTAATCCCAGTGGATTTATTTACAATGAGTGAAGATTGGAACCTGTGATCAGCACAGATAAGAATAATATGGAGAACTCTACTCATCACAATACAGTTTTTAGACCTCACACTCGTTTCGCTAACAAAGTTAGCGTCATCGAAGGGATGAATAAACTCAGCGAAAAAAAAAAAACTGAAACTATTATTTATATGTTAGTTGCCAAGCCGTTGCGAACAGCGTCCTCTGCGAAGGTATACAGACAGACCCTACTGTTGTGTCTTAAGTTCCTGTAATTAAACTTGTATACCTGCTTCTGAAATACTGTGTCTCGAAGGAATATTTGATACACAGTATTACAAAACCAGGTATGCAATTTTAATTATAGGGATCTGATACTCTACACTGGGGTCTGCCTGTGTACCTGCGTAGAGGATGCTGTTCGCAACTAATATATAAATAGTAGTTTTAGTTTTAATTCGTTTAGTGCTCAAACCTTCGACAGGGTTTGGCATGCAGGCCTCCCAAACAAACTCCTATCATTTAATTATCAACTCCTTCTGATACTGCTAATCAGGTCATACCTGCAACAGAGGAAGTTTTAGGTCAAACATCTGGGAACAAGATCTTGAACCTACACAGCCTTGGCTGGCCTCCCGCAGGGTTCTGCTATATCCCCTCTGCTGTACAATATATTTGTCGCAGATATAATCACACCGCCCGTAAACGTGACATACTCACTGTACGCAGACCACACTACCATCCTCAGCAGCTCCACTCAGCCGATGACAATACCCGAACGTCTACAGATCGTCGTAGGCGAGCTGCAAGGGCGGTATAGGAAATCATGTCTAGCCATAAACCCCGATAAATGTTCAGCAGTCCTATTTTCCAAGAGGAGGCACACACCACACGAACATGTATCATTAGACAACCGTCTAATTCCCTGGTAAGACTTCGCATTTTTTTTTTAATTTCAACAACACACCACGAGGGCTTACAGCCTAAATACTATCGTACCGTGGGTGTCGACAAGGAGGAAAGAGGCAACTTGTTAATTCTGGACTTGAAGGTTTGGAGGTTCGGGGAAAAGGAAACACATGCGCCGGCAAGGAATTCCAAAACTTGGAAGTCCTCGGGACAAAAGAGCTGACATAACAAGATGTTCTGTGTCTGGTGACCTGGACAGTAAAAGGGTGCATTTGCTCTGTTCCCCTGGTAGATTTGTTGGGGACAGCAGCTGGAAGAACTATGGAAGAAAGCTCCTCTGAGCAGTGCCCGTGAAGATATCTATAAAAAAAAGAGAGAGGTCACCAACGGCACGTCGGTGGGCAAGGGATGGCAGCCTTTGGGTGAGGGTAGGGTCACCGATGAGACGTATAGCTCTCTTTTGAATGGAGTCCAGGATATCGAGTGTAGAAGCGGCAGCTGCACCCCAGATGTGGGAGCAGTATTCGAGGTTTGGCCTTATTTGTGAAGTATATAAGGTATAGAGATATTAGCTGGTGAAAAGTATTTGGAGGCCGGAAGAGGAAATTTCTTAAAAACCGCTTCTGCAATTGATGTGACATGTTGGTGCCAATTGAGATTTCGATCCACAGAAATGCCAACAAGAGAAAACGACTCATTACCTTGAATAACTTGGTTGTTCATTGTGATGGGTCTAGGGCTGGTGTATCTCTTATGAGAAAGTAAGCAAGACTTAGTTTTGGTGGGGTTGAATTGTACAAGATTTCCACTTCCCCAGTCTAATATTTTTTGGAGATCCACGGAGACAGAACCCTCCATGAGTCTGCGATCATCATCTAATTGGGCTAAAGAGACAGGCGTAGAATATTGTATATTTGAGTGGAGGGTGCTGTCGTCCGCGTAACTGTGAATTGGGTTGGATGTGCTAGAGAGGAGGTCATTGATGTGGAGAAGAAACACAGTAGCGGCTAAAGCTGAACCTTGAGGAACTCCTGCATTAATTGAATACAGTTTAGAGGACACGACAACTGAAATGCTCCGGTTGGAGAGGAAATTTGCTGTGCAGGTACAGAGTTTTGGTGGTAGGCTATAGGCCGGAAGTTTATTAAGCAGCGCTGCGTGCCAGACCTGGTCGAATACTTTGGATATGCCTAGAGCGACAATCTGGGATTTACCGTGTAGTTCCATAGACTTGTTCCAAGAATGGGTGACAAAGGAAATATCTCGGGGTTTTCTTCAACAAACGTTTAACATGGCGCCCTCATGTCCAACATGCCCGACGGAAAGCTTCAGTGCTCATCTCGAAGTTCTCTCCACCTCATCAAGATATAAGTCATCTTACTTCGATTGCAGATGTTTTACTCCTAGCCTCAGCCTTTGAACCAGGTGGATGTATTACCAAATTATGAGCACGAGTTTTACTGTCTTCTGCCATAAAAAAATCACTGATTTCAGAATTGCCCTCTACATCACTCTGTCAACTTCCATCGTCACTTAGTTCTTGCGCAGACACAGAGGCGTGATCCCTTTTTTGGACATTATCAGTTTCTTCATCTTCACTCTGATCATTCTCTTCACTGTTTGATTCGCATTTCTCAAACAATTTCATCCAAACATTAGGATCAGTACTTGTTTCAATTTTGCATTTATTTTTGGTTCCGCCATGCTTATAAACCCATAAAATAATAAATATCCCACTTAACACAATTGATATACAAAAAATAATTTAATAAATCAATAAAATTACAAATAAAATTAAAAAAAGAAAACCAGCTTAGTCGAGTGGGTGACACAAGTCAACCGCTTCAAATAAAACTTTATTTATTACACAATCGTAGCAGTAGTGTAACAGAAATTTGTAATTATTAGTTTTTAGGCGATCATCTGTCTCTGCACCTTTGTAAACCTTTTGTTTTATCCGTGGCCCAGTGAGTTTGTCTGAAGTCGTCCTGAAGGGCCCCTGGAAGCAAAAGTGTCCCTGTCTATCCCATATACATGATTAAAAAAAAAAAAACAAAAAAAAACAAACAAAAAACAAAACAAAAACAAAAAAAATAAAAAAACACATTTTTTTTTTATAAAAAAACAAAAAAAGATATAAAAAGAAAGAAAAAAGGAAAGCAAAAATAATAATATTTATAAATAAGTTTAAATATTGTATATTTGTATATAGGTAACATGATTCTGTTTTCTAAATAATTAATACAAAATAATCTGTAGGTATTTGTATATATTTGTATATCATATAAAATAGCAAAAGTCTGTGGCTGATGGAATTACTGTTCCAAGGTCATAAATACCTATACCACCACCAACACCACCACTACACAACCGTGCAAGAGAGAACTCTCCTACAAACTAAAAACCAAACGGTAATGTATGTAGGTACTGATAATCCAAAGATGCCACGTGCGCCCGTTCTAAAAATAACTTGATTTGTAAACAGCTGGGTGACACGTGTCAATCGCACGCTCACTCCATCAGTAGCATCTCCAGCTTTCAAATTTACAATTGTTATATACTTATATACCCTGTATAAGCATACAAAAATAGAAACCGACCCCGGATATGGGCTCTAGAGGTCTTGGTTCGGGCTCATTTCGAAAAAACTTTTCAAAATTCAAAAGTCACCATTAGTGTATTTTTCTAGGAAAATTTACCAAAAGGACAGCTGAAATAAAATGGATTTTACAAAAAGATAGTTAGGAAAGTTATTGCCGTAGAACCATAAATTAACTTACACTTTTAAAGACATACGAACATATTTTTAAACTTACCATTCGGACTTGAAGGTGGTGAGTGTTTCAGCTGTTCTTGCTGCTTGTTGTCAACGAACAGCCTGTCTGTCTTGCTCGGAAAGAACTCTGGTGCTGTAGTTGAAAAGAAGATATCGTTCTTGCAGGCTACCAACTGTAACTTAGGCATAGTCATCGTGTGTACTAGGTTTCCATTCACTATCAGACGAATTTCCATCGAGTTGTTGGTAAACGCTATGACGTATGGAAATGCGCAAACTGGAATAATAAAAGTTTAAAGTTGCCAATTTTGTTTTCATTTATAAACATAAAACCAGTGCCGTAACGAGGCGCAACTGGGTTTGGGGCACAAAACAAAGGATACCGACCTGGTCGAGAGTTTTTTCCCCCCTCAGGGCGCGTCCGCGCCCTTGCCGCGCCGATAGCACTGCAACCTTTGGTTGATTGTGCATACCCTTAGTCTTACTCCACCCATTCTAAAATCACTGTGTCTTGAACTAGTCAGCACAGCGATTGGTAGGGTGAAGTTTTATATTGCTGTGTCTCCGTTCTAGACTGACCGTAGATCAGTTGTCTTTTGCGGTCCAGAGCTTTACACTCGCACAAGATGTGCTGGGCTGATTCCTCCCCCTCACCGCAGAGTCTGCATGCGAGGTCCCCAGGTGTTTGTTGACGGCCATGTGTCCCGTCAAGGGACCTGTTGTGTTTCTGAGCTGTCCTCTGCTTAAATTTAGCAGCTCCACAGCTCTCTTTGAACTGGGTCCGTCAATTATTGACTTCCCATCTCTGAGCCCTGGACAGTCCGCCCAGTACACCTTGTGTTGGTTTCTGACCCAGGACTTAATGGCTCCCCTGGCAGTGCTCTTTGTCACGCCCAGAGCCGGTTCTGGTCCCATAAATGGTTCTGCTGACCCTCTCTTCGCTAGACTATCAGCTTCTTCATTGCCTTTGCCCCCGAGTGACCCGGCACCCAGATGTGGGTCACCTCATTCTGCCTAGCCAGGTCGCTCGTCTCGTCTCGGCACTCACTCACCAGCCAGGAATTTACCCGTGGGCTACTTAGTGCCTTAAGGGCTGCCTGGCTGTCTGTGGCTATGAGGATCCGCTTGTTGGTGTAGCCCCTCCTCTTGTTCTCCCGCACACAGTGCAGGATGGCGTACATTTCGGCCTGAAACACCGTTGCATGGGCTCTGATCGAAATACTATGACTTATCCTAGGTCCTTCCGAGTAAACACCTGCCCCCGTCCCACGCTCCCCGCCGGATTCGTCCGTGAACCAGACGAGCGCCTCCCGTGGTATGCCCGGCGTCTCCTCCCGCCATGACTTGCGGTCGGGGATTTCCACTGTAAAGTTGTTTATCCTGCACATTCGCGGGCTAGCGAAGTCTGACCTCTTTTCAAGCATGGGCTCCTTCACGATCTCCTGGGTTGATCTTCAGTCTACCGTTGCAGGCTAGTCTGTATAGTCCTAGCCTGGCCTCCCCCATAATAACTAAGTGTAGGGGGGCAGATACAGCAACATCTCCATGGCGGCTGTTGGGGTTGAAGACATGGCCCCTGTGATGCCTAGGCAAGCCATTCTTTGGATCTTGCCTAGTTTTTGTTTGGCACTGGATTGCGTCACCTTAGGCCACCAGACCAGTGCCGCGTATGTTAACGATGGTCTGACCACCCTTGTGTACAGCCAGTGGGCCATACTAGGTCTTAGTCCCCACATTTTTCCATATTGCCGCCTAGTGACGGCTAAGGTCATGACTGACTTACGCAGTATTTTAACAATGGGAACATTCCAGGTTAGCTTAGAGTCCAATACGACCCCAAGATATTTTTCCTCCCTGGCCATTGGAATGCTCCTACTGTATAGAGTGAGATTTCTGTGGCTGTCGCACTTCCCCCTCCTCGTAAACGGCACGACGGTTGCTTTCTCGGGACTCACCCCGAGCCCTTGATTAACCGTCCACCCTTTCACCACTTTCAGTGCAGTCTGCATGCGCTCCCACACTGCCTGTGTGACCTTTCCTCAGACTATGATGACAATGTCGTCCGCATAGCCCTGTACCTCATACCCCCCTCCCGAGAGCCTTCCCAGCAGGCCGTCCACGACTAGGCACCAGAGCAAGGGAGACAGAACGCTCCCCTACGGACATCCCGCCGCGACCCCCGCCAGCAGAGTCCCTCCCGCGAGTGAGGTGCACACCGCCCTGTCCCTGAGCATGAAATCGATCCACCTGTAGTAGGTCTCTTCTATCCCACGCTCCCGGACAGCTGCCAGAACCGATCAGAACGAGGTGTTGCTAAAGGCCCCCTCTATGTCTAGGAAGGCCCCCAGCGCCACCTCCCTGTTCTCCAGCGTATTCTCAAGTTTCAGCATCAGTTGGTGCAGTGCTGTTTATGTTGAGAATCCTGCTCTGTATGCATATTGTCCGCAGTGTAGGGGATATGCTTCCAGTACACCGCCCCTAATGTGCCGATCGAGCAGTTTTTCCACTGTTTTTAGCAAGAAGGACATGAGACTTATTGGCTTCAGGTACTTTGCCTGGTCTGTTGGACGCACAGGTTTAGGAATGAATACAACCATGGCCAGTCTCCATGCCCTCGGAATGTACCAGAGGCAGGCTGGCCCGCATAATGAGGGCAAGCACCGGCGCCATCATATCTATCACCTGTTGGAGCATGATGGGCATTTATCCATCAAATCCCGGCGATTTGTTGGCTTAAAGCTGTTAATGGACCATCTGATTTTGCTCCAGGTAACCACCCCTAAGCGACTGTCCGAGGGTTGCTTTTCCTTAAACTTTCTACTATATATGAATAAATCAACACCGACTGTCACTGGCCGTGTTACGTGTTAAGTTTAAGAGATAATACTGATACAAGTCAATGATAGATTAACTGGTTTGCAAGAGGTTGCAAATGACATCAGTTTTTTTTTAAAGGACACGCTTTCAAAATCATGCCGCTAGATGATCGTAAACCACGCGCAACAGACCCAGCAATTAAATATACTAGCGACTTAGATGCTCTCTAGAATTTGTAGTGAAATTGTGAGTTTCTAATATCAAGCCATGGGAGTTTTTGAAAATATAGAGGACATAGACGCTTTTGAAATTTTGGAAAAAATTACTCCAAATCTAAACATAGCATTAAAGATTTTCATAACAATGCCTGCAACAATAACTTCCTGCATTTAGCAAATTAAAAATTGTAAAATCGTATCTTCGTTCTTCATTTGGACAAGAGCGATTAACAAATATCTCTATAATATCAATTGAACAAGATGTTGCCAAAGCATTAAATTATGACGATATAATAGATGTGTTCGCACATAAAAAAGCCGGAAAAAATACTTTATATAATATGCTAAACTATCACTAAGTGAGGATTTGAACCTGTGATGAGCACTCATAAGTACACCTGTAGAACCCAAATCACCACAACATATCTATTTAAAAACCTGACGATCGTTCCGCTAACTAAACATCACTAAACATCCCCTGTGGATCCGGGGACTAACTAAAAGAATAAGCCCATGGTAACTCGTGCCTATCGTACGAGGCGACTAATCGTAGTCAAGCAGGTGGTAGTGGAATTTTCCTTTATATGATAGTAAAGGATTTTTTCACGCCCGAAGAGGTACCACCCCATACATCATGTGAAGTCCCAATGGACGTTTCCGGTTCTTGTGTATGAGTCGGTTTCCCTTATAAGCAAAAATAATGATGGCTCCTCCTTGTACAAAATATTCCGGAGGTAAAATACCCCTCCATTCGGATCTCCGGGAGTGGGGTGTACAGGGAGCGTCAGCATCAAGATTTAACATATCCTTCTCGAATATATGTGGCCTAAAGTCTAACCTGAAGTCCGTCCACCACTTCATCCAGGCTAATAGGCCCCAACTCCTCTTCCTCACCGAAACCCAAATCAGTGCCAAAACAGCCACTAATCAGCTTAATTTTCTGGGGTATGAGCTCCCTACTTCCTTTAGATTGCATGGAGGCGTGTGCGCATACGTCCACAGCAATCTACCCTGCACCAGACTCCCCAATTTAGAAGCTGGAGGAAAATACATACTATGGATAAAACTCTCTCTCAGGGCTGCAATTAAATTCATCTGTTTCATTTACCGGTCATCTTCTAACAACAACGTTGTCCAGCTCTTTAACTACCTTCCTGAAAAAAAAAAAGACAATCTGATTTCTGAATATTCTTCCGCTGAGGTCACTATTCTTGGTGACTTCAATGTCCATAATAAGGAATGGCTAGGATCTTCAAAAACCGATCCACAAGGGAGAACAGCGAAGGCCTTTGCAGTCAGCAATTCTTTAGCCAAGATGGTACAGCAACCTACTTACTTTCCTCGCATCCCAACACACAGCTCAAATCCCTTGGATCTCCTTCTTACTACAAAACCTGAATGCTATAAGATATCAGTCACTGCCCTCCTTGGTCTCTCAGACCAGGGCATGGTCACTGCTTCCTCCGCAATGCAACTCGAGGTCACACAGTCATCACACCCATGTATCGGTTGGCACTACAACTCTGCGAACTGGGACGAAATGCGGCATTACTTTTTCTTATTTCCATGGGCGTCTGTCTGCTTCTCTCATCCTGGCCCCTCTGATATCTCACAAAACGTCACCGAAATGATCCAAGCTGGCATGGAATGATTTGTTCCACGTACACAGAAAACCTCTTCAGCCACTCAAATCCCTGGTTCTCTAAATCCTGTGACAAGGCCAGACTTGAAAAGGTCAAAGCTCATAAAACACTTCTACACAATCCCAGTCAAGAAAACCGTCAAGCATTTAATGACGCAAGAAACCGCTATGTCCGCATTTTTTCTGAGGCAAAAAACTCGTTTAATAACCACATCAAAAACAAAGTCCTCTCAAGCTCCAGCGGCAGCAGACCCTTCTGCACTCTTGCTAAATCTATTGTGAATAATTTCTGCAAGAGCACGTTCCCACCTCTTGTCTCAAGGGAAGAAATTGCTTCTACCGCCCTGGGCAAGGCTGAACTTTTTGCCTCGTTGTTCGCCGGCAATTCTACTCTCAACCCACCTCCAATCAAATTACTATAGAACGATCGTTGCCAAAAAAACATCGCCAAGTTATTTATCTATAGCGGGCATTATCGTCGAGATGCTGCCAAGTGAGCCCTAAACCCATCTATCGTGTAAAAGCAGTCCTCCAGAAGAAGATCTTCTATATTTCTTTTAAATTGTTTAAGTGTATCCACAGTCTTTACACCCTCCGGTAGCATATTGTATATGTTTGCCTTTAAGTATGCGGGTGTTTTGTTATACCTAGTATAAGCAAACCTATTAACTGCTAAGTGGTTTCTATACCTAGTGTCACAGCTGTGATTATCTCACACTGTTGTGACCTGATCTTTGTAGATATGAACGTAGCACAACAATCCATACAAATAAATCCCCATAAAAGTAAGAATTCGCTTGCCTTGAAAACATTTCTGACAGGACTCCAGTCGCATTACCCCAAACATTTTACGTATTATACGCTTCAGGCATACAAACACTGGAAGGCCCCTGGCTTCACCGCCCCAGTGTATAATATTGTAATTTACAACTGAATATACCAGCGCATAATATACATCCATTAACTTGTCTTCAAACAAAATATCCTTCACTGAAGAAATTACAAAATATGACTTATTCAACTTAGTACACACCAAGTCAATATGCTCGCTAAATTGTAAACAAGAGTCCAGCCTGAGTTCCAGAAACATCGTTGTCCCGGAGGAAAGCAAATTTAAATTAGTTACCGTAACACCGCTATAACCAATGTGGATTGTGTGGCTATATGAAAACTGCATGCAAGATGACTTAGTTATATTCAAAATTAAATCATTAATAATATCACACCACTCACTAACTCCCCTATTACAGTCATTATTTTAGATTTAAGAACCTCCAGTCAAAATCTGTCAATATAATTGACGCATTGTCTGCATACATAAAGAGCCGACCGTGCGTTATGTAACTTGGCAGATCGATTACATATAACATGAAAATAAGGGGTCCAAGAACCCCGCCCTGTGGTGTTCCAAGTAGAATGTGAAATTCACCAGAGTAGTCGTCCTGTATTTTAATTTTGACCTTCCTGTCGGTCACGTAAGATAAATAATCATTTACAGTGCCTCTGACACCTATGGCATTCTGAGATTGTAAAGTCGGGTTTATAGCGTCAAATTCTCTGTAAAGATCACAAAAGATTCCCACAACGTGTTCCCATTTGTTAATAGCTTCGTGTATACGAGGGCAGGTCAATAAGTCCGTGACTTTTTGAATGAGACACAGGTTTTTTGACATAAAATCATTTTATTTCCCAACATAGTCTCCTTTGAGCTCTATATACTTCGTCCAAGGTTTCTATAACTTTTTATCCCTTTCAAAAAATAAGATTTGTCGAGGTCGTCAAAATAGGTATTTGTTTGTGAGACGATTTCATCATTGGAGTCAAATCTCTGTCCGCCGACCCATTTCTTTAAGTTTGAAGACAAGAAATAGTCACTCGTGGCTAAATCCGGAGAATAGGGTGGATAAGGAAGCAATTCGTAGCCTAATTTATGCAATTTCGCCATGGAGACTCCACATGTGTGCACCTTGGCATTATCTTGGCGAAAAAGAATTTTTTCTTGACCAAATGCGGTCGTTTTTCTTCAAATCGTCAGTGAATCGGTCCAATAAGTTGGTATAATATTCGGCATTGATTGTTCTTCCCTTTTCAAGGTAATCAATATGGATTATACCACGTGCATCCCAAAAAACGGCACCCATGACGTTTTTGGCTGACAAACACACCTTGGCCTTCTTCAGCTTTGATTCGCACAGAAAAACATACTGTTTTGACTGCTGCTTGGTCTCTGGTGTGTTGTGGTAAATCCATGTTTCGCCCGCGGTTACGAAACGGCGCAAAAACTCGTCCCTATTGCGGTTGAACAACGCCAAACACTCTTTCGAAGTTGTCACACGATTGTGCTGCGTTTGTGGTCTATTGTGAGCAAACGCGCCATCCATCTTGCGGATAGCTTTGTCATACCCAAGTGATCATGCAAAATCGAAAGGACTGAGCCAGGTGATATGCCTATAGCTTCCACAATCTCCCGCACTTTCACTCTCCGATCGGCCAACACCATTTCGTCAATTTTTTCAATTGTTTCGGGTGTAGCGACCTCAACTGCGCGTCCAGAATGTTCGGCGTCATTGGTGCTTGTACGGCCGCAACGAAATTTAGCAAAGCACTTTTTTACCATGGAAAATTGAGAATGCAGAGTCCCCATAGTATTTATCAAGCTTAGCCTTGGTTTGATGTTTGATGAGCTCACGAAATTAACTTTTTTCCATTTTCCTTATAACTCAAGAGGTTGTCTGCTTTCAATGGCTATCTAACACAAACTAAATGACGCAGCTTGTTCAAAATTTGACAGGTGTTAACTGATAGATGCTTGTTGACAGGAGCAGTGTTACCCTTCCCGTGGAGAGGCGGGAAATTAAAAAGTAACGGACTTATTGACCCGCCCTCATAAGCTGCAACAAATGGTCGGTTGCCATCTCGGTCGAATGATGCCTCCTAAAGCCATACTGATTTTCGCACAGTAAGTTGCTTGCTTCACAAAACTACATTACCTGATCACATACTGACTTTCCTATTATCTTTAAAAAAGGCCTTGCACATACAATAAAGCGGTAGTTTTACGGATTATAAAGATCACCTTTTTTGTGAACACGGACGGATTCATTAGTTTTTAATTTAATGGGAAATAGTTTATGATGCTATAAAATAACTATCTGTTGGTAACAATGCTTATCGGTATCTCGTCTAAACCTGTAGATAGCTGTGAAGCCAGATAAGTCGTTTCTAGATCTGTATTTAGTATGGAACGGTTTTACGAAGTATGGCCAGCTTACGTTGCATTCACGAATAGAAGGAAACTAAATTTAAAACCTCCCACCATGAATGGAATAAAATTTTTCAATGAAGTTGAGTATTTCTCTTCTTAGACCAAAAACTGACCTATATCACACAATTGGAAAAAACGCTTTCGAGAGCCACAGTGACAATCTGGACTTGTCGCAAAATAGTAGGAGAGACATAGAGGGTGAATCCCCGGATGGTATATTTGATACACCAGACCGCGGTTGAACCCATGAATACATATGCATCTATAGTATGATGGCCAAAAACGGAACAAGCCTCAATAGAAAGCCATTGGCAAAAATTGCGGGGGCTGATCTGTCTTGGAATAAAGGGAGGTATGACATCATGCCCTACAGCTGCGATAGAGGCAATACTGAATCTTCCTCCACTGCAGATATGCGTGCAAAAGAAACCAGCACTAAGTGGAACATAGTCGACGTGGCATTATCTTCATGATATGTCCACACAGTCGATCCCTTAATGTGTAATAGAAGTTTAAAAAATCCATTTTTCGCAGCACATATCATTTGTGGGTGTAAATTATTTTCAAATAATTTATCTACGTACTTACCTATATTTGTAGGCACTGAATTCCAATGAAAGTCAAAGTCAGAAGAAGAGTTTTCCTCATTTATTTTTTGAAAGTGGCAAGTATCTGAAACAAACAAAAAATAAACCGTTAGTTAAATCCATATTTGTCAACAATATAGCCAATATTTGCAACAGTTGTCCAACAACACTCGTGGGAGCTGGCACTATGTATATGCTGACTGGAATGAAATGATATATCTTTAATAAACGTTTTACTGGAGGGTTTACGATCTTCAGGCCAAGCCCCCTGTCTTCCCGTCCAAAGACTTTATGCCATGGTATCCTCCAACACTGTCAGGTCGTAGCCACTTTCAAAGGAACCCTACAACCTCCACACTCTCAAATCGCAGCGGGAAAATAAGGACGTTCCTTTTTTTTTCGTAGAACCATCCTCACATTTATACGAACGTCAACTACGTACTTGCTTTTACCAATATCTCATCTATTTCTCTATTCGGCGTCCTACTTTTCCTCGTGGTTTTCCTCAGTCGCGCACTGCGTTTCCTCGCCCACCTCTATTTCCGCGGCCCATTTATTGATATTCCTGATTTCCTCGTTCTTGGTAGACCTAGTTACCTTGAACAAATATGAACTTACAACCCTATTCTGCCTTCTCGCTAACTTTCCTCTTGCCGTCCTGCGATCTGCCATCTGACAGTCCAGCACATGTCTTTCTGTTTCCTGTTTGCCGCTTGTTACTTCATTTGAGCATTCTACACGTTACCGGTGTCTCTACCTCCTCGTGACCTAAGGAGTCACTTCTGGCGGCTTCGGTTTTCGCCTCGGCCTTTGAGACACCTTTGAACTGGTCGCCACATATTAATTTGGGTTCTCGCGCCCTCCAGCTCTTGGACCTTTCTGTGGATGCTGTCGGCCGTTGTTAGTGAATATCCGTTATAAAATTCACCAATAGAGAGGTAACGATGGTGAGACTTTCGAAATGTTTTTTCAAACGAGTGCGAATTGGGGCTCCTAGAACCCATATCCAAGGTCAATGTATATATATATATATATATATATATATATATATATATATATATATATATATATATATATATATATATATATATATATATATATATATATATGTATATTCGAAAATTCGAATATTTGTTGGTGTGTGTGCGTGTGTGTGTATCCAAGTATCCAAGAGATAACTCACAAAATTCTTAGCTGATTTAAACGAAAGTTGGCACATATCTCTATTGTGTCAAGACCGCGAACGAGTTCGTAAATCAGCTACAACGGACATTTTTTCCAGCAAAAATATATAAAAAATATTTTTGATTACGCTAGATTTTGAAATTATTGGAGTAACTGGACTGAGATTTTACAGGTAGCTATAAATGGTGTAAATAAACATCTGTTATAAATATTAAGTTATTTGGTGCACAAAATATCGAGTTTTTTTAAAATTAAAAATAAAATCGGAAAGACATGCAGTGAAAACGACTTAAGTGATTAAAGTCCAATGCCCGACAGAGTAGTTATCTATCATGCGTAGATCAATGCAGCAGGCGTAATCAACGATAACCAAACAATACAAATAACACACATAAAACATACTACCCGGACTAGCAATCGGGAAATCTTGGCCACAAAAACCCAAGAACTGTTTAAATTGATTTTTAGCAATGACCAATGTGTTTCAAGCCACAATTCAATTAATTTTCTAATTAGTTTTCACGTTTACTTTTAATATAATATAAAATTGACCAGGGCACGAAGTAGGCGTCAAGTATATCTGGAAAATAAACATTCTGTCAGTGCGTATTTGGTGCAGTGATAGAACGCTCGCCTAGTACGTAGACAAAAAAATATACAATTTTTAAATTGAATTGCAGATTGCTCGGGTTCGGTTCCCGCTCGGTGCATGTAACGTTTTGTTTTGTTTCACTTTAATATTTGCTAGAAACAATAGTCTACAGATGTTATACGTTTGGAACAGGATCTCATTTTTGGTTAAAACGCCTGGATAACTTTCGGACCTTTGAGTCTAAAATTATAATTTTCAGCAGACATTTGGTTATTGTTGATATTTTTCATTATTTATTAAGAGGGAATTCCTTTAAAAAAAATTTTGTTTAGTTATTGAAAAAACTGGTTCAATTAGGTTGAATAAAACGAAATCAACCAGGCGATTAACGAGGGAAAAAAATGCTACGTTTATAATTTGTCAGATAGGTACCTACTTTATTTCTCTAAATATGAAGTAAGTTTTCTTCCTGGAAAGCTTTTGTAACTTTATTGAAACTTGTAGTAGAAAGTTCTTTAAAAGAGGCTTACACTTACATATAGACATACCAAATTTAAATTTATTTAGCTTCATAGAACCTTGAGTTTCGGGCATTTTCCCCAAAAGGAACTAGAACACAAGATTTTTTTATGATAGAGAGATATCGATGGTAAAAGGTAAACGGCAAGATGCTTACTGGCAATTAGGCCATTGCTGACCCCTTTTGCTCATCTAAACTAACCTACCCTCCACCTTAAGCTCGATCTCAACGACAGCAGTGATTTGAAAAATCATCCGCTGCCGGTGAGTCTCGAACCGTCGTCCCCCGAGTCCAAATCGGAAAGTCTGAATCGACTTTCCCACACGGCCACGGAGGCGATTGATTTCGATGGTAACACTTTCGAAAAATTTCTCTAAACGAGCGCGTATAAGAACCTCTAAAACCGATCTCCTTGGTCTGTTTAAATTTAAAGTATCAATTTTAGTAATATGCCGTACAAATAGTGTATAATTATCATGAAAATTCACTATTATAAACCACTTGCTGCATCCCTAAAATTTATTAAAAAAGTTTGGGACGCAGCAAGTGCGTTAAGGTAGTGAATTTCAATTAGAGCAATATATTATAGTGATTTAGCCTTATATTAAAAGTTATAAAACATTACTTTATTTACTTAGGAACTGTAAAAAAGGTAAAGAAAGGCAAGCAAAAACATAAGCTCTATTATAAATATTTAGACAGTAATTTAGATACAAAACTCAAACAAAGAAATTAATAAACAGGAAATATACTCAATAAAAAATACACTAGAAAGCTGAACATTAAAAAAATCCCGTGGTTCATGCATTGAGGGTGACTGTATGCATGCAGAAGGGGAAGAAGAATCCCCAAGTCGAAGAGGGTTTCTGCCCCCTCGCCCAAAAACACAGGGAGTTCTCCTTCCCCTTGTGCATGCATACAACTAACTGCAAAACATAAATTACAAGAAAAATTTCTTGGGAGCAACCCTCAAGAAAGTTACTGGATCTGGGCGAATATGGAGGCGGTGCGGGATAGACAGGGTTTAAAGGAGGGATTGCTGCAAAATGTGAAAAGAGCATCTTTTCAAAGTCCGACTAAATATATTTTGTCGCATTTTCCGCTCATATTTCCTTCACGCTCAGCAACTCTATTCATTCTTGGTCACTTAAGTTTTGTTTGAACCAAATTTGCCTTGTGGCCTGTGCATCCAAGGAGGGTTCTAAGCATGTTTTCTGAAAAAAAATTCTAAAAACCCTAAATGCTGTAAACTGTAAATTTGCCGAAATTACATTCCACAACGTCGCCTATAATGCCTTTTTCAGATAATATCAAATACAGCACTAAAGTAAGTAAATTCACTTGCTGTTTCAGTTTTTTCTATGTTTATATTAGATATATAAGCACAAGATAAGTAAGTATAATAAAGGGTGGCCCTTGATTAACATCGGGGCTACACAAACTTAAAAGTAGAGAAGCCATTTAGATCCTGTGTTAAGAGCCATAAGTCTGATCAAAAATCACTTCTAACTGTATGCACACAAAAACTAGTCAAACACATTTATAAAATCTAAAAAAAAACAGTTTTACGATATTATTTTAAATAAACCAATAGGAATACGTTTTGCGGCGATTTCGCAATTCGCGACTGTATGAACCTTGCTTTTTTACAAGACTACACTGGACTGCCAGGTCTTGATACTTACAAAGAACATTGACGCCCGTGGTACTAAATTTAACACAACGAACCTACCAAATATTGGCATTCGCACGGAGACAAACTATAAAAATGCCGATATGGTTACTATTACTACATAATGCATTAGTTATTTCCCCCGGTTATACAATAATAATAATGTCTAAGGGGTCCTGTCGTGGCTCAATTAAAAAGCATTAAAAACCAAGTGTTAACACTGCTCTTAGAATATGAATTACCGATATACAGATTTTCTATTTTACGCAAAATTGTATTGTTTTAAGTCATTATCTTACAATTTTCATTTATAACCATCGTCCAATATTTATTTTCGATATTTATATTGAAATGTTTTAAATATGTTAGGTTAATTAAAAGTCAGTTGTAAAATATCAAACGTTGTACATGTCTCCACCTATAACATATTGTGTTAACTAGAGCTGTCGTGACAACATACTACCTGGTTCCGCACCGAGATGGCGTCTCTGTCGTACTTTTCTTCAATGTTTTACATGCTGACATGTTGCAATAATGTAACTTCCATTTGTTTCTATCTACGATTTATTCAAATAGCATAGCAGTACAGGTAGCTTCATCTGTCTTTGTCTAACATTGTAGATATTGCATTACAGATTCTGAAGTGATGTCGAGGATTATTTTAATATTAATTTAGAATAACTTTATTTTTATTTGATCAAAAGGCTTGAAAATTGGTACACAGTTAATTTTCGGTTCAATCACTTAAACAATTTGGGAGATATTGCGTTTAACAAAAAAGTGTTAATTTTATGTTAAGAAAAATTTGTCGTTAAGATCTGATGAATGAACTCATCCAAGCCATTAACAAAATAAAGGTATTTCCCAAATTTTTTTGAGTTATCGGTTGGATATATGTATATATATATATATATATATATATATATATATATATATATATATATATATATATATATATATATATATATATATATAACATATTAACTGACCTTGGAAATAGGTTCCAGTGGCCCTAATTCGTGCTCATTTGAAGAAATTTTCTGAAAGTCTCATCGTCGATACCTCTCTATTAGAGAAATTTCTTAATGAAAATTCACTAATATAAATTTCGTTTTCTTTTAGAAAACCGTTGAAATTTTAATGAAATTTGTAACATAAGTGTCTTTTAAAGCGACCCTCTGAACCTAGATAAACCAAATTTTAATATTCCTTTATAGAAAATTGGCTTTTGGTCATTTGTCTCAAAATGAGGTGGAACAGACGATTAAAATATTTTTTTGGTAATAGATAGATATCAATGGTAACAGTTTCGAAAAAATTCTTCAAATAAGCGCGCATAAGGACCTTTAAATCCGATTTTCATGGACTGTTTAAATTTAAAGTGTTCATTTTAGTAATATGTCGTACTAATAGGGTACAATACAAATGAAAATTCACTACGATAACTCACTTGCTGCGTCCCGAAACATTTATTTCCTCCTGGTCAGCATGTCCAGGCCGATTCTGCTGTTCGAAGTTTAACAAATTTGAACGGACCTTGGTTTTGCTTCTAGAGGCCCTAATTTGCGGTTATTTAAAGAAAATTTTGGAAACCTTTACCATCAACACCTCTCTCTTCGCGAATTTTTTTAAAAGAAAGTTTGCTAAAGAAATATACTTAACAAAAACTTTTAAAATAAGCTCATCCTTTAATATTTTCGGGTGTTGTATTATTGTATTTATTTCTGGAACACAGTGCTTAATGTGTTTCTTAGAATATATTATATTATCATTCTCAGTAATTACTTTTCCTTAATTAATGATACATTGAATAAAAGAAAGCACTTTTTTAAGTTAATTTTTTTTACTTTCCACAACTCCGGTTATTATATTCAATTTGTAATGAATTAAACGTATTGTTCGTCTGGGAATTTAATTAAAGAAAATTAATTAGACAAATAAAAGCGGATTTTTTCTGTCGGTGATGGACGACCGAATGTTTTACCCGAAGAAAGAGAAAACAAAGCATGAAAGCAGTTTTGCGTAAATAATTCATTTAGTTGTTTTATTACACTAAACATTCTTAGATATTTATAGGCCTCAAAGTTTATCATAAGTGTGATATTTAGTTATCGCTTTAGTAAAGAAAAGCCCAGCATGCTTAGCGTTTCGTTAGGCTCGCATCTCGCATAGGTCCATCGGGATCTATAAATGTGTAATTTGTTCATCTTCCAAGATCACATTGAGATATGGGAATGCATGTTTATAACATCTCAGAAGGATCCTAAAATTACAGTCGTTTCGCAAAACTGGACACCAATAGCTACCGTAGATTGCCGGCTATTGACAAATAAACTTGTCGAGATATTGTTTAGGTCCACTGGATCTAGCCGCCCATTATAATCTCTGTTTTAGTGAATTTTCTTCAAAAAATTCACTAATGAGGAGATCGCGACTTTTGCATTTTGAAAAATTTCTTCAAATAAGCGCGAACTAGGCCTCCTAAAACACATATCAAAGGTCAGTAAATTTTCATATACAAATTGGTAAGAAGTGTGTTTTACAGAGCCCATAGTTTCTCCGTCCACCGTTAACTTTACTAAAATATTTTCAGAAAATTCATTTGAAATAGACCCATTCTCTGATGCTTTGTCAGTAGTTTTATAGAGTTTGTGATCTAAGATTCTATAATTTTTTGCTAAAATGCTTTATTTAGAAGACCGCGACTTTTGAATTTTCAAAAGGATTCCTTAAATAAGTGCAAAGTAAGCCGCCTAGAACAAATATCCGGTATTAATTTTAATATACCTATATATATATATATATATATATATATATATATATATATATATATATATATATATATATATATATATATATATATATATATATATATATATATCTTTACTAAGGAACACCCAAACTACAACATAGGAGTGATTCACAAACGCAGAATCTTTTTAATAGGTCTGTCGAAGGAACTAGTGATACCACCTACGCAGAAAGGATCTACCAACCCCAAATTACGGCATAGTGTCCGAGAGTGTATGAGCAGATTTATTGATATTCTGGTCCGCCATATATATATATATATATATATATATATATATATATATATATATATATATATATATATATATATATATATATATATATATATATATATCTTGGAATGTTGCACCACACTGTAATCACTTTTGAATATACACTTTATTTGTTTTCTGTACTTTTTGTGACTTTTTATTGGTTTAAGTCGACTGCAGACCACAAAAAATGGAAATCTGGGAACAATACTACATTCAACAAACAAACAATAACAAACTATTAATCCAGAACAAATCCAAGTACAAACATTTAATCAAAACTTATTAAAAGCAATACAAATAGACAAATTATTATACTGTTACAAAGCACTTCAACAGACGTAGGTGCGGTGTCGCCACATCTCCAGAACTTCCCCAACATCTGGGAATTTTTGCACAATCTGGCAACACCGCCTCCCCACCCCCCTGGGGGTGCCTGGGGTGACCACCCTCAGGCGAAGTCTCAACCCTCTGGGACCAGAAATAACGACGTTACCAACTTGTACCCCGTCGGAACGGATAACTGAGGTCTGCACATTCCGAACATCCTGTATATACACCCTGTATACGCAGAGAACCCTTACACCCTGTATACGCAGAGAGATCTTATAGTTCGAGAAACACCTCTTGTGTAACATAGGAGTGATGACCACATTTGGATCATCCTGTATATACATCCCCCTGTATACATACGAGACCGATCTGTATTCACAGAACCTTCTAGTAAAAGAAGGTCCTGGAACATTCTGGAATAGAACGCTCGAGAACGAACTGGAAGGTGCGACGGCTATATAAAGATGGAAGTAAGCCAGCGCAGTACAGTTCAGTTAGAGAATGTTGAAGTGACTTGAACAAGCAGTAATCAGTGTGAAGTGTTAGACTGTAGTTCCAGTATAGTAACTTGTGTGCAGATTAGTAATTGTAAGGCCAGTAAATTAAGTGTTTTGTGAGAGAGGCATTCTAGAAATTTTATTGTATCCATATTTAGAGTGTAAATAAAGTTGTTCTGTTAAAATTTAAAGTGTCACTTATCAAGAACCCGGAGAAAACGCAACAATACCATAATAACCAAACAGGAAACCGATACAACCGACATAGACCGAAAACTCAAAACGCAGACGTCACGTACACTTTCAGGCATAGACCACACAGGAACGATCATAGTCAATAGCGTGCTGATGATGTATCTTCCTTTTGTACGTGGCTTGGATACGTTCGTTAACCAGGAAAATCGGCTCTGGTTTTCACGGCAAATTTTGTGGTTTATTTCAGAACATTTTTATAACCACGGAAACAACTAAATAATGGCAACAAAATTCGGTACGTATGTTTATATTATAATAAATGAAGCATGTACCAAAATTTCGGTCTGTAAGTTAAAAGACAAAAAAATTAGAGGCATTTAAAGAAAGAAAGTTTGGGGTTTTCTTCAAAACGTCATAGTCGCGATTTGAAACGTCAAAATTGACAACATTTAGGCAAAGAACCTGAAATGATTATGAATTATGTAAAGAAAATGTCGCAAAAAGAGTGTTTTACAAACGCTTAAGTTTCAGCTTCAACAATCATTGTCCTTCAGTTTACTAAAATATTTCCAGAAAACTCATTTTAAGTAGACCCTTTCTCTGATGCTTTGACAGTAGTTTTAGAGTAGAAGAGTAGTATGGTATAGGCGACAAAAAATTCAAATTTAATTTTCTCTTAAACGTCGTACAAGTGTCAAAACATAGAGCAAACATGATTTGAGAACGCATTTTTTTTGTATCTGTCGGTGTGTCTGTCTGTTGGCCTGTCAGTCTGTCGGTTTGTCGGTCTGGCGGTTTGTCAGTCTGTCGGTATGGTGGTGTGTCGGACTGTATGTCTGTCTATTTGCAGCCACATAAATTTAGAACTAATTGAAATATCTCCTTCAAATTTTACCTACAGTTAGCAACTGTTAGCAAACGATCGGTTCAAATTGTTTTTGGATAGAATCGCTCCAGGGGCTAGGGTATAAATGGGAGATTATTTGCTGAAAATTGGACATTTTTTCGTTAAAACTTGAGTGATATAACGCTCAAGGGTTTGTTTATTAGATAACTTTCAATTTCATCACAACTGGTAATCTGTGCTGAAATTGAATTAGGGGTTGAGTGTGTGGGGGTGGATATCAGTGAGAGAAATTTCTATTTTTGTTGCTAAAGCGGCGTAAAAGTCTCAAAACATATGGACAACTTGATTTTGGAACGAATATCGGTCTGCCGGTCGGTCAGTCTGTCGTACTGTGTTAGAAGGTGCAATAACTTCCGAACGATTTGAGATATCATATTCAGATTTGGTATCCAGTTAGCACCCGAGAAAGAAACGCTTCGAATTGTTTTTGGGTGAGATCGCTTCAGGGGGTAGGGGATAAGTGAGGGGTGATGTGGTGCAAATTGACATTTTTTCGATGTGACTCGAGTAATAAATTGGGGGATTTGGGGGGTGTGGTCCCTTAGCCTGGTCGTGTGCTGGGCGTTCTCTTGATTGATCGACGCGTGACTTAGCTACTGGAATCCTAGAGGCTGGCTCCACGTGCCACCCCTGGCGTGACTGTCGGCAATGGGAATAACGCCCAGGGCTGAGGGTCTACTCAAGTCTTGCTCCCTCTCTTCGCAGTTGGTAGTGGAATTTTCCTTTACGTGATAGTAAAGGTTTTCCACGCCCGGGGAGGTACAACCCCATGCATCAAGGGGCCTGTGAAGTCCCAACGGACGTTTCCGGTTCTGGTGTATGAGTCGGTTTCCCTTATAAGCAAAAATGATGATGGCTTCTCCTTGTGCAAAACATTCCGGAGGTAAAATACCTCACCATTTGGATCTCTGGGAGAGGGGTGTACAGGGGGCGCCAACATCAAGATTCAACACATCTTTCCCGAATATATGTGGCCTAAATTCTAACCTGAACCCGTCCACCATTTCCTCCGGGCTAATAGGCCCCAACTCCTCTTCCTCACCGAAACCCAAATCAGTGCCAAAACAGCCACTAATCACCTTAATTTCCCGGGGTATAAACTCTTTACTTCCTTTAGATTGCATGGAGGCGTGTGCGCATACGTCCGTAGCAATCTACCCTGCACCAGACTCCCCAATTTAGAAGCTAGAAGAAAAGACAAACTACGCATAAAACTCTCTCTCAAGGCTGCAACTAAATTCATCTATTGCATTTACCAGTCACCTTCTGACAACAACTTTGTCCAGCTCTTCGACTACCTTTCTGAAAAAACCGACCATCTGATTTCTGAATATCCTTCCTTCGAGGTCACTATTCTTGGTGACTTCAATGTGAATAATAAGGAATGGCTAGGAGCTTCAAAAACCGGCTCACAAGGAAGAGCAGGGGAAGCCTTCGCAGTCAGCAATTCTTTAGCCAATATTGTTCAGCAACCTACTTAATTTCCTCGCATCCCAACAAACAGTTTAAATCCCTTGGATCTCGTTCTTACTACAAAACCTGAATGCTATAGGACATCAATCATCGCTCCCCTCGGTCTCTCAGACCATGGCATTGTCTCCGCTTCCTGCGCAATGCAACCCGAGGTCACACAGTCATCACAACCACGTATCGTTTGGCACTACAACTCCGCGAACTGGGATGAAATGCGAGATTACTTTTCCTCATTTCCATGGGCGTCTGTCTACTTCTCTCATCATGGCCTCTCTGACATCTCACAAAACGTCACCGAAATTATCCAAGCTGGTATGGAATTATTTATTCCACGTACACAGAAAACCTCTTTAGCCACTCAAAAGCTCTGGTTCTCTAAATCTTGTGACAAGGCCAGACTTGAAAAGGTCAAAGCTCACAAAACGCTTCTACACAATCCCAGTCAAGCATTTAACGACGCAAGAAACCGCTATGTCCGCATTCTTTCTGAGGCAAAAAACTCGTTTAATAACCACATCAAAAACAAAGTCCTCTTAAGCTCCAAGGGCAGCAAACCGTTCTGGACTCTCGCTAAATCTATTGGGAATAATTTCTGCAAGAGCACGTTCCTACCTCTTGTCTCAGGGGATGAAATTGTTTCTACCGCCTTGGCCAAGGCTGAACTTTTTGCCGCGTTGCCGGCAATTGTACTCTCAACCCACCTCCAAATGTTCAACCACCAACAGTCCCCAATATCACGCATAAAATGACGGATATCATTTTCAAAACTAAAAAGGTACGATGCTCTCTTCTCTTAATACCAGGAAAGCCTCTGGCCTTGATGAGATCCCAGCAATTGTTCTCAAAAAATGCACACCAGAACTTGCTCCTGTCCTGATTCGTCTGTCTCAGACATCTTACAATAGAGACATATTCCCTAGTAACTGGAAAACTGCTCGAGTACAACCCGTTCCCAAGAAAGGATCCAAAGCGCTTCTTAGCAACTACAGGCCTATTTCTCTCCTTTCAGTCACATCTAAAGTGATGGAAAAGTATATAAACACCGAATTACTAAAATTTCTTGAAAAGCACAGTCTAATCCATGACAGGCAGTATGGATTCTGTCAGCGCAGACCAACTGCCGACCTCCTTTCCTTTGTCATCCATTCTTGGAACAAGTCTATGGAACTCCACGGTGAATCCTAGATTGTCGCTCTCGACATATCCAAAGCATTCGACCAGGTCTGGCACGCAGCGCTGCTTAATAAACTTCCGGCCTATGGCCTACCACCAAAACTCTGTACCTGGACAGCAAACTTCCTCTCCAACCGGAGCATTTCTGTTGTTGTGGATGGCGATTCATTCAAACTATAGCCAATTAATGCAGGGGTTCCTCAAGGTTCAGCTTTAGCCCATACTTTATTTCTTCTCCACATCAATGACCTCCCTCTCTAGCACATCCAACCCAGTTCACAGTTACGCGGACGACAGCACCCTCCACTCAAATATACAATATTCTAAGCCTGTCTCTTTGGCCCAATTAGATAAGGATCGCAGATACATGGAGGGTTCTGTCTCCGTGGATCTCCAAAAAATATTAGACTGGGAAAGTAGAAATCTTGTACAATTCAACCCTACTAAATCTCAGTCTTACTTTCTTTCTCATAAAAGATACACCAGCCCTAGAACCATCACAATGAACAACCAAGTTATTCAAAGTAATGAGTCCTTTTTACTTGTTGGAAATTCTGTGGATCGAAATCTCAATTAGCACCAACATGTCTCATCAATTGCAGAAGCGGCTGCTAAGAAATTAGGTTTCCTCTTCCGGGCTCGCTAATACTATTTACCAGCTAATCTCTATACCTTATATACTTCACAAATAAGGCCAAACCTCGAATACTGCTCCCACATCTGGGGTGCTGCTGCCGCTTCTAAACTCGCTATCCTGGACTCCATTCAGAAGAGAGCTATACGTCTCAGTGGTGACCCTACCCTCACCCAAAAGCTTCCCTCCCCTACCCACCGACGTGGCGTTGGTGACCTCTCTCTCTCTTTTATAGATATCTGCACGGGCAGTGCTCAGAGGAGCTTTTTTCCATAGTTCCTCCACCTGCTGCCCCCAACAGATCTACCAGGGGAACAGAGCAAATGCACCCTTTTACTGTCCAGGTCACCAGACATAGAAAATCTTGTTATGCCCGCTCTTTTGTCCCGAGGACTTCCAAGTTGTGGAATTCCTTGCCGGCGCATGTTTTTCCTTCCCCTCCGAACCTCCAAACCTTCAAGTCCAGAATTAACAAGTTGCCTCTTTCCTTCTTGTCGACACCCACGGTACGATAGTATTTAGGCTGTAAGCTCTTGTGGCGTGTTGTTGAAATAAATAAAAAATCCGTTTCAGAAGTTTTAGCTTTGTAGGTTAAAAGACAAAAAGTTATAGGCATTTAAATAAATATAAATTGGGGTTTTCCTCAAAACGTCAAAATTGGCAACATTTACGCAAAGAACTTGGATCTAATAAGGGCTATGGAAATTAAGTGTTTCAAGAAGAATATTTTACAAACTCTTAAGTGTTAGTTTCAACCGTCATTGTCCTTCATTTTACTAAAATATTTCCAGAAAATTCATTTCAAATAGACCGTTTCTCTGATGCTTGGCAGTAGTCTTAGCTATAGAGTTTATCGTTTAATGGTATATAATTTTTGTCGAATTTTCGTAAAAAATCAATAAAGCTCAATATATCCGTTATTATACAAGATATGAAAAAAATTTGTAGACATCTTAAAAAATATTTCTACAATCACTGGTTGGCCCATAAGTCGTTAGCGAATTTTGATCAAATGCTTCATATTTGAATAGCTCAATTTGCTATTAACGTATAAGGTTGACCAAGAAACGAGTTTTTTCGGGAACACTTTAAGTTTACTTTCGAAAAATTTTGTACATTTTCAAGCAATAAAGTTATTTGATGACACATGGCACATTGTCTTTACTATATATGTTATACTGGTAACCAAATTTGATGCATGATTTCTTAAAAAAACAAATTTGCTATTAAAAACATTTTTATGAAAATTCACCACCATAACGCACTTGCTGCGTCAAGAGTTTTTAAATTAAAGAGAAATTAGGTTGAAAATATATGAAGAAATTTTTATGAAAGTCGTCACGCACTTAATGCGTAAGTAATTCCATTACTTTTCTTCCTGTCTCATCATATTTTTTTGTAATAGAAAATACAACCAAATCTAGATATATATGACGACGTTGTTTATGTATTTATGTATCATCAATTCCGCCAATCTGCTTGCCAGATATGAGAATCTGTCTCTGCTGTTCCCAAGTCGACTTGCTGAACTTGAATCGTTCACCGTCTTTCGCAAACGAATCTGGAGAAGCGCACATCAAATCCATTCTCTAAATCCTTGTTTTGTTTGTCCAGAATTTGATGTCGAAACAGGATAATCTCTTACCCCGGACTGGTAATATATGGATGTGGAACATTGAAATTCAAGTTGAATGAACTTGCCGACCCAGTAGTTCTCCAATGTACTTGTTCAATCAGCTTCCGCCTGATTTTAGAAGACGTGCAATCGAATTATATGGAAGCCGTTACTCCAGCCAGAGTCCGTGACTTGAATCAAGTTAGAAACTTCTTTGGAATATTGAAAATTAAGAAAAACTTAAGATTAATGAGTTAAGTCGCGGTGAGTAGAAAATTCGTCGCCAGCGTGATTACGTCTTCGCTTTTTTAGCGAATGTAGAAAAAAAACCCGCTAAGGCCTGTTAAAATCTTTATACGTTTATACGTTTTTAGTGAATTTTCTTAGGGTCAGTTGCGATCTTTGTATATATATATATATATATATATATATATATATATATATATATATATATATATATATATATATATATATATATATATATATATATATATATATATATATATATATATACACAGTGTATCCACGGATTGAGTGTGGGTAATGTATAAGTGACAAAAAAATTTCGAATTAGATTATGATATTCTGGGAATCGCGTTTGCTTTGTCTTAAACTGAGATGTTGAGAAAATGAACAAAATCAATTAATATACAGGGTGGTGTATAATTGATGTAATGAAATATATTAAGAGTAAACTACCTTCGATTATGAAGATACCGCAAAAAGTTATTAACAAAAATTGTTTAGAATTAAGATTTATGACAGACTCTCAATTTTCAAACAGATCAGCCAACTATGATTTTTTTTTAGCTGCGACTTTATTTAAATGACGTTCGACGGCTTCTATGATTAGGTGTACTTTAAAAAATACTTGAAACTGTATTGAAAAAAGTTTTTACCATAATTAAACTTGAGGTAGGTTTGCTTTCATCTCAAACAATAGAAAAAGTAAAGTAAACGCACAATTGGACATTCGAAGCAATAATTACCGAATTGTATACTACTTATTTGGAAAATTGAAACGTCAATTTTATTTGCCACGAACGGCAAGCTTCTGTATTTAAAAATGTTAACAACAGAACAAAAACTGTTTATTGTGCAGTGCTATGGTTTGGGTGAATAACATTCTTATCAGGGAGTGATAAGAAAATTCCTTGAACGCTGGCCAAATTATTCGGTTTCCGCTACTGGTGTAAAAAAAGTTGTTACAAAATTTATGCGTACTGGGAGTGTTTTAAATGTTAAGAAGACAAAATCCGACCTAAACGAAGAAGACAATGCTGCAGCTGCATTAGCTATGGATTCTATTAGGCGTTTTCCGAAATTATCATTAAGAAGAAGGGCATTAGAAATTGGCAGTATTAGCAAATCGCATTTGCAACAAATTTATCATACCAACAAGGTGAAACCTTTCAAAACAAAGCTTATATACACTTTGGAAGAAAATGACGAGTCAAAGCGATTAGATTGTTGTTTATGGTACGGCGAGCAATATCTACAAAATCACAATTTTGGCAGGAGTATTTTTTTTTCGGACGAATCCACTTTCACCACTAATGGGGTGGTAAATTCCCAAAATGCACGGCATTGGTCTATGGAGAATCCAAATTATAAAGATAATTGCAGAAGACAATGCCATAAAAAAGTAAATGTGTGGTGTGCTGTTTCTTACACTGGGATTATTGGGTTATATTTTTTTGAGCGGAATATGAACCACCAGAGTTATCTGGAAATGCTGGAAAATATTCTTCAAGACCATTTCCATAACATGTCACTAGAAGATAGACAACAGCATATTTTTAGCATGACGGCCACCCAGCACATGCAACAGGAATCGTTCGAGAATGGTTAGATCGCGAATTTCCTGAGCGGTAGATTGGTCAATATGGGCCAATACTTTGGTTTCCCAGAAGTCCCGATCTTACCTTAATGGACTTTTATTTATGGGGCTATCTCAAACAGAAAGTCTACGCGGCTCCATTAAATAACGATCTTGATTTGTTGAAACTGAGTCTAAGAGAGGCAATTGACAGTATTCCAATTCAACATATTCAAAATGCCTACAAAGCATTTACTAAACGGGCTGAGTTATGTGTATTGGTTGGTGGCAGCACATTTGAATAATTTATTTATTTTTCGTTGTTCGTTTTGATTTTTGTTAGCAATAAGCGTTTTTTACTACAAACTTGAACATAAATTGAAAATCCTGGTTCGCTGCTTTGGCGCAGAAATTCCCCTTCCCCTTCTGCATACCTACAACCATCCTCAATGCGTAAACAAGAACAATGTAAACAAGAAAAGTTCTTGGGAACAACCCGCAAGAAATTTACGGGATCTGCGGTAAATATAGGGGTTCTGAGCGGGACAAACAGAATTTTAAGGAGTTATAGCTGCAAAATGGGATAAAGATGATATTCCAATTCAACATATTCAAAATGCCTACATAGCATTTACTAAACGGGCTGAGTTATGTGTATCGGTTGGTGGCAGCACATTTGATATGTTCGTTGTTCGTTTACTAATAAATTATTATTTAACATTGCATGGTTACTTACTTTGCGCACTTGCGTTCAGAAAACCACAGGTAAAAAGCTCCATGTTGATAGGGAAAAATGTTAACAATTTACTTGAAAATTCAAAGTAGGCTGATCTGGCTGAAAATTGAGAGCCTGTCATAAAGTTTAATTCTAAACAAGTTTTGTTATTAACTTTTTGGGGTATCTGTATAAACGAAGGTAGTTTACTCGTAACACATTTAATTAAATCAGTTCTAAACCACCCTGTATATTAATTTATTTTGTTCATTTCCTCAACATCTTAGTTTAAGACAAAGCAGGAGCAATTCCAAAAATATCATAATCTAATTCAAAATTTTTTTGTCACCTATACCTTACCCACACACAATCCGTGAACACACTATATATACAGGGTGTCCCTCTAACATTGGGCCAAACCCATATATTCGGATAGAGCAGCAAAAATTAAATAGACTTTCATCAATACGTTTTGTCCGATTGTTGCTTGTTTTCGCTATACAGTGTGTTAAATTTGACTTTGAAAAAAATTAAATCGCTCGTTTTTCTGCTAATTACTGGAATATTGATTTGGAACTTTGTAATAGGGGGTTATCGAGGATGTCGCTTCCAACCGTGATACCTATTTTGAGCTACATCATAGTTGGCGCCACCTACACTAAACCCGAATGTTTTACAGGGGCATAACTTTTTCGGTGATCAACTTTCTGCAAATCTGTTCAGAAAAACTGAAAACTACTAATTTTTTGTTCGAAAAAGGTATACTTAGTTGAAACTCATAAAGTGAGTGGTTACCGAGATATTGCGGTTTTAATAATGGTGTGCATTGAAAATCTCTCAATTTTGAAATTTTATTAACATTATTATTATTATCACTAAATTATAAGAAAAAATTGACAATTATCGAACAATTGACTTAATAAGATTCTCAAAATGGCCTCCGCCTACTTCAATACATTTTTCTAGTCTCAACCCAAAATTTTGCATCACCTTAGAAAAAGTTTGATAATCGTTTTTCAATATATCACTGGATTCGATTATTCTAGCCCAAAGTTCATCTCTGGAGTTACAAATATTCTTGTATACTAATTCTTTCAAGTGACCCCAGAGGAAGAAATCTAGAGGATTGAGGTCGGGGCTACGTGCAGGCCAAGGAAAATCTCCACCTCGACCTATCCATCGGCGCGGATAATTTTGGTTCAGAAATTCTCTGACAGGAAGTCCATAATGGGCAGGTGCCCCGTCGTGAATGAACCATAATCTCCTGCGCACGTCTAGAGGGACATCTTCCAAGAGAATAGGAAGTTGATCTCTCAAGAAAATTGAATAATTCTCCACATTGAGCCTTGCAGGAAGTTCTATTGGTCCCAACAACACGTCGCCTAGTATGCCACACCAGACATTAATGGAGAACTCATGTTGAAAATGGTGTTCTCGCGTCAAATGAGGATTGCTGCTGTCATATGTGTGAGCATTTTTGAAATTGAAAACTCCTCTTCTTGTGAATGTCGCTTCGTCAGTGAATAGAATGTTGTTGAAGAAAAACGGATCGTCATTCTGATACCGAAGAATGCGTTCACAAAAATCCAATCTAGATAGAAAATCTAGAGGTAAAAGATTCTGCACTGGTGTGAAGTGGTAAGGATGTAACTTTTCTTTTCTGAGAAGTCTACCAATACTTGATTTATTTATTCCAGTTGCTGCAGAGAGGCGTCTTACGCTTGTTTCCGGATCTTCTGCAAGGCGTACTAATATCTCTTCCTCTTGATGTACAGGACGTCTTGGTCTACCAACTTCCGACTTCGAATTGAAAGAACCAGTTTCACCTACGAATACATTAGGACGAAATGATACGCATCCGTGTAACAAAATGTGTATTTCACGATTTTTCCAGCCCTCAGGTGTGAATTTTGTCAAAACTTTCGTTTCAGAAATAATCAATGGCAATGAGTGCATATTACTCTTTTACATACCTAATTTATCGTATAATCTTCTAAAGGTATTGTGATCTGGTTGTCTACGACTAGGATATAATTCCAAGTATCTGGCGGCGGCTTGGTGGCTACGGAAGTTTGATTGCGCATAAACGCAGATCATATCTCTCTTCTCAATATTGCTAAACTCATTATGGCGAGGCATTTCAGAAATAATAACTACCTACTGCTCTTAATTGAAAAACCATGTGCTTGTCAAAATTGACAGATTATGTTTATTGTGTTACGCAAATGACATCCCTATGAAAACGAAAAACAAAAGATATTTCATCTACTTCATTGACAGTTGTTGACCCGGCCAATCAACTGCTATAGTTATTAGCGCCGTGATATGTCCACAGCAATACATCTTTTATTTGCCAAAAACATACTTATTCTATGAAATCGAATTAAATCCAGAGAAACTTCCCAATTTTTAGGAATTGATTTAGAATTAGAAAATTATGATTAAAATACACCGACCTCAATCCTCTAGAATTTTCCATTGGGGTTACTTGAAACAACTGGTACATACACAATAATGTTTGTAACTCCAGAGATGAACTTTGGGCCAGAATAAAATTTCATATTTGAGAGATTTTGAATGCACACCATTATTAAAACCGCAATATCTCGGTAACCACTCACTTTATGAGTTTCAACTAAGTATACCTTTTTCGTACAAAAAATTAGTAGTTTTTAGTTTTTCTGAACAGATTTGCAGAAAGTTGATCATCGAAAAAGTTATGCCCCTGTAAAACATTCGGGCTTAGTGTAGGTGGCGCCAACTATGATGTAGCTCAAAATAGGTATCACGGTTGGAAGCGGCATCCTCGATAACCCCCTATTACAAAGTTCCAAATAAATATTCCAGTAATTAGCAGAAAAATGAGCGATTTATTTTTTTTCAAAATCAATTTTAACACACTGTATATCGAAAACAAGCAACAATCGGACAAAACGTATTGATGAAAGTCTATTTAATTTTTGATGCTCTATCCGAATATATGGGTTTGGCCCATTGTTAGAGGGACACCCTGTATATATATATATATATATATATATATATATATATATATATATATATATATATATATATATATATATATATATATATATATACATAACATAACTTTGAGGTATCTCACTTTTTTGGATCAACCTGTATATTTGAAAATAATCTTAGGTTGTAGTCCTTTTCAAGCTACACAATCTTGGGTTGAAATAAATTCGAGATAACGAAAAATATATATACATGAGAGCCCCCGTATGTATATATATATATATATATATATATATATATATATATATATATATATATATATATATTGTGTAGCTTGAAAAGGACTACAACCGAAGATTATTTTGAAATATACAGGTTGATCCAAAAAAGTGAGATACCTCAAAGTTATGTTTTGTCTTATGGAACACCAGGTATTTGACAACGTTTTTGAATTATATGGGAAAATAAGATCTCCTACTTCAAGGATCCCTATACCTAGCTATTACGGTTTCCCAGATATCTTGATTTTTCGACGAATGTCAGGTTTTAGAAAAAAATCTTCATTGTCAGATGATATCGTAAAAAAACTCAATAGATTTTTATGGTGGATTTGGTACTTCATTGATAGTAGTCAATATTTAGCAATACTTTACAGGGCGTTCAAAAAGTCAAGTTGTATTATCGGCAGATTCAAAGCAGATTATTTCATTTATTTAAAATGGAACACCCTATATATTTTTTTGTGTATTTCATAGCGAAAACAATTCCCTTTTATATGATACTAGGGTTCCCTATACCCAAGTGCAGCGGTTCTGGCACTATTCACACTTTTATTATTGTTTTTGCTAAATAAACATTTTTATTTTTAACAAAAAATCTAACTTCCGTTGTTTGAAATTCTATGTGTTCAAACTAATCCAAGCTAAACAAATGATAAAAATAAGAACAGAAAAACCAAGAGTAATTATCATAAACATAGTTCTACAAATGTTCAAACTGACGTCCATCCTGTTCAATGCATAATTGTTGCCTTTGTTCGAAGGACCGCTTGACATTAAGCTACGTTTGCGGCAATATTGTGCTACATTTCAACAACACACCAGGAGGGCTTACAGCCTAAATACTACCGTACCGTGGTTATCGACAAGGAGGAAAGAGGCAACTTGTTAATTCTGGACTTGAAGGTTTGGAGGTTCGGAGGAGAAGGAAAAACATGTGCTGGCAAGAAATTCCGCAACTTGGAAATCCTCGGGATAAAAGAGCGGGCATAACAAGATGTTCTATGTCTGGTGACCTGGACAGTAAAAGGGTGCATTCTCTTTGTTTCCCTTGTAGATCTGTTGGGGGCAGCAGGTGGAGGAACTATGGAAGAAAGCTCCTCTGAGCAGTGCCCGTGCAGATATCTATAACAGAGAGAGAGAGAGAGGTTACCAACGGTACGTCGGTGGGCAAGAGATGGCAGCCTTTGGGTGAGGATAGGGTCACCGATGAGACGTATGGCTCTCTTCTAAATGGAGTCCAGGGTGGCGAGTGTAGAAGCGGCAGCGGCACCCCAGATGTGGGAACACTATTCGAGGTTTGGCCTTTATTTGTGAAGTATATCAGGTATAGAGATTAGCTGGTGAAAAGTATTTGCGAGCCCGGAAGAGGAAACCTAATTTTTTATCAACCGCTTCTACAATTGATGTGACATGTTTGTGCCAATTGGGATTTCGATCCACAGAAATGCCAACAAGTGAAAAGGACTCATTACATTGAATAACTTGGTTCTTCATTGTGATGGGTCTAGGGCTGGTGTATCTCTTATGAGATAGAAAGCAAGACTGAGATTTGGTGGTGTTGAATTGTACAGGATTTTTACTTCCCTAGTCTAATATTTTTCGAGATCCACGGAGACAGAACCCTCCATGAGTCTGCGATCCTCATCTAATTGGGCTAAAGAGACAGGCTTAGAATATTGTATATTTTAGTCGAGGGTGCTGTCGTCCGCGTAACTGTAAACTGGTTTGGATGTGCTAGAGAGGAGGTCATTGATGTGGAGAAGAAACAAAGTAGGGGCTAAAGGTGAACCTTGAGGAACTCCTGCATTAATCGGATACAGTTTAGAGGAATTGCTATCCACGATAACAGAGACGGTTGGAGAGGAAATTTGCTGTCCAGGTACAGATTTTTGGTGGTAGGCCATAGGCCGGCAGTTTATTAAACAGCGCTGCGTGCCAGACCTGTTCGAATGCTTTGAATATGTCTAGAGGGACAATCTGGTATTCACCTTGTATTTCCATAGACTTGTGTCAAGAATGGGTGACAAAGGAAAGGAGGTCGGCAGTTGATCTGCGCTTACGTAATACATACTCCCTGTCGTGGATTATACTGTGTTTTTCAAGAAATTTTAGTATTTCGGTGTTTGTATACTTTTCCATCACTTTAGAGACGCCTGAAAGGAGAGAAATAGGCTTGCAGTAGGAAGCGCTTTGAATTCTTTCTTGTGGACGGGTTTTACTCGAGAAGTTTTCCAGTTACTAGGGAATATGCCTCTATTGTAAGATGTCTTAAACGGAAGAGTCAGGACAGGAGCAAGTTCTGGTGCGCATTTTTTGAGAACCATTGCTGGGATCTCGTCAAGGCCTGTGGTTTTCCTGGTATAAAGAGAAGAGAGCATCCTTCATACCTTTTTAGTGTTGAAAATGATATCCGTCATTTTATGCGCGACATTGGGGACTGTTGGTGGTTGAACATTTGGAGGTGGGTTGAGGGTAGAATTGCCGGCGAACAACGAGGAAAAAAGTTCAGCCTTGCCCAGGGCGGTAGAAACAATTTCATCCCCTGAAACCAGAGGTGGGAACGTGCTCTTGCAGAACTTATTCCCAATATATTTAGTAAGAGTCCAGAAGGATTTGCTGTCGTTGGACCTCGAGAGGCTGCTTGCGGGGCGACATCCTGAATTATATGACTAACAATATCCCTGATTGACCCACTCTTCGTGACATGACAAGATACGACCAAAAATTGTATACGTTAATTATAGTGTGTCTTGAACTGCATCTTATAAAGTTATTTTGAGAATCTCAGGGTGGCCCATAAGGCGCTGGTGATACCCACAATGTTTTTCTCGAACATTCCTTAAATTATCGCATTTTTGCATTTTTCTTCGAAATATGATGCATGTTTGTAAAAAAATCGAGACGCAGTAACTGCGGTTTAGTAGTGAATTTTTGTATATTTTCAAACAATAAGTTACTTTGATAAAATATGGTACACCGTTTCTACTATATAGGTTATACAGGTAACCAAATTGATGCCTGCTTGCATTGAAAACATATTTGCAATTAAAAACTTTCTTATGAAAACTCACTTCCCTAACGCACTTGCTGCGTCCAGACTTTTTGGTAATTCACCGGTAAACTTTCTTGCGTTAGGTTTTGCAGCAAATATCTTTGATTTATTTTCTATTTTTAGAAACTAAATCGATTTTAATATCATGTATAGTTTTGCTAACACAGTTTTTTCTGTTTCTTGTAAATTTAAAATATTCGACGAAATGCGTTTTTCATGTCTTCTCCTCATTGATTATAGAAAAACATGTTTCTCAAAAGGCTCCCAATAATGTAGAAATTTTGTTACAGTTAAGTTCGACTCTTTTTTAAGTGGTATATGAATTATTTAAGAGCGCTATGTTATTTCCGACAGTGGATGATATCCCACCGTACCAGTGTTGTTTTTTTTACAGGAAAGTGATTATGCTGGGATGATACATTTGTTATTTTTAAATGAAATCAGTCTCATATGTAATTTAAAAATTGAAAACCTACAAAGGAATCGAATTAAATGCATAAAACATAAACTAGGACTTCGAAGTATACGAATTGGGTTGCCTGTTTTTTTAATAAAAATTCGATAGGCCTTTGACAAAGTGTACAGATCCCAGGGGTATATAAAATATACATACGATACCTACGTATCAGATGGCATAAAACACATAAAAATAAACAATGATGTTCCGATAGATGCCGTTATATTTTATGTCTCTTAGATCTAAGCCTACTGTAGATCAGGGATCAAATCACCACTAGAAATAGGTATGTCAATATTATGAATAAGTAAATTTGTTCAGTGGCGCTTCGTGATTGTTAGGCAATGGAGTTTATCCCATCTAGGTTTATTCAAATGTGAAGATAAATTATATTGCAGAGGGAATTATTCTGCAGTAAAACGATTAGATGCTAGTTGCCTTTATAGCAAGGTTTTGTTGTGTAAACTCTCAGAGAAATAAAGTTAAAAAAAGAAAAGTTCTCTGAAGTTAAGTATTTATGGCGCAGTCTTGGTGGATTTTGGAAGCGGGCTTAGAACAATAATCATCGCGGTCCGGTCATGGGCGAAGTTAGGTCATCAGATCTGAGGGGCCTAAAGCCCTACTATGACAAGACATTTATATTTTCTTTTGTTAGTGTATGTATGTCTGGTAAGGAAAGTTCCTATATTTTTAACTGGAAAATTAATCCATAAATATAATTTTTTGCGACTCTTTTTTGGTTGTTGTTGACTTAATTGGATATTGAATGACAGACTTTTCCTCCAGACACCAAATTTATTTTAAACTTCACTCCCGACGCGCTTCGATCTCCAAGAGGTCATCCTCAGGGGATAAATCTACAATCATAACAAGAAAGGTCTGTCAGAAAATCATTAGTTTTCCCGGTAGGCTATTGTGCATGTCAGATCACAATGATGACAAGGTAATCTCTACAGAAAACGTCACAGGCTAAAAACCACAAGTCACACAGTAAAATTCCAGCCAACAATCAAGTTAAAATTTAAAAAAAGAGCTACAGATGCAGTAACAATAGTTAAAAACATGCAATTAAACTAACAAAAACTTACATCAGAGCAAATTGAAAAGCGTTAAAAGCTACAAAATTGCAAAAGTCTAATATTTGAACACTAAGAATTCCAGTTTATTGCAGATACATAAAGCAAAGCCAATGAGTGAAACTGACAGGTTAAACAACACAAGAGGCAGGCACAATCAACCAGAAACCCAATGAGAACCGCTGGAGTCAAGAAATTATGAAATATTAAATGAATAAAACAGAACAAAATGAGCACTACTTACTTTAACAATAAAAAATAAAAAATGAACTCGAAACTATACAAAAAGATTCAACAGGTCACAACTTCATCCATTGTGCCAGCGCCCTGCAACACTACATCTGCATTTGCCAGAAAAATTGTCTTCAAAACAAAAATCAATGAAAAAGATCGGCGATTTTTTAACGACAGCAAGGGGCGGCCATTATGCAAACTTGAACGGGCAGGATGCACCGGCGCAGGTGCAGAAGAGCAAAACAGGAAGAAGTGTCAGAAGTGAAACATCAATGACAAAAGAGTAGAGAATAAAAGGAAAGCCATAGAGCAGCCATCTTCAAATCATCATGTTGATGGTCATGTAGAAAAACCATAGAGTTCAGTAGCACTGTTACACCAATTTTCTATAGAAAGAAGGAAAGTTAGTAACAACAGTGTTGGACAAATTCAAAACTTCACTGGCTTGGCACATGAAATGTTTGAAAATCTCAATTGTTCTACACCAAAACTTGAAGGGTGCAAGATTTCAGCATCTGTATTTTTGTTGAAACATTGGCCACTCTCCCTCAAATGTCAACCAAAGACTGACGTGTCATTATTGAGCTGGTTTCTACTTCTAAGGTGTTCTGTGACTCTGGTGCCCAATGATCTTCTGGTTCTTCCTATGTAGACAGCTTTACAACCGAGGGTACCACATTTTAAGCTCTTTTTTTTTTCAAGATTTACTCATACGATCACTTAAAACTAAAAGAAAACTGGAAATTAAAAAAAACTCGGGACGCAGCAAGTGCGTAATGGTAGTGAATTTTTATTAAATGCTTCAAATTTAAATAACTCAATTTTCTATAAACTTAGAGAGTTTAATTTTAATACGTAGTAAGGTCTTTCCTAAGGCAAGATATCCCCAAAATTTCATTAAAATAACTTTGTAATTTTCGGAGAAAAAAATTTTTTTGGAAAGAAAATTTAAAATTTGAATAACTCAATTTTCTCTAAACTAAAAAAGTTGAATTTTGGTACGTAATAAGATCTCTCCTGAGGCAACATATATAGTAAATTTGATTAAAACAGCTTTGTTACTTTCGGAAAAAAAAATTTTTTCGAAAGAAAACTCAAAATTTTCTCGGGAAACCCCGTCCGATTTTTCTGGATAACGAACTCATCCAAGCCATTAATAAAAGAAAGGCACTTGCCAAGTTTCATCGAAATCAGTTTTGAGTTATGAGACGGATATATATATATATATATATATATATATATATATATATATATATATATATATATAAACATATAAAAATTAAACCTATTTACAAATGAACTTTAGTAAGATATTATGCTGTGACAATACCTCTCTCAAGCAGTGGCGATTTCTCCTAGTGTGCTAGGTGTGCGCCGCACACCCTAAAATATAATCAAAATGTGCACAGTTATACATGTTTTATTTCTTTTCCCCTTAGTCTTAATACACTACATATTTTATGACAATCGATTTAATTTACTTATTTGATTTCATAAATAGTCGGTTAATAGTGACTTGGAATGAAGTAGATACCACGTCTTGTAACATATTCAGAGAATATGAGTACATCAATAGCAACTGGGAATGAATTCGGGCTGTCCCCGACCCACGTGTTTGAAATAGTGAGGAAAATACCATTGATTTTAACAGTGCAGTGAGCTATAAAAATTTGATTAACTCAGTTTTCTATAATCTTAGAAAGTTTAATTTTGGTAGGTAGTAAGGTATTTCCTAGGACAAGATATCCACCAAATTTCATTAAAATAACTTTGTAATTTTTGGAGAAAAAAAATTGTTTTAAAAGAAAATTTAAAATTTGAATAACTCAATTTTTTATAAACTGACAAAGTTGAATTTTGGTACTTAGTAAGTCCTCTCCTAAGGCAATATATGTTGTAAATTTCATTAAAACAGCTTTGTTATTTTCGGAGAAAATTTTTTTTTTTGAAAGAAAACTCAATTTTCCCGGAAAAACCCGTCCGATTTTCCTGCCTAACAAACTCGTCCAAGCCATTAACAAAAGAAAGGCACTTGCCGAGTTTCATTGAAATCGGTTAATTATTTTTTGAGTTATCAGACGGATACATACATATATATATATATATATATATATATATATATATATATATATATATATATATATATATATATATATATATATATATATATATATATATATATATATATATATATCTATATATATATAAACATATAAAAATTGAAACTGACCCCGGATATGGGTTCTAGGGGTCCTAAATCGCGCTCATTTGAAAAAAATTTTGCAAAGTCTCACCATCAATACCTCTCTATTAGTGAATTTTTTTAAATAAAAATTCACTAAAAACGTTTGTTTGTTCAAAATTAATGAGATTCTCAAAACATTTTCATTCATTTCATACACAAATTTGATAATACAGCTTACTCTGCCAGCTGCAATTGAGGTTGTAGACTATGTTTGGAGATAATTTTGCCAAACCATTCCAGTCCATACCTCTATTAACTGATACTGTTGCCCCTTAAATTAGTAATATAGCTGAAGATGTACAGCATCAGCTTTTTGGGGAGTGCGTGACAATTTTTTTATAAATCAGCTCGATGGGGCAACACACAGCAATAACGATGCCCATTTAATTGCCTATGTTAGATTTTCTGATGGTATGTCAGCAGTAGAAGAACTATTTATCTGCAAACCAATATAACTCAAAGCAACAGCACTCGCATTATTTTCTGCCTTAAATTATTTTCTAAACGAGGCAAACATAGAGTGGAAAAATTGCGTTCGAATATACAGCGATGGTCCTCGTGCAATGTCTGGAAGATTTCAAAGTATACAAGCATTTGTAAAACAAAAATCTCCAAACATTGCATGATCCATAAAGAAGCTCTGGCTTCCACAGAAATGAGTCTCGGTCTGAATATTGTGCTTACGACGATGGTAACCGTAGTAAATTATATAAAAATGAGGCCTCTAAAATCAAGAATTTTTTTGCACCTTGTAAAGACATGGGTGCAGTATATACTAGTTTATACTGAGGCAAGATGGTTATCACGTCAGGTTTGGGAATCGCTGCCTTAACCTAAGGACCAAAACCGCTTCATGTCTTGGAGTAGTTCAAGGCAACTTTATATAAAGATCACAGGTAAGGTTTGGGGAGACAGTAGGAATCTTAAATTCTGCACATTAATTATTAAAACTAAGAATTACAAATATACATCTTTAAATTATATGTAACTTAGTTATACATTGTAAAGATTACATTCAAATAAAAACAAAAAAACCGTGGTATATGGTGATTGACCTCAGGTGGATATAGATCTGCTCAATGGTGAGGTCACAATCGCCTATAACACCCTACCCTAAAGGAGCTATCTATCAGATTATCAAATTTATTAAGATTAGCAGCACTTTTTAGGAGGTTGAAAGATCTGGATGTAGTTTGATACTCACGTTCTCTCCCTTTCTTTGCTTCGCAATGCCCAGAGTCCTATATTTGTGGGCTCTCCAGACTAGTGCTAGGTTACATAGAAATTTAGATATCTAGATAATAGTTAGTAAGAAATAATTGTTTGCGCCGACGTCAAAAGGAAAGTAGATACTAGGGAGGAATTTCTCTTCAATAAAACAGATATTTTAATATAACAAAATATATAAATTTATTCATATAAATTAAATTTGGAATAGCAGACAAAATGAAATAAAAGTGATTGGTAAATCTCAGATAACATTAATTGCACATAAATAACAATCAGATGAAAAGCAATAATCTCTAGAGCAAGAAATCATTAATTTACACACATGTATCAAAACAATAAGATAATGATAGTTACATACTACTAAAATGTTACAGTTAATTACTTAGGGTATGGCTCAAAAAAAGAAATAAAATAAACACAAGTTAGGTAATTTATTTGACGTTTGTCAATCAATTGCTGGGTTTTCTAGTGAACTAACTGGCCCGTTCTTTGAGTTAAGCTCCAAAAAAAGAATATATAATCCTACGTGAAACTTCTACATTAATTGTGAAAAATAAGAGATGTTAAAGATAATGTATGGGTTAGATATTTTACAGACAAAATTACAAAATAAAAACGATGCATTTAAATTTATAAAATTGACAAAATCTTAGAGATTAAACAGGAAATATATAGTTGTACTGACAGCACCTCTCCGACATTATTTAAGCTCAAACTTGATTACGCGATTTTGAAACTTCAAGTTATTAAAAATTCAGATGTTAGATTTCGGCATGAAAATTCTGCTGATTCAGAGAAAAAATTTGTTTAGACTCACCAGTCTTCCAGTATTAGGTTACATGAGTGCCTGACACAGACTCCAGCCTCCAATAAGAGCGGAAAAACTTAGGGAAAAACGACTGGGACTTCTCATCAGAGATTATTAGGCCGGAGGATGTTACTGCTCCAATATTACAAGACCATTTGACACCTATGTCGATGTTCTGAATTCGCTTGATGGAAACTTTGCAAATCGCAATCAAACGTGAGTTTGCTTAAGTAAAATTCACTACTAATTGACTTAAGGTACGATAATAACCAGGAATTCTTTCTGATCACGACAAGAAATCAACAATTCGAAAGAGCCACGGGTTAGCTCGCGTTTTTTCTGAATACTATATTTATTTAAACACGAAAATCACTTGAATTACTCCGAACAATTACTGACAATAATTATTAAGTAGTACAGATAACAGAAATAACATTACAATCCCGTTTTAAGATAATTTAATAGCCAACGAAAACTGACGGGTGTTCACTCTATGAAGGATCAGCAGAGAGTCCCTGCTAATGTGTCGGGTTCGCCAACTGCTAGGTCGCTGCACGCAAAAATTCTTACTGTAACGGTTGGTGGCTGTGCGCGAGCTCTTTCTGGCTTCCATTCTTCGAATTAGATAAAACGAGACCTCCAATCGTTGATGAAATCACGACGACTCACCTCCCGTGCCGACAAGTCTCTGCAACCGTCGCCCGTGACGTCATACGGAAAATTACAGAGCCAGTAGCAACGACATTTATTTCTTGGAAATATTCCTTCCGCAAAATGCGACGCATCATTTACTAACAAAGCCATATTGCGTCTTTAGATATTTGACTTTTAACGTACACATTTAAAATGCAGTACAGTGTTCAGGATAGTTAAACATTGGCGACTTTTCATAAAACAATCTTGACATCAAACACTTGAATTGCCTTAGAGATATTGGATTGTCGGCTATTAATTAAGTCTCTTAGGGGTTTATTTTGAATAATTAAAGCAGTAACGAAACGTAATCGTTACAACATACTATGCACCCCAAACGAATATTTGTTTACGCCCTTGGATACAGAGCTCTCAATTTTATTAAACCACGTGATGAATCTTACCGTTTTTAATAAACACTACGATTTTAGTTAGTATAACTTTTTCTTCGTTAAAAGCAATATATAGTAGGCTATTCGTATCTATTGGTAATTGTATAGTGTGTCTTAAGATAGATAAAGGTAACCCTTTGATTTTTGTCGTAGGTTTTCGACAGCTAAATAACAAATGATTGTTATCGTAAACACTTGCTCCATCACATTCACTGTCTGCTAACGTCTGCCAACGCACATTAAAGACCTGGACAGAAATAATGACAATCCTGTATTGGCAAAATCTTCCAGGATTAGCTCACTCTAAGGCCTTCATAAATGGCCTGTCTGAGTCAAGGGCTAAAAAACTTCTAGAATTAAACAGACAACAACTGAGTACTATAGTCTGCCTGTATACAGGACACTGCCGCTTGCGTCACCACATGCACCGTATTGGAGTCAGTCAGGAGACCGAGTGCCAGCTGTGTATGGAGAGTGACGAGACAGCAGAGCACGTACTGTGTTCCTGTCCGGCAGCGGACAGGACTAGATACCTGCTCTTTGGCAAGATAAAACTTGCTCCGGAGTATCTGGATCAACTTTCGCCCACAAAGATTATCGACCTCTGCAGGAGGCTGAATTTGTTGGGCGAAATATAGCGCTCTATAGAGAGGTCTGGGAAGTGCTCAAGGTTTAATCTAATCTATAAACCTTGGGGAGTGCTACTATATTCATTATGTGTATTTTAATAAAAGAGGTTAGGATTTTTATTGACACATTTCCTTCTATCAATTCGTTCCAGTGATCAGATGCTTTTTGGTTTATACAGTATCGTACTTCCACTACGTAGTCTTCAGATGTCACTAACAGACAACCTTCTCCTACAAGTCTCCATTTCTTGGCCAGTTTGTCCGCTTCTTCATTGCCTCTGATAGAGCAAAGGCACCAAGTTTGAGATAGGGGCCTAAATTGAGACAGCGTCCCAACTTCACCTGTATGTGCTACCAACTTGCCGCAGTACCTGTAACTTCTTAAAAAGAGTCCATTTGCGCTTGCAACACCTCCGCAGTTCAAGTCGCATAAGATCGTGGTGTACTACGACGTTGTGTTCAAATTTTTGCCAGCGGAGTTTTATTGTTGATTTTAAGAATTCGATATATAAAAGAAAGGCAAGGTAATTTAAATAGCTTTCACGTGTTTATATGCTAGTCAAATGAGGGGACGGGATCTTCAAACTATGTTTTATAGTATTTTTGATTGCAGATGCCACAGAAATAATAAAAAGTGGAATCCTGGTGATATGATAAGGGCTGTGAATGCTGTAAGGATCAAGCAAATGGGGTATTTGAAAGCAGCAACATTTTTTGGAGTGCCTAAAAGAACCGTGGAAAGATATGTTAAATCTAATAAGAGTCCAGAGGAACTTGCTGGATTATCAATTGGTCTAAAACCGGTTCTTTCTTCAGATATAGAAACTGAGTTAGTTCAATATGCATTAGACATGTAGAAGCGGTTTTTTGGATTAAAAGCACGTGACAAAGCAATTGGCATATCAGCTGGCCATTAGAAATAAGAAACCCCATCCATTTAAAGAAGCTGCAAAATCAGCAGGAAAGAAGTGGTTGCGACTGTTTTTGAAGAGACATCCACAACTTTCGATAAAAACATCTCAAGGCATGTCAGCTGCTCGTATCAGAAGTTTCATTCCTGGGAAAGTCTTACCATTTTTCGATTTTTATGAGCAAGAATATCACAAACTCCAAGACCCTTTTCAGAGGGTGTTCAACGTTGATGACACCGGTATTACCGTGGTGGATAAGCACAGCAAGGTGATATCGTTGAGAGGAAAAAAACAGGTTTCGTCACTAATTTCAGCAAAATGGGGTAAACTGATAATGGTTATTACTTGCATAAATGCTGGCGGTGTAAATGTACCACCATTGCTAATTTTCCCCAGGAAAAAACATGAAATCGGAGTTGATGCTAGGAGCTCCAACTGAAGCAGTTGCAGAATGTCAGGCTGGGTACAGACAAAAATTTTCACTAGATGGTTTCAGCACTTTATTAAATTCGCCAAACCTAGTGTTTCCGATCCAGTTACACTCGTCTCAGACGGCTACTACTCTCATGTGAGGAACATCGAGCTCATAGATTTAGCTAAAGAAAATTATGTAACCATAATATGCCTTCCACATCACTCAACGGATAAAATGCAGCCGCTGCATGTTGCTTTTATGTCTCCATTAAAGACGTATTACGCTCAAGAGATAGAAAACTGGAGACTTATGGACAATCAACTGAGTACTGTTTCGCCATATGCAATTGCTGGTATTTTTTGCAAAGCCTAAATTAGAGCTGCTGCTATAGAGACATAGTGCAATGGTTTTCGAAAAACTGGGCTGGTTACACTCAACTGACATATTTTCAGAACTGCGATTTTGGACTCCATGAAGTGGAGGGTCAGTCATATCGTTCAGAACTACAGGGTGGAAATGGTGAAGCAATTAAAACAATAAATGAGAATGCAGGTACATCAGCTAACATCAAGGAAACAGATGAGCAAGAAAATCAAAATGAAAGTGATTTTGACTTTGAGAAAAATGCCTGTATAATCCCCTCTTCGCAATCTCTGTACCATTTAGAGAGCAGCGAACACCAATCCAGCTTCAGAAAAAGAATTCAGAAACAAATTTGTCTCTCCTACAAACATTTGTCCTTCATACAATAAAACAAATAATAAAATAAATCCAAGATCGGGGAAAGCGTCAGTTATTACGCTGACCCAATACAAGGAGTTACAAGAAAGCCTAGACAGGAAAAAAAGCCATCAATACCCAAGAAAAATCTGGAAGGTACGTTAGCACCAAAACGAAAAGCACTGAAGAAAAAAGCACCCCAAAAAGAAAATGTTTGCCTTGCTTCGGCTACCGTACAATCTACAGAATCGAAACATAACCAGCCCTCCACATCAGGTGTTAAAAGGTTGACAAAAGCGAAGAAACCCACGTGGTCCAGTTCTAGTTCAGAAAGCAGCGAAGGTATTAAATTAGCCGATTATTCTTCAGATGAAAGCGGAGGAAGTGAAGCCGAATGTTTATTCTGTATGGGTTGATTTTCTGAGGACAAGTATGCCGAAAAGTGGGCAATATGTGTTCATTGTAGTAGATGGGCACGCGAAGATTGTGGAGTGTTACGCAGTAGCACCTTCATTTCCTCTTTTTGTGAAGGAAAGGGATTTTTTGAATATTATCTCAAATTATGAGTCCTATCTCAAATTGGGGTACCTGCCTACCTCAATTTACGAGACTCCTTTTTAAATGAGAGGAACGTCAAAAAGTTCTTGGGGTTAATTTTTTTTTAGTAAGTATTTTTTATTTTGGCCTTTTTCGATGTTAATGTTTTGTAAGGAAGTCCACTTGAGGTTTGGTATACAAATATATGTATTTTATTCTTAATAATAAAAAAAAGTATCTTAAATTTGGTGCCTTTCCTCTACCTTCATGTCCTTTGGTCCATGTAGATACACAGCTCAAACCTTTCTGCATAATTTTTAATAGTTTGCCCATAATCTTGAAAATTAGTGGATTGATAAATATACTTTTTGGGTTATTCAGGGCTGACCGTATGTAATAAGTCGGTAATAATTAGATATGTACTGTAAGGGCCAGGATTAACTGACTTGAGGGCCTTTAATAGATAAATTGTGTCGGCAGTGTAGATAGATGCTTTCTCACATAATTTAAGTGAATATTTTCTGTTGTGGGCACAGTATATTCCCACTCCAACTCTGTCTTCTGATTTAGAACTATCAGTAAAGATTTTAGAGCTAATTTATATTTTACTAAGGCTGACTGGGAACATCTATATTTGGTCTTACTAGCAGTGCCTGGTATTGTGTTTTGTAGACTTCAAGCTTATTAGTTATTAGTTCGAGGTCTAAATTTGTTTACATCTGAAATGGGTTTTTTAGTCCCCAATAGTTGTTTCCATTGATTTATAAGGATAATACGTGGATATAGTTTTTTTTTTAATACAGGAGGGAGAGATGCCTCATGCAGACCTCATTCACGACACCGTAGTGTCGTGGGATATCGAAGTACTGTGAGACTCGTACTCTTAGTACACCTACTCACTAAAACTTCCTCCCTAGGAGTACCGGACCTTAGTCCATACCTCCGTCGGATATAGTGGCATAAGTTCGCATTGATGTCGTCTTGCTTACGTAAAAAACGTTTTGCCAAACAATTTCTTCTAAGGTAGCTTCGATTGGTGTTGATTTAATTAGGTAATTTAATTATATTCTTTTCTAAAGGTACCGGCGGTATTTATTTATTTATTTATTTATTTACTACACATACTCAACGAGAATTATCCCAAATTAAGAGTATGAATACAATATAAAATACATATCATACACTATAAAAATTAACATAGTAAAGTTCTACTAATTACCAAGCAGCGATGCAACGTGTCTCATCTCAGACTCACCACAACACAATATGTCTATTGACTGATGCACGCTGTTATAAATGGAGCACGATCTGTAAATCGGTAAGTTAAGCCTAACATTGGTCCTAGGTGGCGGTAGATAAAAGAAGTCGTGTCTTCTAGAGTTGACTCTAGGGGTGTGAAAAAGCAGAGTGCGCAACAGTCCAGGACAGACGATCCTACTGTGCAGTAAATTATGCATCAGGGAGAGAGCAGAGTAAATACGCCTAGCCTGCAGAGATTCCAATGAGAACCTCGACAGTAAATCGGCCTGTTGTGTACCAGTAGCTGGATACACCCGATCCGCTCTGTATGCAAGGAACTTTACAAATCTCCGTTGGACACCCTCAAGAGCCCCTATATGGACGCCATACAGAGGAGACCAGACCACACAGGCATATTCCAGATGCGGCCGTACATAGGCACCGATCAGAAGCCTCAAAGTGTCTGCATTATGAAACGAACCGGAATTGCGAATAAGAAATCCGAGTGTCTTCGATGCCCCAGCAATAGCATGTTCACAGTTCTCCACGAATGAGAGTTTGGAGTCAAAGACGACACCCAAGTCTTTAAAGGTTGCAGGTCTTAGAAGAGGCTGTCCATCTATGGAGTATGGGAACTCGATTACACGGTGGTTGAGCGTATAAGATTTTACAACACATTTTTTAATATTCAGTGGGAGGTTGCTAATGGAGCACCAGTGTTGAACTCTACGCAAACATCTTTCAAGCACTGAACAATCGCAGAGACCAGTAACGGATGAGAAGATTTTTACATCATCCGTATACAGAAGATGGGGTAATTCGATAACATCCGAAATATCGTTGATGAACAGATTGAACAGCAAGGGTCGCAGAACAGATCCCTGAGGAACGCCTGATTCAGCCAAGACCTCCACGGACTGACACCCTTGATAGTGGACAACACTAATTCGATCACGAAGATATGATTCCATAAACTTCAGCAAGTTCGGTGAGAAATCCATGTTATCCAGTTTCCTCAAAAGAATATCGTGATTTAATCTATCAAAGGCCCTGGAGAGGTCCAGGTAGATAACATCCGTCTGCGACCCCCTGTCCATGGCAGCAGATATAAATTCAGTTATGTTGATTGAGTTAGTGGTCGTGGAGCAGCCCCTCACGAAGCCATGCTGAGCGCTGCTAATCACATTTTTTACCGCAAACGAAATTATCTCATGCAGGACAATCTCGAACACTTTCGCAAAGTTGTCCATTATAGCAATTTGTCTATGGTTCTCAATCAACGTAGAATCACCTCCCTTTGTAACAGGTATTGACTTCGCCTTCTTCCAGGTGCTAGGAAATACAGAAGACCCCAGCGATATATTGAACAGTATAGTCAAGGGCTGAACAAGTATGTGAGCACAATCCCTGACCAGAAAAGCTGGAATTTGGCCAGGGCCCGATGTGTGCTTCGGTTTGATCTTAAGCAACGCGCTTTATACCTGTTCTTCCGAAACCCGTTTGATATCCAAGGCAGTCCCACCACTGTAACAAGGAGCACAGCTCACTAAAACGCCGCCAGACGCATCCGAGCATGAGCCCTGAAAAAACTCAGCAAAGGCATTCACTGCATCTGCAACGCTCGAAACAACCTCCCCCCTATATGAGAGTGTAGACTGACCAGATTGACCTTTTTTTGAGGTTGGCATACCTCCAGAAGCTAGCCGGATCAACGCGGATATTTCTCTCCACCATCTCCTCATAAAGCGACTGTTTGGTTGCAGACAAGACCCTGACACGCCTTTTAAGCCCCTTGAATATCTCATAGTCCGCAGGATGATTTGAACGCTTAAAGCATTTCCAGGCCTGAAATTTCCTTCTTGTGTAACTGATGAGTTCAGAGTCAAACCAGGGTGGATAGCGGCGGCGCACTCCTGAACATGTCATGGGTACGTAGAGGTCATTGATTGAGTATAACAAATCATAGAACATGTGGCAGGCTTCGTCCACATTTAAGAACTGGGCAAGTGAAGTCCAGTCAACTGAAGAGAGATGGTTATATAAACCAGGAAAATTGGCTTTGCGAAAGGAGTATCGGAAGGATGTAGGTATGTTCACAGCGTGTTTGTTCATCGGACATTCAATTGTAAGTGTTATTTCAAGCGCGGGATGGTGACCATCCTCGTCCACTAATATGTCAGAAGCACAATCGCATTAGTGAAAACAAGGTCAAGAAGTCTGCCGTTGGTATTTCTGATTGCATTCAGTTGTTCCAACCGAAAAATGTCTTGCAATGAAAGAATGGTGGGCAATTTATTAGTAACTCGAGCTCCATCTATATAGACAGCATATTCCGGAATATTGAAGTCGCCCAAGATTAATAACATGGAGTTCAAAAGAAATTCGCAGGCACACAAAGCATCAAGAAACACGTTGAAATCAAAAGCAGTGGTGTTAGGCACCAAATAGGTCAGAATAACGAACAGTGGAGAATCGGTTATATATATCTTGACGCAAATAATATCTATCAGTGGTAGACTGATAAGTTCCGCACTAGAGATGTCCACAAAATTTGCGGTATAGAGCGAATTGACGGCCAGTAGGATACCCCCACCCCGGCCAAGACCACTTAGCTCAAATTTCCTGTCCGACCTGAAAATGGTATAACCACTTACAAGTATTTGTCTGGATCCCTAAGAACTTGCTTCAGATGATAGTTTATCGAAGTTTCCTGAACTTTTAAAGGTTTTGTTTTCTTTGACTATACTGTTAAAAAACAGACCGGACCCATGGACGAAGTTAGGGGGGGGGCTTCGAAGAAGCTACGTCCCCCTAAAGCCCGAATTATCCCCCTAAATCCCGAATTATCCCCACTAAAGCCCGAATTATCCCCCCACAAGCCAATAATAATTTAGACATCACACACACACATTAATAGAACATAAAAAACACTCTTTATTCAATTTTATCGGTAATTATATAAGAAATTATATAATTTAATAATTTAATTTTTTATCATAAACCACCTGAAAATAAGATTTTCGCCTGAAAGTCAAAAGCTGGCTATAGCTGTATAGCATATATTCATTTTCCTAAAATATTTACAGAATATCCTTTCCAGACCATTTCTCTGATACTTTGGCGGTAGTTTTAGTTAAGTTTATGGATTAACGGTCTACAACTTTTAGCTAATTTTCATAGAAACAATTCGTTAATGAGGATACCCAGACTTTTGAATTTTAAAAAGATTTATTTAAATGAGCGCAAACTAGGCACTATAATCCATATCCGGGTTTACATTCACTTTTTATCAGTTTGCATATATACAGGGAGAGCCTCGGTGGTTCACGGGTAAGAACGTGTGACTCTGAACCGAAGGGTACTGGGTTCGATCCCAGGGTACTACTTTCACTTTTTCAGTACAAACTGTAACATTAACATCAGCCGAGGTTCTGGCCTTCGGAGGGGATATAAAGCTCTCGGTCCCGTGTCCTGGTCCCGTGTCCATGCGATGTTGGGCATGTTAACCATCCTTACCCTTCTTACAGAAAGGCAGGGGTTCGGCAAAATTTCCAGGATAGTGAGGTGAAACTGCTCCCTGGCGTCGGTGATTGGCCATAGTCGCGGAAATAGGCCGATGTTAAAGAAACAAAACACACACACACACACACAAATATATATATATATATATATATATATATATATATATATATATATATATATATATATATATATATATATATATATATATATATATATATATATATACAGGGTGACACATTACTACGGTAAAGCTTAATATCAATGTTATTATACAAGATACGAGAAAAATTATATACGTTATTTATAGGGTGTCTTGAGCTGCATCCTGTAAAATTATTTTGACAATCACATGGTAGCTCATAAGTCGTTGGTGAACGCTACTATTTCTTTTCGAACATCCTAACGTTATTGCGTTGTGCATTTTTTATCGAAATATGATGCATGTTTGTAAGAAAAAAAATCTAGACGCAGTGAGTGCATTTTGGTAGCGAATTTTCATTAAATGTTTCAATTTTCAATAACAATCTGCTATTAACCTGAGGTTTGTTGGTTAGGAAACCAGTTTTCTCGGAAACATTTTAGGTTTACATTCGAACATTTTTATACATTTTCAAAAATAAGTTATTTTGATAAAATATGGTACATTGTTTTTACTATATAGGCTATACTGGTAATCAGATTGATGCCTGCTTGCATTAGAGTGAGATATTTTCTACAACGAAATTTCAATAAAACATGTATGGTTAACCTTTTATGCGCATAACGTGCCAATTACATCAATAAATAATGCGTTACTGCTCTAAGTTACACGATTAAAAGAAAAAAAAATATTGCGAAAACCATTCGACGAACTCTCTACAAGACCAAACAAAAGGAAAGAGCATACATAAAAGATGAGCTGCGACTTACGATTATAGCAGAGGAGGAGCTGTATTTCCTGGTCCTCGTATAGATCGAGAGCGGTGACTAGATGCGCCTTTGTGCTCTCGACAGTGTGCAGGTGCTGGGAATATCCAGTGCGGCCGTTCACGATGTCCCAGTGATTTTTATAACCAACACACACCAATATGTCTCCATGAGACGGAGAATTCGGGCTCCAGCCGCTGTCCAGTATTGTCATCATAGTTGGGGTTTCGGTCAGATTCAGTTCCTGAAAACACATAAAAGGCATAACAAACGATGGTGGCGAATTAAGGAAATATACAGACTTCAAAATATAATAGCTTTTTTATGGTCCCAGTTGGGGCATTACGTATTGTGAAGAATCATAAATTATCGTGAAAAATGGTTTTCATCGGATAGAAATTTAATATTAGGAACTTGATAGTTGAGTTGTTTTTCCACTTTTACTTTTTTTTTATAGAAAAATAATGGCTAAACAAAAAGTCCTGACGCAGCAAATGCCTTATGGTAGCAAGATTTCACTAAAATTTGAACCAAATATATAAATAGTCACCTCTATCGCCATCAACCAATATCAGGTAAAGGAAATTTGTTTGTTCGACACTTTACAACATATACTATGAGGACCTAAAGTTTGTCGCCCACCTCTTGAATTTTTAGTCAATTTTCGTAGAAAAAAATCACTAATGGGGAGATCGCGACTTGGGAAAATATCTTCAAATGAGCCCGAACGCGCGAGCTAGGAGCCTTAGAAGACACACACACACACAGATATATATATATATATATATATATATATATATATATATATATATATATATATATATATATATATATATATATATATATATATATATATATATATATATATATATATATAGATAGGGTGTCCGGAAATTGTGAGCAAAGAATTCAGGGGTTATTCTACTCAAAGAACTAATGCCCCTAGTTTCTATAATAGTTTTTCGAAAACTCGAAAATAACGGAGTTATAGGGTGCCAAAACAATTTTTTTTTTTCAAATTTTTGCCAATAACTTTTTTTTGTCGTGAATCGATTCTTCTCAAATTTGGTGCACACGTATATATGGTGTTTTAGTCAAGCCATTAGCACATACCATTAACTTATGCCTGGCTCAGGGATTGTTTGCGGATGACCTGAAAAACTCACTAGTGATTCTGATACATAAGAGTGGGGACATATCTCTACTTACCAATTATAGGCCTACCTCACTAATTTCGAATATAGCAAAAATAATAGAAAAAATTCTATGTAAGCGAATAGTGGCTTTTTTAGAGAAACACAAAATATTTAGTGAGAATCAAAATGGCTATATTAAAAAAAGTTCAACTAACAGGGCAATATTTCAAGTTATCAAGGAAATTACAGAGGGACTAAATAAGCGTGAAAGCACAATGTGTATGATGCTGGATTTATCTAAAGCTTTTGATAGCGTGTCCCACAACACACTGTTAGTTAAGTTGGAATTGCTAGGTTTCAGGGGAGTCTCGCTGAATTTAATGAAGTCATACCTATTAGGCAGGAAAGAATATGTGGCTTTTAATGATTGTAGGACAGGGGTATTTCTGGCATGTGAGTGGAAGATTATAGAACGAGGTGTGCCTCAGGGCTCAATCCTTGGGCCAGTCTTATTTTTACTTTATATTAACGAACTGTCTGAAGTATTGCCGCATAAGACAACCCTGTTTGCTGACGATACATTTGTAGTTTTGCGAGCTCCTTCAGATAGTGATCTAATTTATGAGACATCACAATCACTGAGAATTCTGGAACAGTGGTACAATGGAATGGGCTTACAATTGAATGTGACCAAAACAAATTTAATCTCATTTAACTATTTTAGGGGTAACCAGTTATCGCTAAAATTCAACTCAGAATCGCTGAGCACGCAGGATGACGTTAAGTTTTTGGGCTTGAAGCTTGATTCTCAGTTGAACTGGAGGGCTCATGTTGGCTATCTGGCAGGTAAACTGTTAGCTTTTAGTTATGCTCTGCGTGTTCTGTCCGATTCTAGTAGTATTAGTGCTGGCCTCGAGGCGTACTACGCATATGTGAACTCAAGGCTTCGATATGGAGTAAGGTTCTGGGGGAATTCCATAGAAGCCAGTAGAATCTTTAGGCTCCAAAAGGCATGTATCCGCAGCATATTTAATCTAAATTATAGGGGTTCGTGTAGGAAAACATTCCTCGAAAACAGAATACTTACCTTGCCAAGTTTGTATATATTGGAGTGTGCGTGTTTTGTTAGAGAAAACCGGAGTTTGTTATCAGATTGTGAACAACAGCATCAATACAACACTAGAGCACGTTTAAGGGATCAGTTAATTGCGCCACAAACTACAAAAAGTATTGTTTACAACAGTGCTGTGGTGCAATCCCTAAAGGTGTACAACAAACTGACGGTGCAGATAAAGGAGTTTCCACCTGCAAAGATGAGAAAGAGACTGAATGACATTCAAAAAGGCCTATTATAATGTTGAGGATTTTTTAGGTGACAAGTTGTAACTGTTGGTAATCAATATCGTGATTGTATAGTTTTTTTTTTTTGAATTGTAATTCGTGTGTTGTTATGTTTTTTTTAAATGTTGACGTGTTCTACACATTTTTTATGTATTGATGGTGCGAATAAATATATTATATTATATAATTATATTATATAATGTAACTCTGTATTTATGTTGCAAATTTGACAAGGATCTACCTAAATTTAAAGGCCGAAGCTGCCCTTAACCAACAGATAAGGACTCATAACTTTTTTTCTTGAATCTGTATCTCAAATATAACAATACACGATTAAAGGGAATGAAAGAATCTTAAAAAAGGTCATCTTGTTGCATCACGATAAAACTAACCGTTTTCGAGAAAAACGTTCCTAAAAATTTACTGGTATGATTGAATACGAAATCACCTAATCTCATTTTCAATATCAACGGAGGGTGCTTTGAAAACATTCTCTGTCAACAAGATCATGTGGCGTTAGTTTTGGCAGATAATAGTTTGTTGTGATTTTACTTGCGGAATAGTTGAGATTAATTATAAAATACGATAAATAGTAATAATTATTCTTACGTTGAACTACGTGACATGCATTATTATTATTATTATGGTATAGCTGGCAGCAATGCCATTGCTGCAAGATGTTTGTATTCTGAAGCATTTCCAAATAGAAGGGTACCACAATCTCGAATGTTCAGTAATATCCATCGAAGACTGGGAGAATTCGGATCATTTAGAAGCACATTTCAAGATGTTGGTCGTCACCGAAGTACTCAAACTCCTGGAGCAGAAGTCCGTGTATTAAATGCAATCGAGAATAGTGCCAACTTAAGTGTACGGTTAGTCTCTACTCAGGAAAGTATCCCGAAAAGATCTGTGCATAAAATTCTCAAGGAGCAGCTTTTTCATCCTTACCATTACCAGAAAGTTCAAGCTTTATCTCCTGAAGATCCGGAAGCTCGCGTGAATTTGTGCAACATGATTCGAAATCTACATAACAACGATCACAATTTTATATCATCGCTTCTCTTCACAGATTAAGCTGGATTTGGACATGACGGTTTGACCAACCTTCATAATGAGCATTATTGGTCTAATGAGAATCCCCACTTGGCGTTAGACAGAATAAGTTTTCTGTTAATGTGTGGGCGGGAATTTCTCCCCTCAAAGACTCAACGGTGAGATATACTTAATTTTTTTAAGAAACCAGTTATCCACGCTATTGGATGATGTACCCCTCCAATCATGAAATACAACGTGGCTGCTGCAGGACGGCGCGCCGCCACATTTATGAACAGCGGTGAGGGAATTTCGTAATGAAACATTTCCTGAGAGATGGATAGGACGCGGTGGGTTCGTGCAGTGGGCTCCTAGATCGGCTGATTTGAACCCAATGGATTTTTTCTTTTGGGGTTACCTAAAATCTCTTTTATACAGGAGTCCAATTCGTTGAAGATCTCAGGCACATAATTATTGATAACTGTGAGTTAATCAGGCAAAAAGACGGAATATTCGCTAGAGTTCGTCGGAATTTCCTGAGAAGAATTGATTTATGTGTTGAAATTGAAGGACATCACTTTGAAACTTTGTTATAATATTTAATTGTTATGATTTTTAATAAATTATTGTTATAATGTTTAAATGTTGCAAGTTCTAGTAAGTAATAAAACAAATGAGGCCCTGTAAAATCGTTATTGCTGATAATTTTATAGTAGTAATAATAATAATAATATAAGACTTTATTTGTCAAAACATGTGACATAATTTTTTTCCGAGGCAATTACCGCGACTGTTTTCAAAGCACACGCTATTAACATTGACATTTGGATGCAGTGATTTCGTATTCAATCAATACCAGAAAAAATTTTGAAGAACATTTTTCTCGAAAACGGTTAGTTTTATCGTGATGCAACAAGATGACCTTTTTTAAGATTATTTCATTCCCTTCAATCGTGTGTTGTTAGATTTGAGATAAAGATTCAAGCAAAAAAGTTATGAGTCCTTATCTGTTGGTCAAGGGCAGCTTCGGCCTTTACATTGAGGTAGATCCATGTCAGATTTGCAACATAAATACAGAGTGATGTTATATACGTGTGCAACAAATTTAAAAAGAATCGATTCACGACAAAAAAGTTTTCGACAAAAATTTGAAAAAAATAATTTTGTTTGACACCCTATAACTCCGTTATTTTCGAGTTTTCAAAAAACTATTATGGGAACTAGAGGCATTAATTCTTTGAGTAGAATAACCCCCGATTTTTTGCTCACAACTTCCGACACCCTGTATATATATATATATATATATATATATATATATATATATATATATATATATATATATATATATACAGGGTTTTTTACGATAGCCGTGTATTAGAAGTTTATGAAGTTCCTCGATATCGTAAATTTTGAAATTTTGGCAGCGGTCACAATTCCTAATTGTCTTTTATTCTAAAATATTTTCAAGGTCACATCGCTTACGGTTAGACCGGAAGTATCATCAACTTTGCTAATTTAAATAGAATGCCCTATTTTTTATTTCATATTCGAATTATCTATAAGATTTTGTGAAGATTTATATTAAGCTTTCCCATCCCTATCTTCAACTGTTCCAAAGATATTGTGATTTATTTACATTTCGCGGAACTTCTATCCTCATTTATAACACTTTGTATTTCACATGTTTTTAAAGATATAAGGCTGGAATTTAGACTACTATAACTTCTAGGATGAAGCCTTCATATTATCTACCTGTATCATACAGAGTGTTTTAAATTTAAAGACTAACTTACATACTTTTGAACATATTCAATGTTGCAAAAGTCTTTTTTTTTTCAAATGGTGCACCCTGTATATTATTAAAAATTCGAGTTCTAAATTTTATTCTACACCGGTTTCATATAAGTTTTTCTATACCTATCTCTGACGAGTAACTTTCTACTAGAGTTTTTAGGTAACAAACTCCTTTTCTAGAGAAATACATTACGCTGCACAATAAAGGCAGCTATGGCTGTCAGAAAACAGAAGCCAGTAGCTGAAAATGAAGATAATGAGATAAAAGGTATGGATTATTTTCAAGTTTACCCGCGTAGCTCTATTCTTGCGGCTACTCGAGCTTTTGGGATATCAAGTTCATCTGTGCATAGAATATTGAAATCTCATAAAATGCACCCATATTCGGAAATAGTACTACAAGGACTTCGACCTGGTGACCATTTAAAAAGAGTGGAATTCTGTGAATACATGTTTCTGAAAATTGAACAAGCGAGAATTTTCTCTCTAAAATTATCTGGACCGACGAATCGAAATTTAGAAGGGAAGGAACTGTGAATATGAGAAATAGTCATTTTTGGGCAAGTGAAAACCCTAATATATTTAGAGAAGGACGTTTTCAAACAAATTTTAGTTTTAATGTGCTTTGCATTACTAGGGACAATAAGGTCTCTTATGAAATTTACCAAAAAAATTTAAACGGTGAAAAGTATTTGGAACTATTAAGGGGATGTCCATAATTTTCTGGCAAGGCTACCACTAGATATAAGGCAAAGCTGCTGGTACCAGTTAGACGGCACGCCTGCCCACTCCACTGGTGAAGTTTATTGGCACTTAACGTAATTATTTGAAGACAGATGGATTGGGCCCAACAGTCCCTGGAGATGGCCTCCCCGCTCTTCTGATTTAACGCCTGTCGATTTTTATCTCTGGGGGCGTATAAAAGGTCAAGTGTATGACACAATAGTGCAAAGTAAAGAGCATCTTTTAAATCGTGTAATTAGAGCTTTTAGAAATTTGGATCCAAATGAAATCAAAAGAGCTACTACGAATGAGATGAACCGTATAATATTGCAGTGCCTTGACCAAGATGGTGGTCACATAGAACATTTATAGTGATCGTAGCATTTAAATTTGAATTAACTTTTTTTTGTCTTTGTGCAGTTTTTTGTTTATTGTTAATATTGTTTTTATTTTTTATTTTTAATAATTACATTAAATATTTTTATGAAATCGTATCACTTTTGTTATCTGACTGACAATCACAGCTGCATTTGTTGTGTAGTCTAACGTGTACTCTTTAGAAGAGGAGGTTGTTACCTAAAAATGCTAATAACAAGCAACATATTATAGATAGGTATAGAAAAACTTATATCAAACCGCTGTAGAATTAAATTTAGAACTCGAATTTTTAATAATATACAGGCTGTTCTATTTGAAAAAAAAAGTTTTGCCACGTTGAATATGTCTAAATTAGTAATCGAATTTATAACACTCTGTATGACACAGGTTAAGTTAAGGCACATAATATGAAAACTCCCTCACACAAGTTACGAAATTTTAAATTCGAGCCTTTTATCTTTAAAAACATGTGAAATACAAACTATTATAAATAAGGTTGCAAAATCACCGAAATACAGAGAAATCACAATATCTTTAAAACAGTTGAAGATAGGGATAGGAAAGCCTAATATAAATCTTCACAAAATTTTATGTACAATTCGAATATGCAATAAAAAATAGGGCATTCTATTTAAATTAGCAAAGTTGATGACTACTTCCTGTTAAACCGTAAGTGATGTGACCTTGAAAATATTTTGGAATAAAAGGCAATTACGAACTGTGACCGCTGCCAAAATTTCAAAATTTAGGATATCAGGGAACTTCATAAACTTCTAATGCACAGCTATCGTGAAAAACTCTGTATATATATATATATATATATATATATATATATATATATATATATATATATATATATATATATATATATATATATATATATATATATATATATATATATATATATATATTGTATTAGTATTTAAAAATATTAATCCCCCGAAATGAATAAATTAAAAACTAAAAATAGCACTAGCTAAAATTAAATACGCAGGAATGCAGTGTTGCACAGCATTGACGCAGCCATGTCAAGCAAATCGCACAAGAAATTGGCAGCATAATTTGAATCATTTGAATAAATTTTTTCAAAATTCCAAAGTCTGGATCTCCAGATTAGTGAATTTTTCTACCAAATTTCACTATAAACGTGAATTGGGAACGAAAATTTTGTTGTCTGTCGGTCTGTATATCTGTCTGTCTGTAGCCACGATAACTTTAGAACCAATCGAGATATCGTCTCCAAATTTGGTATACAGTCAGCATCCGATAAACCTATCGTTCTAATTGTTTTTGGGTAAAATCTCTCAGGTGGGTAGGGGATGAATGGGGGTGATTTGGTGAAAATTGACATTTTTTCGTTAAAACTCGAGTAGTATAACATTTTAGGGTTTGTTTATTAGAAAACTTTCAATTTTTTTAAAGTTCTGGCATGCTGTATTAAAATTAAATTAGGGTTTGAATGTGTGGGGGTGGAATATCAGTGACAAAAATTTCGATTTTTTTTGGTGCTAAAACGGAGAAAAAACACTAAAAGCATATAGAAAAATTGAACGAAATTTGTTTGTCTGACTGTCGATCGTCTGTCGGCCTGTACGTCTGTCTGTTAGTAGGCGCAATAACTTTTGAACAAATTAACATAAGATCTTCAAATTTGGCATCCAGTTAGCACCCGACAAAAGAACGCTTGAAATTGTTTTTGGGTAAGTTTGCGTTAGGGGATAGGGGATAAATAACTGGTGATTTGAAATATGACACTTTTTTGTTAAAACTTTACGTTTCAGAAGTTTATGGGTAAAGAATACGAACATTTTCTTTGTGGTCACGTCATGGACCCTAAATTCATTTCACGAGAATATCTTTCTGAGGAAAGTAAATTATGTGGAAGTTATAATTCGGTTCGCAGCACTCTTTTTTTAATTATAAATAAAGTAACGTAATTAGTTATTAATTACTTCCACATCGTCAATACCTGTAGAAGTATAGCATCGAGGACAAAAATGTCGTCAATTTTTTCGCGTAAACGTCGGAAAATGTGTCAAAACATAGAAAACATGATTTGGGAACTAGTTTTTTTTTGTCTGTCGGTCTGTATGCCTGTCTGTTAGTTGTCACAATAACTTTAAAACGAATTGAGATATCGTCTTCAAATTTGGTACACAATTAGCACCTGACAAACGAACGGTTCGAAATATTTTTCGGTAAAATCGCTCAAAGGATTTGGGGATGAGTGGGGGTAATTTGGTGAAAATTGACATTTTTTCCTTAAAACTCGAGTAATATAACGTTCTAGGGTTTGTTATTTAGAAAACTTTTAATTTCTTTAAACATCTGGTATGCTGTGTTAAAATTAAATTAGGGGTTAAATGTGTGGGGGCGGAATATCGGTGACAGATATTTCGTAAACGGCTCAAACCACATAAAAAACCTAATTCTGGAACGAATTTTTTTTTTGTCTGCCTGCCCATCAGGCAGTCTGCCGGCCCGTGTCTGTTAGTAGGCGCAATAACTTTCGAAAGAATTGGGAATCTCCAAATTTTGGTATAGAGTTAGCACCGGACAAAGGAACGCTTCGAATTGTTTTTGGGTTACATCGCTTCAGGGGGAGTGACCGTCTAAATACATTCTATGAGAATGTCTTTCTGAGAAATTATCACATCCATGTGGAATTTATGAATCAATTTGCAGCATTATTTTTTACTGTGGTGTAGCGAAGTTGGTCACTGAGATGCATTTCTTTTTCTTCTCCTGCTGATTTTTGCTATAAAGCTTAAAAGCACTGCATTTTTTAATAGAGAATAAAGAAGATTTTCAAATGAGATCACAAGCACTTATTTCATATTAAATAATTGAGGGTTGCACTGCCACTCGAAGGACACTGAATGTAGTGGTAAACTATTCAAGTTCTAGGATGTCATTTATTAATTTAAAATTGAAGTCTTTCATGTTTTTTCATACATATGAACAATAATTATGTTACCGAGAACCTTGGTGGTTCAGTGGTAAGAATGTGTACCTCTGAAGTGAAGATTATGGGTTCTATCTCAGGGTTGTCCAATCATTTTCCAGTACATACTGTACAGTTAAAATCAACTGAGGTTGTTGCATTGTATTTGAGCAAGTTGAATGTCTGCACGCTCCGGCATTTGAAGGGTGCATATAGTCGTCGTTCCCGTGTTCATGGAATCTTGATCACCTTTAAGATCCCTACCCTCCTTAAAGAAAGACGAAGGTTCGGCAAAATTTTCAGGATAGTAAGCTGAAACTGCTCCGTTGCGTCGGTGATTGTCTATAGTCGCGGAAATAGGCCGAAATTAAAGAAGAAAAAAAATTAGTTACTGAATTTATTGATTCAGTGAAGATTGGAACCTGTGATAAGCACTGATATGTACAATTGGGAGAACCCAATTCAGCACAATACAATTTTTACACTTGACTAGGGATGAATAAACTCATTCACACTTACTCATCCCTCTGATGACGCTAACTTTGTTACTGGGATGACCGTCAGGTCTAAAAACTCTATTGTTATGAATTGGGTTCTCCTAATTGTACTTATTACTGAATTTATTCCATTTGGCTGCTCTACACAGTGTGTTATTTCAGTTTTTATAGAAGAAACCTGCAAAGAAATGTCGTGTCGTGTATAGGCGGCCCAAAAGTAGTAGCAAGTAAAACAGCTGTAGATTAATGGAACATCAAGATTTAACATATCCTTTTCGAATATATGTGGCCTAAATTCTAACCTGAACTCCGTCCACCATTTCCTCCAGGCTAACAGGCACCAACTCCTCTTCCTCACTGAAACCCAAATCAGTGCCAAAACAGCCATTAATCACCTTAATTTCCCGGGGTATGAGCTCCTTACTTCCTCTTGATTGCATGGAGGCGTGTGCGCATACGTCCGTAGCAATCTACCCTGCACCAGACTCCTCAATTTATAAGCTGGAAGAAAAGACATTCTATGGATAAAACTCTCTCTCTCTCTCTCAGGGCTGCAACTAAATTCATCTGTTGCATTTACCGGTCACCTTCTGACAACAACTTTGTCCAGCTCTTTGACTACCTTTTTGAAAAAACCGACTATCTGATTTCTCAATATCCTTCATCTGAGGTCACTATTCTTGGCGACTTCAATGTCCATAATAAGGAATGGCTAGGATATTCAAAAACCGATCCACAAGGGAGAGCAGCGGATGCCTTTGCAGTCAGCAATTCATTAGCCAATATGGTTCAGCAACCTACTTACTTTCCTCGTATCCCAACACACAGCTTAAATCCCTTGGATCTCCTTCTTACTACAAAACCTGAATGCTATAAGATATCAGTCGCTCAGAACACGGCATGGTCACTGCTTCCTGCGTAATGCAGCCCGAGGTCACACAGTCATCACACCCACGTATCGTTTGGCACTACAACTCCGCAAACTGGGACAAAATGCAGGATTACTTTTCTTCATTTCCATGGGCGTCTGTCTCCGTCTCTCATCCTGACCCCTCTGATATCTCACAAAACGTCACCGAAATTATCCAAGCTGGCATGGAATTATTTATTCCACGTACACAGAAAACCTCTTCAGCCACTCAAAAGCCCTGGTTCTCTAAATCCTGTGACGAAGCCAGACTTAAAAAGGTCGAAGCTCACAAAACGATTCTACACAATCCCAGTCAAGAAAATCGTCAACCATTTAACGACGCAAGAAACCGCTATGTCCGCATTCTTTCTGAGGCAAAAAACTCGTTTAATAACCACATCAAAAACAAAGTACTCTTAAGCTCCAACAGCGGCAAACCCTTCTGGACTCTTGCTAAATCTATTGGGAATAATTTCTGTAAAAGCACGTTCCCACCTATTGTCTCAGGGGATGAAATTGTTTCTACCGCCCTGCTTCGTTGTTCGCCCGCAATTCTACTCTCAACCCACCGTCAAATGTTCAACCACCAACAGTCCCCAACGTCGCGCATAAAATGACGCATATCATTTTCAAAACTAAAAAGGTACCAAAGATGCTCCATTCTCTTACTACCAGGAAAGCCTCTGGCCTTGACGAGATCTCAGCAATTGTTCTCAAAAAATGAGCACCAGAACTTGCTCCTGTGCTGACTCGTCTGTTTCAGATATCTTACAATAAAGGCATATTCCCTAGTAACTGGAAAACTGCTCGAGTACAACCCATCCCCAAGAAAGGATCCAAAGCGCTTACTAGCAACTACAGGCCTATTTCTCCCCTTTCAGTCGTCTCTAAAGTGATGGAAAAGTATATAAACACCGAATTACTAAAATTTCTTGAAAAACACAGTCTAATCCACGACAGGCAGTATGGATTCCGTCAGCGCAGATCAACTGCCGACCTCCTTTCCTTTGTCACCTATTCTTGGAACAAGTCTATGGAACTACACGGTGAATCCCAGATTGTTGCTCTAGACATATCCAAAGCATTCGACCAGGTTTGGCAAGCAGCGCTGCTTAATAGACTTCCGGTCTATAGGCTACCACCAAAACTCTGTACCTGGACGGCAAATTTCCCCTCCAACCGGAGCATTGCTGTTGTCGTGAATGGCCATTCCTATAAACTGTATCCAATTAATGCAGGAGTTCCTCAAGGTACAGCTTTAGCCCCTACTCTGTTTCTTCTGCACATCAATGACCTCCTCTCTAGCACATCCAACCCAGTTCACAGTTACGCGGACGACAGCACCCTCCAGTCAAATATACAATATTCTAAGCCTGTCTCTTTAGCCCAATTAGATGAGGATATCAGACTCATGGAGGGTTCTGTCTCCGTGGATCTCCAAAAAATATCAGACTGGGAAAGTAGAAATCTTGTACAATTCAACCCCACCAAATCTCAGTCTTGCTTTCTTTCTCATAAGACATACACCAGCCCTAGACCCATCACAATGAACAACCAAGTTATTCAAAGTAATGAGTCAATTTCTTTTGTTGGCATTTCTGTGGATCGAAATCTTAATTGGCACCAACATGTCACATCAATTGCAGAAGCGGCTGCTAAGAAATTAGGTTTCCTCTTCCGAGCTCGCAAATAGTTTTCACCAGCTAATATCTATACCTTGTATACTTCACAAATAAGGCCAAACCTCGAATACTGCTCCCACATCTGGGGTGCAGCTGCCGCTTCTACACTCGCTATCCTGGACTCCATTCAAAAGAGAGCTATACGTCTCATCGGTGACCCTACCGCCACCCAAAGGTTGCCATCCCTTGACCACCGACGTGCCGTTGGTGACCTCTCTCTCTTTTATAGATATCTGCACGGGCACTGCTCAGAGGAGCTTTCTTCCATAGTTCCTCCACCTGCTGCCCCCAACAGATCTACTAGGGGAACAGAGCGAATGCACCCTTTTACTGTCCAAGTCACCAGACATAGAACATCTTGTTATGCCCGCTCTTTTGTCCCGAGGTCTTCCAAGTTGTGGAATTCCTTGCCGGCACATGTTTTTCCTTCTCCTCCGAACCTCCAAACCTTCAAGTCCAGAATTAACAAGTTGCCTCTTTCCTCCTTGTCAACACCCACGGTACGATAGTATTTAGGCTGTAAGCCCTCGTGGTGTGTTGTTGAAATTAAAAAATATATATTTTGGGATTTTTTTTTATTTTTTTTTTGAAATATTAGATATGTTTTAAGTTTTCAGAGCGGATACAAATTATTTAACTTAGGTGCTCTGTTTCTTTTGTATTTTATAATTAGAAAACAGTTGTCTAGTATTTTTCAATTAGTAGTATTTTTGGTGGTATATTTGTGTGGATCTGTATTTGTATAGGTGATTCTTAAATTGAGTTGTATTTGATTGAATAACAATGATTCTATCAAATTGAATCGAATCATTTTAATTTGCAACACTACAAAAAAGCAGTTTTTACAAACATGTTTCTTATCTTACCCACAAAAAGGTAAATCCTTCAACTGTATCTGTATCACTGGCGGGACACCAGGCTGTCCACGCGGCTGAGTGTTTCCACTGAAACATCAAGAGTTTTCGTCCTACGGCTACACACATCCGTAGTCGGGCGCCACCTAAAAAACAAACATGCCTTTACTCAATTTTCGTAGAAAAAAATTACTAATGAGCCGATCCCGACTTTTGAATTTTGAAAAAAACATTTCTGAAATGAGCGCGATTCAATGTATATATATATATATATATATATATATATATATATATATATATATATATATATATATATATATATATATATATTTGTATGTGTGTTGTGTGTGTTACACTGATAACTTTTAAATTAAATGTTTAATGCTTGACGGTTTTCTTGACTGCGGTTTTGTAGAAGCGTTTTGTGCGCTTTGACCTTTTCAAGTCTGGCATTGTCACAGGAGTTAGAGAACCAGGGCTGAAGAGGTTTTCTGTGTACGTGGAATAAATAGTTCCAGGCCAGCTTAGATGATTTCGGTGATGTTTTGTGATATATCAGAGAGGTCAGGATGAGAGAAGTAGACAGACGCTCATGGAAATGAGGAAAAGTAATCCCGCATTTTGTCCCAGTTGGCGGAGCTGTAGTGCCAAACGATACATGGGTGTGATGACTGTGTGACCTCGGGTTGCATTGCGCAGGAAGCAGTGATCATCATCATCATCTGAGCGACCAAGAGGGTCGGTGACTGATATCTTATAGCATTAAGGTTTTGTAGTATGAAGGAGATCCAAGGGATTTGAGCTGTCTGTTGGGATTTGAGGAAAGTAAGTAGGTTGCTGAACAATATTGGCTAAAGAATTGCTGACTGCGAAGGCCTCCGCTGCTCTCCCTTGTGGGTCGGTTTTTAAAGATCCTAGCCATTCCTTATTATGGACATTGAAGTCACCAAGAATAGTGACCTTGGAAGAAGGATATTCAGAAATCAGATGGTCGGTTTTTGCAGAAATGTAGTCGAAGAACTGGACAAAGTTGTTCTCAGAAGGTGACCGGTAAAAGCAACACATGAATTTATTTGCAGCCCTGAGAGAGAGAGTTTCATCCCAAGTATGTCTTTTCTTCCAGTTTCAAAAATGGGGAGTCTGGTGCAGGGTAGATTGCTACGGACGTATGCGAACACACCTCCATGCAATCTGAAGAAAGTAGGGAGCTCATACTCCGGGAAATTAACGCGATTAGTGGCTGTTTTTGCAGTGATTTGGGTTTTGGTGAGGAAGAGGAGTTGGGGCCTATTGGCCTGGAGGAAATGTTGGACGGAGCTCAGGTTAAAATTTAGGGCACATATATTTGAGAAGGATATGTTAAATTTTGATGCCGGCGCCCCGTGTACACCTCTCTCCCGGAGATCCGAGTGGAGGGGTATTTTATCTCCAGAATCTTTTGTACAAGGAGGAGCCATCACCATTTTTGTTTATAAGGGAAACAGACTGATACACCAGAACCGGAAACGTCCCTTGGGACTTAGCCGGCTCCTTGATGTAAGGGGTGGCACCTCCTCGGGCGTGAAAAAAATTCTTTACTGTCACGTAAAGGAAAAATCCACTACCACCTACCTAGTGCGATTAGTCGCCTCATACGATAGGCAGGTGTTACCTTGGGCCTATTCTTTTAGTTGGTCCCCGGACCCACAGGGGACATGGATAAGTTCGTTAGCCAGGAAAATCTTACCAGGTTTTCCGGGAAAATTTTGGGTTTTCTTTAGGAAGGTCCCTACTTTGAAATGAAAGAGCATCAAAAAGATCCAGAAACACGAAAATAATTACTTTGAAATTTTTATAGTTTTTCTTCTGAAAATGTCTAAGTGACGACGATTTAACGTGTTAAAACTGATGAGGATTCACAAAGGGTCTGTGCAAGATGGATGGAAGATAGTGAATGATATGTCCTTAACGAAGACGTAGCTTTCTGTATTAGGTGTTCGTTTGATAAAATGTTTGCAGAAAATCTATTTAAAATATACATTATTTGTGTAACTAAACTACAATTTTGCATACGTGCTTATAACCCGTCTATTACAAAAAACATATCAGGTGCTCCGGTAGCATGTTTGGTTTAACAAAGCCTTCGATACTTATAGTCAGAGACCACGCGGCTCTCTCACTCAGGTGAGTTAGTCGCTACTTACTTGTTTGTTTAAGCTTTTTCGAAGACTTTAACTTTAATGGTCATACAAGCATATAGTGATCATATTGGTGATTATTAATATATATATATATATATATATATATATATATATATATATATATATATATATACATATACTGATTTAAAAAAAATTCAAACACCCAGTAAAGGTTCATTAATTGCAACAAAGCTGTTTTGTCTCTGATAAGAAAAGATATCAATATGGACACACTATTTTATGGGTGTACACTTTATTATTTTGTTATATTAAAAAATTATCTCTTTAATTTTGAGTTTCCTTTAGTTTGAAGCAATTTGTGTTCACTTTAAGCCCACTTAGCTCTGTTCACAGAACAATTACAATCATCTAAGTGAATTCAAAAGGGGGCGCATTATTGGTATGCAGGAAGCCGGTTTTGCAATCAGACAAATTTCCGACCGCATAGGACACATTGTGTCAACTGCGTCACAGTGTTGGTCCAGGTGATCTGAAGACGGTATCCATAACCGTCCTCATGGATCCGGACGATCTGGAGCACGAGATGATCGCCATTTGAGGATTCTGGCTTCACAAGACATAGTTTCGGCCACACGATCGATTGCAAATGCTTGGTTGGGAGTTTCACAACAAAGTGTCACTATGGCAACGATATATCGCCTGAATACGCCCTTTTAGGGTTCGTTCATATGGATAATTTTTATATTTTCCACTGATACCTCGATATCGTGCTGTTCGGCTTAAGTGGTGTCACGGCAAATCTAATTAGGATAGCGAATGGAATCGTGTTGTGTTCTATAACGAGTTCAGGTTCTGTTTTTCGATCTACGATGACCGCACAAATTTAGGATTTGCTGTGGAACGGCAAACGGCCCTTACACGAAGGGTGATGGTATGAGGTGAGGTAACAGAGATAGCAGGTCACCTTTAGCTTTTGCTGACAAAAATTTTAATGCAAATAATTACATACGAAACTTACTGCAGCTTGTTGCACTGTCATGCCTACCAGGGTTTATTTAACTCTTTTCCAACAATATAGCGCACGTTCTCATACACCAATAGTTACTGAGAGGTTCTTACAAGAATATTACATGACTCTGCTGCCATGTCCTCCTCGTTCCCCAGACTTGCCACCAATCGAGCATGAATTGGATATGATTGGTAATCGACTGGATAATTTATCCCGACCATCAAATATTCTAGGTGACCTTCATCACCGAATTCGAGAATCTTGTGACAACACTCCTCAGAATACCATAAAATGCTTAATTTCAAGTATAACTTGAAGAGTTATCGAATGCATATAAAAAACTTCGGCCCATCCACTCATTTTTAAATAACTTTGTTAGTTTTTAAAATTCAGTTTGAAAATGTAATAATTATTTAAGAGTAACTCTTACTGGGTGTGCAGATTTTTTTAAACTCTATATATATATATATATATATATATATATATATATATATATATATATATATATATATATATATATATATATAAAATATTATATAACTATATATATATATATATATATATATATATATATATATATATATATATATATATATATATATATATATATATATATATATATATATATGTATGTATGTATCACACCGATAACTCAAAAGATAAGGGGCCGATTTTGATTAAATTTGGTGAATAAATTCATTTTACAAATGGCTTGAATAAGTTCGTTAGCCAGGAAAATCTGAGGGCAACCAAATTTGGTACGCGGGTTTATATCCTCATAGGTAAGCTACCTACCAACATTTAGCTATTTAGGTCAAAAGAAAAAAGTTATAGGCATTTAAAGAAAAATAAATTGGGGTCTTCCTCAAAACGTCAAAGTTGCGATTTAAAACGTCAAAATCGGCAACATTTAGGCAAATAACTTGAATCTAATACGGGCTATGGAAATGAAATGTCTCAAGAAGGATGTTTTAATGGTATATAATTTCTGTCGAATTTTCGTTAAAAATCAATAAAGCTCAATATATCCGTTATTATACAAGATATGAAAAAAATTTGTATATATTAATTATAGGGTGTCTTGAGCTACATCTTAAAAAATATTTCTTCAATCACAGGCTGGCCCATAAGTCGTTGGTGATACAAATTTTCTTTTTTTTTAATCAAACACGCCTTATGTTATATTTTTACATTTTCCATCGAAATATAATGCATGTTTGTAAGAAAAGAAATTATGGATGCAGCAAGTGCGTTATGGTAGCGAATTTTGATCAAATGCTTCATATTTAAATAGCCCAATTTGCTATTAACCCATAAGGTTGACCAAGAAACGAGTTTTTCCGGGAATACTTTAAGTTTACTTTTGAAAATTTTTGTACATTTTCACACAATAAAGTTATTTTTATGAAACATGGCACATTGTTTTTACTATATAGGTTATACTGGTAACCAAAATTGATGCCTGCTTTCTTAAAAAGAAACGCACATATTTGCAATAAAATCATTTTTATGAAAAGTCACTACCATAACGCACTTGCTGCGTCCAGAGTTTTTTTTACTTCTTATAAATAAAATTAAGCTGTGTATTATTTCTTGCCTTGCCTCGGCTGCTCTGTTATCTCATCGGCTGATTCTTTTTTATTGGGCTCAAAATTTTGTATACAAATTTAATTGAGACAAACACATTTAAAAGTGTAAATATCTTTTAATTGTCAACTCCCTCTATTATTTAATGTATAATTTAGGTTTTATTTAGTTTTTCAATACAGTTTCCTTTTACTTCAAGACTTATCGCCTATCAACGAGCTATATAGTCAAGGAAAAAACTTCTTATTTATGTTTGTGATATTTATTAGCATAGTATAAATTTTATCCTACGCTTTCAAATGTTAACACATATTCCGCTCTCCTTTGCCCTCGTCATCGCTTGTCTGGCAACCGCACTTTATAATGGTTTCTATAGCAACTTTAAAGAAACATGGATGATTTAAATCGTAAATACCTGTTCACATACACCCTAACTATGGTGCTATTACCAATTTACTTCTTCATTTAACATATTTGGTGCGTCTTTGACATAGAATATAACTGCATTATTATTTTGCTTCTCCAACTAGCTAACTTAATTAATCATATAAAGATAATTTTGCTTTAAATATCTTCGTTTATAACGATTATTCACTGTTCATAACTAACTTAGTCGCTAGCGTCCGTACCAGCTAACTTTATTTTACTTATTACAACTTGTTCTTGATCGTAAAGAGATTCACTGAGTTAATAACTATTACTTGTTTTGCAGGTTAGCTGGACTAAATTTGTTCTCATTTATACGAATTTACTTCATTTTTAGTACGATCTGAAAATGACGCTACTACTGCTGCTGTTGAACCAAGAAGAGTTTGTTTATAAACAAGTGTTTGTGGTTCTAGATTTTATTAAGCTTGATACCCTGTTTTATGGATCCAACGACCAATAACACCCTTCATCAACAAAGTTATTCAAAAGAAAGTTCCTTCCGGAAAAATGTGATTTGAAATGAATGAACCTACTGGATAATTAGTAAAACTTATAATTATGAAGCGCTAAGTTTGAAATTTTGATATTTTGTAATTTCCTAATCCTCATAGTATGTAAATTTATTTTAAATGCTTTACTTTGGATTTTATTGCTTTCTTTTTTGGCATTTAAGCTTCGATTGTCCCATAACCTATTAAACAGTGAATTTGTCTATTATTATACATACTTTTATAAATAAGCACAACTTAATATCTAACCTCAAATAACTCAAACATTTTCTACCATCTATACCTTATTTTAGTAATCGTTTTTAACCACTTTTGTTACCCCTTGTCTCCTAATTGCTTTTATCAAAATTATTTTACGAAACTATTGTCACTTTAAGTTACAAATATATTTCCTATTATCTTATTACTTAGTCTTATTTCACTGACTAAAAACTTGTGTCTTGTTAGATTTTAACACACCAATTATATCTCAGTTAATTCTCTACGTCTTTACATATGTGCTTTACTTCATGTTTGTTATTAGTGAATTTTCTTTAAAAAAAAATCACTAATGAGGAGATCCCGACTTTCGAATTTTGAAAAAATTTCTTCAAATGAGCGCTAATTAGGACCCCTGGAACCCAAATCCGAGGTCGGTTTCAGACTTTATATGTTTATATATATATATATATATATATATATATATATATATATATATATATATATATATATATATATATATATATATATATATATATATATATATATATATATTTATGTGTCACACCTATAACTAAACAAATAATGGACCGATTTTGATAAAACTTGGTGAGTACCTTCCTTTCACAAGTGGATTGGATAATTTCGTTAGCCAGGAAAATCCGCCGAGGTTTTTCCCGGAAAATTTTGTGTTTTCTTTCGAAAAAAATCGAAAAAAATTTATTTCTCCGGAATTAACAAAGTAAGGGCAACCGCATTTTACAAGCGGGTTTTTACCATTATGGGTAAAATACCTACGAAAATTTAGCTCTGTAGATTAAAGGAAAAAAAAGTTACAGGCATTTAAAGAACAATAAATTTGGGTTTTCCTCAAAACGTCAAAATCGCGATTTTAAACGTCAAAATTTGTGAGTACCTTCCTTTCGCAAGTGGCTTGAATAAGTTCTTTAGCCAGGAAAATCTGCCGAGGTTTTCCCGGAAAATTTTATGTTTTCTTTCGGAAAAAAATTATATCTCCCAAATTAACAAAGTAAGGGCAACCAAATCTCATGCGCGGGTTTATATCATTATAGACAAGTTACCTACTAAAATTTAGCTCCGTAGGTTAAATGACAAAAAAGTTACAGGCATTCAAAGAAAAATACATTTGGCTTTTCCTCAAAACGTCAAAATCACGATTTTAAACGTCAAAATTGGTAATATTTAGGCAATGAACCTGACACTAATATGAGCTATGGAAGGAAAATGTCTCAAGAATAATGTTTTACAAAGCCTGAAGTCTTAGTTTCAATCGTCATTGTCCTTCATTTTACTAAAATATTCCCAGAAAATTCATTTCAAATAGACCCTTTCTCTGATGGTTTGGCTGTCGGTTTAGTTAAGTTGATGCTTTCGCTGTAGGTTTAGTGAAGTTTGTGGTTTAACGGTGTATAATTTTTAGCTAATTTTCGTAGAACAAATTCGTTACTGCATTTTAGCATATTTTATCAAAATATGATGCATGTATGTAAGAAAAAATCTGGACACAGTAAGTGCGTTTTGGTAGCAAATTTTCATTAAATCCTCCAAATTTCAATAACTCATTTGCTATTAACGTAAGTTTTGTTGGTTAGGAAACCAACATTTAACTGTATTTTCGGAATTTTTTTGTATGAACGCAGCAAGGGCGTTTTGGTTGCGAATTTTCATTAAATGTTTCAAATTTCAATAACTCAATTTGCTATTAACCTAAGGTTCATTGGCTAGGAGACCAGTTTTCTCAGAAACATTTAAAGTTTATCTTCCGAAAAGTTTTGTACATTTTCAAATAATTATTTTGATAAAATATGATACACTGTTCCTACTATATAGGTTATACTGGTAACCAAATTGATGCCTGCTCGCATTAGAGCGATATATTTGTAATTAAAAACATTTTTATGACAATTCACTTCCATAACGCACTTGCTGCGTCCAGAGTTTTTTCATTTATTTGACTACCTACTTAATTAAAGAAATGCCTTGTCCGTTTTACTATGTATTTTTACAGGTTTAATATATATTTTATTATCTAAAGAATTTTGATAATGATTTTACTTTTCTAGGTGTTCAGCAATTGAACCAAATTTGCTATGGCCTGGCTCTGAATTCACTTAGTAGCCTCCCTATCGTGTGATAATACAGGGTGTAAATCGTATACCTTAAGGTATTTAAAATTATTTTCTTTTAATTTCGAATTTTGGACTCATCTAAACAATTATATATGTTGGTATTTTTTTAATGACAAGTGTATCAATTTGCATCTTATATCCACAAGTAATAACTTCTTTTACGATATTATGCCTCATTTTTTACTACTTTTAAACTTAATACTGAATATTGAAAGTATACTTATTTTTGTTTCGTATAAAGTGTATACTTGTCTGACTATGTACCCTACAACAATATATATATATATATATATATATATATATATATATATATATATATATATATATATATATATATATATATATATATATATATATATAAGTGTGTGTGTATGTATAAGCCCCCCCAGATGTATTATTAATATGACTAATACACATTGATCATTCTTTCATCTTTAATAAACAACATGCTCGTCTGCGCTTACTGATTTCAGGCATAAGTTAACTTGACATGTGTTCTGATGGATCACGTTCGCACGAAAACAAAACAAATCATATAAGGCAAACACGCTGTGGTTTCGTTTGGCTGGTCGGCTGCTGCGTGTTCTGAATTTAATTTTGGCCAAAGTTTACGGAAAATTAGAACCCTTATATCATAGGTGATTACACAAGGCTTAAATCATTTAAGTAATCAATAAGATAAACAATATATCACACGGGGGCCTCTAAATTACGACTTAAACTTTCCAGAAATGATGTGAAGAAATGTACGAAAACAACAGAATTGTCTTACCTTATAATATATAGGTATAGATTATATAAGCTTATGTTGGATCCCGAAACTTTAGTATAAGTATTTAGGATAAGTCCTGGTAATCCTTCTTTCGAAGCTTTGAGTTGACGTCACAGCCTGCTGAGAGATATTAGCAAATAAGTTTAAGTTTCTTGATTAAATAATAAACTTTTAATTATGGCCCCACGATATGCTGACGTAACTTAATCAGAACTTTTTTAACACCATGATTTTAGTCTGGTGGAATTATGATAATGTTCTGAGCCTTTAAATATAAAAAGCGCTGACCTGGCAGGTGCGTTCTAGTGGCGATTTAAAAAAATATCAGATGACAATAACTCAGTTTCCTCTTCTTTTTATTAGCTTAGAAAATTTAGCGTATGGTGATCCACTTAAGATATTACCCTGCTTTGATTTAATATTTTAGGTTTAATTTTTTTATAGATCAACGTTTGAAGGAAGCTTAAGTAATTAAGCATAGAGCTTTTAAAATAAATAGAACGATTGTCGTAAAGTGAACTGCAAGAATGAATTAGATCTTTTCGATATAAACAATGACATAGTAACAAGGATAAATACACTTGGAGAACCCAAATCACCTTAACACATATTCTTAAAGACCTGAAGATCGTTTCACTAACAAATATAGTGTCATCAGAGAATGAAAAATTCTAAACTACTTACAACTAAACATCACCTTTTTTACTGAGTCTTAGGCAGAAACCGATACCGAGAGGAAGACGTAATCGCAGACAAATGTCCGTGTATTGTATTTTAATTGCCGGACGAGGTTTATGATCTTCTATTATAACTTTACCTGCAAATATTTTATATATCAAAGACACAATGCAAACAAAGGATTATAAATCAGTGGTGGTTGGTTAAAGAAAGTTTTGTTTTTTGTTGCCTCAAAAATATAAATACCGTGTAACGAAGTATTATTTTCTATTGGTCTGTTGTACATAACGCGTAATTGCTAACTAAATAAATAATTAAATAGAGAATAATAAAATACAAACTATATAAATATTTGGTAAAATATTTTCACCATAAAATATTTAGACACTACACTTTTTAACAGTCACACTCTCTATCTCAAGTCCCTCGTATACTTTACTCACAAAATCAACCTCTACTTTTAATCTATTGTTAAATGATTTTAGTTCTATTTAAAGCCTCTCATGACTTAACTCTGAAAATTTCTATTAGGTTAGAAATCGCATTCTGATTTATCTACTCTCTATCTCAAGTCCCTCGTATACTTAACTCACAAAATCAACCTCTACTTTTAATCTAGTATGAAATGATCATAGTTCTATTTAAGGCCCCTCATGACTCAACTCAAAAATTTTTATTACCTTAAAATTCGTTTAACGATCTATTTCTAATTTATTTAGCGTTAACAGCAAGTTTTCATGGAAGCTCGTACAGCTCTATTATCTATACTGATATTCTACACAGATCTCTATAATCCTCGAGACAGCTATTCCTTAAGGTCCTCTCGAACACTACATGTCATAAAAAACCACTCACCTGGAAGAGTAAAAATAATCCCAAATGTATAGACTAAGTCAACCTTATACAGGAATAAAACACTTTTGGGTTTCAGACAACTTTGTAGCAATTCACACTAAAATGCACTATAATCATTGATTGTTACCCAACACAGGAATTTCAACACCTAAACAACGACTATGTACTTTCTTGCAACTTATTGCAAATTTTATATGCCGTAAAATAATATGGCATAATTGAATTATTTCACAATATTCAAAATGCTATTTGTATTTAGCGATGGATAAATTGATCGTATAAAAATAATAAAATATACTAATTTAATTAACACTTGGCGGCAGCTAGAACTACCGGTTGACCCGTAATTATAAGTCAACCTTATACAGGAATAAAACACTCGCTATCACGGTAGTTAAACTACACCATGCACGTATATGGAAAAACCCTCATTTAAATCGCCTTCTCTAAAACTTCACACCTTTTTGGCTCCCTATTCTCGAAATTCTAAGTAAAGCAAACTATTTAAATCCTAATTATACCGTACATGCCAACCAATTTTTATCTTGTCGGTGTCGCGAGGCACTTTCTTGCCCAAAGACCATGCGGTCACTAGCTCTACTCCCTGTAGCAGTTCACCGCGAAAACTCGTCCTCCTCCTGTCTTGTTTATTAAAACTTCCCATCCAGTTACAATCTGCCATCTATGTGTAACGGCTAATTTATTACGGCCCGACATATGACTATACCCTCAATTTTCAGTGTGGGTGAATCGTAGCACTTACGGCCATCGGTTTTGCTGAATCTCATCAATTTCTAGAGCCACTAGAGTGGTTTTCTCAGTCCCCATTCTTTCAGTAGGAGTTGACCGAAGACCCCTGAGTTCCCGGTTCCAAAGTTGAATAAACTGCCTGCTCAACATGCAGGTGTTCTTTACTTATCTATTGATTTTTAGCACGACCAACGGATATTAGGCTCATGTAACAGTCTAGTGTCGCCTACTGCCAGAATTTCACTTAATTAAGCAATTTTGGGTTTCAGACAACTTTGTAACAATTCACACTAAAATGCACTATAATAATTGATTGTTACCCAACACAGGAATTTCAACACCTAATCAACGACTATGTACTTTCTTGCAACTTATTGCAAATTTTATATGCCGTAAAATAATATGGCATAATTGAATTATTTCACAATATTCAAAATGCTATTTGTATTTAGCGATGGATATATTGATCGTATAAAAATAATAAAATATACTAATTTAATTAACACTTGGCGGCAGCTACAACTACCGGTTGACCCGTAATTATAACCCCCATTGAAACCTAAAGCTTTACTCCTCCAAATTCACTAATAAGATGACAAGAGTAATTAAATAGATTACAATTACCTAAAATATAAATACCTAAGCAAGTACCTTGCTTACAATAGACGATAAAAAAGAATTTACAATTTATACGTCAAAATTTGGAGTTCACTGAATTTGGTGTAAGACTGTCAAATATTTCGGATGCAACCTTTAAAATTTGCTGCTAAGCGAGAGGTCCCGGGTTCGATTCCTGGGCGAGCCAACGAGAAGTTGACTTTGCCTAGAAAATTAGTAAAAATAGTGGAGGATTGGAAATGAATGTGCTAATGGCCTGAGATGCCGCAGCCAATAATATGGAATTAAAAAAAACCTTTAAAATTGTGTTATAATACAGCAAAAGACTTAGTCCTATTGTATCTGTATAATGTATAATTGCTGCAAATAAATAATAATACTAATAACACTTTAAATACAATGTTAGAAATGCAATCCACCGACTCCTTGACAATAATCAAATCTGTTGACATATTCTCTTGCACATTGCGAATGACGTCAGGGCTAAATCGACTTATTTCACACTTAATTTGATTTTTGAAATCTTCTAGGTTATTTGGTCTGTTAACATCGATTTTTTATTTTAAATACCCCCATAACAAATCCAGGGGCGTAAAATCTGGCGACCTGGGGGTCACTCTGTTGGTCTTCGCCTGCCAATCCACTTATCAGGAAAGCCGCCATTCAAAAAATCGTGAACAAGGCGTGCAGAACCGTCTTGCTGTAACCAAATACCACCACTTGTTAAATCAGGATCTTCTTCATTTGTAAAACTTGCAGCAAGAGGAGGGATCAGTTCATTCCTTAGAAGGCTCTGATATCGCTGCCATGTGAGAGTTTCGTCGAAGAAGAGAGGACCCATAATTCTATCGTGGCCTATTCCTGTCCACGCGTTAATTTTACGAGGGTGTTGTGCGTGTGCTTCAGTTATCCACTGAGGATTTTCTCTACTCCAGTACCCGTAATTTTGTGTATTCACTGTTCCATTTAGCTAAAATGATGCTTTGTCCAAAAAAAGAATTCGGCGAATATAGTTTGGATTACGATTGCATAAATCTTACACTATTTCACAAAAATGCATTCGTCGATGAGGGTCATCTTGATTAAGCTGGTGCAGGAGCTGTATTTTGTAAGGACGGGAATTTTCTAATTTTAATACTGATCACTAAGAATTTTCATAGTCTGCTGCGATCGGAATCGAAATGCAACATAAGGATTCTCACCCACACTTAATAAAATATTAAATTTTACGTCTTTATATTAATTTTCTTAGCACGCTCTGCATTTTACATGTGTTTAACTCGTCCAGTTACTCTGAATGTATTCTCGATTTTACTCACATTGGATTGGCTGACACGTCCATCTGCATATTCAGCATTAAATAAATTGCACAATTCTTGCTGTTCTAGTTTTATCACCGCATGCAACAAGCATTTTAAGTGCTATACGCTGGGTTTCACTTAAATGTGTCATACTTAATTAACTTTCGAAATAGATTTATGTTATTAAGAATTGCAGGGTTCCATAAAGACGGAATCCTCCACATGGGTGTGGGTATAGCGAGACGTTGAGGTTGAGAGAGTGAGCGGACTGTATTTGAGAGAGAGCGAGAGAGTGGACTGTATTCGAGAGAGAGCGAGGGATTTAGAGTACTGCAATACGTGTACAGGTAGTTTTAGACAGAAATAACACGCACGAAGTTTTTATGTAATAATAACGTTAGTAGGTATAGATGATGCGTTCTGGGCCCACCACCTTCCACCACCCGGCTACTGCGCCGGTGCGCAGTGACGTCACAGTGACTTCATAAAGGGCGGGGCCTGGGCGGAGCCTTGTCCCACCCCTTATGGGCGGAGCCCCGCCCCCTTTGGTCGAAGTGGGGAGTGGTGGAGCGTGGTCGAGGCGTGGTGTGGGTGTGTCTGGGTGTGGTCAGGGCGTGGCCGGGGCGTGGTCGCGTATGGGCTCCGCACAAAAGTGGCGGGGCTCCGCCAACAAGGGTCGGGGATACGCCCACAAGGGGTGGGGCGGGGCTCCGACCAGGCCCCGCCCTTTATCACGTCACTGCGCGCCGGCGCAGTAGCCGGGTGGTGGAAGGTGGTGGGCCCAGAACGCATCATCTATACCTTCTAACGTTATAACTTTAACTAAGTAGTTATTTTTACTAACAAAGGCTTTACATTAATCACTTATAAGACGAGTACGTTGCGTAACGTCTTTGATTAGTACTTTTAGACAGAGAGATTTAAACGTTTTTGAACGTAGGTATACTTTAACACTGCTTTGTTATCAGGAGCCCAAATGAGTGAAATGGGGGTGAGTCACATACACGAGTACACTACGATCACTGTACTGGATATCGAGTGATATTTCACACACTGCCTTCTAGATAGAAGGCTAGAGTCTTTTCTTGCGAGGCTTTCACATCGAGAGAGATATCCCCGCCGAGAGTGGCTGTGAGCGTTATAGAGAACCCTGCACTGATTGCTACTAATTGTGAGGGGCGGTGCGAGTATCACATCGGGAGTGTTTTCTTCTATACTCACTACACACGCCGAGGATGGCTAAGCGAGAGTTATAAATAATGGAGTACTGATAACTACTGGCCGAGAGGGACGGTGCGAGTGTCACTTTGAGAGAGATTGCCTACATACGCCACTGCGCTCTTAGAAGATACCTCACATTGATAGGTGTAGAGAGGGATCCCATTTGCCAGGAATGCGACAAGGATGAGGAAACGTCCTACCACTACCTGTGCGAATGCGAGGCTTTTGGGAGTCTTCGAGCAGAATTGTTCGAATCGAGGACTCTGCAGAGGAATAAGGTAAGTACCGTCCAATTGAAGACCGTCACGGCCTTCATCACGAGGTCGAGGCGGTTTGGCGACGGAACCGAGGAGGAGTAGAGCATGGTTGCTGGGTTGCTGGGGTTGGCAAAAAGGGCCCATGGTGGCCTACTTGCTTGGCGTTGGCCTCCCCACCACTGCTACTACTACTACTATCACATTGGGAGAGTTTTCTTCGATACTCACTACTCACGCCGAGGGTGGCTAAGCGAGAGTTATAAAGAATGGAGTACTGTGAATTACTGGCCGAGAGGGACGGTGCGAGTGTCACTTTGAGAGAGATTGCCTACATACGCATACTTTCTTGAGACGATTGAGGTGCTGACAACTGACTAGCCACCACCAGGCTCTCTGTGCCCGGAGCGGAAACTGAGAGCGGTGGGAAATTTGATTTAGCAGAATTAGTCAGCTGCCCTGAACAAGAAAAACGTTCATTTGACAATGACGTACACCTGATTATTGTATATTGTTGATTAGTACCTACTTGTGGATACAATTTTTAATATTTCATTTACAGGAAATAATCTTCTCTTAATCGTTATCTTTTGACTGTTATTTCAAATAGAGTTTATGTTTTCCACTTTTTAAATGTCTCTCTTTCGAAAATTTAACGATGCAAGGTATTAAAATTTTGCTGGTACCGTATAGACAATTCAATGCACAAAAAATGCAAAAATGGAATAATATAAAGGTGTTCGAAAAAACAATTGTATGGATCAGCAACGACTTATGGACCACCCTGTGATTATTAAAATAATTTTATAAGATGTAGCTTACGACACCCTATAATTAACGTATACAATTTTTTTGTATCTTGTATAATAACAATTATATTGGGCTTTACCGTAGAAATGAGTCATCCTAAACAGAGAAAAACTGAAAGTAAACCCGGATATGGATTCTACGGGGCTTAGTTTGTGTTCATTTGAAAATTAGCTAAAAATTATAGACCGCTAAACCATAGACCTAACTAAACTGACAGCCAAAGCATCAGAGAAAGGGTCTATTTGAAATGAATTTTCTGTAAACATTTTAGTAAAAAGAAGGACAATGACGGTTGAAGCTGAAACATAAGGGTTTGCAGAACACTCTTCTTGCGACATTTTCTTTATATAATCCGTATTTGTTTCAGGTTCTTTGCCTAAATGTGGCGAATTTTGACGTTTCAAACCGCGACGGTTTGAAGATAACTCCAAATTTTTCTTTTTTAACTGCCCATAACATTTTTGTCTTTGAACCTAGAGATTTAAATTTTAGTACATGATTCACTATTTATAATAAAAACACGCGAGCCAAATTTGGTTGCCCTTACTTTGTTATTTCCGGAGATATAAACTTTTTCCGAAAGAAAACACAAAAGTTTCCGGCAAAACATGCTCTGATTTTCCTGGCTAACAAAACATCATATTTCGATAAAAAATGCAGAAATGCAATAATATAAAGGTGTTCGACAAACACAATTATAAGGATCAGCAACGACTTATGGACCATTCTGTGGTTATCAAAACATTTTTATAAGATGCAGCTTAAGACACCCTATAATTAACGTATACAATTTTTTCGTATCTTGTATAATAACAATTATATTGAGCTTTACCGTAGAAATGATCCACTCTCAACAGAGAAAAACTGAAAGTAAACCCGGATATGGATTCTACGGGGCTTAGTTTGCGCTCATTTGAAAATTAGCTAAAAATTATAGACCGCTAAACCATAGACTTAACTAGACCTACAACCAATGCATCGGCTTAACTAAACTTACAGCCAATGCATCAGAAAAAGGGTCTATTTGAAATGAATTTTCTGTAAATATTTTAGTAAAAAGAATGACAATGACGGTTGAAGCTGAAACATAAGGGTTTGCAGAACACTCTTCTTGCGACATTTTCTTTACATAATCCGTATTTGTTTCAGGTTCTTTGCCTAAATGTGGCGAATTTTGACGTTTCAAACCGCGACGGTTTGAAGATAACTCCAAATTTTTCTTTTTTAACTGCCCATAACATTTTTGTCTTTGAACCTAGAGATTTAAATTTTAGTACATGATTCACTATTTATAATAAATACACGTGAGCCAAATTTGGTTGCCCTTACTTTGTTATTTCCGGAGATATAAACTTTTTCCGAAAGAAAACACAAAAGTTTCCGGCAAAACATGCTCTGATTTTCCTGGCTAACAAAACATCATATTTCGATAAAAAATGCAGAAATGCAATAATATAAAGGTGTTCGACAAACACAATTATAAGGATCACCAACGACTTATGGACCATCCTGTGGTTATCAAAACATTTTTATAAGATGCAGCTTAAGACACCCTATAATTAACGTATACAATTTTTTCGTATCTTGTATAATAACAATTATATTGAGCTTTACCGTAGAAATGATCCACTCTCAACAGAGAAAAACTGAAAGTAAACCCGGATATGGATTCTACGGGGCTTAGTTTGCGCTCATTTGAAAATTAGCTAAAAATTATAGACCGCTAAACCATAGACTTAACTAGACCTACAACCAATGCATCGGCTTAACTAAACTTACAGCCAATGCATCAGAAAAAGGGTCTATTTGAAATGAATTTTCTGTAAACATTTTAGTAAAAAGAATGACAATGACGGTTGAAGCTGAAACTTAAGCGTTTGCGGAACACTCTTCTTGCGACATTTTCTTTACATAATTCGTATTTGTTTCAGGTTATTTGACGTTTTGATGGATAACTCCAAATTTGTCTTCTTTAATTGCCCATAACATTTTTTGTCATTAATCCTAGAGATTTAAATTTTAGTACGTGGTTCACTCTTTACAATAAAAATACGCGTGCCAAATTTGGTTACCCTCACTTTGTTATTTCCGGAGATATAAACTTTTTCCGAAAGAAAACACAAAAGTTTCCGGAAAAACCTGCTCCGATTTTCCTGGCTAACGAACTTATCCAAGCCACTTGTAAAAGGATGGTACTCACCATATATATATATATATATATATATATATATATATATATATATATATATATATATATATATATATATATATATATATATATATATATATATATATATATATGCAAGTTAGTGAATTTTTTTTAAAGAAAATTCACAAAAAAAACGGAGTTTATTATAAAAAAAAATCTGGTTGACGTCATATTTGAAAAGCAGGAGTGGGTAAAACGTAAATTTAATGCAAAAATGTGTATTTTTCAAAACTGAAGTTGACATGTTTGAGCATTTCATCAGAGCACAGATCGCTCAAACTATAATGAATATATTCCATCATTTTGCCGTTCACTGTATGTGGGCAACGGACTGTAATTCTGCTAAAATAATTAAAGGACTTACCCGGTCTGGATAACGAATACAAGTGGGCTCCTCTTGTACGTTCCAGTCTGTGATCTTTCACATCGTACCGTGTCCTCAGATCAGTCAGAGTCTCTATTTGAGACAATCTAAATACATATATCTTTCCTTCCCTGTTTGAATGTCCGCCTCGTAGGAGCAGTGTGCCGTGGGGCTCCACCACATTTATCTGTCGGACTTGCAGTGTTCTGTCGAAGATCAAGCGGTGTGAAATTCCATCTGAAATAATTAGAGATGGGAGAATTTAAAAACTATACAGTGCAGCAAGCTTTTATTACATACACATAATTAATTTTCACGCATTATTTGCAGAGAAATAAAATAAAATATCCGTTTTGATGGATAATAATTTTCAGCGATTTTTGGTAGATTTACGAGGAATGCCGAAATGCATTAACAATTTTAATGGCACTTGCTTAAGTACAAATTCTTCTACTACCCATAAAAAAGGAGCCATCCTTACTAAATTTTTAAATAAAAAGTCTGAACGCAGCCAGTGCGTTATGGAAGTCAATTTTCATAAAAATGTTTTTAATAGCAAATACGTCTCTTTAATGCAAGCAGACGTCAATTGGGTTACCGGTATAACCTATATAGTAGAAACAATATACCGTTTTTATCAAAATAATTTATTGTTCCAAAATGAACAAAGTTTTCCGAAAATAAACTTGAAATGTTTCCGCGGAAACTGGTATCCTAGCCAACGAACCTTAGGTCAACAGCAAATTGGGTTATTGAAATTTGAAGTATTTAATGAAAATTCCCTACCAAAACGTATATATATATATATATATATATATATATATATATATATATATATATATATATATATATATATAAATTCAAACGGACCTTTGGTTTCGGGTTCTAGGGTCTCAAACTCGCGCTCATTTGAAAATATTTTTGCAAAGTTTTAGCATTGATACCTCCCTATAAGCGCATTTTTTAAATAAAATTTCTCTAAAACTAAAACTAAACCCGGATATGGATTCCAGGGAGCCTAGTTTGCGCTTATTTAAAGAAAGATTTTTGAAATTCCAAAATCGCCGTCTTCTCATTAACGCACTTTTCTACGAAAATTAGCTAAATAGTATAGACCGTTAAACCATAAACTTAACTGAAACTACTGTCTAAGCATCAGGGTCTATTTGTAATAAATTCTCTGGAAACATTTTACTTAAATGAAGGACAATGACGGTCGAAGATGAAAGTTAAGGGTATGTACAACACATTTCTTGCGATATTTTTTTTACATAACCCGTATTTGTTTCAGGTTATTTGCCTAATGCCGCCAATTTTGACGTGTCAAATCGCCACTTTGACGTTTTGAGGCAAACCCATTTTTTTTCTTTAATTGCATATAACTTTTTTTCTTTTAACTTACACACATAAATTTTGGTACATGGTTAACCTTTTATAACACAAACACGCGCACCAAATTTGGGTGCCATTACTTTGTTATATAAAAAATTTTCAAAAGAAGACACAAAATTATCCTGCAAAACCTGGGCCTATTTTCTTGGCTAACGAACTTTTAGAAGGAAGCTACTTACCAAATTTGATCAAAATCGAGCCATTATTTTTTTAGTTATCGGTGTGATATATATATATATATATATATATATATATATATATATATATATATATATATATATATATATGTATGTATATATATATATATATATATATATATATATATATATATATATATATATATATATATATACAGGGGTCCCAAAAGTCGCGAATCAAACTTCACATAAAGATAGACTAGCTCAAGCCCTTTCAGAATAACTCTATATGATCTTATCAAATTTGATCAAAATAGATCCATTATTCTTTGAGTTATCGGTGTGATATATATATATATATATATATATATATATATATATATATATATATATATAATATATGTACTGGTGTCCCAAAGGTCGCGAATCAAACTTCACATAAAGATGGACTAGCTCAAGCCGTTTCAGAATAACTCTATATGATCTTAGCGAAAAGTTTACGGTTTTCAAGATATTCACAATTTTATGAAAAAAAACCGAAAGTTGGCAAGCTTTAAGGTATCACTTCGCCCACACGCACGTAGAAAAACATTACTGGAATGATATTTTTGTTCGTGTTAATTCTCAATAATGACGTCATTGAATTAATCTGAAATATTTTGTGTTATTATTTAAAAAATCTAAAAAAAAAAACCGAAAAAACTAACTTTCTTTACCCAATATCTTTTAATTTCGAACAGACCTCCGTACTGGAAAAAAATCATAATAAAATTTACTGGCTCATCATTTAAAAAACCTGTTTTATAGAGGTTCTAAAATGGTATAAAACATATCAATTTCTCTCAAAATAAGTCTCTGTCGACGATTGAAAGTAAATTAGAAAGTGGTTTTTCATAAACTTCGTCTTTTAAGTATCCCCAATAAAAAATGGCACGTATCAAGTCTCTCCATAAATGAGATGCATGTCCGCATACTCCATATAGGTGTAATTCACTCGATTTTCCATTGTATCAAAAGATCCAGAGTAAAACAAAGTCCAATAGAGAATCAATCTACTGAGAAGTGAGAGTGTGTATAGCAAGTACAAATTAGTAACCTTACTGGCACTGACAGAAATGATTTTTGTAAATGTTTGTTTTTATTTATTGGTTACTTGATTTCACTTCCTAATTTAGTTTCAATCGTCGACAATAAATTATTTTTAGATATATTGATAATGTTTTTTGCCATTTTAGAATACAAATAAAAAAATTGGGGAAGAAAAAGTCCGTCAAAAAAATCAGATTTTGTGAATAATAACACAAAATACTTTAGATTAGTTCCATAACGCTATTATTCAGGATTAATATGCACAAAAATCACAATTCGGAAATGTTTTTTCTGCATATGGAGGGCAAAATACCTTAAAACCGTAAACATTTTGAGCATATAGACTTTTTTGGAAGGACTTGAGCTAGCCTATCTCCATGTGACGTTTGATTTGCGACGTTTTCGAAAGCCTGTATATATATATGTATATATGTATATATATATATATATATATATATATATATATATATATATATATATATATATATATATATATATATATATATATATATATATATAACATATGAAAATCGCGCTCATTTGAAGAATTTTTTTCAAACTTCAAAAGTCTCTTTCATTAGTGACTTTTTTAAAGAAAGTTCCATAAAAGTGAGGTAGCCACCTTTTAGCCATAGGATGCGTAACCATAAAATATTGTCATTTACAGAATCCCGGATTCTCAGGACCGGTATATGGAATCTTGTATAGTCACAATAGAAGCAAAGTTATTGAAGGAAAACTTTACTTATTTATATCCCTACGTTACAAACACACGATTAAATATGAAAGTGAACATTACTGTTTAAAAAAATATATTCTTTTTGAGATAAGAGGAGCAAGTAGCGCACCTTCATATACTATGCCCAGTGGCGGTCCCCTGTGTGTCCGGGGACTAACTAAAAGAATAAGCCCAAGATAACTCCTGCCTGTCGTAACAGGCAACCAGTCGGAGTCAAACACTGGCGGGGGTCTGGTCCAGGCGAGCCTGGAGTGAGGCGGATATTTCTGGGGAGTGACGTGCAACCGGATTTTAAGGCCTCCACTGTGGGCTTAGAAATTGGACAATTGTTACTCGGGATCGGGGTTCCAGATAAGTGGTTTGAGATCAGGCGGGTGTCGTGTGTCCAGAGGACCCGGAAGGGTTTGAGATCACTGATAAATGGTATACACCCGGAGTTTACACCCCCACTGTGTGCTCCGGACCGTATGGACGACCTCGCATGGGTGATGCTCGGGTACCGGGACTCGATGGGATGTCGCCTTGAGTCTAGCGCTAGTGAGTGTCGGGTCTAGGCGAACCCGGAAGAGAGCTGAGGTCTCTACGGGTGGATTACAACTTAAGATTGAGGATTCTTCCGTGAGCTTCGAAACGGGCAAATGACCTCACTTGGATGCTGCTAGGGTGAGGGACTTCATGATACCGCCTCGCCTACAGACGAACTCGGAGAGAGGTTATCCCTCTTTGAGCTTCGAAACGGGCAAGCGACTTCACTCGGATAGTAATAGACCTGTCAAACCAACTTTCACCCTAAAAAATATCATCGCCTGCGGGGAGCAAGACTTGTTGGGTGATATTTAAGGAAACACTGGCATGTATCGGATCTAGACGAACCTGGAGGAGGACTGAGATCTCTGGGGGTGGATTACACCTGGAGATTGATGCCTACTCTGTGAGCTTTGAAACGGGCTAACGACCCCGTTTGCATAGCTCGAGGGCGGTAGATACCGCCTCGAGTCAATGAAACACCGGCGGTGATCTGGTCTAGGTGATACTGTAGGGAGGCGGGTATCTCTGGGGGGTGATATGCGCTTGGATTTTGACGCATCCACTCTGGCCTTAGAAATGGACAATTGGCCTCGCTTGGTTATTACTCGGTAGCGGGCTTCCAGATGGTACCGTCCTGAGTTGAGAGCTGTCGGGTATGGTGTGTTCAGACGACCCGGAGGGGGTTGTGATCTCTGAAGAGTCGTAATACACCCGGAGTTTGAGGCCCCAACTGTGTGCTTAGAAACCGACGGACGGCCTCGCTTGGGTGATTCTCGGGAGCGGGTCTCAAAGGGATGTCGCCTTGAGTCTAGCACTGGTGCGTGCCGGGTTTAGACGAACACGGAGGAGAGCTGAGATCTCTAGGGGTGGATTACAAAATCGGACATATAATACAGACGAACTCGGGGAGAGGTTATCTCTCTTGTGACATGTGGCTTCACTTAGATGTCAGTACAGATGTCAAACAAACTTTCACCCTCAAGAATCGACTTTTACAGGGAGCTGGATTTGATGGGTGAAATTTAAGTAATTAGATGCGACCTAAGGTCGCCGTGGAGGGCCCACTCACAATGAATATAATCTCTAATTTAATCTACCAGTGGCGGCTTGTGACATTTATGAGTAGGGGTGCAACTAACCCAAAGTTTTGACCTAATCATCTTCTCAATTGCATTTCTTCACAAAGCAAAATTTTGAGCTCTGGTGCCGATCTTAATAATTGCTTCAGTAAAACACTTAAAAAATATCTTCGAAGAAAACAGACACGGACATCTAAGATACAAAAGACAATATCCATTAACATATTATACAGGTATATGTAATTGAAAAAACATACAACGTTTTCATACTGCCTGTAGAATACATTTTGTTTTGTTTTCTCCTCGCACACAAAAACCCTCCCATTTTTTGTATAAACAATTTGATTGATCTTGCACACAATGTCTTTTCCTTAACAGTATGCTTATGTACAATATCTAAATCTGGAACAGGACGAGCTATACTCTCAGTTTCAAGTTTTTCAGTTAAAAAATACGAAGAAAATGATTTGTTTAACAAATAACAAACGCTATTCTGATTCATGTTAATGTTTATATAGTTATGCCATTTGTAACTGAACTAACTTTCTTTGATTGAATTTATAATATTCAGGAAAATGAACAGAAAAATTTGTGTTACACTCACGCAATGTTCTTATATGACACAAACTGTAAACTCGTCAACGATATTTCACTTAATACTAAATAATACTTCAATCGCTCGTTGCGTCACATTTCCTGTTGATCTCAGCAGCGTTCAGTGTGATGCTCAAGTCACCCGTTACCTTTCCGTGCTAGACATCGAAATCACGAGCCTCCAGGGTTTCTCAAAATTGTATGTATCTGTATTGCAAGGAGGTGAGCAGATATGAAGTCTCCTTCGTGAAAACTAGTTTTGAGTAAGTAAGGGCGCGCAAGTGAAAAGCAGTTTTGATGAATCTCATTCAATTGCTTGTTGAGTACCATAAAACAAACTATCTAATAATATTAATTTAGAATTTGATTACAAAAACCTGTTTTAGTTTTGGGGTGCACATGCTCATTTTCGACTATTGTGAAGGCGTCACTGCTCATTACAGGTATTATTTTTACAGCTAATAAATATCATTGTGCTCTTACTATCAATGTTTGAGGGGCACACCGAGCATGACCTTCTCTTAATCGTTCCACTTTTTTGAGCAGCTGGCGGACCAGCTATATCAATAAATCTGCTCATACACGCCCAAACACTACGTCATAGATTATGGTTAGCGAATCTTCTCTGCGTATGTGGTATCACTAGCTCCTACGCTTGATTTTGCGAAAAATATTTTGCGTTTGTTAGCAATTCTATGTTGTAGTTTAAATGTTTCTTCGTATAGAGTATATATATATATATATATATATATATATATATATATATATATATATATATATATATATATATATATATATATATATATTGCTTACATTACATTTGAATATGAGTATACTTACTCGTGACTCCCCACGCTTGGGTGTCAATTAATCTGATTATATTTATTTATGTTAATTGTGTAACTTGAATTATATTTTGTTTTGTATAATGATTTTATATATATATATATCTATAGTGAAAAAGATCAACCTGTATAAATATATTTTAGCTTTTTAATTTTAACGGGTATAATTGATGATGATTTTACTTTTATTTGTTGTATTTTAAAATATATATAGAAATTTTTTATTGACAGTTTACACACAATGTTTATGTATAACCCTGTAAATTTTATTAATGTATTTGTGTTTGTTTAATAAATGTTTATGACTGTGATGTTGTAATTATTTGAATCCATACCTATAGATATGTTATATATTGAGAAATTGACATTAGAGTGTAACATTGGTTGCATATCCCCCACTATTGTCATCATTAATTTTCATTCAAAATAGCAATTATTGATAATTGACTGCCATATAAATTTACCCTTTTAAAATTTCTTCTGCCCTGACTCTCTCTCTCTTCTCAGTGGTGGTTTCTGTTAATTAGGGGAGAAAAATAGCCTGCTAATATGCAGTTAAAATCCCAAAAAGGTTTTGATTATTTATCCCAAAGAAATATCTCATTTTTAACTCGTAACAAAATTTTATTTTATGAAATTTAATGCAGTCTTAAATCGGATCCTCTAAAAATCTTAAATTTTACAAACAATTGGCAAAATAAAATTACGTGACAGAAATACGATGTTATAATGTTTCACAAGATTGAAAAATGGCTTTTATGCTTTAAATTTGAGACTACTCGCGCCCTCTCTTCTTCACACCTTTTTACTATAGTGAGAATGTACGTTGGATCTCTTTATATATGTTAAAATTTCAACTTTCTCACCTATTTCTTATACAAAGACAGCCGTTGACAGTATTGCCGGTATTTAATGCTTGAGATTGCTTTCCCTTGGTCTAATTTGAATAAATAAATGGATTTTCAAATACCTTTTTCCCGTGCTGGATTTGTAGGTAAGTCTGGATGTGATTATCTTCATGTATTATTATTTTTTATAGTTAATTTCTCACTGTAAACATTAACTCTACTTGTTCTATTACTTGCAGGTACAATACATCTGGTTTTATACACAATATACTAAAAATATTCAAATTCTTTGGGAAGTAAAATATGACGCTCCTTCTCGCGTCTTGATTCATTAACAACCAACAACCGAAGCCCGGAAATCTTGTCTAATTTCATCTGGAATCTCGTTTCCTCTTTTATCCCAGAGCAATCTCTCTTGAAATAATGAATACCTTTTTGACAGCTGTACATCTTTAAAAAGCCCGGTAAGTTTAAATCTTATTATTTTACATCGCTATTATTAAAAATGACATTTGGCATAACCTTACTTCTAGACATTAATAAATAATACTAAATTTAAAACGAAAACAATTTTAAATGCTGTGATCTTGATAAAAAAAGTTTCTTTGTCTTTGATAAACTTTAGTCCATTGCTTACATAAAAACACTCTCTTATATATTATATACAAAGTGCTTGATTTTTTTATTACATTTTATTCTTATATCATGATAAATATTGTTTTAGAGCATAATTCTTTGGTTCGACTGTCATAATTAAGAGTGTAAGCTATTTGTATATAGATATTTGGCTCATTTAAAACCCATTTAAACCCCTCTCACTGATATAATATCCAAATTGTTAAAGATCATGCGGCTGCCCATATCCATATCGTCTTGACTGTGACCTTGTGAAATGAATTTCAGGTTCCTTCTTAAACACATTTCCAGCCGCATGACCATATGTCTGCGACACTGCTTTAGACGACGCAATTTCTACTACCTTCTCGAAGGTCGTTGATTTCTTTTCCTCGTATAACCTATCTTTTACACTACCATCTTCATAACCAATAATAAAACGATTCACTAAAGCCTTTTCAATCTCCTCCTTGCCCTCAAATTGACAAACCGCTACCAAACTTCGTAGCCGTGCTGCAAATTCTTTCGGCGATTCCTGTGTAGATTTCCTAGCTTCAAAAAATTTCTCTCGGCAAGCAAACACCGATACAGCTGGCTTAAAATGACTATCCATTAATTAAACTATCTCACTGTATGATTTCTCCTCCGCTTCTGCTAGCAAACACATGTTGAAAATTAGTTTATAAGCATCTTCATGTAACAAACTAAGCAATATGGCTCGTTTGCGATCCTCGTTCTTGATTTCATTAGCTGAGAAATAGTTTTGTAACTGTCGTTTATATACTGACCAGTCTAATTGTGCTGGAACGAACTCTTGAATATGACCAGTGTACGAAATTTTGTCGGCCATTTTAGGGTTCCTTTACGTCGTGCCAAAGAAAAATGTTAATTTGCAAACTTTCTAGTGTACTTTTTTTAAACACCTCGTCGCCACTGTAATGTATTTTTACTACTACATTAGTAATACACACACTATATTTAGATGCCTATTTATTAATAGAAACAACAACTTCTACAATGTAAAGTAATAACAGCCGATTGCAATTTCACTTCGACGCCATTGTCCTCTTTTTCTCTGCGCGTGTCTGCGCACACGTTTGCTTGCCATTCTTAAATCGAATGCAATATATCACAACACCAAAAAAAGCAGAGGCCCCAAACAGAGCCCTTTGGTACAACCGGGAGAATGGCCACCCCCTCAGACCATCCGCCATTACAGAACATCAACTGCGAGCGGTTATCAAGATAAGACTCGAGCAATCTATTAGAGAAGCCATAATATCCTAACTTACATAATATCTATATAAATATATAACAAGAGCCCGTGATTTATAGTATCGAACGCCCTCGAGTACTCAACCAGCACAGGAAGAGAACACTTACCCTTATCAACTGCAGATACTGTACTGCCAACAACGTTGATGAGTACTACAGATGTATTAACGCCACAGTATACTAATATCATTACCGTAGCTGTATAATTGCTTATACATAACCTTTTCAAAAATATTAGAGAGCACGGGCAGTATACTGAAAATGCGGAGATCAGAGAAGTCACTCGGCATTGAATTCTTTGCCAGCGGTATACCTATTGAAGTCTTCTAGGAGGATGGGAAATAACTAGCTTCAATAAAGCGGTTGATATGAGTAACATAGATGTCAATAAATCAACTACACTACCTTATCATCGCCGCAGATATCCTGCCAATTCCATAAGCAGTAGATATAATATCATTAAGAGCTTTATTACCTTCATCAATGGTTGCCAAAGTAAAATTGAACCTGCTTTTAGCATTGTCAACGTGGCTACCGTAATAATTAGCCAGTTCGTTGTGTTCTGTACATATGTGCTAAAGTATCGTTCGATATCATCCGGATCCGACAGATGCTCAGGCAAAGAAATCCTCGATTTTGACGACACGCTCATATCACTCAGGCCACGCCAGAGCTGGCGAAAATCTTCCCGGACACGCAAGGAATTAAGATAGTCTCATTTACTGCGCCTGACCATCTCCGACAGGGTGTTTTTCAATCTTTCATATTTCTCCCAATCGTAATCATTCCACGAACTTTCAAATTCACGAAGCGCTGTATCTCTGAGCTTCATATAAAACCTGATTTTATTAGAGAGTCACGGAGCTCTGGACTTAGTTACCGTAACCTGTCCCAAAGGAGCATAGATGTCAAACAACTGCAACACCAAAGAGTTAAACATTCCGATATTAATCTCAATGCTACGTTCACGTATCAAATCCTGCCAACTCAATGACTGCAAATCACGATTAACCCTTTGAAGCAGAGTGGTTTCACACAGAAACCACTTACCTAATTTTTTTTCTATATGTAGACTGGTTTTACAGTGAAACCACACTTCCTACTTGGCTATTAGTGCGCCATCTATTGATCTCCATCGCAAGTTTGCAATTGGCGAACACTGTACTGCTAGTATTCGTTAGAATTTGTCAAATTGGCGAAGTTATTCGTCTGGTTATAGAACAAACAAACTTGTGTGCCACCCAGGAAAAAAGAAACTTTATTCCGACAACTGAGGAGGAAATGAAAATTTTTATAGCGGTAAATTTGCTCATAGGTATAAAAAAGTCTCCCTCCTTTCGCGATTACTGGTCTTCGCGTCCAGAACTACGTGATGATTTCATAGCATCAAAAATAGGCGTAAACGGTTTTGGCTCCCTGTTAAATAGCCTACATTGCAATGACAATGCCACAAGGGCAAAAAAAGGGAAGCCCGGTTTTGATCAATTGTTTAAAATCAGACCATACATTGAACTCCTAAAGAAAAACTTTCAGAAATATTATTGCCCATCAAAAGAAGTGTCAGTTGATAAAAGCATGGTGAAGTTCAAAGGCCGAATAGCTTTCAAGCAATATATGCCAATGAAACCTGTAAAAAGGGGGTTTGAAATCTGGGCGTGCGCCGATAAAGAAGGTTATCTAAGTAATTTTGAATTATATACAGGAAAGCAACAAGATAAATCTGAGAAAGGTTTAGGTGAACGGGTAGTGTTTGACCTGAATAAGGGTCTCGAAGGAAAAGGACACCACGCTTACTTTGATAACTATTTCACAACAACTGACCTTTTACTTTCTTTACAAGAAAATAAAATCTACGCGTGTGGAACTGTTCCCCGAAACAGAAAAAATCTTTCCACTGGATTGAAAGGCGTTAAGGAAATGAATCGAGGTGATTTTGATTGGGCAGTTTATAGAGACAAAGTATCTTGTATCAAGTGGAAGGACAAAAGAACTATTCAGATTTTCTCTACTATACATTCTCCTACAGATCAAACTAAAGTGAATAAAAGGGAGAAAGATGGAAGTATAACTGAAGTCAATTGCCCTAAAGCAGTTGTAGACTACCGAAGGTATATGGGTGGAGTTGACAAAGCTGATATAATAAAATCTTACTACGCCATCGATCGGAAATCCCGAAAATGGTACCACCGTCTATTTTGGCATTTTCTCGATACATCAGTAGTCAACTCATATATAAGATTCAAATGGAGGACCAAAAGTGCTATGAGCCTCAAAATTTTCCGATGTGAAGTAATACTAAGATTGATTGGGGCTTCCGTTTCAAGAGGCTCTTGTGGAATGCCATCTTCTACGAAAAAAGTTGTATCCAGATTCAAGCCTTATGTACCAATAGATCAACGGCGTGATCAAGCAAAACATCTACTTGTGCACGGAACATCAAGACGCTGTGCTCAGTGTAGTACGGCCTAAAAACCTCATCGAACCAGATGGAGCTGCATACAGTGTAAAGTGGGGTTGTGTTTACTGGCAGAAAGAAACTGTTTTCTAACTTATCATCAATAATATAAAATATATGTAATCTTTCGATTTTGTATGTGTTCACTTCTATTGTGGTTTTATATCGAAACCACTTGCAAAAGTTAAAATAAATGTTTTTTTGCAACAAAGAAGTGTACTACATCATTTTTCTACACATTAAGATGATACATACCAAATGTCATTAGAATTGGAAATAACATTGAAATTCGTGCTTCAAAGGGTTAAATAATATATAATCAAAGTTTCGAAAATCTCTCGAAAATTTAGTTCTTATATAAAACAATAGTAATGAAAAATGTATGTCTGAATATTCTCTTTATTGGAGTTACGCTTAAACACAACTTTGTATAGGGTACTGACCTGAACGCATACAGTTATTCAAGTAACAACGTTACCCCATTTAAATTGAATTTATCTCTCCCCATAAAGTAATCGCGTCACATTTTTGTCGATTCAGAATACATTTTTTATTCAGCAGTCGTAAACTTTGGGGCCAAACTGCTGTCGTCGTTAGTTATTCCCCCGGGGTAACCGAGTCAAGTGTGGTTTATGTAATGATTGCATTAGAGACAGAAATACCGTTAATATATAACGTTGTTATAGCAAATAGCAAAGGCTCTTGTAGCCAAGGGCAATGAGTTTAGTATGTTTTCAAAGCACAAAAACGTTTACACAGGGAAATATAGCGGAATGAATAATATTATTGTATAAGTGGCAACTAGAATTTTTAAAACGTATTGCTACAAAAGGCTGGTTAATCATTCTCAGTGGTTATGTCGACTCTATAGTGAAATTGCAAATGTTATTCGGTTTAGAAACTGGCCAATAATATAGATTATGAAGGGAGATGTATGAAAACATACGACGGAAAAAATGTAGTAACGAGCGTATGAGTTGAAGATAAAAGTTCATTTTGATGTTGATGTCAAGATATTATACATTTCCTATTTTCACAAGCAGTCATTGTAAGGTATGTTTTGTTTGTATATTATTGTTAGCAGAGTGGCAGTTTCTAAGTAGGTGTGTCATATGCTCGCTGTAAAAAGTTAACCTGGTCTTTATATACTGACTTTCAAAAAAATCTAAACACCTAGTAAGAGCTTATCAATTTCAATAAAATTAATACATAATGTTTGTTTAATCGTACTTAACCCTAGAATGCTACTTGGCCTATAGGTGTACCCCAACCTTTTATTATTTTTTATTATTTCAACAACACACCACGAGGGCTTCTTACAGCCTAAATACTATCGTACCGTGGGTGTCGACAAAGAGGAAAGAGGCAACTTGTTAATTCTGGACTTGAAGGTTTGGAGGTTCGGAGGAGAAGGAAAAACATGTGCCGGCAAGGAATTCCACAACTTGGAAGTCCTCGGAACAAAAGAGCAGGCATAACAAGATGTTCTATCTCTGGTGACCTGGATAGTAAAAGGGTGCATTCGCTCTGTTCCCCTGGTAGATCCGTTGGGGGCAGCAGGCGGAGGAACTATGGAAGAAAGCTCCTCTGAGCAGTGCCCGTGCAGATATCTATAAAAAAGAGAGAGAGAGAGAGATATATCACCAACAGCACGTCGGTGGGCAAGGGATGGCAGCCTTTGGGTGAGGGTAGGGTCACCGATGAGACGTATAGCTCTCTTCTGAATGGAGTCCAGGATAGCGAGTGTAGAAGCGGCAGCAGCACCCCAGATGTGGGAGCAGTATTCGAGGTTTGGTCTTATTTGTGAAGTATATAAAGTATAGAGATTAGCTGGTGAAAAGTATTTGTGAGCCCGAGAGAGGAAACCTAATTTCTTAGCAGCCGCTTCTGCAATTGATGTGACATGTTGGTGCCAATTGAGATTTCGATCCACAGAGATGCCAACAAGTGAAAAGGACTCATTACTTTGAATAACTTGGTTGTTTATTGTGATGGGTCTAGGGCTGGTGTATCTCTTATGAGAAAGAAAGCAAGACTGTGATTTGGTGGGGTTGAATTGTACAAGATTTCTACTTCCCCAGTCTAATATTTTTTGGAAATCCACGAAGATAGAACCCTCCATGAGTCTGCGATCCTCATCTAATTGGGCTAAAGAGACAGGCTTAGAATATTGTATATTTCAGTGGAGGGTGCTGTCGTCCGCGTAACTGTGAATTGGGTTGGATGTGCTAGAGAGGAGGTAATTGATGTGCCTTGGGAACTCCTGCATTAATTGGATACAATTTAGAGGAATGGCCATCCACGACAACAGAAATGCTCCGGTTGGAGAGGATATTTGCTGTCCACGTACAGAGTTTTGGTGGTAGGCCATAGGCCGGTAGTTTATTAAGCAGCGCTTCGTGCCAAACCTGGACGAATGCTTTGGATATGTCTAGAGCGACAATCTGAGATTCACCGTGTGGTTCCATAAACTTGTTCCAAGAATGGGTGACAAAGGAAAGGAGGTCGGCAGGTGATCTGCGCTGACGGAATCCATACTGCCTGTCGTGTATTAGACTGTGTTTTTCAAGAAATTTTAGTAATTCGGTGTTTATATACTTTTCTATCACTTTAGAGATGACTGAAAGAGAACTAGGCCTGTAGGAAGCCCTTTCGATCCTTTCTTGGGGACGGGTTGTACTCGAGCAGTTTTCCAGTTACTAGGGAATATGCCTCTATTGTAAGATGTCTGAAAGAGACGAGTCAGGACAGAAGCAAGTTCTGGTGCGCATTTTTTGAGAACAATTGCTGGGATCTCGTCAAGGCCAGAGGCTTTCCTGGTATTAAGAGAATAGAGCATCTTTCGTACCTTTTTAGTTTTGAAAATGATATCCGTCATTTTATGCGCGACTTTGGGGACTGTTGGTGGTTGAACATTTGGAGGTGGGTTAAGAGTAGAATTGCTGGCAAACAACGAAGCAAAAAGTTCAGCCTTGCCCAGGGCGGTAGAAACAATTTCATCCCCTGAAACAAGAGGTGGGAACGTGCTCTTGCAGAAATTATTCCCAATAGATTTCGCAAGAGTCCAGAAGGGTTTGCTGCCGCTGGAGCTTAAGAGGACTTTGTTTTTGATGTGGTTATTAAACGTGTTTTTTGCCTCAGAAAGAATGCGGACATAGCGGTTTCTTGCGTCGTTAAATGCTTGACGAGTAGGTATAGCGCCACTTGGGACAGACAGACGTCACATGTGGTTAAGTATGGGATCTGTGTTACCGACATGACAGTTGACAGTTGACAGCTGTCAGTTACCGACCGACATGACAGTTGACAGTTGACAGCTGCCAGTTACCGACCCAACAGTATATAGATAGGGGGCCCCGCCCACAAGATGGCGGACTTGGGCCAGACAGTCACATTTACATTTAGCCTTGTTATGTAAACATTCTAAGGTCATTGACCTGTCTAGGAAACTTTGACGTCACATGACTTGGGCCAGACAGTCACATAAGTGTCTAACCTATTACTTCAAATTATTATATTTTGAAAAAAACCATTTGGAGCAGGTGAGTTTCGAACCCCGGGCATTCAGATGGGAGGCAACGATGCTACCCATTAGGCTAAGCAGACGCTTGTTAATTTATTGTTTTAGGCTGGTATATATATATACGACTTTTAATTACAAACAAACCATACATGTAACATAATTAAAGTTTTTGTTATTATTAGACAAATGGATGATTTACAAAATAATGTTTAATATTAGAGGCGGAACCAAAACGGAGGAAAAATGGCGGAATAAAAAAAATGGCGGAATGAAAGATGGAAGCCTGTGATACCTTAAGCTGACATCCCTGACGTTATAAAAATGGCGGCTTTCGTTCTTAAAGATGGTGCCTTTCGCTTGATGGTTGAAGACTCCATTATTTAAAATACGTCACTCCAACCTTTAGAGCCGACAAATGAGAGTGAGGTTGATAAGCGAGAATAATGGTATTGGTCGAAGACTCCATGATTTAAAGTTACGCCCCCCATTAAACAAACCATTCATAAAGCTTTTGTTATTAGACATAAGACATAATAATTAATATGTTTAATATTAGACAGACTAGAACGTCACAATTGTTATATGGGTAGGTTCTAAAAATAACACACAGAGGTCGCTGGCAAAACAAAAGAAGGAAGTTCAGAAACAAAATAGACAACAGGTTCAAATAGGAAACCAAATATCGTAGAGACAATAGAGGTCGCTGGCCGCTGGCAAAACAAAAGACACACTCTTAAGCTTAGAAACAATGGTTGGTTACAGGTTCAATTCCTTTCTCCACGTGTGTCATGTTACTCGTCTAAGTAAGCAGAATTATAAAATGGCGACTAAAATGAGATAAAAAACTTTAAATCCTTATCGCGGAAGATCCGTGAGATGTACGATAGAACCAACACATGCACGGTGTTAAGGAGGCCAAATCAAATTGGAATATACAATAAAATGGCCACTTCCGGTCTAAACTTTAAATCGTTATATCTTTTCAACGACAAGTGATAGAAATGAACTGACTTCAAAAATATATGTTTCGTAGCAAGGTCTACAAGAAACTGAGATAAAAAACTTCAAATCCTTATCGCGGAAGATTCGTGAGATGTACGAGAGAACCAACACATGCACGGTGTTAAGGAGGTCAAATCAAAGTGGAATATACAATAAAATGGCCACTTCCGGTCTAAACTTTAAATCGGTATATCTTTTCAACGGAAAGTGATAGAAATGAATCGACTTCAAAAATGTATGTTTCGTAACAAGGTCTACAAGAAAACGAGATAAAAACTTTAAACCCTTATCGCGGAAGATCCGTGAGATGTACGAGAGAACCAACACATGCACGGTGTTAAGGAGGCCAAATCAAATTGGAATATACAATAAAATGGCCACTTCCGGTCTAAACTTTAAATCGTTATATCTTTTCAACGGAAAGTGATAGAAATGAACTGACTTTAAAAATGTATGTTTCGTAACAAGCTCTACAAGAAACTGAGATAAAAAACTTTAAACCCTTATCGCGGAAGATCCGTGAGATGTACGATAGAACCAACACATGCACGGTGTTAAGGAGGCCAAATCAAATTGGAATATACAATAAAATGGTCACTTCCGGTCTAAACTTTAAATCGTTATATCTTTTCAACGGAAAGTGATAGAAAGGAACCGACTTCAAAAATGTATGTTTCGTAACAAGGTCTACAAGAAACTGAGATAAAAAACTTCAAACCCTTATCTCGGAAGATCGGCGAGATGTACGATAGAACCAACACATGCACGGTGTTCAGCAAGTCAAACTCTATTAACATATCCAATAAAAATGTTACTTCCGGTAGACACTTCCGGTATAGCTATTCTTAGAGCTACATACATGTGTGACACCTCAAAATAATCGTCTTGTTGAACAGAAGAAAGAAATATAGTTTTTAAGGAAATCAAAACAAGTTGTGTTAACATCTAAAAACAACACACTCTCTCTTAGACTTAATGAAGTTACTTTCAGAGAAATTTTCAAGCTTACCATGAGGACCAGTATTCAATGGCGTATTTAAATGTTGACTACATCAAGTGATGCGTGCTACAGACCAATTTTATGTGTCATTGGTTGGAAAATAAGAAAACTAAAGAGTTGATTGCCTATTACAACTGTCAGCTGAAGGAACATTTGGGTTATCGGAATACCGATATGCCAAATGTTCCAACCGAAGGAGCCCACTTAGAGACAGCTCCAGGGGCTCGGAATACCGATGCCCTAGAAGTGTCGGAAGCAACATTTCAATTAACACCAACAACCGCTAAATACTTGTTGGACTTTAGTATGTTTGGTATTAAATTTGGCTTGTTGGATAACCAATCATTTTTATGAAAAATGCAACAATTTTTATTTCTGCGTAAATACATGTAAATTTTGTAGTCTACTATGGACAGTCAAGTCTACCTCTGGACATTTAAGTCAACCCTGGACATAATTATAACGGTGTTTAAATGCAAATAGATTGAATTATTTTGCTGGGAGTCAGGTATGGACAAGGTGTTATTAATAATAAAAACAGTGGTAAAATATAAAAATATAATATATTTACTCAAGTGTACACTACAGCAAGTTAACTAATTTGAAAATTGTCTGTCTTTACAGTAAAATGAGATCTGTCAGTTGGTGTTTGTGACCTTGGAATGTAATCTGGGTGTTATTTCCGTAGGATGACATCATCCCAGCATTCGTGTTTGAGCTTGTCTAGAATACAGCTGTTGGCAGTTGTCATATCTGGTAGGATGACATCATCATCATTATACGTGTTTGAGCTTGTCGGCAGCTCTCGTTTCCGGTTAGTGACCTATACGAACATAACAGTCTATGTACCAACCAACCAACTGTTTTTTTTTTGAGGTGTAGCCTTTATGTATGTATGTATGTAATTTAATTTTCGATAGTGTAAAATAAAAGTAAAAAGTGTGATATATGAAAAAATAAGAAAACTAAAGAGTTGATTGCCTATTACAACGGTCAGCTGAAGAAACAATTAGGTAGCCAGAATACCGATTACCTAAATATTTCAACCGAAGGAGTTCACTTAGAGTCACATCTAGGGGGCCGGAATACCGGCCCCCTAGATGTGCTGGAAGCAACATCTCAACTAACACCTACAACCGCTACATACTTGGTGGACTTTGGTGGAACACAGACTGAAATCAACTTGATATCTGGTACATATGTCTGTAAAGATTTGATATTAAATTTAGTGGACGCTTCACGTCTTAATATTCAACAGACAACAATCGAATCCTTTTCTATATCTCCCTCTGTGGACTTCGTTTTCTTTTACAATCACCAACACACCATACTTATTACCATTCCAGCATTGACAACATATATTTTTAAAAATTGTTCAAAGTCCATGTAGGCTGCCTCATGGTCATCGTAGATGTGTTTTAAATTGTTTTCTTCTTGTTTGACTTAAAAACATTCAGCTTATGTTCCGCAAAAGAGTGACTGTTACCCATCTGCTAGACATGTGTTAGACATATGTCTGCCCTATTAGACAGCTGTGTTAGACAGCTGTGTTAGACAGCTGTGTTAGACAGCTGTATGACAGCTGTCTGTCATGTTAGACAGCTGTATGACAGCTGTCGTTGTTGTCTGTTGAATATTAAGACGTGAAGCGTCCACTAAATTTAATATCAAATCTTTACAGACATATGTACCAGATATCAAGTTGATTTCAGTCTGTGTTCCACCAAAGTCCACCAAGTATGTAGCGGTTGTAGGTGTTAGTTGAGATGTTGCTTCCAGCACATCTAGGGGGCCGGTATTCCGGCCCCCTAGATGTGACTCTAAGTGAACTCCTTCGGTTGAAATATTTAGGTAATCGGTATTCTGGCTACCTAATTGTTTCTTCAGCTGACCGTTGTAATAGGCAATCAACTCTTTAGTTTTCTTATTTTTTCATATATCACACTTTTTACTTTTATTTTACACTATCGAAAATTAAATTACATACATACATAAAGGCTACACCTCAAAAAAAAAAAAACAGTTGGTTGGTTGGTACATAGACTGTTATGTTCGTATAGGTCACTAACCGGAAACGAGAGCTGTCGACAAGCTGAAACACGTATAATGATGATGATGTCATCCTACCAGATATGACAACTGCCAACAGCTGTATTCTAGACAAGCTCAAACACGAATGCTGGGATGATGTCATCCTACGGAAATAACACCCAGATTACATTCCAAGGTCACAAACACCAACTGACAGATCTCATTTTACTGTAAAGACAGACAATTTTCAAATTAGTTAACTTGCTGTAGTGTACACTTGAGTAAATATATTATATTTTTATATTTTACCACTGTTTTTATTATTAATAACACCTTGTCCATACCTGACTCCCAGCAAAATAATTCAATCTATTTGCATTTAAACACCGTTATAATTATGTCCAGGGTTGACTTAAATGTCCAGAGGTAGACTTGACTGTCCATAGTAGACTACAAAATTTACATGTATTTACGCAGAAATAAAAATTGTTGCATTTTTCATAAAAATGATTGGTTATCCAACAAGCCAAATTTAATACCAAACATACTAAAGTCCAACAAGTATTTAGCGGTTGTTGGTGTTAATTGAAATGTTGCTTCCGACACTTCTAGGGCATCGGTATTCCGAGCCCCTGGAGCTGTCTCTAAGTGGGCTCCTTCGGTTGGAACATTTGGCATATCGGTATTCCGATAACCCAAATGTTCCTTCAGCTGACAGTTGTAATAGGCAATCAACTCTTTAGTTTTCTTATTTTCCAACCAATGACACATAAAGCCACATCTCAAGACAGTTAGTTAAGAGTGTTGTATGACTAAGATTACTCTTGAAATATTTAGGATATCGGTATTCCGGCTACCTAAACGCTTCTTTAGCTGACAGTTGTAATAGACAATCAACTCTTTAGTTTTGTTATTTCCACCCATTAACACATAAAGCCACATCTCAAGACAGTTAGTTAGAGTGTTGTGTGGTTAAAATTACTCTGAAATGCTAGTGGCACCCCATTTTTACCAAGTATGTAGCAGCTGTAGGTACCAAGTCAACCCCTTCTGCTTGTTGTTGTAATAGACAATTAACTCTTTGGTTTTCTTATTTTATATCTCATAAACATAAAAGCTACACTTCAAGATACTTAGTTTAACTGGTCACATGGCTAAGATTACTCTGAAATGATAGAGATGTGTTGGTTTAGGGCAATTCAAGACTGTTCTTCAAGACATATTTACTTTGGTTTGTTAGGTACGCTTGACAGCTGTCTGTGCCGTCAACTTCAATAAGTCTAAGAGGGTGTACTAAAATTTGTCTGTAGCACGCATCACTTGATGTAGTCAACATTTAAATACGCCATTGAATACTGGTCCTCATGGTAAGCTTGAAAATTTCTCTGAAAGTAACTTCATTAAATCTAAGAGAGAGTGTGTTGTTTTTAGATGTTAACACAACTTGTTTTGATTTCCTTAAAAACTATATTTCTTTCTTCTGTTCAACAAGACGATTATTTTGAGGTGTCACACATGTATGTAGCTCTAAGAATAGCTATACCGGAAGTGTCTACCGGAAGTAACATTTTTATTGGATATGTTAATAGAGTTTGACTTGCTGAACACCGTGCATGTGTTGGTTCTATCGTACATCTCGCCGATCTTCCGAGATAAGGGTTTGAAGTTTTTTATCTCAGTTTCTTGTAGACCTTGTTACGAAACATACATTTTTGAAGTCGGTTCCTTTCTATCACTTTCCGTTGAAAAGATATAACGATTTAAAGTTTAGACCGGAAGTGACCATTTTATTGTATATTCCAATTTGATTTGGCCTCCTTAACACCGTGCATGTGTTGGTTCTATCGTACATCTCACGGATCTTCCGCGATAAGGGTTTAAAGTTTTTTATCTCAGTTTCTTGTAGAGCTTGTTACGAAACATACATTTTTAAAGTTAGTTCATTTCTATCACTTTCCGTTGAAAAGATATAACGATTTAAAGTTTAGACCGGAAGTGGCCATTTTATTGTATATTCCAATTTGATTTGGCCTCCTTAACACCGTGCATGTGTTGGTTCTCTCGTACATCTCACGGATCTTCCGCGATAAGGATTTAAAGTTTTTTATCTCGTTTTCTTGTAGACCTTGTTACGAAACATACATTTTTGAAGTCGATTCATTTCTATCACTTTCCGTTGAAAAGATATACCGATTTAAAGTTTAGACCGGAAGTGGCCATTTTATTGTATATTCCACTTTGATTTGACCTCCTTAACACCGTGCATGTGTTGGTTCTCTCGTACATCTCACGGATCTTCCGCGATAAGGATTTGAAGTTTTTTATCTCAGTTTCTTGTAGACCTTGTTACGAAACATATATTTTTGAAGTCAGTTCATTTCTATCACTTGTCGTTGAAAAGATATAACGATTTAAAGTTTAGACCGGAAGTGGCCATTTTATTGTATATTCCAATTTGATTTGGCCTCCTTAACACCGTGCATGTGTTGGTTCTATCGTACATCTCACGGATCTTCCGCGATAAGGATTTAAAGTTTTTTATCTCATTTTAGTCGCCATTTTATAATTCTGCTTACTTAGACGAGTAACATGACACACGTGGAGAAAGGAATTGAACCTGTAACCAACCATTGTTTCTAAGCTTAAGAGTGTGTCTTTTGTTTTGCCAGCGGCCAGCGACCTCTATTGTCTCTACGATATTTGGTTTCCTATTTGAACCTGTTGTCTATTTTGTTTCTGAACTTCCTTCTTTTGTTTTGCCAGCGACCTCTGTGTGTTATTTTTAGAACCTACCCATATAACAATTGTGACGTTCTAGTCTGTCTAATATTAAACATATTAATTATTATGTCTTATGTCTAATAACAAAAGCTTTATGAATGGTTTGTTTAATGGGGGGCGTAACTTTAAATCATGGAGTCTTCGACCAATACCATTATTCTCGCTTATCAACCTCACTCTCATTTGTCGGCTCTAAAGGTTGGAGTGACGTATTTTAAATAATGGAGTCTTCAACCATCAAGCGAAAGGCACCATCTTTAAGAACGAAAGCCGCCATTTTTATAATGTCAGGGATGTCAGCTTAAGGTATCACAGGCTTCCATCTTTCATTCCGCCATTTTTTTTTATTCCGCCATTTTTCCTCCGTTTTGGTTCCGCCTCTAATATTAAACATTATTTTGTAAATCATCCATTTGTCTAATAATAACAAAAACTTTAATTATGTTACATGTATGGTTTGTTTGTAATTAAAAGTCGTATATATATATACCAGCCTAAAACAATAAATTAACAAGCGTCTGCTTAGCCTAATGGGTAGCATCGTTGCCTCCCATCTGAATGCCCGGGGTTCGAAACTCACCTGCTCCAAATGGTTTTTTTCAGAATATAATAATTTGAAGTAATAGGTTAGACACTTATGTGACTGTCTGGCCCAAGTCATGTGACGTCAAAGTTTCCTAGACAGGTCAATGACCTTAGAATGTTTACATAACAAGGCTAAATGTAAATGTGACTGTCTGGCCCAAGTCCGCCATCTTGTGGGCGGGGCCCCCTATCTATATACTGTTGGGTCGGTAACTGGCAGCTGTCAACTGTCAACTGTCATGTCGGTCGGTAACTGACAGCTGTCAACTGTCAACTGTCATGTCGGTAACACAGATCCCATACTTAACCACATGTGACGTCTGTCTGTCCCAAGTGGCGCTATACCTACTTTGACGGTTTTCTTGACTGGGATTGTGTAGAAGCTTTTTGTGAGCATTGACCTTTTCAAGTCTGGCCTTGTCACAGGATTTAGAGAACCAGGGCATTTGAGTGGCTGCAGAGGTTTTCTGTGTATGTGGGATAAATAATTCCATGCCAGCTTGGATAATTTCGGTGACGTTTTGTGAGATATAAGAGGGGTCAGGATGAGAGAAGCAGACAGAGGCCCATGGAAATGAGGAAAACTAATCTCGCATTTCGTCCCAGTTCGCAGAGTTGTAGTTCCAAACGATACGTGGATGTGATGACTGTGTGACCTCGGCTTGCATTGGGTAGGAAGCAGTGACCATGCCGTGGTCTGAGCGATCCACGGGGGCGGTGACTGATATCTTATAGCAGTCAGGATTTGTAGTAAGAAGGAGATCCAAGGGATTTGAGCTGTGTGTTGGGATGGGAGGAAAGTAAGTAGGTTGTTGAACCATATTGGCTAAAGAATTGCTGACTGCAAAGGCCTCCGCTGCTCTTCATTGTGGATCGGTTTTTTGAAGATCCTAGCCATTCCTTATTATGGACATTGAAGTCGGCAAGAATACTGACCTCGGAGGAAGGATATTCAGAAATCAGATGGTCGGTTTTTTCAGAAAGGTAGTCAAAGAGCTGGACAAAGTTGTTGTCAGAAGGTGACCGGTAAATGCAACAGATGAATTTAGTTCCAGCCCTGAGAGAGAGTTTATTAAAATTACCGCCAATCGGAAGTAGATGGCGCTGTCATAGTAAAAACTGATGAGTAGTTTCAGCATATGATTTGACAGTTTAAGTGTGATATTAGTGGTAGGGGGGTGTGGTCCCTTAGCCTGGTCGTGCGTTGGTCGTTCTCTTGATTGATTGACGCTTGACCTAACTATTGGACTCATAGAGACTGGCTCCACGTGCCACCCTTGGCGCGACTGTCGGCAATGGGATTAACGCCCAGGGCTGATGGTCTACTAAAGTCTCACTCCTTCTCACACACGCTACCCACACGCATACAAACACAGACACGACACACATAGATCGGGTTGGGGGCTTCTCGGGCTTTGGCGTGGACTCCGAGCGGAGCCTGCTCTGGACTGGCAGCGCTGTGCAAACCAGGTCCGGCACACCTGGCGCCGTTTGGACAGTACAGGCCCCCCCCCCTTGACTTGGCCGGCGTGGGGGGCTGCCCTATTATCCATTCGAAAAATGCTCGATCGTGTCAGCAGCACTGGGTAGCTCCGGAACAGGGGGTTAGCTGCACGCTTCGGGTCGCCACAGCGTGGCCGCAGAGCCTCTCTTAACAGAATCAAGTCTCATCTGGATGAAGCGCCGAGGCGCGGTGGGGTGATCTCCCGTATCTATACGCTCACCAAATCTTAAGCACACCATCACACACAAACCCAATTAGCAACCATGTGTAGTCAAGTAACAGAAGATGGTAACGTGCCAAAGACCTGCGAGGAGGCAGTATGTAGAGAGATTCTCCAAACAGTTCCAGCAGGGAACTGGAAGAAACGCTCCTCCGCTCTCCCGGCGTGGTGTCCGGGGTGGAACCGTACGGTTCCGTCGGGGACACTGCTGCCAGGAGAAACGACGAGCGGCGAACTTTGTTGGCTGCGAGTCCGGCCGGGTCCATGGGAGGGGCCGAAGACGAGGAGTCGCGAAGGAAGCGTAGGAGGGAAAAAAAAGGAAGTGGAGAGCTAAGAAAAGGAGACAAGAGAGGAAGGAGCTGAGGCAGCCATGTCGTCAGGGGGGTGTTGGCCCTTCAGAGGCGCAGGCTGCTTCGGTAGCGGTGACTTCGCAGAACGTGCAGCCGCCGCAAATCCCCTCTGCCTCTGCGGCCTGTAGGGCTGATTCCGAGCCGGGTGAACCCCGCCCCCTCGGGAACGTCAGGTCCGGCAGGAAGGAGGGATATGCAGGTAGTCATCACCTCCAACCGGAGGGATGGCGTAGTCCTGGCGGAAGTGGCGGAGCCAATAAGGAGGAGTCTGGTGGCGAGGATGTTGGATGCCATGTCGGTATCCGACGTGGCGTTGCAGTTCCGATTCCGTAACTCGGGGATAGTTGTTCCGGGGTGGTTCTTAGTGACCGCCGAGGATGACGAGTCCCTGAGTTGGCTTCTCAACGGCTGGTCCGGGACGGCGGTGGGGGAGATCGCCTTCAGCGTCGTAAGGGCAGGGGGCGCCCCATGGCCGGTCCGGTCGGTCAAGTGGTGGACCTACAGGATGTTGTCAGGATGCTTGAGCTCCAGAACCGCTCGCTCCATGTTGAGCAATGGCGGCACCTGGAGACGGCAGGAAGACCCGGGGCATGGCGTCTGGTCATCTCGGTGGGACCCGGGGTGGCTCGCGAGCTGGACGGGCAAGGCTGGCGACTGTATTTAGAGTTGGTGACTCTGAGTGTAACCAGAGTTCCGACATGGAGTGCGGTCGTCTCCGCCCGGCCCGCAGCGGGCGCACGGACGGGCTCTGACCAGAGGATGTCTCCGCCCGGGCGGAGTCGCGATTAAATTCGCGGGGCTACTGCGGGTGAGCCAGATCAACCTACAGCATAGACGGGATGCCACTGGGGAGCTGGCAAAGCTCCTCGCAGAGGTCCAGGCAGCGTTGTGTTGATCCAAGAGCCTTATGTGTTTGGGAAGCAAGCGAGAGGGCTTGGAGGAATCGGGTTGAACATCCTAGTTGGTGGCGAAGCAGAGGAGGAACAACCTAGGACATGCATATTGGCGTCAAGGGACCTGGACGTGATGTTGCTGCCGCAGCTCGGGTCCAGGGACGCCACAGCAGCTGTCCTGGAGTATAAGGTGAGTAATACTAGGGTTAATGTTATGATGTGCAGCCTTTATGTTCCCTACGATCGATGGGGGCTGCCTCCGACGGAGGAATTGGTGCGTATCGTCGATTTCGCAAGGGAGCATGGGTTACAACTAATTATAGGCTGCGATCCAATTCGCACCATAGATTGTGGGGCAGCACAAATACCAACCCACGCGGTGAGGCTCTACTAGAGTATTTGGCTATAACGAACCTAGATGTATTAAACAGAGGTACGGCTCCGACGTTTGTCAATCGTATCCGGCAGGAGGTGATCGACATCACCTCAGCGAGCAGAGGAATAACGGAGGATATATCTAGCTGGAGGGTGACGGAACACATATCAATGTCTGATCATCGTATGGTCAGCTTTAAATTGGATGTGGACCGTGAGAGTCCCCCCCCCCCAAGGAGAAATCCAAGGAAAACCGACTGGGATGCCTATCTAATAGGCCTCGGTGGGTCGCCAAGGATCCCAGAGGGGAGAAGACTCTCTATAGAGGCATTAGATAGCGAGGTCGAGTCCCTAGAAGGGAAAATAATGGCAGCCTACGAGGCCGCGTCACCACTGAGGGGGAACCGTCCATCAAAGTTAGATGGTGGAACAGGGATCTCGCCGTACTTCGCGGGAGGACTCGGAGGGCCTTAAACCGAGCCGTCCGAGAATCGGGTGAAGCGGCCTGGGACGAGTTTAGGACTGCCAGAAGGGAGTTTAAGAAGGAATTACGCCGGAGTAAACGAGCTGGTTGGCGCGCGTACCTCGGTGAACTCAATTCCCTGCAGGACGCAGCCAGGCTGGTAAGGGTACTCAGACAGGAGTTAGTTAGTAATGTAGGACCTTTAAGAAAACCGGACGGGAGCGGGACAAGCACCGGTGAGGAGGCCCTGCGTCATCTCGCCGAAGTTCACCTTGAGGGCCGTGGAGCCGTCACGGAGGCCGCCGAACCGAGCCGGTGGACAGTCCCGAATGCGGATGAGCAGCTGGCGGAGGGGGTGGTCACAGATGGCTCTATAGCCTGGGCGGTGAGCGAGTTCGCCCGTTCAAATCCGCGGGCTGTGATGGGATTTTTCCGGCCCTGCTTCAGAGGGGCCTGGATATACTGCTTCCCAACATAAGGGAGGTTTTCCGGGCCAGCCTAGCGTGGGACTACGTCCCAAAGGCCTGGCGCCGGGTTAGGGGGTCTTCATTCCCAAACCGGGAAGGGAGAACTATACGCTGGCCATGGCGTACAGGCTAATCAGCCTAACATCCTTCAAGGCATTGGAAAAGTTAGTAGATATAATTATATTGGAAGGGATTCTCAAGGATCATCCCTTCCACAAAAGTCAGCACGCGTACCAGCGGGGGAAATCGACGGGGACGGCGCTCCACGCTGTGACGCGGAAGGTGGAAAGGGCCCTACACTACGGGGAGAGTACATTAGCTGTGTTCTTCGATGTGGGGGGGCCTTTGATAAGGCAAGGACGAATACGGTTTGTACCGCCCTACAGGAGAGGGGAACGCCGAGGTCCCTAATAAGCTGGGTGATGCGCATGCTGGAGGACAGGAGAGTGTCGCTGACCTTGAGGGGCCGAGGACTGGACGTTGGGGTGACGGGCGGCTGTACTCAGGGCAGCTGCCTTTCGCCTCATTTATGGTGTCTGGTCATGGACGGCCTCTTGGAGCGGCTCTCCGAGAATGGCTTCTACGCCCTGGCGTACGCTGATGATGGGCTGGTCTTGGTCACCGGCAAATTTCTCGGCGTCGCCTGTGAGTGCATGCAAGCTGCCTGTAGCACAATTGAAAGGTGGTGTGGTAAGCTGGGACTCTCCGTAAACCCGGCGAAGACGGAGATGATGCTATTCACCAAGAAGGGAAATGTAGGGGGGTTCAGGGCGCCCGTGATATTTGGAAAACCTTTAGCTTTAGTGCGGGAGGTCAAATATCTGATCCTGGACTCCAAACTAACATGGGGGTCGCAAATAGAGTGACCCTCTGGCAGCTGCGTCGAGTGATAGGGAGGACCTGGGGACTTAATCCTCGGATCCTTCACTGGATTTACACTGCGATCGTCAGGCCGAGAATTCTCTATGGGGCGCTGATCTGGTGGTGTGCTGTGAACCAAACTACCAGCAGGAAGCTGGCCAAACTCCAAAGGCTTGCAATCCTGGGTATCACAGGCGCTATGAGGACGACACCCTCAGCCGCCCTAGAGGTCTTGCTGATGCTGCCACCGCTTCCCATCTGTATCAGAAGGGAGGCTATGGCGTCACATCTCAGAATGCAAGACACTGAAAACTGGTGCGGAGAGGGAGCAGTAATAGGGCATGCAAGAGTTGCCAAGGAGGTGGAAAAGAAAATTCCGATTTCCGCCATCAAGGTACAGGATGCCGAGGATGATATTAGGTTGACTAGGCCATATACCCTCAGGATCCCCAGTAGGGATCAGTGGAGGGCAAATGAGGTTGCATTCCAGGCCGCAGGCCTGGTCTGTTTCACCGACGGATCGCGGCTGGAGGATCAACAATCCTCCAGGCGGGAATTTACATCGAAGGCCTGGGGGTGCGCGAGAGTTATGCTCTTGGCGCATATACCACGGTATTCGAAACAGAGATGCACGCTATCCTGTCTGTGGCCAATAGACAGGATGTGAGGAGGAGCCCCGAGAAATGTATGCACATTTGCTCGGATAGCCAGGTGGACAGAGGAAGCAATGGAGAGGCACTGGGGATCGGTTGGTGGCTGTAGGCAGGCGAGGGACTTCGTGGAGGGGCTGGACAGAGATAAAGCTGTCTGGCTACTCGGTAGGAGTCGACCTACGCTTCGCCGCATCCTTGTGGTGCTCACAGGCCACTGCGCCCTTAGAAGACACCTCAAATTGATAGGGGTAGAGAGGGATCCCATTTGCCAGGATTGCGGCAATGATGAAGAAACGTCCTACCACTACCTGTGTGAATGCGAGGCTTTTGGGAGTCTTCGAGCAGAATTGTTCGGATCGAGGACTCTGCAGAGGAACCAGGTAAGTACCAATTGAAGACCGTCTCGGCTTTAATTTCGAGGTCGAGGCGGTTTGGATACGGAACTGAGGAATAGTAGAGCATGATTGCTGGGTTTCTGGGGTTGGCAAAAAGGGCCCATTGTGGCCTACTTGCTTGGCGTTGGCCACCCCACCACTGCTACTACTACTACTACTTAGTGGCAACCAGTGTGTTTTTAATTCTCAAGATATTTACATTGCAGAAGACCGGTATAGCAGAATAAGACTAACCTATTTGTTGTCATGCAAGTATATAAGATTTACTAGTTTATTTATAACACTCAAAACACACTGCAAAAATTGGTAGCTAATAAGAAACGATTAATGATACCAAGTATGTTTTAGATAAAAGACAAGATAACATTTAAGATAAGTGTCATTGAAGAATTCTAGAGCAGATTATTTCGTTGTGTGCAAGTGAATGGAGAATATTTTGAACATTTATTATAAGAAAGGGACGTTTTTATTAAGTTTATTTTAGAAATCTGTATTTCAGGGTAAACTGTGTAGTTTTAATATTCCGGTAATAAATTTCCACCCTGTATTGAAAACTGTAATATTGGACCATACATATGGGGTATCTCCGCATTCGGTAAAATGTGATCCATCGAACTGTGATGAAAAAATGTAGGGTTACTATTTAAAAAAAAAATGGATAAAGTGGTTGGGGGTAAAATGGTGTGAGTTTAATTTTTTTAACTATGATTATAATAGTCTAAGATCCGGCTGCTAAATTAGTACATTAATAATGTAGATTATCAAGATTTAATTTTTAAGTATTTTTACAACTAGGAGAAGTCACTTTTCATCAGGTGCCAATTAAAAATTACCCGCCAGTATTATTAATTAAAATATAATTAATTTACTTTTAGAGAAACATTTCGTTAACATCTTACGGAAATAAAACCTACACAACTTCACAACAGTGTATTTAAAATATCTGAAACGTCATAGTTGCTGCTGATTGCTTAACCGCTACCTCTACGCAGCCAGGTGTAAACAGGTATAATTTTATTAAAACTTTTCGTTCTTAACACACTCATTTCATTTATACCACATTAAAGCTCATTTTTTCTGTAGTTAATGATGTAAAGGTGCCTATATAAAAAAAACCGCAAATCAAAGTTTCCTACCCTAAAAGATGCTAGGTATGAAAAATAAAGTGACAGAGAGTGATCGCGCGACGCTACTTGTTAGTCAAGGACGCTCGATGCCAGCTGAACGTATTTTTTGAGCTATTGCGCATGCTCCGATAAATAGGGTTCTCAGTCAAGCAGCTGGGCAGAGATTTATGTTTATTGTAAATTCTAACCACACTGTTTTGGTGCTCGTAATACGTATTACTTTAATTGTTTTTATCTAATAATCAATCTTATATTAATATAATTAATATTGTGATAATATTACTATTGTTTATGCAAAGCTGAAATCGAAAAAATGTCTGAGCCTGAGTTGAGAACCCTATTTATCGGAGCATGCGCAATAGCTCAAAAAATACGTTCAGCTGGCATTGAGCATCCTTGTCTAACAAGTATCACTCTCTGTCACTTTATTTTTTATACCTGGCATCTTTTAGGGTAGGAAACTTAGTTTTGCGGTTGTTTTTTATATAGGCACCTTTATATCATTAACTACAGAAAAAAATGAGCTTTAATGTGGTATAAATGAAATGAGTGTACGTTAAGAACAAAAAGCTTTAATAAAATTATACCTGTTTACACCTGGCTGCGTAGAGGTAGCGGTTAAGCAATCAGCAGCCACTATGACGTTTCAGATATTTTAAATACACTGTTGTGAAGTTGTGTAGGTTTTATTTCCGTAAGATGTTAACGAAATGTTTCTCTAAAAGTAAATTAATTATATTTTAATTAATAATACTGGCGGGTAATTTTTAATTAGCACCTGATGAAAAGTGACTTCTCCTAGTTGTAAAAATACTTAAAAATTAAATCTTGATAATCTAGATTATTAATGTACTAATTTTGCAGCCGGATCCCGTACTATAAGATAATGTTCGACAAATTAAACTTCAAATGTCTCAGCGTTTTCCACAAAAACTATTTTTTGTGTGTTTCACACTGTCTACGCTTCTTTAGTCACCTTATACAACAGCATAATTTAAAGTTGTTATTTTCTGATACAGTACGTTTTTATTTATAGACTACGTCTTCCCCAGCAGCTGATATTTATATATTTTTGATGTGCTATGGTAGCAACTTGATTCTTATATTAGTATATGCTTACAGTTCTTAAGAATAAACAAGTAAAGCAAATAGTTTTTTTCTTGAGAAACTCCTTTTTCTAAATCCACAAATAAATATACTTTTGTTGAACATATAACGTAAAAAAATTAAATATAAAGCCAATTTCCTCTTACCTTCAACAATATATACTCCCTCTTCAGTGCCAATCACCAGCCTGTTATCTCCCCACGAGTCAGCACAGACAATGGACACCGCAGGGAAAACTGGATAGAAGCAGTTGGCCTCCCATGGCGACCTCTTGAATACGGTACCGGGGTTGCCAGCGGATGCCAGACTTGTTGGAGCATCTCCTCGGACAATTGCTTCCAACTTCAATGCTTGACCTATACGGACGAACTCTATCTGTCTGGAATCTTCTTTCAAACGAGAATGTCTTGGAGTCTCCGCCAACACGTCGGAGAAAGCCCTCCTGTTCAGCATTGTCTGCAACAAAATATAAACATGTTAAGTTAAGGGTACATATGTGTATAGGTAACTAGTTGCTTACACAGCTTTGGAAATGTTAGGTTGCAATTTAACTGTACTGGTGATTTTCATGAAGTGTCTAGACTTTAAGATTCTTTTTATATACAGGCTGTTTCCTAAGTCATTTTAAATATTTTAGACGGCAATTCCTCAGTTTAAACTAAGATATGTCAAAACAAACTTATATATTTTCCTTTAATTATCTCTTTAACATATGGTTTTTAGTGAATTTTCGTCGAAAAAAATTCACTAATGGGGAGATCTCGTCTTTTCCATTTTGAAATTATACTACAGAGGTGATAAATGATGATAAATTACAATAGGGTTATATATAATCGTAAATGCTGCCAATGATTAACAATCAGTGAATTCAGTATTATTGACATTTCTCTGAATCTTAAAAATGAATTTCATGAGTCAATGACAATAATAGCAGCTGCCAACGGCAACCACATAGTTGATCATATAAGCGGTGATTTAAACATAATTGTTTCAAATTTGAATAGCTCACTTTTCTGTAACCCTAGAAAGCTGAATTTTAGCACATAGTTAGGTCTTTCCCAAAGCAATATGTAGATCAAATTTTATCGAACTTTTCGAAGGAAAAAATTTTTTTTGAAAGGAAACTCAAAATGTTCTCGGAAAACCCCGTCCGATTTTCCTGGCCAACGAACTCATCCAAGCCATTAATAAAAGAAAGGCACTGGCCGAGTTTCACCGAAATCGGTTAATTATTTTTTGAGTTATCAGACGGATACATATACATATATATATATATATATATATATATATATATATATATATATATATATATATATATATATATATATATATATATATATATATATATATATATATATATATATATATATATATATATATATATATATATATATATATATATATATATATAGATAAAATTCAAACTGACCCCGGATATGGGTTGTAGAGGTCCTAATTCGCGCTCATTTGAAAAATTTTTTGCAAAGTCTCACCATCGATACTTTTCTATTAGTGAATTTTTTAAAATAAAAATTCACTAAAAAGTCTTCAAGTGAGCGCGAAGTAAAACTTCTAGAACCACTATCCATGGCCGGTTTCAATTTTTCTATGTAAATAGGATCATTCATTAACAATGGGAAATCTGGCAGCTCGAGATACTACACGTCAAACTGCGACCGTTGGAGCAAACATTCCTTATCAGAAAGGTGACAGTTTCTGAAATACATGGTGTTGAAAGTTAAAATTTTAATTGTTACGACATTTATAGTTGTAAACCGGGGCTAAACAACTTTAAAACCAGAATTATCCACGAAACAATCGAGATCGAAAAACGTCCCGATTGTTTAAATAAGAGAGATGATGGTCTTCGTCTTCCGATTACTTGGAAACCTATTACATCTTAACTACAAACACACAAAAAGACAACAAACTCAATAGAAAATTTTATTGCCCCATTACATAACTCAATAAATACCTGCAATACTATTAATCCTTTAAGTGCCGTGACGAAAGCCTCTGACTTAATTTACTGTGACCCGACTCATTACACTGATAACGAAGCGGATAGACGAAACGGTACATACAATACAATACTTGCAACGAACTGTCAGATCTCTCTTAGCCTAGAGTTGAACACACTGAGACCTTAGAGACGATCTCCGGCGAGATTTGGGGAGTAGGCAGATTGAGGCCCCGTAATCGAGCTACAACAGCCCAATCCACGTTTGTCCACCGCTCTAAGGAGTAGGCAGATTGAGGCCTTAGAGTTCATATCCTTACATATTTTCTTTACCTCTTGAAAATGGCTCCAAAACAGGAGTCGAAACGTCAAGTTTTAATAAATTCTGGACGCGATTCAGCCCGAGAACCAAGTATGTCTCACATTAAAGACCACATAAATCTTACCTAAATAAATCGCATTTCTTAAGCTGCCAACTGGTGTGGTGTCCGGAATTTCAGGAATTACACTATGTATTACTTGAATATGACGTTCTGCTGTTAGAACGCCTAACAGATATTCTACTTTTCGATATCGCACATAGAACATTGATTTAGAATCTCACCTAATTATTAATTGATTCTATTTCATTCGGCCTATTTCTACTCCATACGTGTGTATTTTTCCTATTAAATTTATGTCTGTTCGAGAAATTGACTCATCACTCCAGATTATGTTTCCATGATTTTCCAGCAACCACCTACAGAAACTGTGTCTTCTTACGGCGCCACCTTCATGGAAAAGTTGCACGGGTTGTACTTAATAAGCTTTATATTTATGTTTCTTCAATACCTTGTGGACGAAGGTCGTGGAAGAGTCCAATTGTAGGGCAGCTTCTCTGATTGAGAGACGTCCGCTAAATTCGAACAAACTGATAATATCGATTTACATGTTCACGTTGATGTTCCCTGAAGGGATTATTCTATCGACACTTCCATATCCTCTGAATTTTTGGTAACTTTTGAAGAAATATGTATTATTAGGAAAATGTGGATATTTACGAGTATATTTTGGAGCCGCTAAACATACATTTCTGCAGCATGTCAAATAGTATTTGAGCATATCTAATTTTTCATTTAGTGCAAAATTCATTCTCACAAAATATGATACAACAAAATTATTATTTTTTTAAATTAGAGTTTTGACTTTGAGAGCTGGCTCATTCAGTCACTGACAGTGTTCAAAATGAACAAGGATGCATCTGACCATGCTTTTCATTATGGAAAAACCTGCCTTAAAAATGTTAATCTAACAAGCTCTTTAACTTTTTCCTTTTAACTTCTTCTATCTCCCTATACGCTTGTTGTTTGCTAAAAATATATCTTAAAATTAAAACTTACATACTCCACTCACGCACATACGCGAGCGCATATACACTCATGCATACGCACTCTCGTCAATAGGCTTTATACGTCCAGTACTTGACACTATGTGCAGGACAGAAAATGCACATTATCTCTTTATGTGCACATACACACACATACATATGCATACACACAACTACGCTACGAGTTGTTGCAGGAGAAACACTGGGACACTTTTCACACCAATGGAGCCTGTCATGGTGACTTTTTAACATACTGGGGAGGCTGCGGTCAACAGAGGTTAACACAAGGAAAGACACAAAGGAACTTACTTTTATATCTCTGACTATACATTAATCTGCTAAGTTTATTTAGTATCCCTTAAGACTATATAGTATATTGCCACTAGTACAATATTTATGGAACACTTCAATTTTCAGAATATCATTTTTTTTACTAAGACCTATATAAACCTAGCTAACTTAGAGTCTTTAATAAAACTCATGAAAGCTACCATGACACTTTTATTACAGACAGCTTCATACATAAGTGACGTCACATCAAGTGGAAAAGAAACATTGTATTCTATCAAGTTCCAAAATAATATTTTTCTTTGTTCATGATGCATAATACAGGAAAAAATCAAATGATTTAAATCAGCTGGGCTGGTATTGTCGCATGAGCAAAATGGATTGTCTTCAACTTTTATTTTATACAAGTTAGACTTAAAAGCACCATGGCCTATGATAATTCTGTTAAGTGTCGTAGACAAGTACCTAGGAAGTAACAGTTCTTTGTAAATGGGCTGTTTTCTTAGATTAGGGATGATACTACTACAGTGCTTGTTACAGCTACTTTTCAACTTATTCCAATGATCCTGCCACCTTATATTACTCACATGTTTTACTTGCGGAAGTAGATCTCTGTTACTGTAAAAGTCATGTTTACAACCTGTTTTAGTTGCTTTTTTAGCAAAATAGTCGGCCTATTCATTACCCTCAAGCTTTGAGTGCCCGTTTACCCATATGAAAGTAACTCTTTTGTGCTGTTGTTCCAAGACCCCTAATTGATAAGCAATATCACATATTACCCTGGACCGATATATAGCATTTTGAAGACTGGATAGAGTTCTTAACGGTGAAAGAGAATCGGTCAAAACAACAAAGCTACTCATATTTTGGTTACAGGCTAGTACTAACGCTTTTTGTATGGCAACAGCTTCAGCAGTGTAAATTGAAGTGAACTTTGGAAGACTAAATAGCTCAACATAATCTAATTGTTTAATGTACACTGCGCAAATTAATTAAAAAAAGTCTTAACGCAGCAAGTGTGTTATGATAGAGAATTTTCATAAAACTATTTTTAATAGCAAATATGTGTGTTATTTTAAGAAAGCAGGCATCAAATTTGGTTACCAGTATAACCTATATAGTAAAAACAATGTGCCCTGTTACATCAAAATAACTTTATTGTTTGAAAATTTACAAAAATTTACAAAAGTAAACTTAATGCGTTCCCGAAAAAAACTGGTTTCTGGGTCAACCTTACAGGTTAATAGCAAATTGAGCTATTTAAATTCGAAGCATTTAATGAAAATTCGCTACCATAACGCACTTGCTGCGTCCCGAATTTCTTTTCTTACAAACATGCATTATATTTCGATGGAAAATGCAAAAATGCAATAACATAAGGCGTGATCCATAAAAAAAAAGAAAATTTGTATTACCAACGACGTATGGGCCTGTGATATTTTTTTAAGTTGTAGCTCGAGACACCCTATAATTAATGTATACAATTTATTTTCGTATCTTGTATAATAACGGTTTTTTTTTTGTCAACAACACACCACGAGGGCTTACAGCCTAAATACTATCGTACCGTGGGTGTTGACAAGGAGGAAAGAGGCAACTTGTTAATTCTGGACTTGAAGGTTTGGAGGTTCGGAGCAGAAGGAAAAACATGTGCCGGCAAGGAATTCCACAACTTGGAAGTCCTCGGGACAAAAGAGCGGGCATAACAAGATGTTCTATGTCTGGTGACCTGGACAGTAAAAGGGTGCATTCGCTCTGTTCCCCTGGTAGATCTGCTAGGGGCAGCAGGTGGGGGAATTATGGAGGAAAGCTCCTCTGAGCAGTGCCCGTGCAGATATCTATAAAAGAGAGAGAGGTCACCAACGGCACGTCGGTGGGCAAGGGATGGAAGCCTTTGGGTGAGGGTAGGGTCACCGATGAGACGTATAGCTCTCTTTTGAATGGAGTCCAGGATAGCGAGTGTAGAAGCGGCTGCTGCACCCCAGATGTGGGAGCAGTATTCGAGGTTTGGCCTTATTTGTGAAGTGTATAAGGTATAGAGATTAGTTGGTGAAAAGTATTTGCGAGCCCGGAAGAGGAAACCCAATTTCTTAGCAGCCGCTTCTGCAATTGATGTAACATGTTGGTGCCAATTAAGATTTCGATCCACAGAAATGCCAACAAGAGAAAAGGACTCATTACTTTGAATAACTTGGTTGTTCATTGTGATGGGTCTAGGGCTGCTGTATCTCTTGTGAGAAAGAAAGCAAGACTTAGTTTTGGTGGGGTTGAATTGTACAAGATTTCTACTTCCCCAGTCTAATATTTTTTGGAGGTCTACGGAGACAGAACCCTCCATGAGTCTGCGATCCTCATCTAATTGGGCTAAAGAGACAGGCTTAGAATATTGTATGTTTGAGTGGAGGGTGCTGTCGTCCGCGTAACTGTGAACTGGGTTGGATGTGCTAGAGAGGAGGTCATTGATGTGGAGAAGAAACAAAGTAGGGGCTAAAGCTGAACCTTGAGGAACTCCTGCATTAATTGGATACAGTTTAGAGGAATGGCCATCCACAACAACAGATATGCTCCTGTTGGAGAGGAAATTTGCTGTCCAGGTACAAAGTTTTGGTGGTAGGCCATAGGCCGGAAGTTTATTAAGCAGCGCTGCGTGCCAGACCTGGTCGAATGCCTTGGATATGTCTAGAGCAACAAAATAACGGATATATTGGGCCTTATTGATTTTTTACGAAAATTCGACAAAAATTATATACCATTACACGATAAATTCTATAGCTAACACTACTGCCAAAGGATCAGAACAAGGGTCTATTTGAAATGAATTTTCTGGAAATATTTTAGTAAAATGAAGGAAAATGACGGTTGAAGCTAAGACTTCAGGGTTTGTAAAACATTCTTCTTGAGACCTTTTCGTTTCATAGCCTGTATTAGTTTCTGGTTCTTTGCCTAAATGTTGCCAATCTTGACGTTTTATATCGAGACGTTGACGTTTTGAGGAAAACTGCATTTTTTTAAGTACCTATAACTTTTCTGTCTTTTAACCTACAGAGCAAATTTTTCGTATGTAGTTTGCCTATAACGGTATAAACCTGTGCACCAAATTTAGTTGCCCTTACTTTGTTAGTTCCGGAGATATAAATTTTTTTAGAAAGAAAACACAAAATTTTTCCGAAAAAACAGTTGTCAAAGTGAGTTATTTTCTCAAATACGTCGTCAAGCAACGACGGTTTCATTTATTACATTCAATTCGCTTGCATGATACAAATAACGAGAGATATGATAATGAGACTACCTATTTTTAGAACTGTCACGCGCATGTGGTGAGTACAATGCAACAATAAGATGCTGGCGTACAGTGGAGTTTCACGTTTCATCACAACCTCTTAACAAATTATGTATTTTACTAATATTTAAGTGCATACAGTTGGAAGTAATTCTTTAAGATCAGAATACTATACTGCGATTTTGTGACATGATGATCAAATCAAGTTTATGAATACTACATACAGACTTGGAGACTACTTCTCTGGTTTCACTATTGGTTTTCGTTGGTGAAGGATGTAGCCAGCGCGTAAGCTAACTGGAGCAAGTGGCCCTTACGAATTCTGGATGTTCTAGGATATTCTTCAACGCTTCTGTGACTATAGTTTTGCTGCTTAACAGCATTCTCAGACAGATTAAAATTGAATTAGTACGAAATCATGACAACTACAAATAAATATCTGTTGCTATGTTATGTTATATGATGTTTTGTTCTAAAAATTTATCAAAATGAAAATAAAAAATGAAACACAGATGACAGATGAGGCTTTCAAAATGTCTACGTGATGCATGTCAATATTTAACATAAAAATAGAACTAGCCTATAATAACTATGATAACAGTCACAACAATAAAATAACTAAACAATAACAGTATAAAAGCAGTTTCTATACAACGAAAATATCGACATACATCAACTCATTATCTTATTACAACTTTTTTGAAAGAATAGTTAAATTTATTTTCTTTGACTTATTTAATTAGAAAGGAGAATATCCAAGAAAGGGGAGTTCATTAAATCAGTTTGCTCGTTTAAAACAAGGTAGATATTGTCGTGTGTGTGCTTTTTGACTTCCGAAGCTTAAAAAAAGTCTAGTTTACGTTTGTCATTATAAAAATGTAGTGGTTGTATGCGGTTATTTACTGTAGGTCTTTGTTCGGTATCAGTAATATGTTTTGCAAATGTAGATTTGTCAGCGTGGTTATTTCTAAAGGCATTTTCAATACCTATGTCACAAAACAAATTTGAAAAAGAAATTTTAATAATTAAGCAAACAGCATTTAATAATGGCTACTCTGTTAAAATAATAGAGAAAATGATCGAGAGAAAAGAATACAAATTAGCGATTAATTTAATTTATCCAAATATTAGAGACAAAGAAGACAACAGATAGGTTCCGATAACTTATTTTGGAACCATTTCAGAAAACATTTCAAAGATTTTAAATACCTGTACAAATACAAAGGTAGCTTTTAAATCTTACAACACGACACGTGATTTACTATTTAACGCTAAAGAAAAATCTTGTTTCTTGACAAAAGCTGGAGTTTATAAATTAACTTGTACAGATGGTAACGCAATCTACATAGGTCAAACTTCTAGAAATTTCAACAGCCGATACAAATAACATATTTCTGCGTTTAGAAATAACCACGCTGACAAATCTACATTTGCAAAACATATTATTGATACCGAACATAGACCTACAGTGTTTAAAATAAATAAAAAAAACCAAACAAAATATCTCCACCACCCTGTGTTTTGAAAATGAGACATTTTTTAACATATTATATAAACTTTTTATAAAAAATCTTAAGGAATCACCAATTTAACTATTTTAGATGACTCAGGAAGCAGCCTATACGTCTGAAGTTTCTTGACATACTGCCTCGTCCTATTTCTTAATCCCTTTATTCATATTTACCTGAGCATATCTTTACCAATAAAACATTGCCAGTCAGAACTTTGTCTATAATTCACTTGGATTTACCTCCCTCTCACAACATGATCGAAAACATAAATCAAGAAGCATTTTCAGAGAACCCACCCCTTTTATATTTACAAAGATGACAGCTACCAGATTTACGGATATTATATCGATTGCTTATTTGTGTTCTAGACAAGCTTAATCCAAAGTGCCGTATCTGACGTGTTAGAAGACAAGGCACGCCATTCACTTTTTAGGGGTTTATGCGTTATCGGAAGCTGTTGTTTCTGATAAAGCAGATTAAATATTGATTTGGTATAGGGGCTGCTAGTAAATTGCGTTTTAGTGAATTTTTATTTCGTAATTTTTACCTTCTGCATAAAAGTGAGCTTATTTAAGGCAGTAGCTGGCCCAGTCAAATTAGACAAATCTGTGGAAAAAATTCCTAGAGAGTTGAAAGTTTTTTTAAAAGCTTTCTTTACACTTGTGTAGACACCTATCAAACGTCTCTGAGAGTGGGGGTAAGCTCCAGGAGAGGGGTAAAAGGTACCATTTAAAAATTTTTCGCTAATAATTCTGAAACAATCACTCCTATCGTTTTTAGCTTCTCAACATAATTAAAGCTGACAAAATTTCCCACAAAAATGGTTTTATATTCTTTGTCGTAGAACTAACCGTAATCAAAAGAAACATTATTTCAAAAAATGTGTTTTATCCGCATTTTTTTCTTTAACATCGGTCTATTTCCGCGACTATGATCAATCAGCGACGCCAGGAAGCAATTTCATCTTACTATCTTTAACGTGCCCAACATCAGATGGACACGGACTTCAGCTTACCGCCCCGTACAAAGGGCAGAACGTGCAGACATTGAACTTGCTCAAATTGAATGACAGAACATCGGTTGATGTTAATGTTACAGTATGTCCTGATAATTTATTAATTTCAGATTATCTTTATCAACGTGATGATTATTATCCCAAATAGGTCGGGCGACGGCAGACTTATCTACAGTACCGTAACGTAATTGGGATATGTGTTCTTTGAATCTAATTCCAATCTATCTTTTTCTTTGTCCGACGTATTTAAGATTACAATCTTTACAACTTATTTCATAAATTCCCGACATTTTGTCCGCGCTATCCTTGTCTTTTGGGTTACCTAGCAAGTTTTTTAAAGTACTTGTTGTTGAAAATGTTAGCTGTAAGTTGAATTTTTTAAAAATGCTGCCTAGATCACTCGTGATTCTGGGTTCAAATGGTAGCAAACAAAGTTTTTTTCCCGATTTTTCTCTTCTGAACGACATATTTGGGATAATAATCATCACGTTGATAAAGATAATCTGAAATTAATAAAAAAATGTTAGAAAACCAGGACAGCTAAACGGGTTCGAAAGCATATATATTCCGAAATATAGTTACAACAAAAAATGTATGAACACTTCACCAGCGCCAATTACGAGTCACTTGATCGATTGCTTTGCTAAATAAAATTCCCACGTTTTCGGCACGTTTTACCGATAACATAAGTATACAGTTATTGCCGCCAAAGGAATCGTTGTTGATTTAGCTGTCGTTGAACTTTCTCAAAACTATTACAGATGGACACTTTTTAGATAAAGCAGTAGGGATGGCGTATAGACCTTGTCGGGCGATAAAAATACAATACACTTTGGAATTTGCCTACGAGTAGTGTCTCATCTCGGTTCGATCTCTTTACCTGAGATCCGGTATATAAGTTGTGTTAGTTTTTAAGTATTTAGAATGTTTCATCCTCTGATGACGATAACTTGGTTAGTGAAACGATCGTCAGGTCTTTTAAAACGTGTTGTGGTGATTTGGGTTCTCCAAGTGTACTTATCATTTGAGTGTTATTTTTGCCAAGGCAAAGATGTCCTTCGACGAGGAAGGTATCGATATGCTCATGATGTTAGGTGAATGTCTTCAAAATTACAGACAAGACGAACGAATATATGCAGAGAGGTACCGTGACCGTGTTTCTTAATCTCACAACGTTTTCAGGCGCCTGGCGCATTCGAACAACTAGTAAAATTTAACCCCAACAAAATAAGAATTATCAGATTAGGCGACCGGTAACAGATGAAATGGCACTTGACATTTTGGCTGCTGTTCCAATGAACCCCCATGTTTCAACCAGTAGGATGGCAGTTGGTTCCGGTGTGAGTCAAATGTCAATATTCAGGATTTTAAAAGATAATTTATATCATTCTTACCACATCAAATGCAACAGGCACTTGAACCGAGAAATTATCAAAAACGTATCGATTTTTGCCAGTGGCTATTAACCAAAGATCTTGAGTTTCATCGATCGATTCTCTAGACCGGTGAGGCTACTTTCAAAAGTAACGGGGAGGTGAATATTCACAATGCTCATTACTGGTCTCAAGAAAATTCTCATTGACTGCCAAATCATCAGGCTCTACTTTTTCGATGGCATCCTAAATGGTCGTGTGTACGCTGATTTCCTCGACAGCGTCCTCTGTCAAATTTTGGAAGACGTCCCGCTCAATACACGAGAGAAGATGTGGATGCAGCAGGATGGTTGTCAAAGTCTTTTTTCGCTGGCAGCATGTAACGTCCTTGATAACCTGTACCCTGGACGGTGAATCGAAAGAAAAGGGCCTGTAGCGTGGCCGCCTCGGTCCCCAGACTTGACACCCCTAGATTTTCTTCTTTGGGGCCAGGTCAAAGATCTTGTTTACGGACATCAACCAACAACAAAAGATGATATGAAGGTGCGAATACGGAAAGCCTGCCAGTCGTTGAGCGACGTAGAAATCTTGCAAGCTACCGACAGCGTTCGAACACGAATAAAGAAATGTATGAATCAAGGTGGCAAACACTTTGAGCATTTACGAACGCTTACATTTTCTGCCATCCATTCTCCCCACACACAATAGCCACGTCCTTGTCGTTGGGTCTGGTTTATGTTAATAGCAGTTAATGTTGATTTTCAAGGTTAATGGTTACATCTATTGGAAAAGTGGTTCGTTATCTGTAATATAAAAAAGACATTGTTCTATTTAAAAATCTAATATTTGGGTCAGAATGACCCATTACCGATTTGTTCCGGAAGCTGACTATCACCAGTCGATAGACCGTACCCGATTTGAGCATACAAACATATCCTATTTTTTCTTTGGAGGATCAAGTATGGAAAATTATCATTGTTCTTCAATCTGTCAGGTGAGTGCCATTTTTAATGCCCGCTAAATTCAAATCCTTCACTTAACGTCAATTACAAACAGAAAATTCCTAGATCTAAAATATGACATTTGAATAAGCTATAAATAATTACATGTAAACAACAAATTTTCACTTAACTAAAAACACTTCTAAACATGGATTATTTCTTTGGAAATCTGTTTAAAAATATTAAAAACCACTGTTTTCATTATAAATGTTTATTTCACTTCTTACTACTATACAGAGTGTTTTTAATACATTTGGTTCCTTTTAAAATTGTAAGTAAAAAAAATCTTTGACAATATAAATTTTTACCTGTTTTTAATATACTATACTATACATACATATATTATGGTATGTATTTTATTACTCTCTATTAATATTGTTTCATATTAGATGGGTTATATTTTAATTTCCAACAATGATCTAAACGAAACATTTATTTTCAGCTTATGGATATTTCATGCATCCAGTACCAAATTTAACAGCAACAAAGAATATGTCATGTAACATTGTGTTATTAATTATGGTTTTTATGTGTCTAGTGTGGTGTACTATGGACAATTTGTATTGAAATGGCGTTTTATATTCCATGACAGGAAATTTACAAAAATAATACATTCATATCTTCTGCAAACTGTAAGTATTATTTAAAATATTCTCTCACTTCAATATATATATATATATATATATATATATATATATATATATATATATATATATATATATATATATATATATATATATATATATATATATATATATATATATATATAACTATTTTCATTGGACAGATAATTATTGAAGACATGCTGTACTTATATAAACTTAGAATTAGTATTTCTTTGGAAAAGTGATTTTTTTTTGTCACATTACTGAAATTGCTGGAAAGCAAGGAGAATTACAATGGAAAATTTTATTTTTGAATACTAGTAGGGTTTATTGCAAAGAATGCCGTACGTACATCTACATGCAAGGTAAATTAACTCGGGTTAATTCTGAGATATTAGGGGAAAATTCTTACCATAGAGGGTGCCAGAAATATTAGAAACACATCCATTAACGTTAACGTATATCTCAATCTCTAGAGAGTCCCTATATTTGATATTCCACTATCTTATTTCTTGCGGAACTCAAATGGAAGGTTCGCAATTGGTCAGATCGATGAAATCCGACATTTAAAGTTACTTCTGTCACATATCTATAAGCATTTTTTTTACGAAAAAAGCAAATATCCATATCGATTTAGGCACACCTGTAAGCCACAAATCCCCAGTTTTAATATCTTAATTATACAGAGTGTTCACAACCTGAGTGCAAAAAACGAAAAAAATCGACTTTTTTGGAGTGCGCTGTGTAAACGCTACTGAGTGTCTTGAAAATATTAGAATGCCAATGGATTAAGAGTCACCTAGTTTATAAATTCACACAATATCATCAATTCACACAATATCATCCCCATATCTTATACAGAGTGTTCATAATAAAGACGAAAACATACCCTTTTGCAATGTATTACCCAATTTGGACTTTGATCGGACCAGCATCTTAAATGTTGCGAATACACCACTCCATTACTTCTGTAAGTAGCTAAGTGAAGATTGGAACCTGCGATGAGCACTGATAAGTAAGATGAAAAATATAATCTTTTATCCTCTGATGACCCAAATTTTGTTAGTGAAACGATCGTTAGGTCTTTAAAAAGATGTGTTGTGATAATTTAAGCTCTCCAAATGTACTTATCAATGCTCATCGTAGATTCCCATATTCACTTAGCTACTTTCAAAAATAATGCAGTGGTGTCTTCCCAAAAACCTGTATAAGATACGCCGATGATATTGTGTGAATTGATATACTCTTAATCCATTGGAAATCCAATATTTGCAAGACCCTCATTTTTCATTTTTTGCACTCAAGTTGTAAACATTCGGTATAAGTTACGATATTGAAGTTTGGGGTTTGTGACTTACAGATGTACCTAAATCGATATAGATATCTGTTTTTTTCGTACAAAAATGCCTAATATGCTTTAGTAATTTTTAGGATCTTATTTGTTAGCGTAATAAGCTATGCGCAAAGCGAGTCTTAAAATATTGCATGCCAGGATGTGGAGCTTTTGACGTACTTTATTTGAAAAATTGTTTTTTGAAAATTGCCGGACCCGTTATGAAATAATGAATTGTCGTCACTTAAAGCAAAACAAACTGTATATATTAGTTGACAATCAAAAAGTGACAGAGCAAAATAATTTGACATTTATGCGTGTACAAACATAGCTCTTTTGTACGACATATTATATAATTTGAATTAATAATAAATTATATATGTATATATATATATATATATATATATATATATATATATATATATATATATATATATATATATATATATATATAAAACCAAATTCAGTACCCAGATTTATATTATACCAAGATGAAGATTTATAAGTCTAAGAAATTAGAAGTTCTACGCATTTAAAGAAGAAAAAAAATTGGACACCACTGGAGATCAGAGAAACGCACAAAGTCAACATATTTTGTGTGGAAAGCAAAATATATTGTACATTACAGACAAAGATTTGACAAAGACTTTGATATTTTATATATTTTTAGTATAACTTCAAAAATATTTCACCAATCGAAACCAAATTTGGCAATTCTCTTAATTTTTTTAATAGCTTGGACGAGTTCGTTAGACAGTTTTGACACTCAAATACTTTTAGAAAAAAATGAAAAAAAAAATGTTTTAAAACGCAATATCTTTTAAATTACCAGAAATAATAAACTAAAACTTGACAGGAACATACATATTGTACAAGTGGTCCTACATAGCAAATTTGAACTCAATTGGTTGAGTAGATCTTGAGTTATAACCAAATAAAAAAAATCAATAATCTACTATGTGACCTGAAATTACCTCTAAATGGATCCCTATAATGTTAGACAAGGTCAGACAGATAAATCAGGGTTCCGCTGCCATTGCAAACAAAATCTCCAAATTAACTTTTAAACGGACAGACTACGAACATATGGCAGAATAAATATTTCGCAGGGTTGCCAACTCTCATCTAAATTTGTAGATATCAGAAAAATGCAAATAAATAGAAATTTTAATGAAGGTTATTCAATTTGTTTAAAAGCAATCTAGAACTACGTTTTATTATATTATATTTATATTATACATATAAATATTTTTTTATATTTCAACAACACACCACGAGGGCTTAAAGCCTAAATACTATCGTACCGTGGGTGTCGATAAGGAGGAAAGAGGCAACTTGTTAATTCTGGACTTGAAGGTTTGGAGGTTCGGAGGAGAAGGAAAAACCTGTGCCGGCAAGGAATTTCACAACTTGGAAGTCCTCGGGTCAAAAGAGCGGGGATAACAAGATGTTTTATGTCTGGTGACCTGGACAGTAAAATATTAAGCTTTCTACTTTCACGGTATTGAAAAGCCATCTTCATCTCTATAGTTTAATCTGACAAGACCACTCTTTGTCACCTGTTGGCTGACAGGAGTCATGAGCAAAGCGTGTACGTTTTGCGCATAACCGCGGATTCGACTCCGCTAATACCTTAGAATCTAAGAATATAAAACAACTACCTATATTCAACGGTTAATACAAATAGTATGTAAATAATAACCCAACTTTTAATTTTAACACAACTTTAACAAATGCCTTCGGGCGTCGACTGTGACTGTAGTATATTATGATTCTAACATCCAATCAAACAAATGAGTAAGTGGTTGTGTACATCAGATTCAGGTTCTTAATCAATGCATGTAGGTACTGAAACAAAGTTATTTCCAGAAAAAATATACCGACCTCAAACTAATATAAGTATAATACCTAGGGTACCTAGGTACTTATGGTTTCTTTACTCTTAGCTTTTACTCTTTATAGAACATTTGAAGTAAATGAAACTACATAATATCATAAAGCAGTTTAAATTACATATACCTATAATCAGATGTACCGTGTAAATTATTAAAATTATAATCTCAAAATTTTGTACTGTTATTTTATATATTTATTTAATTTTCAAAAAGTATGGATACTGTAAAAATAAATAAGCGTTAAAAAGAGTTTAGGTGCAGTAAGTGCGTTACGGTAGCGAATTTTTTAAAAATATTTTATATAGTGATAACTCAATTTCCCGTTAAAATAGAATCTTCAGTTTTGATACATAGTAAAACCCATATAAAGGCATCGTGGGCACTAGATTTGAAAAATAACTACACATTTCTTTAAAAAAACCTTTTTTAGTATTTTATTTGCAGAAACTGGTTCGATGGAGTTGGCTAAAATTTATCATCCAAGCGATTAATAAGGAAAAATACCTGCCACGCTTATAATTTAGCAGGTACATTCCTTTTGGAAATAAAAATAAAATTTTTGGTAAATTTGCAGTTTAGCACATTGTTGACTTTTAGAAAAAAAATTCAGAAGCATACTTAGAACCCTTTCTGGATTCACATACCACAAGAAAAAATTCTTGCAAACGGCCCCTAAGAAAGTTAGAGGACCAGGAGTGAATGGGGTTGCTGGGCAGGGAAGAAGATCAAAAAAGGAAATATGAGCAAAAAGTTCGAAAAAACCAACTTAGCTGGATCTTTAGAAGCTACCTTTTATCCATTTGCAGCTATACTTCCTTAAAATCCTGCTTACTTCGCCCAGAACCCTTATTCACCGCAGGTTCCTCAACTTTCTTGGGGGTTGTTTAGAAGAAATTTTACTTGTTTATATTGTTCTTCTTTATGTATTGAGGGTGGTTCTAGGCACGCATAAAGGGGAGAACTCCCGCTACGAAGCCGCGAACCAAGATTTTAAATTTATGTTTAAATTGTTACATTACTTCATCGGTTTAAAATATGTTTCCAAAAATGAATTTGAGGTTGCCTTGTTTGTCAGTCTCACATAGAGAGCTACAAAATTTTATCATTTAAAAAAGTATGTATACAAAAACAGTTAATAAGTGGTAAAGAGGTTCTGGGTGCAGCAAGTACGTTGTGCTAGAGAATTTTCGTAAATAGATTTTAATTCCGATGACTCAATTTCCCATTAAGCTATAATCTTCAATCCTGAGCCACAGTAAAACCTATGCAAAATACCTTTTTGGTTGTTTTGTTTGCAAAAATTAGTTTGATTGGGTTGACTAAAACAAAACCATCCAAGCAATTAATAAGAAAAAATGCCTGCCATATTGATAATTTGGCACGTACACTCTGTTGGTAAATAATGACTTTTTTTCTGGAAAACGTTTGTAGCTAATGAAATTTGTAACACAATTTTCTAAAGCGACTTGCAGTATTTACAGATATGTACCAAATTTTAACTTTCTAGCTCCATAAAGAATAGAAATATCTTCATGTAATCGCTTACTGTGACCTCTAAAACCAATCTCCAAGATTCATTTAAATTTAAAGAATTAGTTTTAATAATATGCCATACTAATAGTGTACAATTCTTATGAAAATTCACTACTATAATGCACTTGCTGCGCCCCCGAACTTTTTTAAAAGAATACAGAAGGTACCACACAAATTGTTGTACATGTAAGCGCCAATATCCATATTAGACACAATGTATATATTTTGTACCCCGTTGGTTAAATATCAACGTTTAAGTAAGTAAAAATCAAATAAGTTTGACGCCGTTTTAAGATCTGACATTTATAATTTATCTCCATTTTCCTTGTTCTATTATCAACAAGAACTTGTAAAAATACCACTTTGTTGATATTGATAAGTTTTCTTTGCCCCTTGTGTGCTTAGTGTTGTTGTTTTCAAAAAGATATCTAAAAAAAAACCAGCGCACAAAAAATAAAAAAAACAATGTTATTGTCCCTCCGTTCTCAAGGCCAGCCCAAGGCCTACGTTTGTTAACAAAGCAAACACAAGACTTTTTATTTCTAATCTACAATTTTCACTTATATTTCTTTTGTCTTGACTTAATATTGTTGCGACTGAAAAGCTTCTACAAGAGTTACAACATATATAATTCAAGAAGAGACAACGAACAGCCTTTGAGACTTTTATTATTCTTTATAACGAAAATCCGTCGTTGTTTTCGCTCCTGGCACTCATATAACTCAGCTCTGCTGGAATCATATAATGGTGTGTGTGTTTTTATTTCTTTAACGTTGGCCTATTTCCGTGACTATGGCCAATCACCGACGCCAGGGAGCAGTTTCACCTCACTATCCTAGAAATTTTGCCGAACCCCTACTTGTCTGTAAGGAGGGTAGGGATCTTTAACGTGCCCAACATCGCATGGACACGGGACCATATAATGGTAAATTTGGTTGTGTCAAATTAAAACGCCTAACAGGTAAAACTCAAGTGCTTGCATTTGGAAAATAAAGTACAATTTTTTACGTTAAAATAACGTCTAGAAAATTAGCTTCTGTAATAAATGAAGAAAAATGTTTGTTTCAGGATAAAAGTATAGTTGAGGTCTGTAAATTTGCGCAAAAAAAATTCACTAATGGGAGATTGCGCTATTTTGAATTTTGAAAAAATTACTTCAAGTGAACGCGAACTAGGACCCCTAAGACCCACATCCGGGATCAGTTTCAATTATATATATATATATATATATATATATATATATATATATATATATATATATATATATATATATATGTATATATATATATATATATATATATATATATATATATATATATATATATATATATATATATATATATATATATATATTTGTGTGTGTGTGTGTCTGTGTGTCACGTACCATCCTTTTGTGGCTTGGATAAGTTTGTAAGCCAGGATTAACCTTTTCGAAAAATGAAAATCTTGAGTGGATCGGTTTCAATTTAAGTGAATTTTTGTGGAAAAAATACCAACTGCGATCTCCCTAGTTTTGAATTTTGAGAAAAAATCTTCAAATGAGCGCGAACTAGAACCCATATCCGGGGTCAGTTTATATATATATATATATATATATATATATATATATATATATATATATATTATGTCAACAACACACCACGAGGGCTTACAGCCTAAATACTATCGTACCGTGGGTGTTGACAAGGAGGAAAGATGTAGCTTGTTAATTCTGGACTTGAAGGTTTGGAGGTTCGGAGGAGAAGGAAAAACATGTGCCGGCAAGGAATTCCACAACTTGGAAGTCCTCGGGACAAAAGAGCGGGCATAACATGTTCTATGTCTGGTGACCTGGACATTAAAAGGGTGCATTCGCTCTGTTCCCCTGGTAGATCTGCTGGGGGCAGCAGGTGGGGGAATTATGGAGGAAAGCTCCTCTGAGCAGTGCCCGTGCAGATATCTATAAAAGAGAGAGAGGTCACCAACGGCACGTCGGTGGGCAAGGGATGGAAGCCTTTGGGTGAGGGTAGAGTCACCGATGAGACGTATAGCTCTCTTTTGAATGGAGTCCAGGATAGCGAGTGTAGAAGCGGCAGCTGCACCCCAGATGTGGAAGCAGTATTCGAGGTTTGGCCTTATTTGTGAAGTGTATAAGGTATAGAGATTAGTTGGTGAAAAGTATTTGCGAGCCCGGAAGAGGAAACCCAATTTCTTAGCAGCCGCTTCTGCAATTGATGTAACATGTTGGTGCCAATTAAGATTTCGATCCACAGAAATGCCAACAAGAGAAAAAGACTCATTACTTTGAATAACTTGGTTGTTCATTGTGATGGGTCTAGGGCTGCTGTATCTCTTGTGAGAAAGAAAGCAAGACTTAGTTTTGGTGAGGTTGAATTGTACAAGATTTCTACTTCCCCAGTCTAATATTTTTTGGAGGTCTACGGAGACAGAACCCTCCATGAGTCTGCGATCCTCATCTAATTGGGCTAAAGAGACAGGCTTAGAATATTGTATGTTTGAGTGGAGGGTGCTGTCGTCCGCGTAACTGTGAACTGGGTTGGATGTGCTAGAGAGGAGGTCATTGATGTGGAGAAGAAACAAAGTAGGGGCTAAAGCTGAACCTTGAGGAACTCCTGCATTAATTGGATACAGTTTAGAGGAATGGCCATCCACAACAACAGATATGCTCCTGTTGGAGAGGAAATTTGCTGTCCAGGTACAAAGTTTTGGTGGTAGGCCATAGGCCGGAAGTTTATTAAGCAGCGCTGCGTGCCAGACCTGGTCGAATGCTTTGGATATGTCTAGAGCAACAATCTGGGATTCACCGTGTTGTTCCATAGACTTGTTCCAAGAATGGGTGACAAAGGAAAGGAGGTCGGCAGTTAATCTGCGCTGACGGAATCCATACTGCCTGTCGTGGATTAGACTGTGTTTTTCAAGGAATTTTAGTAGTTCGTTGTTTATATACTTTTCCATCACTTTAGAGATGACTGAAAGGAGAGAAATAGGCCTGTAGTTGCTAGGAAGCGCTTTGGATCCTTTCTTGGGGATGGGTTGTACTGGAGCAGTTTTCCAGTTACTAGGGAATATGCCTTTATTGTAAGATATCTGAAACAGACGAGTCAGAACAGGAGCAAGTTCTGGTGCGCATTTTTTGAGAACAATTGCTGGGATCTCGTCAAGGCCAGAGGCTTTCCTGGTATTAAGAGAAGAGAGCATCTTTCGTACCTTTTTAGTTTTGAAAATGATATCAGTCATTTTATGCGCGACATTGGGGACTGTTGGTGGTTGAACATTTGGAGGTGGGTTGAGAGTAGAATTTCCGGCGAACAACGAAGCAAAAAGTTCAGCCTTGCTTAGGGCGGTAGAAACAATTTCATCACCTGAGACAAGAGGTGGGAACGTGCTCTTGCAGAAATTATTCCCAATAGACTTAGCAAGAGTCCAGAAGGGTTTGCCGCCGTTGGAACTTGAGAGGACTTTGTTTTTGATGTGGTTATTAAACGAGTTTTTTACCTCAGAAAGAATGCGGACATAGCGGTTTCTTGCGTCGTTGTATGCTTGACGATTTTCTTGACTGGGATTGTGTAGAAGCGTTTTGTGAGCTTTGACCTTTTCAAGTCTGGCCTTGTCACAGGATTTAGAGAACCAGGGCTTTTGAGTGGCTGAAGAGGTTTTCTGTGTACGTGGAATAAATAATTCCATGCCAGCTTGGATAATTTCGGTGACGTTTTGTGAGATATCAGAGGGGTCAGGATGAGAGAAGCAGACAGACGCCCATGGAAATGAGGAAAAGTAATCCCGCATTTCGTCCCAGTTTGCGGAGTTGTAGTGCCAAACGATACGTGGGTGTGATGACTGTGTGACCTCGGGTTGCATTGCACAGGAAGCAGTGACCATGCCGTGGTCTGAGCGACCAAGGGGGGCGGTGACTGATATCTTATAGCATTCAGGATTTGTAGTAAGAAGGAGATCCAAGGGATTTGAGCTGTGTGTTGGGATACGAGGAAAGTAAGTAGGTTGCTGAACCATATTGGCCAAAGAATTGCCGACTGCAAAGGCCTCCGCTGCTCTCCCTTGTGGATCGGTTTTTGAAGATCCTAGCCATTCCTTATTATGTACATTGAAGTCGCCAAGAATAGTGACCTCGGAGGAAGGATATTCAAAATTAAATAGTCGGTTTTTTCAGAAAGGTAGTCAAAGAGCTGGACAAAGTTGTTGTCAGAAGGTGACCGGTAAATGCAACAGATGAATTTAGTTGCAGCCCTGAGAGAAAGTTTTATCCATAGTATGTCTTTTCTTCCAGCTTCTAAATTGGGAAGTCTGGTGCAGGGTAGATTGCTACGGACGTATGCGCACACGCCTCCATGCAATCTAAAGGCAGTAAGGAGCTCATACCCCGGGAAATTAAGGTGATTAGTGGCTGTTTTGGCACTGATTTGGGTTTCGGTGAGGAAGAGGAGTTGGGGGCCTGTTAGCCTGGAGGAAATGGTGGACGGAGTTCAGGTTAGAATTTAGGCCACATATATTCGAAAAGGATATGTTAAATCTTGATGTTGGCGCCCCCTGTACACCCCTCTCCCGGAGATCCGAATGGAGGGGTATTTTGCCTCCGGAATATTTTATACAAGGAGGAGCCATCATCATTTTTGCTTATAAGGGAAACCGACTCATACACCAGAACCGGAAACGTCCGTTGGGACTTCACCGGCCCCTTGATGTATGGGGTGGTACCTCCTCGGGCGTGAAAAAATCCTTTACTATTACATAAAGGAAAATTCCACTACCACCTGCTAATATATATATATATATATATATATATATATATATATATATATATATATATATATATATATATATATATATATATATATATCACACCGCTTTTGGTGCAAACATCCCCTAAGAAACTTAAGGGACCAAGAATGAATAGGGTTGCTGGGCGGGGAGGAAATCTGAGCGGAAAATGTTGAAAAAACATTTAGTCGGTTTTGAAAATATGAATTTTTCGCATTTTGCAGCAATACTTCCCTTAAACCCTGTCTGCCCCGAACAACACCCATATTCGCCCAGGTCCAGTAACTTTCTAGGGGGTTGTCCCCAAGGAATTTTTCTTTTATGCTTTGAAGGTAGGCTTGAAGGTAAGGCATGGACAAGAGTAAGGAGAACCCCCCGTGTTTTTGGGTGAGGGGGCAGAAACCCTCTTCGTCCTGGGGGTTCTTCTTCCCCTTCTACGCATAGAACACAGGAATCTTTTTATATTCCGCTTTCTAGTGTATTTTTTGTAGAGTTTTTTCCTGTTTATCAACTGTTTTGTTTGAGTTTTGGATCCAGATTACTGTATAAATATTTACGTTAGAGGTCATGTTCTTGCTTGCCCTTCTCTACTTTATTTTTTGCCGTTCCTAATTAAATAAAGTAACGTTTTCAAACTTTTAATGGAAGGCTAAATCACTGAGATATAATATTCTTATAAAAATTCACTACAATAACGCACTTGCTGCTTCCCGAACATTTTCGTTACTTCCACTGGTTTAAATTTTGTTGAAAAGTCAAAAAGAAACTTTTTTACATTTTCTGTTTTTTCAATTTTAATTACCGGTTAGGTAGATAATTAGAAAATTTGATGTATTTTTCCCGGAAACCTTTTTCGTTAAATTTTTGTCAAATGTGTGAAATGCGATTAACTACTTACTATGAATTTACAATGAGTTTTATTGTAACAAAATATGTGTGGGCGAATTCACGTACAAAAATTGTTTTCTGATTTTCGTGAGAGAAATTGGGTTAACAAATTTTTGTGTGAAAAACTATTTTAAATTTTCGTAAAAAAATTTCATATAATTTTCGGGTGAGATTACTTAGCCAATCCTTGTAAAGAAATGTCCAATTTTTTGTGAAAGAAACTGTTTGCATTTTTCCATGTAATTTTTGTTTATTTGTCAAAAAGCTTCCTGAAAATAATTATATCTTGGCAGGTTTAGTTTTCTTGTTAATTACTTGAATAGGTTCGTTGATCAGGAATTTCGGACCAGTTGTTTCGGAAAATTGTGTACTTTCTCAAACAATAAATTTATTTTTATGGAATACGGTATGCTGGTTTCTGCTATAAAGGTTATACTTTTTAGTAAATTTGATGTCTTTCATTAAAGAAAAACATGTCTAACATTAAAAAACTAACGGGACGCAGCAAGTGCGTTATGGTAGTGAATTTTTATTAAATGCTTCAAATTTAAATAACTCAATTTTCTATTAACTTAGAAAGTTTAATTTTGGTACGTAGTAAGGTCTTTTCTAAGGCAAGATATTCACCAAATTTCATTAAAATAACTTTGTAATTTTTGAAGAAAAAAAAATTTTCGAAAGAAAATTTAAAATTTGAATAACTCAATTTTTTATAAACTTGCAAAGTTGAATTTTGGTACGTAGTAAGGTCTCTCCTAAAGCAATATATGCGTTGAGTTTCATTAGAACAACTTTGTAATTTTCGGAGAAAAAAATTTTTTTTGAAAGAAAACTCAACATTTTTCCGGAAAACCCCGTCCGATTTTCCTGGCTAACGTACTCATCCAAGCCATTAATAAAAGAAAGGCACTTGCCGAGTTTCATCGAAATCGGTTAATTATTTTTTGAGTTTTTAGACGGATACACACACACACAGATATATATATATATATATATATATATATATATATATATATATATATATATATATATATATATATATATATATATATATATATATATATATATATATATATATATATATATATATAAACATATAAAAATTCAAACTGACCCCGGATATGGGTTCTAGGGGTCCTAGTTCGCGCTCATTTAAAAAAATGTTTGCAAAGTCTCACCATCGATACCTCTCTATTAGTGATTTTTTAAATTACAAATTCACTAAAAAATTTCTATGAAAATTTGCTACCATAACGCACTTGCTGCGTCACGACTTTTAATTTACATTTAACATTAACAGGGATACAGTTTCAATAGTTAAATTATTTTATGATTCAGTAAATCTAAACCTGTTTTAAAAATGTCTTCTCTGAAACAAGAGTAATTTGATCACTGAAACGGAAATTGAAATTAATTTATTTTGAATATTATTGTAAATGTCAATGTAGTATAATAATACGTTTGATGAAAAATGATGTTGAACAGGTGTTAAATTTATGAAACATTGATTAATACAAACGAATATCAGATTTGCACATGTAAGATTTACATGTACTATTATCATATACTATAGCTGTTTTTCCATAATGTGGCTTCCTGATTTTTCCTTTTTAGTGAATTTTCACTAAGAAAGTTCACTAATAGAAAGGTATCGATGGTAAGACTTTCAGAAATTTTCTTCAAATAACCGTGAATTAGGGCCCTTTGGAACCCATATCCAGGGTCAGTTAATATATATATATATATATATATATATATATATATATATATATATATATATATATATATATATATATATATATATATATATATGTATGTATGTATCCAACCGACGACCGAAAAAGTACTTCATTGATTTGGACCAAATTTAGGAATTACCCTTATTTTGTTAAGGCTTGGATGAGTTTGTTCATCAGATATCAACGCCCGATTTTTTTAACAAATAATTTAACAAAAATTTTTTTTAAACGCAATATATTTCATATTGTTCCTAAACGTCAAAATGTTTGGGGTTGACATCTTTGGGTGATGAATAAAAAGGCCTTTTCTTTCCAAACAAACACTTTATTCCTTGTCCCGACGCGTTTCGACCCTTCTTAACAGTTTAAGAACCGATCTTGCGCTGAGATGGTCTGCCAGCTCGTGTTCTTCATCACGTGTTACGCACGTTAAATCTCAACTTTAAATTTAAAACAAAAATTATTTCTTAATTTCAACAGAGTTGTTAGTTTCCAAGTTGTTAGCACTTCGGATACCAATGGATCAATCCTATAACAACAGATGAAGCATGTTCCTTGGGCATTCAACTGTATAGTTTTTTAGTCCTGTTTAACAAGACTAATTCTCCTGAGGATGACCTGTTAAGAAGGGTCGAAATGCGTCGCGACAAGGAATAAAGTGTTTGTTTGGAAAGAAAATGCCTTTTTATTCATTACCCAAAGATCTTTCATATTGTTCAAGTGATTGAAACTAAAATTTTCAACGTAAAAGAATATAGATAGGCGTCGTTGTGTACCAATTTTCAAATCTTTTGATCAAAGAAAAAGTCTGGACGCAGCAAGTGCGTTATGGTAGTGAATTTTCATATAAATGTTTTTATTGCAAATATGTGTGTTTTTTTCTTATTTAAGAAAGTAGGCATCAATTTTGGTTACCAGTATAACCTATATAGTAAAAACAATGTGCCATGTTTCATAAAAATAACTTTATTGTCTGAAAATGTACAAAAATTTCTAAAAGTAAACTTAAAGTGTTCCCAGAAAAACTCGTTTCTTGGTCAACCTTATAGGTTAATAGCAAATTGGGCTATTCAAATATGAAGCATTTGATCAAAATTCGCTACCATAACGCACTTGCTGCATCCAGAATTTCTTTTCTTACAAACATGCATTATATTTCGATGGAAAATGTAAAAATGCAATAACATAAGGCGTGTTTGATTAAAAAGAAAGAAAATTTGTATCACCAACGCCTTATGGGCCACCCTGTGATTGTAGAAATATTTTTTTAAGATGTAGCTCAAGACACCCTATAATTAATGTATCAAGATTTTTTTTTATATCTTGTATAATAACGGATATATTGAGCTTTATTGATTTTTTACGAAAATTCGACAAAAATTATATACCATTAAACGATAAACTCTATAGCTAAGACTACTGCCAAGCATCAGAGAAAGGGTCTATTTGAAATGAATTTTCTGGAAACATTTTAGTAAAATGAAGGACAATGACGGTTGAAACTAAGACCTTAGGGTTTGTAAAATCCTTCTTGAGACATTTGATTTCCATAGCCCGTATTAGATTCAAGTTATTTGCTTAAATGTTGCGTTTTTGACGTTTTAAATTGTCACTTTGACGTTTTGAGGAAAACCCCAATTTATTTTTCTTTAAATGCCTATAACTTTTTTGTCTTTTGACCTACATAGCTAAATTTTGGTAGGTAGCTTACCTATAAGGACGTAAACTCTAGTACCAAATTTGGTTGTTAATCAATTTAGGAGATATAAATTTTTTTCGAAAGAAAACACAACATTTTCCGGGAAAACCTGGGCAGATTTCCCTGGCTAACGAACTCATCCAAGCCATTTACAAAAGGAATTTATTGACCAAATTTAATCCAAATCGGCCCATTATTTTTTGAGTTATCGGTGTGATACATACATACATATATATATATATATATATATATATATATATATATATATATATATATATATATATATATATATATATATATATATATATATATATATATATATATATATATATATACAAAAATTGAAATTGACCCCGGATATGTGTTCTGGGGGGCCTAATTAGCGCTCATTTGAAGAAATTTTTTCAAAATTCAAAAGTCGGGATCTCCTCATTAGTGAATTTTTTTTAAGAAAATTCACTAAAATAAAGTCACCCGAAATTAATAATAAAATAATTCTCGACATCACTTTAAATTCTGTAATATCTACAATGTTGCACAAAGTCAGATGACGTTGCCTGTATTGCTATGCTACTTAAATAAATCGCAGATAAAAATATGAACATTGGAAGTTACAAAAGGTGTCAAGATGTAGCTGTTTCTTACCGGAGTTGCCAGATCGTCAGAAATTTCCTTTAGTTAAACCTTTCATGTATAAACGTCTCAAAGTTCTTATAATAAGGAAAACATTTTATAATATTTAATTTGATCAGTTAGTTAAAAAGTGCCGTAATCCATAGCTGTATTTAATACTTGAAAATTTTGAATTATCCATTTCTTATGATTTTTAAGTTATCCCTCCAATCCTAATTTACCCTATCTGACAACGTTGTTCATACTGAAGCTGTACTGCCAGTGGTATTCTGTGGTAATGTTATTTATTAAGTACAATTTGGAGAACCCAATCATCACAATACCGTTTTAGACCTGACGATAGTTTCGATAACAAAGTTGGCGTCATCAGAGGGATGAATAACCAGTTTATCTATCCCTATGATGACGCCAACTTCATTAGCGAAACGACCGTCAGGTCTGAAACCTGTATTGTGATGAATTGGGCTCTTCAAATTGTACTTATCAGTTCTCATCACGGGTTCCAATCTTCAGTCAATGAATGTCACTTGTTGTCAATTTTAAATATCACATTGGAAATTTAGCCTCAAATTTAGGTTTTAGACATGATACAGTTACTAGAAAAATATGATAATGCGGCTACGTATTTTTGAACTGTCACGCACGTGTGACATGAGATGAGTACAGCTGTAACATAATAATATTGCTGCGGTACAGTGAGTTTGACGTTTCATTACATCTCTGTGCAATTTGCTGTCTCCGTGCCAATTTGGCTTTCGTGGGCAGCTGTCAACTCAGGATGCCATGCTGAGCACTTACCTGACAGTCTTGGATTACATAAATAGTGGGTCCAAGTCTGCCGGGCTGTTCTTCAACATTTCGAAAGCGTTTGATGCGGTCAACCATTCACTTTTATTGCAAAATTTGGAGCATTATGGCATAAGAGGAAATGCATTTTTAGGGATAAAAAGCTACCTGTCTGGGAGAAGTCAGGTAAGAACTATATGTCTGGATTTTCAGCCGTGTAGAGCGGCGTGCCGCAGGGAAGCATATTGGGCCCTGTTTTGTTTACAATTTTTCTTAACGATATTGTTTATGATCTCCACCAATACCACTTAACTTTGTACGCAGATGACACCACTGCTGCAATCTCAGGGGAAAGTTTTGAAGAGCTTGGTGCTGCAGATAATGTGTGTGTGTCTCAGGTGTCAGCCTGGTGTTCGCGAAATGGTCTGGTTCTTACCACGCGGAAGACTGAGATGCTTCTTTTTTCTGCGGTGGATCCGAATCTGAGCCTATATGTGAGATCTTATAACGGTTCAATCAGACAGGGCATGTCTGTAAGGTTTTTGGGGATCCATCTGGATTTTAACTTATCATGGGACGTCCATGTTGACCATGTGGTGGCCTCTCTTGCATCTAGGAATTACGCGGTACTGTGGCTGAGGGATTACTTGAGTACTCAGGCGTTGTTGACATGCTACCTGGGTAGTGTCAACTGTCTCCTGGCACATGGTTTGCTGTGTTGGGGCTGCTGTGTGCATCTGGGGAGGGTTCTTTTACTGCAGAAGAGAATTGTCCGCACAATGTTTGGTCTACCGTCTTCCGCATCTTGTAGGCCATTATTTATATGGTATGGCATTTTAATAGTGACGTGTCCATATATGCTTGAGGCGCTTTATTATGTCAGAAAAAATATTTCAATTTTTAGTACCTGCGGTAATATTACAGCGTATGAAACAAGACAGGCTAAAGATTTGTTTGTTCCCCCTTATAGGATCGAACAGATTAATCGGGCACCTCGCAACACTGCAATATGCTTATATAATTATTTACCTGACAGCATTAAAAATTTGATTGGGAACGTTAGAGACCCATACCCTCCTTACAGAAAGGCAGAGGTTCTGCACAATTTTCAGGATAGTGAAGTGAAACTGCTCTCTGGCATCGGTGATTGGCCATAGTCGCGGAAATAGACCGACGTCAAAGAAACAAAAACACACAACCCCACCAAACGTTAAATCTAAATGTCACACAGTTTCTGCGTAATCCTATGTAGTGCAGTACTATACACGTAGCCTGTATATAAATATACAGTATGTTTCAGATCTATTTAGATGCTACATATCGTAGCCCCTGTACACTAGAAAAAAAAAGGTTTAGACCAAAATCTGTTGCTTAGAAAAACTGCTTTAAATAAGATTTTACTTAGATATACAGGATAGATCTAAAGTTTACTTTTCGACATCAACTTCATTTTTTTTTAATGGAACAACCTATATTTTATTCAAGATTTGGATTTCTTGTTTCATTCTTAATCAACAATATGCCAAACATTTTTTTCTCATTTCAATAGTTTTCGAGAAAACTTCAAAAGATGCATGAAAAGTAGTAGTAGTAGTAGTATAGTATGTTTATTCATTTAAATTTTACAGTATGTTCAACAAATAAGCATAAGCTTGTGCTTGCAGTTAACACAATTTTATTTTATGTTCCAAACTAAACTGCCTAAATATTTTTATAAAATGTCACTTAGAAATTTTGTTCAGCGTACGTTCCCTTTTCAGCATTTCTACCAATAACAGCTGCCACTAGTATTCATCTAGCATTATTAGAGAACTCATTCCAATATAACACCAAATTGTTTGACTAATATTAAAATTCTCATACTGTAATTATGCCATTTCTACTTGACATTTAATTTAATAACAACAATATAATTAACAGTTAATTCACATTGCTAGCGATGACAAAGTAAATATAAAATATGTTTAAACTGGCGACAATCTTCTGTTTGGCAAACCTCATATCATCTAATGAGCCATGCCTTTCCAATAACTCGAGGTGAAATGTCCCTGCAAGACCGAGTAACTTTGTTTCTCAAATGTTCTAAATTTTGACCTAACCTGACCTGATCTGACACCATTAGATTTTTAATGGGGTTATGTAAAAGATGTGATCTATTTCATTCAGCCAATGAATGAAATGGATCACATCTTTTATGACCTGACACCATTAGATTTTTAATGGGGTCATGTAAAAAATCTGATCCATTTCATTCACTGGCTAAATGAATGAAATGGATCACACAGGCGACCTGGCGGGCCACCTGACTGACACTCGGTTCCCTATCCACCCTGTTTCAATTTCATTGTTTTCAAATTTGACACAGACATTAGAACGAACAGTTATGGTACTGACATAATAGTTGTGATGCTGTCGTTGCTGACAAATAATCATTATCGAAAGGAACGTGAAAATCTTTTTCTTTTGGGATGTTCACGATAACTATAGAAATGAGAAAAAGTGTTTGGCACATTGTTGATTAAGAATCAAATAAGGATTCCAAATGTTGAATAAAATATAGGGTGTTCCGTTGAAAAAATTAAGTTTATTTCAAAAAATACCCTTTAGATCCGGCCTGTATATCTGAGTAAAGTTTTATTGAAAGTAGCTTTTTTAAGCAACAAATGGTGGTCGACAACTTTTTCTTCTATCATCTACGGGGGCAGTGTTATGTAGGGTTTAAATAAAAGATATATATATATATATATATATATATATATATATATATATATATATATATATATATATATATATATATATATATATTTAACAGTGTGTAAATTCCTTATTTCGGTTACTGTACATTCTTATAAAAACCCCGAAACACGTCAACTTTAAATTATAAATTGACATTTTTCGACGTGAAAATGCAATCCCCACCTTCAACCTCCTTCGAATGACAGGTACAACCCCCAATTTTTTAAAGGGGAATTATAGGCTTGTGATATGTAGTTTGAAAGATCTGTTCATTCTCTATGCAAAAATGTTATCGTTTTCAAGTTTTTTGCAACAATTAAGATAGAAAAAATAAAATCATGTGGTTACCGAAATTACAATATAAAACTAAAATGTAATGCAAAATGTAATAAAATGTAAAACACTAAAAATAACTATGAATGTCAATGAAGTAGATGTTCAAAATGTTCACCGCAAACTTCTTGGCAACACCTTAATCTGAAATAAAACTGTCTTTTACATAATTTAACATATCAGGCGTGATCGACCTATTTGCAATCGTTATTCGTTCTTTTAAGTCATTTAAATCAAAAAGTTTAGTTTTGTACACAATGCTTTCCATATATCGCCATAAAAAGGAATCTAATAAGGTAAAGTCAGGTGATCGCGCTGGCCATTCTATCGATCCTCGCCTCCCTATCCACCGATTGGGAAATATTGCATCGACGTACTGCCAGACATTGAGTTGGTAATGTGGTGGTGCTCCATCCTGCTGAAACCATAACGTATTCATTGGAACTTGAGGGTTTGCTGGATCAGGATCTAAATTTGCCAAAGTTTGAATGACATCATTTTGAAGTAGGGCCAAATAATTTTCTCCATTCAAATTACTTTCAATGAAAAAGGGACAAATGATATGGTTTCCAACAATTCCTGCCCAAACATTAACCTTCTGAGGGTATTGCGTGTGTTCTTGTCTCATCCAGTGAGGATTTGTTGTTTCCCAGTAGCGACAATTTTGCCGACTAGCATGACCGTTAAGTGAAAAAGTGCACTCATCAGAAACCATAACGTCTTCTAATTGGATAATATTGTGATCCAACATGTCCATCATTCGCTCACAAAAATTAGTTCTCCTATCAAAATCGTCTTCCATGAGTCCTGAGTAGGTATCATTTTATAGGGATGCATTTTATTTTCTTTTAATATGTTAACAATCGATGCATGGCTAACATTAAATGTAGTGGATGCCTGTCTAGCCGATTTATGTCGGTTTTCCACAAATTCAAGCATCACATCTAATTTGATTTCATCACTCAGTGCATTGGCTGCTTTTTTTTTAATTTGCCTTACATGACCAAACTCGCGAAACTGCTTCTCCATTTTACTAATTTTTCCTTGGAATATAGGCGGTAAATCAGGAAATTTATAATGAAATAGGCGAGTTACTTCATGTTGTGTTCGGGTTTTATCTCCGTAACCAACCATTTGTATAACTGTTATTTTATGCATTTCCGTTAATCTAATCATTTTTCAGAATTAAAGTTAACGAAATTCAAACTAAAATTATAATACTCATAATTTAAATGACAACTTATAATTACAAAACAATTTGCTTAGGCGTTTTAAACAAACTAACATTGCCTCGGAAACTTTTTAATGTATTTTTAATAGATACAATGTCAAAAGCACATTACTATGGTTTTTGCTTACTTTCTTATCTTCAAGGCCTAAACGGGAATTAGTTTTTAGTATACTAATTACAATATTGTATTAACTTAGTATTTTATGCGAATTTCGGTAACCACATGATTTTATTTTATTCTATCTTAATTGTTGCAATAAACTTGAAAACGATAACATTTTTGAATAGAGAATGAACAGACCTTTCAAACGACATACCACAAGCCTATACTTCCCCTTAAAAAAATTGAAGGTTGTACCTGTCATTCGAAGGGGGTTGAAGATAGGGATCGCATTTTCACGCTGAAAAATGTCAATTTATAATTTAAATTTGACGTGTTGCGGGATTTTTTATAAGAATGTACAATAACCAAAATAATGAATTTATTCTATTTGTCTTTTACACACTGTATATAAATCTTGAAAATGGGTTCTAAAGGCTCTGATTTGTGGGAATTAAGAAAATTCGAAAATTTTAAAGCGCTCTCTATATTCAAAACTTCCTTTATGAAAATTCGCTAGAAAGCATGTAGACATAATAATAAACTAAACAGCTGTTAATAAAAAGTGTATTGTAATAACATAGCTTGTTACCAGAATCGTTGTTATTGTAGAAGAAATATTATAAATTAAGCTGTTATGATAAATTGAAAGGAAATTACTGCAACGTTTTTTACTATTAGATCACTTGTAATGTCGTTTAATATAATGCAGTGGTAACAGAACAGTTAAGATAACAAAACCGGTAATTGCACCTCTTACGTTTTCAGTTGCATAATTTGATGGAAACCTTATAGAAAATGCCACAATGTAAGACGAAACCTTAGTACTCGTAGAATCATTATTTGAATACCAAATTGCCGAGCAGCAGAATTGTAAAACAAAACCTCTTTAGCACGATTTATTGCAGAAACGCCTTTAGAAGTGCGCTTTGAAATCAGCTGGCATTTATTCAATGTACACTGAGAGATCCATTTTCCCCACTCTCAAAATGAATAAGTGGAAAAAATCCTTTACCTTTATGTTACTTTAGATTATAATATATATATATATATATATATATATATATATATATATATATATATATATATATATATATATATATATATATATCACGTCAAATTTAAATTATAAATTGACATTTTCCAACGTGAAAATACAATCCCTACCTTCAACCCCCTTCTAATGATAGGTACAACCCCCAATTTTTTAAATGGGGAAGTATAGGCTTGTGATATGTCGTTTGAAAAGTCTGTTCATTTTCTATTCAAAAATGTTATCGTTTTCAAGTTTATTGCAACAATTATTTCATTTCTGAACGTCACACCGTCTGGGATTACCATTACGTTGAATGAAACGGCTTCTCATCCAGACACCAAAATTTATTTCAGATTTTTTCTTACACCCGACGCGTTTAGACCCTCCAAGAGGTCATCTTCAGGGGATAAATCTACAAACATAACAAGATAAGTCTGTCAGAAAAACATTATAGAATATTTATAGAAAACCCACTCATACAGACCACCTCATTCCATTCAAGTCGTGCAATCACATGTCCCACAAGATTGCCTGTCTCAGATTTTTGGTTGACAGATTGTTCAGAATCCCACTGTCGGGGATTGACTGCATCAGAGAATTAAACCTCATCAAACAACACGCAGTCAACAACGAGTACCCACTCAACATAGTCGATGAGTTTGTCAACAGAAAGAGCCGCCAGCTCTTGATAGAAGCGAGCACAAGCTTACCCCTCGTTCAACCTGAGAGGATATCGTATTTCCCGTTCACTTATTGTGGTCACGTTTCCAATACCGTTCTCAAGGCTCTCAAACATCTTATTCATTCACAACAAGGATATCATCCCAGACCTGAAGAAGTCGGGTGTTTATTGCTTAAACTGCGGTACCCCCGGTTGTAAAGCTGTCTACATAGGAAGAACCGGTAGATCTTTGGGCACCAGAGTCACGGAGCACCTTAGGAGTAAAAACCAGCTCAACAATGACACGTCAGTATTTGGTTGCCATTTGAGGGAGAGCTGCCACTGCTTCAACAAAAATACAGATGCTAAAATCTTGCACCCTTCAAGCTTTGGCGTAGAACAATTCGTTTTAGAAGAAATTGAGCTTTTCAAACATTCAGTGTCAAGCCAGTGATGTTTTGAACTTGTCCAACACGGATGTAACTAACTTTCCTTCAATCTATAACCAATTGGTGTAATAGTGCTGTTGAACTTTATGGTTTTCTACATGACCATTAACATTATGTTTTGAAGATGGTTGCTCTATGGCTCCCCTTCCATTCCTTGCACTTTTGTCATTGACATTTCGCTTCTGACACTTCTTTCGCACCTGCGTCGGTGCACCCTGCCCGTTTCAAGTTCACATAATGACCGCCCTTCATCATGGCTGTTAATAATCGCCGATCTTTTCAATTGATTTTTCTTCTTGAAGACAATTTTCTGGCATTATGCAGATGTAGTGTTGCACGCCCCCTGGCACAATGGATTAAGTTGTGACCTGTTGAACCTTCCTGTATAGTTTCGAGTTCAATTTTTTGAGAATTGTTGAAAAGAGTATGGCTCTTTTTGTTTCACTTAATGTTTCACAGTTTCCTTTGCCCTAATGGTTCTCATTGGGTTTCGTACTTGACTTTGCCTGCCTATTGTGTTGTTTGACCTGTCGGTTTCACTCACTGGCCTTGCTTTTTGCTTCCACAATAGACTTGTTTACTTAGTGTTCAAATATCAATTATTGGACTATGGCAGTTTTGTAACTTTCAGTGCCTTTCAGTTGCTTGATGCTTTTAGCTTTGTTAACGTAGTTGCATGTTTAGCTTAACATTTTTTAACTGTTGTTACTGCATCTGTAGTTTTTTAGATTTTAACTTGACTGTTGGTCGATGTTGTACTGTGTGACTTGTGACTTTAAGCTTTGACTTTTCTGTGAAGATCACCTTATCATCATTGTGCACTGACGTCCACAATTGCCTACCGGAAAAACTAATGTTTTTCTGACAGACCTATCTTGTTATGTTTGTAGATTTATCCCCTGAAGATGACCTCTTGGAGGGTAGAAACGCGTCGGGTGTAAGAGAAAACCTAAAATAAATTTTGGTATCTGGATGAGAAGCCGTTTCATTCAACGTTTAATTATATACATATATATCGTATACATTATCGTATATAGCATAGTAATACAGCTTTGCCCAAAATTCCTTACTGGGTGTTATTACTTTCACATCGTCAATACGCTTGGAGGTATGGCATCGGTAACAAAAATAAAAAAAAATCACTTAGCCGTTGTAAAAAAATGTCAAAACGTACGGAAAACATGATTGTTGTCTGTATGTCTGTATGTCTGTCTTCTAGAAGCCACGATAACTTTGGAACCAATTTATTATCTTCAAAGTGAGTGGTAAGACACGAAGCAACGTGCCGCCACCTAGTTGTGGAATCAAGTAGTATGTTGTCACGCCAGCTCCAAATAACACAGTGTTAAAAAATAGAGACTGTATACAACCAACTAACAATTTAGTAAATTGTCAGCCCTGGCCCATTTCTACCCTACGGCTCTACGGTTATAATTGTGGCGAGAATATTTCTAGCCTTACATACTATGTCCCTATATTAGGGTAGAAATGGGCTAGGGCTGACAATTTACAAAATTATTAGTTTGTTGTATACAGTCTCTATTTTTTAACACTTTGTGTTATTTGGAGATGGGATGACAACATATTTCTTGGTTCCGCAACTAGGTGGCGGCACGTTGCTTCGTGTCTTACCACTCACTTAGTGTTGAATTGCTGGCTACCATAGCCGTATTACTTTATAGGTGTATTTTCGCTACAATTAGTATGCCGTACTGAAGAGCTCTAATTAGAGCGAAACAGGTCTACGGTTCTAATTGTGGCGAGAATACATCTAGCCTTACAGATAGCACCCGACAAACGAACGGTTCAAATTGTTTTTGGGCAAAATTGCTCCAGAGGGTAGGGGATGAGTGAGGGGTGATTTGGTGAAAATTGAAATTTTTGTTCGTTAAAATTCGAGCAATATAACGTTTCAGGGTTTGTGTATTAAAAAACGTTTAATTTCATCAAATATCTGGTTTTCTGTGCTAAAATTAAATTACAGGTAGAATGTGCGGAGGTGAAATATCGGTGACAGAAATTTCATTTTTTGTTGTTGCTAAAACTGTGTTAAAAGTCTCAAAACCTACAGATAACTTGATACTGGAACGAAATTTTTTTTGTCTGTCTGTCGGTCGGTTGGTGTCTCGGCCCGTACATCTGTCAGTTAGTAGGCGCACAAACTTTCTAACGAATTGAGTTACCGGCTTCAAATTGGGTATACAGTTAGCGCCTGACCAACGAACGGTTCGGTTGTTTTTGGGTAAAACCGCTCCAAGGGCTAACGGATAAATGAGGAGGCACAAAAAAATGTCTGAAAACTGAAGAAATATTTTTTTTACCCAAAATTTGGCTGAAAGAATACTTAAAATTTAAATTATATACCCCCCAATCTGTAATTAAAATAAAAATAAAATAACTTGTTTGCATGAGAATCCTGTAAAGCCTTATTTTTATAAAAAAAATGCAACAAAGGTTTCTTCAAAGAAAATTCATAAAATAGATTTTTAAGAAAATTCGCTATTAAAAGAACATTGTGTACCAGAAAATAGGCTAATAAAATAAATTATAGAAAAAAATTCAAAATCTGATCTAAACACAGAAGTGGATACTTTTTCTGTGGCTTCACAGAAAAAAATTCTTTTGCCTGTCGATGCTGTAAAAATGTAATCCAGTTGCAGAGAAAAAAAAACTCTTCTGAAGCCACAAATCCCTACGTCTGTGTTAACTGTGGAACGGTTTTATCAACTAAACGCAATAACGACTGCTATTAAACTTGAATTAAAAGTCTTGAAGGTCCTTATCTTTTATTAGTGATTTTTTCTACAAAAAGTCGCTGAAAATTTTGGAATTGCACAATATGATTAGGCAACATTAAAGTTGAATTAAAGACGAAGAAAGTAAAAAAAAAGTTGAAAGAGAAATTCAGTTAACAATGAGATTTGAATCCACCTTTCTTCGCTTACGATCTAGCGCACTAACTCCTAAACTAACGTAAGCTTGGCAGTGGAAGTGTAATAAAAGGTAGATAACCCATAATGGTCTCCAGTTATTTATTTGTAATATGTAAGATCACTAAGTGAAGATTGGAACCTGTGATGAGCACTGATAAGTACACTTGGAGAACCCCACTCGCCACAACCCATATTTTTAAAGATCTGTCGTTCGTTTCACTAACAGAGTTAGCGTCATCAGTAGATGAAAAATTCTGATTGCAATATTTTGTTAGCGACTTTTTGTTGAGAAAATCACTAATGTAAGGTAAGGACTTTTAAGATTTTTAATTCAAGTTTAATGGCAGCTGTTGCCCTTATAGTTGGTAAAACCGTTACACAGTTAACACAGGCGTAGAGATTTGTTGTTTCAAAAGAGTTTGTTTTCTTCTCTGCAACCGGATTAAATTTTTACAGCATCGACAGGCAAAGGAATTTTCTCTGTGAAGCCACAGAAAAAGTATCCACTTCTGTATTTAGCTCAGATTTTGATTTTTTTTATATTCTTTAATTTATTTTTATTTGTGGATTTTCTTGTACAAAATGTTCTTTTAATAGCGAGTTTTCTTGAAAATGGATTTGATGAATTTTCTTTGAAGAAACGTTGGTTGCGAATTTTTGTATGAAAAATTATTAATGTGGTGGAAATTTTTTTAAAGAAAATTCGGCCAAAATAAGGTTTTAAAGGATTCTCGTGCTAACAAATCATTTTATTTTCAGTTTTAATTACAGATTAGGTACGTAATTTGAATTTTATGTATTCTGTTAGCAAAATTTTGTGTAAAGAAATGTTTAGCCAGTTTTGGAAGAAATTTTTTGTGCTTCCGTAGAAATCATTTTTTGCTAGATTTTTTTTTGTGAATTTTGGTAATTAATGATAAATGTTTAATAAGTTATTATAACAAAAAAGGTTTTCAGATTTTCTTGAAAAAATTGTAAGCAAATTGTCATGGATTTTTTTTTGTTTCGTCGAAAATGTTTTTATGAATAATTATATTTTGGTAGGTAAGTAAATAACTTGAAAAGGTTCGGTTCGCCGGGAAATTCGGACAAGTTTTTTCGGAAAGATTTTATGTTCATTTCCTTCAAAATGTTTTATTTTCTCCACAATAAAGCTATTTTGATGAAATATGGTACATTGTGTCTATTATATGGGTAAACAAAATTGATGGCTGCTTTCACTAAAAAATACATATTTGCTATTAAAAACATTTTTATCAAAATTCACTACTATAACGCACTTGCTGCGACCAGGCTTTTTTTTAATTGTGTCTCGTAATATCATTTAAAAGTTGTGCATTCACTAGCTGTTGGCGTTAAAAATAGTTGTTAATCTTTGATAGTACTTTTAGCCATCTACTTGCATCTGCATTAAAAACAATTCTTTTTTCACTCATATACCCAAGCTGTGGTACTTTCTTATTGAAGCTTTCGCCTTTTACTCATCACTATCCACTGTCTTGGCCAATAATATATTCTCAGGATGAAAGAAGTAAGGATTTCGTTGTATCACTGGATCAACTATCTTCCGCAGATCCTCAGGTAAGTTCCTTCTAGCTTGAATAACTTTAAGTAAGTGTCTTGGCACCTCATTCACAGAATGATTCCTTTTCACATCAAAGCATATCGGAGCATAAATTTGTAGAATATAACTCACAAGGAACATCATTTCACTCAAAGATTCAGTTTGAGATATAATATAGATACATACATATATAATATATATATATATATATATATATATATATATATATATATATATATATATATATATATATATATATATATATATATATATATATGATATCTCTGATATCTCACAAAACGTCACCGAAATTATCCAAGCTGGCATGGAATTATTTATTACAGTTACACAGAAAACCTCTTCAGCCACTCAAAAGCCCTGGTTCTCTAAATCCTGTGACAAGGCCAGACTTGAAAAGGTTAAAGCGCACAAAACGCTTCTACACAATCCCAGTCAAGAAAACCGTCAAACATTTAACAACGCAAGAAACCGCTATGTCCGCATTCTTTCCGAGGCAAAAAACTCGTTTAATTACCACATCAATAACAAAGTCCTGTCAAGCTCCAACGGCGGCAAACCCTTCTGGACTCTTGCCAAATCTATTGGGAATAATTTCTGCAAGAGCACGTTCCCACCTCTTGTTCAGGGCATGAAATAATTTCTACCGCCCTGGGCAACGCTGAACTTTTTGCCTCGTTGTTCGCCGGAAGTTCTACTCTCAACCCACCTCCAAATTTTCAATCACCAACAGTTCCCAATGTCGCGCATAAAATGACGGATATCATTTTCAAAACTAAAAAGGTACGAAAGATGCTCTCTTCTCTTAATACCAGGAAAGCATCTGGCCTTCACGAGATCCCAGTAATTGTTCTCAAAAAATGCGCACCAGAACTTGCTCCTGTCATTGCTCGTCTGTTTCAGATATCTTACAATAGAGGCATATTCCTTAGTAACTGGAAAACTGCTCGAGTACAACTCGCCCCCGAGAAAGGATCCAAAGCGTTTCCTAGCAACTACAGGCCTATTTCTCTCCTTTTAGTCGTCTCTAAAGCGATGGAAAAGTATATAAACACCGAATTATTAAAATTTCTTGAAAAACACAGTCTAATCCACGACAGGCAGTATCGATTCCGTCAGCGCAGCTCAACTGCCGACCTCCTTTCCTCCACCCATTTTTGGAACAAGTCTACAGAACTACACGGTGAATCCCAGATTGTCGCTCTAGGCATATCCAAAAAGCATTCGACCAGGTCTGGCACGCAGCGCTGCTTAAGAAACTTCCGGTCTATGGCCTACCACTAAAACTCTGTAACTGGACAGCAAATTTCCTCTCCACCCGGAGCAATTCTGTTGTCGTGGATAGCCATTCCTCTAAACTGTATCCAATTAATGCAGGAGTCCCTCAAGGTTAAGCTTTAGCCTCTACTTTGTTTCTTCTCCACATTAATGACCTACCCTCTAGCACATCCAATTCAGTTCACAGTTACGCGGACGACATCACCCTCCACTTAAATATACAATATTCTAAGGCTGTCTCTTTATCCCAATTAGATGAGGATCGCAGACTCATGGAGGGTTCTGTGTCTTTGGATCTCCAAAAACATTAGACTGAGGAAGTATAAATCTTTTACAATTCAACTCCACCAAATCTCAGGCTTGATTTTTATCTCATAAAAGATACACCAGTTATTCAAAGTAATGAATCCTTTTCACTTGTTCGCATTTCTGTGGATCAAAATCTCAATTGGCACCAACATGTCACATAAATTGCAGAAGCGACTGCTAAGAAATTAGGTTTCCTCTACCGAGCTTGTAAATACTTTTCACCAGCTAATCTCTATACTTAATATACATCACAAATAAGGCAAAACCTCGAATACTGCTCCCACATCAGGGGGGCCGCTGGCGCTTCTACACTCGCCATCCTGGACTTCATTCAGAAGGAGCTATACGTCTCATCGGTGATCCTACCCTCACCCAAAGGCTGCCATCCCTTGCCCACCGACGTGCCGTTGGTGATAACTTTCTATTTTATAGATATCTGCACGACACTGCTCAGATGAGCTTTCTTCCATAGTTCCTCCAAAAGGTCTATCCCCAAAAGATCTACCAGGGGAACAGAGCGAATGCATCCTTTTACTGTCAAAGTCACCAGACACAGAACATCTTGTTATGCCCATTCTTTTGTCCCGAGGACTTCCAAGTTGTGGAATTCCTTGCCGGCACATGTTCTTCCTTCTCCTCTGAACGTCCAAACCTTTAAGTCTAGAATTAACAAGTTGCCTCTTTCCTCCTTGTCGACATCCCCGGTACAATAGTATTTAGGCTGTAAGCCCACGTGGTGTGTTGTTAAAATATAAAAAAACAGAAATAATGAAATAAACACATGTATAACCCACGAAAGTTATACTTGTGTCAGCACATGAAAAAAGAAATTAAAATAAAACATACATAAACTCTTAAAATTAACTTAATTTAACTAAAATGTAGAAACTATCCGCTCAGTCAAAACAACATCAGCAAAAACAACGCATACAACACCCCACGGCCAACCAAACCAAAAATTTAAACCAATTCAACGTACAGCAAACATACACTCAATCAAAACAACATCAAAAAACAACACACACAACACCACACAGTCAACCAAATCTACGACCCGTTCAATGCTTATCTGCGTGCTAAACTGTGAATCATGTCTCTAGACTTCGAACCTCTTGCCTTCACCATCCTCACATAAGAACGTAAAGTTAGTGCAGTTCTGACACTAACTGAAGGAGTATTATATATTCTTGGTGCAATATAAGTATAACTACGCTGGCCCAGAGTCTTAATCGCTCTGCTCGTTTGAACGGCCGCTGCTGCATTTAACCTAGTTACGTACGAATAATCTATTCTAGAGAGGCGATCATACTTTCTTACGCACGCCAACCAGGCCAGTGAAAAAAGCTGCCTAATATCATTAGCTCCTGCACCAGCTTACAGCCCTTCAGATGGGTAAGTGTAGCACTTATTATATTACATTAGTTTCAGGAACCCACGTTGAATTATATCCAATTTTTTGAGGTGACAGCTCGACGCAGCACCCCAAACAACAATCCCGTATGTAAGAAGGGGTTCTACTAATGCCGAATATACCATTCTCAGACAAGCCGTTGTCAGAAAGGTTTTTAGGTATTTAAACTTAAACAAAATGGTCCTCAACTTTTTAACAACCACACCAACATGCTCATCCCAACGATGTTGATATATGATGACCCCAAATATCTAACCTTTTGTGCCGCCTAAATTTGGATATATTGGTTGTTACAAACTATTTGCAGTGTATTAAATGACGGCACGTGTGGCTTATAGGACGCAACTCCAACATACTTCGTCTTCTTCGTGTTAATAGTTAGCCCGTTAGCATCAAACCACCCGTTAATATTCACAAAGTCATCTTCAGTTTTCGTCTTTAGCCGTTTCCAAGAACAATCTACATATATAATTGCAGTATCATCTGCAAAACCAATAACTTTACCAGCTGTGTGCACTTTAAATAGATCATTGATATATAAGTTAAATAGCAACGGGCCCAGGACTGTACCCTGAGGAAGGCCAAACTCAACTACCTCAAAATCGCTGTAGCTGTCGTCAATTTTTGTGCACTGTCTTCTAGATAGTAAATAATCCTCAATCAAAAGCACGGTACACCGCTAAAACCGATACCCTCCAATTTTCCGACAAGAATCTTGTGATCAACAGCGTCGGAAGCCTCCTCAACATCTAGAAAGATGCAAATACTTTGTCTTTGCTTATCAAGAGCAGAAGAAATTCCTGTAGTTAGGGTATTTCACGCATTCTGTGTTGACATACCCTCTCTGAAGCCAAACTGCGATTCTGCTAAGATTTTATGCTTTTTTAGATATCTTGTTATTTATGACAAATAATTTTTTCGAAAGAACCTCGGTGGTTCAGGGGTAAGAACGTGTGCCTCTGAACCGAAGGGTACTGGGTTCGATCCCAGCGTACTCTTTTCACTTTTTCAGTACAAACTGTAACATTAAGATCAACCGAGTTTCTGGCATTGTATTTGAGCAAGTTGAATGTCTGCACGTTCCGGCCTTCGGAGGGGGCTTAAAGCCGTCGGTCCCGTGTCCATGCGATGTTGGGCACGTCAAAGATCCCTACCCTCTTTACAGAAAGACAGGGGTGCGGCAAAATTTCCAGGATAGTGAGGTGAAACTGCTCTCTGGCGTCGGTGATTGGCCATAGTAGCGGAAATAGGACGACGTAAAAGAAACAAGACACACACACACACACACACACACACACACACAATTTTTTCGAAAACCTTGGCCACATTCGATTAAAATTGTATCGGTCTATAATATATATATATATATATATATATATATATATATATATATATATATATATATATATATATATATATATATATATATATATATATATATATATATATATATATATATATATATAAAATTTTTTTAAAGAAAATTCATTAACACAAAATATTTATCATGCAAAATCATAATGCAACATTTGAACTTCAATATAACAATTTTCTTAAACTCGTAGAATAGCAGTACCAAAAATTTTCTTTAAATGTATTTTAGATTAAAATTTAGTTTATGCAACAAGTTATGTATCCAAAATAAATAGATTTGTGCTATGATTTGCTTACATTAACTGGATAACAGAAATTAAAGCTTGCTATTATAGAAATAATTCTAAATGTTGGTAAGTTTAAAACTTGCAAAATTAGATTGCCCACTGAAAAGAATGACTAACATTACATTATTTATTTATTTATTCTAAAACTTACCATTCTTGCATCAGTCATATGTTCAGCATAGAGGTCCTTGATAAGCATATCCAGTGTACGTTCCCTCTTTCTAGAGAAAGTGGGTGTTTCAAATGTAGCTTTTTCTCCATTGATGAGTTTCACTAAGAGAAACTCCCTGAAGAGATGCGGGTCCCGGAATACAGGGGGACAGGGTAAGCTGGGGCCAAATAATGGCACTGCTTCGTCGGAGAATACGGATAGACGATACTCATCGTCTCCGGTGACCGAGACTACAGCAAAAACATCTGATAAAAGAGTTAAGGAAATGAAAGCAAAAAATTTGTAAAGTACAAGCAACAACGTAACAGGGTTTCCTTCTTGAAATCTTCTTGTGGTTAAGCTATTTCTCTACCTTTGAGTTTATATAAAATATAAGTTTCTTATTCATTGCAAAAAAAAATGAAATTGATAACCTAAAAACAGGTGTTTATAGTAAAGTATTTGCTTATTTACTTATTCAAAAAGAGAAAAGCTGAGGCTGGAAGCCTGCTTGTTCAGACGCAAAAATAATAAAAGTAACATTTCTCTACATAAAGATAAGAACTTCACTGCAACAGTGTATAGTACAAATAAACAAACAGCGTATGTGTGCTGCCCTATAACTAAAAAAAAACCTCTGGACGCAGCAAGTGCGTTATGGTAGTGAATTTTCATAAAAATGTTTTTATTGCAAATATATGTGTGTGTTTAAAAAGCAGGCATCAATTTTGGTTACCAGGATAACCTATATAGTAAAAACAATGTGCCATGTTTTATAAAAATAACTTTATTGTGTGAAAATGCAAAAAAAATTCCAAAAGTAAACTTAACGTGTTCCCGGAAAAACTCGTTTCTTGGTCAACCTTATAGGTTAATAGTAAATTGGGCTATTCAAATATGAAGCATTTGATCAAAATTCGCTACCATAACGCACTTGCTGCATCTAGAATTTCTTTTCTTACAAACATGCATTATATTTCGATGGAAAATGCAAAAATGCAATAACATAAGGTGTGTTTGATTAAAAAAAAAAAATTGTATCACCAACGACTTATGGGCCACCCTGTGATTGTAGACATATTTTTTTAAGATGTAGCTCGAGACACCCTATAATTAATATTTACAATTTTTTTTTATATCTTGTATAATAACGGATATATTGAGTTTTATAGATTTTTTTACAAAAATCGACAAAAATTATATATTAAACGATAAACTCTATAGCTAAGACTACTTCCAAGCTTTAGAGAAAGGGTCTATTTGAAATGAATTTTCTGGAAACATTTTAGTAAAATGAAGGACAATGACGGTTGAAAGTAAGACTTCAGGGTTTGTAAAACATCCTTCTTGAGACATTTGATTTCCATAGCCCGTATTAGATTCAAGTTATTTGCCTAAATGTTGACGATTTTGACGTTTTAAATAACAACTTTGACGTTTTGAGGAAAACCCCAATTTATTTTTCTTTAAATGCCTCTAACTTTTTTTGTCTTTTGACCTACATAGCTAAATTTTGGTAGGTGACTTATAGGTGAGTATAAGAATATAAACCCGCGCACCAAATTTGGCTGCCCTTACTTTGTTAATTCCGGGGATATACATTTTTTTCGAGAGAAAACACCAAATTATCTGGGAAAACCTGGGCAGATTTTCCTGACTAACGAACTTATCCAAGCTATTTGTAAAAGGAATCTATTCACCAAATTTAATCAAAATCGGCCCATTATTTTTTGAGTTATCGGTGTGATACACACACACACACATATATATATATATATATATATATATATATATATATATATATATATATATATATATATATATATATATATGAACATATAAAAATTAAAACTGACCCCGGATATGTGTTCTGGGGGGCCTAATTAGCGCTCATTTGAAGAATTTTTTTCAAAATTCAAAACTCGGGATCTCCTCAGTAGTGAATTTTTGTAAAGAAAATTCACTAAAAGAATATTCATACAAATCATCAAGTTAAAAAAAAGAAAATAGTTCTTTAAAATACAACGTGCGAAGTCATAGTTATCTAATCTATTTTTAAAATGGTCTCTTGTAGCAGCATCCTGAGGCAGTGAGTTACAATTATTAAAAACACGATTGCTCAAAAATGTTGTAATTGCACGGTATGCTATATTTGGTGAGCAAGTTTAAAATTATGTCCACATAGACCGTCATTAGTACTCGTCACATATATTTCACTCAAGTGAACAAAAAATGTTTCATGTGGGATTTTATAAGTTGTTATTAAGTCACCATGCACCAATCGCGACGTCATTGTAGGAAGATCGAAAATTCCCAATCTTTCCTCATGGGATGATGGTTGAGTCCCATAGGTAATTCTAGTAGCGGAGCGTTGCACAGATTCAATTAAAACTATGGCACGAGCAACTACCGGCAACTAAACAGCCGATCCAAACTCGATCATCGGTCTCACATAACTCTTATCCAAACAACGTACTGTATCAACTGAAGGAAAGGAACACCTTTCTCGACAGAAACGAAACCTTTTCGCCCTGTTGCATACTTCCGTTATATGACTGGTCGAAGTTAGGTCAAAAGTAATTGTAATCCCCAAACCCCTCTACTCCAAAACCTCCAATAAAACACCTCCATCCATCAGATAGCTCAGCTTGGGATTGTTTTTTCCAATGTGAACCACACACTTGCCTATATTTAGGGGAAGACGCCAATCTTTACTCCACTTGCATATTTTTGTAAGCTCTTCTTGTAATTAGTCTTGGTATCGTATTTTAGATTGTAGTGTCATCTGCATAGAGTGAGCAAGTGGACTTCAACAGAGATGGAAGATAGACAGTGTATATAGGCTGGCGCATTGAAAACGAAACAGACCGATTTGCGTCCAGAGATTTTTTTTTAAGAAACGTGAAACACGCCAATTTTAATATTGAGAGGGACATGTTTTGACATAAAACTCAACTTTGTCACATAAACCCCTTAAGGGTGGTGATAACAACCCCTATATTTTAAATAGGGAACATGAGTCGAGTGTTACATCATTTGAAAGCTCTTTATTTTATGAATTCAGCACACTATTTTTTTTTTGGAAGTTTTATCAACTCGTTTAAAAATTCACAGTTGAAGATGCAAAAACGCATTTCACTCATTCCGATAAGAAATGTGCTGATAGTCAATGGTTTGTTGGTTTGTAAACAAAAAATTGACTATCAGAACATTTCTTACCGGAATGAGAGAAATGTGGTTTATTATTTCAGTTTATTGATCGGTTTGACACTTGACAGTACTACCGAAAATTGATTTCACAATGATGTATTCTGTAGAAGGAAGAGTTGTAATAATTACGTTTTTTTTCAAAAACGATGACTGTGCCAACCGTACCGCAAATATGTTTAATGAACGACATCCGAACAGACATGTTAACAGAAAATACATTTTGGAGTTAGTTGCAAAGTTTCGACAAAGTGGTTCTGTAGCCAACAAAAAACGGGATCCTGAACGTGAATTTCCGGTTAGAAATGAGACTACTGAGATTGAAGTTTTAGGACAAATTGCTGCAGACCCAACTTTGAGCACGAGAAAATTGGCCACTGTATCAAACATTAAAGAAGAACTATTCAGCGAATATTGAAGCATCATAAATTTCAACCGTATAAAATTCATCTTGTACAACAACTGAATGACGACGAATTTGATCGGCGGCTGGAGTTTTGTGAAGTTATGACTGCACGAATAGCTGATAACGGGAACTTTCTGTTTAATATCTGTTTTTCAGACGAGTGTACGTTTTTACTAAACTCTACAGTCAATCGTCATAATTGTCGTTATTGGGCAGATAATAATCCAAGAAATTTTTACGAAATCCACACTCAAACTCCACAGAAATTGAATGCCTGGACTGGCATTTTTGGAGACCGTTTACTCGGACCAATTTTTCTTGATGGAAATTTGAGCCGAGAAACGTATTTGGAGTTACTAGAAGATATCGTTTACCCTCTACTAATTTACATTGTTGAAAATGATGATCGCTGTCAAGAAAATCAATTAGTGTTTCAACAAGATAGAGCTCCTCCACATTTTTCACAACGTGTTAGGGAGTTTTTGAACAGAGAGTTTCCAGGACAATAGATTGGGCGTAGAGGTGCTATTGGGTGGCCTCCTAGATTACCAGATTTAACTCCTTTAGACTTTCTATGGGGACATTTAAAGACTAGAATTTACGCAACAGAACCGGAGTCTCTGAAAGAATTACATTGTTGAAGAATACCGTCTAATAACTCCACAAATGCTCCAGAATGTCAGAGCTCGTTTTGAACAAAATTTGTACTTTTGTATAGAAGCCGGTGGTCAACAATTTGAACACTTACTGAACTGAATAAACACTTTTGAACGTTTGGTTTTGTTTTTTAGTTTTTTTTTTACGAAAATTGACTAATTAGTGCATTTCTTATCACAATAAATGAAATACGTTCTTGGAATTCCAACTGTGAATAATTTTTAAACGAGTTAATAAAACTTCCAAAAAGATTAGTTTGCTGAATTCAGAAAAGAAAGAGCTTTCAAATGATGTAATACACGACTCATGTTCCCTATTGAAAATATAAGGGTTGTTATCACCACCCTTAAGAGGTTGATGTAACAAAGTTGAGTTTTATGTCAAAACATGTCCCCCTCAATATTAAAATTGACGTAATTCAGCGTTTCTTAAAAAAAAATTGTCTGGACGTAAGTCGGTCTGTTTCGTTTTCAATGCGCCACCCCGTAAAACAAAAAGTAATGGACCCAATACCAAACCCTGGGGAACTCCACTAATAATAGTTTGGATATCAGAAAATTCTTCACCTACTCTCACCTTATATACTCGTCCAGATAAATAGTTCTCATTCCACCAGAGAAGACAACCTCTGACTAGAAAATGTTCCAGTTTCAGCAAAAATCTTTTAAGTGGCACTCTGTCAAAAGCCTTACTAAAATGGAGATAAATCACATCTGTAGGTTGGCCCAAGTCAAGTTTTGTGGGCCACTTATTTAGACATAATAGCAAGTTGGTTGTGGTTGAGCTGTCAGGGATAAATCTATGCTGCTCATCAGGAATAATACCATGTCGGAAGAGAAATTCAATCATAATCTCAGAAATAATTTGTTCAAGAATTTTTATCTCAGCTGGAGTCATCTAGCGACAATTTTCCCTGTTGAGCATATCACCTCTCTTATGGATCTCTATAACGGCAGCTGACTTCCAGGTAGTAGGTAAAACCCTGGTACCAATGGACGACTGCATTATTAGTACAAGTGGAATACAAACTGAAGCAGCACACTTTTTAAAGAGAAGAGACGGTGAAACCCGCCCAGGAGATACAATTTAGCAAGTACTGTAGACGGTGTTATCTGAGCTTCCTCCAGTGAAAACATATTGCGTGGCATATATAATGAGGGCAATGCCTCTGAGGCATAGTTTGTAGAAAAATACTTGTAAAAAACTTTGCAGTCTTAGCATCTCCAGCTGCAAGCTCTCCAGTGTCGTATCTTACCCGAGGCACGGTAAAAGAAGAAGAAATAGAATTTCTAACATAGTTGTAAAAGTTCTTGCCGTTCTTAGATAACATAAGTTTGCTTTCATATTCAGATTTTGCTTGTCGAATTCTCAAATGATTTGAAAAACATCTGTGCACCGCAAAGTTTTGTAGTGTTTGTAAGTGTTTAATCTACGCATTTTTCAAGTGTATAAGCATTATCTCGCCACTCCTTAGTGACGGTTTAAACGGATCAGAAAAAATAACTATAGACCTGCTAAAACGAGCAATCGTAGTGTTTAAAGTTGCTACAAAATACTTCCACTGTTTCTTCACACTCATGTTCTTCATGTTAGTCGACCACTCCATGCATGAAATATGACTATTTACTTCATCAAAGTCTACAATTCTCCTATGTTTATTCTGTAGATTTTTTCTGAGCTTGCAAGGTATTTGTAGACTGCAGATAATTGTCAGGTGATCAGAAACCCCAACAGGTACCAAATATTCAGAAACAGAAAGCAAATTTACATCAGTAGTTAAAATAAGATCTAAGAAGGACGAAGTCTGATTAACTCTGTATCTTATATACTCGGCAACAATTTAACAAAAGTGGTTGGTAGTAGTAGTAGCAGTGGTGGGGGGGCTAACGCCAAGCCAGTAGGCCACAATGGGTCCTTTTTGCCAACCCCAGAAACCCAGCAACCATGCTCTACTCTTCCTCGGTTCCGTCGCCAAACCGCCTCGACCTCGAAATGAAGGCCGTGACGGTACTTACCTGATTCTTCTGCAGAGCCTGAACAATTCTGCTCGAAGACTCCCAAAAGCCTCCCATTCACACAGGTAGTGTTAACACGTTTCTTCATCCTCGCCGCATTCCTGGCAAATGGGATCCCTCTCTACGCCTATCAATGTGAGGTGTCTTCTAAGGGCACAGTGGCCTGTCAGCACCCCAAGGATGCAGCGAAGCGTAGGTCGACTCCTACCGAGTAGTCAGACAGCTTTATCTCTGTTCGGCCCCTCCACGCAACCGACCCCCAGTGCCTCTCCATGACTTACTCAGTCCACTTGTCTAATGCGACAGATACCGTCTTCCTACTTATGCCCATCTCAGGCTCTGTCCACCGGCCCAAGTCGGCAGCCCCCGTGACGGCTCCACCGCCCGCAAGGTGAAGTTCGGCGAGATTTCGCAAGGTTTCCGCGCCGATGCTGGTCCAGCTCCCTTCCGGTTTCCTTAAGGATCGTACAGTACTGCTTAACTGGTGGCTGGTTACTAGTATATGAATAAAATGATAGACGCTACTGTTTATGTTTGCGGGGTAGTTGGCATTTGGCCAATTCAATTCAGGATAGTTGAAATCGTCAAATATTATAAGGTCACTATATTTCGGCGCCAGTAATTATAGCCCATAAAAAGCCTAAATATCATTTTAAACACTAAAAGATGGTGGTCGATACATGCAACAAATAACGATTGGTTTATTGCAGATCTTGATTTTTAGACAAGTGCACTCAATTCCAATCAGAGCATCCACTGAGATGACTTTAACATTTTGTCAGCAAAATACGCTTTATTTATGTATATACATGTACCCCCTTTCGGTGGAGTCGATCATTCCGTATAAGAAAATAATCAGTAAGTGCAACAACAGACTCAGGAATAAGAGACGAAACGTGCGTCTCGGATAAACAGGTGGCTGCAGGTAGCCCTGCATAAATCTATTGCAAAAACTCGGCAAATTTAGAACACAGAGAAACAACATTAGTATAAAAAAGTATGGACGCAGCAAGTGCGTTATGGTGGTAAATTTTCATTAAAATGTTTTTAATGGCAAATATTTGTGTTTTTTTTTAAGCAGGCATCAAATTTGGTTACCAGTATAACCTATATAGTAGAAACAATGTGCCATGTTTCATAACAATAACTTTATTGTTTGAACATGTACAAAAATTTCCGAAGGTAAGCTTAAAGTGTTCCCGAATAGACTGATTTCTGGTCAACCTTATATGTTAATAGCAAATTTAGCTATTCAAGTTTGAGGAATTTAATAAAAATTCGCTAACATAACGCACTTGCTGCGTCCCGAATTTCTTTTCTCACAAACATGCATTATATTTCGATGGAAAATGCAAAAATTCAATCACATAAGGCGTGTTCGATTAAATAGAATCTGTTCGGTTTTATGGTGAACAAATGGACATTCGAAAAAGTACGGTACACCGTGTATTAAAACAAAGTTATTATCATCCATACAAACCTACAACCGTACAAAGCTTAAATGTTGACGATTACCCTAAGCGACTTCAATTCGGTAGATGGTATTAAGGAGAATGTCAGCAAGAATTTTCATTTGAAAATAACATGGACTGATGAATCTAGATTATTGGACAAAGGAAAATCCCCATCTAGAGGAAGAACGACGATTGCAAAACAAATTAATATTTGGTGCGGCTTATTAGGTGAAAAACTGTCATTTTTATTTGTAGATTAGACAGTTAATTAAAAAGTTGCAGGTAACTTCAGTTTTGGTCCGTTCTTTTTTGAAAATAATTTAACTGGGGCAAGGTATCTTAATCTAAAGAAATGATATCTTACCAACAATTAGAAGTGTTCATGATAATTTAGACGAGATTTGGTACCAACAAGATGGTTGTCCAGCTCATAATGCTAGGATCGTTAAAGAATTTTTGTACCCAAATTTTAATAATCGTGTCATTTGTAACAATGGGCCGGTTCATTGGTGTGCTCGAAGTCCTGATATAACACCCATGGATCTTTATCTTTGGGGTACTCTGAAGAATGATGTGTATAAATTCGATCCACCACAAAATATCAATGAATTACGAAACAGAATGACGGAAGCTATAAATCATATTAACCAAAACACCATCACCAGAATATGCAGGCATGTTTCAAAAACGTATATAAAGTGCATTGAACAAAACGGTGGCCATAGTGAACAATTTTCGATTTAGTGTATTTTTAAGTTTCTATTTTATTGTTTGTTGAGTTCCGTTTCTAATTGTGTTGTTTTCTGAAGTTTAAGTTTCTTTTTGTTATTGCCGGGTTTCGTTATTAAACTGTTTCAAATAATATTACCTAGCATTATTACGTAATTAAGTATTGTAAATTAAATCACAATATTTTTTTTATCGTGAATCATTACGGAAAATTATATTTAAAGTAGAAGTCTATTGTTAGACTCCATGGCCTACTGCTTTTTGAACACTTTTTTTTGTCATCTCTTTTATGGTATTGGATTTCATAGCCTAGTATCCTCAAAATGTTTTTTTTTCAAAATTGTCAGCGCAATTACACGATTGTACGTCATTGGAAAGCTCTTTTCATAGGCTGTCACATGAGCAAAAAATCCAATATCGGTGCCATAACAAAAAAAAAAGTTGATACATGCAGCTCAAAAACAAACGACAATCCAAAGTTGAGAATAGCACAAAAGGTTACTCTGTAAAAAGTGTCCTGATAATGTGCAAGTCTTAGACATGTCAGATCAACGACTACTTAGATAATCAAGAAAATTCGACAATTTTTTTTTTCAAAATAACTCGGAAACGAAAAGAGGCAGCGCAAAATACAAGGCATGTTTGTGGCGAGCATAAAATTCTACAAAACGTTGCTAATTTAACTGTCTCCCTATCTCCAATAATAACGGAGATAGCAATACATTCCCATCCAGTTTGGGACACACTGTATTATAGAACGTGAATTACACAGATATATATATATATATATATATATATATATATATATATATATATATATATATATATATATATATATATATATATATATATATATGATGTAGATAGGTAATTATGGATTTTTTAACAAATTTTTGAGTAAACAATACTATGTAAAATTATTTCTGTGTTTTTGAAGAAATCATTGTTGGAACACTTTTTGTGAAGTGTTGGTAATATAAATATATGTATAGGTTAGTGTAAAAAAATTAGTCCACATTTTCGTAAAAAATAAGTGTTTAGGAAATCTTGGTAGAAAACATAATTTTCGTGTAACGTTACTTTAACCAATTTTTGTAAAGAAAATGGGAATTTTCGTTAAAGAAATTGTTTATAAATTTTTACGCAAATATATTTTTTAAATTTTTGTTAAAAAGCTTTTTGTGGATTATTATATCTTAGCAGGTGTGTATATAGCTTGAAGAAGTTCGCTGCTCAGGAAAGTCGGACCAATTTTTTCGGGAACATTTTAAGTTTATTTTCGGGGAATTGTTGTACTTTTGCAAATAATAAAGTTATTTTGATGAAAAAAGTACCTAATATATGTAGGTTATACCAAATTCCATGCGTTTTATTTAAAAGAGACACATTTGCCATTAAAAATATTTTTATGTGAATTCGCCACCATAACGCACTTGCTGCTCCAGACTTTTTTGTTTGTTTAAACAAACGAAATGTTTTTGATTTTGATGGCTGGTATATTTTTGGTGTTGCGGTTTCAGGCTAAGGCTATGCTTTTTGATGTCAAAGTGTATTTTGCGCCCTAAACAACAAATACATTAAAAAAACTTTGACATAATATCTAATAAATAGGTTTTTAAGGATCTCTTGTCCTGCGGGTCAAACACGCTACAAACTTATGCAGAAACCTAATATTTTTTGCATATCTTGGTTTGGTTTAAGCAAAAGGTTTTAGCATAAACATGTAAGTTAATATAAAGCAATAGAGTAATACCTACTAGTAAAGATGTAATATATATATATTTAGAACGGAACCTTTTGTAGTTATATTATAAAATATGTTTTGCGGTCAGTTGACAGAATGAGAGTAACTCTTGCGTGAGCCTTTCCAGGAAAAATCTGCAGATGGTTGTTAACGAGGCTGAAGAAAAAAATAATTCCCTAATCGCATCTATAGAAAAAGCAGCTCCCTACTAATGAATCTAATTTTCTCTTTTTTCCTCCTTCTACAACAGTTAGGAGAAACATCAGATTATCTCCAGTAACAACCTCTTAGATGATAATGATTATTGTTAAGTTCTATAACTGGTGCTGCTAACTGGGACCGACTGGCAATTACTGACATCTCACTGCGCATATAGAAATATTTCTTAGCATACGTCCAGGACAAAAGAATTTAATTCTCACAGCATCCCAATTTACCAGTCCCTTTGGCCAACTGGTTATCTGCCAGACAAATAATAGGAATAGGAGCCATAGAATGCCGCTTCAGATATTTTTGTAAAGGCGGTTATAAGATATACTATAAAGAATGTGTCACAGAGAGATAAAACTAAGTGATAATTTGAACACTAAGTGAAGATTGGTACACGTGATGAGCACTGATAAGTACACTTGGAGAACCCTAATTACCGCAACACATAATAATAATAATAGTTGATTTACTGATAATATACAGTCTGACTTTCAACAAACAATACAACAACAATATAACAATATTAACATTGACATTTTTTCACACAATCAACAAATAATAATAAACCAACAAAGACAGAGACTGTGTCGGTAAACTTCAACATACATTTTCCTACCTTGTAGGTGATTGAACAGAAATGTGTCCCGACCTAAAATCACATAGTGAACAAAAGGAGATTACCACCACATACACCCACACACAGAGAGCTACCTACGCACATTCGCAATCCCATACACCCGCATACTCTCTCTCTCTCCCTCTCTTTCTCTTAAACCCACACATATGCACACATATTTTAAAAATCCTCCCATTTCAATTACTAACCCAAATCAGCGGTTTTTCATATCGACAATACTTCCATCTAATTTTCGTGGTACTGTAAAGAGCCAAGTTTTTACCCTGATTCTGAAAACGAACTCTGATCTTATTGTTTTTTTTTAATTTCTAGTGGTAGTATGTTGTACAACCTTGGCATAATAAAGGTATAATACCTCTGTCCCACCGTTTTATGCACTTTAGGAACCTTCATGTACTGCTCTTTTCGCCCTCCATACGTATAATCGACAATATCAAATTCACCTTGGTGCTTATAATAATATATCAAGGTAGAATACAAGTACAACTGTCACATGTATAACACCTCTACGAATAACAGATAACTGGGATACACCGAAGGTTTTTCCATTTATAATTTTCAATAAGAGTTTTTTGATAACTTCTAAATGTTTAATATGACTTGCCAGCATTCCACCCCATATCGAAGCCATTATCACTGGCGTCAGTTTGCAAGATGGACTCTTTCGAAAAATCAGGACATGTCAATATAGACGTCTCCGTGAGTAGCCTCTTCAGTTCCTATAAAGCCTGTTCTTGCTTCTAACCACAATTTCAACGGGTCTTCTTCTTCAGCAGCTTAGTCACCACCTGCGAGAACTGCGGAATAAGCGGTGATACCAGGAGGCGACTCCACCAGAGCAGAAAATATTATTTTTAGATACTGCCTGTTGAGTAATTTTTTTAAGTTGTTTTACTTTACCAATGAGCCCCTTAATTTTGTTAAAAATTTTTTAGCATGCGAATCCCAGCGTAGGTGTCTGCCTACAGTATGCCAAGATATTTGATGGAGTCGGCACTACAAACGATAAAACTCTGGTCAACAACAAGAGGACCCACCTCTTAAGTTCTATAACTCGAGAACTGTATACATTTAGTCTTTTCACAGTTCACAGACATTTTCTTACCTTTTCCCACACTCTCCTCATCCCAACCTCAGCGACAATTTTCAGATCATCCCTGTTTTTTGCAGAAAGGAATATGGCCGCATCGTCAGCAAAACTAATGATCTGAGTTTTTAATCTGGTATAAATCAGTCACAATATATATATATATATATATATATATATATATATATATATATATATATATATTTATATATATATATACATACATATATATATATATATATATATATATATATATATATATATATATATATGTATATATATATATATATATATATATATATATATATATATATATATATATATATATATATATATATATATATATATATATATATATATATATATATATATATATATATATATATATATATATATATATATATATATATATATATATTGACTACAATTGGTCCCTAAACCGAGCCCTGTGGAACTTTAAAGAGGTGACGATTATTTTACTAACAAGGTTAGCGTCATCAGAGGATGAAAAATTTTAAAGAAGAGTTTTTAATCATCTGATGATGCTAAACTTGTTAGTGAAACAATCGTCAGGTATTTAAAAAGAGGTGTTGTGGTGATTTGGGTTCTTCAAGTGTACTTATGATAATTAGACCCTCTGATAAGTACATTTTAAATAACCCAATTCATCACTACATATTTTTAAGACCTAACGATCGTTTTACCAACAAGGTAAGCATCAACAGATAATGAATAATCTTAAGTGTTAACGACAAAAATTGCATTTATATTTAGTGCCAGGTAATCTACAGCACCCTAGAGGAGGATGCCAAGCAAAATTTTTCCGCTTATTGTTACCGCAAATTCCGGTATGAAAATTCTGCTTTTCTTGTTCTCATCAAGTTTCGGCACCTGTTGCTTGAAAAAGGCATTGGTCGAACAATCAAACGTATAGAGTATTCGGTGCTCTATCCATACAACTATTACTATTTACAGTTTTACCGATATATGTACTTCCATGTCCGTATAATTGTCGCGGTTGTCTAACATTTTAAAGCATCGTAAGATTTTTTGCGTGTATGTTCTGGCGTCGAGGTGGACTCATTCAGCCACGGTCACCTTTATTTTCATTAGCTTCCTGGCAGACCATTTTATACCCTTGGTATATTATACAGCTATCGTAACATTTGCTTTGGTGATTATTATCCTAAATATGCCGGACAACGCATGACCTATATATAGTACTGTATCCGAGTTTTGATAAATCTTCATTAAAACTAGGTTTAATGGATCTTTAGTTTGCCCAACATATTAAGGTTTGAAATCTCTACAACTTATTTTATAGATACCAGAAATTTCGGTAGCTTTTTCGTTTCGGGTTGCCTTGCAAATTTTTTAATGAATTGTGGGACGAAAATTTTTGCTGCAAATTAGCTTTGTTACACACAGGTTAGCTTAATGTATAAAAAATAAGTTTCAGGGCTGACCTGTCAAGCAAATAAGTTTTTTGTATCAAATTAACTTGAATTTATTAACAAAGTTAAAAATGTTAAAATGGTTGGAAGCGAGGGTAGCAAACGTTAACTTATATGCATTAGTTGTTAAAAAGGAAAAACATAAAGGAAAAGGTTTTTGAAGAATATACAACCTCAACAAATTCTTTCAGAACCTTTGCTTAAGAATTACCAATTTTAACGTTTCAAATCGTCACATTGACTGTTTAGATAGCAGTATTTATTTAGTGATTCTTCGCTTCTTGGCAACGAATAACCTAATCTTTGACTATAATGTTTCATCGATTATGTGAACTATATATAATATGTTGGTCTTGTGTTCTTTTTTGACCTCTAGTGTGAACATTTGTTTCTTTGAATGCTCATCACTTTTCCTCTAACAGTTATATCTGAACTTTGACATGTTAGCTCTGTACTTACAGTCACACAGAAACGCCGACATATCGGTAGCAAGGTATTTGGAGATGTACCCCGAACGACGGCAGCCTCATAAAACACAATTCAGCAAAGTCGTAGTTAATTTAATTAACCGTGGGGCCTTCGAAAAATTTCGAAGCGGATGCAATACTGAAAATGAAAATCGCGACAGAAACATTTTAGAATCTGTCAACGAAAACCCTAGTGCATGGGTGAGAACTGTAGAAAGGGAAATTCGTGTGTCAAAATCAACGATACACAGAGTGTTAGAAAAGAACAGGTACCATCCATAGAAACCCACAATAGTTCAGAGACTTAAGAAAACTGTTTTTCAAAGACGAATACGCTTCTGTGATTGGTATACTAGGAAGTGTAATGAAAATCACGATTTTGTTAATCATGTCTTGTGGTCCGATGAGTGTAGGTTTACGAATTGTGGAGTTTTAAATAAGCAGAACACTCATCATGGGGCTGTGGAAAGCCCTCACGAAGTGGCAGAGAGACGTCTACAACCCAGATTTGGAATTAAAGTTTAGCGTGGGATCATTGGTAATTTAATCTAACTTACCTTTGTTAATTGCGCACCTATTGCAAAGTATTAACCATTCCAGGAAATCGACTTATAGAACCATTTTTGTTTGACTACAACCTACGGACAGAGGTACATAGAGCTTTTGCTAAACCAGTTTGTGCCGGCTTTACGAGCTACTCTAACCGAAAATGAGTTTAGAAGAACCTGGTTTCAACAGGATGGATCTCCGGCTCACAACACCATTCAAGTCAGGAACTTCTTAAAAGAGCAGTTTGACGAAATAATTATTTCCTTATATGGTCCAATATCTTGGCCTCCTAGATCCCCTGATCTTTCGACCTTGGATTTCTATCTCTGAGGTCACACAAAGAATAAGGTATATGAATCTGATTCTCCTGCGACCATATAAATCCTGAGACAAAGAGTTTTGGACACATTTAGAAATAGTATTAACAGAAATACACTTGTTAGGGTTGTAAGAAAAACAGTTACCAATTGTCAAAAATGTCTCAATTCAAATGGACGTCATTTTGCAAATCTGTAAATTAATTGCCAGTTACGAAGCAGTGAAGAACTTAATTAGAGTTTACTTATTAATTTTAAATCGTTATTTATGTACATGTTCTATTGAAAATTCAATGCGTTTAATACATTACTTATTAACGTCATGTTCTTACAAATAAAACATGGCCTCCTTAGAGAAAAATAAGACCTAACTTTACGAAGTGTGATTTTTCCATGATGCTCGAATCTTTTAAGCACTTGTGAGACATCACTAGACTGGAAATGTTACGCTAAAAATCCAATATAGCGGCCATAAGAAAAATTAAAGTTGAGGCGGGTTGCTGGATAACAAAAGACGATATATATATATATATATATATATATATATATATATATATATATATATATATATATATATATATATATATATATATATATACATATATACATATATATATATATATATATATATATATATATATATATATATATATATATATATATAATGCCTAAATTGATATTAATGACGTGATTATACATATAGGACATGCAAATTTAATTTTCGTTATGTAATATCGTGATTTAATTTCTATTTTATTAAATAGGTTTTTTACAAATTTTAGACGAAAATTTAATTTAATACATTTTTTTAACACATACAAAATATAACTTATTATTGAACAAATTCCTAATTATCACTTAATTCTACCGTATAATATTTATCACTTTGGGCGAATGTTCCTTTATTTCATGACCTTTGAAACCTCTCTAGTAATTTTTCGTAACGACTCACGGTAAAAAAATAGAAACTTTGAGCACACCAAAGAATCGGTCCATTATTACAAATGATATTTTACATTACAACATTATCCTAAAAAATTTTTATAATTTAATTAAATAGGTAAACCTAGTAAATAATTAAATTTACTAACAGAACTCAATAAAAATCAGATTAATGATTTGCAAAGACGCCCTTGAAAATTGTGTGATTTTTAAACCTAAGTCAACTGAAAAACAACAGAAGAAAGGTTGCTATGGATATAACACTATCACGACAATTAAGAATACTGTCATTCTTAATTGTCTCAACAATTTGAGGTGTCTTTAACACGTTGCTTGAAATTTTGTGCTAAATAGTTTCTTTGCTGTTTATTTTAAATATTATTCAACATAATGTTCAGTAATGAAGAATATTTTGACATGTTGTAATGTTATATTCGTTCTAACCGAAATACTGAGGCAGCTGCTAATTCATATCAAAACAACTACCCAGAAAGACGACAACCAAACACCAAAATATTTCGCAGGATAGTGACCAATCTATTGAACGACGGTAGCTTACACGCAAAGAAACTATTAATACCTAGAAATGAAGAAAGAAATAATGCCGTCTTACAGGTTTCAAACGAAAACCCTCCGCAATCTGTTCAGTTTTATGGTAAACAAATTGACTTTCTAAAAGTACGGTACACCGTGTATTAAAACAACGTCATTACCATTCATACAAACCTACAATCGTACAAGGCTAAAATGTTGACGATTACCCTAAGCGACTTTAATTCTGCAAATGGTATCAAGGACAATGTCAGCAAAATGAAAATTTTCATTTGAAAATAATATGGACTGATTTATCCAGATTTGCAAACTGTGGTGTGTATAATCGCCATAATAGGCATTATTGGGCAAATGAAAATCCCCATCTAAAGGAAGAAAGACGATTTGGTATTAATGTTTGGTGCGGCTTATTAGGTAAAAATCTATTATTTATATTTGTAGATTACAGTTTATTTAAAAAAAATGTCAGGTAACTTCATTGTTGGTCCCTTCTTTTTTGAAAATAATTTAACTGTGGAAAGGTATCTTAATCTATTGAGAAATGATATCTTACCAACAATTAGAAGAGTTCATGATAATTTAGACGAGATTTGGTACGAACAAGACGGTGGTCCAGCTTAGAATGCTAGGATCGTCAAAGAATTTTTGTACCAAAATTTTAATAATCGTGTCATTTGTAACAATGGGTCAGTTCATTGGTGTGCTCGAAGTCCTGATATAACATCCATGGGTTTTTATTTTTGGGATACTCTAAAGAATGATGTGTATAAATTCGAGCCACCACAAAATATCAATGAATTACGAAACAGAATCACGGAAGCTATAAATCATATTAACCAAAACACCCTCACCAGAGTTTGCAGGCATGCTTCAAAAAGGTATATAAAGTGCATTGAATAAAACGGTGGCCATATTGAACAATTTTCTATTTAGTGTATTTTTAAGTTTCTATTCTATTATTTGTTGAGTTCCGTTTCTAATTGTGTTGTTTTGTGGAGTTTCAGTTTCTATTTGTTATTGCCGGGTTTCGTTATTAAACTGTTTTACATAATATTGCCTAGCATTATTACCTAATTAAGTATTGTGAATTAAATCACAATACTTTTTATCGTGAACCATTACGGTAAATTATGTTAAAAGTAGAAGTCTATTGTTATACTCTGGATTTCTTAGCCTACTATCCTTAAAACGGTTTTTCTCAAAAATGTCAGTGCAATTACAAGATTTTTCAAGCATGTGGTACATCATTGAAAAGCTCTTTTCACAATCACATGAGTAAAAAATCCAATATGGCTGCTTAAATAAAAACAAACGTTGATACCTGTAGCTCAAAAACAAATGATAATCCAAAATTGAGAATGGCACCAGAAGCTTACTCTGTAAAAAGTGTCCTGATAATGTGCAAGTCTTAGACATGTCAGATATTGAGGAAAAAAAATCGACAAATATAGTTTTTTTTTCAAAATAACTCGAAATCGAAAAGAGGCAGGGCAAATTACAAGTCATATTTGGAATGAGCATGAAATTCTACAAAACATTGCTAATTAAACCGTCTGCCTATCTCTAATAATAACGGAGATAGCAATACATCTCCATTCAGTTTGGGACACATTGTATATGTTCACACATGTGGGGGTTTTTAATTGTCCAGAAATGAGTCTTCAAACGACATACAACCCCTTACCTATAAACTTAGATTCATTTGCACTTACTAGGTTTCCTCCCAAGACGCATATCAGCGTTCCCAAGATACTATGCATCAAACAAAAATAAATATATCTTACTATAACACTTTCTTTGCGTAAATATCGACGCAAAACTTCAAATGTTAATTTCTACACCCCCCCCCCCCATTAGAGGTTATATATAGAAAAATAACATATAGTTTCTCTCGAAATCGTCTTTATCTTGGTTATTTTATCCTCTGATGACGATAACTTTGTTAGTGAAACGATCGCCGGTCCTTAAAAAGATGTGTTGTGGTGATTTAGGTTCTCCAAGTGTTCTTATTAACTTAGTTTGTTAGGTAGGTGTGACTTTAATCTTCCCTTGCATATTATTTTACAAATATTGTCACGTATTTCTTTACTTCAAACTAAACTGTGAGAAGCGACAATTCTGTACCGCAAACTTTGACACTTTTGGTATAAATTTCTAATAATACTAAATATATAACTAGCACGCGTTCAGGTCGCTAAGTTTGAATCAAGACTTTCTAACTTTGTTATTTTTTAATGTGCCCTCTAGCACAACACTTTAGCAATAATTAAAACGAGCTTGTTCATTTTGTTAAGACCCATTCAGATACTTCAGCCAAACAGTTAACTAATTGAAAGTTTTACCGATCAAACGGCTCACTAATTGCCAGATTGATTGAGATTATTCTAGAACTTGAGGACTTTAAAACCGAATTAACTTTGCTTGAAAGTCTTGTTTTCAATACAGAAAAGAATATGAAATCCTTCTAGCTTATCAACAACAACAAAATTTTCTACAAACTGTATTAAAGACCCTTAGAATGTATAATGTATAGCAAGTATAATAAATATTTGTTTTGTTTCAACCATACACAAAATGTCCGTAAAATAATTACCGTACAATTTATACCAGTTGTACGTTTTGGGATAATTGGTGAGCAAAATTATAGACATTGCGATTTGTAATGGTTTCTCTCCAGATATTAAGTACAGATTAGTTTCTAGATCTAGGTGAAAAAGATCTGTAAGTACGACGTTAAAGCCTGAATCCAATGGCCCCCCTGACAAGTTCGCAGTACTTGTTTTCTAACCTTATCTTACAAGAGGCTCAGAGAAACAATTCAAAAATAATAAGTTTAAAGTCTCTTATAAAGGTAGGAACTCGAAAGGGCTCGCGGGTCGATCTAAACATATTGCTTAATCCCCACAAAAACGGGCTTGTATCAAATATCTTGTATCAATTGCTAGGAAATATATATTGGGCAAACGCGGAGGACAACAGCAACAAGATTTAGTGGATAACATAGCTCATTTTAGATTTAATATGACATAAAAATCTAGCGTCGACCAACATATATTTACAGGCTAATGAGGGGGGAGGTGTTTATCGGCAACACGGTTAATTGAAAAACAAGGATAAAACGGTGATAAAAATAATAATAATAATAATAATATATATATATATATATATATATATATATATATATATATATATATATATATATATATATATATATAGATATATATATAGATATATATATATATATATATATATATATATATATATATATATATATATATATATATAATATATATATATATATATATATATATATATAGATATATATATATATATATATATATATATATATATATATATATATATATATATATATATATTTATACAGGCTGGCGCATTGAAAACAAAACAGTCAGATTTGCGTCCAGAAAAATTTTTGTTTAGGAAACGCTAAAACACGTCAATTTTAATATTGAGGGGGGCATTTTTTGACATAAAACTCAACTTTGTCACATCAACCCCTTAAGGGTGGTGATAACAACCCTTATATTTTAAATAGGGAACATGGGTCGAGTGTTACATCATTTGAAATCTCTTTCTTTTCTGAATTCAGAGTACTAATTTTTTTGGAACTTTTATTAACTCGTTTAAAAATTATTCACAGTTGGAGTTGCAAGAACGTATTTCATTGATTGTGATAAGAAATGCACTAAGTAGTCAATTTCTTGTTAAAAATAAATAAATAAAAAACAAAACCAAACATTCGAAAATGTTTATTCAGTTAAGTAAGTGTTCAAATTGTTGACGACCAGGTTCCATACAAAAGTACAAATTTTGTTCAAAACGAGCTCTGACATTCTGGAGCATTTGTGGAGTTATTAGACGACATTATTTAACAATGCGTCGACGTAATTCTTCCAGAGACACCGGTTTTGTTGCGTAAATTCTACTCTTTAAATAGCCCCATAGAAAGAAGTCTAAAGGAGTTAAATCCGGTGATCTAGGGGGTCACTAAATAGTACCTCTATGTCCAATCCATTGCTCTGGAAACTCTCTGTTCAAAAACGCTCTGTTGTGAAAAATGCGGAGGAGCTCCATCTTGTTGAAACACTAATTGATTTTCCTGATGGCGATCATCATTTTCAACAATGTCAATTAGTAGAGGGTAAACGATATCTTCTAGTAACTCCAAATACGTTATGCCACTCAAATTGCCATCAAGAAAAGTTGATCCGATTAAACGGTCTCCAAAAATGCCAGTCCGGGTATTCAATTTCTGTGGAGTTTGAGTGTGAACTTCGTGAAAATTTCTTGGATTATTATCTGCCCAATCACGACAATTATCACTATTGAGTGTAGAGTTTAATAAAAACGTACACTCGTCTGAAAAAACAGATATTGAACAGAAAGTTCCCGTTATCAGCTATTCGTGCAGTCATAACTTCACAAAACTCCATCCGCCGATCAAAATCATCTTCATTCAGTTGTTGTACACACAAGATGAATTTTATACCGGTCAAATTTATGATGCTTCAATATTCGCTGAATAGTTCTTCTTTTGACGTTTGAAACAGTGGCCAATTTTCTCGTGCTCAAATTTGGGTCTGCAGCAAATTGTTCTTAAACTTCAATCTCAGTCGTCTCATTTCCCGTTTTTTGTTGGCTACTGAACCACTTTGTCGAAACTTTGCAACTAACTCCAAAATGTATTTTCTGTTAACTAGTCTGTTCGGATGTCGTTCATTAAACAAATTGTCGGTACGGTTGGCACAGTCATCGCATTTGAAAAGAAGAGTAATTATTTCAACTCTTTCTTCTACAGAATACACCATTGTGAAATAAATTTTCGGTAGTACTATCAAGTATCAAACCGACCGATAAACTGAAATAATAAACCGCATTTCTCTCATTCCGATAAGAAATGTTCTGATAGTCATTTTTTTTTATAAACCAACAAAACATTGATTATCAGCACATTTCCTATCGGAATGAGTGAAATGCGTTTTTGCATCTTCAACTGTGAATAATTTTTAAACGAGTTGATAAAACTTCCAAAAAAATTAGTGTGCTGAATTCAAAAAAGAAAGAGCTTTCAAATGATGTAACACTCGACCCATGTTCCCTATTTAAAATATAAGAGTTGTTATCACCACCCTTAAGGGGTTGATGTGGCAAAGTTGAGTTTTATGTCAAAACATGTCCTCCTCAACATTAAAATTGACGTTTCTTAAAAAAATAATCTCTGGACGCAAATCGGTCTGTTTCATTTTCAATGCGCCACCCTATATATATATATATATATATATATATATATATATATATATATATATATATATATATATATATATATATATATATATATATACACCAAATACCACAATAACTAATTTCGTGGTAACTGTCAAAGTGACTAGAAATGTCAAATTATTCAATGTTTTCGCTTTGACATGATTGGAACTGGTACGCTCTTTTGACAAAATGGTAAGTCACAAATCTGTTAAGCACTACGAATTTGCAACAAAATTACCTACCTGACAAAGACATAAAATACAGGGTGTTTAATTTAACATAATTTATGACGTAATAACATAAATAAATATGACAGATGACATAAAATGGTTGGCGCCAATAAATAGTTTTAAAAAAATACAGAAACATTTATTTCGGTAAATTTTTAATCTAGCTGAAACTAAGGCCACAAGGGTTCTCATCATTTTGCCGCACCTGTATTACATCTCGTTGTTTCGCTAAATATTTAAAAACAGATTCATGTAAATTATCTCTTATTTTTCAATTTATTTGGCGCCTGTTTCTGATTTACTGCATCCTTTGTGCGAGCAGGGTAGGGCCACAAATAATCTTTTTCATTCCGCTACCCTAAAGATCCTTGTAATATATTAAAGTGTAGCAGTTCAAACTTATCGCAGTGTCTCGGCTTTTCGAAGTCCCTTAATTTTATCAACTTCTTTGTGACAAAGACCTGATTCATACATGTTGAAGTTCGCACTTCATTGATATTCTGAGAGTTATCTGTAAAAAACCCCAAGTATTAAGGGTCCACTCTACATATCGATTGCTTAAATATATTATCAGCAAAAATTGCCACCCTTCCGGAATTTTACAGAAGAAGAAACCTCTACAAGCACTCGAGTGGAAAATACTGCGAAGTTTGGCGCGAAGTAAGAGAAAGGGACAAATTAGTGGATTATACAGGAAGGTCTGAAAATGGGATGGTTTCCAAGTGATTCAACGCGATACTACACTATCTATATTTTTTAGTGAATTTTCTTAAAAAAAAAATTCACTAATGAGGAGATCCCGACTTTTCAATTTTGAAAAAATTTCTTCAAATGAGCGCTAATTAGGCCCCCCAGAACACATATCCGGGGTCAGTTAAAATTTTTATATGTTTATATATATATATATATATATATATAATATATATATATATATATATATATATATATATATATATATATATATATATATATACATATATATATATATATATATATATATATATATATATATATATATATATATATATATATATATATATATATATATATATATATATATATATATATATATATATATATATATATATATATATATATATATATATATATATATATATGTATCACACCGATAACTCAAAAAATAATGGGCCGATTTTGATTAAATTTGGTGAATACCTTCCTTTTGCAAATGGCTTGGATAAGTTCGTTAGCCAGGAAAATCGGTCCAGGTTTTCCCGGAAAATTTTGTATTTTTTTTCGAAAAAAAATTTATATTTCTGGAATTAACAAAGTAAGGGTTTACATCCTTATAGGTAAGCTACATACCATAATTTAGCTCTGTAGGTCAAAAGACAAAAAAGTTATAGGCATTTAAAGAAAAATAAATTGGGGTTTTTCACAAAACGTCAAAGTTGCGATTTAAACGTCAAAATTGGCAACATTTAGGAAAAGAATTTGAATCTAATACGGGCTATGGAAATAAAATGTCTCAAGAAGAATGTTTTATAAACCCTGAAGTATTAGTTTCAACCGTCATTGTCCTTCATTTTAATAAAATGTTTCCAGAAAATTCATTTCAAATAGACCCTTTCTCTGACGCTTGGCAGTAATCTTAGCGATAGAGTTTATCGTTTAATGGTTTATAATTTTTGTAGAATTTTCGTAAAAAAATCAATAAAGCTCAATATATCTGTTATTATACAAGATATGAAAAAAAATTGTATATATTAATTATAGGGTGCCTTGAGCTACATCTTAAAAAAATATTTCTACAATCACAGGATGGCCCATAAGTCGTTGGTGATACAAATTTTCTTTTATTTTTAATCAAACACGCCTTATGTTATTGCATTTTCCATCGAAATGTAATGCATGTTTGTAAGAAAAAAAAATCTGGACGCAGTAAGTGCGTTATGGTAGCGAATTTTGATCAGATGCTTACTATTTGAATAGCTCAATTTGCTATTAACCTATAAGGTTGACCAAGAAACGAGTTTTTTCGGGAACACTTTGAGTTTACTTTCGCAAATTTTTGTACATTTTCAAAAAATAAAGTTATTTTGATGAAACAAGGCATATTGTTTTTACTATATAGATTATACTGGTAACCAAATTTGATGCCTGCTTTCTTAAAAAAACACATTATTATTGCTATTGAAAAATAGCTTTATGAAAATTCACTACCATAACGCACTTGCTGCGTCCAGAGTTTTTTTAACATGTGGTTAGTTTAAAAATTTGGAAGAAGTTGTAAACAGCCTGGATACAGCAAGTACGTTATGGTAGCGAAATTTGATAAAAATGTTTTTATTGATATATATATATATATATATATATATATATATATATATATATATATATATATATATATATATATATATATATATATATATATATTAATGAAAGGCATCAAATAAGATTAACAGTGTAACTATACAGGTTAAGGCGTCAAGAGTTCCTGTTAGGAGTTTCTCAATAACCGAACCGAATTTAATTCGGAAAAATTTAAATTCCTAGGTTTTTAGCCAAGCCCAATTAAACTAAAATATTTTTGCTCACGTAACACTTGCGGTTCTACCGGTAGTGTCTATCAACTTCGTTATTTTAAATACAATATGCCACTATTTAATAGAATTTTCAATTTTGGTCCTAACTTAAGGTAGACTTTTATCAGCATACTATATGTCTACAATTAACCATTTTCAAAATATTTCGTTTTTTTTTTTCGAAAATTTTTTCAGAATCATAGTTGCACCTGATAACTTGAAGGAAAAAAAGCTACAAGATCCATTTTCTGCACACAACACACAAGTATGTGTACCTTTACCACACGTATTACAGTTTTGTGTTGCAACATACAGGGTGATAGAAATTAACTTGGCAACTTGACAAAATTCAACTGATCAAAACTTGCGTTTTTCAAATGCAATACACTGTATTTTATTAACTAAGTTAATTAGTATCTCGAATCTCTTTCGATTTCCGTTAGCATTCCCTACACCTAAATCTAACCGTTTGGAGATAAATAGAAATTTATTCGAATTAGGGTTGCAAATTTGCAACAATGGTAGCCTTTAGAAGTGCACGCGGTGATGTTTGTTATCGAAATTACAAAATAGGTCCTTAGTAGTGATAAAATTGGCCAATTTAGGGTATGCAAACTATGATTTCTGGAGCTATTAATTATTTATGGTGAATGTCATCGAATAATTGGTCGCACATGTCGTGTTTTCGTCAAAAAGTATCCAGATAGACCGAAGGCTAGTCCGGACACAGTAAAGGGATTATTGAAGAATTGTTCAAGTTATGGGAGCTTAATCCCCAAAAAAGGGAAACCAAACCCAAGTGTTGATAATGAGGTAAACGAATCATTTTTTACGGCACAAAATACATCACATGACCACCAGTCTTGACAATAGTTGGTCCTTGTGACGTGAGGATTTTCATTCGGCCAAAAGCGGCTGCTATAACGATTGAACAATCTATTTTTGCAGAACTTTGCTTCTTCACACCATATAATTTTTTCGCAAAAAACTCCATCTTCCTGTGCTTTTAAAAGGAACCATTCACAGAACTCAACACGTTGTGAGTTATCACTGGGCTGTAAACTATGAAATAAGTGATGGGAGAAGGATCTCCAGTTGTGTTTTTTGAATATTCTGTGAATGGTTGTTGTTGATAAACCCAACTTTCTTTGACAATCACGGAGACATGAATTTGGCTCAGAAGCGACATATGACATTGACTTCGTTTACCTCATTATCAACAATTCGCTTCGGATTCTCCTTTTGGGATAAAACTCCCGTAACTTGAGCAATTCTTAAATAATCTCTTTACTGTGACTATGCTTCGGTCTATCTGGATACTTTTAAGGGAAAACACGACATATGCGACAAATTATTCGATGACATTCATTATAAATAATTAATAGCTCCATAAAATCATAGTTTGCATACCCTAAATTGGCCAATTTTATTACTACTAAGGACCTTCTTTGTAACTTCGATAACAAACATCACCGCGCGCGCTTCTAGCATGCAAACGTCAGTTGGTTGACAAATTAAATTCCAAAGGCTACTATTGTTACAAGTTTGAAACCCTGATTCGAATAAATATATATTTATCTCCAAAAGGGTTAGATTTAGGTATAGGGAATGCTAACGTAAATCAAAAGAGATTTGAAATACCAATTAACTTCGTTAATAAAATACAGGCTGTTCCATTTGAAAAACGCAAGTTTTGATCATTTGAATTTTGTCAAGTTGCCAAGTTAATTTATATCACCTTTTATGCTGCAACGCAAAACTGTAATACGTGTGGTGAAGGTACACATATTGGTGCGTTGTTTGCAAAAGATGAATCTTCTAGCTCATTTTTGCTTTAAGTTATCAGGTATAAAGTGCAACTATGATTCTGCAAAAATTTTCGAAAAAAACTAAATATTTTGAAAATGGTTAATTTTAGACACATAGTATGCTAGTGAGAGTCTACCTTAAATTAATGGTAGGATTCAAAATTATATTAAAAAGTGGCATATTGTATTTAAAATAACGAAGTTGATAGACACTTTCGGTAGAAGAAAAAGTGCCACGTGAGCAAAAATATTTTAGTTTAATTGGGCTTGGCTGAAACCCTAGGAATCGAAATTTTCCGAATTAAAATCGGTTCGGTTATTGAGAAACTCCTAACAGAAACTCTTGGCGCCTCACCCTGTGTAGTAGAAATAATATGTTAACATTAAATGTTCTCGAAAAGAACTGGTTTCCTGGCCAACGAACCTTATAGGTTAATAGCAAATCGAGCTACCAAAACTTGAAGCATTTAATAAAAATTTGCTACTATAACACACTTGCTGCGTCCCGAATTTCTTTTCTTACAAACATATATTATATTTCGATGGAAAATGCAAAAATGCAATAACATAGGGCGTGTTCGATTAAGAAAAAAAAAATTTGTATCACCAACGACTTGTGGGCCAGCCTGCGATTGTAGAAATAATTTTCTAAGATGACACCCTCTAATTAACGAATACAATGCTTCTCGTATCTTGAATAATAACGGAAATACTGAGCTTTACCGTATAAATGCGTTACCCTGTATATATGAGAATGAATATATTAAGCTCTATTGATTTTTTACGAAGATTCGCTAAAAATTATATACCAATTAACGATAAACTCCATAGCTAAAACTACTACCAAAGCATCAGAGAAGGTATCTGTGTGAAATGATAGAATTTTATGCAAATATTTTAGTAAAATGAAGGACAATGACAGTTGAAGCTGAAACTTAAGGCTTTGTTAAACACATTTCTTGCTACGTTTTCTCTACATAACCCGTATTTCTTTCAGGTTCTTTGCCTAAATGTTGCCAATTTTGACGTTTCAAATCGCGACTTTCAGGTTTTGAGAAGAAAAACTAAAAAATGTTCAAAGTAGCTTTTCTGTTACTTTTTGACCTTTACAGTTTAAAAGACTAACTTTGTAATATACAATAGATTTTGTTATCGACACAAAATATATTGCATACTGACTTGGAGACTACTTTTATCGCTTCACTGTTGGTTTTCGTTTCTGTAAATGTAAATGAGGACGTAGTCAGCGCGTAAGCTAACTAGAGAAAGTGGTCCTTCTGAATTCTAGATGTTTTAGGATGATTTTTTGAGTTATCTGTGCCATATATATATATATATATATATATATATATATATATATATATATATATATATATATATATATATATATATATATATATATATATATATATATATATATATATGACATACTTGGTTCTCGGGTTGAACCGCGTCCAGAATTTATTAAAACTCGACGTTTCGACTCTTGTTTTGGAGCCATTTTCAAGAGGTAAAGGAAATATGTAAGGACACTCTAAGGCCCCAATCTGTCTATTCCTTAGAGCGGTGGACAAAGGTTGGTTGGAATGTTGTAGCTCGATAGCTAAATAACATTAACCCCCAAATCCAGTTCACCATGGAAATAGAAAATAATTTTTCTTTGCCTTTCTTAAATGTACGCATCACTAAAAACCCAGTCAGAGGATTTTCTTACACTGTGTATCGAAAACCAACCCACACTAATCGTTATCTTAACGCACAATCTCACCATCACCCCATAAATTCCGTGGTTCGAACACTAGTAACACGATCCCTTAGACTAACGGACAACAACAATAAACAGACAGAATTAAACTTTTTAAGACAGGCGTTGTTAGAAAATAGACACGACAACAATCACATTCTTCGAAACATTAGAAACGCACAACAACAAACCACTACACCACAACAAGAACAGACAGACTCCACACAATGACACACAGCGTTTTTACCATACATTAAAGGTGTTACCGACAAAATCAGCCGACTTTTAGAACCGATAATATCAAAACCATATTCACAACAGAGCAAAAACTGTCAAATCTGATAAGAACTCCCAAGGATACGATTCCAAACGAATCCCACGGAGTTTACGAAATTTCTTGTTCTGACTGTTCCAGAACGTATGTAGGACAAACAAATAGACGCAACCACAATATCATATATGAACACACCCTCGCAGTTAGAAAATCCGACCTCTCATCGGCGTTGGCCATGCATCATATTCATACAGGACACAAAATAGACTTCGATAATGCGAAACAATAGCACCGGTTTACAACTTCAAAACGAGAATTATCCGCGAAGCAATCGAGATCGAAAAACGTTCCGATTATTTAAATAAGGGAGATGATGGTCTTGGCCTTCCGATTACTTGGAAACCTATTATATATTCGTTATAAACACACAAAATGAAAATAAATTCAATAGACGATTTTATTTCCTCCTTATTTGTCTCAAAAAATTCCGGTAATCCTCTTAATCCTTTAAGTACCGTGACCAAAGCCCCTTACATAATTGACCGTGACCCGACTACTTTCACTAATAACGAAGCAGATAGACGAAACGATACATACACACTGAGACCTTAGAGACGATGTCCAGCGAGATTTGGGGAGCGGGCAGATTGAGTGCCCGTAATCGAGCTACAAGATACCAACCCACCTTTGTCCACCGCTCTAAGGAGTAGGCAGATTGAGGCCTTAGAGTGTCCTTAAATATTTCGTTTACCCCTTGAAAATGGCTCCAAAACAGGAGCCGAAAGGTCGAGTTTTAATAAATTCTGGACGCGGTTCAACCGGTGAACCAAGTATGTCTCACATTAAAGACTGCGGAAAAGTTTCCGAACATATATATATATATATATATATATATATATATATATATATATATATATATATATATATATATATATATAAAGACATATTGAAACTGACCCCGGATATGTGTTCTAGGGAGCCTATTTCGCGCTCGTTAAAAAAAATTATTTTAAATTCAAAAGTTGCTATCTCCTCATTAGTGAATTATTTTAAAGAAAATTGACTAAAAGGTGACCTGGTTTATGAAATAGTGAAGTGCTGAAGTGTTCTAGTGTTTCAAGTTTTAATGGGACGCATTGGTATTCCAAAGGTTATGCATAATGACTGAGTGGTCCCCTATCGTAGAAGCGGCAATGTGTCCATCGAGGGCGTAGAGCCTTAAGGAGGAACGAATATAACACATTAAAGTGTTGTTAGTTTAAAAACTATTTAAGCTTTATGTACATAGAAAATTACTTCCTCTATGTGTTTGACAGACCATAGACTGTATTAGATTCTATAGTCTATAGTCGTCTCTTTCTGTTGTTATTTTTGGTAGTTTAAACTATTACGTCACAGTAGTTGTTATGTTTGCCTGATTCACACAATCGATATTGTTTCTAGACATTTTGTATTGTAATCATCTTAGATTGTGCATAGTTATTCTTTGACTCTAGAACTTGCTGAAATATAATTATTAGATACTAAACTAGATGACACTAGGCGCGCATTTGCTTGGGAGCTGCATATAAATATGAATCATGATTTGACGAAGAGGAAGCTTCTTCCCAAATAGCTGTAAGTTTTGAAATACAAGTTTTAATTGTCAAGTTGGAATTTTGAGAAACAATAAAACTATGGTGAACCCCAGTCTACGCAGTTTTTGTACAATATGATGCTGGATGGCTGCTGCACCTACAATATTTATAGTTATTTTTAAATTTAACAATTACATATATTTCACGTTACTTATACATTAGTGTAATAAATTTTTAGCCTACCTCACTTTGAAAAAACCTGGAGCAAAATATAAATTTCAAGACATATAAGTCCATATCTGGATGTATTTCAAGGTATTTTCTTTTTTTTTCTATATCTAGGAAAGGATACGTGTAAACTGTGACTTTATACAGGTTGGATTGAAAGTAGAATGGGCCATTTCCGATTGCGCTGGATCGTCCGCATCGACAAACACGATGTTCACTATGTCGTTTCCGATATGCCTCTTCCGTTCCACCTGCTGTTTGTTGTCTCGGCTGTAAGGGAGAAGAGTCGATACGTGGAACATAATCTCGTGGCCTTCGTATATAGTGTAGACGGAATATTTGCCAGTCATGTCGCCTGGAAAAAATTAAATTCAATTAATATATCATTTAAATTTTATGTATTTTTTTTTTCAGCATAAACTATATTGAATATATCTGACGCTACGAGTAAAATTGTATCGCCAAAAATAAAGGTAAACAGAAGAAAAGCATGCCCATATTTGTATTACACATGCCAGAAAGAAAATATTAGTTTACATGTCACTTTGAACTTAGATCTGACATAAAATTTGTCAAAATAATTTGTCACCTAAATTTGACATGTCATGTTACCATTATGCACTATTATAACATTACGCCTTAGAATGTTGGTTTTTTTTTTTGGAGTACGAAAGCTTAGTTTACTGTTTAAACATTTTTCGATCCCTTATCCCAAAATATTTTTTTTTGTCTACAAAAATACATAAATTGTTTTTATCATACAAACATTTCGTCTTATGTACTATTTTGCCTCCAGAGCAATCAACATTTTTTGCATTAAATGGTTATTACTTTTTTCCTTTTAATGTATATGTATGAATATAGGTGGATGGCAAGTAATGTGTCCTTTAGATGACCAGCAAGATCACCTGATCTAACCGCTATCGATTTTGTTTGTCTGGGGTGGTATCAAGAACAAGGTATACATGATCTTTTCGACCACAAAACTATGCAATCCAGAGTAAGAGGGACATTCAAATCCTCAACAAGTGCTGAAATAAATAGAACCAATGGGAATCATGTATAAAAAAAGTGCCCAGAAGTCGGCGGCAATGTCTTTGAACAATTTCTTTGAAAGAATATTATGTATATAAATTTTGGCCTGTTATATTTTTGTTTAACGTTTAGTTTACTTTTAGTCATCTCTTTATTTTTTCGCGATTTGTTGGCCATGGATTTGTTCCAGATAATAATTAAAGCGATTTGAGTTTCGTCACTGTGTTTTGATGTCATAATCGAAGTCATGATACGAGTAATATAAATAGGCAAATGTATGCATGTGAAAACAAATATAATAAAAATTGCTGTCATAACTGTCACAGAGTTGGCAAAACAGAATATAAAAAAGTTTCGAGACGCAGCAAGTGCGTTATAGTAGTGAATTTTCATAAGAATTGTACATTACTATTATGGATGTTAATTGCACTTGTTGATATTAAATCCATACGTAAACATTTAATATACTCTATTATTTCACTAACTGAATAAACTATATGATACATTTAACTATAAAACAATCACAACAGTACATGAGTACATAACAGATAACTGACCGAGCGTGGAGAGACGTGTGATCACTGTGTCGGTTGGTAGCGAGGAGAGAGAGAGAGAGAGATCCCTGGTGTCTCTTATATCGTAGTTCTTGACAGCTTGCTGTCGAATAACGTAACGCAACGTTTAACTGTCAAGAGTATTTATGCAGAAACATAGAGTAAGGTTGACGGAAACACTGCGGTCGGAACCACCGTCCTAGTACGCGCACACACAAAGAATTCTTTAGAAAGTGTTACCATCGAGATGTGTGCGAGGGAAAGTATAGAAAACCAGTGCATACACCAATCGATAAAGATATATTCAAATAGCCAAGCTGCAATAAAGGCTCTTGGGTCCTACCGTTGCAATTCAAAAACGGTATAGAGTTGTAAATCTGCCCTCAACGAACTGGGCAGCTGCAATGAGGTGTCGCTGGTCTGGATACCGTGTCACTCAGACCATGATGGCAATGTTGCGGCCGACGCGCTTGATAGTAGTGGAGTCCAAAGGGGCTTCATCGGACCAGAACCTGTGCTGGGGATATCATCATGCACAGCAAAACGCACCTTAAAGACCTGGACAGAAAGAATAAGAATCCAGCAATGGCAAAATCTGCCAGGATTAGCTCACTCTAAGGCCTTCATAAATAGCCTGTCAGAGTCAAGGGCTAAAAAACTTCTAGAGCTAAACAGACAACAACTGAGTACTCTAGTCGGCCTGTATACAGGACACTGCCGCTTGCGTCACCACATGCACCGAATTGGAGTCGGTCAGGAAACTGAATGCCGGCTGTATATAGAGAGTGACGAAACAGCAGAGCACGTACTGTGTTCCTGTCCGGCGGCCGACAGGACTAGACACCTGCTCTTTGGCAAGATAAAGCTTGCTCCGGAAGATCTGGATCAACCACAAAGATTATCGACCTCTGCAGGAGGCTGGCTTTGTTGGGCGAAATATAGACTATTAGGCATGAGCCAGAATAGAACTTATGGTCGCAGTGGAAGGACCGGTATGGCCCACTCACAATCAAACCTAACCTAACCTACCATAAATATTTCTCTATTATCAAAAAAAATCTTGCGTTCTAACTCCTTTTGAGAAAAATCCCCAAAACTCAATTTTCTATGAAGCTAAATAACTAAATTTTGCTATATCTGTAGATAGTGTAAGCCTCTTTAAAATAAACTATACAAATTTCGTTAAAGTTATACAGGAGATTTCCAGAAGGAAACTTAATTCATATTTAGAAAAGTAAAGTATTTGCCAAATTATAAACGTAGCAGTTATTTTCCCTATTAATCGCCTGAATGATTTCGTTTTAGTCGAACTAATCAAACTGGTATTTTCAATATCAACAATAACAAAATTATAATTTGAGACTCAAAGGTGACAAACTTATTTAGACCTTTTAAACAAAAATGAGATCTTGTTCAAAACGTATGAAATATGTTGTTTCTCCAAATCTCAAAATGAAACAAAAAAATATACATTCATCGAGCTGAATTCTATCGCGTAACCTTCTGCTTATGAGGCAAGCGTTGCGCCTCTCAGCCATCTAGCCATATTTTATTTATCAAGATAACTATATTCATAACCATAACATAAAAACAAACAAACAAAGCTTACAGCATATGTTCGAAATGGATCAGCATACACCATGTCCTTCAATAAACCCTACGGGAAAAATCGTTTGTTGTTAAATGTGGCGAACGCGCTGGCCACTCTAGAGATCCATTAGTCACGAAATAGTCAAGATAAGTACTGTTCAAGTACTAGGTAACAAATCCGCATTATGGGCAGGTACCCCATCATGCTGCCAACACATTGTACGCTTTGTTACTAAAGGGACCTCCTCTAACAAGCTTAAAATATCGTTTTTCAGAAACGCTAGGTAACGTTCGCCTGTTAGGGATCCTCCGAACAAAAGAAAACCAATCAAATGCCCGTTTAATATGACGCATCAAACATTGACTGCGAACTTATCTCGATTGCCTGTTACCTGTGTCAATCTAGGATTTCTGCGAGACCATTGTTGCCACGAGGCCGTTGTTGTAGAAATAGTTTTCGACAGTCCATAAAATTTTATTTAAAAAATTCGTTGTTGGTCACTACCATAGACATTCGTGATATAAAGTTTAATCTTCTATCAAAATCTCCAGGTCGTAAATGATGCACTAAGTACTTTATATGAGTGTAACTTATTTTTCTAAAATATTCTTTGACATAAGGAATAAGAAATACCAGTTTCTTGTGAAATATTTATGCTTGATATGTGCGGTTTACTTTTACAAGCTGTGGCACTTTTGCTGAACGGTGCTCATTCGCGACAACACTCACACAATTTCATTTTGACTGATTGAAAGTTTTTTTCCTTAACGTCAGTTCAGTTTTGCGACTATAGCCAATCAAAGACACCAGGAAGCAGTTTTATCTTACTCTCCTGGAAACTCTGCTGGACTCTTGCCTTTCTGTAAAAAGTGTAGAAATCTTTAACGTGCCCAACATCGCATGGATACGTGACCGACGCCCCCTCCAAAGGGCGAAACGTGCAGACACACAACTTGCTCAAATACAATGCCACAACCTCCGTTGATGTTAATTGTGCAGTACGTATTGAAAAAGTAAAAGGGCAGCCCTGGGAATCCAACCCAGTATCCTCCGGTTCAGAGGCACACGTTCTTACCACTGAACCAGCGAGGCTCTGATTGAAAGTTCTCTGTGCAATCAGATGCATTTTCAAATGTTAAAATGGTTAGCGATCCAGAGTCCTGTTCGAGTATCGCCTCGAATACAATTGTACAGCTGCACTGGAATTTTCTTTACACTCTCCACAAATAATAATAATCAAATTATATTTTTCTTCGTTTGTGAATTAAACCATGATAACTAACTATTCGTTTACTTGGAAAACTGTACTATAATGTATGGTTGACACTTTGTATTTCTGACAAGTCACCGAGAAATTTAGTTGTAAGCCTACTACAGGCAATTGCGAGTTACACCAGATGGATATGAGTTATGTAGTGTAACCATGTAGCCCTAACTCGGCGGCAAAATATTGATAATTGTTAAAATAGATATGCGTAGTTTGAACACCTGAGAAGTTATATTTTATTTTGTTTTATTGGCAATAAATAGCAAACACTAATATTTTACGACGACTTTGAGTTCTAAATCAACCATATCTAGTTTTGCAGAATTTTATGATCAAAATCATTCTACATCGGCGCCAGGGCCACCTGTAAATTACGTTTAATGCATTCTGATTAAGCTTTTAAATAGTAGTCATCGTTGACCCAGGTCGTTTTCACGGAATACAAAATTATTTTCCATTCACAAGTTGTAATCTCCCAAAGTTTGACAATACTACCTACAATATCCCCAAATCTGTCAACTTTTCGAATAATTTTGATTGAATCAAACTTACTTAGAAATGGCAGGTGATACCGAAAGAAAATACTTGTTAAAATTCCTGCCATCAGATAATGGTTTTCGACGCCAGCGCCACATACAATCTGCATATGACATATCTACGTTAGACTGAGAAACGTATCCACCGATGGTCACATAAATTTTTTTTTTTTACAAAGTTGAAAATTTTCTACTCGTTACCAACATATGTGGCCTAGGAGTTGAATCATCCTATAAAGACATATATATATATATATATATATATATATATATATATATATATATATATATATATATATATATATATATATATATATTTCTTGTGATTATGTAAGCTATATCGAGAAAATATATTCAGCTTTGTGGAACTACCGGTCGCATCGGAAGTAGCTATCAACTTCGTTATTTTAAATGGAATGCTATGCTTTTTATTGCATTTTTGGATAGAGATTCAAAAATAAGTGTGACTTTGTGAAGCATTCCATATAGCTATCTTTGATATTTGTGAAAATATTACGACTTTCTTTTTTTCAGCTCAGATTTATACAGTGTGGAACAGCCAAATGGAATAAATTCGATAACGGATAAATGAGGACGTGTTGGGAAAAACGCTTGGACACGTTGATTTGTATTTTTAACTGCGCATCTTTTTCAAGAAAAAAAATTATATAGGGTGCGTCATGTGACAGTGGCCAATACCAACTTTCTTATTTTAAATACAAGCCCCTGTATATTATTAATTTTTTGGATTCTTCAGAAAATTCTAGACATAATTCATGTACAATGTCCTATACCTATCTTCAACTGTTTCGGAAATATTAAGTATTTTCAGATTTATTACAAAAATTAACATTAAAAATAGAAAATTATTTTATTTCACAAATTCTAATAAGAAATACTGATTATTTCTTAATAATTTAAAAAAACAAAAAAAAATTAATGTCAATGTAGTAAATGTTCAAAATGCTCGCCACGAACATCTTGGCAACATGCTAATCTGGTATAGAAATGTCTTCTAACATTACTCAACATCTCAGGCGTGACTGATCTAATCGCAAGCGTGATTCGTCTTTTTAAGTCATCTAAGTTGAGGGGCTTAGTTTTGTATACAATACTTTTGACATATCCCCACAAAAAGTAGTCTAATAGCGACAGATCAGGAGATCGTGCTGGCCATTCTATCGATCCGCGCCTCCCTATCCACCGATTTGGAAAAATTTGGTTCAGGTACTGCCGGACATTGATTTGGTAATGGGGCGGTGCTCCATCTTGCTGAAACCATATTTTATTGGCAGGAACTTGTGGGTTTGCTGGATCTGGATATAAGTTTGTCAAAGTTGGCACGACATTATTTTGGAGCAGTTCTAAATATTTATCCCCATTCAAGTTGCCATCAATGAAAAAGGGACCTACGATATGATTTCCAACAATTCCTGCCCAAACATTAACTTTTTCAGGATATTGCGTATGTTCCTCTCTCATCCAATGAGGATTCTCATTAGACCAATAGCGGCAATTTTGACGATTAACATGACCGTGAAGTGTAAATGTGCTCTCATCAGAAAACAAAACATCTTCTAATTGGATCACATTGTTATCTAACATTGCTATCATTTGTTCACAAAAATACGTTCTCCTATCGAAATCGTCCTCCATGAGCTCCTGAGTTGGTATCATTTTATAGGGATGCATTTTACTTTCCTTTAATGTTCGAAAAATTGCTGTGTGGCTAACGTTGAATAGTTGGGCTGCTTGTTGACCAGAAGTATGTGGGTTTTCTTGAAACTCAAGCGTAATATCCAATTTCGTATCATCACTTACTGCATTGGCAGCTATTTTTTTTATCTGTCTCACATGACCAAGCTCGCGAAACTGCTTTTCTATTTTGCTAATTGTTCCTTGGGATACAGGCGGCAAATTTGGAAATTTTTCGTGAAATAAGCGAGACACTTCCATCTGTGTCCGTGTGTTATCTCCATAACCAATCATTTGTAGAATGGTTATTTTGTGCATTTCTGTTAAATGAACCATTTTTCTGATATTATTACGTACAGTTAACGAAATTCAAACGACAATAGCACTGACACTAATCACTACTGTCATGCAGGCAGACAACAAGTTGCTAAGGCTACGAGTTTTATACGAACAGAAAGAAAACTGTTTTTGTTTTTGTTTCATTTCATATCAGTAAAAAGAAACGCAGGAATGGTTTTTGTTTACTTTCTCATTATCAAGAGCTGAATGGGAAATAAGTATTGAATTCAATGTAGCGAATTTGTGAAATAAAATAATTTTCTATTTTTAATGTTAATTTTTGTAATAAATCTGAAAATACTTAATATTTCCGAAACAGTTGAAGATAGGTATAGGACATTGTACATGAATTATGTCTAGAATTTTCTGAAGAATCCAAAAAATTAATAATATACAGGGGCTTGTATTTAAAATAAGAAAGTTGGTATTGGCCACTGTCACATGACGCACCCTATATATTTTTTTTTCTTGAAAAAGATGCGCAGTTAAAAATACAAATCGACGTGTCCAAGCGTTTTTCCCAACACGCCCTCATTTATCCGTTATCGAATTTATTCCATTTGGCTGTTCCACACTGTATGTTACTTCATACGTATGCTGTGGGCTGAGCTTTGAGTTTCCCTGCCTTAAATTCGAAATATCAATAGACGACATTAGATTCTTTGAAATAGTTAAAAAATAATTTATTATCATTGTACAGGGTGTATTTCTTTTGAGTTACAACATACCTAACTTTAAAGTGGCATAACTTGTTATTTTCAAATGGAACACCCTATATTTTATGGATTCGTCAGGTAGGTCATTCAATTCTGCAACTAGTATAGGTTTTCCTATATCTATAGTTGATAGTTTTCGGGTTATAGCGGTTTGTTTTACTTTTGCTTGTAAAAACTGTATTCTGTCAGATACAGGAGGCACAGAGAACGTAACAACTGATATTTATTGTGAGATGACAGATAAACGTCACTAATATTTCGAATAGTTCTAATGTATCGTCTTTTTTAGATTGTTTTTTTATGTTAATAACTGTAGTTTATTATTATTATTATTATATATTGCATAACTATAATAATAATAATAATAATAATAATAATAATAATAATAATAATAATAATAATAATAATAATAATAATAACAATAATAATAATAATAATAGTAATAATAATAAACTACAGTCATTATCATTAAAAAAAAAACAATCTAAAAAAGACGATACATTAAAACTATTCGAAATTTAAGTGACGGTTATCTGTCATCTCACAATAGTGTTGTTACGTTCTCTGTGCCTCCTGCATCTGACAGAATACAGTTTTTAGAAGCGAAAGTAAAACAAACCACTATAACTCGAAAACTATCAACTATAGATATAGGAAAACCTATACTCGATCGATGCAGAATTGAATGACCTACCTGACAAATCTATAAAATATAGGGTGTTCTATTTGAAAATAACAAGTTATGCCACTTTAAACTTAGGTATGTTGTAACCCAAAAGAAATACACCCTGTACAATGATAATAAATTATTCTTTAAGTATTTTAAAGAATTGAATGTCGTCTATTGATATTTTGAATTTAAGGCGGGGAAACTCAAAGCTTAGTCCACAGCATACGTTTGAAGTAACATCTAAATCGGAGCTAAAAAAAAAGAAAGTCGTAATATTTTCACAAATATCAAAGATAGCGATAGGAAATGTTACCCGAAGTTACACTTATTTTTTAATCTCAATGCAAAAATGCAAAAAAATAGCATTCCATTTAAAATAACGAAGTTGATAGCTACTTCAGGTGCAACCGGAAGTTCCACAAAGCTGAGTATATTTTCTCGATATAGCTTAAATAATCACAAGAAAATTTTGTTTAAAGTTTTTTTGGCTAGCTCTTAGCGTAAGAGATATATAGAGGAATTACACACTATTGGGACACGCTATATATATATATATATATATATATATATATATATATATATATATATATATATATATATATCTTTAAAATAATTGTTTTTGAAGTTCGCGGTACTCTTTATAAGCTATTTTTTTCCAAAGTTGACAAATAATATCAATATCACATTTTCCGTAAAAACAAAACTCAAAAAGTTATTTATTAAATATACACTTACCTTTAATATCTAAGCCACCTCTATATTTGTCCCATCCTTTCAGTCTAATTTTATCACCCAGAAGAGAGAGAAATTCGTCAAACTTTTGACTTCCAATCTCTGAAACAATAAGGTTTATAATATAGTTTTAAAACACTAAAAATAGTATTTATTTACTTACCATTGCTTAGTATTTCATCATCTGTTGTCTGACCTTTTTTCATGTAAATGACCCCAAACTTAAAATTAACAGAACCCTCTTGTTCTTCTAATAATAATAAGTCTTTTTGAATATCAGGTGAAAAAATCTCTTTCGGTCCTTTCTCTATCTTATCCATACTTGGGTAATTTGATAATATTTGTTTTACTGTAAGTACTTTATTTGAAGTTATAGGTAATGATATTTTTTGTGCCCCCTAAAAATAAAACAAAGTTTACAATGGAAAAATAAATAAAACATTATAAATATATTCTCCACTTTAAAGTCAAACGCAGTTGGAGTTGGTGGAATTGCATTTGTAATGTTCAAATGTTGTATTTTTTCCAAGTAAATACATTACTCATGTAGATAATTGTTGTTTTAAGTCTTATTATTTTTCTAGTACTTCGAAAAAGCTAACGGCATTCCAATCGCTAAAGTTAAAAATCCTACTGGCTTTGAGATTTTAGAGTAGTTAGTATTTTGCCTTTATTAGAATTTTGAAAAAGGTTTGATTCCATACACACAATGTGGTTTTTGCAGAAATTTTGACATTACTACTTCTAATAAGGATACTTTGAGAACCAAAATCACCGCCACACATTTTTAAAAACCTGGAGGTCGTTTCACTAACCAAGTTAGCGTCATCAAAGGATGAATAACTATAAATATCTGATATCCAAAACTGTATTTATATTCTTCTGCAAGTAGTCGGTTAGTAACGATTTAGGGAGGTTCAGGTACACCAAAATTAACATATTTCGTTTGGAAATATCTATATTCTTGTATTGTCTATCGGACGTCCTTCTGCCGGTATTTGTTTTACAAAGCAATCCATCAGGAGACTGCTCATTGGCGGCGGAGCGACTAATATATTTAGCAATATCTATACATTCGAACGCGTTTAGCTGTCCTCCATTTTGCATTAATTTCAGATTTTCCTCATTAACGTAGTGATTAATATCTCAAACGACGGAAGATCTATCTATAGTACCCTATCTTAATTGTGCTAAATCTTCTTTGAATCTAATTCCAACAGATTTTTTGTTTGTCCGACGTATTTAAGATCACAATCCTTACATCCAAGCAACTTATTTCATGAATTTCCGACTTCTTGGTCGTACTATCCTTATCTCTTGGGTTACCTAGCAAGTTTTTTAAGGTATTTTTTGTCGAAAACGTTAGTTGCAAACTGGATTAAAAAAAGGCTATCTAGAATCCTCGTGTTCAAAGGTAAGCGAATAAAGTTTTTTGGCTCTGTCGCTTCTAAAAGCCGTTGATTCCGCTAACGTTTTCTTTCTTTTTTGTTTGCTAATTAATTTCTCCACTAGGCAAGCAGCGTGTCCGTTATATTCGGCCACGTTCTGAATATACTTTAATTCTTTGGTATATCTACCTTTACTTAAAGGAAAAGTAATTAATTGAGGCTGCCCATTTTTTGGTGGGTACGTATGATGTGAGTAATTCGGAATGTAGCTTAGACTGGTGGTTTCCTTTCTATGGCTATCGAATTCTAAAGCGTCTTTATTTTTGATAACTAGTACATCTCGAAAGGGTAATTTACCGAAATGTACGCCATCCTGCACTGTGTGCGGGAGAACAAGAGGAGGGGCTACACCAACAAGCGGATCCTCATAGCCACAAACAGCCAGGCAGCCCTTAAGGCCCTAAGTAGCCCACGGGTAAACTCCACGCTGGTAAGTGAGTGCCGAGACGAGACGAGCGACCCGGCTGGGCAGAATGAGGTCACCCTCATCTGGGTGCCGGGTCACTCTGGGGTCAAAGGCAATGAAGAAGCTGACAGTATCGCGAAGAGAGGAACAGCAGCACTATTTATGGGACCAGAGCCGGTTCTGGGAAGTCCTGGGTCAGAAATGAATACAAGATGTACTGGGCAGACTGTTCAGGGCTCAGACATGGGAAGTCAGTAATTGACGAACCCTGCTAAATCTTAGCAGAGGACAGCTCAGAAACATAACAGGTCTCTTGATGGGTCACGTGGCCTTCAAGAAACACCTGCAGAAAATGGGACGGTTCGAGGGGGACCTAGCATGCAGACTCTGCGGCGAGGGGGAGAAATCAGCTCAGCACATCTTGTGCGAGTGTAAAGCTCTAGACCGCAAAAGACAACTGATCTACGGTCAGGTTCACCCTACTATGGTCAAACCTCACCCTACCAATCGCTGTGCAGACTAATTCAAGGCACAGCGATTTTGGAATGGGTGGAGTAGAAAGACTAATGGTATGCACAATAAGCCAAAGGCTGCGGTGCTATCGGGGCGGCAAAGACGCGGACGAGCCCCGAGGGAGAAAAAAGCTAATTAATGATCAATTTATAGTTCGTGGGTAAATTTTATAGAATCAAATTGATTGTTAAGTTTGCCAACAAAATCATCTACTCTACAAATGTTTGTGTTACACACTGCGAAAATATCATCCACGTAAAGAAACCACACTCTAAAAAAAGACTAATCTTCACTTCCAAGATCTGTTTCAAATCTACTGATGAAAAGATCTGCAATAAATGGCGATAGCGGGTTGCCCATTGCCGTGCCTTGGGTTTGTTAAAAAAAACATTTTTGTTAGCGACCGACTACCTCCAGGAGAATATAAATAAAGTTGTGGTTGTAAGATATTTAAAATTATTCATCCTCCGATGACGCTAACTTAGTTAGTGAAACGATGGCCAGGTTTTTTTAAATGTGTTGTGGCGATTTGGGTTCAGCAAGTGTGCCTATCAGTGCTTATCACAGGTTTCAATCCTCACTTACTGCTACTTCTCTTGCTAAAATGACAACGGACAGATTTATAGCTAATGATGCAGACCAACACACTTTTGGTACTATTTGATTATTTTAAAGCCTTTGATAATATGAATAATGGTTTAATTTGTGCAAAGCTTAAACAATTTCACTTAATTTTAACTAATCTTGTTGGACTTGATCTGCAGAGCAATTTGCAACGCATTAATTGTAATAGTGTCTCTTCTTCGTGAACCACTGTGCACACAAGAATTTGCCAGGGCTTGATTTTGGGTCATATTTTGCTTTTTCAACTGAATATTGTTCGGTATAAAGGGGTCCCCAGCTTTTTTTAAATTTCGACAACACACCACGAGAGCTTACAGTATAAATACTATCGTACCGTGGGTGTCGACAAGGAGCAAAGAGGCAACTTGTTAATTCTGGACTTAAAGGTTTGGAGGTTCGGAGGAGAAGGAAAAACATGCACCGGCAAGGAATTCCACAATTTGGAAGTCCTCGGGACAAAAGAGCGGGCATAAGAAGTTGTTGTTCTATGTCTGGTGACCTGGACAGTAAAACGGTGCATTCGCCCTGTTTCCCTGGTAGATCTATTGGCGGCAGCAGGTGGAGGAACTATGGAAGAAAGCTCCTCTGAGCAGTTTCTATATAAGAGAGAGGTCACCAACGGCACGTCGGTGGGCAAGGGATGGCAGCCTTTGGGTGAGGGTAGGGTCACCGATGAGACGTATAGCTCATTTCTGAATGGAGTCCAGGATAGCGAGTGTAGAAGTGGCAGCAGCACCCCAGATGTGGGAGCAGTATTCGAGCTGACGATATTAAGCTTGCATGTATGCTTTAATTCAGATGATTATATTCATGTAGGCTTAATGTAAACATTGAACTATCAAATATAAACTCCTTGTCAGCGAGACAAAATCTAAGGCGCGACGCAAAAATAGAGAATTTAATTTTTCAACCCTAGGATACCCCACCAATAAAATATCCGCATCTATATAAACCCGGTTTCTGAGAGCCGGTATACAGAATCATGTATAATCACAACAAAAGAAAAGTCTGTACGGCTAGATGTATTCTCACCATAATTAGAACCGCAGACCGGTTTCGCTCTAATTAGAGCTAATTACAAGGAAAACACACCTATAAAATATCACGGCTATGGTAGCCAGCCTCCTGTAAGTTGTACACAGTCTAGATTTTATAACATTTTGTGTTATTTGAAGCTGTCGTGACAACATACTAACTGGTTCGTCGTACATCTCAGAATGTTCTAGGAGGCTGGCTACCATAGCCATATTACTTTATAGGTGTGTTCTCACTGTGGTTAATATTCCGTACTGACGAGCTATAATTAGAGCGAACCCGGTCTGCGGTACTAATTATGGCGAGAATACATCTAGCTTTACATACATTGTTCCTATATTAGGGAAGAAATGGGCCAAGGCTGACAATTTATATAATTGTTAGTTGGTTGTACAGGGTCTCTATTTCATAATATTTTGCGTTATCTGGAGCTGTTGTGACAACATTCTACTTGGTTCTGCAACGAGATGGCGACTCCTGCTTTACATCTCACAATGTTCTAAAAGAAAAGTCATAAGTCTGTGACTTTTTGAACGAAACAAAGGTTTTTTGACAAAAATTGATTTTATTTCTTAACATAGTCTCTTTTGAGCTCCATACACTTCGTTCAACGTTTCTACAATTTTTTTTTATCCCTTCTAAAAAATTATATTTGTCTAGGTCCTCAAAGTAGGTATTTGTTTGTGAGATGATTTCATCATTGGAGTCAAATTTTTTCCGCCGAGCCATTACTTTAAGCTTGGAAACAAGAAATCGTCACTCAGTGCTAAATACGGAGAACAGGGCGGACGAGGGAGCAATTCGTAGCCCAATTTATACAATTTAGCCATGACGACTATACACGCATGCATTGGCTTGGTGGAAAATAACTTTGTTCTTGGTCAAATAGGGTCGTTTTTTCTTCAAATCGTCATTGAATCGATCCAATAAGTTGGTATAATATTTGCCATTGATAGATCGTCCCTTTTGAAGGTAATCAATGTGGATTATACCGCGTGCATCCCAAAAAACGGTCGCCATGGCTTTATTGGCTGACAAACCCACCTTGGCCTTCTTCGGCGCCGATTCGCACGGAGAAACCCACTGTTTTGACTGCTGCTTGGTCTCTGGTGTGTTATGGTGAATCCATGTTTCGTCCACAGTTACGAAACGGCGCAAAAACTCGTCCCTATTGCGGTTAAACAACGCCAAACACTCCTTTGAAGTTGTCACACGTTGTTCGTGATCGATTGTGAGCAAACGCGGCACCCATTTTGCGGATAGCTTTCTCATACCCAAGTGATCATGCAAAATCGAAATCACTGAGCAATGTGATATGCCTATGGCTTCCACAATCTCCCGCGCTTTCAATCTCCGATCGGCCAACACCATATCGTGAATTTTTTAATTGTTTCAGGTATAGCTGTCTCAACTGGGCATCCAAAACGTTCGGCGTCATTTGTGCTTGTACGGTCGCAACGAAATTCAGTAAACCACTTTTTTACCATGGAAACTGATGTGATGGTGCAGAGTCCCCATAGTATTTATCAAGCTTAGCCTTGGTTTGAGTGATGGTTTTTTTCCACAAAAAATAATGTTTGATGAGCACACGAAATTCATATTTTTCCATTTTTGTTATCACTACGGAGGTTGTCTGCCTTCAATCGCTATCTAACAAAAATTAAATGACGCAGCTTGTTCAAAATTGGACATGAGTCAACTGCAAGATGCTTGTTGACAGGCGCAGTGTTGTCCTTCCTGTGAAGATCACCACATTGCCTACTGCAACTCAATGCTACTATTATTTCAACTGAATGACAATCAGCTGCACCTGACCTGTATGCATACAGCAGCAATGCAAGTTTGAAGTTACTCAGATACGTACAATTCCTTGTAGCAGTGCATAAATTATAATAACTCTCAGCCGGCTATGAACCCCTTTACTGAATTTCCAATTTGTACGTTAAAATTCATTATATGTTTGCCATGGAAAACTACCTCGCATTATTACTGAACAAATATTTCCAAGAACGAAATAAGCATTTAAAACATACGTTAGGAATATTGGAGAACAAAATATTGTTTATCTGTAATTTTCCGGTGTTGTCATCCAATAAAGACGGTTGGAAGCGTTGCAGAGAATTGCCGGCAAAGTCACCGATTGGAGGTCTCGTTTTATCTCATTCGAAGAATGGAGGCTACAAAGAGATCGCGCACAACCGCTAACCGTCACAGTAAGAATTTTTGTGTGCAGCGACCTAGCAGTTACCGAACCCGACACATTAGCAGGGACTCTCTGCTGAGCGTTCATAGAGTGAACACTCGTCAGTTTTCGGTGGCTATTAAATTATCTTAAAACGAGGTTATAATGTTCTTTCTGTTATCTGTACTACTAGTAAATATTGTCAGTGATTGTTCGGAGTAATTCAAGTGATTGTTGAGTTTAATTATTCAGTATAATAACGGGAGCTAACTCGTAATCAGAAAGAATTCCTGGTTATTATCGAACCTTAAGTCAATTGGTAGTGAATTTTTCTGAAGCAAATTCACGTTTTAATTGCGATTCGCAAAGTTTCCATCAAGCGAATTCAGAATCTCGACACAGGTGTCAAAAGGTCTTGTAGTGTTGGAGTGATAACATCCACCGGACCAATAATCTCTGATGAGAAGTCCCAGTCGTTTTTCCCTAAGTTTTTTCGCTTTTATTGGAGTCGGGAATCTAAGTCAGGCACTCATAATTGATCCCACTTGGAGAGCATCTTCACAGGGTCATCTGGTAACTTAATACCGGAAGACTGGTGAGTCTAAACAAATCTTTTCTCTGAATAAGCAGAATTCTCATGCCGAAATCTAACATCTGAAGTTTTAATAACCTGAACTTTCAAAATCACGTAATCAAGTTTGAGCTTAAAAACAATGTCAGGGAGGTGCTGTCAGCACAACTATATATTTCCTGTTTAATCTCTAAGATTTTGTTAATTTTTGTAAATTTAAACACATAGTTTTTTTTAATTGTAATTAGCAAATTTTGTCTGTAAAATATCTAACCTATACATTATTTTTAACATCTCTTATTTTTCATAATTAATGTAGAAATTTCACGTAGGATTATATATTCTTTTTTTTTTTTGCCTCACTCAAAGAACTGGCCAGTTAATTCACTAGAAGACCTAGGTGTTGATTGACCAACGTCAAGTAATTTACCTAATCATTTGTCTTTATTTTTGAGCGATACCCTAAGTAATTAACAGTAACATTTTAGTAATATGCAACTATCTTTATCCTATTGTTTTGGCACATGTATGTAAATTAATAATTTCTTGCTCTTTATATTCTTGCTATTTATCTGATTGTTATTCGTGTGCAATTAATGTTCATCTGAGATTTACCAACCATTTTTTTTTATTTCATTTTGTTTGCTATTCCAAATTTAATTTACATGAATAAATTTATATATTTTTATTATATTGAAATATCTGTTTAATTAAAGAGAAATTCCTTCCTAGTATCTACTTTCCTTTTGACGTCGGCGCAAACAATTATTTCTTACTATTATCTAGATATCTAAACTTCTATGTAACCTAGCACTAGTCTGGAGAGCCCACAAATATAGGACTCTGGGCAGTACGCAGGAAACAAAGGAAGATAATGTGAATATCAAACTATATTCAGATCTGTCAGCTTCCTAAAAAGTATTGCTAATCTTAATAAATTTGATAATCTGATAGATAGCTACTTTAGGGTAGGGTGTTATAGGCAATTTTGTCCTCACCATTGAGCAGATCTATATCCACCTGAGGTCAATCACAATATACCACGGTTCTTGTACCTTAAGCTGTTTCTTTGAAGGAGGTAACACATAATGAAACACACAAAAATAGAGAGAAGTGTGAATTTACAGTGAAAACTGGTATTCGATATACATCTTTCCCTACATATTTATGTATGCTTTTCTTATATAATATATATTTTTGTTTTCTTTTGTTCTTTTTGGTTTGTTTTTTTTTGTTTTTTTTTTAATTATTTAAGGAAATGGCTTCAGATACTTGCGCCTAGCGACCCGTCAAGGCTTGAATCACATACTGAAATGGGCCACGGAATTTTGTTGTGTTTTCAATATTATTGTAAGCAAAAAATTAACATTTTGACATATCACAAGTGCGTAATAGAGATCGTTTAACTTTAAAAAATAAATATCTAAAAGTTAAAACTTGCAGCAAGTTTGAATCGTGCGCGCATGCAGATCCGTCACTTGGTCTAAAACAAAGGGCTACCTTTCAAATAGTACGCCCAAGGTATAGGATAAACATTGTTAGCGGTTTTGTGCGTATGTGAAATTGGTTATTTTACGTTTTTCTTGACCCCATATCATTAATTTCATAATAGCACCGATTCTCAATGGAAAGACGTGCACATCTAACCTGGCGTCTGCGTGACTATGTGGATCATCTGACGACACAAAAATAGCCGGAGCGTTTCTGGTCACATGGCAAAATTTAAAATAGTAAGGATATTCAAACACATGTAAAAGCCTTAAAATAAAATATTTCTTATTTCTTTTTGATTATTTATGTTTACTATAACATTAAGATATGAAAAAAATGGAAATAGATGTAGATTAAATTTTATGCAAATTCCTCATTACAAATATACAGCGATTTGTTACCCGTTTATAATAATGCTTGCATATTCGAAAGATTAAAAGGTCCTTTTTTTATTTGCTTATGAACATTATAAAGAGATGCGGTTTGTATTGGGAAACCATATATAAAAGTTATTTTTTTTAATAATTATTTGGGGTGCGGCAAGCACTTTAAAAAACAGAAAATAAATTATTTTAAAGAGTTTTCTTCTCTTCAAGGAGGACGTAAAAGGCAAAACCGGTTATAGACTAAATAAATACTTGTAAATCCAGAAAAAAGTCACTACGTCTGTATTTTCTAGTATATTTCGCTTTAAAAGTCACAAAATGTTGACACTTGAATTGATCCATATATTAAATATACTATATATGCTATAGAATAAATGGGGAAAAATGGTTTATATACTCACTGTCTTCCTAAATAAAATCGCTCTGTACAAAGGTACACATGTGCTATTATCTTCATTCATTACTATACTAAGAAAAAAAGGCGACTTTTCATTGTCCAGTCCTACGTAATTTTGATGCACTGAAATAAAAAGAAAATTTCTAAGTTCTATCAAAAATATACAGAAATTAAGAAAATTCAATAATTAGCAAAACAGGCTTAAGAAAATAAAACATAGTATGAACATTGATTGACACATCAAAATAAAACATAATTCACGATTATTGTAAACCCATAATTTGATTATTGATTGGCTTATAAAAAATAAATTAAATTTTTAAAAGTCCACATAAAATATTTGTTCAACAAAATAGCAGCAAATAGGAGAGTCAGGCATTAATAGCTAGTTTTTTTTAATCCGCTAATTAGGTGGTCGCAACTCATAACTTTAGAAAATATTTTTCAAATATAGGTAAAACCAGACCCCTTAGAACCAAATTAAGGATCATTTTTCTTTCGAAAATAACTGAAACATAAATTAAATTTGGTGCACACGTCGCACTTATATAATCTGTACTACGTACTACATTTAAAGTTTTTATTTTTATGGATTATAGTTATAACCAACTTTGAGGACGACATGCTTCCCATATCTATTTTTTTCTTCCTTGAGGCTCGTCCGCGTCTTTGCCGCCCCGATAGCACCGCAGCCTTTGGCTTATTATACACGCCCTCCGTCTTTTCTATTTCACCCATTCCAAAATCACTGTGCGTTGAACTAGTCTGCACAGCAATTGGTAGATTGAGGTTTTATATTGCTCTGTCTCCGGTCTAGGCTGTCCGTAGATCAGTTGTCTTTTGCAGTCCAGAGACTTACACTCGCACAAGATGCGCTGGGCTGATTCCTCCCTCTCGCCGCAGAGTCTGCATGCCAGGTCCCCCTCGAACCGCCTCATTTTATGCAGGTGTCTCTTGACAGCCATGTGTCCCGCCAACAGTCCTGTTATGTTCTTGAGCTGTCCTCTGCTAAGATTTAGCAGCTCCACAGCTCTCTTTGAACTGTGTTCGTCAATTATTCACTTCCTATATCTGAGCCCTGGACAGTCTGCCCAGTACAACTTGTGTTTGTTTCTGACCCAGGACTTAATGGCTTCCTTGGCAGTGCTCTTTGTCACGCCCAGAACCGGTTCTGGTCCCATAAATGGTTCTGCTGACTCTCTCTTCGGGAAACTGTCAGCTTCAGATGAGGGTGACCTCATTCTGCCCAGACAGGTCGCTCATCTCATCTCGGCACTCGTTCACCACCCAGGAATCTACCTGTGGTCTACTTAGGGCCTTAAGGGCTGCCTGGCTATCTGTAGCTATGAGGATCTGCTTGTTGGGGTAACCCCTTCTCTTGTTCTCCCGCACACAGTACAGAATGGCGTACATATAGTAGAAACCATGTACCACGTATAATCAAGATAACTTATTGTTTGAAAATGTAAAAAAAAAACCGAAAATAAACTTTAAATATTTCCTAGAAAACTGGTTTCCTAGCCAACGAACCTTAGGCTAATAGCAAATTGAGTTATTAAAATTTGAAGCATTTAATGAAAATACGCACTTGCTGCATCTAGATATTTGTTTCTTACAAACATGCATCATATTTCGATGAAAAATACAAAAATGCAATAATATAAGGGATGTTCTACAAAACTTGTAGGTATCACCCAGGACTTATGGGCCACCTGTGATGGTCAAGATAATTTTGTAAGATTCAGCTCAAGACACCCCATAATTAACATATACAATTTTACTTGTATCTTGCATAATAACAATTATATTGAGGTTTACCGTGGAAATCCATTACCCTGTATATATGTAAACAGATAAAAACTAAAACAAAACCCGGATATGGATTCTAGAGGGCCTAGTTTGCACTCATTTGAAGAAATCTTTTTAAAATTTCAAACTCGCGGTCTCCTCAATAACGAATTTTTTGTACAAAAATTAGCCAAACATTATAGACCGTTAAACCATAAACTTAACTAAATCTACAGCCAAAGCATCAGAGAACAGGTCTATTTAAAATAAATTTTCTGGAAACATTTTTGTAAATTGAAGCTCAATGACGGTTGAAGCTGAAACTTTAGAGTTTGTAGAACACTTTTATGCGACATTTTCTTTACATAGACCGTATTCGTTTCAGGTTATTTGCCCAAAATTTGAAAATTTTGGTACATGGTTTACTTTTTACTGAAGTTTCTTTAAAAAAAAATCACTAATGAAAAGGTCCCGACCTTTGAATTTTGAACAAATTTCTTGAAAAGAGCGCAATCTAGGCTTCCTAGAAACCATATCCAGGGTTAGTTTAAAGTTATATATATATATATATATATATATATATATATATATATATATATATATATATATATATATATATATATATATATATATATATAATTTTCTGAGTACCTGCCTTTTACAAGTGGCTCGGATAATTTAGTTAGCCCGGAAAATCGGTCCAGGTTTCCCTGGAAAATTGTGTCTTCCCTTTCGGAATAAAAATGTATCTCCGGAAGTAACAAAGCAACGGCAACCAAATTTGGTACAGATATTTGTATTATAAAGAGGAAAATTTAGGTCTGTAGGTTCAAGAAAGTTATGGGCATTTAAAGAAAAAAATGGAGTTTTCCTGAAAACTTCAATCGCGATTTGAAACGGTAAAATTGGCAACATTTAGGCAAAGAACCTGCAAGAAATACGAATTATGTAAAGAAAATGTCGCAAGAGGAGTGTGCAAACCCTTGAGTTTCAGCATCAACCGTCATTGTCCTACATTTTACTAAAATATTTTCAAAAATTTCAAATTTTTTTCGAAATTCAAAAGTCACTATCTCTTCATTAGTGAACATTTTGTTAAAGAAAATTTACTAAAAACTGTATGGTTTAGAAGTTTCAATAAGGTAGTTTTATTTACACATGAAATGCATTTTTCATAGTGTGGCACTAATAATTTGATCACCCCCTGCATATCTTTTCAATATTACAAAGACAGCAGCAAAGAAGCTTAGATTGTTTTTATCACAACCCGCTGTATAAAGCAGATAGACGTCCACAGTTAAAATATTATTCTCATGTCTGGTGTGCTCCCTGAAGACAACCGCTTCTCCCCTAGATTATACCTAGAAATGAAGTGTTCGCTTTATAGAAGACTAATATATTACAGCCACTATTACTTTTCCAAATCACAGAGAAACGGTTAAAGAGCTCTGCCTCTTCTGTCGAAACTATCATCGAAGGTGCTGCTTAGAAGGTGCTTCTTTATAATCTTTGCATGAAAATGTTGCAACTAAAAAGTGCATGGTTTGAGTGTCACTATACCCACCTCAAAAATGAGCTGTTCGTCGTATAGACGATCACAGAAGGAACGTTAAATATCTCTGCCTCTTCTATCAGTACTATCATCCACGTTATCTCTTAGAAATTGCTTCGTTAAGACCCTGCGCTTGCGACCTTTAACGGCAAACCCATCTTAGTTGAAAAGCAACTCCGTAGGCGTCACATAACCCGCTGGTCGAAGAGTTTTCTATGCATCATCGTTCTTCCCTATAGAGTAAGCTTTTGGATAGCCTCTTAGCATACATATTTGCAAGGACATATATTCTCCAACTATTCAATTTTTGACACACAACAACAAAGATCATGACATAGCAGAGGCACATATGTTCTATATCTCATAAACTAATTTAAAAAAAACAAACAAATAATTACAAAAGTTTAATACATGGTAATGATTGTTGACACGTTAAGTGCGTATATTTAATACAAGTCCGTCTTGTCACATATTTTATAGAATTGTATGTAAACAAAAAAATTATTAAATAGTGCATTTTAAATAAAACACCTTTGACTATGAATGGAAAAAACTTATATAGCATACGACTATACGACGGACCATATCGGGAACAAATTTCCATATAGACAGAATAAAAGTTACTTACATTTCCCAAGGAAATATTTGAAGTACCATCTGGTCTGATATTCAGGGTTCTCCAGGACTGGCGTACTCGGTGAACCGAACATCTGAAAAGAGAACAGATTTTACATATGCCAAGATTAAGGGCTTTTGTTGAACAGTTTGTTAAAGTAGAGAAATGTTGTTATGTATCGATGTCTGGAAACTTTATGTATAAGGTAAAGATGGTAGATCGTATTAAATTAAAGATCATATTAAATTAAACACATTGCCAGAGTTTATGCACTGCATTTATAACATCTGAATACTATAGGGAGAAAACGATCTAAGTCACTCGAGGATGAAAAATGAGTTATACATGCTTTCTCATAGATTTAGGCCTGTTCTTTCACGGGATGCTCATTGATTCTACGAAATAAAGCTCTAAGCCCACTAAACTCGCGTATTTTGATCCTCCGTACTAAGGAAAAGCGATCCAAGTCCATGCCGTTGGATGAAAGATAGATCTAAGTACATAAAATAATATAGAATGATTCTTATTTAGTGTAATAAATGCATCTGTCTTAGCTTTTCTTTTCATGCCACGATAAAAACTGATGACGTGTGTAAAAAATAACTACTGCGCAAATCACTTGATGTCATCTCAATAAGACTCAGTATAATATTAGTAGTTGCAAACGGAAGTTCGTACGAGCAAATAACAGTAGTGATAGTGGTAACAGGCAAAAGAAACTCATACGGCCGAATTAAAGTTGCTACTAAAAAAATAAGAAACCACACCGTTAAAACAGGGGAGCCATGCAGGTGTCACAAATTTCCTTGCTTTGAAATTATTACAGACAAACAAAAAAGTCAAATAATTAATTCATTTAATTCATTAAAGGACATAAATGAACAAAACAGTTACCTGTGTGGTCTGATAAGTGTACATAATATTAAAAGAAGGGGTCCGAGACTTGAAGAAGACGCTGCAAATTTTTGAGATAATTCGTTTGCTTGTAAAGTTAGGATTGGACAAGACAATGAAAATCATTCATTCCAGAAACAGCCAGTGTGTCAGAAGGCGTTTATTAATATTCATGCCATTTTTTTTAAATTTCAACAACACACCACGAGGGCTTACAGCCTAAATACTATCGTACCGTGGATATTGACAAGCAGGAAAGAGGCAACTTGTTAATTCTGGACTCGAAGGTTTGGAGGTTCGGAGAAGAAGGAAAAACATATGCCGGCAAGGAATTGCACAACTTGGAAGTCCTTGGGACAAAAGAGCGGGCATAACAAGATATTCTATGTCTGGTGACCTGGACAGTAAAAGGGTGCATTCGCTCTGTTCCCCTGGTAGATCTGTTGGGGCAGCAGGTGGGGGAACTATGGAGGAAAGCTCCTCTGAGCAGTGCCCGTGCAGATATCTATAAAAGAGAAAGAGAGAGAGAGGTCACCAAAGGCACGTCGGTGGGCAAGGGATGGCAGCCTTTGGGCGAGGGTAGGGTCACCGATGAGACGTATAACTCTCTTTTGAATGAAGTCCAGGATAGCGAGTGTAGAAGCGGAAGCTGCACCCCAGATGTGGGAGTAGTATTCGAGGTTTGGCGTTATTTGTGAAGTATATAAGGTATAGAGATTAACTGGTGAAAAGTATTTGCGAGCCTGGAAGAGGAAACCTAATTTCTTAGCAGCCGATTCTGCAATTGATGTGACATGTTGGTGCCAATTAAGATTTCGATCCACAGAAATGCCAACAAGAAAAAAGGACTCATAACTTTGAATCACTTGGTTGTTCATTGTGATGGGTCTAGGGCTGGTGTATCTTTTATGAGAAATAAAGCAAGACTGAGATTTGGTGGGGTGGAATTGTAGATTTCTACTTCCCCAGTCTAATATTTTTTGGAGATCCACGGAGACATAACCCTCCATGAGTCTGCGATCCTCATCTAATTGAGCTAAAGAGACAGGCTTAGAATATTGTATATTTAAGTGGAGGGTGCTGTCGTCCGCGTAACTGTGAACTGGGTTGGATGTGTTAGAGAGGAGGTCGTTGATGTGGAGAAGAAACAAAGTAGGGGCTAAAGCTGAATCTTGAGGAACTCCTGCAATAATTGGATACAGTTTAGAGAAATGACCATCCACAACAACAGAAATGCTCTTGTTGGAGAGGACATTTGCTGTCCAGGTAACAAGTTTTGGTGGTAGGCCATAGACCGGAAGTTTATTAAGCAGCGCTGCGTGCCAGACATGGTCGAATGCTTTGGATATGTCTAGAGCAGCAATCTGGGATTCACCATGTAGTTCCATAGATATGTTCCAAGAATGGGTGACAAAGGAAAGGAGGTCGGCAGTCGATCTGCGCTGACGGACTCCATACTGCCTGTCGTGGATTATACTGTGTTTTTTAAGAAATTTTAGTAATTCTGTGTTTATATACTTTCCCATCACTTTAGAGACGACTGAAAGGAGAGAAATAGGCTTGTGGTTGCTAGGAAGCGCTTTGGATACTTTCTTGGGGATGGGTTGTACTCGAGCAGTTTTCCAGTTACTAGGGAATATGCCTTTAGTGAAAGTATCTGAAACAGACGAGTCAGGACAGGGGCAAGTTCTGGTGCGCATTTTTTGAGAACAATTGCTGGGATCTCGTCAAGGCCAGAGGCTTTCCTGGTATTAAGAGAAGAGAGCATCTTTCGTACCTTTTTAGTTTTGAAAATGATATCCGTCATTTTATGCGCGACATAGGGGACTGTTGGTGGTTGAACATTTGGAGGTGGGTTGAGAGTAGAATTGCCGGCGAATAACGAAGCAAAAAGTTCAGCCTTGCCTAGGACGGTAGAAAGAATTTGATCCCATGAGACAAGAGGTGGGAACGTGCTTTTGCAGAAATTATTCCCAATAGATTTAACAAGAGTCCAGAAGGGTTTGCCGCCGTTGGAGCTTAAGAGGACTTTGTTTTTGATGTGGTTATTAAACGAGTTTTTTGTCTTAGAAAGAATGCGGACATAGCGGTTTCTTGCGTCGTTAAATGCTTGACGATTTTCTTGACTGGGATTGTGTAGAAGCGTTTTGTAAGCTTTCACCTTTTCAAGTCTGGCTTTGTCCCAGGATTTAGAAAATTAGGGCTTTTGAGTGGCTGAAGAGGTTTTCTGTGTACGTGGAATAAATAATTCCATGCCAGCTTGGATATTTTCGGTGACGTTTTGTGAGATATCAGAGGGGCCAGGATGAGAGAAGCAGACAGACTCCCATGTAAATGAGGAAAAGTAGTCCCGCATTGCGTCTCAGTTTGCGGAGTTGTAGTGCCAAACGATACGTGGGTGTGATGACTGTGTGCCTTGGGTTGCATTGCACAGGAAGCAGTGACCATGCCGTGGTCTAAGCGACCAAGGGGGGCGGTGACTGATATCTTATAGCATTCAGGTTGTGTAGTAAGAAGGAGATCCAAGGGATTTGAGCTGTGTGTTGCGATACGAGGAAAGTAAGTAGGTTGCTGAACCATATTGGCTAAATAATTGCTGACTGAAAAGGCCTCCGCTGCTCTCTCTTGTGGATCGGTTTTTGAAGATCCTAGCCATTCCTTATTATGGACATTGAAGTCACCAAGAATAGTGACTGATGTATGGGGTGGTACCTCCTCGGGCGTCAAAAAAATTACAATTACAAGTAGACGACCCATAATGCTGACAAAATATTCAAAAGAAGAAAGACATTCATGTCATGATAAAAGAGGACCGCATCTAAACCGACCGCATAAAATTTCACAAACTACTATAAATGCTATGCATCACCACATAAAAAGGGTCGAAATTCACATCACTCAATATATCAAAAAGATTATACCTACCTGAATCACTAAACGTGAAAAAATTGAATAAAATGTACATCGAAACAGAACTAAATGAAAAAGTTACCTACGAAACATACCGAAATATTTTTCTAAAAGATTTTAATGTAGGTTTTGGATACCCGAGGTATGATACCTACAGCAGCTGTGGTGCAAGTAAAATTAAAATTGAATCTCCGCCGTCCCAACTTGAAATTTCGGAAGACGAAGAAAGAAAGGTGAAATTAAATAGACAATTAAAACAAAGTGGAACAGAAGAGAAACTACACAAATTAAAAGCACAAGCCTTGTATAGACGAAAAAGAAAATAAAAGGAACTTGCAAGACAACATACAAATTACGAAGCCATAACAATAGATTTTTTCCAAAAATCTCCCTACACCCAACATCTCCACAAATGTTGTCTACTACAAAAGGCAGCTCACGTTTGTTTGTTTTCACATTAATGTCCTTTCTACCAACCAATCCGTTTTTAATGCAAACCCTCAGACAATTGCAAAGAAGGGAGCCAACGATGTTATTCTCATTTTTATATCATTTTGCCTATAATATTGGCTCTAGATGTTACATTTACGCATATTCTGTGATTCATGTGCAGTCAGAACATTACCTTGGTTAGATTTTTACAGTATTTAGTCGACGTGAAGAAAAGATTCGACTTCATTCATGTCATATTGCCAATGAGGGGCCATTCTTATCTTGAGTGTGACAAATACTTTGGAGTAATCAATCAAAAAACCAGGGTGGCAGTTTCTGCGCACTGGATAGAGGTATTTAAATCATCAAGATCAAAATCTCAGCCTTTTGATGCAATAGATTGTCAGAAAGACATGTTTTTTGCATGGACAAAATTTCTCACCAATAGTTATTGTAGAAAAACCTGCCCCTTTCCTACTTGACCAGTGAGATAACTAAAGTTTACGAGCGAACATCCAAAAACAGTAGCAGTGAGAGAGCTTTCTTACAATGGGGCATTCAAAGATTTCGTTATTGCGAACCGCAATCAAACCTGGCCATGTGATATTACTCCTGAGCCATTGTACCCCAGATTAATACATATACCAAAAGAAGTACGTGCAGTTGATGAAACTAAGATCTTACGTGTAGGAGAATCTCCAAAGTTACTATGTGGAGCTACTATTCGTTGATGGTAACACAAGCGAGTATGAATTTGATGTAAGCGAAAATTCAGTTTTACTTTATTTTATTTAACTAATATGTCAATCTTATTTACAGGTTGTGTGAGAAAGGACTTCGTTGAATTTTTCATTTTTTTATTGACTGGATCGCACTTTCGTTTTTTCATTGAACTATAAAGTTATTTTTTATTTTTATAGAACATAACATAATGTTAAGTAGCAGATTTTGTTATAATTATAATGCATAATATTTAATAAAGCTTTTAAAATTTATTGCACAAACGTTGATTCCATATCCTTAATTTTATGGGGTTTGATATCTAACACAACGAAATGTACGGAACTATAATTTTGTGACTTAGATCGTTTTTCCTCTGTAGTCTTCATGTACACTCCGCATAATTTTGTCCTTTCCTAATAGAAACCTTAGTTAATTTTAACATTGTTGCAGATACGAGAGGTATATTCTGATTATCATGTGATCATTTCAGTGACGTTTTTAATTATAAGTCTGACTTGCGGAGCATATTTATCGCATATTAAAGAGTCATGGAAAGAACGAAACCGGTCTATGTCTCCTGCTATACATCATACCATAAGTCTCAGCGGGACAAAAGTGATGGTGGGTCTAGGAGTAATGTGATTTAACGTTTGTCGTTGTATTAGCCAGGAAAGTAGTTGTTTTCTCTCACAGTGTAAATTATGTTCGATCTTGATTATGATCATTGAAGTAAATAAAGTCCCTCTTCCATTTCCTAGCATTTCATCCCCCACTGTGTTGCAACAGTAACTTTAAATCAAACTGAATGTAATTTTTTTTTATTCCAACAACACACCACGAGGGCTCACAGCCTAAATACTATCGTACCGTGGGTGTCGACAAGCAGGAAAGAGGCAACTTGTTAATTCTGGACTTGAAGGTTTGGTGGTTTGGGGGAGAAGGAAAAACATGCGCCGGCAAGGACTTCCACAACTTGGAAGTCCTCGGGACAAAAGAGCGGGCATAAGAAAATGTTCTATGTCTGGTGATCTGGACAGTAAAAGGGTGCATTCGCTCTGGTAGATCTGTTGGGGACAGCAGGTGGAGGAACTATGGAAGAAAGCTCCTCTGAGCAATGCCCGTGCAGATATCTATAAAAGAGAGAGAGGTCACCAACGGCACGTCGGTGGGCAAGGGATGGCAGCCTTCGGGTGGGGGTAAGGTCACCGATGAGACGTATAGCTCTCTTCTGAATGGATTCCAGGATAGCGAGTGTAGAAGCGGCAGCAGCACCCTAGATGTGGGAGCAGTAAACAAGGTTTGGTCTTATTTGTGAAGTATATAAGGTATAGAGATTAGCTGGTGAATAGTATTTGCGAGCCCGGAAGAGGAAACCTAATTTCTTAGCAGCCGCTTCTGCAATTGATGTGACATGTTGGTGCCAATTGACATTTCGATCCACAGAAATGCCAACAAGTGAAAATGACTCATTACTTTGAATAACTTGGTTGTTTATTGTGATGGGTCTAGGGCTGGTGTATCTCTTATGAGAAAGAAAGCAAGACTGTGATTTGGTGGAGTTGAACTGTACAAGATTTCTACTTCCCCAGTCTAATATTTTTTGGAGATCGACGGAGATAGAACCCTGCATGAGTCTGCGATCCTCATCTAATTGGGCTAAAGAGACAGGCTTAGAATATTGTATATTTGAGTGGAAGCTGCTGTCGTACTAACTGTGAACTGGGTTGGATGTGCTAGAGAGGAGGTGATTGATGTGGAAAAGAAACAAAGTAGGGGCTAAAGCTGAACCTTGAGGAACTCCTGCATTAATTGGATACAGTTTAGAGGAATGGCCATTCACGACAACAGAAATGCTCCGGTTGGAGAGGAAATTTGCTGTCCACGTACAGAGTTGTGATGGTAGGCCATAGGCCGGTAGTTTATTAAGCAGCGCTGCGTGCCAAACCTGGTAAAATGCTTTGGATATGTCTAGAGCGACAATCTGGGATTCACCGTGTAGTTCCATAGACTTGTTCCAAGAATGGGTGACAGTGGAAAGGAGATCGGCAGTTGATCTGCGCTGACGAAATCCATACTGCCTGTCGCGGATTAGACTGTGTTTTTCAAGAAATTTTAGTAATTCGGTGTTTGTATACTTTTCCATCACTTTAGAGATGACTGAAAGGAGAGAAATGGGCCTGTAGTTGCTAGGAAGCGCTTTCGATTATTTCTTGGGGACGGGTTGTACTCGAGCAGTTTTCCAGTTACTAGGGAATATGCCTCTATTGTAAGATGTCTGAAACAGACGAGTCAGGACAGGAGCAAGTTCTGGTGCGCATTTTTGAGAACAATTGCTGGGATCTCGTCAAGGCCAGAGGCTTTCTTGATATTAAGAGTAGAGAGCATGTTTCGTACCTTTTTAGTTTTGAAAATGATATCCGTCATTTTATGCGCGACATTGGGGACTGTTGGTGGTTGAACATTTGGAGGTGTGTTGAGAGTAGAATTGCCGGCGAACAACGAGGCAAAAAGTTCAGCCTTGCCTAGGGCGGTAGAAACAATTTCATCCCCTGAGACAAGAGGTGGGAACGTGCTCTTGCAGAAATTATTCCCAATAGATTTAGCAAGAGTCCAGAAGGGTTTGCTGCCGCTGGAGCTTGAGAGAACTTTGTTTTTGAGGTGGTTATTAAACGACTTTTTTGCCTTAGAAAGAATGCGAACATGGCGGTTTCTTGCGTCGTTAAATGCTTGACGGTTTTCTTGACTGAGATTGTGTAGAAGCTTTTTGTGAGCTTTGACCTTTTCAAGCCTGGCCTTGTCACAGGATTTAGAGAACCAGGGCTTTTGAGTGGCTGCAGAGGTTTTCTGTGTATGTGGAATAAATAATGCTAGCTTGGATAATTTCGGTGAGGTTTTGTAAGATATCAGAGGGGTCAGGATGAGAGAAGCAGACAGACGCCCATGGAAATGAGGAAAAGTAATCTCGCATTTCGTCCCAGTTCGCGGAGTTGTAGTGCCAAACGATACGTGGATGTGATGAATGTGTGTTGCATTGCGCAGGAAGCAGTGACCATGCCGTGGTCTGAGCGACCCAGGGGGGCGGTGACTGATATCTTATAGCAGTCAGGTTGTGTAGTAAGAAGGAGATCCAAGGAATTTGAGCTGTGTGTTGGGATACGAGGAAAGTAAGTAGGTTGCTGAACCATATTGGCTAAAGAATTGCTGACTGCAATGGCCTCCGCTGCTCTTCCTTGTGGATCGGTTTTTGAAGATACTAGCCATTCCTTATTATGGACATTGATGTCACCAAGAATAGTGACCTTGGAGGAAGGATATTCAGAAATCAGATGGTCGTTTTTTTTTAGAAAGGTAATCAAAGAGCTGGACCAAGTTGTTGTCAGAAGGTGACCAGTAAATGCGACAGATGAATTTAGTTGCAGCCCTGAGAGAGAAAGTTTTTTCCATGGTATGTCTTTTCTTCCAGCTTATAAATTGGGGAGTCTGGTGCAGGGTAGATTGCTACGGATGTACGCGCACATGCCTCCATGTAATCTAAAAGAAGTAAAGAGCTCATACCCCGGGAAATTAAGGCGATTAGTGGCTGTTTTGGCACTGATTTGAGTTTCGGTGAGGAAGAGGAGTTAGTGCCTATTAGTCTGGAGGAAATGGTGGACGAATTTCAGGTTAGAACTTAGGCCACATATATTCGAGAAGGATATGTTGGATTTTGATGCAGGAGCCCCCTGTACACCCCTCTCACGGAAATCCGAATGGAGGGGTATTTTACCTCCGGAATCTTTTGTACAAGTAGGAGCCATCATCATTTTTGCTTATAAGGAAAACCGACTCATACACCAGAACCGGAAACGTCCCTTGGGACTTCACCGACCCCTTGATGTAAGGGGTGGTACCTCCTCGGGCGTGAAAAAAAATCCTTTACTATCACGTAAAGGAAAAGTCCACTACCACCTACCATATTGCAAGTATACCACACCAGCCAACTATTAAAGAGCTGACCAGCTCTAGACCAGCTCTAGAATAATTTAAGTAAGTTTATGCTAATGGGAGACTTTAACGTCAATATGCTTTCCAACTCTAAAACAAAATGCCTGATTGATGATATTTTGGATGGATTTGATAGTTTCAGTTTATATCACAACTGCCTAGAGTGACAGAAGATAGTTCATCATTATCAAATATTTTTATAGTGAACGATCAACTGAACTGTATTAGTTTAGGTGTGACGGATGAATGTTATGCAGACAATAAAGACAATAATCTGGTATTTTGTCAGATAACTCTAAGTGCCTATACACAAGACCTAGACTGTTGCGTTCCATAAAAGATATAAATTACAGTTTATTTGTTGGTGACGCCAACGTGTGATGTTGAAAAAAAAACTGTATTATAGAATTACCTGACAAGCATGTTCTGCTTATCTCTCGGAGTGACAGTAGTGTCAATAGACCAAGAGAACCATGGTACTCGCATAAGCTAACACTGAGTAGAAAAGCAAAAAAAGGCATGGAACAAATATCTGAAAACTAGAGCTAATTTTGACAGGCAACAATTCTTTCCTATGGGTAATTCATATAATAAGCTTCTTGATATTGATTTTTTTTAATACTGCTATAAACGGCATAGGACACTGTAACATATCGTATCTCTATGCATATATATGTAGTTTGTTTTGGTTGTTTCTTTGAAACAATGCATGTGCTGGTTCTGAAAACATTTTATAATATAATTTTAAAAATAAACCAATAATTTGCTTTTATTTCTATCAAATTACCATTCTTTTTAATTAAACGCATGCCCTTCAACACAGTAGGACCTACCGTTTTTTTGACCAAGAGTAGCAACATTTAAGTCTCTTAGTAAATTTAATAACAGTTTATAAGTGCAAAGATAACTGGATTTTAGATTTTTGTTTTGCTTTCATAATGAAATAATTTTATATTTAAATCTTATATACTTTACTACCGATTTTATTATTGGTAATTACCGCTGGAATTGTGTCATTTCAGAGAACCTATAGGTTGTCACAAAGTGTTTGCACATGTTTAAATTTTTAATTTTTGTGGAGCGTTAGTCTTTACTAGCGCCCTTTAACTTTTATCTCTCTATGTCTGCAAGGCTCTCCTATTGTGAGTGTGATTTTCAGTTCTTTTTTATGACAAATACATTTATCTCACTTTAGATTTTTGTATAATAATTTTATTCAATTTTAAAACGAAGATTGTTTGGACAAGAAAGCCCACAAACTTTGTTATACGATCAGGTCAAAGTCAGACACACAGCAACAGAGCATTCTTATACATGGTTTTGTTGGAGGAATGCTGAAGGGTGTTGATTGACACCGTGTAGGCTTCTTGCGACATCGGGCGGGGAGCTTCCTAGGCGAGCGTAACTCGATGCTTGTGGAGAGCTGGAACCTCTCCACAGTATTGGAACACAGCAACACAACTTTGCTTCTTTTTTGTTATTTTTGCGCAGCGCATCCTGGAGGTGTGTGCACACGCCGGCATCTGAAAGGGTAAAAGCAGCTTGCATATCTCTGGGCTCCACAACACCGAAAATATATAGAGTAAGGATCCGTGAGGGGCCCAGAGATCGTACGCAGCAAAATGACCCTACACTATTACTGTTATCAATCTTTTATTTCTCATTCACTTTCATTATTTATTAAAGGTCGCTTTCAGTTGTATAACTTTCTCCTAAACCTTTTCACTATTAATTAAACTTCAATTTTGATAATACAATTTTTTCTTAAACATTTTCAATATTAAGTAGTAGTTTCAATTTTGGTAGTACAGTTTTTCTCTTAATCCTTTTTCATTACTAATTAAATTTCAATTAAAGTGTTTTATTTATTAAAAATAATAGTCGATTTCGTTCAAATTTAAATGGTGTACCTGTGTTAAAGAAATTTCGGCAGGGAATGCATTGTCCAGGAAGGCACGGGCGGGTGAGTTAACCCGTTGTGTAGTGGTCATCAGTTGTCGTCAGGAAGGCTTACCAAACGAGCTCCCAGACTCCCCATTTTGTTGCCATTGTGTATTTTTGTTATATTTCCCGGATTTATTTAATATATATATATATATATATATATATATATATATATATATATATATATATATATATATATATATATATATATATAGGGTGGCGCATTGAAAACGAAACAGACCGAGACCAGAGATTATTTTTTTAAGAAACGTTGAAACACGTAATTTTAATATTAAGGGGAACATGTTTTGACATAAAACTCAACTTTGTCGCATCAACTCTTTAAGGGTGGTGATAAAAACCCTTATATTTTAAATAGGGAACATGGGTCGAATGTTACATCATTTGAAAGCTCTTTCTTTTCTGAATTCAGCACACAAATTTTTTTTGGAAGTTTTATTAACTCGTTTAAAAATTATTCACAGTTGGAGCTGCAAGAACGTATTTCATTCATTGTGATAAGAAATGCACTAATTAGTCAATTTTTTGTTAAAAAAACTAAAAAACAATACCAAACGTTTAAAAATGTTTATTCAGTTAAGTGTTCAAATTGTTGACCACCAGCTTCCATACAAAAGTACAAATTTTGTTCAAAATGAGTTCTGACATTATGGAGCATTTGTGGAGTTATTAGACAGCATCCTTAAACAATGCGTCGTCGTAATTCTTCCAGAGACTCCGTTTCTGTTGCGTAAATTCTACTATTTAAATGGCCCTATAGAAAGAAGTCTAAAGGACTTAAATCCGATGAGGTAGGGGGCTACTCAATATCACCTCTACGCCCAATCGGTTGTCCTGGAAACTCTCTGTTCAAAAACTCCCTAACATGTTGTGCGGAGGAGCACCATCTTGTTGAAACACTAATTGATTTTCTTGATAGCGATCATCATTTTCAGCAATGTCAATTAGTAGAGGGTAAACGATATGTTTCGCCACTCAAATTGCCATCAAGAAAAATTGGTCCAATTAAAAGGCCTCCAAAAATGCCAGTACAGACATTCGGTTTCTGTGGAGTTTGAGTGTGGACTTCGTGAAAATTTCTTGGATTATTATCTGCCCAATAACGACAATTTTGGCGATTGACTGTAGAGTTTAAGAAAAACGTACATTCGTCTGAAAAACAGATATTGAACAGAAAGTTCCCATTATGAGCTATTCGTGCAGTCATAACTTCACAAAACTCCAGCCGCGATCAAAATCATCTTCATTCAGTTGTTGTACAAGATGAATTTTATACGGGTAAAATTTATGATGCTTCAATATTCGCTGAATATTTCTTCTTTTGATGTTTGAAACAGTGGCCAATTTTCTCGTACTCAAAGTTGGGTCTGCAGCAATTTGTCGTAAAACTTCAATCACAGTAGTCTCATTTCTAACCGGAAGTTCACGTTCAGGATCCCCTTTTTTGTTGTCTACTGAACCACTTGGTCGAAACTTTGCAACTAACTCCAAAATGTATTTTCTGTTAACATGTCTGTTCGGATGTCGTTCATAAAACAAATTTGCGGTACGGTTGGCACAGTCATCGTTTTTGAAAAAAAGAGTAATTATTTCAACTCTTTCTTCTACCGAATACACCCCTGTGAAACAAATTTTAGGTAGTACTATCGAGTATCAAACCGACCGATAAACTGAAATAATAAACCGCATTTCTCTCATTCCTCTCATTCATGTTCTGATAATCAATTTTTTGTTTACAAACCAACAAAACATTGACTATTAGTCCATTTCTTATCGGAATGAGTGAAATGCGTGTTTGCATCTTCAACTGTGAATAATTTTTAAACGAGTTGATAAAACTTCAAAAAAAAAATTTGTGTGCTGAATTCAGAAAAGAAAGAGATTTGTAAAACGCTCGACCCATGTTCCCGATTTAAAATATAAGGGTTGTTATCACCACCCTTAAGGGGTTTATGTGACAGAGTTGAGTTTTATGTCAAAACGTGTCCCCCACAATATTAATATAGACGTGTTTCAGCGTTTCAAAAAAATAATATTCTCTGGACGCAAATCGGTCTGTTTCGTTTTCAATGCGCCACCCTATATATATATATATATATATATATATATATATATATATATATATATATATATATATATATATATATATGTATTTAGCAATTTTTACAATTTTTTATAATGATTGTCCTTCATACTCCATTTGTTCAATTTTCATGGTTCGCCATTCATACTGGTGGCCTTTTGATAAGTTCCAGCTTTTAAATAAGTTTAAGTTTTTTTTTAACAGGTTTAACAATTTTGAACTTAAACTTGCATCTACAGAGCAGTTATAAGTATTGTCAAATTCAAATTTTTGCTCTTAACTCTTGGAAAAGATAACCTTTAATTAAACTGAACTATTTAGTTCAGATTTGTTTGCTTACTAGTGCTAACCAGTCATTTCAATAACTCAAAAAAACTCAACTTGGTTTACTTTCAAACAGCGTTTTTTTTTTAAAATCACTTCTGCTATCTGAATTTTAAATTTAGCTTTTTTTCTAATGGGTCTTAAAAAATTGGTTCCAAATTTTTCCCCCGGGCCATCGGGATGTGTAACATGTTTTACGTTTTACAACTTATATGTTAATAATATTTAATTCAATTATACCTTCGGTAACTATTGTTTTCTCGGTCAATGATCACATTATTTTGTAGCCAATGAAATTCACCATGGTCGTAGTCAATTAAAAGTTAATACATCTTTACTCGATGAATTTATAATACCGAAACGTGGACACGTGCCCATAGTAAGACATATGGAGATATTCTAGAAGTGACAGTTTATACTCGATTTTAACCTCTTTATGCTTGTCAAAGATAACAAGGCATATGTAAATCCACGTCGCATCACATTCACCCTCTTGTTCAACGTAATAGTACCACTAAAAATGTCTAGGCTGGGCTAAAAGAAAGAGCAGCACGCTCTAATGAGGTATGTTAGTTAGGTTAATAGCCAATTAAACGCCTGCTTGTATTGCAAAAATAACTGCTTATCTGATTGCTTTGTTTAAGGCTTTTTTTGTGATGACTCGTAGCGGCCCTTTTTTGCAATTTCATTACTAGTAAAGAATTAACGGATCGCGGCTGGAAGATCAACAAACCCCCGGGGCAGGAATATACATCGAGAGCCTGGGGGTGCGCGAGAGTTATGCTCCGGGCGCATAAACCATGGCATTCGAAACGTAGGTGTAAGCTATCCTGTATGTAGCCAATAGACAGGATGTGAGGATGAGCCCCGAGAAATGTGTATACATTTGCTCGGATAGCCAGGCGGTCCTCCGGGTAGCCTGCACGGCCAGAATTAGGTCAACACTGCTTCAGAAGTGCGCCGACGCCATTAAAGGACTAGACCGGACAAAGGAGGTGCAACTGGTGTGGGTTCCGGGACACTGTGGCGTAGCGGGGAATGAGGTGCATAAGTAGGAAGACAGCCTCTGTCGCCTTAGACAGGTGGACCGAGGAAGCAATGGAGAGGCACTGGGGGTCGGTTGGTGGCTGCAGGCAGGCGAGGGACTTCGTGGAGGGGCCGGACAGAGATAAAGCTGTCTGGCTACTCAGAAGGAGTCGACCTACGCTTCGACGCATTCTTGGGGTGCTGACAAGCCACTGCGCCCTTAGAAGACACCTCACATTGATAGGCGTAGAGAGGGATCCCATTTGCCAGGAATGCGGCGAGGATGAAGAAACGTCCTACCACTACCTGTGTGAATGCGAGGCTTTTGGGAGTCTTCGAGCAGAATTGTTCGGTTCGAGGACTCTGCAGAGGAATCAGGTAAGTACCGTCCAATGGAAGACCGTCACGGCCTTCATTTTGATGTGGAGGCGGTTGGCGATGGAACCGAGGAAGTGTATCGTTGCTGGGGTTGGCAGAAAGGGCCCATTGTGGCCTACTTGCTTGGCGTTGGCCTCCCCACCACTTCTATTACTGCTACTACTTGTTCTTATGATTATTGTTATGTTGTTTCTACTTTTTTGTGAAATATTTACATAGATCACATAGACATTTTGATGACGTCATCTGCCATTTTCATTAAAACTGTTTTCTCTTAAAGCACTGTCTGTCCAAAACACCACAACATAGTAAGGAGTCTTTATCTATAGTTTTCAGGAATACGTATAAATACATTTATTTTTTTCGTATCCAATGATGTTATTAGGAATCGAAACCGGTTGTAGAAAAGAAAACGAACACTTAGTAGTAGTTGTGAAGTATTACATATGCGTACTTATTCGTTTCGTACAGGTTTCAAAAATTGTATTGTATGAAATTTCAAATATTTATCCTACCTCGTCCTTTTCACCTTGTGAGTCACCATTTTCAATTCTAAAGCGACGACAATGTTCTTGTCCATCGACCTCTGGTTGTTGCAGCTGAAAATAAGATAACATTTTCAGAAAGATTTCTTGAATCTTTATCACTAGAATTATTTAGAAAACAGTTTTATAAGTTGGAGGAAAATATGATAGATAATATTATATTTTTATGTGGTTATACATTGGAGAACTATTCTTTCTTGGAAGAATGTAGCTTACGCTAATAAGCAAAATGCAAGTGACGCAATAAGAAATGGATAACGACAAAAATTGCGAATATAATACTACGTTTTGCTACTACTGTTAATATGCTTTAAGATATAAGATAAGTATCTAGATCATGTTATTTGACTAAGTTTGCGAATGACTAATAGGCAATAACTAGTAGTTTTCAAATATAAGAAGACGAGTTGTAAACTGAAAGAAAAAAAAATCTCGGGACGCAGCAAGTGCGTTATGGTAGTGAATTTTCATAAAACTATTTTTTAATAGCAATAATGCGTGTTTTTTTAAGAGAGCAGGCATCAAATTTGGTTACCAGTATAATCTATATGGTTAAAACAATGTGCCATGTTTCATCAAAATAACTTTATTGTTTGAAAATGTACAAAAATTTCCGAAAGTAAACTTAAAGTGTTCCCGAAAAAACTCGTTTTTTGGTCAACCTTATAGGTTAATAGCAAATTGCGCTATTCAAATATTAAGCATTTGATCAAAATTCGCTACCATAACGCACTTACTGCGTCCAGAATTTTTGTTCTTACAAACATGCATTATATTTCGATGGAAAATGCAAAAATGCAATAACATAAGGCGTGTTTGATTAAAAAAAAAAAGAAAATTTGTATCACCAACGACTTATGGGCCACCCTGTGATTGTAGAAATAATTTTTTAAGATGTAGCTCAAGACACCCTACAATTAATATATACAATTTTTTTTCATATCTGGTATAATAACAGATATATTAAGCTGTATTGATTTTTTTTTACGAAAATTCTACAAAAATTATATACTATTAACGATAAACTCTATAGCTAAGGCTACTGCCAAGCATCAGAGAAAGGGTCTATTTGAAATGAATTTTCTGGAAACATTTTATTAAAATGAAGGACAATGGCGGTTGAAACTAAGACTTCAGGGTTTGTAAAACATTCTTCTTGAGACATTTTATTTCCATAGCCCGTATTAGATTCAAGTTCTTTTCCTAAATGTTGCCAATTTTGACGTTTAAATAGCAACTTTGACGTTTTGTGAAAAACCTCAATTTATTTTTGTTTAAATGCCTATAACTTTTTTCTCCTTTGACCTACAGAGCTAAATTTTGGAGCGTAACTTTCCTATAATGATATAAACTCGTGTATAAAATTTGGTTGCCCTTGCTGTGTTAATTTTGGAGATATAAATTTTTTTCGAACGAAAACACAAAATTTTCCGGGAAAACCTCGTCGGATTTTCCTGGATAACGAACTTATCCAAGCCACTTGCAAAAGGAAGGTACTCACCAATTTTGACGTTTAAAATCGTGATTTTGGCGTTTTGAGGAGAACCCAAATTTATTTTTTTTGAATGTCTGTCACTTTTTTGTCCTTCAACCTACGAAGCTAAAATTCGGTGGGTACCTTGCCTCTAATTATATAAACCCGCGTATTAAATTTGGTTGCCCTTACTGTGTTAATTTTGGAGATATAAATTTTGTTCGAAAGAAAACACAAAATTTTCCGGGAAAACCTCGTCGGATTTTCCTGGATAACCAACTTATCTAAGCCACTTGCAAAAGGAAGGTACTCACCAATTTTGACGTTTAAAATCGTGATTTTGGCGTTTTGAGGAGAACCCAAATTTATTTTTCTTTGAATGTCTGTAACTTTTTTGTCCTTCAACCTATAAAGCTAAATTTCGGTAGATACCTTGCCTCTAATTATATAAACCCGCGTATTAAATTTGGTTGCCCTTACTGTGTTAATTTTGGAGATATAAATTTTTTTTAATTTTTTTCGAAAGAAAACACAAAATTTTCCGGGAAAACCTCGTCGGATTTTCCTGGCTAACGAACTTATCCAAGCTACTTGCGAAAGGAAGGTATGTGCCAAATTTTATCAAAATCGGTTCATTATTTTTTAAGTTATAGGTGTGACACATAAATATATATATATATATATATATATATATATATATATATATATATATATATATATATATATATATATATATATATATATATATATATATATATATATATTAACATATAAAGTCTGAAACTGAGCTCGGATTTGGGTTCCGGGGGTCCTAAATAGCGCTCATTTGAAGAAATTTTTTTAAAATTCGAAAGTCGGGATTTCCTCATTAGTGAATTTTTTTTAAGAAAATTCACTAAAAGAGTCGCTAGTTGCCCTATTTATATTCGATTCTCTATAATATGTTATGTAACCGTAAATTATAGAAGAATACATTGTGTTATTGGTTCGGAGCGGTGAATTTTAAAACCTAATTAACGGTTTTGTAATAAAGTTAATATTATTAGTCGAAAATTGTTTTGTAATGCAAGCATTACACGTGGTTGTTTCCAATCGATATATGTCTGGATGCGCCTACTTGTATGGAGAGTGCGATTGAATACTCAAAAAATAACCCCATGAATGTCTACAAGGTCAAAATAATAGTCCTGTCAAATGGTACACAAAAAGGGCTCGAAGTGGAAAGTTCTGCTGTAATTGTTTCTAAAGGTTTATGTTATGTTTTTTGGAGTGCTTAACACGAATTTGTTGAATGAAGTTGCACGACAAAAATTCTGCCCATAAATATGAAAAATCGGCAAATACTACTAAAAAAATCTGATCTAAACACAGAAATAGATACTTTTTCTGTGGCTTCAAAAAGAAAATTCATTTGCCTGCGTGATGCTGTAAAAATTTAAACCGGTTTCAGAGAAGAAAACAAACATTTCTGATGTCACAGAATAAACGTCTAGGTCTGTGTTAACTATTTATATTTAACTTAAAATCCTAAAACTGATTTTCCGCTTATTAGTGATTTTTTTCAACAAAAAGTCGCTACAAAAATGATTCTGATTACATAGTCTGATCAGATAATGTAAAAATTGAATCGAAGACAAAAAAATGCTGAAAAAAATCAAGATATTTGAACCCACGTCCCCCAACGTCCTTTTGCTACCGAGTCAATCGTCTCAACTTCTCGGCCATCGAAACATGTAAAGTAACATATGTTAACACGCAGATAACACATAATGGTCTTCGGTTATTTATTTGTAATATGTAACGTTTGTTGTAGATGCATTATTTGTAAATAATATATTCAAATGAGAACATTTGAAATATAAATATAGGAGCTTTTAATAAACATTTCTTGCAATACATACCATTCAAAAAACGCCTTAATTATAGAAGCTTTATTTTAACATTACTAATTTTTGATGTTTCAAATCTCCACGTACTTTTTAAAACAACAAAGTTATTTCGGTGAAATGGGGTACATTGTTTCTGCTACATGGGTTATACTGGTAACCAAATTTGATGCCTGCTTTCACTAAAATAGACGTGTTTGCTATTAAAAACATGTTTATGAAAATATACTACCACAATCCACTTGCTGCGTCCACGCTTTTTTACACTTCAGAAGTAAAGGGCATTTCCTCTGCTTTAACTTTTGTATAAGGTCCGCTATACCTAAAGATTCTGGTTTTAAAAATATTTACATTTATAATCGAATACCATAATGCATGTAGGAATTAGCGAAATACATTTTTTGTTTCATTTTCTCTTTCGATGCTAATGACCAATCAGATTATCAGATTATTCAGCGACTTTTCGAAGGAAGATATTAAAGTATTTAAATTCACTTAGTACAAAACAGCTAAGAAATAAGTAATCTTGTACAATTCAACCCCGCCAAATCTGTCTTGCTTTCTTTCTCATAAGAGATATACCAGCCCTAGACCCATCACAATGAGCAACCAAGTTATTCAAAGTAATGAATCCTTTTCACTTGTTGGCATTTCTGTGGATCGAAATCTCAGTTGGCACCAACATGTCACATCAATTGCAGAAGCGGCGGCTAAGAAATTAGGTTTCCTCTTCCCGGCTTGCAAATACTTTTCACCAGCTAATCTCTATACCTTATATACTTCACAAATAAGGCCAAACCTTGAATACTGCTCCCACATCTGGGGTGTCGCTGCCGATTCTACACTCGCTATCCTGGACTCTATTCAGAAGAGAGCTATACGTCTCATCGGTGACCCTACCCTCACCCAAAGGCTTCCATCACTTACCCACCGACGTGCCGTTGGTTACCTCTCTCGCTCTTTTATATATATCTGCACGGACACTGCTTAGAGGAGCTTTCTTCCATAGTTCTTCCACCTGATGCCCCCAACAAATCTACCAGGGGAACAGAGCGAATGCACCCTTTCACTGTCCAGGTCACCAGACATAAAACATCTTGTTATTCCCGCTCTTTTGCCCCGAGGACTTCCAAGTTGTGGAGTTCCTTGCCGGCACATATTTTTCTTTCTCCTCCGAATCTCCAAACCTTCAAGTCCAGAATTAACAAGTTGCCTCTTTCCTCCTTGTCGACACCCACGATAGTATTTAGGCTGTAAGCCCTCGTGGTGTGTTGTTGGTATAAAAATTATTTTTTTATCAGATTATCTGTTTACATTTTCATAATTTATAGGTAAGTAGTTGTTGAATTGTTGTCATAAATGTCAAACTAAACTTCAAAGTGGCAGACCTAAGTAACGTTTTTCCATCTGACAACTTGTGACATGAATATATGAGTATTTTTCCGATTATGTTTTCCTGTACTCCCCGTGGTGGTATAGGTGGTCCGAACTTGATGGCACATGAGAAGTATATAGTGAACCAGAAACGACATAATTCTAAAATTTTGGTTGTGTTCATAACTGGTCATGATGTTCATTTTGAAAATATTTTTATTTCTGCATCAACATTTCCTCTTTTAATATTTTTCCCCCTCCAGTAATTTTATTTAGTGGTTGGAGAGACAACATTATTTTTGTCATTTATGCACAAAACACTCTACCAAGCAGGCTTGAACGACTTGACCTGATCTAACTTGACCCTCTTTTGATTAATGATGAACGACCAAATAAGAATCTGCTTTCATTAAGACAATTTAAATTCAGGAAAATACCCCCTCAAGATTTACGGGACTCAGAGTGAACAGGAGTAGAGTGGTGCTGATATAAAAAAGTAACATCCACAAAAACGGCTTAGCTGGATCTCCATAAGCATCCATTTTGCATCAACATTCACTCTTAGTGATGTTCTTCCCCCTCCAGTGCTTTTGTTTGCTCCCCCAACTTGTTTGGGGGTTGAAGGGGTAACATTTTTGTTATCGTTTATGCACAAAACACTCTACCAAGCACGCCTGAACGACTTGACCTGATCTAACCTGACCATACCTGACCTGACCTGACCTAACCCATCCTGACATGATCTAACTAGAAAACGTTGGAGACAACCGAAGACAGCACAAAGACATGCATTTTGTAAAACGGATTAATCAATTTTAAACTTACAAACTAATAATGTCAATAACTCGGCAACAAAAAATTCCCACAGTGTAAAAAGAATTTCTAGAACATAACAAGACTATCAAAGTACACACGATGTAGTGAGCTTCGTTTATCAGCAGTCGCTTCATCTAAAGCTAGTTGGTAATGTGCAGTATCACCGTTAATTGTGTAACTTTTGTGTATTAAATAATAGACCAAATTGTTTTCAGCATTCTTTGATGGGGTGACACGTTGTTGAAAAATTAAAGATTGGTATTATTCCGCGGAGTTTGAAAATTTTACTTGCAATATTTTGGCCACATATATAACATAGTCCAAATTTCAGATTTCTACCTATTTTGGTTCACGATATACTTCTAATTCGCCATCGAGTTTGGCCCACCCTGTATGTCGGCATGTGTATTTTTGTGTAAATTGCTTGGATATGTTCGCTGGCCAGGAAAGTACGACCAGTTTCTTCGGGAAAATTTTAAGTTTATGTTCGGTAAATATTTGTACTTTCTCAAACAATAAAGTTATTTTGATGGAATATGGTACAATATTTCTACTATAAATGTTATACATTTTACTAAATATGATGTCTTTCTTTCAATAAAACATACTGCTGCGTTTTTGCCGGGTTTATGATAAGTGAGACTTTAAGTTTTAACAAAACAACTTTATTTACTCTCTAAATATGGATACAGTAAAAGTTCTAGAATGTCTCTCTCACAAAACACTTAATTTACTGTCTAAATATGGATACAATAAACGTCTAGAATGTCTTTCTCACAAAACACTTAGTTTATTTGGCCTTACAATCACTAATCTGCACACAAGTCACTATACTGGAACTACATTCGCTACTCTCTAACACTTCACACTGGTTACTGCTTCTTCGAGTCACTTCAACATTATCTAATTGAACTGAACTGCCTGAGCTGCCATGCTTTCGCCTCTATATACCCGTCGTACCTTCCACCTCGTTTCGGGAGTGTTCTATTCCAGAATGTTCCAGGACCTTATTTTGCTAGAAGGTTCTGTGAATACAGATCGGCCCCGTGTGTATACAGAGGGATGTATATACAGGGTGATCCAAATGTGGTCATCACTCCTATGTTACACAAGAGGTGTTTCTCGTACTATAAGATATCTCTGCGTATACAGGGTGTAAGGGTTCTCTGCGTATATAGTGTGTACATACAGGGTGTTCTGAATGCGCGGACCTCAGTTATCCGTTCCGACGGTGTACAAGTTGGTAATTTCGTTATTTTTGGTCCTTTGGTCCCAGAGGGTTGAGACTTCGCCTATGGGGGTCACCCCAGGCACCACCAGGGGGTGTGGATGCGGTGTTGCCAGATTGTTCAAGAATTCCCAGATGTTGGGAAAGTTTAGGAGATGTGGCAACACCGCTCCTACATCTATTGAAGTGCTCTGTAACACTGCCCCCTCCTTAAGACTGTTGGTCCCGAACAGTATTTACCGGCCACCAACTTGGGGGTTCTTTGCCTCGGTATGGACTCAGCCTCTCTAGATGAACAACTTTGGGTTTAGTTCTTGGAGACAGCTGGATTCTGTAGACTACGTCGTTAATTTTCTTAGTCACCAAGTATGGCCCTTCCCATGGTTTCTGAAGTTTGGGTCTGAGGCCCTTTCTCCTTGTTGGTTGGTACAGCCACACTGCATCACCTTCATTGAATGTATGTGGTGTTGCTCTGCGATCCAAGCGCATCTTTATCCGGTCAATGCTCAAGAGGAGCCTATCTCTGACACATCTGTGTATAATGTGCAGTTTTTTTTATAGGTCGGCGACACACTCAGGTAACGTAGCTAGGTCTGCTATGTCCTCGTTCGGTGGTGGTCTCGTCATGTCGATTGGTAACCGCATCTCTCTGCCGGTCAACATCATGGATGGGGTGTAGCCGGTAGATTCATGCTCAGAGCTTCTGTAAGCTAGGAGGAACAGAGGTATCAGCTTGTCCCAGTTTCTCTGATTCTCATCGACAAACATAGCAAGATACTGGTTGATGATCCTGTTATGCCGTTCTATCATGCCGCCTGATTGACGGTGGAGTGGCGTTGTTCGTGTTTTCTTTATGCCCAGTAAGTCCATTAGGCTCTTACAGATTTCTGATTCAAAATTTCGGCCCAGGTCGGTGTGAATCTCCAAGGGTACGCCATGTCGCGAGATGACATTTTCCAACAGGGCTTCTGCTGCGGTCGTTGCCCCTGGTTGGGGATCGGCGAAACTTCAGGCCATTTCGAGAAGTAGTCTATCGCCACTATTATGTATCTGTTCCCAGACTCTATGATTGGAAAAGGTCCTGCGATGTATACCGCAACTCTCTCCCACGGTGTCCCTGAGATGTACTGCATCATTTTTCCTCTGGATCGGGTCTTTGGTCCCTTTTTTGATTTTGGTCACACCTTTTGCACCATTCTTCCACGCTTCTTCGGCAGTTTATCCAATAGAAGCGGTCGCTGACTCTGGCGAGAGTCCTTTTGGCCTCAAAGTGGCCTCCACTCCCACGAATGTGTAACTCATGAAGAACACTATCTACGCACTCACTTGACACAACGGTCTGGTATATACAGTCTCTACCATCAGCAGTTTCCCATTCGCGAGTGATCAAGTCATTCTTCAGACACAAGGAGCCCCATTGTAGCCAGTAGCCTTTAACCTCCGCCCCAAACTGCCTCCTTTACATGGGCCACGATGTTTCTCCGTCAAAAGTCGGCGGCTTTAAGGTTCCATGAGGCTGCTGCACGGCTGGCATATCTTCTTCCGGACGATTTTAAACTGGGGACATTCAAGTAACTCTTCTTGGTTCAGATCTATGAGTCCGGCCAATCACCTGTTCTGTCAGTTCTTTATGTGTGCATTCTAGCCCTTTCATGATCATCTTCATTTGTTCTTTCAACCCTTCCACTTCTTCCCATCGTTTATTCAAATCAACTGTTACATTTTATACTTTCCTGTTTACCACTTCTATTGTATTTTCGACATCTTCTACTTTCTTGTCCACATTTTCTACTTTCTTGTCCACATTTTCTACTTTCTGGTTCACATTTTCTATTTGTTCGTTGGTCTGTTCAATTTTTTCTTTTACACCGACTCATATTGTGGAACATACTTCGGAGGTCTTCTTTGTCTTCTTCGCGTTGCTTCTTGAGTTCCTCTTTATCTTCAAGACGCCTCTGTTCCTCCTCTTGCCGCTTTCTTTCGTCTTCTTCGCGTGGCTTATTGAGATCTTCTTTGTCTTCTTTGCGTTGCTTCTTGAGTTCTTCTTTATCTTCAAGACGACCCTGTTCATCATTTTGTCGTCTTCTTCGCACCGCCTTTTTTCATCTTCTTGTCGTCGTTGTTCGTCTTCTTCGCGTTGTCTTTTCAGTAAGTCTATCAACTCTTCCATTTCAGCCATCTCGTCGTAGTCAGTCGATCTGGTGTTTATCATTTACAGCTAGCTTACTTGTTTACTTATTCACTCACTTATTCCACTTCTGACACCAAATTGTTGCGTTTTTGCCGGGTTCTGGATAAGTGAGACTTTAAAGTACAACAAATCAACTTTATTTACTCTCTAAATATGGATACAATAAAAGTTCTAGAATGTCTCTCTCACAAAACACTTAGTTTGTCTGACCTTACAATCACTAATCTGCACACAAGTCACTATACAGGAACTAGAGTCGCTACTCTCTAACACTTCACACTGGTTACTGCTTCTTCGAGTCACCTCAACATTATCTAACTGAACTGAACTGCCTGAGCTGGCTTGCTTTCGCCTCTATATACCCGTCGTACCTTCCACCTCGTTTCGGGAGTGTTCCATTCCAGAATGTTCCAGGACCTTCTTTTGCTAGAAGGTTCTGTGAATACAGATCGGCCCCGTGTGTATACAGTGGGATGTATATACAGGTTGATCCAAATGTAGTCATCACTCCTATGTTACACAAGAGGTGTTTCTCGTACTATAAGATCTCTCTGCGTATACACGGTGTAAGGGTTCTATGCGTATACAAAGTGTATATACAGGGTGTTCGGAATGCGCAGACCTCAGTTATCCGTTCCGACGGGGTATAAGTTGGTAACTTCTTTATTTTCGGTCCTAGAGGGTTGAGACTTCGCCTGTGGGGATAACCCCAGGCACCCCCCCCCCCCCGGGGGTGGTGGTGGGAGGCGGAGTTGTCAGATTGTGTAAGAATTCCCAGATGTTGAGGATGTTTTGGAGATGTGGCAACACCGCTCCTACATCTATTGAAGTGCTTTGTAACAATACTAATCAAAAAAGTTTCGATAAAAATTCGCTACCATAACGTACTTGCTGCACACAGACTTCTTTATTTATGTTGTTTTTGCAGATGACGCAGCAAGGTTGTGTTTCTTTCCTCACAATATATCTAGTGAGGGGGTAGTTATGAACGCAACGCGTTTATTGCAGACTCCCTGTACATAAAACCTGCATATAACTAACGCTTTATACAGTATAAGTCAACATTATTTGACAAATACATATAACATTTAAACATGAAAAGATTGCACCTGTTATTACCAAAATAACATTTCAGGATTCTCATATGAAGCGTCATTAGTTTTCATATAGGGTAAAACTACATATCTGGGAATACAATAAAGGTGCTTAATGACTGGAGGTACCATTATCACTCTAGTATAGCACACGTTGTTTCAATTTTCGTGTCAAATAAGCAGTTTGCACGCTCTCAGGACTCCAATTCAAACACCCGGTCTCATCCCAATAAAGCACGACACAAACTAGCAATAGCCAGGACTCATAATTCGCCAGGATGGGAATATCGAGTGTTGCTGTTGAGATAATGCAGTCAAATTTATTCACTTGGGTGCTTTTAACCACTAAAACCGCAAATTCACCCACTTTACACAACAACCTGCTCTTATTAAACAGAACTGAACATGCTGAATGCGCGAATGTTTCCAGACAAGATTGTGAAAGCTGAGCTATACATTTTTCCCGTTTTGTGGAATGCTAAGTTGACTGGTTTTATATTGAGATGAATTGGTCTGGATGCACCAAGTGCGTCATAGTAGCAAATTTTCATAAAAATATTTCACATACGAAAAATCTTCGATGGTAAATAAATTGATAACAATAAATAGGCCAGTCAAATAAGGGTCTATTATAGGGGTTTCTCTAATATAAGTGCTGGAAAGCTAATTATTGTTTCGATCAGTTCCTTTGACGTCAAATGGAAGTATCCTAGGTGTGCACGGTCCCTCGACCGCCGCACGAATCAGGAAGTTCAAAAAACCACTAAATTTTCTGACGTTTTTTCGTTTTTCGTCTATAGCTCCAACATGATGCGTTTTAGGGAATACTTCATTATTACAAAAATTAAAATCCATTAAATTCAGCGTCGAATAAGTATCAATCTGTAAAATTGGGTTTAGCAGTATAGCTGAAATCGACGATCAAAAACACAGATTTTTACCAACATTTATGAAAAAACATTATGGTGACTTTCAATCGTCCGTCACACGGAAACAACCATTTTAAATTAAAAAAACCATTAGTCGATTTTTTAAAGAAAATTTACTAAAAGCCTAATCCTCGTCTGTAACAGGCAATACGTTTTGTTAATTACATTATTATTATAGTATTTTAACATTATTTGACCTCCAGTGCGACCATGTTCATAACTTTTTCTCTAACATAGAGGGCTAGGCCCTTTTACACGGTATACGCTATATATTGCGCACCAGATTTGATTCAATTATCTTGGCTATTTTCGAAAACAATTTTTCTCGAAAGAAAACCCAAAATTTTTCCCTAAAAAACTGGTCGGATTTCCCTGGCCAACAAACCTCTCGATGCCATTTATCAAAGAAACACGAGTGCCGAAAAATACATGAAATTCAAATCATTTAACTTATTTTTCATTAACGAAAATTGAAAAGAGCGTGTTTAGTGAATTTTCATTAAGAAAATATCGATGTAGCAAAAATACACCTATAAAGTAATACGGTGTATTTTCGCTACAATTGGTATGCCGTACTGAAGAGCTCTAATTAGAGCGAAACCGGTCCACGGTTCTAATTGTGGCGAGATTACAACTAGCCTTACATACATTGTCCCTATATTGGGGTAGAAATGGGCCAGGGCTGACAATTTACTAAATTATTAGTGGGTTGTATAAAGTCTCTATTTTTTAACACTTTGTGTTATTTGGAGCTGGCGTGACAACATACTACTTGGTTCCGCAACTAGGTGGCGGCACGTTGCTTCGTATCTCACCACTCATACTTAGTGTCGGGAGGCTGGCTACCATAGCCATTTTACTTTATAGGTGTATTTTCGCTACAATTGGTATGCCGTACTGAAGAGCTCTAATAAGAGCGAAACCGGTCTACGGTTCTAACTGTGGCGAGAATACATCTAGCCTTACATACTGTGTTCCTATATTAGGGTAGAAATGGGCCAGGGCTGACAGTTTACCAAATTGTTAGTTAGTTGTATACAGTCTCTATTGTTTAACACTTTGTGTTATTTGGAGCTGGCATGACAGCATACTACTTGGTTCCGCAACTTGGTGGCGGCACGTTGCTTCGTGTCGCACCACCCATACTTAGGAATAGCTTTATTGTTCGAAAAAGCACAAAAACGTTTCAACTACTTAAAAAATAATAAGATATTGATAAAAGTTGATGAGTACCTACCTTCCTTTATGACGTGGCTTGGTTAGTCGATAAAATTTATATAGCTTTTACAGAAACATTTTAGGTTTTCTTTCGGAAATTTTTGATATTTGCGGAAATAACAAAGCTCTGATAATTGTATTTAGTACTCAGCTTTATATGATAAAGTGTAAATCACATGCCAAAATTAAGATCCACATGTTAAAGGGAAAAAAAGTTATAAGCGTAAAAATTGGGTTCCACTGGTGATCTGAAAAACGTACAAGATCAAGCTATTTTCTGTTAATCAAAATATACTAAATATTATACACAAAAACGATCTTTTCTTGGCTTAAAAAGGTAAAGAAATGTGAGAAAAATTACTTTTAAAATGTCGTAGTTTTTCTCCTGAAAATGTCAGAGTGACGATTTCAAACGTCAAAACTGATGAGTTTTAACAAAGGGTCTAGGGACTATGCACTATGCATAGAGAATATTAAATAATATGTCTTTAGCACAGTCCTCCATTTCTGTTTCAAGTGTTATTTGGTCATAAAATATTAAAAAAGCAAAACCATTTGAAGTAGAAATGATTTGCTATGATAAAGCACAGATTTATATACGAACTCAAAAACTGTTCATTACAACAAACCTGTCATGTGCTCTATAGCCTGGTTCGTTAGTCCGATATGACATTTATACACAGTGACGATGCTGGTTCAAATACAGGTATGTGAACTTTATTGTTATAATTATTAATTTTTAAACGTTATATGCTAGCATATGTAAATGCAATCAATTTGTTGCGAATTTTTATATAAAAAATTCATTAATGGTTGAGAACACTTAACACTCTTAGTTCAAATTTTAAGAGCAGATCAGGTTGTTTTTGTTACTCTAACTTGATTAAACAATTCCATACTCAATACAACCATATAAATTTTTCTGTGGCTTCACAAGTTCTCTCTCTCTCTCTCTCTCTCTCTGCAACCGGTTTCGCTTTTTACGGCAATGTTAGGCAAAAGAAAATTTTCGTTATGGATCCGCAAGAGAAGTCTCCACATCTGTATTTGGCACAGATTGTATAAATTTTAATTTATTTTATTAGCGAATTTTCATCTACAAAATGTTCATGTAATAGAAAACTTGTTTACAATCTCCCGGAAAGATATAATTGTTTTTTGTTTTCTTGAAAGAAGAATTTGTTTCGAATTTTTGTGTGAAAGATTATTTAGCGAAGTTTTGATAGAGCATTTTTTTACGAAATTCGTAAAAAACAATGTTTCAATGCATTTTTTATGCAAAAAAATTTTTTAAGGAAATTTTTGTGAAAAATCTTTCATCGAATTTTTTACGTATAGCAAATTTTCATGGAAAAACAATTTTAGTGGATTTTTGTGGAAAATTTTATCAGCACAGTCTTGTGGCAGTAACCATATTTCAATTTTACTTACAGATTAGGTATATAATTTGAATGTTATGAATTTTTTAGCACATTTTCGTGTAAAAAATATTTAAATAAATATATGTTAGTGTTTTTGAGGAGTTAATTTTTCAAAAGATTTTTTAGAAGTGTTGGTAATTAATGATAAATGTTTAACAAGCTTATTAAAAAAAATATTTGACATTTTCGTAAAAAATAATTGTTTAGCAAATTTTCCTAAAAACATAATTTTTGTGTAGCATTACTTAAGACAATTTTATTAATTATAAATTGTTTGCAAATTTTCTTGAAAACATTTTTTTATTTTTGTCAAAAATCTTTTTGTGGATAATTATATCTTGGCAGGTGTCTAAATCGCTTGGAAAGATTCGTTGTCCAGAAAAATCGGACTAGTTTTTTCGGGAACTTTTTAAGTTTGTTTTCGGAAAATTGCTGTACTTTTTCAAACAATAAAATTTATTTTATGAAATGTGGTACCTACATTCTGCTCCATAGGTTATACCAAATTTCATGCCTTCATCAAAAAAACAACATATTTGCCATTAATTACATTTTGAATACTATCAAAAGTACAGGCGCGTGAAGATTTCAGGGGTTACAAAAAATAATTATTTTTAGTGGCATATCCTGTATGTTATTAAATTTTTGGGATGACCATTTTTCCTGATTTCAAAAATATATCATATGTGACCCATAACTTATACACTTTTTGAGTTATTAAGCGTCGAACAGGTTAGTAAAACTAGCTTTTTTTTCGTTTTGTTTTTTATTTCAGCAACACAGAAGAACACAGACAGAACCCTCCATGAGTCTGCGATCCTCATCTAATTGGGCTATAGATCAGGATTTAAATATTGTATATTTGAGTGGAGGGTGCTGTCGTCCGCGTAACTGTGAACTGGGTTGGATGTGCTAGAGAGGAGGTCATTGATGTGGAGAAGAAACAAAGTAGGGGCTAAAGCTGAACCTTGAGGAACTCCTGAAATAATTGGATATAGTTTAGAGGAATGGCCATCCACGACAACAGAAATGCTCCGGTTGGAAAGGAAGCTACTGTAATATGGAAAGTTACCTTCATGGAAGTAAGCCTTGAAAATGACAGCTATTATGCTTGATAAGTTACATTTCGTTGATGAATTAATCAAAATGGTTTACAGTGAGAAAGAAAAAGTCCAAACATTTACTTGTTATATAAAAAGTAACAAATATAATCGTGCGGCAGAAAAATCGTATAGCGTGTTGTATCCAAACCTTCAAACACTATCAGAAAATAACTTCAAAAATATTTACCGAAAGGTGAATAAAAGTTCCAGTTATAGTAGAAAAAAGCGTGTAGTTCAAGCAAATCAGGAAGAACAATATACAATATATAGATATACTGCTTCATTTTGAACGTAAGTAACGCACTTGCTGCGCCCAGGCATCCATATTTATTTACGAATATACTTTTTTTTAAATATTGTATTATTGAAAAAAACGTCTAAATGCAGTTTAAATAATGCAGTCCATGAATTAGGTAAAAGTAATTCCAAAATCCAACGTACATTAAAAAATAGCAACTACAGACCATATAATTTTTACCCGTACAAGTTTTAACAAAGGCTCATAAAAGGAAAAAGGCTGGACTTTTGCCGTCAGATATCCTTTTCTACGACAGGAGTTTTTCATAAGAAAAATCGAAGGTCGTGGGAAAACAAGCACAACAGAAAAAGATTGGTAAAAAAATACAAAATGCGGGAAGAAAGACTGTTAGCGTTTGGTGTGGAATTTCCAAAAACAAAATTGTTGGGCCTATATTTTATTATTATACTATAACTGGAGTTACATATTCGGAAATACTTATCCCAGAAGTAGAGAATGTTCTTTAACTGAATTTCCGGGGGCCGAACTTTTTGATATAATTTGGATGCAGGATGCGGCAACTCCAGATAATATCCTACCCGTTCGATATAATTTGAATAATGTATTCCTAATTTGAATAGGGAATAATAGAACTATTAAATGGCCACCTAACAGTCCGGATTTGACCCATATGCCTTAAGTTCCTTGGGGACTTCTAAGAGACCTTGTCAATAATAATAATAATAATAATAATAATAAAAATAAAGGTGGAAGAGGAGTGTAGGATATTGGTAAACAGTTAGACCAGCGGATTTTGAATCTACGTGCCTATTTCCACCATCGGGCGATTACTTCTGAACTTCACCGTGCCAAATGCGAGGCAGATAATTCAACACCGCTATAATTAAAAGAAAGCGAAATTCAAAGTCACCATCTTACTGATCAGGACAAGCTGCAATCTTGGATGCAGAAGCCCCCCAATGGGCGACATCCGAATGAGACCTCCCGGGCACATGTCGAGAACATAGCGTCGAACTACTGGTTGGTGTCCGGGCAGATGTTTCCAGAGACAGAGGAGTTTTTGCTGGCCATACAAGACCAGTTCATCTCAACAACAAACTACCTAAAGTATATAGTTGGAAATAATTCGGTCCAAGATGACAAATGTAGATTTGGTTGTCCGTCATCCGAGACTATCCAGCACGTGACTGGAGGATGTCAAGCGTTTGCTTGAACAGAGTATAAAGAGAGGCACGACGCAGTTGCAAAAATACTTCATCAAGAACTGGTTCTGTGGTTGCTAAGAAGCTTCGAGGGAACATTAAGAGACCGGGTCTTGAAGAGCATGTTTATAAAGTAATGCAGAAGGCGGTAATACTTTCAACTGCCCACACCGCGCGGAGATTGCTGGGAAATGGAAATCACAATATGGCCCATAAGTTCTTGTGTTATTGTATTATTGCATTTTCCATCAAATTCGATGGACTACCATTATCCTGCATTATAATTATAATCCATGTTTGTAAGAGAAAAAAATAATATCGTTCATCGTTTTTGAGTTATTTGAATTGTTTTGCAACTTTCCACCTTTTTGGCACATATTACAAACAGTGATATGACACATTTAGAGAGCTTTTTGTTTGTGTTACTCGTCGAAACAAATCGGGCTGCCGTATACAGGTGCTCGCAAATAGTGGCTGAATTTGAAAAGTTTGCACAATTTTTTTTTTGTATTTGCGTAGAAATCATTTTTTGTAGATTTTTGTGAAATGTTGTCAATTAGTGAATTTTCTTTAAAAAAATCACTAATGAGGAGATCTCGACTTTTGAATTTTTAAAAAATTTCTACAAATGGGCGCTAATTAGGCCCCCCAGAACACATATCCGGGGTCAGTATATATATATATATATATATATATATATATATATATATATATATATATATATATATATATATATATATATATATATATATATATATATGTGTGTGTGTGTGTGTGTGTGTGTGTGTGTGTGTGTGTGTGTGTGTGTGTGTGTGTGTGTGTGTGTGTGTGTGTGTGTGTGTGTGTGTGTGTGTGTGTGTGTGATAACTCAAAAAATAAGGTGAATAAATTCCTTTTGTAAATGGCTTGGATAAGTTCGTAGCCAGGAAAATCTGCCCAGGTGTTCCCGGAAAATTTTGTGTTTTCTTTCGAAAAAAAATTATATCTCCGGAATTAACAAAGTAAGGGCAAACAAATTTGGTACGCGATTGTATATCCTTATAGGTAAGTTACCTGCCAAAATTTAGCTATGTAGGTTAAAAGACAAAAAAGTTATAGGCATTTAAAGAAAAATAAATTGGGGTTTTCCTCAAAACGTCAAAGTGGGGATTTAAAACGTCAAAATCGGCAACATTTATGCAAATAACTTGAATCTAATACGGGCTATGGAAATCAAATGTCTCAAGAAGAATGTTTTACAAACCCTGAAGTCTTAGTTTCAGCCGTCATTGTCCTTCATTTTACTAAAATGTTTCCAGAAAATTCATTTCAAATAGACCCTTTCTCTGATGCTTGGCAGTAGTCTTAGCTATAGAGTTTATCGTTTAATGGTATATAATTTTTGTCCAATTTTCGTAAAAAATCAATAAAGCTCAATGTATCCGTTATTATACAAGATATGAAAAAAATTTATATATTAATTATAGCGTGTCTTGAGCTACATCTTAAAAAAATATTTCCACAATCACAGGCTGGCCCATAAGTCGTTGGTGATACAAATTTTCTTTTTTTTTTTTAATCAAACACGCCTCATGTTATTGAATTTTTGCATTTTCCATCAAAATATAATGCATGTTAGTAAGAAAAGAAATTCTGGATGCAGCAAGTGCGTTATGGTAGCGAATTTTGATCAAATGCTTCATATTTGAATAGCCCAATTTGCTATTAACCTTTAAGGTTCACCAAGAAACGAGTTTTTTCGGGAACACTTTAAGTTTACTTTGGAAATTTTTGTACATTTTCACACAATAAAGTTATTTTTATGAAACATGGCACATTGTTTTTACTATATAGGTTATACTGGTAACCAAAATTGATGCCTGCTTTCTTAAAAAGAAAACACATATTTGCAATAAAAACATTTTCATGAAAATTCACTACCATAACGCACTTGATGCGTCCAGAGTTTTTAATTAAAATTGTTAGGTAAGTTATTGTAAAAAGAGTTGTCGATTTTTCGTGAAAAATATAATTTAGTGTAACATTACTGAAGCCAATGTCTGTAAAAGAAAAATGGTGAATTCTTGTAGAAGAAATTGTTTGCAAAATTTCATATTTTTTTAAAAATTTTGGCCATAAAGCTGTTTGTGAATAATGGAATCTTGGCGGGTGTGTAAATAACTTGAAGAGGCTCGATGGCCAGGAAGATCGGACCAGTTTTTTCTGGAACTTTTTAAGTTAATTTTCGGAAAATGTTTGTACTTTTTGAAACAACAAAGCTATTTTAATGAAATATGGTACATTGTTACTACTATATAAGTTATACTGTTGACCAAATGTCCTTATTTTAAAAGCAAGACACTTGGAAATAAAAACATTTTTATGAAAATTTGCTACCATAACGCACTTGCTGCGCCCAGATTTTTTTTATATATGCAATAAGAGCCCAGACTTTATCTTTTAAATTTAAAATTAATACTCAGCGCTAATTTGTGCGTCAAAGTAATACCAGCCCTTATAATAATGCATAACACATTTTCAGCGGAATCCCTTAATTTGCCTGTACATGAATATTAAGTGCTGTTGACAGGATAATAAATTCAGATTTATTCATTTCAGTACTTTAAGTGAATAAGCCTGCCAGTTTACTGACTTTATACCAGTTCCTCTATAGTTAAATAATTTTAAAATGCTGAGTGGCTAACTTTGAAGGAATTGTAAATAAATTCAACCAGTTTTTTAAAGGGATAAAAATCTTCATGTAGCTATTGAATTTAACGCACGTGAGTGGTCTGCCTAATTGGCCGACATTCCAGGACTGTTTAAATTGACGTTGTCTCGAAAAAACATAGGCTCTCACGAAACTTATGCCTTAGAATAAGAAATTCGCATCATGACAGTGTAATAACGATGTCGCCTGGCCGTCGCACTCATGATTCTCTATTTACACTAGCCCATTTTTTTTTAATTTTTTTTATTATAACCAACAGTAAATCTCGGAAATAAGGGTGGAATTTAAAGACATGTTTGATAGCAAAGAGAAAAAACTAAAAAAAAATTTCGGGACGCAGCATTTATTGTAGTGAATTATACGGCATTTGTAACGATTACGTTTCGTTACTGCTTTAATTATTCAAAATAAACCCGTAAGAGACTTAACTAATAACCGACAATCCAATATCTGTAAGGCAATTCATGTTTTAAATTCAAAATTATTTTTATGAAAAGTCGCTAAATCTTCAAGTACCGTAAACCACTTTACTGCATTTCTAATTTGTACGTTGAAATTCAATATATGTTTGCCATGGAAAACTACCATGCATTATTACTGAACAAATATTTCCTGGAACGAAATAAGCATTGGAAATATACGTTAGGAATGTTCGAGAACAAAATATTGTTTATCTTGGAAATTTCCGTAATCGGTGATGTCACCCAACGACGGTTTGAAAACGTTGCAGAGAATTGTCGGCACGGGAGGTGAGTCGTCCTGACTTCACCACCGATTGGAGGTCTCGTTTTATCTCATTCGAAGAATGGAGGCTAGAATGAGCTCGGTGGCTCAGGGGTAACAACGTGTGCCTCTGAACCGAAGGGTACTCGGTTCGATCCCAGCGTACTCCTTTCACTTTTTCAGTACATACTGTAACATTAACATCAATCGAGGTCCTGTCATTGTATTTGAGCAAGTTGAATGTCTGCACGTTCCGCCCTTCGGAGAAGGCGTAAAGCCGTCGGTCCCGTGTCCAGGTGATGTTGGGCACGTTAAAGATCCCTACCCTCCTTACAGAAAGGCAGGGGTTCGGCAAAATTTCCAGGATAGTGAGGTGAAACTGCTCCCTGGCGTCGGTGATTGGCCATAGTCGCGTAAATAGGCCGACGTTAAAGAAACAAAAACACACAACATAAATGACTTAAAGGTGGACAGTTAAACCATATATTGCATTCAACATATCAACCAAACTCCCACACGCTCGATTTACACAAGTAAGATGGCCAATCTGTATCTGTATCAATGCATACATTGGAAAATTAGCTTTTCTAAATTTATTAAGAGCTCCAGACTCCCACTCTCATCTCCCCCCCCCACCATCTCTCTCTCTCTCTCTGCCAACAACTCTAAACGCTGCTGCAGACCACATAGGAATTAATGGTTTAGTGCCGGGTGGTGATAATCATCTGACAGGAGCGGGTGGAAATCCCTGATCACCTCACACGAACATTCGACAAAACTAAGTCCAACAGAGACCCATTACAATTCACTATATTCACAAAGAGCGGGCCACACACACAATTCACTATATCGTTATATTAACCGAAATCACAATCACATCAATAAAACTATCCTACATTTTGCTTATGCTATTCCTCAAATCCGCTCCATGCATTGTGTTCAAGCATGAACACGAATAATCTCATCACTTATTCATTATTAATTTAATTTCATGTAACTATTTTTATATATGTCATTTATATAAAGTATTTCAGTCATTAGCCGCTTTATAATTAGTTTGAAACAAATTTAAATTTTCATCAAGAGACCGAAGCCTCCGCTTCCTGTAAACAAGTTCGTGGAAGATGCCAAGATGTTCATATATGAACAATAATTAATTAATAGATTAATTACCGAATTTTCATTAAGAAAAATTCACTAATAGAGAGATCACGAAGGAAAGCTTTCGGAAAAGTTTCATCACATGAGCGCGAATTTGGGTCCCTAGAACCGAAAACCAAGGTCCGTTAAATTTTTTATGTGTTTCTATATATATATATATATATATATATATATATATATATATATATATATATATATATATATATATATATATATATATCCGAGCGATAACTCGGAAAAATAAACAGATTTCGATCAAATTTGGTAAATATCTTGTTTGGGCGAGAACCGAGGTCTAGCTCGTTAATCAGCCTTTATTCCTTTTTGAAAACGCTTTATTTTTGTAAGTATCAGAGTAACTGGAATGGGACTTTACGTGTGGCTATAAATAGTGCAAATAAGCCTTTGTTGTGAATTTTAGGTAATTAGATATAGAATATTCAGAGTTTTTCCAAATTAAAAATAAAATCCCAAAGGCATGCGTTGAGACGACTTAGCGGTTAAAGTCCAATGCCTGACAGAGTAGTTAACTGCCACGCGTAGATTGATTCATACAACAGGTATAAACTATACATCAACGGTAACCAAACTATATATACCGGGCATTAAACATACTACCCGAACCAACAATCGCTAAATCTCGGCTGCAATTATGGAAAATGACAGCCGACGTGAAAATGAAAAAATGCCAAGTGATTGTTATTTAACTGGAGGATTCAATCATATATTATAAGACACTATTTTTGTAGATTTATTAACGGCCCCAAATATAGTTTTAGTGCAGCTTAGATATATGCTGTCGCATAATATAGCAGAAATGTAAACAAAATCAAGCCAAGTATCTATAAAAATGATTCTGAAGTAGTTTATTTTATGTTTAAACTCAAAGATAAGACCTCATATAAGACCGAAACAGTCGTGAGATGTGTTTCAATGGTAATTTTACTAATTCTGTAATTAACTGTTACGTATACTTTGAATATAATATCCCAGGCATGAAGCCGATCTAAAGTAAAGTATCATCACCCGATCTAAAGTATCAAGCAAATAAAACGTTAGTTGACGTGTGCCTAGATGGTGCAGGGAGCATCGCGTTTGCCTCCTAAGCAGAAGGTTACGCGATCGAATGCAGCTCGATGAATGTATATTTTGTGTGTTTTATTTTGACATTTGGAGAAACAGTAGTGCACAGATTTCATACGTTTTGAAGAACAATATCTATTTTTTGTTTAAAACGCCTTAATAAGTTTTTCACCTTTGAGTTTGAAATAATAATTTTGTTATTGTTTATATTGAAAAAACCGGTTTCATTAGGTTGAACAAAACGAAATCATACTGGCGATTAATAAGGAGAAATAACTGCCCGGTTTATAATTTGGCAGATAGATTACTTTTATAAATATGAATTAGGTTTCTTTCTGGAAATCTTCTGTATAACTTTAATGAAATTTGTAATACAAGTTTCTTTTAAGGAGCCGTACTTTGAATATAATAAAACGTTAGTTGACCTGTGCCTAGACGGCGCAGGGGATTTCGCGCTTGCCTCCTAAGCAGGAGGTTACGCGATCGAATCCAGCCCGATGAATGTATGTTTTTTTAATGTTTCATTTTGACATTTGGAGAAACAATAGTGCACAGATTTAATACGTTTTGAACAATATCTCATTTTTGTTTAAAACGCCTTAATAAGTTTGTCACCTTTGAGTCCTAAATTATAATTCTGTTATTGTTGATATTGGAAAAAAAAAAAACAGTTTGATTAGGTTGACTAAAACGAAATCATACTGGAGATTAATAAGGAAAAATAACTGCTAGGTTTATAATTTGGCAGATACTTTACTTTTCTAAATATGAATTAAGTTTCCTTCTGGAAATCTTCTGTACAACCTTAATGAAATTTGCTTTTTAAAGATTCCACAAATTCCTCGGCGTCGTTTGTGGGTGCATGCAAGCTGCCTGTAGCATAATTTAAAGGTGGTGTGGTGAGCTGGGACTCTCCGTAAACCCGGCGAAGACGGAGATAATCCTATTTACCAAGAAGAGTAAGGTAGAAGGTCTTAGGGCGCCCGTGATGTTTGGAAAACCTTTAGCTTCAGGGCGGGAGTTCAAATATCTGGGGTGATCCTGGACTCCAAACTAACATGGGGGTCACAAATAGTAAGGAAGGGAGTAGTGACCCTCTGGCAGCTGCGTCGAGTGATAGGGAGGACCTGGGAAGTTAATCTTAGAATCCTTCACTGGATCTTCACTGCGATCGTCAGGCCGAGAATCCTCTATGGGGCGTTGGTCTGGTGGTGCGGTGTGAACCAAACTACCAGCAGGAAGCTGGCCAAACTCCAAAGGCTGGCAATCCTGGGTATCACAGGCATTATGAGGATGACACCCTCAGCCGCGCTAGAGGTCCTGTTGATGCTGCCACCGCTTCTCATTGTGTCAGGAGGGAGGCGATGGCGTCGCATCTCAGAATGCGAGACGCAGGAAACTGGTGCGGAGAGGGAGCAGTAATAGGGCATACAAGAGTCGCCAAGGAGGTGAAAAGGAAATTCCGATTTCCGCCATAAAGGTACGGGATGCCGAGGATGATATTAGGTTGACTAGGCCATACACCCTCGGGATCCCCAGTAGGGATCAGTGGAGGGAAAATGAGGTTGAATTCCAGACCGCAAGGCTGGTCTGTTTCACCGACGGATCGCAGCTGGAGGACCAGCAATCCTCCGGCGCAGGAATATACATCGAGGGCCTGGGGGGTGTGCGAGAGCTATGCTTTTGGCGCATATACCACGGCATTCGAAACAGAGGTGTACGCTATTCTGTCTGTGGCCAATAAACAGGATGTAAAGAGGAGTCCCGAGAAATGTGTGTACATCTGCTCGGATAGCCAGGCAGTCCTCCGGGCAGTCTACACTAGTTCAGGAGTGCGCTGACGCCCTCAGAGGACGAACCAGAACAAAGGAGATATAACTAGTGTGGGTTCCGGGACACTGTGGCGTGGCTGGGAATGAGGTGGCGAATAATCTTGCAAGGCTCGGTTCCCGGCGGCCGTTCTGTGGCCCGGATCCGGCGATAGGTATAAGTAGGAAGACTGTTTCTGTCGCCTTAGACAGGTGGACCGAGGAAGCAATGAAAATGCACTGCGGGACGGTTGGTGGCTGCAGGTAGGCGAGGGACTTCGTGGAGGGGCCGGACAGAGATAAAGCTATCTGGCTACTCGGAAGGAGTCCACCTACGCTTCGCCGCATCCTTGGGGTGCTCACAGGCCACTACGCCCTTAGAGGGTACCTCACATTGATAGGCGTAGAGAGGGATCCCATTTGCCAGGAATGCGGCGAGGATGAGAAAACGTCCTACCACTACCTGTGCGAATGCGAGGCTTTTGGGAGTCTTCGAGCAGAATTGTTCGGATCGAGGACTCTGCAGAGGAATCAGGTAAGTACCGTCCAATTGAAGACCGTCACGGCCTTTATCTCGAGGTCGAGGCGGTTTGGCGACGGAACCGAGGAGGAGTAGAGCATGTTTGCTGGGTTGCTGGGGTTGGCAAACAGGGCCCATGGTGGCCTACTTGTTTAGCGTTGGCCTCCCCACCACTGCTACTACTACTACTACTACTACTACTACTATCTATTCGTGCTATTTGTCACCTGCAATAGGAGCAGAAGGTTTTAGACAGTTTATAGATGACCTAGATCTAAGTGCGAGAAGGCATACAAAAAGGATTCTGATAGGAGGCGACTTTAACGCGAAGGCATATTGCTGGGGGTCTCCTATAGAGGACCGCAAAGGAGTGGCACTAGCAGAATGGATAAGCAGTGGTGATCTGACAATACTTAACGATGGTCAGAAGCCTACGTTTGAAAGGAACGGAGGAAGCTCCTTCATAGATATCACGATCTGCACCTCTAATATGGCAAAAGATGTGACCAGGTGGCAGGTAGGAGACGAGGAAAACCTCAGCTACCACAGAAACATCCACATAGAGATAGAGCACAAGGGGCGAAGACCGGACCAGCACATTCAACTTACGGGGTGGCGATTTAAAGAAGAGAAAAGAAATCCATTGCTCCAAAAGCTTGAAGAGGAATGTAAACGACCCGATTTCACCCAGAATGTAAAAGGCTTGAGAAATGCGGTAAGCAGCGCATGCAATGCAGTACTACCTAAGAGACGCCTTACTACCGGAAGGAGAGGTGCTTATTGGTGGAACTCAGAAATCTCAGAGTTAAGAAAAAAGAGTCTAAAAGCAAAGAGAGAGGTGACGAGAGCCAATAGAAGAAGTAATATTGACGAGGCCTCAAAACACCAACTGCGCGCCCAATATAACCAATGCCGCAATGAACTGAAAAAAGCGATTGCAAATTCAAAACTGCAGGCTTGGAAACTCCTGTGCAAAGAGATTGATGAGGATATATGGGGCAAAGGATATCAGATAGTCCTAGGCAAACTCCGGATGCACCCAGTAAATACATGCACAGAGGACGAACAGGTGCAGATAGCAAGAAAGCTATTTCCAAAACATATAATTAAGAGGTGGCCTAGTATCGAATTAACACCTGAAAATATTAAAATGTGTAGTGAGGAAGAGGTTAGAGAAGCTGGACGTAGGATGAAAGCAGGGAAAGCTGCAGGCCCAGATGGAGTCCCCTCGGATGTGATTAAGTTGTTGGCAACAGAAAGACCTGAACTACTCACTCAGATCTACAATAAGCTGTTAAAGGAAGGTACTTTTCCCGAGGAATGGAAGACAGCTAGGCTAATTCTGATAGAGAAGGCTGGAGGAAAGTCATATCGCCCACTCAGTCTCATTGACTCGGATGCCAAACTTTTTGAGCAAATCCTAAACGGGAGATTGCTGAATGAAATAGAGCAGAGAGGGGGATTTGCACCCACACAGTATGGCTTCAGAAAGGGACATTCTACACTAGATGCTATACAGAAGGTAAGTGGGATCGTAAAGGACTCGAAGAATACAAGTAGCTATATGGCTCTTGTTACGTTGGATGTGAGGAATGCCTTCAACACCGTCCCATGGGAAGGGGTAGTCGGTGAACTGGAAAGACGGAAGATCCCACTGTACCTGATAAAATTACTGTGCAGCTACCTGGAAAACAGGATAATACTGATTGGAACACACACGATGAGTATCACAAGTGGTGTACCCCAAGGTTCTGTACTGGGGCCTACCCTGTGGAACCTCTATTATGACGACGTCCTGAAGCTCCCGGTGCCAGACGGCACAACTATCGTTGGGTATGCCGACGATTTGGCGCTGGCTGTTTGTGGGAAAGATAAGGTAGAGATAGAGGAAAAGATAGCATGGACTGTTGGCCTGGTAGAGATTTGGATGCACAAAAAAGGCCTCGAGCTAGCCCCGCAGAAAACAGAGATCATAATCCTAAATGGAAGGAGAACCGTAAAGACGATTGAAGTCAACATAGGAGGAAAGAACATCAACTCCAGTAGATCTCTGAGGTACCTTGGGATTCAGCTGGGGCATAATATGAGCATGAGTAAGCACATTCGAGAAGTAGCACAGAAAGCTGAGAAAGTTGCAGCAGCCCTGAGTCGACTAATGCCTAATATTGGCGGCCCAAGGGCGAGTAGTAGAAGAATCCTCTGTAGTGTGGTGAATTCTATTATTCTCTATGGAGCACCTGTTTGGAAGGACTGGGCGGAGATGGCAAGATACAGACGCATTTTGGAAAGTGTGCAGCGAAAAGCGGCAATTAGAATATCCTCCTCATATAGGACAGTATCTACAAAAGCAGTGCAAGTGGTGGCAGGGGTGATACCTATTCACCTACTGATCAGGGAACGGTCATATGAAAAGAACGAAAATAGACAAGGGCAGAGAACAAGGGCACGACTGACGACACTGGCAGAGTGGCAGGCAGAATGGAGCGAGGAAACCAGGACCGCTCAGTGGACCAAGGAACTCATTCCAGAAATAGTACCCTGGTTAACACGGAAACATGGCGAGGTGAACTATCACTTAACGCAATTTTTAACTGGCCACGGTAGATTCGGAAAATACCTGAATAAAATGAAGATCGTAGAAAGCGACAGATGCTACTACTGTGGAGAAGAAGACTCTGCCGGGCATACAATTTTGGAGTGTAGCAGATGGACCGAGGTGAGAGAGAGGACTGCAATAGAAATTGGAGGTAGTTTGACAACCAGAAACATTATAGATCACATGCTTGAAGCACCAGCGAAGTGGGAGGCTATTGCCAAACTCATTAGGGAAATCTTAATACTTAAGGAAGCCGAACAAAGGGAATAAGGGAAATCAGGGAAAAAAAAAAAAGGGAAGAGAAAAGGAAAAAACAACATGGAGTAGGGTGTGATGAAGCAATACCTAAGGGTGATTCCGTCACATCTCTATGAATATGGGGGTGTTTAGTGGGTAGTCCTGACCTGGAGGGAAGGGGAGTCCCACAGTACCAGCTGGCGACTGATTGTGGAAGAACCAGGGACTGGTCTGCGTAAATGCATTCACTTCCACCATAGGAAAAAAAAAAAAAAAAAAAAAAAAAAAAAAAAAAAAAAAAAAAAAAAAAACTACTACTACTACTACTACTACTACTACTACTGTGCTGTACGACTCAGTCCTGGAAGTACCCCTCACAGATGGAGCAGCCACAGTAGCATATGCAGATGATCTCGCACTCATGGTTGAGGCAGCAGACGACCGAGAGCTTCAGTACAGGGTAAACGAGTCACTGGAAAGAATAAACGTGTGGATGATTAACAACAACTTGGAACTTGCCCCTCAAAAAACAGAAGCAGTCATATTGAGAGGACCTCGAAAGAGGCAACACATCCACTTTGAGGTATTAGGGACCCAGATATTCCCAGTTAGACAGATAAGGTACCTGGGGGTATACCTGGACGACAGGCTAACATTTGGGGAGCACATAAAACGCACCGTGGAAAAAGCCCAAACAAAAATGGGTGCACTGACAAGAATACTGCCGAACGTAGGAGGTCCAAGCGGCCCAAAGAGAGAGCTACTGTGCAGCGTTGTGATGTCTGTTGCTCTTTATGGCTCGCCAGTATGGCACCAGGCTACCAAGATCCGAAGATACAGAGATATGCTCTTGGGTCTCCAAAGGAAAGCCCTGTTGAGAGTGGCGAGTGGATATCGGACGGTATCAACTGCTGCCATCCAGGTTGTCACGGGAATCCCACCCATCAACCTGCTTGTAGAGGAGAGGCTCCGATTGTATCATATAGAAAACGCTCACGTACCCTCTGTAAAAAGAGCTGAGAGGGAGAAGACACTGGAAAAATGGCAGGAGACATGGAACGAGCATAGGGACACCGCAGCTTGGACAAAAACCCTCATCCCAGACATCTTGTCGTATGTGAGGTGTGAACACAGAAAGCTGGATTACCATCTGACCCAGTTCCTCACAGGTCACGGTGCATTTGGCTGTTATAGAAAGAAGATGCGGATAAGTGAAGAAGACGCGTGCACCTACTGTGGAGCCACGGACAGCCCAGGACACACAGTATTTGTGTGTAATAGATGGACTCAATGGAGACACCAATTGGAGGCTGAGATAAACGCCCAAATAAGTGAAACCAATATCATACAAATAATGTTAGAAAGCTCGAAAAACTGGAGTAGAACATCCAGTTATATAAACCACGTCCTAGAAAAGAAGAGAGCAGAAGAGCGTAGAACGGAAGTATAGAAAAATGACCGCCCGGCATTCCTGAAGTTATGTCACTGAACGTGACCGTTTCCGGGTCTGCCATGGCGAGAAGAATAAGGGGGTTTTAGTCGGTAGGAGTCCGACACTGCCACTTCGCGATAGAGCCATAGCGAGTGGCGTCCCATGCAGGATTTCCCCCTTCTAAAAAAAAAAAAAAACTACTACTACCACTACTACTACTACTACTACTACTACTACTACTACTACTACTACTACTACTACTACTACTACTACTACTACTACTACTACTACTACTCCCCCAGGGGCTCGCCGCTTGTGAGTACGTGGATGGCGACTACGGGGGTGCACACACCACACCACACGCGAGCACAAACACATACCTACATACTCATACACATACACATGACCACCATACACACCTGAGCTGGATACTCACCTTTCTTCAACTTGTCTTGGGTGAGATCCCTCCACTTTCATCTTTCCTATCTGGCCAAACTTCTATTTCTCCTACTGTCGGCCGACTCTTGTTCTTTTCTGACACCGACGCTATTAGGTTATCCGAGGGCTAGGCGTCATTTCATTTAACGCTTTAAACTAAGATTACCTGATGACGACTGGCAATGGAAATGGATTTGACAAAAAGAAAAATATGGCTGACACAAACAAAGAAAAAGAGTTTACGGTGCAGGGGAGGGATACCCCAGTACCGGTCGGAGTGGAGAGTGGGAGAGCGGGCTCCCCCCGACCGTCAGACTGCGTCCGCTATGAGCAACTGGTAGGAGACCAGGCCGCTGCTCTGGATACCACTACTGGAAAGGAAGAGGACAGGCAGAGAAAGGAAATAAAACCCAAGAGCGCTAAAAAGGAGATAGAGTGGCGGGACCTAGACCCCTTCAAAAGAAGGGATTCGATCACGCGGTCGCCACCTCGATATCGAAGCGGCTCAATAGGGGATCTGTTCCACCAAGAAAGTAAGATGCGGAGTGCTGCTAAAAGTCAGGAAGATTCTACAGGAACGAAGAAAAGGAAAGCAGAAGGAAGCCCAACAAGAAAGCAATTCATGGAATTCCGAAAAATGATGAACAATGTGGTAGGAAATACAATTGAACTCAAGAATCTTGTTAAGACTATCCCAAACACAAAGAGCGAAATTAAAAAGCTAATAAACGATACAGCACGTAACATAGAAATCTTGAGCCATATGTGTGTAGAATGGGAAACATACCCAAGGGACACAAAAAAAGCTGCACCACCATCGGCTACAAGAAGCATTGGCACACAGACACAAGACACAATTAACATGGAGGATATGACAACTGAAGAAGCGGGTAGGAAAACAGAAATGATACGCAGGGTTATAGAAGAAGAAGAAACAGTTGAACAATGGCAACAAGTAATGTTTCATAAATGGCCAGAGGAGGTCTACAAAAAAACAAGAGTGGAAACAGGGAACCCGGTTAAAACTAACGCCTGCGGCAAGGATATTGTACTCATAACTACTAAAGAGCAGAATGAGGAAAGAGGAATGACAAAGCAAATGCTGGATAAATACCCGGAATTAGGGGCCACTATAAAAGAAACAGCAGAGAAAGGAAAAATCGACTTTCTCATAAGAAGAACAAAAATCTCTACCCGGAGAGGGGAGAAAGAAAATAAAGAAACTTTTTACTTCTGGCCACACCAGACGGAACAGAACGAGTTGCAAAATGTAGCAAATATGTTTGAGCAGGCAGCGGATCTGCGGAGCTGTCTGGAAGAAAATCAGAGCAACAGTATTGCAATAGTGGCGCCAACAGAAATAAATATGGATTTGATCCGGAAAGTTGTCGAGTGCGAGTTCAGACACACACAAATAGATATTACTCTCATGCTCCCAAAGAACAAGAAAAGGGAGCAAAGTAGTAAGATCAAAAGAGCTCCCAGGGAAGAGCTCATAGTAAGTGCAGAAGGGGTCAGCTACGCAGACCTGGTAAAAAGCGTAAAAAGTAAAGTCGACATAAAAGAGATGGGGGTAACCGTAAGACACCTAAGACAAACAGCGCTAGGGAAACTTCGGGTGGTCATAGATGGGGACAAAGCAAATGCGGAAGCACTGTGTAAAGCTATGACCAACAAAATGCATGGGATCAAGGTGGGTTTTAGAAAATCCATGAGTACCCTGCATGTAACTAACATCGATGAAGACACAACGAAGGAAGAACTAGTTGAAGCCATCATAGCAGTCACACAAGTAAGTGAAGAACTTATACAGGTGACATCTTTAAGACCGGGGGGACGAGAAAGCCAAGTGGCTACGGTCGAAGTCGAAAAAAGTGTAGCCACACAGTTGCTGAAACGACGAAACATCAAAGTAGGCTGGGCTGTGTGCCAGATCAGAGAAAGGGTATACCTTAAAAGATGTTATAAATGTCTAGAATTCGGTCACACGAAGCTGGAATGCAGTAACCCAGATAGGTCGGAAGAATGCATGAATTGTGGGAAGAAAGGGCACAAGGCAAAAGAATGCAAGGACTTAGCCTTCTGCTTACAATGCAAAAAAAATGGCCATAGAGCGGACCAGTTTAGATGTCCGTTTTTCAAGCGTCTAATCCAAGAAGCGGAGGACAAGAATAGAGCCAAAAAAAAGGGAAGACCTAGACTAGCGAGTAGTGTTACGGTAGAAGATGGGTATTAAAGTTTTACAAATCAACGTCGGGAGGGGTAAAGAAGCACAGGATCTAGCAGTAGCTACGGCAAGGCAAATAGATATAGACATGTTAATAATTTGTGAACCCAACAAAAAGCAAGTAGCAAGCCAGAACTGGATAAAGGATCAAAAAACAGATGTAGCGATTAGGTTTTTAAAAAGAAATCTTAGTGTCAGTGGTGTAGTGCGGGGAAAAGGATTTGTGTGTGTGAAAACAGATAGTGTTAAGTGGATAGTGTGCTATGTTTCGCCAAATATTCCGCTGCAAACATATAAGGCGGAGGTGGACAAAATAGTGCAGGAAGCAGATAACGGATACCATGCTGTGGTTCTGGCTGGAGATATAAATGCCAAATCGGTGGTATGGGGAGCACCAAAAACTGATCAAAAAGGCCACTACTGGATGGACCATTTCTCAGCACTGGATCTGGTGGTCTTGAATAATGGAGATTCGACTTTTGTTCGAGGTTCTAGTGAATCACACATAGACATCACTGCTGCTTCCAACAGAATCGCAAAGTCTTTCAAGAATTGGGAAGTGTTGAAAATGGACAGCCACACCGACCACAAATATATTTACTTCGAAGTGGGGGACGTAGAAACAAAAGGCGCACAACGTGCGCAAAAACACTATGTGGATTGGGAGACATTTCGAGCCTCACTGGAGTTGAGAGTTGGTCATGAAAGTATGCACACATCACCGGAAGAGTGCACAAAGGTAATTGGGGAAGCTTACAAAGATAGCCTTCTGAGAGAACACAAGATCCCCATAAGAGTCCCTTACTGGTGGAACTCGGACATTCAGGAAAAAAGAGACGAATGTAATAAAATAAGACGTACTCAGACTAAACTGTTAAAGAAAAAGAATATAAACAGCAACAAGCTCATCGAAGTAAACACTCAACTCAAGGAAAAAAGGAAGACGCTAAGAAAACTCATCCGCAGATCTAAAAAAGACCATTGGCAACGAATATGCGAGAAGCTTGAAAATGACATTTGGGGAGGTGCATACAAAATAGTGACAAAGGAACTCAAGCTGGTCACTCCGTATGAGCTGCACCCTGACATAAAAAGAAAGGTAGTATCCAGACTATTTCCTAGTGAAAACGACTCTTGGGAAGAAAATCAGACAGAGACAACCGTCGAGCCATTCACCATAGAGGAACTGAGAGCAGCAGCAAGAAAAATGAAACGAGGCAAGGCGGCCGGCCCGGACAAGCTACCTGCTGAAGTCATAAAGGAGGTAATTGACCAGCAGCCGCAATGGATATTGAAAGTTCTTAACGGCCTACTGAAAGAACAAAAGTTTCCAACCGACTGGAAGGTGGCCAGGGTGGTGCTGTTACCAAAGGGAAAAGACTGCATGGAGGAACTGAAATTCAGGCCAGTATGCTTACTGAACGCTATTAGTAAACTCTATGAGGCGCTGATAAGAGAGAGAATCGGAGCAGAAATGGCAGCAAAGGGAAACTTGCACGAGAACCAGTATGGCTTCAGGAGTGGGAGATCTACTATCCAGGCTGTGGAGAGTATCTACGAGTTCCTGGATCATACAAAAGAGAAGTGGTGTGTGCTACTTCTTCTAGATGTTAAAAATGCATTCAACACCGCCAGGCACAGTCTGATCATTAGAGAACTGAGGCGCAGAAACATATCAGCATATTTGGTGAACACGGTGTCGGACTACTTGAAAGATCGTAGGGTAGTCTGTAACAAAGGAGAGGAGATTCCCGCACCAATGGGCGTCCCGCAGGGCTCGGTCTTGGGGCCCACATTGTGGAATATCCTTTACGATGGAGTGCTGGGGGTACCACTTATTGGAACGGCTAGGACCATAGCTTTTGCTGATGACCTCGCACTAGTGGTGGCCGCTGAGGACGAAAAGTCGCTAATAGCGCAAGCAAATGAGTGCCTCAGGAGAATAGACCGATGGCTAGTTCACCATAAATTGGAGTTGGAACCAAATAAAACAGAGGCGCTGATTCTAAAAGGTAAGAGAGACCGCAACAACATCTGCTTTAACATAAGAGACTTACAAATAAAACCAAAAAACAACGTAAAGTACTTAGGAATATATGTAGACCAGGGAAGAACGTTCAAACAGCATGTAGTGGAAACTGTAAAAAAAGCCGAAACCAGAGTCTCCATCTTGACAAGATTGTTTCCAAATGTAGGGGGCCCTAGCAGCTCGAAGAGGGCAGTTTTGGGCACCGTGGTGCACAATATCGTGCTTTATGGCGCACCAATATGGCATAGTGTCCTCAAATATAAAAGATATAGGGAAATGCTGGAGCGAGTACAACGGAAGATCTTGTTGCGTATTGCATCGGCGTATAGAACGGTGTCGACGAAGGCCTTAAATGTTATCACAGGAATTATCCCCATAAAACTACAAGTAGAAGAGAGGGTACAAATCCACCAAGCTGGTCAAGATGATAAAATCAATATAAGGGAACGTATTATGAAAGAGTGGCAGGAAGAGTGGAACAGCAACACTGAGAAAGGACAGTGGACAAAGTCTCTTATAGGAGACCTGACGGCATGGGTGAAGTGCGAGCATCGGAAGTTGGATTTTTGGCTGACGCAGATCCTTACGGGCCATGGATCTTTTGGCGCATACACTAAAAGAATGGGACTGGAGACATCCGATCTCTGTGTGTATTGTGTGAATAGTGTAGACTCGGTCGAACATGTGATCTTTGAGTGTCCGAAATGGAGCGATGCAAGAGAAGAAGCAGAGGCGAAATTAAAATCTAAGCTGACTATAGCAAATATAATCCCTGAAATGATCGAATCTAGGGAAAGCTGGGATACACTTCACAACATGATGGTGAATATTATGAAGCAGAAGAAACGGGAAGAAAATGAGAGACACCAAAGGAAGATCAACATATAAGTCAAGAAAGAATGACAAATAAACCTGCGGCAGCCTGTGAATATCAGAAATGGTGAAACGGGCTAGCCTGAAGGCAGAACCAGAGGGGTTTTAGTCGGAGTTGCGCCCGACACTGTTGGATGCATCAGAAGCCATGAGCCAGCATCTTTCGCCAAGCGGTTTCCCCTCCAAAAAAAAAAAAACTACTACTACTACTACTACTACTACTACTACTACTACTACTACTACTACTACTACTACTACTAGCCCACATTGCAGTAGTTTTTTCTTTATCTTTCGTATTATTTAACAAATTTCTAAAATTATCTTTTATGAAAGAAGTAAACTGTAAACCGGCTTCCTTAAAAATGCTCTCGAGACCAGTTGTGATACGCTGTTCAAAAGGTAGGCAAACAATTTTTTCTCTATTTTATCTTTCCTGAATATCGTGCATTCCGTTTATATTTTGTTGTTGTTCTGTGTCTATGAATTGAATTCTCGACTAAGCAATCCTAATATCCGTTATATTGAGCTACGTTTTGCAACCAGTGGGAATCCCTATTTATAAGTAATTTCCCAATATGATTAACTCCAAGAAAAACCCATCACTTCTTGTTAACTTAAAAATTTGAAACCTTGATGTCTTAGTATTGACAACTTAAAATGAGGCCTTTGCAAGTGGTTTCCTAATGATCAATGTTAAAGTTTGATTCTCAAAGATGTTAAAGTAAAATTACTATAATTAGAGAGGAGTAATAATAAATTGTACTTAATTTATTTGGGGAGCAATCTTGCCTATAAGCTCACATTTTTAAGATTTGTGGTGCATAATTTGGTGCTGCTAGAGATATTTGTTAGTTTAGGTATCTATATAACGATATAGCAACCTTAACGTATTCTTTAGTCTTTATTCGCCATTTATTTTTTAGAAAAATGCAACAACCATTGAGAATTCCTTAGATAGTTGGTAGAGCAAATAAAATAGTGCGACGGCTTAAAAAGTCGATCGTAACAGTTTTTAATGTACTCTAATTCTATACTATATCTACTTTTAATTAAGAGACATTTTATTAATCTATTTACTAAGAAATTTATGTCAGCGGTTCTTTGTGCAAACGTATGATTTGCGGAATGTAACTTAGAGTGGTAGTTTCCTTCTTGTGGAATTCAATAGAGTCATTATTTTTAATAACAAATACATCTACAAACGGAAGTTTACTGTTAACTTACAATTCGTGGGTAAATTTTATTGGTTCAAACTGACACTTCAGTCTTTTCATAAAATCAGCTACTTTGCATATAATTGTGTTAAACACTGCAAAAATATCGTCCACATAACGAAACCATACTCTAGGAAAATACTCCCTTTCATTTTCTAAATCCGTCTCAAATATACGCATGAAAACGTCCGCAATGAATGGAGACAGTGGGTTGCCCAATGCCGTGCCTTCAGTTTGAAAAAAAACTCATTGTGAAATGGCAAAATATTTTGTTTTATACAAAGATTTCTTAAAGTTAAATATTCTTTGCAAACTTCTTCACTTATGTTGTTTAATTTCAACAACAATTCTATAACAACCTTAGTATAAAACAGTAAAAGCAGATATACTATAAAATTAGAGTGCATTAAAACGTGGCTAAAAAAATAGATATTCGGGTGACTTAGTGGAGAAATTAGTTAATAGACACAGAACAAAGAAAATGTTAGCGGAATGCACGACATGCAGGAATGATAAAATAGAGAAAAAAATTGTGTGCCAACCTTTTAAACCGCGTATAACAGGGGGTCTCGAGAGTATTTTTAAGAGAGCCGATTTGCAGATAGCTTTTTAGACAAAAAGTAATTTGGCAGGTAAGGCGAAATATAAAGATAAAACCACTGAAATATCGGGTATCTATGAGATAGGTTGTAATCTTAAATACGTTGGGCAGCCAAAGAAAACCATTGATACTAGATTTCGTGAACATCTGGCACAGTTGATATACGGGAGTGTAGACCAGTCATGCGTAGCACAACATATTTGGGATCATAACAACCACATTGATTAAGAAAATCTGAAACTCTCAAAAGTGGTAGACAGGCAGCCAAGCTAGATGCGTACGAAAGTGTTCATATTTCTAGGGAAATAAACAACAAAAGTTCCTTAAACCGAGCTTCGTCACTGGTTTGTATTCTTCTGTTTGCGCTTTGTCTTTGATGCAGATAAAGATTCCGAAACTTGTGATAAAGGAAGTTCAAAAACCTCGTCTGGCAATTAAAATACAATACACATAAAATTTGCCTGACATTTGATCTTCCTCTCGGTATCATTCTTTACCTCAGATTCAGTATAAAAGGTGATGCTAGAATTAAGGTAGTTAACTTTGTTAGTGAACCGATCGTCAGATCTGGAAAAAGATGTGTTGTGGTGATTTGGGTTCTCCAAGTGTACTTATCAGTGCTCATCACAGGTTCCAATATTCACTTGGCGAAGAAGGGTGTTATTCAATATATTCCAACTTACTAAATAAAAATACATTTTCCTTTAATTAATCACGGTTGCAACATATTTATTTATTCTATCGTTTCCTACTTCTGACTTAGGAAATACTCTATCAAACATGCTCTATTGCATCTAACTTATAAAATTGTCACAGACTGTCAGATACTAATCTAATAATATCTCACCTTCAAAATCTAGTATCACGAAATAAACAAATAAACTCTTTCTTTTTAATACTAAAATTACTATTTCTAACAGGGCTTTAATATGGATATGATATCTTTCTCAACAATACCCGTTTAGTTTTGTTTATATAAAAAATTAGACAAATGTTAATTAGAGACGTTAACTAATTCAGCCTTTAGTCATTATAAGCTATGTATAAGGTGGATTAATAATTTTCTCTACTAAATTAGCTCTACAACTTATATGCCTTGCCACAGGTTCTTGGCCAACATTGAAAGTACCATTTACCAGGGTACGAGTTGACCATTAAGAAACACCCCAGCAATGGAATTCCAGATTTCAGAACCCTTAGGAATTACATCTGACAGCTCACACCCAAAATTCTTCAAAGTTCTCACTAATAAACTAGACTTAGATTCCAGCCATAAAATTGCAGGATAATTAACGAAAATTAGAGAGGGGAAGAAAAAACCCAGGCCCAGAATTTTTCCTATAAAACTATAAGACTAAGTTATCTAATACCTAACAGTAATTGTTCCATCAGTAATTACTTTTCTATGCAATTTCTTCTTCAACCAAATAATAACGAATCAACCATAGTAATATATGAGAGAATAAATCTAAAATTTTGTTCAGAAGTGTTGGAATTTTCAAGTTTTTCCTTATCTTGTGATAAGACCGGCAGATAAAATATGAGGAAGAAAATAAGATAAATTTAAAGAATACCCCAGCGACGACACTATATAGTGGTTTCGGGTTGTTATCAAAACCTAAAATATTAAATGGACAATGTGTTTTCAACTATAAAAAATACAACAGCTACTACTACTACTAATACTACTACTTCTACTGTTATGTTAGGTGTTGTTTATTTATGCACTGCTTCAGATGGAGTTTGATGAAGCTCTAAGTGCGATTTTGAGAACTCAATTCATTACAATACAGTTTTTATACCTGACCACCGTTTCGCTAACAAAGTTAGCGTCATCAGAGATGTGAGTTTATTTATCCCTCTCAGTTTCTGGCTTGTCTTTATATTGTTTCATTTATTTTTTAGGTGAACATTTTTTAATTGTTAGGTGAATAATCCTGTTAATCTACGTGTTCGCTAGCCGAAGCTAACTAAGCTTGTTTCTGTGTAGAAAGGTGTTATGTAATAAATAGCCATCTATATTAGTTTTTTATTTAGAGCAATTTCCGCAGGTAGCAAATCTAAATTACGTACAAATGAAAATGGATTTCTAGGTAGAAACGAATTTTGGGAATACGGATTTTCCAGCTGTAGTGGTAAAATGTCTAAGCGCGGATAACTGATGTGTGTAAGATAAGATTGCAAGACATAACTCACCTGTTCCACAGAGCCATAATATCGTCTGGAGAATACTCCCCGACGAGATATGAGATCACTTGCAGTTGAGCTGAAACAAAAAAATCCCTACATTATGCGCTGCTACTCATACCACCAGGCCTTGTGAGTTTCTTACACTACAATCCATCATCTAATCTACTCTAGGTAATATTGCAAAGTTATTTTGCGAGTGAAATATGAGGCATAAGAAAGATTACCACGGCATGATGAATATGAAAATGTAGGTCAAGGGGCATGTAATTTAAAACAAATTTCATAATGGCTTAACTTAAAGCGATACATCCTCTAAATGGAGAATGATGGTTTCAAACATTTTTCTTTTGTATGTGCTATTTCAAGCAAACGTGTTTCCTTTCTTTTAATAAATTTTATGTTGTTTTACAGATGGTTTCTTCAAATAAAGACTTTGAACAAAATATTTTAGTTTTAGTTTTCAGTTGTATTGCATTGTAGCAGTGGCGGCAGAAAAGATGACTAGACCTCCCCCGCAAACGATTATTTTGGGCCCCCTAGCTTTTTTTAACTAAGGTTGTGTGTTATGTAAAAACAGACAATACACGTTAATAAAGCTAGACGTTGGACACTACGGCTAGTAATCTAAAGCAGAAAACAAAAACAAATCCAACTAATTCGGTAACATTTAGACCACATCGTTGCATTATATATATATATATATATATATATATATATATATATATATATATATATATATATATATATATATATATATATATATATATATATATCACACCGATAACTCACAAAATAATGGCCTAATTTTGATAAAATTTGGTATGTGCCTTGTGTTTCGTCCTCATTTATTATCAGATGAACATTCTTGTTTCCTTCCCGTCCCTATGTCTCTGTCCTTAGTGAACCGTTAGCAGTCGCCTGTACCTAATCCCATAACAAAAAGGGACAAGAGTTTGTGACACAGGACAATTGAACACTGTGCATGTAGACTTCGAAGAAAGAGCACCTCTTGCATTTGTGTACTACGTTATTACCTATTTCACATAAACAATAAACATTTATTAAATCATTAGATAGTGTGTGTAGTGTGTGCCAACATAATAGTATTAGAAGAGAAGATACTTGAGGGGCCCTTTGAACAAATGAAAGGAAAAAGGTCAAGTAAGTTCACGCTCTTTATTTCCCTTTGTTTTATTTGTCATTAGTTATCTTTGTCTCCGAATTACCTGATTAAATCCGCTACACCTTGTAAGTATTTATTTTGGTTCTGAACCTGAACCCATATTATCTTAATTTTCATCAACAAAATTTTAGCCTTAAGAAAGGAAACAAATTAATACAACTCACTATGGAGAACGATCTCCTGATTGGGAACAAAGGATCCTCCAACGTAACCTTTGTTCTAATTGGTTATACAAAATGTTAATTGTGGAATAAAAAACTTCTACTTCGAAGAGTTCTTCAGCATTTGTCAGTATTTGATCTTCACAAAGTTAATCAAAAAATCTTTTAGTTTTTATATTCCGTCTGTTCTCAAATACATGTGCAATCTCATCACCAACGGCTACTTCTCAACTGCTTTCTCTTTGATTTTTCCGTAGTTCTGCCGCATATTTTTTATAACCTGTAAGATAGTTTTTAATTATTGGGCAGCTAAGTCTAGACTGACATCATCTTTCTGTAAACTTTTTGTACACAAGTCAATACTTTCCAAAATTTTAATTTCACACTGAAATATTATAATAACAATAAACTCAAATTTTGTGTTTTCGTAGAGATATGGCTTCAGATACTTCTTCTCTCTTTTTACTAACTAATATTGTTATTTAGCACTTTAGTAATTGAAACAAAATTATATAGTATAGCGGATATGCAGTTCCATCTTGACGACTACCTCGTTGTGCAGAGTGGCTTGAGTGTAAATGTAATTTCTTTATTTCTTGCTACCTTCAAGCCACTCCACCTTTTTATACCATTTCCAAAGAAATTATATATTTTTTGGCATAAATGAAAAAAGTTCTTAATCATTAACACATTAGAACATGCATCATTTAAAACTAAATTTAAATTATATAATGGGAAGAACTAAATGAACGTCCCTTGTCGTTTTTCAGAAAATTACTTAATGGCTTACACGGTCCAGTGTTTAGAATTTGCTCTTTTGTTTCTGTGTTAATTCCTTTTCCCAAATAATTTGCGATATCCGAAGCACAAACTTTCACACTAACACTAAGAAAGTCTGTAGCCTCTTTCCGTGTTTCCGCCACACTTTCCCTGTTAACTTGAATTTTAAATACCTCAGCAACATTTTCATAACTTTCCGCCGAGGTTGATGGAACACATTCAATTTCACTTTAAAAAAAGAATCAATTCTGGTCAGTTATTTTTAACTTGTTATGTCTATTCCTTCTGAAGTTTCCTTTTTTTGGCCCCACTGAATTGTTTCTGTCCAGAATTCATATTTCGGCACTTATAATTTATAATTTAATATTTATTATATAAACAGAAACCGTATATTCTAACTTTTAACAAATTAGAATCTCGACTTCGATCCCGATTATAAATGCTGTGGAAAAACTATACCCAATACACGCAAACACATGTTGGAACAAAACTAAAATTAAAGTTATCCTTATCCCTTATCCTGTAAGTATGAAATAAATCGTTTAACAGTTTTTAATTCAAATTCAATCCAGTTATTTGTGTCAACACAAAATATATTGACAGCATTATACCTAATAAGTAGGCCTTCATAAATTGTTTTTTAACCGTTTCTTAGAAGGATGGACTGAGGACTGAGGATCAAAGATATAATGTAGCATTTTTACGTCCTTCGAATCGAAAGTCACCCAGCCCAGATTTCTATAACTGTAATTATATGACTATTGCTGCCATGCCAACAATCTGTTTACTCGTCTTAACGTAAATGATCTAAATCTATAACTCTTAAGTATATAAGTATGTAGATATTATATTATTATGATCTTATAAAAGATGCCTTCACGGCCCCCCCAAGTGCCTCGGCCCCCCGCGGTGCGGGGGTGTGTTTCGCCACTGCATTGTAGCATGTTTTAAGTGAATTGTCATTTAAAGAAATAGTTATTAGAGAGGGAACGACTCCCAAATGTTCGACACGTTTCTTCAATTTATCGTGAAATTTTATTATTTTAGAGAACATGCAAATGTCGGCTTGTTTTAACTGTGGCATATTCCTTAAAGGATGTATTGTTACCAATATACAAAATCAATATACATATTCGAGGCTCACCATGGGTATCTTCTAAACCGTAAGAGATACAGACTGGGTTAAATTGACGCAAATATGCGCAATTATGGGCCTTATAGCATGCCATCTTAAAATTTGACAATTTCCGAAGACTGCCGAAGATATACGAAAAAAACCGAAAAATGTAAATTCCGTTTTTGTTTTTTTCTGAAGTTATTTGAAACAATATAAAAAACGAATGGCACTTATTAACGCCACTTTTCCTACTCTCTAAGATATAGTGAACAGATTCTCAGTACAACGTTTCGTTTCGAAGAAAACATCATATGGCCGTTAAAATAAGTACACCTGTATTAGAAAGCATATGTCATTGCAAATTTAATGATGTATAGCACGATAGGTCCCTTATGTTGTTTTTTGCATTATTTAAATTTTCAACAATTTTCAATGCGTAGCAGGTAATGGAGACGAAAAGGTTACGATGATTGTCAAGTCAGACATAATCAACACCATGATAAAAAGTTAAGTGAACATGGTTCAAAGATACAGCCCTTTAATGGTAGGGCGGACGGACGGATGGTGTACCTCCTCTTATTAGTAATGGGTTTCCGTTTCTGTATGAAACCCTAAAAATACGGTTCATGAATCTAATCTGCGCTTTACTTAAATTTGATAATTTACAATGGATAGGCTTTGGACAAAACACTAGTACAGCTGTCAAAATTAAAAATGCATAGAAACTCAACAATCAGACAGACCGAAGTTTTGCCTCTCAGTCACGTTTAATTGTTATTATTAATTTTAAAATACTTTATTTGACGTTTTGAGAATCTTGATTACAATGCAGTTTTCTAATGAAGAGCGAAGTGACATGTTTTATATTTGTGCCACAGAAATGCGGTTCGTGCTACAGATATGTATTTCCAACAATATCCCGAGCGAAGTCAACCACATAGAACTTATTTTGCTAGACTGTATAAAGACTTAAGAGAACATGGTTCATTTAGTATGCCTCGAAAACAATATGGAAGCAAAGTAACTAATGAAGAAGTGACTTCACTAACTACACATGTAAGTAAGAGTAAATTTCCCATAGTTGCACCGATTTAACTTTAAATGTTTATTGTCAGGTAACTGCAAATCCATCTGCATCAACGCGACAAGTAGTGGCAGAAGCAAGTATTTTCGTTTCCATCGCCTGCTACGCAATAATGCAAAAAAGAACATAAGGAACCTATAGTGCTATACACCATTGAATTTGCAATGAAATACGCTTTCTAATACAGGGTGTACTTATTTTAATGACCATATGAAAAAACAAAGTTGGCGATGTTTTCTTTGAAACGAAACGTTGTACTGAAAATCTGTTTACTACATCTTGTAGAATAGAAAAAGTGGCAAACAAGAAGTGCGTTTCGTTTTTTTTAAATCGTTTCAAATAACTTCAGAAAAAAATAAAAACGGAATTTACATTTTTCGTTTTTTTTCCGTATATCTTCGGAAGTATTCGGAAATTAGCAAATTTTAAGATGGCATACTACATGGTCTATAATTGCGCATATTTGCCTCGATTTAACTTACCCTGCATCTCTAACGGTTTAGAAGAGGTGAGCCTCGAATCTGTAGCACCTTCTTTATATATATATATATATATATATATATATATATATATATATATATATATATATATATATATATATATATATATATATATATATAGATATAGGTATACAGGGTTGCTCATTACTGCGTCAAAGCACCATAAATAACTGTCTTATTAAACTGATTTGGAGGAATATTTTTTATATGAATTAATTAATGTCATATCCAAATGAGTACATTCCGAAAATATTTCTAAATATACAGGGTGATTCGCTACCGCAGAGCACGTGTCACATCATTTTTCTTAAATGGAATACCATATATGTTTTTACAATTTTTGATTCAGCACCGACTAGCGTTTTCAACGACATTCCCCTTTTTAATTTCCGATGCGGCGTTGTCAAGTTATAAAAGAAGATGTGAACATTTTGGCCAAAACAAAGTCAAACAAATTTATTGGTTGTATGAGTACCATGATGAATGAAGATGAAAAATTTTGCCATTGCCGACAGTTGTAGTTGGAGGATACATTCGACAGATATTGTGAATATCATACAGGGTGTTCATTACACAATTTTAAAATAGAGAAAATTCAAATATCTATTTTTTTCCATTTCAAAAGTAACGACCTGTAAGGCATCCGATAACTGAATTCGCATCTTCATTCCTCATAGATTTCATTAGTAATGTTCTATACCTAAAATCAATATTTTCACAATTATTCTTACTTTTCCGGTTCACACAGGTAATATTTGATAATTAATTGCAGGGAGTTTTAGTAATAATAATTATTATTATTATCATACGTATCATTTGAAACATGAAACTAAGAAACTAAATAACAATAACCGAACTTTAAAACCAACAAAAAAGAAGATAGAATGATAAGATTAGAATACCAAAAACGGAAAATAATTAAACTAATACATTGAATACAGATGCATATCGATTGATTTACATAAAATCGATTATCTGAATCTAAACGTTCTATTTTGAATTAAAATACTGAAAATAACAACCGAGCGCCGTTTGTTGAATGCTCACTCATTACGAATGCTCAAAATGCCCTCCGTTTTGCTCAACTCACTTTTGTATTCTTTTCAAGAACGACTGATGTATCGCCCGTATTGTATGTATGGCAATTTTCCCGAAAGCTTCTATAATTCTCTGCTTCATATATTCTGCAGTAGTTGGCCGGTTTTTAAAACACAATCTGCTTAATATGTCCCCAGAAGAAGAAATCAATTTCTGATAAATCTTGAGATCCAGGTTGCCAACTAATGGGGCCGCCGCGATCTATCCATTGGCCTGTAAATTCTCGATTCAAGTAACTCCGTACAGTTAGTGTGGAATCATCGGGCTGGAACCACAAATTTTCAGGTATAATTTGTGGAATATTTTGCAGAAGTTGAGGCAAGTGATTTCGAAAGAAGAACAAATGCTGCTTACCATTCAAATGCCCATTGAATAAGTGAGGTCCATTGATGAAGTCGCCCACAATACCTCCCCAAACATTCATAGTCCATTGACGTTGTTCATCGACTTGTCTCACAATTTTTGGGTTTTCGGTTGCATAATGATGCAAATTATGTCGATTACCTCTTTGTGTGAAAGTTGCTTCGTCAGTAAAAAGTACTTGAATTTGCTGCTTCCATTCTCAGAGCCCATTCCCAAAGTGGCCTTCGCTTTGTCAAATCCGGATGCAATAATTGTTGATGAAAGGATATGTGATAGTCATGAAACTTACTCTTCTTGATAATTTTGTTCATTGTAGAGCGAGGCATTTCGGTATTTATATGAAAAACTGTCACGTATGTTTGAGGATCCCTGGGATGGGCGTAGTGGTCCTTGGAGATAGCCACAAGGTCAGCTGATCTGACTGATATAAATGTGTACCTGTGTGGGCTATATAAGAAATAAAGTATATGCTCGTCCAGTTGATACGGACGACGATTTACTCAACAAAGTAGTGGCCTGTCTAAATAGCTTGCCTGTCAATCAGTTGAAGAAAGTGACGAATGACGCGGTTCATTATAGAATTATAAAGTGTTTAAAGAACAATGGCAATCACATTGAACACCTTATTTAAGCTAGCATGTTTGTTTTCACATTTAAATTACATATTAAAGTTTGACCTGTAACTAATAAGCTTTTTTTTATCACTTTTACTAGTGCTTGAAGACCGCTATTTGAAATTGTGATGCCGAAGAAATACCAGTACTGTAGATTCGTTCAGTATTCACCCAGTTGTGTCATTTTTCGTTCTCAAGTAAGGAATATCATATTTAATGGATGTTCGTCCGATAATTCGTAAAGTAACAGGTGGCGAAATTTATAGAAAAACTTTGACTAGGTCTAGGTTGAAAATTTCAGATCGAAATTTCTAACCAACGTGTTGCGTAAATCACGCTGTATATACAGGAATGAGGAACAAGTATGGAAGGACACTTGTATTCTTGAGATATTGTTATTCAAGAAAAATGTTTTAAAAAAAGTTTTTTCGCATTTTTTGTGAATTTTATTTTAAAAAATTCACCAATCAGGAGATCGCGACTTTTGCATTTTGAAAAAATTCCTTCAAAGCGCGAACTAGGCCCCTTAGGTTTTTATATGTATATATATATATATATATATATATATATATATATATATATATATATATATATATATATATATATATATATATATATATATATATATATATATATACACCGATAACTCAAAAAATGATGGGTCGATTTCAATTAAATTTGGTAGGTGTCTTCCTTTTGAAAGTGGGAAAGCCAGGAAAATGAGACCAGGTTTTCCTAGAACATATTTTGTTTTCTTTCGTAAAATTTTTATGTCTCTGGGAACAAAAAGTAAGGGCAACCAAATTTGATGTACATGTTTGTATTATAAAAATTGTATCATGTGCTGAAACTCAGGTCTGAAATAATAATTAATAATAATAATTATTTATTGGTGTCTTTGCACAGTGGTGCATTACACAGGTCATGTACTTATGCGTACAAACGAAATTACAAAAGTGATAACATACATCTTATTCACAAATATACATACAAATCAGCAGCATAGGTCAAAACACACAATTAAAACCTGCATGAATATAGAGAAACATAAAATGTGGATTTACATCCAAACAAAAAAACAAAACAAAAAAACAGCACAAAACAGAACAAGTCAACAAAAGTCTCGCGATACAACAATATCCATGCATGGAATGGGAGCGTTTATTTTATGCTATAAGCAAAATATTCATCAAATGAATAAAAAGCATTGCTTATTAAAATGTTCTTAATGGCAGACTTGAATTTGTTGTAATGTAAGTTAAAAGAAAAAAGTTATAGGCATTTAGAAAAAAGGGGTTTTCCTCAAAACGTCAAATCGATATATATATATATATATATATATATATATATATATATATATATATATATATATATATATATATATATATATATATATATACGTGTGTGTGTATCGGAACAATAACTGAAAAAATACTCAACTGATTTGAACCACACTTGGCATATATCTTCATTGTAATAAGACCGCAAACGAGTTCGTAAATCAGCTCTAAGGGACATTTTCCCCCCAAAATAATACAAAAATATTTTTGAAAGTATTAGAGTAACTGAAATGAGACTTTACACCGGAATGGCTAGAAATGCACGAGCTAAAAGATTTGTCTTATAATTAAGCTGTTTATCACCGGCTGAGATGGGTTGGCAAATTCACATTTAGCCTGAGGTGTTTCGCTGGGGACGACTAAAATTTTATAACTCTCATTTCTTGTTTATTAAACTAGGATCAGAAGGAGAAGTGAAGCAATAAAACACGTAGCAATTGAGTCAAGAGTTACGCTGTCAAGTTGAAACATATTGCAAAAGTTCCAGTAACGGTGGAAGCTTGCTTTATTACATGCCTGAGCTATTAGTTCACTATGTTCTTTGTGCTCAATATCGATGATATGAATGTCAGGACAAGTGATATTTTTGCAACTAAAAAATGTTTCATGTGTCTTACTAGAGACATACACTAGTTATTTCTGCATACAAAAGTCATTCGTTTACATACAAATTTATTATGAGTTTATGCGTCTACTCTGGGTCCACAGTACTATGCGTTCATTTATACCTACCACTAAATTCAGTCATGCAAACAAAGAACTAATTTCTATCATTTCAAAATACCTGGATTTTTAACTATCTGTTTTTTTAAATGAAAACGGATAACCCTAATCTCATCTGTTAATATGATTGAAGACAGTACCAAAGAAGAAGTTAGAAAATGTTAATTTGCTAGCTTAATAGAAAATTGAGTTATCGGATTTCAATTTTTTTTTTACAAAAACTCACTACCATAATGTGTTGGCTGCACCCAGACCTTTTTCAACACTTATTTACTGTTGCTATATCCACACTTTTTGAAAATGATGAAATATTGTAGCACTCTATGCAAGACTGACAAGCAAGGCAACCTAAATTTCTTTTTGAAAAATATTTTAAACAAATGAAATGGGGTAACAATTTAAACATAAATTGAAAATCTTGGTTTGCTGCTTTGCATGCATACAACCACCCTCAATGCATAGACAATAACAACGTAAACAAGAAAAGTTTCTTGGGAACCACATACAAGAAACTTACGGGACCTGCGGTAAATATAGTGGCTCTGGGCGGGATAAACAGAATTTTAATGAGGTATAGCTACAAAATGGGATTAAGGCAGCTTATAAAGCTCCAACTAAGCTGTTTTTTTTTCGCTCAAAGTTACTCTTTTTCTTTTTCCCCGCCCAACATCCCTATTCACTCATGGTCCCGTAACTTTCTTGGGGGCTGTTTGCAAGAAATATTTCTTGTGGTTTGTGCATCCAGAAGGAGATTTAAGCATGTCTAGTTTTTTTTTCTTCTAAGAAGCCCCCATGTGCTTATCTGCAAATTTACCGGAAATTTAATTTTTATTTACAAACCAATGTACCTACCAAATTATAAACGTGGCAGGTATTTTTCCTTATTAGTCGCTTGGATGATCCGTTTTAATCCACTCAAGCGAAACAGTTTCTGCAAACAAAATAACAAAAATGGTTTTCTAAAACAAATTTATCCTTGCTTGTGAAACTCATTGTGTTATTTTTTATATTTAGTACCCACGCTGCTTTTATATAGGTTTTAGTATGTATCAAAACTGAAGATTATAGTTTAATGGGAAATTGAATTATCACCATTTGGAATATTTGAACAAGAATTCGCTACCATAACAAACTTGCTGCACCTTAACCCTTTTCAAGATTTATTTGCTATTGCTGTATCATACTTTTTGAAAATGAAATAAATAAATATAAACAATACAAAATTTTGAAATTAAAATTTTAATAATCTGCACATCTGTTTATTGGTATAATTTAAACTACTGCATGATATTATGTAGTTTCATTTACCTCAGATTTTTCATATACGACATGAAGAGTAAATAATAATGAAAATTCACTAAAAACTAAAAGTAAACAATAAGTACGTTATTTTAAGATTCTAAGATATTAGGCGAGTCATATTATTTGTTTATGACGTCTGTAAACAAAGAAGAAGAAGATAACCGCGAATTCGACTATCACCCTACTGTCAGTTTGCAAGATAACAAATGACAATGACAAATAGCTAACTGGCGTTGTCAGATTTAACTGGGAGAGCGCGATGGGTTTGGAATACCTTGAAGAATAAGAAGCTTAATATTTATACATAATAAAACGTTGTTCTAGATTGCCTTTAAACAAACTGAATATATTCATTAAATTTTTTATTTATTACTATAAATTTTCCTGATATCTTCAAATTCAAATGACAGTTTTGGCAAATGGCAACCCAGCAGATTTTTTATTGTGACATTTTTGTAACCTGCTCGTTCGAAGTTTAATTTGGAGCATTTGTTTGCAATAGCAGCGTAACCCTGATATATCTGTCTGACCTTGTTTAACATTATAGGCACCTATTATGTATTTTTCAGCAAATATTTGTCCAAAAAGTTATTGTAAAAAGTCTGCGAATTCACGTGAAAAAATGTTTTCGAATTTTCGTGCAAAATCTTTTTTAGAAACGTTTGTAAAGAGATTTGCATGCATTTTTTCGTGTAAGAATACTTGGCCAGTCTTTGCAAAAAATGGCGAATTTCCAAGAAAAAAATTGTTTGAAAATCTTCATGTAAACATTTTTTAAACTTCTGTCAAAAGCTTTCTGTGAACAATTATATCTTGGCTGGCGTAGTTTTTTTTTGTAAATTACGTGGAGAGGTTCTTTGGCCAGTAAAGTCAGACTATTTTTTTTGGAAAATTTTTAATTTATCTTGGAAAAATTAGAGATTTTTTTAGAAAAAACTGCGCACGTCACTGAATTTGGCGTCGGTTAAAATGTGTCTTTACCGAATTTCATGAAAAAATATTGTATATTCATGATTCTACGCCTAAATTGCGAATTAACTCTACATTATGAATTTAAGCTTCTTATCCAGTAATCCATGTGATAACAAACGAATCACAACGGTTTTATTTAACAACATTTCTCTAGCACATCCAACCCAGTTCACAGTTACGCGGACGACAGCACCCTCCAATTAAATATACAATATTCTAAGCCTGTCTCTTTAGCCCATTTAGATGAGGATCGCAGACTCATGGAGGGTTCTGTCTCCGTGGATCCCCAAAAAATATCAGACTGGGGAAGTAGAAATCTTGTACAATTCAACCCCACAAAATCACAGTCTTGCTTTTTTTCTCATAAGTGATACACCAGCCCTAGACCCATCACAATAAACAACCAAGTTATTCAAAGTAATGAGTCCTTTTCACTTGTTGGCATTTCTGTGGATCGAAATGTCAATTGGCACCAACATGTCACATCAATTGCAGTAGCGGCTGCTAAGAAATTAGGTTTTCTTTTCCGAGCTCGCAAATACTTTTCACCAGCATTTCTCTATACCTTATATACTTCACAAATAAGACCAAACCTCCAATACTGCTCCCACATATGAGGTGTCGCTGCCGCTTCTACACTCGCTATCCTGGACTCCATTCAGAATAGAGCTATACGTCTCATCGGTGATCCTACCCTCACCCAAAGGCTGCCATACATTGCCCACCGACGTGCCGTTTGGTGACCTCTCTCGATTTTATAGATATCTGCACTGGCACTGCTCAGAAGAGCTTTCTTCCATAATTCCTTCACCTACCGCCCGCAACATATCTACCAGGGGAACAGAGCGAATGCACCCTTTTACTGTCCAGGTCACCCGACATAGAACATCTTGTTATGCCCGCTCTTTTATCCCGAGGACTTCCAAGTTGTGGATTTCCTTACCGGCACATGTTTTTCCTTCTCCCCCGAACCTCCAAAACTTCAAGTCCAGAATTAACAAGTTGCCTCTTTCCTCCTTGTCGACACCCACGGTTTGATAGTATCTAGGCAGTAAGCTATCGTGGTGTGTTGTTGAAATAAATAAAAACATTTAACAGTAGGTAGTTTCTAAGAGAAATTGTATAGCATAATTAAAAAATATTGTATTGTCGAAATATTTCGAATAGTCGTCACATCAATTACAATTTTGCTTAATATCCTTTAGACTGCTATCAGATAAACTTTAAAAACTCTACCCCCACAGTTATCTATAATATTGGAAATCTTTGTTTCACTTAAACTCACAAAACACCTCTAACTAACATGCTCCAATGATGCAGCTCCATAGTGATGAACATCATTCTTAATAGTAGGCTCTGAAATTACGACATAACGGAATGTCAAATTTATTAGGTCAGTAGTGAAATTTACGTATTGTTCCTTAAGTACACTGTCAAATAAATATGGCTGGCTATTTTACTTTACTGCCCAAAATTGAAATAGTAAAATTCCGTGGTGTCAGTGACCGGTCCATAGGTGAAGTACGTCGAATTTTGAACGATAGGCATCCAGAGCTTCACAACATTAGCAAGTCTACTCTTAATTTTGTGATTATATTGTGTTGATATTTTCTTGATATTTTATTACAGATATGAGCGATATTAAGAAAACAGTAATAAATTTGTATTTGATAAATACAATGCGAACCTATCTTTTATTAGACCAAATTAAAAATTACATTTCAATTAAAAACATTAATTTGCTATCACATGGATTACTGGATAAGAAGCTTAAATTCATAATCAACGGCCCGATTCGCCATTTAGTCGTATAATCATTATTATCTAATATTTTTCCATGAAATTTGGTAAGGACCCATTGTAGCGGATGTCGAATTCAGTGGCGTGCGCAGATTTTTTCTAAAAAAATCGCTAATATGGTCTCTCAAATTTTCAGCCTTTAAAAGTGATCTAAGAGGCGTGCGTTGGTTGTTAAAAAACGGGACGCAACTTGGCCACACAGTACACTTTTCCCCCTTCCACGTAAAAAAAACATGTAGTCAAAATCGGTTCATAAATAAAAAAGGTTTGAGGGTGTCCCTCTTTCAAATGGGTCAGCCTGTATATAGGACAGCCCATTGAAAACGAGCTGGTAGCCATTACTGCCAGGAAAAACGTAAAACACATCAAGTTTGCTTGTGAAGGATATAGCTTTTGCTGCAAAAAGTATAGCCTAAACTTCAAACTTTACCGTCCTAATCGGGGTGTCAGCTATCAAATTTTTCCAAAACGGAATGTGGTGTCATGTGATAGCTTGCTGAAAAGAGCTTTTGATTTCCTATACATCGCTTTTTATTCTTGAAATTCGGTCGATTCTTTTAGAAGATATGGATTCGTCAAATATCACTAATGCATTTCCAGAGAAATTCTTAATGCGTGAGTTGGGCCTCACCAGCGTCCATTACGAGATAAAAATGTTGCTGTAAAAGTTATGATGAGAATACATCTAGCCTTATATAAAAATGTTGTTAAAGGTTTGCGTAGGTAATAAAAAGTCATTTAGATTAAGGTGCTCCAAAGACAATCTAGCAAATTATGTCTTGTGGTAACGCATTCTTGCGTTATCACAAGAAATATTGCTTCAAACTGGAGAAATGGCAAATTTAAAGAGATATTTTTTTGAAAAATCATAATAAAGCGTATACCTGCTAAAATTTTATATTATCATTTCTTATCAGAGACAAAACAGAGTAGTATAGAAAATGTTATTGCAATTGATCGTCTCTCACTGAAAGTCCGGATTTTTGGAGGGTGAGTTTATATCTAATAAAAAATTCTGGAAGCAGCAAGTGCGTTATGGTAGTGAATTTTCATAAAAATGTTCTTAATAGCAAATATGTGTGAGGTTTTTTCAGAAAGCAGGCCACAAATTTGATTACGAGTATAACATATATAGTAAAAACAATGTTCCATGTTTCATCAAAATAACTTTATTGTTTAAAAACGTTCAAAAATTTCCGAAAGTAAACTTAAAGTGTAACCGAAAAAAAAACCGTTTCTTGGTCAACCTTATAGGTTATTAGCAAATTGAGCTTTTCAAATATAAAACCTTTAATCAAAATTCGCTACCATAATGCACTTGCTGCGTCCAGAACTTCATTACCTACAAACATGCATTATATTTCGATGGAAAATGCAAAAATGCAATAACATAAGGCAAGTTGGACTTAAAAAAAATATTTGTATGACCAACGAGTTATGGGCCACCCTCTAATTGTAGAAATAATTTTTTAAGATGTAGCTCAAGACACCCTATAAGTAATGTATACATTTTTTTTAGATCTTGTGTAATAACGGATATATTGAGCTTTATTCATTTTTTACGAAAATTCGACAAAAATTATATACCATTAAACGATAAACTCTATAGCTAAGGCTACTGCTAAGCATCAGAGAAAGGGTCTATTTGAAATGAATTTTCTGGAAATATTTTAGTAAAATGAAGGAAAATGTCGGTTAAAACTAAGACTTCAAGGTTTGTAAAACATTCTTCTTAAAACATTTTCTTTCCATGGCCCGTATTAGATTCAAGTTCTTTGCCTAAATGTTGCCAATTTTGACGTTTTAAATTGTCACTTTGACGTTTTGAGGAGAACCACAATTTATTTTTTCTTTAAATGCCCATAACTTTTTTTGTCTTTTGACCTACAGCGCTAAATATAAGTTAGTGTTTTACTTATAGTGATATAAAACAATTCCCTAAATTTGGTTGCCTTTACTTAGTTATTGTTGGAGATATCAATTTTTTTCTAAAGGAAACACAAAATTTTCCGAAAAAAAACTCTGCAGATTTTCCTGGACAAGGAACTTATCCAAGCCACTTGCAACAGGAAGGTATTCACCAAATTTGATCAAAATCGGCTCATTATTATTGAGTATCGGTGTGATACATATATATATATATATATATATATATATATATATATATATATATATATATATATATATATATATATATATAAACATATAAAAATCGAAACTGACCCTGGATATGTATTCTAGGGGGCCTAATTAGCGCTAATTTGAAGAAATTTTTTCAAAATTCAAAAGTCGGGATCTCTTCATTAGTGAATTTTTTTAAAGAAAAGTCACTAAAAAGTGTAGATCATTTTTGTAAAAATTTACTACCATAACGCACTTGTTGCGTCGATATTGTTCTATTCGCTACCATAACGCACTTACTGCGTTAATTCTTTTATTACTTAACATGTAACATCAAGACGGTTGATGGTTATATTGACATCGAACCTAAAAAGCAGCCTCATCACTTGTGTAGTAGTTTTTACAACGGCTCAACACTTGTAGTCTCGTAATATAACAAAATTACATTACTCTACTTTGTTACTTTTACAAATGCTATACCTGTGTGTTGTTTTTTCCATTAGTGTAATCCAGAGGCACATCAGTACATGCAAACAACACTATAAATAAAATTAAACTACTTTGCTACTTTTAGATTAAAACTGTTTTGTGTTAAGTAGAAGATAAGGAATTGGCGTGGTTTTATTATCGTATATCCGTTTTGATTTGAATGAGCGAATACCTAAATACTACAATTTAACGAACGTAGAGTCGATATTATCTTAATGGTTTTATTAGATGCTAGCTGGTTTTAATTGTATTTGAATTCAACGTTGCCAGGTGTTCTATTATTATGGTTTCAAGCTTCGTGAATGATGGAAGAGAGGCATGATTATCACCTGCTTTAAGGACACTATACCCTACTTGTGTTGGATATTATATATATATATATATATATATATATATATATATATATATATATATATATATATATATATATATATATATATATATATATATATATACGTACAAGGTTAGTAAAAAGTCCCGGAACAGTCGAATATCTCTGTGATTAATGACCCCATTTTTTTGGTTTTTTGTAATGACGAAATAAGTCACAAATAGGCTTTTTTTATAACACATTCACTTTTCTCTCACTTTCGGTATAATAGAAAATGACTCCAACTTAATGTTTTTAAATGGGACACCTTGCATTATTTACCATTTTCGGATGCAGGATAAAAAATATTTTTTTAAAATTATTTTTTCAACATCACACCACGAGGGCTTACAGCCTAAATACTATCGTACCGTGGGTGTCGACAAGGAGGAAAGAGGCCACTTGTTAATTCTGGACTTGAAGTTTTGGAGGTTCGGGGGAGAAGGAAAAACATGTGCCGGTAAGGAAATCCACAACTTGGAAGTCCTCGGGATAAAAGAGCGGGCATAACAAGATGTTCTATGTCGGGTGACCTGGACAGTAAAAGGGTGCATTCGCTCTGTTCCCTTGGTAGATCTGTTGGGGGTAGCAGGTGGAGGAACTATGGAAGAAAGCTCCTCTGATCAGTGCCCGTGCGGATATCTATAAAAGATAGTGAGGTCACCAACGGCACGTCGGTGGGCAAGGGATGGCAGCCTTTGGTTGAGGGTAGGGTCACCGATGAGACGTATAGCTCTATTCATAATGGAGTCTAGGATAGCGAGTGTAGAAGCGGCAGCAGCACCTCAGATGTGGGAGCAGTATTCGAGGTTTGGTCTTATTTGTGAAGTATATAAGGTATAGAGATTAGCTGGTGAAAAGTATTTGCGAGCCTGGAAGAGGAAACCTAATTTCTTAGCAGCCGCCTCTGCAATTGATGTGACATGTTGGTGCCAATTGAGATTTCGATCCACAGAGATGCCAACAAGTGAAAAGGACTCATTACTTTGAATAACTTGGTTGTTTATTGCGATGGGTCTAGGGATAGTTGGTGCGGTTGAATTGTACAAGATTTCTTCTTCCCCAGTCTAATAGTTTTTGGAGATCCACGGAGATAGAACCCTCCATGAGTCTGCGATCCTCATCTAGTTGGGCTAAAGAGACAGGCTTAGAATATTGTATATTGGAGTGGAGGGTGTTGTCGTCCGCGTAACTGTGAACTGGGTTGGATGTGCTAGAGAGGAGGTCATTGATGTGGACAAGCAACAAAGTAGGGGCTAAAGCGCAACCTTGAGGAACTCCTGCATTAATTGGATACAGTTTAGAGGAATGTCCATCCACGACAACAGAAATGCTCCGGTTAGAGAGGAAATTTGTTGTCCACGTACAGAGTTTTAATGGTAGGCCATAGGCCGGTAGTTTATTAAGCAGCGCTGCGTGCCAGACCTGGTCGAATGCTTTGGATATGTCTAGAGCGACAATCTGGGATTCACCGTGTAGTTCCATAGACTTGTTCCAAGAATGGGTGACAAAGGAAAGGAGGCCGGCAGTTGATCTGCGCTGATGGAATCCATACTGCCTGTCGTGGATTAGACTGTGTTTTTCAAGAAATTTTAGTAATTAGGTGTTTATATACTTTTCCATCACTTTAGAGATGACTGAAAGGAGAGAAATAGGCATGTAGTTGCTAGGAAGCGCTTTCGATCCTTTCTTGGGGACGGGTTGTACTCTAGCAGTTTTCCAATTACTAGGGAATATGCCTCTATTGTAAGATGTCTGAAACAGACGAGTCACGACAGGAGCAAGTTCTGGTGCGCATTTTTTTAAGAACAATTGCTGGGATCTCGTCAAGGCCAGAGGCTTTCCTGGTATTTAGAGAAGAGAGCATCTTTCGTACCTTTTTAGTTTTGAAAATGGTATCCGTCATTTTATGCGCGACATTGGGGACTGTTGGTGGTTGAACATTTGGAGGTGGGTTGAGAGTAGAATTGCCGGCGAATAACGAGGCAAAAAGTTCAGCCATGCCCAGGGCGGTAGAAACAATTTCATCCCCTGAGACAAGAGGTGGGAACGTGCTCTTACAGAAATTATTCCCAGTAGATTTAGCAAGAGTCCAGAAGGGCTTGCTGCCGCTGGAGCTTAAGAGGACTCTGTTTTTGATGTGGTTATTAAACGAGTTTTTTGCCTCAGAAAGAATGCGGACATAGCGGTTTCTTGAGTCGTTGAATGCTTGACGGTTTTCTTGACTGGGATTGTGTAGAAGCTTTTTGTGAGCTTTGACCTTTTCAAGTCTGGCCTTGTCACAGGATTTAGAGAACCAGGGCTTTTGAGTGGCTGCAGAGGTTTTCTGTGTACGTGGAATAAATAATTCCATGCCAGCTTGGATAATTTTGGTGACGTTTTGTGGGATATAAAATGGGTCAGGATGAGAGAAGCAGACAGACGCCCATGGAAATGAGAAAAGGTAATCTTGCATTTCGTCCCAGTTCGCGGAGTTGTAGTGTCAAACGATATGTGGGTGTGATGGCTGTGTGACCTCGGGTTGCATTGCGCAGGAAGCAGTGACCATGCCGTGGTCTGAGCGATTCAGGGGGGCGGTGACTGATATCTTATAGCAGTCAGGATTTGTGGTAAGAAGGAGATCCAAGGGATTTGAGCTGTGTGTTGGGATGCGAGGAAAGTAAGTAGGTTGCTGAACCATATTGGCTAAAGAATTGCTCACTGCAAAGGCCTCCGCTGCTCTTCCTTGTGGATCGGTTTTTGAAGATCCTAGCCATTCCTTATTATGGACATTGAAGTCACCAAGAATAGTGACCTCGGAGGAAGGATATTCAGAAATCAGATGGTCGGTTTTTTCAGAAAGGTAATCAAAGAGCTGGACAAAGTTGTTGTCAGAAGGTGACCGGTAAATGCAACAGATGAATTTAGTTGCAGCCCTGAGAGAGAGTTTTATCCATAGTATGTCTTTTCTTCCAGCTTCTAAATTGGGGAGTCTGGTGCAGGGTAGATTGCTACGGACGTACGCGCACACGCCTCCATGCAATCTAAAAGAAGTGAGGAGCTCATACCCCGGGAAAGTAAGTTGATTAGTGGCTGTTTTGGTACTGATTTGAGTTTCGGTCAGAAAGAGGAGTTGGGGCCTATTAGCCTGGAGGAAATGGTGGACGGAGTTCAGGTTAGAATTTAGGCCACATATATTCGAGAAGGATATTGTAAATCTCGATGCTGGCGCCCCCTGTACACCCCTCTCCCGGAGATCCGAATGGAGGGGTATTTTGCCTCCGGAATCTTTTGTACAAGGAGGAGCCATCATCATTTTTGTTTATAAGGGAAACCGACTCATACACCAGAACCGGAAACGTCCGTTGGGACTTCACCGGCCCCTTGATGCAAGGGGTGGTACCTCCACGGGCGTGAAAAAATATTTTACTATCACGTAAAGGAAAATTCCACTACCACCTACCAATGTTCTACTATGTTCTGAAACATCAACATGTTTTCTATAGTTGATAAGATAACACCATAAAAAAATGAATAAATGATCCGAAAGGCCTGCTTATAAAATTCCGAGGTCTGAAAAATGAAACACTTTAAAATGCACGTGCTTAATTAGTTGACCGGGGATGACCCAGATCGCAGACATTTTTCAGAAATAATGACATAACTTATTCAAGCTCGGCCTAACTTTGCAAATGAAATAGTTTTTTCAGTTGAACCAACATTTCATCTTAATGTTACGGTTAACAGAGGCAATTGTCGTTTGTGGTAACTAGAGAACCCTCATTGGATAGAGGAACTTAATACGCAGTATCCTCAAAAAGTGAATGCGTGGCCTGGTTTGGTCGGAAACAAATTAATGGGACCTTTTTTCGTTAGCGGAAATTTAAATGGTGATGGGTACTTGAATTTATTGAGAACCAAATTGTATCAGTACTTAGAACACTCTTCCCCAATCAAATGAGACCTGATCATCCAAGCGATAATATTTGGTTCTAACAAGATGGGGCTCCGCCACACTTTACGAGTACTGTCCATGATTATTTTGACCAAATATTTCCTGGCTGGCTGGACCAGACGCAGAGGAACAATCAATCCAGCTCGCTCTCCAGACCTGTCACCGCTGGCCTTCTCTTTGTGGGGTCACTTGAAACGTCAGGTGTATAAAAACGAGCTAATGATCTGGAAGAATTACAGGAGCGGATAACTGAAGAAATCAACCGTAGTACGCCAGAGATAACACAAAATTCAGTGATGGTTTATAGATTACATCACTGCCAAGTTGTAGACGGAGCACAATAAATAAATTACAATAGGGTTATATATAATCGTAAATGCTTCCAATGATTAACAATCAGTGAATTCAGTATTATTGACATTTCTCGGAAACTTAAAAATGAATTTCATGAGTCAATAAGAGAAGCATTGACTAACCAACAGCAACCACATACTTATGATTTAAACACAAATGTTTCAAATTTGAATAGCTCAATTTTCTGTAACCCTAGAAAGCTGAATTTTGGCACATAGTTAGGTATTTCCCAAAGCAATATGTAGACCAAATTTTATCGAAATTTTCGAAAAAAAAATTTTTTTTGAAAGAAAACTCAAAATTTTCCCGGAAAACCCCGTCCGATTTTCCTGGCCAACGAACTCATCCAAGCCATTAATAAAAGAAAGGCACTTGCCGAGTTTCATCTAAATCGGTTAATTATTTTTTGATTTATCAGACGGATACATATATATATATATATATATATATATATATATATATATATATATATATATATATATATATATATATATATATATATAAACATATAAAAATTCAAACTGACCCCGGATATGGGTTCTAGGGGTCCTAATTCGCGCTCATTTGAAAGAATTTTTGCAAAGTCTCACCATCGATACCTCTCTATTAGTGAATTTTTTTAATAAAAATTCACTAAAAATAAAAAAAATAAGAATTCGTCATTAATAACAGAGATATTCGACCGCTCCGGGACTTTTTACTAACCCTGTATATATATATATATATATATATATATATATATATATATATATATATATATATATATATATATATATATATATATATATATATATATATATATATATATATATATATATATATATATATATATATATATAGTGTCAACCGCAGTTATGGAATAAAATTCATAATTCGAAATGAAATGTATTTTATGGAAAACGCTTGGAGACATTAATTAATGTTTTGTTTTGCACTTTGTGGTATTAGTTTGTAATTTTTACCCCTCGCCGTTTCACCTCTCGGCCCTTATTGCTTTTTTTAATGGCAACCCCATCATTTTCGACGGAAATTCAAAGAGTATAGTTTTTTAGGATGGTACCAAACATTTGAGTCCAAAAGTCTTAGTCCGTTACTCAAGCTGGAAAATTTATGAGTGCCAATAAAACTTAACATGCTTATTCTGAATTTCACAGTTATTCCATGATAACGATTAATTTTTGCATGCAACCCACCGCGAGAGTAATGTCGGATCCTAATCACAAATGAAGAAAAAACAGTGCTACAAATTGAAGTATAACTTCCACATAGCTGTGACAATCTACTCTCTGAATCACGGCTGCTTTCCACAACACCTACATAAAAGAGGCATTAGTAACAATCCTTATTGTACTTGTGACAACAGTTACCTAGGAACTTTAGAACACCTCATGTTTCAGTGCAGTTTGTATAACCCGATACGTAAACAACTCTGGAAAGGACTCAAAGATGCAGGAGTAGAGTTTCCTGTGAACTTAGCAACGCTTATTTGTACAACTAGCCTGAAAATCTATAATATACTTATAAAATTCATTCGGCATACAAAAATCAAAATTTAGGTTTGCTGTTTCTCTATATGTGTATTTTAGTATTAGCCTTAGTTAAGAATAATATTATTATAAATTTATTTTTCCTACTGTCTCACCTATTGTTTTTATCTCATGTCATTAGCTGTCCAGTGTTGTTTGTTTAAAAAAAATGCCCTGAAGGACACCTGGGCAAGAGGCGAGTATCCTTTGTTTTCATTCTTAATAAGTAAGAACACAAACATTTATATTTTGACAAAATTATATGTTTGGAGATAAATATTGCTTATGCTATAGGCATTTAGAAATAGTCATACTCTGTAAGAGCTTATACATAAAGGTACGCCTATCGCTTTAATCCTCCATATTGCTGTAAATATTGATATCCATGCAGCAAATTAAAAATATATTTGAAGGAGAATCGCTTTTTATAACAATGTATAGATAACACAATGTTACAAATTCACTGCAGAGTTTTGTGGCCAATGGACGTCATGTCCGAACCAATTACTTCCACACACACACACACACATCCTCTTCTATGCTTTGAACTGCCAAATGATCTTATTTGATGTCATTTTCAGACTTTATCGAAATTTTTCCTTCCACCATAATTGCAATTCCTTCAACATTTCTACTGAAGCCATAAATATTTATCTTCACTGTAGAAAGAACACTGTTGCTTCATTTTACACCCAAAGCCCTTTAGAAAGCAACAACTGTTGACAAACCCAACGATTTTGAAGACAATAACAGCGAATTGTATAACGTTTGGGGTGTATATTTTGTATTTCGCATAATGCAGACAGAAATGTCTTATTAAACTTTTACACAATTTTCTATCAAATAAATAGTCTGTCGATGCAGCACTTATATAACCATAAAACTATATTGTTAAGCTCTTACAAAATTCCAATATTGATTATATTGGTAATAGTGTCTTGCATTTGAGACGATCTTATTCGCACTGGGAGCTAGAAATAACTGTGAGCTTAGTGTAAATCGCTTATATGGAAGTCTCGTACTAATTTTCAACGATTAGAGCACAGTAGTAGCTAAGCACTTTTAATTTTATGGTTTCTGTCTGTAAATGTGGCTCCGTTAGCGATTTTAAGGGAAAGTTTTTGTAAAATGGCAGATTGTTTGTAGGAGATTTTGCTAACAGCTACTGTCTTTACTAATTTGAAGTGCAAGATGGTTAACTCATTTGCATTTTTTTCCAGTTTCTATCAAAATTTCAGGAAAGTCGATTAACCTGGCAGAAATCTCCAAAGAACACCTTCTGGTGTGAATGAGAAAAATCTCTCATTAGAATAATTCCCTGTTAGAGACGTATCGACGCTAACGGTTATAAAAATTCTTTAAATGACCACGAATTAGGAACTTGAAAATTCAGAACAGCCAAATGGAATAAATTCAGTGTCTCATTTATTGTGCTTATTTATAAAACATCCCGAAATACAACCTCCAAATTTTTAAACCGGAGGGGCTTGCGATACTCATTTGAAAGATGTTTTCATTTTCTATTTAAAATTGCTGTGGTTTTCAAATTTGTTACAAAAATTAACAGCAAAGAAAATAAATTAATCTGATTGAGGAAGTTCGCTACAACACATTAAAATAGAGCTGCAAATTGAATAATAAAATCCACATAGCTGTGATAATCTACTTTCCTCAGAAAGACATTTTTATGAAATTAATTTAGGGTCCATGACTTGACCACAAACAAAAAAGTCTGGACGCAGCAAGTGCGCTATGGTAGTGAATTTTCTTTAAAATATTTTTCATAGCAAATGTCTTTCTTTGATGAAAACAGGCATCAAACTTGGTTGCCTATATAGTAGAAACAATGTACCATATTTCATCGAAATAACCGTATTGTTTGAAAATATATAAACATTTTTCAAAAGTCTGGATGCAGCAAGTGTGTTATGGATGTGAATTTCCATTAAAATGTTTTTAGTAGCAAATCCGAGCAGGCATAAATCTGATTATCGGTATGGCCTATGTAGTAGAAACAATGTACTATATGTTATCAAAATTACTTATGGTCCGAAAATAAACTTAGAATTTGGTTTCCTAACCAACAAAGTTTACGTTAATAGCAAATTGAGTGTTTGAAATTTTAAGGATTTTATGAAAATTCGGTAAATTTGCAAATTAGCTCCCGAACGCTTTTCAAAAAATTGTTTTCAGAAATATTACTCGGACCCCACCTGGATGCACAAACCACAAGAAAAATGTCTTCTTCACACCCCCCAAGAAAGTTACGGGACTGGGAGTGAATGGGGGTCCTGCGGGTGGGGTTGGTAGTAAAAAGGAAATATAAGCAGAAAATGTGAAGAAAACTGCTTGAAAGCTGTCTATTTGAAGCCATATCCCCATTAAACCGTGCCTACCCCGCACAGCACCCCTATTTGCCCCAGGTCACGTAACTTCCTTTGGGGGCACGAACAAGAAGTTTTTCTTGTGGTTTATGTAACGAGGGTGGTTGTATGCACACGAGGGGGGAGGAAATGCCTACGACGCAGCAGACCCCCTTGCTTCGACTTTTGTCAGGGGCGGGGGTTGGGGGGGTGCAGGGATGGATGCTTCGTCGTGGGGATTTTTCTTCCCTCTCGCAAGCATACAACCACCCTCGCTGCATAAACTACAAGAAAAATGTCTTGTTCCTACCGCCAAGGAAGTTACGGCACTACCCGCCAAGGAAGTTACGGAACCTGGGGGGATAGTGGTGCTGTGCGGGGTAGGCAGGTTTTAAGGAGGATATGGCTTCAAGATGTGAAAAAGACAGCTTTCAAGCCCGTTTTATTCGAATTTTCTGCTCATATATCCTTTTTACTACCTACCCCGCCCAGCACCCCTACTCACTCCTGGTCCTGTAGCTTCCTTGGGGGTATGCACAAGAACTTTTTCTTGGGTTTGTCGATCCAGAGGGGTCCTAGGCAGGTTTCTGTAAACAGTTTTTTGAAAAGCGTTCAGGAGCTAAACTGCAAATTTATCGAAAATTCGCTACCAAAACGCACTTACTGCGTCCAGATTGTTTTCTTACAAACGCATCATAGTTCGATAAAAAAATGCAAAAATGCATTAACGAACTTATTCTACGAAAATTTGCTAAAAAAATTATACACCCCTACTCACTCCTGGTCCCGTAACTTCCTTGGGGAGTGTGAACAAGTAATTATTCTTCGGGTTTGTGGATCCAAGGGAGGGGGGGTCTAGGCAGGTTTCTAAAAACAGTTTTTTGAAAAGCGTTCGGGAGCTAAACTGCAAATTTACCGAAAATTCGCTGCCAAAACGCACTTACTGCGTCCAGATTTTTTCTTACAAACGCATCATATATCGATGAAAAATGCAAAAATGCATTAACGAATTTGTTTTACGAAAATTAGCTTAAAAAAATTATACATCCCTAGTCACTCCTGGTCCCGTAACTTCCTTGAGGAGTGTTAACAAGAAATTTTACTTGGGGTTTGTGGATCCAGGGGGGGCCTAGGCAGGTTTCTAAAAACAGTTCTTTGAAAAGCGTTCGGGAGCTAAACTGCAAATTTACCGAAAATGCGCTACCAAAACGCACTTACTGCGTCCAGATGTTTTTCTTACAAACGCATCATATTTCGATAAAAAATGCAAAAATGCATTAACGAATTTGTTCTACGAAAATTAAGTTAAAAAAATTATAGACCGTTAAACCATAAACTTCACTAAACCTACAGCGAAAGCATCAACTTAACTAAACCGACAGCTAAGGCATCAAAGGAAGTGTCTAACTTGAAATGAATTTTCTGTAAATATTTTAGTAAAATGAAGGGCAATTACGGTTGAATCAAAATCCGTATTTGTTTCACATTCTTTGCCCAAACATGGCCAATTTTGATGTTAAAATTGCGAGTTTGACGTTTTGAGGAAAACTCCAAAATTTGTTTCTTTAACTGCCCATAACTTCTTTGTCTTTAAAGCTGGAGACCTAAATTTTGGTACAGAAGCCACTCTTTATAATACAAATACGCGTAACAAATTTTACCTTACTTCGTTATTTCCGAAGATATGAATTTTTTTTTAGAAAGGAAACACAAAATTTTCCGCGAAAACCTGGTCCGATTTTGCTGGTTAACGAAATTTTCCAAGCCACTTGCAAAAGGAACGTACTTACCAAATTTGTTCAAGATCGGTCCATTATTTTTGAGTTATTGGTCGGATATATATATATATATATATATATATATATATATATATATATATATATATATATATATATATATATATATATATATATATATATATATATATATATATATATATATATATATATATATAAACACAGAACTCCTCATTTGCGAATTAAAAAAAAATTCGCTAATATTCGCATTGCTTTACCCATAAGCTTCTGAAACGCTATATTGCTCGAGATTTAACAAAAAATGTCAATTTTCACCAAATCACCACCTACTCCCTGAAGCGGTCTCACCCAAAAACATTTTGAAGCCTTCCTTTGTCAGATGGTAACTAGATGCCAGATTTGAAGATGATATCTCAATTTTTTTGAAAGTTACTACGCCTCCTAACAGACAAACGTACATGCCGACAGGCCGACCGACCGACATAGAGAAAAAATTTCGTCTAAGAATCAAGTTTTCTATGTCTTGAAATTCTTTCCGCTGTTTTAGCAAAAATTAGAAATTTCTGTCACTGATATTTCACCCCACACATTCAACCCCTAATTTAATTTTAGCACAGGAGACCAGATGCTTGATGAAATTTAAAGTGGAGTGGAGTTTGAACGTGAAAATTTGAATTTTCATCAAATCACTTACCATCCATCCCCTAACCCCTGGAGCGGTTTTACCCAAAAACAATCCGAACCGTTTGTTTGTCAGGTGCTAATAAGTACACTTGGAGAGCCCAAATCACCACAACACATTTTAAAAAGACCTGACGATCGTTTCACTAACCAAGTTAGCGTCATCAGAGGATGAAACATGTTTCATCCTCTGATGACGCTAACTTGGTTAGTGAAACGATCGTCAGGTCTTTTTAAAATGTGTTGTGGTGATTTGGGCTCTCCAAGTGTACTTATCAGTGCTCATCACAGGTTCCAATCTTCACTTAGTGTCAGGTGCTAACTGTATACACACCGTGAAGACGATATCTTAATTCGTTCTTAAGTTATCGTGGCTACAAACAGACAGATATACAGGCCGAGAGACCGATAGACCGACAGACACACAGACAAAAAAATTCGTTTCTAAATCATCTTTTTTATATGTTTTGACACTTTCTACGACGTTCAAGCGAAAAAGAATTTTTGAAGGTTTTGTAGCCGATGTGGAAGTAATATAAACAGATAACTGTCTTTCATTTATGATAATGAGAAAAAGTCTGGACCTAGCAGTGCGTTACAAAAGTCAATTTTCAAAAAAACGTTTTTAATATCAAATATGTCATCAATTTCGTAACCAATATAACCTATATAGTAGAGACAATGTACCATATATAATCATAGTAACTTCTTGTTTGAAAATATTTAAAAAAAATCCGAAAATAAACTTAAAATATTTCCTAGAAAACTAGTTTCTTAGCCAACGAATCGTTGGTTAATAGCCAACTGAGTTATTGAAATTTGAAGCATTTAATGAAAATTCGCTACCAAAACGTACTTGCTGCGTCTAGATATTTTTTCTTACGAACATGCAAATGAAAAAATGCAATAATATAAGGATGTTCAAAAAAAATTGTAGGTATCACCACCGACTTATGGGCCATCCTGTGATTGTCAACATACTTTTATAAGATGCTGCTCAAGTTACCCTATAATCAACATATACAATTTTTTCTGGTATCTTCTATAATAATAATCAGGGTCTTTGCCTAAATGTTACCAGTTTTGACGTTACAAATCTCGACTTTGACGTTTTGAGGAACACCCCAATTTTTTTAAATGCCTATAACTTTTATATACATGTCGAACATTATCCTATAATTAGTAAAAAAAATTAAACTCCCACCATTTTACCCCCACCACTTTATCAATATTTTTTAAATAGCAACCCTACAATTTTTCATCACAATTCGATGGATCACATTTTTCTTAATGCGGTGATACCCCATATGTATGGTCTAATATTACAGTTTTCAATAGAGGGTGGAAATGTAATACCGGAATATTAAAACTAAACAGTTTACCCTGAAATTCAAATTTCGAAAATAAACTTAATAACAACGTCCCTTTCTTATAATAAATATTCAAAATGTTCTCCATTCACTTGCACACAACGAAATAATTTGTTCTCGAATTCTTCACTGACTCTTATCTTAAATTTCTTATCTTATCTTTTATCTAAAACCTGCTTGGTATCATTAATCGTTTCTTATTAACTACCAATTTTTGCAATGTGAAAGGGGAAAGTTTACAATTCTGTTTTATTTTGTGGTTTTAGGGTTGCTGTTGAAAAAAATGAACCAAGTGGTGGAGGTAAAATGGTGGGAGTTTAATTTTCTTAACTATGACTATAAGATAATGTCGCGATCTCCTCATTATTGTTTTTTTTTTTTAGAAAAAAGTCACTAAAAATAGTGCTGAAAATTGAATCATAACTTCCACATAGCTGTGACAATCTCTATTCTCCTTAGAAATACAATCTCATTAAATACAATTAGGGTCATTGACTTGACCACAAAGAAAATATTCGTATTCCTGTACCCCATAAACTTCTGGAACGTTTTATTACTCGGGTTTTAACTAAAAAAAGGCAATTTTCACCAAATCACCCCTCATTAATCCACTACCCGCTGAAGGGATCCTACCGAAAAAAAATTAGAAGTGTGCTAACTGGATACCAAATTTGAAGACGATATCTCAATTCGTTCGAAAATTATTGCGCCTACTAACAGACAAACGTACAGACCGACAGACCGACAACCAAACAAAGAATGTAAAGAATCAAGGTTTTTACATGTTTTGAGCTTTATTACGTCATTTTTGCAACAACAAAAAGTTCGAAATTTCTGTCACCGATATTTCGCCCCCACACTTTTAATCCCTAATTTAATTTCAGCAGAGAATACCAAATGTTCGATGAAATTCAAAGTTTTCTAATAAACAAGCCCTAAAACCTTATTGGCGATGCGGATGTAATAATATATATATATATATATATATATATATATATATATATATATATATATATATATATATATATATATATATATATATATATATATATTATATATATTATATATCAATCCTATGTAGATTTCCAAAATCCATGCCTTAAACGTGTTGGCAGTATCCTAATCGCAAATAAAAATACCTTTAACATTTAATCAACATCTGAGGTGTGACCGACCTAATCGCAATTGTTATTCCTATCCTTAAGTCTGTTAAATCATGTGGTTTAGTTTTGTATGTCATTTTATTATTATTTTTTTCCGTCAAGGCTCGTCCGCGGCCTTGCCGCCCCGATTGCACTGCAACCTTTGGTTAATTGTGCATGCCCTTAGTCTTACTTCACCCATTCCAAAATCATTGTGCCTTGAGCTAGTCTGCACAGCGATTGGTAGGGTGAAGTTTTATATTGCTCTGTCTCCGGTCTAGACTGACCGTAGATCAGTTGTCTTTTGCGCTCCAGAGCTTTACACAGCATAAGATGTGCTGGGCTGATTCCTCCCCCTCGCCGCAGATTCTGCATGCGAGGTCCCCTTCGAACCGCCCCATTTTATGCAGGTGATTCTTGACGGCCATGTGTCCCGTCAAGAGACCTGTTGTGTTTTCTGAGCTGTCCTCTGCTAAGATTTAGCAGCTCCACAGCTCTCTTTGAACTGGGTTCGTCGATTATTGACTTCCCATGTCTGAGCCCTGGACAGTCTGCCCAGTACACCTGGTTTCTGACCCAGGACTTAATGGCACCCCTGGCAGTGCTCTTTGTCACGCACAGAGCCGGTTCTGGCCCCATAAAGGGTTCTGCTCACCCTCTCTTCGCGAGACTGTTAGCTTTTTCATTGCTTTTGACCCCCGAGTGACCCGGCATCCAGATGAGGGTCACCTCATTCTGCCCAGCCAGGTCGCTCGTCTCGTCTCGGCACTCACTCACCAGCCTGGAATTTACCCGTGGGCTACTTAGTGCCTTAAGCACTGCCTGGCTGTCTGTGACTATGAGGATCTGCTTGTTGATGTAGCGCCTTCTCTTGTTCTCCGGCACACAGTGCAGGATGGCGTACATTTCGGTCTGAAACACTGTTGCATGGGCTCCGACGGAAATACTATGACTTACCCTCGGTCCTTCCGAGTAAACACCTGCACCCTCCCGCTCTCCCCGCCGGAATTGTCCGTGAACCAGACGAGCGCGTCCCGTGGTATGCCCGGCGTCTCCTCCCGCCATGCCCGGCGGTCGGGGATTTCCACTGTAAAGTTGTTTTCCCTGCAGATTCGCGGGCTCGCGAAGTCTGACCTCATTTCAAGCATGGGCTCCTTCACGATCTCCTGAATTTTGCAGTGGCCCCTGAAGCCTGGGTTTGTATGTCATACTTCAAGCATATCCCCACAAGGATAAGTCTAATAGCGTAAGATAGCGTGATAGTGCTGGCCGTTCTAACGATCGTAGCCGCCCTGTCTACCGATTTGGAAATATTAAGTGGATGTCTTCCGGACATTGATTTGGTAATGTGGTAGTGCTCTATCCTGCTGGAATCATATTCCATTCGCTAGAACTTGTGTGTTTTCTCGATCAGTATATGAGTTTGGCAAGGTTAGCACAACATTATTTCGGAGCACTGCCAAATAATTATCTCCTTTCTAAATGCTTTATATTTTTAAGTCTGTTAAATCATGTGGTTTAGTTTTGTATATCATACTTCAAGCATATCCCCCACAAGAATAAGTCTAATAGCGTAAGACAGGGTGATAGTGCTGGCTGTTCTAACGATCCTAGCCGCCCTGTCCACCGATTTGGAAATATTAAGTAGACGTCTTCCGGACATTGATTTGGTAATGTGGTAGTGCTCTATCCTGCTGGAATCATATTCCATTCGCTAGATCTTGTGTGTTTTCTCGATCAGTATATGAGTTTGGCAAGGTTAGCACATCATTATTTCGGAGCACTGCCAAATAATTATCTCCGTTCAAAATGATTTCTATCTTTAAGTCTGTTAAATCATGTGGTTTAGTTTTGTAAATAATACTTCAAGCATATCCCCACAAGAATAAGTCTAATAGCGTAAGATAGGGTGATAGTGCTGGCTGTTCTAACGATCCTAGCCGCCATGTCCACTGATTTGGAAATAATAAGTGGATGTCTTCCGGACATCGATTTGGTAATGTGGTAGTGCTCTACCCTGCTGGAACCAGATTACATTCGCTAGAACTTGTGTGTTTTCTCGATCAGTATATGAGTTTGGCAAGGTTAGCACAACATTATTTCGGAGCACTGCCAAATAATTATCTCCTTTCAAAATTCCATCAATGAAAAAGCGACCATTGACGTGGTTTGCAACTATTCCTGTCCAAAAATTAACTTTTTCGGGGTATTCCCTATGTTCTTCTCTCATCCAGTCTAAATTGTCTTTAGACCAGTAGCAATTTAGACGAGTAGCATGGACATGAAATGTAAAATTTGAATATTTATCAATTTTTTCACAAAATTTGTGTGTAGAAAATATTTAGTCTGCTTTCACAGACATTTTTTTAAACGTATTTTCTTAAAAATCATTTTGAGCAACATTTTGTAGAACGTTAGTAATTAATAAAGTATGTATGTTTAATAAGTTATTATTGTAACAAAATGTTTTTTCGAATTTTGGGGAAAAAATTTTTTAACAAATTTTTGTGAAAAATATAACTATTCTGTACCTAACATTACTTTAGCCAATTTCTGTAAAAAAAAATGTGTGCAAATTTTCATGCAAATATTTGATTTTGAATTTTTGTCAAGAAGCTTTTTGGCAGGTGTGTAAATAGCTTGAAGAAGTTCATTCGCCTTGAAAATCAGACATTTTCTTCTAGAATATTTTACCTTTATTTTCGGAAAGTTTTTGTATTTTTCAAAGTTTTTTTTTAATGAAATATGGTACATTTCTTCTACTATTAATCTAATTTGCGGCAAAAAACCTATTGAAAACATTTTTATGAAAATTCACTACCGTAACTCACTTGCTGCGTCCAGACTTTTTTCAATTGTTGTAACACGATAAGGTACGTTACTTATATTGAAACAGATTTCACTGTAAAATTTGCTTAATGGAATAGATAATTTACAATGAATTTAGATAATGTTTTCACTAGCGTATAAAATGTGAGCCTGAAATTAAAACAATAAAACTTTATTAGATTTAATTTAGTTTATGATCTTATTTCTCCTTATCAAATATAAGGTCTTCATATAAATAGTGACAGAAAATATAGATCTTCACTACCTTCAAGATATTGGTAAGTTTCCTATTTACTTTCTCTATATAGATAAATGTTTTTCAAAAGTATATACAACCTATAAATTGTTAAATTTAGCTACTATTTCCCTTAATCGCCTGTTTAGTGTAAAAGGAAAAAAGTCTGGACGCAGAAAGTGCGTTATGATAGTGAATTTTCATAAAAATATTTTTAGTAGCAAATAGGTCTTTTCTTTTCATGAAATCGGGCAAGAAATGTGGGTACCAAACAATTTACTATATTTTATCAAAATAACTTTTTAATATGAAAAAGTACCAAATTTTTCCGAAAATGAACCTATAATGTTCCCGAAAAAAGTGGTCTGATTTTCCTGGCCAACAAACCTCTAAGCTATTTACACACCTACCAAGATATAATTATTCACAAAAACCCATTTGACGAAACTTAAAAAAAAATTTCGTGAAAATTTGGAAACAATGTTTTCACGAAAACATGTTTTTACAATAACTCATTAAACCTTTGTTATTAATTACCAAAATTTCACACAAATTTTACAAACATCATTTACACGGAAACACAAAAAAAATATTGCAAAAGATAACAATTTTTCCACAAAAAAATTGCTAAAACAGTACTTACAACTGAAACGTCAAAAATAGCTAATCTGTAATTAGGATTGAAAAAAAAAGTTACACCTGCTTTTTAACTTTTTGCATAAATCTGACCAGTGGAAGTAGAGAACTAGAAAAATAGGTACTTATATTTTCATGCCACAGGCTGTCAGAGATAAGAACATTACTTACGTCTGCCACTTTAAAGTTTCATTTGACATTTGTGAAAACAATTTATCAACTACTTATATACTATGATGATGCAAACGTAAATCAATTATTTCTTACTATTTTGTACCAAAGTTAGTTTAGATATTTTAATATTTTTCTTCGAGGATTCTGTAAATAATCAATCTGATCGAATCATCAGATCGATGCCACTCTAAAAGGAAATATTCACAAAACTAGAGTCTGTAGCTATAGAGAGCGTTTTACAAAACTTGAAGCAGAGGGTATCCCCTTCGTTTCTGAAACACAAAACACCGGCTCCTACATCTGTGACAATTAGATTCCAAAATAATTTTATAAGATACAGCTTAAAACACCATATCATTAACATATACTTTTTTTTGTATCTTATCTAATAACGGATATATTGAGGTTTACCGTAGAAGTGGATCACTCTGTATATATCTGAGAACAGATAAAAACTGAAACTAATCCCGGATGTGGGTTCTTAGGGGGCTGGTTCACGCTTATTTGAAGAAATCTTCTCAATATTCAAAAGTCTCTTCATTGGGGAATTTTTTCTACGAAAATTCGCTAAATATAGACCATTAAACGACAAACTCTATAACTAAAGCTATTCCCAAAGCATCAGAGAAAAGGTCTATTTGAAATCAATTTACTGAGAGTAGTTTAGTAAAATTAAGGACAATGACTGTTGAAGCTGAAACTTAAGGGTTTGTAAAACACTCTTGTTAAGACATTTTCTCTGCGTAAACCGTATTCGATTCAGGCTCTTCGCCTAAGTGTTCCCAATTCTGTGAGGTTTCAAATCGCTACTTTGGCATTTCAAGAGAACAATCCCAATTTTTTATTTCTTTAAATGCCTATAACTTTTTGTCTTTCAACTTACAGATCCAGATTTTGGTACCTGGTTTACTGTTTCTGATATAAATAAAATAAACCCGCGCACCAAATTTCGTTGTACAACTGGGTTATTTCCGGAGATATAAGAATTTTCTGAAAGAAAACATAGAATTTTTCGGGAAAAAATAGGCTCATTTTCCTGGACAACGAACTTGGCCAAGCCACTTGCAAAAGGAAGGTACTCACCAAATTTTATCGAAATCGGTCCACTATTTTTTGAGTTGGTGATATAATACAAAAGTATATACAGGTTCTTTCACGGTGAGGGGCCTATTAGACTATCTCTCAAAACTATATAAAATGGAAGACTGAAACATTTTTCACATCGGTTTTCGAAGATGCTCTATCAGATCGTGGTAGTCTCTAAGATGGCCGACTTCCGGTTATACCGCAAACTACTATAAAATTTGTTATTTCAAATATATTATTATATATATTATAACGTTTTTGAATTTTTCATTTAATTCCAAGTTAACCTTCATCAATATTTGCTATACCTAAATTCAATAGTTTTATAGATATTTCAATTTTTTGAAAATTTTCGAAAAAAAAAAACTGTTTTGATGGTAATAACTCGTTGTATAGATGATTTTAAAGAAACATTTTCAAACTATACATCAGAAAAACATCAGATTTGTATAGCATGTAAGCAAAAGTTAGTTATATATATACAGAGTGTTCTGAAAATTCATCCATATTTCGAGAAGTTCAGAAGTACAATCGACACAGACCGAAAACAACACAGCCAATCAAACAACTGTAAACCGACCAATAGAAACTAAACACGGAGGCGTCACGTACAACTTTAGACTTACAACACACAGGAACGATCAGAGTCAGTAGCGTGCTGATCATGAACCAGGAAGGTTTAAAACTGCAGTCCACGTAAACAAATAAAAAATCACAGACAGTACACCAAACAAGTAAAGTATATATATATATATATATATATATATATATATATATATATATATATATATATATATATATATATATATACACATACATCAAAACTGACACTGCGGATTGAGGGGCATCCCAATTAATCCGTACCCCTTCAAATAATTTCAACCAAATTTAAGATTTCTATACAGTGAAAAATGTTTGTGGCCTGTGATTCTTCCATTCCAAAAAAAAAAAAAACTATTAAATTTATCTGAAAACGTCAACTACACAAATATCGTCAGAATTGGACTATTTGTTGTAAAAGCAGTCTGATATCTATTTATTTAGCCATCATTGGTTCATGTTTTTCAATCGTTTTGAACTTGTCGGAGCCTGTTAAGATAAGTAACACATATAAAACTTTCTCACCGCCCAAATGTTAGAATTTAACAAAACATTAATCATTAAAAAATGACAAAAAGTTTCAGAAAATAAAATACCGTATAGGATTTTACATTTGAAAAATGAGAGTTCAAGCCGTTTCCGGAAAACCCAGAAGTCGCCCATTTAGAATTCTAATATCATTAAACTGCCAACTTTTCACATCTAAATCTGAAATTTCATCGAAGGGATACGAAATTATAGAGGTGGCCCTAACTCCGAGTGGTCACTTGGTCTACGCCTGTATACTATACAGTAATTTTTGTAAGAATCTATGTTGATCATTTCTATGAAAATTCACTACTTTTTTGTTGGTTGTATTAATTACATGTATTATGTGATGTGTACTTTTATTTATGTAATAAAAATATTGTAAACTTTTCAGATTATTTTGGGTTCAAGTCAAGCTCTCCTAGAACAATGCGTATGTGTATCCTTTTTACCATCCTCGTGGTGGCTTGTGTTACTGCGCAGTACCATAAGGAATATACTGCCTATAGGGTAAGTTGTTTACATTACCGGGCGTTTCAAAATAATCTGTGCATTTAAAATTGTACTTTTTCACACAAATCACCAGCAAAGGCATAACACAACAGCCTTTTCTAGACCTTTTTTTATGTGCGGTGGTGAACACTTTGGCTCACTCGACTTCCTTACCACAATGAGGAGTACTGCATGTGTAAATAAATACACTGTCTCAAGCTCTTTTTAATTGATTAATACAACCTAATATAAACCAAAAACAATAAATTAAGTTATAAAGGATAGCGATATTTTTTATTACGAGAAGAGCAATTGCGAAACACGTCAAAATCTATATTTATAGTTTTATTTTCATTCAAGTATTTTTCTCGATGTTAGAAAGATCGCTAGAATCACCCCCATACATATGCATGACAGCAAATCAGGGATAACTAATTATAGACCCCACTAATTATAGATACCCAGCTTTACTAAGGTTTTCGAGATATACCGATTGCTTTAGTTGTCACATCTCACCTGATCAACATGGCTTCATACCAAAGCCCTAACCTTCTGGAGGTTACGCAATACATATCGGATGTTCTTGGTAAAAATGGTCGGGTGGATGTGATTTATACCGATATCTCAAAGGCTCTTGATACGATCAGCCATAATATTATTTTGTTCCTGTTGGATATTCCTCTCGACTACTTCAACTTTTTGAGTCATATCTGTCGAGTATAGAGCAGTATGTTGTGTATAGAGGACATCCTACGAGTATACTGCCAACGCGGGTGTACCACAGGGGTCAAATCTGGGTCCTCTTCTGTTTATAATATTTATCAACGTCCTGCCCCATGATCTTCGGTGTGATCGGCTCCTCTTTGAGGATGACCTTAAATTGTATGCACGGATTGGTTATGTTCAGGACTGATGCGCACTTCAGTGCCCTGTCTATTGACAGGGTGTATGCGTGGTGTGACCAGAATCTTCTATGAACACTACCATAAACATCTCTAAGTTCAAGGTAGTGAGTTTTTCCAGGAAAAATTATCTCCTTTCTTGCCTATACGTTCTCAAATGTAATTCTTCGGTGTTGCAGCGTCACAGTGGTATATTTGAGGGTTGTATTCAACCCACAGCTTCCTTTAATTACCATGTTTCGTTGTTTTATCAGCTTTAGGCTTGCTTGGCTTTTTGATAAGAAATTGTAGTAACTTTGTCATATATGCAAGCTCTAAAAGCACCCTACTATGCTTACATTAGATCGAGGTTTGAGTACTGACGCCTGGGGTGAAGCCCATATTATAACCGGTATGTATTTAGTCTGAAGACAGTTAAAAGAAGGAGCAATGGTGGGCAGGCTAACGCCAAGCAAGTAGGCCACAATGGGTCATTTTTGCCAACCCCAGCAACCATGCTCTACACTTCCTTGGTTCCGTTGTCAAACCGCCTCGATCTCTAAGTGAAGGCCGTGACGGTCTTCCTTTGGACAGTACTTACCCGATTCCTTTAGAGAGTCCTAGAATAGAAAAAATCTGCTTGAAGGCTCCCAAAAGCCTCACATTCTCACAGGTAGTGGTAAGACGTTTCTTCATCGTCGCCGCATTCCTGGCAAATGAAATCCCTTTCTACGCCTATCAATGCGAGGTGTCTTCTAAGGACGCAGTAGCCTGTCAGCACCTCAAGGATGCGACGAAGCGTAGGTCGACTCCTACCAAGTAGCCAGAAAGTTTTATCTCTGTCCGGCTCCTCCACGAAGTCCATCGCCTGTCTACAGCCACCAGCCGACCCCCAGTGCCTCTCCATGGCCTCCTCAGTCCACGTGTCTAAGGCTACAGGGCTACAGAGACCGTCTTTATACTTATGCGTATCGCAGGCTCCGGGCCACAGAATGGCCGCCGGAAACCAAGCCTTGCGAGATCATTCGCCGCCTCATTCCCCGCTACGCCACAGTGTCCCGCAACCGCACAATCCAACGAAAGATTCTCGGGTACCTCTATTTTAAAGTTAATGGTTTGTACCCGCGTAGAGGTGCTGAGCAACAAAACTTGCTTGTATATTTTGATGAGACGTCATTACTTAGTCGCAGACTAACTCTGTCATTGAAGTTCTTATACGGTCTGCTACGGTGGATACTCCAAACATTTTATCCCAGATTAACTTCATCGTGCCTCGGCAAATCTTCCTTCTGTTTGTTTATTTTATTGTCCTCAGGCTAGCTCCAGCTTAATGACAGGGTTTCCCTGTATTTCATTTTAGCGAACTTCAATAGAATCTGTCAAATTTGTAACATAAACGTGGATTCTTTAAATCCTGTCTTCATATCACATACATGGATATATTACTTTCACATCGTCAATACGTGTGGAAGTTTGTCATTGGTGACAAAAATTTCAACATTTTTTTTTTCGCTTTAACGTCGTGAAAATTGTCCAAACATGTGGAAAACATGATTTGCAAACGAACATTTTTTTGTCTGTCTGTCTGTCAGTCTGTCGGTCTCTCGGTCTGTATGTCTGCCTGTTTGTAGCCACGATAACTTTAGAACGAATTGAGATATCGTCTTCAAATTTGTTATGCAGTTAGCACCTGAAAACGGAACGCTCTGTGTGGGAGATTGGCATCGGCGAGAAAAATTTCGTAAAAACATCGTAAAAAGTCTCAAAACCTACAGAAAACATGATTTTGGAACGAATTTTTTCATCTGTCGGTCTGTCGGTCTGCATGTCTGCCTGTTTGTAGCCACGATAACTTTATAACGAACTGATATATCGTTTCAAATTTGGTATATAGTGAGCACCCGACAAGCGAACGGTTCGGTTTGTTTTTGGGTAGAATCACTCCAGGGGGTAGGGCATGAATAGGGGATGATTTGATGAAAATTGTAATTTTTTGTTAAAACTCGAGTAATATAACGTTTTAGGGTGTGTTTATTAGACAACTTTTAATTTTATAAAATATCTGGTATTCTGTGCTGAAGTTAAATCAGGAGTTGAATGTGTGGGGGTGGAATATCGGTGGCAGAATTTTTTTTGTTGTTGCTAAAACTGCGTAAAAAGCCTCAAAACATATATAACGCTCGATTCTGGAACGAAATTTCTTTTGTCTGGTGGTCTGACGGTCGGTCGGTTTGTCGGCCTGTACGTCTGTTTGTTAGTTCAGTATCCAGTTAGCACACAACAAAGGAACGCTTAAATTGTTTTTATGTAACATCGCTTTAGGGCGTAACGATAAATAAGGGGTGATTTGGTGAAAATTGAAATTTTTTCGATAAAACTAGGATAATAACATGTTTCAAAAGTTTAGAGGTACAGGAATACAAATATTCTCTTTGTGGTCAAGGCATGTGCCCTAAATTCATTCCCTGAGACTTACTTTCTGAGGAGAGTAGATTATCACAGCTATGTGGAAGTTATGATTCAATTTGCAGCACTATTTTTTTGTTAATTTTGCTGTTGTTTTTCACAAATGTGTATGTATTTAATGTTTGAATACATTATTGAGTATTGGTATCTTAATGATATTGTGTTTTTTTAATGTACTTGAAGAGGAAAAGTGTTATTTTGGGCATTTAAATAAATAAATAAATCTGGAAAAACTGAAGAACGGGGAGAAAGTTATTTGTGAAAAAGCTGTATGGAGGATTTACAAAATACATTTATCTATTTGATGCCAATTGAAGAAAAGTGACAATACAAAAAAATGCATAATGTATTATAGTGGAAACACATATAAAATAGGCAAGAAGTATAGAAGCTAAAATAAAAGTCACAATCCAAAATGTCATAATACACTGACGCCAAAGGTGCTCTCAATTTTATTCGCACGACCTCATATTGTTTAACAAACTGGTTCCCTTAAAGCACAAAGTAGAATATCTTAGTGTCCTACTAGACAGCAAACTCACATTTACAGCGCACGCAAAAAAACACTATGGAGGATGTACAACACACATTTATTTATTTCATGCCAATTGTAGAAAAGCGACAATACAAAAAATGCATAATGTATGATACAGTACATAAAATACACACATATAAAATAAGTAAGAAGTATAGAAACTAAAATAAAACTCACAATTCAAAATGGCATAAAGCACTGACGCCAAAGGCGCCCTTAATTTTATTGGCGCGACCTCATATTTTTCAACAAACAGATTGCCTTGAAGCACAAAGTAGAATATCTTAGTGTCCTACTAGGCAGCAAATTCACATCTACAGCGCACGCTACAGAAACAAACACCAAAATGGAAACAACAAAAAATCCCTTGATCCCACTAATCGGAAGACATGGCACATTATCGCCAAAAAGCAAAATGATAATTAACAAAACTGTAATCAGACTAGCCCTGACCTACAGTATTCAAGCATGGGAAACTGAAGCCAAAACTTATCCCAACTTAATACAAATAATCCAAAACAAACGCTTACGTCTTATATTTAATGTTCCATGATGGAGCACTCAACAACACCGAGACGTTGATTTCCCAACTATCAAAAAATACGCCAGGACAATCACCGAAACAAAATGCAGAGAATTCAAAAGCCACAAACATCCGCTGATGGAAGAAATTGCACTCTACGACCCAACACCGACACAGGAAGTAAATCTGAAGCGGAACGTTCAAATACTCTTCAAGAGACACTTAATGTAGTGAATGGTTGATGCCTGAGGGAGCAGATCTGTCTGTGAACACCCGCAAAACCACCATTGTTCCATTTCCCAGAAGAAGAAGGTTAGACAAATTGAAACCACCTATTCTTATGGGGTGAACAACTCCATCTATGGAACAGGCGAAATATTTGGGGGTTACGCTAGATAAGAAGCTCAACTGAAACGTACAGTTAGGGAATGTAATTCGCAGGGCCAAACTATCCCTGTGGATATGCCGAAGAAGCTGTTGAAATAACTGGGGAACAAGCCCACAACAGATGTAGGGGCTCTATGTAGTGGTTATCGGACCGATGATAACCCATGGAGCTATAGTTTGGTAGCTTAAGGCACTTGGTGGTAATGAGAGGGCCAAAGTGGCTCAGCTACAGAGACAAGCTTGTCTGATGGTAATAGGCGCAATAAGCACCGATCTGGAAGTCCTCCTAAACATTCAACCTTTTTACATTTGGGTGGAGAGGAAGGCTAGGCAGACAACGTACAATTAAAACAAACGGCTGACAGCATGCCGAAGGGAAGGACGGGACCACTTGATGACATTGAGAGTCATGACGTTCTGGGAATGGCTTCATATCTGATGCCTACAAATATTAGTAGAAATCTGTCTTTCAAGACCATCCTTTCAGGAAGGGGGGACTGGGAACAAAACCAAACGACACATTTGGGAGCAACACCCATGCAAAAATATTATCTAGCCTCGGAAAGTATGCAATCATACACCAGGCACAAGTGTAGGCCATCGAGATGTGTGCAGGGGAAATTATACAAAACCATTGCACACACAAATCGATAAAAATATATTCAGATAGCCAAGATAAGGGCCTCGGTGGTTCAGAGGTAAGAACGTGTGTCTCCGAACCGAAGGGTACTGGGTTCGGTCCCAGGGTTTTCCTTTCACATTTTCAGTGCAAACTGTAACATTAACATTAACCGAGGTTTTTGCATCGTATTTGAGCAAGTTGAATGTCTGCACGTTTCTCCCTTCGGAGAGGGCGTAAATTCGTTGGTCACGTGTCCGTGCGAGTTGGGCACGTTTAAGATCCCTATCCTCCTTACAGAAAGGCAGGGGTTCGGCAAAACTTTCAGGATGGTGATGTGAAACTGCTCTCTGGCGTCGGTGATTGGCCAGAGTCGCGGATATAGGCCGACGTTAGAGAAACAAAACACACACACACACAACAACACACACAGATAAAAGGCACTTGGTTCCTACCGTTGCACTTCAAAAACGGTATGGAATCCAGGAGGATTTTATCGGACCAGAACCTGTGCTGGGGATATCATCATGAACAGCAAAAAGCACCTTAAAGACCTGGACAGATAGAATTTCCTTCTATCTGTCCAAGTCTTTAAGGATGGATTTTCCATCCAGCAATGGAAAAATCTGCCAGAATTATCACGCGGTAATGCCTTCATAAATTGCCTTTCAGAGTCAAGGGCTACAAGGCTTCTAGAGATAAACAGACAACAACTAAGAACTCTGCTCGGCGTGTATACAGGACATTGCTGCTTGAGCCACCACATGCACCGATATAGTATCGATCAAGACACTGACTGCTGTCTCTGTATAGAGAGTGACGAAACAGCAGAGCACGTGCTATGTTCCTGCCCGGCTGCAGACATGACAGGACACCTGATCTTTGGCAAGATAAAGCTTTCACCAGAAGATCTGGGTTGACTTTCGCCCAGAAAAATGTCTACCTCTGTAGGAGGCTGGATTTGTTGGGCTAAATATAAGACAATTAGGCGTGAGCCACAATAGACCTTAAGGTCGCAGTGGGGGAACCGTTATAGCCCACTCACAATTTAACCTAACCTAACCTAACTTAACACCAAAACAAAATACAATCGACCTAAATCAATGTTGTTAAATTAACAAAACAACGAGGGTAACAGCTTGGAAATGTACCCATATATATATATATATATATATATATATATATATATATATATATATATATATATATATATATATATATATATATATATATATATATATATATATATATATATATAGCTGTAAGTTGACTTTTTAAAAAATGCTGTCTAGACCCCTCGTGATTCCCGGTTCAAATTACGAGTCACCTGATCGATTGCTTTGTTAAATAAAATTCCCACGTTTTAAAGATAACATAAGTATACAGTTATTGCCGCCAAAGGATGTTAATTTAGCTGTCGTTGAACCTTCACAAAACTATTACAGATGGACACTTTTTAGATAAAGTAGTAGGGACAGCGCAAAGGCCTGTCCGACAATAAAAATACAATACACTGTGGAATTTGCCTGCGACTAGTTTCCCATCTCAGTTCGATCTCTTTACCTAAGATCCGGTATATAAGTTGATGTTAGTTTTTTAAGTATTTAGAATGTTTCATCCTCTGATGACGCTAACTTGGTTAGTGAAACGATCGTCAGGTCTTTTTAAAATGTGTTGTGGTGATTTGGGTTCTCCAAGTGTACATATCAGTGCTCATCACAGGTTCCAATCTTCACTTAGTACATACACACACACACATATATATATATATATATATATATATATATATATATATATATATATATATATATATATATATATATATATATATATATATATATATATATATATATATATATAATTCAGATAGACCTTGGATATGGGTTCTAGGGGCCCTAATTCGCGCTCGTTTCAAAACATTTTCCGAAAGTCTCACCAACCTCACCTCTCTATTAGTGAATTTTCTCAATGAAAGTTCACTAATAAAATCGAAAACCATCCCAAAATTTATGTGCCGGAAACATCTGTAATTGAGGAATATTAAACTAAAATGAACACTTCTGGTGGTGTGTTTTCGGGTCAAGGTTTTATAAACAATATGCCCCTAACATGAGTCGCGTCGTAAGGCATTTGTCCTTAGATATCGTCTACAACAACATGTACAAACTAGAGCTAACATTTAAAAAATAGAATCCACACAATTTACTGACTGACCTGCAAAAGATCCAAGACCAGAGACACCGGTTTATGCGATAATGGGTCGCCAAAATCATCTACCTCCATGGTTGTTATGAGGATCCTGTAGCTCTTTTGATAGCGATGCCGGTTGTGGCAGTGAAATAATCGACTCAAAACTTTGATTCACTGATACTCAAACGAAAAACTAATCACCACATAATATATCGAATACCATTTGGTTGTTTATGGTTTGTTAACTTTTAGCGTATACTAATTTATTATTCATTCATTCTTGATGCATACCTGTCACGATCTGGATATCTGAAATTTTATTGCCTATAAGAAAACAGACTTCTTGTCAGTTTGTTACCATCTGTTTAACGTATTTACTTTTGTGATAAATATATTATTATCATTATTATTAGTATTATTATTATTATAAAAGAAGTTTAAAGGCGATCCCGTAAGAAAAACGAGCAAAAATTATTCCTCGAACCAAATGCTAGATAGATAAATAGATAAAAAGAGAATAATTTCACCGTAGCTGTCAGTATACAAAAGATGTGTTCGTAAAAAGCTACATACAAAAAGACTGCAGTCAAGCCAGAAAATACACAAATTATATACAATTTTAAAAACTACTTACATATAACCTTGTAAATCACATCAACGATAAAAAAACAGCGACAAAACAAACACTCGGGTCAATGCACATGTATTTGTAACTATTTATTAACATTTACAAAATGCACGTTTTAAGGAGCAGGTATTCCTTGACAAAAACAATTATTTGTGAAAAATATTTTTGTCTCAAAGTACAGGACAGGTAGTTTAAATAAAATTTTTTAGCAGCACAGTATAGCGAGTGCTTGTAACCAGCCAAACCATCTCTAGTAATAGTATCTATAGCATATCAATCCCGTATCTGATACCAATCCGATTTAAAGTTTGAATTAAACAGTTCGGGATGAATCCTCACAAATATTACATTTTTATGGATGTATATACAATAAACTGTCGAGATGTGGCGATCTATAAAGTATGGCCGACAGGGCTCTCTTGTTCTTACTTTAAATAATAATCCTCTTTTGAATTATAAATACGTGTTCTAACTTGAACGTACATCCCCATGCAAGTATGTTATATAACACCACTGTTTGAACAGGGGAGTGACCGATTTTGGGGAAGGTTTTTACAGCAAGATAAAGCTTGAATTTGCCCAAAGCAACAAACATTCATCTTCTTACACATAACATCTAAGTCACACCTTAATACGGTTGCAAGTACCATACAAGACTCAAACCATTGCCACTCAGACTATGCCCGAAGCTGTCGGGGGCTAGTCTCCTTCTAGTAAAGTGAACCACAGTAGTCTTCTAATCACTTGGAACCAACTAATTTTCACGGCACCATGCCTCAAAACTCTCAACAACTTACAATCCCCGAATTTGAAGATCCTCAAAATGTGATTCAGAAATCACCAAAGACACATAGTCTGCATAAAAGATTACGTTACAATTGTTTACGTTATCAGAAAATCATTTATGTATGTCAGAAAAAGTAAAGGTGTCAAACTGAGGGACCCCGAGTCTCCCGGATGCTCACCAGAAAGCGCATTACCGATGCGGACCCTCATAAGTCTCCGCAAAATATACGATCCAAACTAATCCACAATTGCTTCCCTAATGCCCATTTCCTAAGCCTTTTTAGGCAAGAAAAAACAGTGATTAACTGAGTCAAAAGCACGGCAAAGATAAAGAAGACGCCAAAGAAGCTCCAGTTCAGATCCAAGTAGTGATTAACAAAGTGAAGGCTACTGCATGAGGCTGTCTCCATGGACATGCCACTCTGGAAACCATGTTAATTTGCATTTAACATCTTTTCTTCTTAAAAAATCCAAGACTATCGAATACAAACTTCTCAAATCTTACCAATCACACACAACAGCGAGATGGTTCGATAGGTTTCGAGATACGTAGAGTCACCCTTTTTGTGAAGCATAATAACCAGGGCAACCTTGGTAACTACGGGAAAGCAACCCGTACTAATTAAAAGGCTGAAAATAAAAACCAGTGGAGTAATGACGACATCCAAAACCAACCTCAAAATCCTCATCGACATGCATCAATATTTTACGAAAATGATGATTAAGTTACCAGTAGATTGATTTGCTTTGGTAAACAAAAATTCCATCATGTAGGAACCACACATTTTCGCGTATAAAACTAAGAACTCATTGCAATAGCTAAGGCATATGATTCTCTTAAAATCTAAATGTACCTTTCTATTAAGCCTCATTTCGAAAAAACGTGGTCCTATGACATAATCTCTCACGATACCACCCCACACATTTAATAATATTCTGGTTTGACTGCAAGTACTTACAATGTGGGGGTTGTTAGTTGCATATAAATAAAAAATCCTGTCCACGCTTCCATTTCCGTTGAATGTAAAATCAAATCAGAGAAACTTCTTCATTACCATATCTTCTGTTGTGACTATTGGCAGGAGAATTCTCTTCTGAGAGAATCATTGGTACTTAGCGTCTTATGTAATTGTATGTAAGGGTGCAGCTTATATTTTTTCATTAAGAATCCTTCATACAGACCCTTGTCCAACACATTGACGACTTGAATACTATTATGAGGATCATCTATGTAGTCACCAACACGTTCAGTTCGTTTCCGTCGATCCTTTTTCTAACACCTTGACGACTTGTTATGTATTCATTGCTCGAATAACATTATGGGATCATCGTATGTGGTTCGTGGTTTTCGGGGGCTTTATATTTCCTCGGCCATCTAGGCCAATGCTCTGACAAAAGTTTTTATGGATATCTTTGATAATATATTCTGCTGCTTACAGAGAGTCTCACCATTCTCAAATCATATCTGCCAAACCTTTCACGGCAAAATTCTATAAAGATAAAAATATTACTGAAAAATTATAGCCGATATAAATTAATTCCAATAGCAGCTACCCAAAAACTAAAATTAACATTTTCTCTCACATTGTTATCTGAAACTCCGAAATGTGTAATTTTATTGCAGCCGACTTTTCTTTTTGTTATGTATCACATGAATTATGGTATGCGATTATACATGTAAATATTTCCAAAACTAGAGACTTTATGTATAAATGTGTTATACAAGAGTTGAGGCAAAGGGCAAGGCCTTTTATTTGTAAAATATAAAATACAGGGCTGTTCCATTTGAAAAACTGAGTTATGCCAGTTTCAAATTTTTTAAATTTAGCCATTCATTTGAAAAACTGAGTCATGCCAATTTTTTTTTTAAATTCAGCCAATATTTGGGAACAGCTTGTATATGTATCAAACGTTTCATATAGCATACTATCTTTTTGGGGGTTATTTTACCTACCTACCTAAAATCACCCTTCCAAGGTCTTTGAGCCTTTTGCAGAACTAATCCATACTGTCGCATATCAAGTGTTCTCTTGTTTCTGCTACTTTAGTGCAGTATCGGCGGTTTTCACTGTTTGCCTTACCCATCTTCATAAAGTGGGGATTGTCCTGTGGAAAGTACCGAGATTATTCTCAAATAGTTCCTCTTCAATTCAAGAAGCGGTTCAGAGTTCTGTGTTGATATGGTGATGAACTGTTTTGCCTTTCCTCCAGTATGACAGCATTTGGTTCCTCTCTTAAGTATCAATTTCATTTCTTGCATGGCTTTCGGTTAGTACACAATAGGGCTCTGGACCACAGTATGGTGTTGTTGCTGCCCTTTTGCAAGGCTATTTGCTTCTCCAGTTCCTTCAATGCCTTGATGCCCCGATACCCACATCAAAGTTACTTTGTTGTTTGTAGTCACTTGCTTCAACGATTTTTTGCAGTCCCAGATTAGCTTAGACTCGGTTTGGAAAGATCTCAGTGTCTTTAGTAATGCCTGACTATCTGCTAGGCTTTTTTATATGAGTCTTCTTTGTTTGCAATTCTCTGCAAACAGATTGATGCTGGTAGGATGGCGGAAGTTTTACCTAGAAACCTAACGATTCTAAAGTTAGGTTCTCTCATTCCCAGTCCTGCTCCCTCCGGTTGTTTTGATCCGTCTGTATACCATACAGATGAGTTGTTTGTCAGCCTTTTACTGTCTTTGTACCATGCTGCTTGGCGGTCACTTACGACTACGTTAAATAGAACTATAAAGTGCAGTTTGGCTGAACTTAATCTCTTTGTTTGGCGAGTGACTCCAATCGAATATTTTCCAGGATCTTCTAGTGGCAAACCAAGTCTCCTGGTTTGATTTTTTCTGCTTGATAATCTCGACGCTCTTAGTGTTGCTTCCCTCTTTACGAATATCTGCAGTGGATAAATATTCAGCTTTGCCTCTACTGCAGCTATACATGATGCCATAGCTCCCGTTATTTCATGACAGAGCAGTCTCTGCAATTTTTGTAATTTGCTTTGTGTTGAGACTTGTTCCATTTTTGGTCATCATACTATTGATATATATGCGACCATAGGTTTAATCACAGTTCGGTATATTCAATATACCATTATGGGATTCAACCGCCATGACTTTCCTACGAGCCTACTCCATGTCCAGATTAAGTCTTCGAAAGAGTTTTTTCAAGTGCTTTATCCTACAAACAAACTTTATATATAAAAGCAAGAAATGCAATAACAAAACGACTGCTCAAATTACAAAAATAAAAGTTTATACCAGCACCGACTTTTGGGCCACCAGGTGATTGTCAACAAAATATTATAAGATTAACCTCAAGATGCACTATAACTTTACCGTCAAAAGGCGCCAGCGTATATATATATATATATATATATATATATATATATATATATATATATATATATATATATATATGTATATATATATATATATATATATATATATATATATATATATATATATATATATATATATATATATATATATAGTATACTCTCGCTTATTCATCTGAGGATTATCCGGGCCAAGATATTGATCAAAATTTAAAATCAATAATAGATCGAAATTAATTTTTTTTCGTTTCCTCTCGTACGAATATAAAAAGTATCGCTAATAAAAACCAACAACCATCCAAGTATGGGTCTGCCTATTATAATTACTATTATAATTGCTACGTTGCAAAAATCATGAGGAAAATAAAACTGTGAAATTTGTTAAAACCTGTCGTATGTATGTAGAAGCATAATCAACTCCCACAGATGGCTTATTCTGTTGTAATGAATTCCTATTCCTCTCCAAACGAACCACTACAATAGAAACGCTGAGAAGGATACATATCCGAAAACGTTTATGTTAAATTTTAATGCCCTGTCTTTTCACACTTGATCTCATTCTAGATTGCATGGGCGGCACGGCAAAAAGGAACAAGACAAACATTTCCTAGAAATGGCACTATTCAATATTCTGAATATATATATATATATATATATATATATATATATATATATATATATATATATATATATATATATATATATATATATATATATATATATATGGGTATGGGTCTGCCTATTATAATTACTATTATAATTGCTACGTTGCAAAAATCATGAGGAAAATAAAACTGTGAAATTTGTTAAAACCTGTCGTATGTATGTAGAAGCATAATCAACTCCCACAGATGGCTTATTCTGTTGTAATGAATTCCTATTCCTCTCCAAACGAACCACTACAATAGAAACGCTGAGAAGGATACATATCCGAAAACGTTTATGTTAAATTTTAATGCCCTGTCTTTTCACACTTGATCTCATTCTAGATTGCATGGGCGGCACGGCAAAAAGGAACAAGACAAACATTTCCTAGAAATGGCACTATTCAATATTCTGAATATATATATATATATATATATATATATATATATATATATATATATATATATATATATATATATATATATATTCTTTTTCTTTAATGTTTCCTTTACTTTTTGACATGGCCTTTATAACAGGAGCCGAAGCGTCAAGTCTTTATAAATTCCAGACACAGTCAATCCGAAAACCAAGTCATTATCACACATATATTCGTTATGCGGTGATTCATAGAATATAAGAAAGTTGACAATAATTAAGAAGGTCACTTAGTTGTTCATTAAAATTTACCTAGACTATTTTCTTTTACAGAAACAGTTCAGAAAAAACTACAGCAAATATGAACTCGAGAGACGTTATAAAATATTTGCCCCTAGATATAAGTACATGGTAGGCAACAACAATTTGTACCATCGTGGACTCAGGCCTTTCCTTCTAAGTTACACATGGTTTACTGACAATGAAAAAAATGAATTTGATCACCGAAAGCCTATTTATGTCATCACACGAGTTAGAAATATTATTGTTCCACTAGACGGTGCAAAGCGTAGTGGTGCTGCACGTTTAGACGCTAGCGACGACTATGTTGACGATTCTGACAGCGTCACTTATGACGGTGATTTAGACCAAGGGGCTGGAAGAATGGCTTACGATTATTATGGAAAATAACCAAGGCGACCAACTGGAGGAGAGAAAACCGTAAACGGCAAATTATATTAAGGCATATTGCCTAAAAATATTTTTGTTTTGCTTATGGAGTCTTGTTAAAGGAAAAAATAAAAACTTCTAAATGATAATTATGAATTTTTTAATATACTTATGTATTATATACCCAATTTCGTTCACGTAAATTTTCGTGGAAAAAAATTACTAATTAGGAGATCACGACTTTTGAAAAAAAATCTTTAAATGAGCGCCAACTAGGCACTTTGGAACATATATTTGATTCAATTTTATATACGTAATATACAAGGTGTCCCATTTTGGTTGCAATTGCTGGTTATCTCGGTTACTAGTAATGATTAGTCATGAATAATCAATTTTTTGATAAATATACACGGTCTCCCATTAAAAAAAAAACATTGGTCGATATTTGACAAACAGTATAACCTTGCGGTTTTCGCAAACCTCAGCTACTTTTTTGTGAAACGAAGGATGCCGCAAACAAAATTGTCATCGCCCTCTTAGTTTCCGAGTTAGCGATATTGAAAATATTGCATTTTCAGGTACCCCCAGTTGTCTGAAAAACTATCAAAAGAGGTCAAAATGAATCTAGTGGCGTAGCTACTTTTTTCCCAATGTTACTGTTTGTAAAATATTGACCAATCTTTAGGTTTTTAGATGGGACATCATGTATATTTATCAAAAAATAATAATTTGCATTTTTACAAGTTACTCAAAAATATATAACATTATGGGTCTATTTTATCTTTTACTTGGAAGCAAGTGACAGTTCACAGTGTTATATGCCGTGTCACTGCTTGTCTTAATTATATATATATATATATATATATATATATATATATATATATATATATATATATATATATATATATATATATATATATATATATATATATATATATATGTACCACACAGATAACTTAAAAAATAATAAACCGATTTTGATCAAATTTGGTGGGTACCTTCCTCGTTTTGTAAATGGATTGAACAAGTTCGTTTGCCAGGAAAATCGGACAATGTTTTCCGGGAAAATTTTTGGTTTTCTTTCGAGAAAAATTCATATTTCCGAAAATGAAAAAGCTATGCTAACCAAACAGCTCACTTACCAAGGGAATACTGGTAAACCAATTATCCGCAGTAATATTTCTATTTGTGTTTTGAACCGCTCCACTATTCTCATCAAAATATCTCTGACAGCGTTGCTTTGGCTATATGGGCCTGGTGGTTGTCTCCCTACGTAGGTTTATAATTTCAAAGTATATGCCGTTTTCGCGTCCACTAAAGCAAATGTTTTGATCCCATATTTGCTTGGCTTATTAGGGATATACTGCCTGAAGCTACAACGCCCCCTAAAGGCTAGCAATTGCTCATCTATAGTTAAAAACTCACTGGCGGAATAGTGATTTTGGAAACTAAGCACCATTCTCTCAAATAATTCTCTCATTGGTGAAAATTTATCAACTTCACTGCGCACGGGTCTGTCTCTGACATTGTCGAATCGAATGCATCTTAGCAAAAAACGAAAGCGTTGTTCACTCATTATTAGGTAGCAGGATTCTAGACCATTACCTTTACTATTATCCCATAATTGATGTAGGTTTTTTCTGGAAGACCGAAGACTGCCTATGAGGTACAATAAACCAATAAAGCTTATGATTGAAGTCATATTAGTGAGTCTGGCATCTCTATCTCTTGCGAATTTCTGACGAACACGTTCAATATAAATATTTGTAGAAGTTGTTATAATTGAACGTATATCATTGCTGATGAAAAGATCTAATGCTTGAATTTCTGACTGAGCTTCACGTGCAGCTCATTTTGGCCCTGGCAAATGTGTAATTATGTCATGCGCCCGTGTTCTTACGTTCTTAGGAGGCTGTGCTTTACGCCTTTTGTGTCACCATCTTTTCAGTGAATTTTCATTGAACATTGGACATTTTTCTTAAATAAATGCCTATAACTTTTTTTTTCTTGTAAGATAGAGATTCTAGTTTTGGTGTGTGGTTTGGTCTTTATCAGGTAAACACACCTACCAACCTTGGTTACAATATATTTGTTATTTTCGAAAATATGAATTTTTTCAAGAAGAAAACGTGAAATTTTTCCAGAAGACCTGGTCCGATTTTCCTGGATAACGACATCGTCTAAGCTACTTATAGAGGGAAGATACCTGCCAAATTTTATTAATATCGGCCCATTATTTTTTGAGTTATATATCGTATTACTCAAAATGTTCGAAACTTTGGTTTACTGCTGTAGTCACAAATATACCTTCACGTATAATTAAAAAGTTCGGGACGCAGTTATGGGAGTGAATTTTCATTACACCAAATCTGGCACGCTAGCTTCTGTCATATAGAGTATCCTTTGTACCAAAATTTAGACCTCTAGGTTAAAAGACAAAGAAATTACAAGCCTTTTATTTAAAAAAAGTTGGAACGTCAAAACTGATAATTCTAGTAGTCGTACATTAGTACGTATTAGCTCTTTATGAGTTAAAAGTACGGCTCGAAATGACTGATTAGCTCCTAGATCTGTGTCTCAGCCGTCATTTTCCTTCATTTCGTTAAAATATGTGAAAAAAATCAATTTTAAACAAAAATTGTATGGTGTTAATAATTAAGACGTTATAAAATTAATATACAAGAGTATATACCTGTTAGTACATACATCTGTCATGTAGAGAATGGCTGAGAGGTAGAGGAAGCCATGTGATTTAATAATTGACTCCTATAACACACGTTTTAATCCGAGTTAATGACTTAACTTTTTTTATTTTTTTTAGTCTTTTACTCCATTTTACCGTTATCTGATCATATTGTGTAATTACGAAGTTTTTTTTAGTGAGTTTTTGGATGACAAATTCAATTAGGAGGAGATGAAAACTGTCAAGGCTTAATTCAATTTGAATAGCACACCTGGTTGTTTGTTATTGCCCTAACTTAGTGAAACCGTTCCATACTTAATACAGCCGTAGACATTCCCGTGGCTTTACAAGTGCTTGTTCTTTCCTGCAACCGATTTCAATTTATATTGGACGCAGAAAGTGCGTTATGGTAGCGAATTTTCATTAAAGTTTCAAATTTCAATAGCTCAATTTGCCATTGACCTAACGTTCGTTGGCCAGGAACCAGTTCTTTTAGGAACATTTTAAGCTTATTTTCGGAAAATGTTTATACATTTTCAAACAATAAAGTCATTTTGAATATGGTACATTGTTTCTACTATATAGGTTATACTGGTAACAAAATTTATGCCTGCTTTCTTTAAAAAAAGACATATTTGTTATTAAAAACATTTTAATGAAAATTCACTGCCACAACCAACTTGCTACGTCCCGACTTTTTTATAATTCCGATATTTTCCAGGTGGGAACTTTTAATTGGTACACCTTGTATACCATACTTCAGAAGCGCGGATTATGTAATTGCTGATATTTTATTGTTTAAATATTCTATGATTAAACTTTTTGTTGGTGAGTAAGTGCTATTAGTTAGGTTATTACGCTGTTAGAGATGCTTGTTATTTATATTTGTTCTTAGAAACACGTCTACAAGAATTTTCTGTTAGGCCGTTTTTGAGGAAATCCAGGTGTCGTAGAAAGTTTGTAAAGTTTTTAGTGAATTTTTATTAAAAAAATTCACTAATAGAGAGGTATCGATGGTGAGACTTTGCAAAAATTCTTTCAAATGAGCGCGAATTAGGACCCCTAGAACCCATATCCGGGGTCAGTTTGAATTTTTATATGCTTATATATATATATATATATATATATATATATATATATATATATATATATATATATATATATATATATATATATATATATATATATATATATATGTATCCGTCTGATAACTCAAAAAATAATTAACCGATTTAGATGAAACTCGGCAAGTGCCTTTCTTTTATTAATGGCTTGGATGAGTTCGTTGGCCAGGAAAATCGAACGGGGTTTTCCGGAAAAATTTTGAGTTTTCGTTCAAAAAAAATTTTTTTTCCCGAAAATTTCGATAAAATTTGGTCTACATATTGCTTTGGGAAATACCTAACTATGTGCCAAAATTCAGCTTTCTAGGGTTACAGAAAATTGAGCTATTCAAATTTGAAACATGTTTAAATCATAAGTAAGAGGTTGCTGTTGGTTAGTCAATGCTTTTCTTATTGACTCATGAGATTCATTCATCAACCTTCCATTGACTTCTGCTTCTGCCGCTGTTACAGTCCTTTTATTTAGATCTAGAGTTGTAAAGTTTTCTGTATCATTTGGGATATAATTTCTTTGCTTTTGTTACTGACCAACAAAAGATATGATAAAATTGGACAAAGAAAGGGAATATGATATATTAACAAGGCTATTTTTGGCTCAACAGCATTTATTAGTTTTCGTAATTGTTTTTTTATCGGGTTTTGTTACTTTGACTAGACATATTTTTATTATGATTGGTACTACTAAAAGTAATTAAAGTTTGTCTCATTCAATATTAAATTTATTTTAGTGTTAAAATAGAAGACGATGTGATATGGTCCAAAATCTGATTGATATTTTGTTGGTATGTACTGTAAAAAAGCAAATTGCAGTTCAAAAAAGTTCATTTGTAAATAGGTTTAATTTTTATATGTTTATATATACATATATATATATATATATATATATATATATATATATATATATATATATATATATATATATATATATATATATATATATATATATATATATATTCAATATTAAATTTATTTTAGTGTTAAAATAGAAGACGATGTGATATGGTCCAAAATCTGATTGATATTTTGTTGGTATGTACTGTAAAAAAGCAAATTGCAGTTCAAAAAAGTTCATTTGTAAATAGGTTTAATTTTTATATGTTTATATATATATATATATATATATATATATATATATATATATATATATATATATATATATATATATATATAATATATATATATATATATGATAACTCAAAAAATAATTAACCGATTTCGATGAAACTTGGCAACTGCCTGTCTTTTATTAATGGCTTGGATGAGTTCGTTATCCAGAAAAATCAGACGGGGTTTTCCGGAAAAATTTTGAGTTTTCTTTCGAAAAAATTTTTTTTCTCCGAAAGTAACAAAGCTGTTTCAATGAAATTTACTATATATGTTGCCTCAACCTTACTACGTACCAAAATTCAACTTTCTAAGTTTAGAGAAAATTGAGTTACTCAAATTTTAAATTTTCTTTCGAAAAAAATTTTTTTCTCCGAAAATTACAAAGTTATTTTAATGAAATTTTGTGGATATCTTGCCTTAGGAAAAACCTTACTACGTATTGAAATTAAACTCTCTAAGTTTATAGAAAATTGAGTTATTTAAATTTGAAGCATTTAATAAAAATTCACTACCATAACGCACTTGCTGCGTCCCGAGTTTTATTATTATGTAGAAGTCTATACTGTAGCAGTTGGTGCCAAACTGAATTGTAAAACTTAGTCCGCATAACAATTTACATAGGATACAAGAGACAAACTAATTTGGAAACGAACACCTGTTAAATACAAACTTTATTATTTCACTGCGATGAAGTTCTAAGTAGTCTATGCCGCCAGGCGAAATAATCAATAGTTAACAGCGTGATCTTGAATTCAATTAACAATTAATTTCATTTCGTCAAGTGTTGTAACGTGGCCTGAACGAGAGTCAAGTTCAGTATGCTGAAAACTTAAGGGGACTTATGAATTAACTTCCTCTCTGTAAATGTGTTGCGGAAACTTGAGAACGACATTATTGGTTAATTATAATTAGGCCAGTAGTTAAATAAAAGCATGCAGACTGCTGCTCCAGGAGATTCATAATAATATAATGTAATAATAATATAGTAAACATCTGTCTTAATGCCATCTCGAAAATAGTAGGTTTCGGAACCATAACAAAAGATTAGCACGTAAATATATGTAAGTTAAAAGTTGCTTGTTCTTTCACTATTTGTTATATTAGTGAATTTTCGTAGAAAAAAATCACTAATGGGGAGATCCCGACTTTTGAATTATGAAAAAAATTTTGCAAATGGGCGCGAACTAGGACCCCCAGAACCCATATCCGGGGCCAGTTTCAATTTTAATATATATTTATATATATATATATATATATATATATATATATATATATATATATATATATATATATATATATATATATATATATATATATATATATATATATGTATCACACCGATAACTCAAAAAAAGGGCCGATTTTGATAAAATTTGGCACGTATCTGCCTTTTGTAAATGGCTTGGATAAGTTCGTTAGTCAGGAAAATCGGACGAGGTTTTCTGTGAAAATTGTCAGTTTTCATTCGAAAATTTTTTTTATCTAAAAAAATAAAAAAGCTATGATAAGCAAATTTGGTAGGTAGGTTTACGATATAAAAAGTAAGCTATACACCAAAATCTAGATTTCTATATTACAAGAATAAAAAACTTATAATAAAATATTTTGTTCCAGATCAGTTCTATTTTCCTTACAACTCGCATCGTTTTTAGTCTAATAACAATATTATTAAAAGTAAATAGTTTCTTCCTAAAATTTGCCCTTGTCGAACACACGTGGTTTCCATTGACTTCTGCTTCTGCCGCTGTTACAGTCTTTACTCTTAACATCACGCTTTGCTTACTCTTACTGCTAAACTATTTTAGATACGTATCACCCTATAAAAACCTACTTGTATTCCACCGTATAAGACGTTCCTGTAGCTTCACTTTCGGTTTATTTTCCTCTCTTTCTTCTTTATGATTCATTTGCAAAGCTCACTAGTCTGTTCTATCGAGAATGAAAATTGTAGAAGCATCCTCTTACTAGACATCGTGTGTCCATTTGCTATGATTGTACCTTTAATTTACACTGTAAGTCAATGCTCGCTCTCTATGTAACTTTTGTTTATGTGACCTAACAAATTACTTGAAATTTCCATGCAACATTTCTTTTTACGTGCCTTACGTGGTCTCCTGCTACATTCATCACCTTTATAATGTGAGGCCACTTACCATTACATTTGCTGTTCCCCTAGTTTAATTATCATAACGAGCAGATTTCGTCTTTGTTAAAAGCTATTAGTCAATGACACCTTCTGCCAATAACGTACCATTTCTGCCTAACATACCCTCCTGTCTGTTTTATCGTTTCTATTGTTAGTCAATGCTCGCAATTCAATTTCTTTTTAGTGAATTTTCGCAGAAAAATTTTTTTCAGTATGGGGGAGACTCCAACTTTTGAATGTTTAAAAAATTTAGAACCCATATACGAGGTTTTCCGAGAAAATTTTAAGTTTTGATTCGAAAAAAAGTTTTATTTCAAAAAATAAAAAAAGTTGGGTAGGTTTACGATATAAAAAGGAAACTATACACCAAAATCTAGATTTCTCTGTTACAAGAAAAAAAAGCTATAATAAAATATTTTGTGCCAGATCATTTCTATGAAAATTCACTACCATAACGCACTTTCTGCGTCCAGGATTTTTATGTCTTATTAGGAATGCGGTTTTTACCTCCTAATAGTAATTATGTTGGGGGATTAACACGAGAATACTATCGCATCACGGCTATCACGCAAAAGAAGACTTAGCCACGGACAGGTGGGGAGAAAAATAGGACAGACATTACGTTACTATAAATTAATTTACTTACTTTCTGTGTACCATTGTACACCTACACGCATACAACACACACACAAACAATATATATATATATATATATATATATATATATATATATATATATATATATATATATATATATATATATATATATATATATATATATACTGGAATGTTGCACTACACTGTAATCACTTTTAAATATACACTTTATTTGTTTGCTGTACTGTTTGTGATCTTTTATTTGTTTAAGTGGACTGCAGTTTTGACCCTTCCTCGTTCATCGTCAGTACGCTACTGATCGTTCCTGTGTGGACTAGTTCAACACGCAGACGTCAGGTACAAGTTCAGACAGAGACCACACAGGAACGATTAGAGCCAGTAGCGTGCTGATGATGAACCAGGATAGTTCGAAACTGCAGTCCACATAAACAAATAAAAAATCACCAAAAGTACAGCAAACAAATAAAGTATATATATATATATATATATATATATATATATATATATATATATATATATATATATGTATATGTATATATATATATATATATATATATATATATATATATATATATATATATATATATATATATATATATATATATATATATATAGATAGATTTATGTATTTATTTATGTAAATATGTGAAATTATGATCAAATAGAAGTCTCAGTGAAAGTCATTAAGACACAAAAACATATTATAGATTGCAGATAGTTTAACGAGTCGTATAGGCCTCTCAGCTATGCAACCACAATGGGTCTCTTCTGCATGACTCTGTTTACTAATAGTTGTCCAAAAAGTTCAGATTTTCATGTAATCTATCATCTCCTTGGGGGCTATTTTACACATTTCCTGAGCTGCTAGGGTCACCACTCCAAGGTCAATGAGCCTTTTACAGAAGTGAGCCATTCAGTCGTATATCAAGTGTTCTGTTACGTCTGCTGCTTCATTGCAATTTTCACTGTCCGCCTTGCCCATCTTCATAAGGGGATACCTTACTGGGTACTGTCCTGTAAAAGTCATGTGATTGTTCTCAAGTCGTTCCTGTTCAATTCAAGAAACAGTTGTGACTTCTTTGTTGATATGGTGATGAATTGTTTAACTGCCTTAAGCTTGGCGTTTTCCTCCAGTATGAGATCATTTGATTTTCCCCCAAGTATCGAGTTCATTTCTCACCTGGCTTTTTGTTAGTCAACAATAGAGCTCACACCGTGTAATTTATAAAAGTCTGTGGCTAGTGGAGGATCATTCCGTTGCCATCCTAGCATTTGAACACACACACACAATAGAGCTCCGGATCATATAATGGTGTTTTTGATGCCCTTTTTGCAAAGCTATCTGCTTCCTTGTTTCATTTGACGCCTCAAAGCCCCGGTACCCACACCAAAGTTACTTTGTTGTTCGCAACCAGTTCCTTCAAGGATTTTTTTGCATTTCCAGGTTAGTTTAGACTCGCCTTAAAAGATTTCAGAGCCTTCAGTACTGCCAAACTATCTGACAGAATGTATATCTACCTATTTATAGGCCTTCTGTACACAGAGATTTATAGCAAGCATTTCTGCATGGGAGATGGTGAAATTTTTTTCTAGGGACTTAGTGAGTCTAAAGCTGGATCCTCCCATTCCCATCCTTGCTCCGTCAATTAATTTAGATCCATCTGTATACCATACAGATACGTTGTTTGTCACTCTTGCACTGTCTCTGTCCTATGTTTGGCGCTCGCTTATGACCACATCGAATGGAATTATAAAATCTAGTTTGGCTGACATTTGGTTTGTTGGTTTGCGTAGTGATTCCAGTGAAACAGTTTCCAGGATTTTTAAGTGGCCAACCAAGTCTCCTGGTTTGAATTTGTCTGCTTGGAATAAGTTTTAGTCATTTAGTGCTGCTTCCCTTTTCACCCATATGTGCAGTGGAGCAATTACGTAGCTCCCGTGATTCCAATACAGATCAGCCTCTGCAATTTTTGCAATTTGCTTTGTGTTGGGGCTTGTTCCGTTTTTGGACACCATAGTATTCAAGCATATGTGGCCAGACTTTCACCATAGTTTGGAACAGAAAGTATACCATCCGATGATTCAGCCCGCATGTCTTTTCTACGAGTCTCCGGCATGTCCAGTTGCCATTGTAGCCCTCGAAAGAGTTTTGTCATAAGAAAATCTTATTTACTGTATCCGCGAAACCAATAATACTAAAATCTTTGAAAGTCTGTGACCAGTGAAATTAAGCTTCCGAGTTTATTCCAAACATACGCGCGCATACACACACAACTACGACAACGTTTAATATATATTTTTGAAAATTGTATAATACGTATGTATGGATAGGCTTTAATAGTGCTCAATTCAACTAAAATATTCCTACTAGTAAATTTTTATTAGAAAAAATATATATTTATATACACACCGATAACTCAAAAAGTTCTTGGCAGATTTCTATAAGATTTGGTGAGTGTCGCCTTTCGCAAATATCTTGGATAAGTTTGTTATCCAGGTAACTGGCCCAGCTTTTTTCAAAAAAAATATATTTTCTTTCTGAACATTTTTTTATCTCCAGAAATAACCACGTTATGGCAACTAGATTTGGTCCGCAGGTTTATATCATAAAAATTAAATTATGTACTGAACTTTAGATCTGTAAGTTAAAAGAAGATAAAGGTAAGAAATAATTAATTCGATAGGATTATCTACGTTTACATTTTCACAATACGTAAGTAGCTGATAAGTTGTTTTGACAAATATCAAATGAGTTGTGAGAAACTTGAGTAACCTTATTATTTCTGACAGCTTGTGGCATAAAATATGAGTCTTTTCCGCTTGTATTTGTCTTTATTACCACGAGTTCAAATTTCCGTAAGAGTTATATATTTCCTTTTTTTCAATCTTAGTTACAGATTAGGTATATAATTTGGGTTTCCTGTATTCGTTTAGCGGATGTTCTGGCACAGCTTAAATGCGGTAGTGTAGACAAAAAATGCGTGGCATATTTGGGAAAATAACCACCACATAGACAAAGACAATCTAAAGCTTAGCGAAAATGTTACACAATCAGCGAATCTAGATGCGTACGAGAGTATTTATATTTATATTGTGGTATGGTCAGTCTCAAAGCGCGACATGAGTATCTTTCATTGATGTTTATATATAAGTTAATTAATTGTCACATTGACTGTAATGATCTGCTCGAGTTGGTCCTTTTCCATGTTCCACCACGCTCAACTCAACAGCAACTTTTTTTTTGACGAACACACGGGACCAACTATGGATGTAACAGTTTCATGGACAGATTGTTGCATAATTATTATACTAATTTTTCTAATTGTGATATCTTTTATATTGTATGTCTAGGATGAAAACTGTATTAAGGCAGTGATTTTGTTACTTTATGTTATTTTTTTATTTTTTATTTTTAAGTACCATTGGGAATTGTTTAACTCTGTAGGTGCAAATTTGAATAAATAAATAAATAAATATAAGGCAACAAAAACACAAGTTGCTTAAACCGAGGGTCGTCACTGATTTATATCCCTTTATTTGCATTCTGTCTTTGATATAGTAAATATTCCGAAACTTGGCAGGTAAAGTTACAACGGTCGTTCGAAAACCTCGTCCGGCAATGAAAATAAAATGCACAGAAAATTTGCCTGTGATTTCGTCTCCCTCTCGGTATCGGTCTTTACCTAAGACTCAGTATCAAAGGCGATGTCAGTAGTTTAGAATTTTCAATCCTCTGATGGCGCTAACTTTGTTAGTAAAACGATCGTTAGGTCTTTGAAAAGATATGTTGTGGTGATTTAGGTTCGCCAGGTGTACTTATCAGTGCTCATCACAGGTTCCAATCTTCACTCAGTGAAAACAGTATATATTGTAAAAGAAACATTTCGTTTACAAAATCTGAAAGATCACATTACAACAAAAGGTAACTAAAATGTATAATATAACAGTAAAGGACAAAAACTCACATTTTTTTGCGATCAGCTATAAGCATGAAATATGTTCATAATATAAATTAGTCTGTGTCTTTGCCGTCTTTCTGTGGGCAGGAAAAGACACGCCACTTTTTTTAAAACTTTTTCTCTTCACAATGAAGATGGAGCATTGTTTTGGGAGGTACAATTTTTCTATTGTAGTCTCTATATTCAAGTCCATGCCATTTTTTTTGCTTTAATCCTTGCTTTTCTGCTTCTTTTTTTCTGAGCTTTCCTATCTCAAGTACGTTGCTTGACGAAGACAATGTGAATGTGCTACTACTCTTAGAACTTAGACCGGAGCTTTTTTTATCATGTTCACTATAGAGCGATCCAGGTTCGTTCTTGAAGAACCACTACTGTAAGACACAAGTTTCTTCTCACAGGTTAACGAGCACAGTTCGGGTAGGTTTAAACATTACTGGGGTCTTCATCAAAAGCTCCGAAGCAATAAGATTAATATTTTCTTCACTGGTGTTGCTGGATGAAGCGCAATCTGATAAAACAACATTGTCGTTTTGTTGTTTTCAATATTATCACATAGATTGTCATCGTTATGATATTCAATTATGTTATCAAAGGCTCTATCAATTATTAGATCTCCATAATCTATTGTTTAAAAGCATTTCTATTTTTTTCAGCTAATGCCATACTTAAAAATTTTGTACTGCGACTTAACATCCTGAAAACAGATACGTTGTCTAAACCACACATAAACGGACCTTTAAATTTATTTTATTAGAAAACGAATAGGCTCTGTAATGTGTATAAGACATATAAACTTAAACTGAACTTAAACAAACTATCCACCGAAGTGGCCTCAAAAAAACTCAAGAAAAGAGAAATAAATCTACATCTGGAATAACCCGTCTTAATGGGTTAAGCAGTTATGTTAGTTTTCACCAGTTAATCTCTATACTTATATACATCACAAATAAGACCAAACCTCGAATACTGCTTCTACATCTGGGTTGCTGCTGCCGCTTCTACACTCTCTATCCTGTACTCCATTCAGAAGAGAGCTATACGTCTCATCGGTGACCCTACCCTCACCCAAAGACTGCCATCCCTTGCCCACCGACGTGCCGTTGGTGACCCCTCTCTCTCTCTTTTATAGATATCTGCACGGACACTGCTCAGAGGAGCTTTCTTCCATAGTTCCTCCACCTGCTGCCCCCAACAGATCTACCAGGGAAACAGAGCGAATGCACCCTTTTATTGTCCAGGTCACCACACATAGAACATCTTGTTATACCCGATCTTTTGTTCCGAGGACTTCCAAGTTGTGGAATTCCTTGCCGGCACATGTTTTTCCTTCTCCCCCGAACCTCCAAACCTTCAAGTTCAGAATTAACAAGTTGCCTCTTTCCTCCTTGTCGACACCCACATTACGATAGTATTTAGGCTGTAAGCCCTCGTGGTGTGTTGAAATATAAAAAAATCTTCACAAAGCACAAAATGCGTAAACACCAATTGCTTAAAATGGGAATTGTATTACTTTAGATAGTAAAAAAACCAAATATAGTACTAAAATAGACATAGGTAACTACTAAGTCGTACAGTATATGAAGAACCAGCAAAATAATATTTTACTCAGTTGAATATGAACCTAAAAGACGATCGCCATTTGTCGCTTACAACCACATGGGATCGAATAATGTGAGGTTAGGGACCGAAAATTGTCGCTTACGCAATTTTAAGTGATAACAACTCTGTAACGGTGAATCTGTCGGTTACGAACCTGCCTGCAATCAATACGCCGTAATTTACTCTATAAGGAGTGTTGATAACTCAAATTTCGATTTTTTTGGCGCTTACGTCGTTTTGTCAGATCACCATCGATATACAGTGTGTTTACTTTAAGTGATACAATTCATTAATTCATAACAGGTAGGCTGATGGTCATTTTTTCTCAAAATAAAGTACTTCAAAAGCTCCACATCTTGGTATGCAATATTTTTACAATCGCTTTTATCTCTTATCGCCCAAATATATCTGTCGATTTAGACACATTCGTAAGCAACAAATCCCTAGTTTCAGTATTGTTACTTATACAGCGTGTTCACAATTGGTGTGCAAAAAAAGTAAAAATCTGGAGTGCCCTATGCAAAATCTACTTAGTGTCTTGCAAATGGTAGAATGCCAATGGACTAAGAGTCACCTAGTGCATCCATTCACATAATATCATCCTTATATCTTATACAAAGTGTTCATAATAATACGGAATCCTACCCTTTTGCAATGCATTGCTCAATTTGGACTTTGATCAGACCAGCATCTTAAATTTTGCGAGGAGACCACTTCATTATTTCTGAAAGTAGCTAAGTAAAGATTGGAACGTGCGATGAGCACTGATACAGTTGGAGAACCTAAAATCACCACAACGCATCTTATTAAATACCTGACAATCATTTCACTAATAATAATATCAGTGCTCATCCCAGGTTTCAATCTGCACTTAGCTACTTTCTGAAATAACGGAGTGGTGTGTTCGTAAAATTTAGGATGCTGGTCCGATCAAAGTCCAAATTGGCTAATACATTGCAAAAGGATATGTTTCCGTATTTATTGTGAACACTCTGTATAATATATGAGAATGATATTGGGTGAATTGATACACTAGGTGACTTAACCCATTGGAAATGTAATATTTGCAACACACTCAGTAGCGTTTATACAGGCCACTCCAAAAGTCGATCGTTAGCTAAAAGCTATATAGTCTTGATTTTACGCTTTCTTTTACTAACAAAAGCCGATAGAAAGAAACCCTTTCTTGAGGTAATAAATCCAAAAATGGACAAACTATACAGACATAACTAGTACTAAAAGCTCGGATGCAGCAAGTGAGTTATATACGTATAGGGTGGCGCATTGAAAACGAAACAGGCCGATTTGCGTCCAGAGATTTTTTTTTAAGAAACGCTGAAATAAGTCAATTTTAATATTGAGGGGTGCATGTTTTGACATAAAACTCAACTTTGTCACATCAACCCCTTAAGGGTGGTAATAACAAACCTTATAATGGGTCGAGTGTTACATCATTTGAAAGATCTTTCTTTTCTGAATTCAGCACACAAATTTTTTTGGAAGTTTTATCAACTCGTTTAAAAATTATTCACAGTTGAAGATGCAAAAACGCATTTCACTCATTCCGATAAGAAATGTGCTGATAGTCAATTTTTTGTTGGTTTATAAACAAAACATTGACTATCAGAATATTTCTTATCGGAATGAGAGAAATGTGGTTTATTATTTCAGTTTATCGGTCGGTTGGTACTTGATAGTACTACCGAAAATTAATTTCCCAATGGTGTATCCTGTAGAAGAAAGAGTTGAAATAATTACTCTTTCTTTCAAAAACGATGACTGTGCCAACCGTACCGCAAATCTGTTTAATGAACGACATCCGAACAGATATGTTAACAGAAAATACATTTTGGAGTTAGTTGCAAAGTTTTGACAAAGTGGTTCAGTAGCCAACAAAAAACGGGATCCTGAACCTGAATTTCCGGTTAGAAATGAGACTACTGAGATTGAAGTTTTAGGACAAATTGCTGCAGACCCAACTTTGAGCACGAGAAAATTGGCCACTGTTTCAAACGTCAAAAGAAGAAGTATTCAGCGAATATTGAAGCATCATAACTTTCACCCGTATAAAATTCATCTTGTACAACAACTGAATGAAGATGATTTTGATCGGCGGCTGGAGTTTTGTGAAGTTATACTGCACGAATAGCTGATAACGGGAACTCTCTGTTCAATATCTGTTTTTCAGACGAGTGTACGTTTTTTATAAACTCTACAGTCAATCGTCATAATTGTCGTTATTGGGCAGATAATAATCCAAGAAATTTTCCCGAAGTCCACACTCAAACTCCACAGAAATTGAATTTCTGGACAGGCATTTTTGGAGACCGTTTAATCGGACCAATTTTTCTTGATGGCAATTTGAGTGGCGAAACTTATTTGGAGTTACTAGAAGCTCTCGTTTACTCTCTACTAATTGACATTGCTGAAAATGATGATCGCTATCCAGAAATTCAATTAGTGTTTCAACAAGATGGAGCTCCTCCGCATTTTTCACAACGTGTTAGGAAGTTTTTGAACAGAGAGTGTCCAGGACAATGGATTGGGCGTAGATGTGCTATTGAGTGGCCCCCTAGATCACCGGATTTAACTCCTTTAGACTTCTTTCTATGGGGCCGTTTAAAGAGTATAATTTACGCAACAGAACTGGAGCCTCTGTAAGAATTACGACGACGCATTGTTGTAGAATACTGTCTAATAACTCCACAAATGCTCCAGAATGTCAGAGCTCGTTTTGAACAAAATTTGTACTTTTGTATGGAAGCTGGTGGTTAACAATTTGAAAACTTACTTAACTGAATAAACATTTTTGAACGTTTGGTTTTGTTTTTTAGTTTTTTTGAACGAAAAATTGACTAATTAATGCATTTCTTATCACAATTAATGAAATACGTTCTTGCAACTCGAACTGCGAATAATTTTTAAACGAGTTGATAACACTTCCAAAAAAATTAGTGTGCTGAATTCAGAAAAGAAAAAGCTTTCAAACTATGTAATACTTGACCCATGTTCCCTATTTAAAATATAAGGGTTGTTATCACCACCCTTTAGGGGTTGATGTGACAAAGTTAAGTTTTATGTCAAAACATGTCCCCCTTAGTATTAAAATTGACGTTTTTCAGCGTTTCTTAAAAAAAATTCTCTGGACGCAAATGGGTCTGTTTCGTTTTCAATGCGCCACCTTGTATACACAAACATATATATTTTCGTATAGATTTTATTTGGAATTTAAATAACTTTAGTTTTTCTAACATAAAAAACTCAATTTTAGTGTGTATCAGAATATTTAAAAGGGAAAAATGTGTGCCACATTTTATCAAGCCAACTTGATTATCAGGGGATATTTTTTTTGTTTGTTTATATTTGGTGATTTGTCAGATTGTAATAAAATTCGCTACATCTAGACTTTTTTGGCATATGTTCACGTAATATGCTCAGCCTTTGACATATTTTGTGGTTTTCCAGCGATTACTTTGTAACGTGGCATAATTTTTACAGGAATTTCAAACATGAAATTTATAAAAATGACTACAACAAAAGTTTTATGAATACAACGTTTTGCTTTTATATACATCGAATTTGCTTTGTAAAATCCCAGTTGCACCTCCTTTTTAAGTCAATATGTCTCAAGTTGACAAAGAAGTTCAGTAGTATGCACAAGCAGTTTGTACTTGACCTGCTTTGTGTCTGTCACTGACGAGGACAAAAGTACACAACACTTTAAAGGATTTAATCTCGGGGCGAGAGCTTTGTAAAAGTAGAACTGAATGGTAATCTAAATGAGAGCTCAAGCAGTTCTGACTGCAAATGCTGTTTTTCCTATGAAAAGAAAATGAACAGAAATTGCAGAGAGTTTAAAATGTCGTTGAAACTAAGATATGCTATTGATTTAATTAATATGGTATATATATATATATATATATATATATATATATATATATATATATATATATATATATATATATATATATATATATATATATATATAACTACTTTACTCATATGTATTTAACATAAGAAGATCAGAAATAAGCCTACAAACTTACTTCTGTAAATTATATGGCATTCTGGAAGTTGTAGTCCTGCATATAAGTTTGTTTTATTTGTAATATTCAGGTATCCAGCGTAACCAGCGTCGTCACCAGATTAGGTGTTGTCATTCATTTTAGTGAATTTTTATTTAAAAAAATTCACTAATAGAGAGGTATCGATGGTGAGACTTTCTTCAAATGAGCGCGAATTTGGGCCCCTAGAACCCATATCCGGGGTTAGTTTCGATTTTTATATGTTTATATATATATATATATATATATATATATATATATATATATATATATATATATATATATATATATATATATATATATATATATATATATATGTGTGTGTGTATGTATCCAACCGCTAACTCAAAAAATAATCAACCGATTTTGATGAAACTCGGCAAGTTCCTTTCTTTTATTAATAGCTTGGATGAGTTCGTTAGCCAGGAAAATCGGACAAGGTTTTCCGGGAAAATTTTGAGTTTTCTTTCGAAAAAAAATTCTAAAAAATTTTTTCTTTGAAAATTACAAAGATATTTCGATGAAATTTTGTGTACATATTTCTTTGGGAAAGATCTAACTATGAGCTTTCTAGGTTTACAGAAAATGGAGCTATTCAAATTTGAAACATTTATTTTTTTAAATAGCCGCGTTTGACTATCAATCGTAAACATCGCTTATATGAGATGTAGGTAGTATGTTGTTGCTAAGCGACCGAAGATTTTATATTATTGCGCAAGTCTGTTTTATTTACTATATTTAGGCAGTGTAGGTAACTAAGTATTCAAGGTTTTTATATGTTTTGTATTGTGTGCTGCCTAAGATATCATACTAAGTGCAGCAGGTCCCTTCCAACATGATAGGATTAAAAATGCATTCCAAAAAAAAATTAACAAATTGCTTATCCTTTAACCAAAATATCAGTGAATTTTTATTTTAAAAAAGTCGGTAATGGAGAGGTATCGATGGTGAGACTTTGCACAAATTTTTTCAAATATCCATCCGATAACTCAAAAATTAATTAACCGATTTCAATGAAACTCGGCAAGTGCCTTTCTTTTATTAATAGCTTGGATGAGTTCGTTAGCCAGAAAAATCGGAAAGGCTTTTCCGGAAAAAAATTTTTCCCCGAAAATTACAAAGCTGTTTTAATAAAATTTAAAGGGTATGTTGCCCTGGGAGAGACCTTACTACGTATCAAAATTCAACTTTTTAAGTTTATAGTATAAGTTATTCAAATTTTGATTAAATCAAACAGGCTCCGGCGATACGTGACAGATGTTTGTTTTAAGACGGTTTTCAGAGCTCCTATTAGTTTTAGTGAATTTTTATTTAAAAAAATTCGCTAATAGAGAGGTAACGATGGTGAGACCTTGCAAAAATTTCTTCAAATGAGCGCGAACTAGGACCCCTAGAACCCATATCTGGGGTCAGTTTCAATTTTTATATGTTTACACACACACACACACACACACACACACACACACACACATATATATATATATATATATATATATATATATATATATATATATATATATATATATATATATATATATATATATATATATATATATATATATATATATATATATATATATATATATATATATATATATATATATATATATATATATATATAATCTTTAGTTTTAGATTTCGATGCTCGCTTAATTCAGTCAGATTTGTTGAGCACATTTTATTTATAATAATTATATTATAAAGTTGTTAGCATTTGAAAATGCGAATGAAAATTGATTACGAAACAGGCTTGCTGCTACCGCGTCAAATTGTTTATGATTTAACAGCTTTATAGGTATAGGTATAATGTAATATTAGTGAATTTTTATTTAAAAAAATTCACTAATAGATAGGTGTCGATGGTGAGACTTTGCAAAAATTCTTTCAAATGAGTGCGAACTAGGACCCCTAGAACCCATATCCGGGGTCAGCTTCAATTTTTATATGCTTATATATATATATATATATATATATATATATATATATATATATATATATATATATATATATATATATATATATATATATATATATATATATATATATGTATGTGTCCAACCGCTAACTCAAAAAATAATTAACCGATTTCGATGAAACTTGGCAAGTGCCTTTCTTTTATTAATGGCTTGGATGAGTTCGTTAGTCAGAAAAATTGGACGGGGTTTTCCGGGAAAATTTTGAGTTTTCTTTCAAAAAAATTTTTTTCTCCGAAAGTAACAAAGCTGTTTTAATGAAATATAGTATATATGTTGGCTTAAGAGAGATATTACTACTTACCAAAATTCAACTTTCCAAGTTAAGAGAAAATTGGGTTATTCAAATTTTAAATTTTCTTTCGAAAAAATTTTTTTTCTCCGAAAATTACAAAGTTATTTTAATTAAATTTTGTGGATATCTTGCCTTAAAAAAGACCTTACTACGTATTAAAATTAAGCTCTCTAAGTTTATAGAAAATTGAGTTATTTAAATTTGAAGCATTTAATAAAAATTCACTACCATAACGTACTTGCTGCGTCCCGATTTTTTTTATGTTTCCAAGGACGAAGAGGAAGGTGGAACCTGTAACTGAATCTTTAGAAACTTCATATTATACTGGTGGTGATGGACTGTGCTCTGCAGACTAATGATTATTTTTTAATTTTCCAATGAAAATTCGCTACCAGAACCCGCTAACTGTATCCGGACTTTTTTTAAGAACTGTAAATTCGTGAGTGGGAAGACAACTCGATTATACTATAATTTTGTGTTATTACGTGCGTTTGCCTTATTTTTACAAAAGTCACACAAACAGTCTAATACAACTTAGGCACTTAAATTCGCAGCACGTTTATCACACCTTACTGCTTGATAGTCAGAATTTATGCCCATGTAATTCCTAGGCAGGTACTTGTAGCAGCCTGAGTTACTATCCCGAATATTACAACAGTTTCAGCAAGGCAGACGCTCATCCAGCCCGTCTTTATTGCTTCATGCTCAACATATTAGGGTACGAAATGATAGTGGGTCAGGAGGTAACTGACCGACATGCACCAGTTATTTAGGAAAGTATTGTGTAGGTCCTGTAGGTATATAATTATGATTATACGTTGTCAATTGCGTATTAGTGCATACCAGTAGCGGCTCGTGCGTTAATGCATTATGGGTGCGCAAGAAAAAAAAAATGAAGGGCTCCCCTCTTTTTTCCCTGAAAATGTATTATAAAAAAACCTACTTACTAAAGTTAATAATTAGTAACTACTTACCAAGTTTTCCTCTAGTTAGCTATAAGCTATAGTAGTTAAAAAGGCCTTATAAACTATATAATTTTAAATGTGTTGTTTGATATAAAGACATATATATATATATATATATATATATATATATATATATATATATATATATATATATATATATATATATATATATATATATATGTGTGTGTGTGTGTGTGTGTGTGTGTGTGTGTGTGTCACACCTATAACTAAAAAAATAATGCACCGATTTTAATAAAATTAGGTGAGTACCTTCCTTTCGCGAGTGGCTTGGATAAGTTCGTTATCCAGGAAAATCCGCCGAGGTTTTCCCGGAAAATTTTGTGTTTTCTTTCGAAAAAAATCGAAAAAACTTTATATCTCCGTAATTAACAAATTAAGGTCAGCGAAATTTGGTGCACTGGTTTATATTGTTACAGGTAAGCTACCTACCAAAATTTAGCGCTGTAGGTTAAAGGACAAAAAAGTAACAGGCATTTAAACAAAAATAAATTTTCGTTTTCCTCAAAACGTCAAAGTCGCGATTTTAAACGTCAAAATTGTTAATATTTAGGCAATGAACCTGAAATTAATACGACCTATGGAAGGAAAATGTCTCAAGAATAATGTTTTACAAAGCCTGAGCTCTTAGTTTCAATCGTCATTGTCCTTCATTTTACTAAAATGTTCCCAGAAAATTCATTTTAAATAGACCCTTTTTCTGATGCTTTAGCAGTAGTGTTGGCTATAGAGTTTATCGTTTAATGGTATATCATTTTTGTGGAATTTTCGTAAAAAGCGCAATATATCCGTTATTATGCAAGTTACGAAAAAAAGTTGTATACATTAATTGTAGGGTGTCTTAAGCTACATCTTAAAAAATATTTCCACAATTACAGGGTGGCCCATAAGTCGTTGGTAATTCAAATTTTCTTTTTTTTTGTGAATTTTTTTAATCGAACACGCCCTATGTTATTGCATTTTTGTATTTTCCATCGAAATATAATACATATTTGCAAGAAAAGAAATTTGGGACGCAGCAAGTACGTTATGGTAGCGAATTTTCATTAAATGCTTCAAATTGTGAATCAATTTGCTATTAACCTATAAGGTTGACCAGAAAACCAGTTTTTTCGGGAACAATTTAAGTTTACTTTCGGAAATTTTTGTACATTTTCAAACAATAAAGTTATTTTGATGAAACATGGCACATTGTTTCTAATATATAGATTATACTGGTAACCAAATTTGGTGCCTGCTTTCTTAAAAAAACATATTTGCTATTAAAAACATTTTAATAAAAAATCACAACCATAACGCACTTCCTGCGTACAGGGTTTTACTATATATATATATATATATATATATATATATATATATATATATATATATATATATATATATATATATATATATATATATTAACTTGATTTTTAAGATTGAATGAATTTTATGAAAATACGCTAGAATGCCGTACTTGATAGACACAAACTTATTATAAATTTTGACTAAATAATTTAATATATTTTAAAATGTCTAAATGTGAGATGCTATTCACGAGCATCTAATCTATCTTAGTTATATTTCTTCTACTAACACTATATTTTAGACTACCTTTAATTATCGTTGTTTCAATTACGTAATATTTTGCTGTATACAAATCAATAATAACATTTCTTTAAGAAATATAATACGGTCCTGGCGATAAAATGAGCGATTACGCCTGTGATTCGAGAACAGCATACTGTATGCCGAGTCCCACCCTGGTCCGTTAAGCTGGAGCGATGTGGGCAAGGTCAAATATTCTATTCTCGCAACAATCAAAGGGCCGACCTACAAGATTCAGTTCTGGGTCTTATTTTGCTGTGCTGCAAGTGTGGAAATTTAAATCGCACAATGGGATTGCTCATGCGTTCGTTTTTGACAGAGATAGTCGATCATTTCGTATTAGAGTTTCTCATTTAGGTTGAGCGCCGAAGAACACACACCGACGCAGGACTGTGTATACGGATGTATATAACGTCGGCAACCATTAACACACTATACTTCTTCTGATTCTGTATTAATGGCTGCCGACTCTGCTCCTCGATATACTATTTTTTTTTGTAGAATGCAGGAGGTATAAAAATAAAAATTTATTAAAATATAGCATAGCAAAAATATTATTTTTCCCCGGCAGGCGGCAGTGCGCACGAACGGGCGTACTTATTGAGGAGCCGCCACTGGTGCGTACGGTCTTGGTTTAAGAGCTGCAAGGACATTAATTAGCAGATAATTGCATTTTTGGCTTAAGCCTTGCGTTTGTGAATTATTCCAAAATCAATACAAAGTGGTTAACAAAAAGATCGGCAAAAGCAATTTCTAGCACCATTTGTAATTAGCTGTTACTTTTTGAAAAGTTGGCTTTTGTGATGTAATTAGCACTGCGCAAAACTTGGTCTAGATTATGCAGAACACAATTTCTTGGAAAAGTAAAAAATTTCATTATACACTGGGTGTAAAATAAAGCCGTGTTAAAGTTGCAAAATATTCGTTGTCCGCCATTTTGGTTAAAAAAATTATCGTCTCCCATTGTGGGTAGTAAGTGGGTCATTATTAATATCTCCAGACGTTTTCGGAAGTTTTTTCATTAAAACCTTTTAGCATGTTATACAGGGCGAAACAAACAAATTGTGAAAATCTTGATGTCATTAGCTACAAGCCCACATTTGCAAGTTTTATGAAATAATAAAAGTCTGGACGCAGCAAGTGCGTTATGGTAGTGAATTTTCATAAAGATGTTTTTCAATAGCAAATATCTGTGTTTTTTTTCAAGAAAGCAGGCATCAAATTTGGTTACCAGTATGACCTATATAGTAGAAACAATGTACCATATATCATCAAAATAACTCTATGTTTGAAGATGTGCAAAAATGTTTCACAAATAAACATAAAATGTGTCCGAAAAAACTAGTTACCTGACCAACGAAGCTTATAGGTTATTATCAAATTGAGCTATTCAAATTTGAAACATTTAATGAAAATTCGCAACCATAACACACTTGCTGCGTTCAGAATATCTTTTCTTACAAACACGCATTATAGTTCGATGGAAAATGGAAAAATATGATAACATAAGGCGTGTTCGATTAAGAAAAAGGAAAATTCACCAGCCTGTGATTGTAGAAATATTTTTTTAAGATGTAGCTCGAAACAACGTATAATTAATGTATAGAATTGTTTTCCTATCTTCATAATCTATAATAACGGCTTTATTGACTTTTTACGAAAATTCAACAAAAATTATATACCATTAAACAATAAAGTCTATAGCTAAGACTACTGCCAAAGCATCAGAGAAAGGGTCTATTTGAAATGAATTGTCTGGAAACATTTTTGTAAAATGAAGGACAATGACCGTTGAAGCTGAGACTTCAGAGTTTGCAAAAGATTCTTCTTGAGACATTTTCTTTCCATAGCCCATATTAGTTTCAAGTTATTTGTCTAAATGTTGCCAATTTTGACGTTTTAAATCGCGACTTTGACGTTTTGAGGAAAACTCCAATTTATTTTTCTTAAATACCTTTAACTTTTTTATCTTTGAACTCACAGAGCTAAGTTTTGGCAGGTGATTTACCCATAACGATATAAACCTGTGTTCCAAATCTGGTTGCCCTTACTTTTTTATTTCCGGAGATATAAATTTTTTTCGAAAGAAAATACATCATTTTCCGGGAAAACCTGGGCCGATTTTCCTGCGTAACGAACTTGTCCAATCCACTTGCGAAGGGAAGGTATTCATGACATGTTATCAAAATCGGCCTTTAATTTTTTGAGTTATCGGTGTGATACACAAACACACACACACACAAACACATGTTCACATGTGCAATGTACACTCCCACGAATGTATATAATAATAAATAAATAAATAAATAAATAAATATATATATATATATATATATATATATATATATATATATATATATATATATATATATATATATATATATATATATATATATATATATATATATATATATATATATAAACATATTTGAAAAAAGAATTTCAAAATTCAGAGGTCGGAATCTCCTCATTAGTGAATATATTTTTATAAAGAAAATTCTCTGAAATGAGGTCGGAATAAGTACTAGGTTTTAAGAAGTAGTGACCGTAAATCTTATATAATTCTTTGTATGCCCCAACAGACGATTAATAAAATAAAATAACGAGAGGAATCTAGACAGGGAACTGTATCCAGGTGCTTCAAAACTGATATATTAATTTGTTCCTGTGTATAATGTACATTTTCTCCTAAATGCACCTCATATCTCGGTAAATACTGGTTTTATGTATAGGGAATACTTCATGAAACTGAAAGAAAATTTGCTGATGTACAGAAATTGATGTTGGTGTTTTATTTGGATATCTCGGGAAAACTTGACTCTAGTGTTTTTACTCACTCTGTATACCGTTTGTAAGTAATTCTTTCCGTATTGATTGATGTTGAATGAAGAGGACTTTTTCGGGTTTTTGGCATGACATAGTGTTGCTTGCTGACATATGAATTAAGATACAGACCGTGTAATGTGCCTCTGATTTTTTAGAAAAGTGGCCATAACTCATAAACGACTCTATATAGCTCCTAACAAGTGCACACTGGGTGAATCGGCAAATCAAGGGACATTTAAAAATGAAAGAATCTGTAGGGTGCACTATTTTAAAAATGTGAACTTTATGTTGTATCTAACTTATGCAATACCCTGTGTATGCAAAATAATTGCAGCTTGTAGCTAACATTAGTACTTGCAAATTGTGTTTAAAAAAATTGTTTTTATTAAACAATAAAGGAGGTAATAAACTTAAACGCACTGTTTGACCAACCTGCAGATAAATAAAATACTAGGCTGATTTTGAAAAAAGTTGGTTGGTACCTCCCTTTTGTAAGCGGCTTGGACAAGTTCGTGAGCCAGGAAAGTCGGCCTAGTTTTTCGGGAAAATTTTGGGTTTCCTTTGGAACATTTTTTTTAATTCTTCGAAAATAACAAATTAATGGAAACCAAATCTGGTACACAAGTTAATATTATAAAAAGTTAGCTATAACCTAAAATTTAAATTTCTAAGATAAATGAAATTTAAAGAAAAATGGCGCCACTCATGACCAGAGAAATGCATAAAACCAAAATATTTTGTGTGGATAACAATATCTATTGTATACTACCGACAAACGCTAAGTTTTTTGGGGCAAAATGGTCAAGAAATATCAGAAATGTTACATTAAAAATTGTATAATTTTTATTCTTAAAACGTCAAAGTCACGATTTGAAGAATAAAAATTATAAAATTTTTAATGTAATATTTCTGATATTTCTTGACCATTTTGCCCTATAAATTGGTAACTTTTAGGCAAGGAACCTGAAGCAAATACGGCTTAGGTAGAGGAAATGTCCCAAGGAGTGTCTTCTACACAGCCTTAAGTTTCAGCTCCAACCGTTATTGTCCTTCATTTTAGTAAAAATGTTAGCAGAAAATTCATTTCAAAAAGACCGTTTCTATAACGCATTGAGTAGTTTTATAGGGTTTATGGTTTAAGAGTCTATAATTTTTAGCAACTTTTCGTAGATGAGATCGCCACTTTTGAATTGTGAAAAGATTTCTTTGAATGAGCGCGAGCTAGCCCCCCTTGAGCGAGGTTGGTTTTAATTTTTATCAATTTTCATATATACAGGCTTGCTCACTTCGACGGTAAAGCTCAATATATCCGTGATTATACAAGAAACGAGAAAAGCGTGTATACGATAATTATAGGGTGCTTTGAGCTGTATCTTATAAAATGATTTTAACAACCAAATTCTGGCTCATTCTCTTCAATGGAACACCATTTATAGCATTGCATTTTATATCGTACTATAATGCATGTTTGTAAGGAGAAACATTTGATATCGTTGATCGTTTTTGAGTTATTTAAAATGACCTACGACCTTTCACGATTTTGGCACATATCAAAAAGTGTAATACCGCGTTTTTACCAATAGATAGCGAAATTTGAAAGACTTTAAACTACTAAATGTAAGGCTAGATGCTTTCTCACCATAATTAGAACCGCAGACCGGTTTCGCTGTAATTAGAGCTTGCTTATGGTGAGAATACATCAAGCCCTACATACATTGACTCTATATATGGGAAGGAAGAGGCCTGGCCGACAATTTACAAAATTGTTAGTTGGTTGTACACAGTCTCTATTTTATAACACTTTGTGTTATTTGGAGCTGCCATGAAAACATAGATATGTTGTCATGTATGTTCCGCACTGAGATGGCGACTTTTACATCTCACAGTGTTCTAGAAGGCTGGCTATCATGGCCGTATTACTTTATAGGTGTGTTCTCGCTGTAATTGGTATACTGTACTGACGATCTCTTATTAGAGGAAACCAGTCTGCGGTTCTAATTATGCTGAGAATACATCTAACCTTACATACATTGTCCCTATATATGGGAAGAAATGGGCCAGGGCTAACAATCTACAAAAGTGTTAGTTGGTTGTACACAGTCTATATTTTATAACATTTTGTGTTAATTGGTGCTGCCGTGACAACATAGTACCTAGTTTCGCACCGAGATGGCGACCCTGTCGTACATCTCACAATCTACTATAAGTTAATTTTTTCAAATGAAACGGCCTGCATTTAATGTTTTGGAGATAAACGACATGTCCTCTGCTTTGATTATTGTTATAACACACCCTATACCTAAAGACTAGTTTTGAAAATATTTATATATGTATAACCGCATACCATGGATTCGTGCGGGAATCATTAAACTTTGTTTTATTATAAATTAGAAGTATGATTTTCATTTTTAAGTACTCTTTCAGTTAATTTTTGTAAAATAAATATTAGGTCAGTTTTCCCAATTTTTTTACTCTTTACGCAGAAACATTTTCTGTAAAATTTTTGGGAAATGTTTGTAATTATGAAATTAATGTATATTAGGTAAATGTAAAAAATGTTTGTGAATTCACGTGAAAAAGTGGTTTTCGAATTTTCGCGAAAAAATTCATTTAACAAATTTTCGTGTAAAAACTTTTAGAAATTTTCATAAAAAGACTACTTAGCCAATATTTGTAAAAAATGACGAATTTTTGTAAAAGAAAATGTTTGCAAATTTATTGTAAACTTTTCTTTATTTATGTCAAAAAGCTTTTTGTGAATAATTATATCTTGATAGGTGTAGTTTTTGTGTAAATTTCTTAAATAGGTTTATTGTTCAGAAAATTCCGAGCAGTTTTTTCGGGCAAATTTGTTTGTGTTCGGGAAGTTCTTGGGCTTATTGAAACAATAAAATTATTATTAGTACATGGTCTCTACTATGAAGGTTATACTTTCTGGTAAATATGTCTTTCATTGAACAAAAAACACATCTAAGATTTAAATCATTTCTATGGAAAATCAGCTACCATATTGCACTTGCTGCGTTCCGACTTTTTATTTTGTTATACCATTAGCACCATTAAATGAGATGTAATACACGAAGCACGTGCCTCCATCTCGTTGACCAAGTAGTATGTTGTCAAGGCAGCTCCAAATAACAGAATGTTAAAAAAATACTGTATACAACCAACTAACAATTTAGTAAATTGTCAGCCATGACTCATTTCTACCCTAATATAGGGACAAAGTATACATACTACTTGGTTCCGCAACGAGGTGGCGGCACGTGCTTCGTGTCTTACATCTCACTTAGTGTTGGAATGCTGCCTACCATAGTCGTATTACTTTATAGGTGTATTTTCGCTGTAATTAGTATGCCGTACTGACGAGCGCTAATTAGAGCAAAACCGGTCTGCGGCTCTAATTGTGGTGATAATGCATCTAGCCTTATATACCATTAGCAATTTAATTTCTAACCCTCAAGATAAATAAGCTATTCTCATTTCATTCGGTGCACACTTTGCACCAACACAGATAGCCTTTACTATGTACCAAAATTAAAGATTATAACTGTAAAACATTTGAATGAAAATTCGATACCATAACCCACTTTCTTTCTGTACATTTAGTGTTGGATTATCAGTTCGGTAGTAAGAATTTATATCGCTAAAGTTTCTAGCCAGGTGCTTGTAACTCGCCTAAGTTTCAGTTTCTCAAATTACAGCAATTTCAGCAGAGCAGGTGCTTATTCAGCTATCTCTATTGTTTCGGGCTAGCCATTTCAGGAACGGAATCAAAGTAGGTCATAAGATCAGTGGCCGGCCCGCATCTCGCCCACAGACTATGTAATACAAAACGCATCGTGTATTTTATTGCTCATTTCGTTAACAAACGAGTTGTATCGCAATTAGATGTAAATGTATGTGTACTCTTGTGAAGATAATTTAATTTTAATGGCAATTTTTTGCCCGAAACCGCAACTTTTAACTTATTTGCATAAAATGTATTATATTTCTCTATTTTTTAGTCAAGCTGCTACCAACCGTGTTATGTTCTACTGCAGTAATTAGCAGCAGGCTGACTAAACTAACTATTCTTCCCTCGTTTTTTTCTCAAATAAATCCTCTTAAGTTACTCTCCAGTACGTTTATTACTTTGCAAAAATAATCGTATTTGATGTGAAATTTAACATTTCAAGGTTTTCTCATAGTTTTACTCAGTTTAGCAATCTTTGCTGTTGACGTTTATTTAATTTTCTGACTGAACAGGCTCTGCTCCTTGCTTTTTAGTAAAGCTTGTAGAAGTTTCACTAATGAAGATCGCGACATGTAGACTCAAAAAAAGTTTTAAAGAGCGCTGTGCCCCTGGAGCAATTTCGGGGTCAGTGTAAATTTATATATATATATATATATATATATATATATATATATATATATATATATATATATATATATATATATATATATATTGATTGTCTTTACTTGAAATTTGTTGCTAGCAAACTTGGCGCCCTTGGATCGAGGGGACGAGTGTTAGGTTGGCTGATGTCTTACCTTGGGGGAAGAAGGATGTAAGTATCTGTTGCTGGCTATGATCCCAACGAGCAATCCATGGAGTATGGGATACCGCAGGGATCGGTCCCTCGTCCCTTCATTTTTATCTTATTCGTAAATGACTTACCATCTTTTATAAGATGTGATTTTAGAGTACTTTTTGCTGATGATTACCCTCGTGGTTGTGAATGATGATGATGAGGCTCTTCAAGCGAAGTTGTGTATTGCATATTCTGACTTGTTGGATTGGTGTTGGACAAATAAATTGGTTGTGAAACAATTCCAAGACGGTCTTTATGCGCTTTGGCGGACTATCTAGTTTGTCCTTTCCAAGTAGTCTCACGGCGAATGCCATTGAGGTTGGTTCCACTGGGTCCACAAGATTTCCTGGAGTCTGGATTGATCAGGAACTGCGATGGGATGGGCATGTCAAGTATGTTTGTCGGATCTTGAACAAAGCATTTTTTGTTCTACTAAAGCGCTAAATACACTGAACACTGAAAGCCTTATCACAGTTTAGAATGCACTTGTGGGATCGGTGTTAGCCTATAACGTTATTCTCTGGGGAGGCTCTGTATGTGTTAACAGATTGCTAATCCTTAAAAAAAGAATACTAAGACTTATATTTGACGTGCCTTCTCGTTGGACTTGTCGGCCGGTTTTTGTAGAGAGGAGGGTCATGACTATCTATATTATTTACATTTGTCGGACTATTTTATATATAAAGAAAAATATTCACCGCTTTGATGTAAATTCTTTTAATCATATATATGATACTCGTGGCCGTGGTGATTTACGTTTGGTGGCCCATAATACAGCGAAATATGAAAGAATTTTTTTATTTAATGGTATTAGATTTGATAATAAATAACCAAATAGGTGTAGGGAACATACTGACTTCAGGATATTTGAAAATTATTTTGAAAGCACTCCTAGCATCCAGGTGTTACTACAGTATTAAGGCTTATTTATGTGATAATGAACTGTGATATTTCTTTTTTTTTTTTTTTTTTTTTTTTTTTAGTTATAGATATTTGTTTGCTATTGTATATGTTATGCGTTCCTATGTATACTATACTGGTTGACTTGCCTTATCTACATTTTTGGGCTAATAAAGTGTTATACATACACACACACACACACACACACACACACACACATATATATATATATATATATATATATATATATATATATATATATATATATATATATATATATATATATATATATATATATATATATATATATATATATATATATATATATATATATATGTATATACATCGGAAAAGTTTAGGTATATTTTTAAATAACCCAAAAAAGTTAACAACTGGCACTCACTTGTATGTATTTAATCAATCATTTAACATAAAACCATCTGTTGTTAAGAAAAAGTTAAAATGATATGAAAATTGATAAGCCCGATATATGATATAAGTAGAATTTTCATATGCACCGTTGAATTTAGTTTCGAATTCAGTCATTCTTCAGTAGCTGTTTAGTAGCTGCATGTACAATATTGTGTTTTGCCATGGAACGGCGATATTTGTCTTTAGACGAAATGAATCGAGCGGTAGGTCTTCTTCAAGCGAGCATGCGGCAAAATGAAGTAACTGAGCGGATCGGTGTTTCCCAAAGTGTGATAAGTCGTCTATGGAGGCGTTTTAGGGAAACTGGCAGTCCGGCCGAGCAACATCCAGGACGAGGACGCTCTACGACGGCAGGTCAGGATAGATTTTTTGTTTAACTGCCAGAAGGCAATCTACAATTACGGCACCTGAATTGGTTACGACTGTGCAAAGGACGAATAATGCAACCATTAGCCTAGATACTGTAAGAAATGGTCTTCACGAAGCAAACCTCTCTAGTAGACGTACACTCAGATGTCCACCTATTTCCCGAGGTAATCGCGCTGCAAGATTGAACTGGTGTCAAAATTATCTGAATTGGCCTGCAGATAACTGGGCTACAGTTTTACTCACAGGCAGATCTAGGTTTGGTTTCCATCCGGATTCTCGTCGAATAAGGGTGTGAAGACGATCTGGAAATGCGGTGCGCTTCAGACATACTCATGGAAGTGTACACATACAGAGGTGGTAAAATAATGGCTTGGGGCGGAATGATTATTGGCGGCAGAACCAAACTGATTTTTCCAATTCGCTTCCTAACAGATCAGCTCATCTGGATACCATTCTTCAACCCATCGTGCATCCATTTGCAGGCGCTTCTGATCAAAACTTCAGCCTAATGCACGATAATGCCCGTCCACATACCGCACGGATGGTAACCAGCTGGTTGGATAACGCGAGAATTGAAGTTTTACCATGGCCAGTACAATCCTCGGACCTGAATCCGATAGAGCATGTCTGGAATATGCTTCAGTGAAGAATTACTACACATATGGGCAACATCCACAATGCGTTTACATTCCAGAAGGTTCTGACTGTAGAGTGGGCACGTTTACCGCAAGGAGATCTTGACAATCTCATTTTGTCTATGAGTAATAGATGTAGAGCTAAAATTACTTAACGTGGAGGTCAATTTGTATTAAACCTTTTTCTCGCAGGATCCGAAGTTTTTGAAATATTCATAAAATATTATCTTTGAGTATATATATATATATATATATATATATATATATATATATATATATATATATATATATATATATATATATATATATCAATCTTCTAGGTTTTTTGAATAAAGCATTTCATTTTATATAATATTAAACAGTTACTTATACCACTTACACCATACATTTTTTGTTTTCTTCTTAAAACCTATCAAGAAAAAAATACGTGCATTTTAAAAAATATCCATAGACTTTTCCGTTGTGTGTATATATGTATATGTATATATATATATATATATATATATATATATATATATATATATATATATATATATATATATATATATATATATATATATATATATATATATATATATATGATAAGGAAATTAGTAGACGTTTCATGTAACATAATTCTATATACAAATGAAGTTATTATACTAGTTGCGCCAATATATATTCACATATAACTGCAATTTGGCATGTTTGTTAAGCATAATGTAATAATATACGTAGCGAATGTTATACCACTCTAGCTGTACCGTAAATAAACAACTACTTGGTGAAGGGCGCACTCGTGAACACAATCTAGAGGCGATGTTGTACCATAGTGGCAGCAATAGTCCGCTGTCTTTAGCAATTCGTTTCATTACAATGTAACTTTCGCACTTTGTCAGGTCTTCCTGAGGTTTCTCTGCTGATCTACTCATCTAGTTTTAGCGAATTGTCATTAAAAAAATCGTTAAAGAGAAGCTATGTTCATTGATTGTTGTTGCCTTTACTTGGTGACGCCTGTTCTATACTAAATACAGACGTGGAGACTACTTCTCTAGCCTTACTATTGGTTTTCTTTTTTAATGGAAAACTCAGAACACCAAATTTTGACATCAGAAATTTCACATAATATTGTGTTTTGGTACAGATACGTAGATGATATTTTAGCATGTTTTTAAGATAGTCATACAGAATTGAATGAATTTTCAAATTTTATTCTTAATTTTAATACATATATAAAGTTTGCTTTAGAGGAAGAAGCTAGTATAGTAGTATATAAATCTTTTAGTTTTAACCATTAGAAAGTGACAAAATAATTCTTTTTTTTTCCAATATATAGGAAACCAATTTACCCTGACACAACCATACCATACCATTTATATCATCCCTTTTTACAAAATCTGCCACCTTGTTATTCTATGATATATCGTGTATTTTGAATAGCAATGGCCAAAAACAAGTTTGAAAAAGAAATTTCAATAAGCAAGTAAATGGCATTTAATAATTGCTACTGTGTTAACAAATAATAAAATTCGGGACGCAGCAAGTGCCTGATGGTAGTTAATTTTTATTAAATGCTTCAAATTTGAATAACGCAATTTTATATAAACCTAGAAAGTTGAATTTTGCCATATAGTAATGACTTTCATAAGGCAACATATTCCCCAAATTTCATAAAAATAGCTTTGTAATTTTCAGAGACAAACATTTTTTTCGAAAGGAAACTCAAAATTTTCTAGGAAAACCTTTTATATGTTTATATATATATATATATATATATATATATATATATATATATATATATATATATATATATATATATATATATATATATATATATATATATATATATATATATAAACATATAAAAATTGAAACTAACCCCGGATATGGGTTCTCGGGGTCCTAGTTCGCACTCATTTGCAAAAATGTTTGCAAAGTCTCACCATCGATACCTCTCGATTAGCGAATTTTTTAAAATAAAAATCACTAATATAACAAACCAAACAGTATATCCCTCGTGCTTTAAGTAACCTTATTATGACAAGCAGATACACCATTTTAACGTTTTAAATAAAGTGGTTGAAGTATTTTACATAATATGTTGATCATTAATTAATTTATAGAATATAACATGATCATTTTCAAACACTCTCCCAGTATACAACACAATATTACTCCTCAGTCAATAAATTCACTTTTTTCATTCTGCTTTATAAAAACTACATTTAGTAAATTTTAATTTTACACTACAATAACGACTTGTTAATGCATTCACCAGAGCACACGGAAGCACAGAAACGAAATAATGTTATGAGCAAAATATATAGTAGAAACAATGTGCCATATTTTATCAAAATAACTTATTTTTTGACAATGTACAAAAATTTTCCGACAATATACCTTAAACGTTGGTTTTCTAACCAACAAATCTTAGGTTAATAGCAAATTGAGTTATTGAAATTTGAAGCAATTAATGAATATTTGCTACCAAAACGCACTTACTGCGTCTTGATTTTTTTTCTTACAAACATGTTTCGATAAAAAATGCAATAAAATAAGGCTGTTCGAAAAAAAATTGTAGGGATCACCAACGATCGACTTGTGGGCCAGCCGGTGATTGTCAAAATAATTTTATAAGATGCAGCTCAAGACACCCTATAAACTTATACATTTTTTTTCTCGTCTCTTGTATAATAATAATTATATTCAGCTTTACCGTAGAAACGCGTCACCCTGTATAATATCAGCCCTTTTGTAAAACTTCGATCCTTTATATTGATTTATTTATTCGCTATGCAAATACACAGTTTATAAACCATTTACGTATATATGTGTTGATAAAACATAACAAACACTGTTTAATCCACCCACTTAGATTAATAAAGGAATAATTTCCACTTGTATATAAAAATTTCCCAAATGACACAAATAATTCGTCGACTCAAATAAATAAACATAATATAAACGATCTCATATCATACGGTAAATGTCAGTTACAGCGTCTAACAGACCTGCGCAATAATATGAAATGTTCCGTTCCCACGACAACTACATACTAGATCTCATATAAACTATACAATGAAAGGCGGTGAAATTAAACATAAATGTTTCAAATTTGAATAGCTTAATTTTCTGTAACCCTAGAAAGCTGAATTTTGGCACATAGTTAGGTCTTTCCCAAAGCAATATGCACACCAAATTTTATCGAAATATCTTTGTAATTTTCGGAGAAAAATTTTTTTTTCGAAAGAAAACTCAAAATTTTCCTGGAAAACCGTGTCAGATTTTTCTGGCTAACAATCTCATCCAAGCTATTAATAAAAGAAAGGCACTTGCCGAGTTTTATCAAAATCGGTTAATTATTTTTTGAGTTATCGGTTGGATACATATATATATATATATATATATATATATATATATATATATATATATATATATATATATATATATATATATATATATATATATATAAACATATAAAAATCCAAACTGATCCCGGATATGGGTTCTAGGGGCCCAAATTCGCGCTCATTTGGAAAAATTTTTGCAAAGTCTCACCATCGATACCTCTCTATTAGTGAATTTTTTTATAATAAAAATTCACTATAATGATAGGGAGAAAAGAATACAATCTAGCGATTAATTCAATTCATCCAAATATTAGAGACAAAAAAGACGACAAGTATGTTTCGATAACTTATTTTGGAACCATTTCAGAAAACATTTGAAAAAAATTATTTTCCTGTACAAACAGATGCAAAGGTGGCTTTGAAATCTGACAACACGACAAGTGATTTGTTATTTAACGCGAAAGAAAAAGCTGGCTTCTTGACAAAAGCTGGGGTTTATCAATTAGCTTGTACACATTGTAGGGCAATCTGCATCCGTCACACTTCTAGATATTTTAACACCAGATACAAACAACATATTTCTGTATTTAGAAATTTCCACGTAGACAAATCTATACTTCAAAAACATATTATTGATAGTCAACATAGACCCACAGTAAATAACTGCATAGAACCACAAAATTCTTGTAATGACAAATCTGAACTGTGTCTTGTTTTAAATGAGCAAACTGATTTAATGCATTCCCCTTTCCTATATATTCTTCTTTCTAATTAAATAGACTCTACGTTGTTAGGTTATTGTTTAGATATTTTATTGTAATTGTTATTATAGTTATTACTGTTATAGGTTAATTATATCTTTATGTTAAATATTGACATACATCACCTCCTAGACATTATGAAGACGTCATCTGTTATTTTAATTTTATTTTATTTACACTTTTTAAATAATTTTTTGATTTAAACATTATAACATAGGAACATATCTTTATTTTTAGTTGTGATAACTTTCTATTAATACAAATGTCTATTGCCTGAGGATGCTGTCAAGTAGCGAAAGTGGTCACGGAAGCGTTGAAAAACATCTAGAATGTCTAGAATTCGGAAGGGCCACTTGCTCGAGTTAGCTCACAACACGGTCGATTGGAAATGCTTGGCTTGTAGTTTTACAACAAACAACAAGCCAATTTTGTGTTTCCCACTGAAACCTCGACATCGTGCTGCACAGTGTGGTGCAACGGTAGACCAAATTGGGACAGTTCATGGATCGTGTTGCGTTCTCTGACAAGTTCCGATTCTGTTTTTGGGTCCATTATGGTCGCAGAAGAGTAAAACGATTACGTGGAGAACGCGGAAATCTAGAAGTTCCGGGGGTGATGGTATGAATATCAAGAACATGCGGTAGCAGATCACCCCTAATTCTTATTGACAGAAATTTGAATGAAACCAACTATATACGAAACGTACCGCAGCCTGTTGTACGTCCATACAAGGGTTAATCCAACCTCCTTTCCAACAAGACAGCGCGCGTACTCATACATCAAGGGTTAGTAGTAGTAGCAGTGTTGGGGAGGCCAAGGCCAAGCAAGTAGGCCTCAATGGGCACTTTTTTCCAACCCCAGCAACCCAGCAACCATGCTCTACTCCTCCTCGGTTCCGATGCCAAACCGCATCGACCTCGAAATGAAGGCTGCGACGGTTTTCAATTGGACGGTACTTACCTGATTACTCTGTAGAGTCCTCGATCTGAGTAATTCTACGCGAAGACTTCCAAAAGTCTCGCATTTACACAGGTAGTGGTGGGACGTTTCTTCATCCTCGCCGCATTCCTGGCAAATGGGATCGCTCTCTACGCCTATCAATGTGAGGTGTCTTCTAAGGGCGCAGTGGCCTCTCAGCACCCCAAGGATGCGGCAAAGCGTAGGTCGACTCCTACCGAAGAGCCAGACAGCTTTATCTCTGTCCGGAGCCTCCACGAAGTCCCTCGCCTGCCTACAGCCACCAACCGACCCCCAGTGTCTCTCCATTGCTTCCTCTGTCCACCTTTTTAAGGCGACAGAGACCGTCTTCCTACTTATGCCTGTCGCAGGCTCCGGGCCACAGAACGGCCGCCGGGAACCAATCCTTGCGAGATTATTCGTCACCTCATTACCCGCTACTCCACAGTGTCCCGGAACGCACACCAGTTGCACCTCCTTCCTTTGTCCTGGCTAGTCCTTTGAAGGCGTCAGCGCACTCTTGAACCAGTGATGATCTGATTCTAGCCGCGCATACTGCCCGGAGGACCGCTTGGCTCTCCGACAAAATGTACACACATTTCTCGGGGCTCTTCCTCACATCCTTTTTATTGGCCATAGACAGGATAGGGTTACCATAATGTTCTTAAAAGAAAATAACGTGACACTGCTTCCATGACTTTCTCGCTGCCTAGATTTGTCACCAATCGAACATTGTGCGACATGATTGGCAATTGACTGTGTAATTTACCCTAATCACCAGGTAACCTAGTTGCCCGTCCTCACTGAATTGAAGAAGCCTGGGATGGCAGGATACGATAAATCATTTAATTTCAAGCATGCCTCGAAGTGTTATGGAATGCATAAGAAGCCGCGGCAGACCCACTTATTATTATATAGGTTTGTTATCTTTTAATGTTTTAATTTGAAAATATAATTATTTTTGAAGTTTCGTTAACCCTCACCCCAGATGTGGGAGCAGTATTCGAGGTTTGGACTTATTTGTGAACTATAAAAAGTATAGAGATTAGCTGGTGAAAAGTATTTTAGAGCCCAGAAGAGAAACCCTAATTTCTTAGCAGCCGCTTATGCAATTGATGTGACATGTTGGTGCCAATTGAGATTTCGATCCACAAAAATGCCAACAAGTGAAAATGACTTATTACTTTGAATAACTTGGTTGTTCGTTGTGATGGGTCCAGGGTTGGTGTATCCCTTATGAGATAGAAAGCAAGACTGATATTTGGTGGAGTTGAATTGTACAAGATTTCTACTTCCCAAGTCTAATATTTTTTGGAGATCCACAGAGACAGAACCCTCCATGAGTCTGCGATTCTCATCTAATTGGGCTTAAGAGACAGGCTTAGAATATTGTATATTTGAAAGGATGGTGCTATCGTTCGCGCAACTGTGAACTGGGTTGGACGTGCTAGAAAGGAGGTCATTGATGTGGAGAAGAAACAAAGTAGTGGCTAAAGCTGAACCCTGAGGGACTCCTGCATTAATTGGATACAGTTTAGAGGAATGGCCATCCACGACAACAGAAATGCTCCGGTTGGAGAGAAAATTTGCTGTCAAGGTACAGAGTTTTAGTGGTAGGCCATAGGCTGGAAGTTTATTAAGCAGCGCTGCGTGCCAGGCCTGTTCGAATGCTTTGAATATGACTAGAACGACAATCTGGGATTTACCGTGTAGTTCCACAGACTTGCTTGAATTCAACTGCCATAAACATAATAAGAAGATATATACGAATGAATAAAAGAAAAGCGCCCGCTGTGGGGTTAAACACACATTTTCTATAAATTTGTGTTCTTTTATGAAAATCAATGTATATAAGGGTTAATGTTATTTGATAAGACTTTAGTGTATTCTAAGACTTCAGTAAATAGGACAGCTCTTGTCTGTACATTCATGGGACACATGGCAATTTGTAAAATTTAGAGGCGACTCTAAAATACCATAATTAATTGGACTCCCCGTGTGTTTAATTTTATTGCTAATGGCTTCTTTTAATCTCCCCAGACGTCTCTTTGAGAACATTAGCAGGTATTAGGTCCAATTTATAATCATTATAGATGTTATCCGTTAACCCCGTTTCTAAAATAGTTTAAGCTTTATCCCGCAGCTATTAAGTTAAATGGAAATAACCTCTAGTTTGCTACTTTGAGCTACTTAACCGCCAATTTAGTCTTATTTGTTCTATATGCAGTTCGCTGTATATGAGTTTGTAACTTTGAATGAACTCGAGATTAAGAAGATTATACAATTTGGATTCAGAAAATTCGTTGTAACAAAGTATATAAACCTGTTATGGCACCGACCACTGTACGTAGGTAATATTAACCACTTAAGATGTAAATTTCCACGTAATAAGCTTTATACATAGTTTTCAACTAATTTCAGCTCTAAAAATATTGTAAGGGATACAAATAACAGTGATAGTGTTCAGCTTTTCATACACCAGTTGCAAAACATTGACTGGAATTCACTTCTGGTACCAAATGCTGAAGAATCTTATGTTCGTTTCCATGAAGCTCTAATGGAAAGCTTTGAAAATTGCTTCACTGTGAAAAGGAAGAGGATTATCTCTGTTAAAGAACATATTTTCCGGAGTAAAATTATCGGAAAACTTAAGAATCAGGCAGATGCTGCATATACAATCTTTAGAGTAAAAAGAGATGATAACTCAAAAACTCTTTATGAAAGCCTAAAGAAACAACTAAGGACACATATTGACACTTCTATTAGAAACTATAACAGAGATAGAATTACAAATGCTGATAATAAATCTAAAATCATCTGGAAGTTGATAAATTCGAATATAAAAAGGAGCAAGTACACTAAGTGCGGACTGTCTAAATTGCCATTTTTCCAGAATTGGTGAGGATAATTTGGTGCCAGTAGAAGACACGTCAAAAAAGTGCCATTCCTATATAAAACGTGTCAAACTGCGGAACAATGGGTCAATGTTTCTCGAGGACACATCCCCACGTGAAGTTATGCAGGTGGTATTGATGATGAAAAATAAGTCAGCTTGTGACGTCTTTGGATTAAACATAGTACTTTTAAAAAGGACAATCCACGTGATTTCAGACCCACTGAGCAAAATTGTCAATATGTGCTTTGCTCAGGGTATATTTCCAAATCTATTAAAAATTGCAAAGATAATTCCTTTCCCAAAAAATGGCGACATGAACGATTGCAACAATTATAGGCCAATTTGTATTCTCCCTATAATCTCGAAAATTTTGGAAGCACTTATTAAAGAGAGATTAGCAAGCTATATTGATAGGCAGAAAATCCTAAACCATTCCCAGCATGGATTCAGACAAAATAGGTCAACAACTACGGCGATGACATATATAGCTGATTTTGTCTTGGAAGCACTTGATCACAAAGAAAATGCCAAGCTATTGTGCTTTGACCTTAGCAGAGCCTTTAATATGGTAAACCACCAGACCCTTATCTCTAAGTTGGAATATTATGGAATGAGAGGCAGAATAGGAACACTTTTACAATCATATTTAGGGAACAGGGTGCAGTTTGTTAGCTGGCAAAATACCACATCAAATTTTAAACAGGTAGACTTGGGAGTACCACAGTGCTCTATACTGGGGCCAATGCTCTTCCTATTATATATTAACGATTTGCCCGAAAACATTAGGGCAGACAGAAGTTACATCTTCGCAGATGACACGACAGTAATTAGTAAAGCAGTTCCAGACCTTATAAAACACAAAGGTGACCAATCCATCCAGCATGTGGAAGCAAGGGTTAAGGCAAACAAGTTATTGCTTAATGCAGAAAAAAAACATCAAGACTTGTCATAACTACCAGTGACTATCTACAGAACTCAGGCGAAAATATTAAAGTTTTAGGCTTTCATATTGATGGTTGTTTAAGCTGGAAACCCCACATAGACCAAATGTGTAAAAAATTATCTTCAGCCATCTACTCGATCCGTAGAATAAGATACATCATAGATGAAAGCGCCGCAAGTGTTACTTACTATGCTCACTTTCAAAGCATTGCAACCTACGGGATTTTGCTGTGGGGATCCTCGCCACATGCAGAGCGTGTCTTTTTACAACAGAAAAGAGCAATTAGGGCGATTGCTAACGTTCCTCAGGACCACAGTTGTAGAGAACTATTCCAGAGGTATAAAATACTTACTCTACCAGCACGTTATATAATTACTTGCCTTCTTTACATTTATGACTATCAGGCCAGTTTTATCTCCCATGAACAGGTTCACAGTTACGAAACTAGAGGTAAAAGTCAGTTTGTGATTCCTCATCACAGGATAAGCCGCACGCAGAGGAGCCATGGGTATACTGGAGTTAGGTTGTTTAATTCACTTCCAGTGGTGGTCAGGGAATTGCCTAGAAGACAGTTTGCATCTGTGATAAAAAGAAAATTAATAGAGAGACCTATATATTCAATTGAAGAATTTAATTTTAAATTAACTGTTGTGTGTTTTTGTCAGCTCATTTTATATTTTGTTTTATTTTATGTATATTGTCACCCACTATTTGTCATGTGTAAGTCCAGTATACAATTATTTTATTATTTTATGTGCGATGAACCATGTAAATGTTGATGGTTAAATAAATGTTATGTTATGTTATGTTAATAAATTAACTTTTAAAAAGTCTGGGAGCAGCAAGTCAGTCTGGTATTGAATCTTCATAAAAATGTTATTAATATAAAATATTTCTTTTTTTAATGAAAACAGGCATCAAATTTGGTTACTATCTTAACCTATATGGGAGAAACAATGTACCATATTTCATCAAAATAACTATTGTTTGAAAAAGTACAAACATTTTCAGAAAATAAACCTGTTCCCGAAAAAACTGCTTAGATTTTCGAAACCAACGAACGTCTTCAAGCCATTTACCCACCTGCAGAGGTATAATTTTTTACCAAGAGTTTTTCGACGAAACTTTATGTGTAAAAAATATATATTAAAATTTGAAAACAGCTTTTTCACGAAAACCCAAACAAATTTTTTCACAATACCCTATTAAACATTTATTATTAAATACCAATATTTCTCAAAAACCTTTAAAAAATGATTTCTACGGAAATTCTGCAAAAACTGACTTAATATTTTTCATGCAAAAATTGGTTAAAAGAATACATAAAGTTCAAATTATATACCTAACCTGTAAGTAAAATTAAAAACAAGAAAATGTAATTTTTTTTTCATGTCACAAGCTATGAGTAAAGATTTGAACCTGTGATGGGCACTGATAAGTACAATTTGGAGAACCCAATTCATCACAATACAGTGTATTCTCCAAGTCTGTATACAGTGTTTAGACCTGACGATCGTTTTGCAAAAACAAGTATTTCTATTGATTTTTTATTCTACGTAAAAACAAGTATTTTTATTGACTTCTTAGATACCAAGAAAACTAAACGGGATCTTTAAGTCGAAAACTAAACGTAGAGACAATAATTTATTACTCTGTCAGACAGATTAGGAGTGTTTAGCTGGTCAAATGCAAAGTGAAAATAAAGGGCTTGAAATTAAACGTTCCGCACGATTAAATGAGGTTTTGTTCTTGATATATAAACGCTTTTAAAAGTATCGAGCATAGTTTGATGTCATTTTAGACAAGTTTCAAAATTTCCTTGTCAATGTGGTGATTATTATCTCATATATGTTGTGCCACACATGATTTGTCTACCGTACCGTATCGTACATCTGCGATATGTTAACGAAATCTGGTGGCTATGTTTCTCTTGGTTTGACCCACGTATTTAAGATTACAATCTTTGCAACTTATCTCATACATTCCAGTGGCTTTGTCTTTGTGCTTCTTATTAGCCAAAAATTTATTTAAATTACTTTTCGTCAAAAAAGTCAAATGTAAATCGGGTTTTTAAAAAATACTCTCCAAACCCTTTGTGATACGTGGTTCATAAGGTAGACACACAATTTTTTCTCCATTTTATCTTTATTAAATGTAGTGCATTCAGATATAATTTTCTTTGTTCTGTGTTTGTTAACCAATTTTTCCACTCAGCCATCCAAATAACCTTTATATCTCGCCACGTTTTTTTATGTACTTTAATTCTATATTAAATCTACTTTTACTTAATGGAAAATTTATCAATCTGTTTACCAATAAATTTAAACTAGCCGTTTTTTGTGCAAACGTATGATGTGAGTCGTTAGGAATATAACTAATAGTGGCAGTTTCCTTCCTGTAGAGATCGAGTTCAAGCGAGTCATTATTTTTGTTTTTAATAACTAGTTCATCTAGAAAAGGAAGTTTATTGTTGATTTCTATTTCGTGGCTAAATTTTATTGAATCAATTTGACTATTTAGTTTTTCAGTAAATTCTTTAACCTTACATATATTTGTGTCAAACACTGCAAAAATATCGTCGATATAACGAAACCAAACTCTATGGAAATACCCATTTTTATTTTTTAAATCCGTCTCAAATCTACTCATAAAAAGTCTGCAATAAAAAGAGATAATGGATTGCCCATTGCCGTGCCTTCAGTTTGTTAAAAAAACTCATTGCTAAATTGGAAGATATTTTTTTTATACAAAGGCTAGTTAGAGTTAAATATTATTTGTAGACGTCTTCACTTATATTGTTCAATTTTAACAATTGTTCCAAATACTCCAGCGTTTGTTTTGTGGGTACACTAGGAAATGATGACGCCACGTCAAATGATATTAAAATCCCACCTTTCAGTAATTTAACACCTGTAATTTTATTAATAAAATCAAGTGAATTTAGCACCGAACAACTTTTTTGTTTAATAGGTAGGCTTTTAAACTCGTTTGACAACCACTTTGACAAATTATTTGTTGGAGAATCTACAGCCGATCTATAACGATTGCGAGAAAAGGATTGTTTTTATATAAAGGCGGATAAAGGCAATAAAGTTGTGATAGTGGACAAAACTGATTATAAAGATCGAGTGAGTAATGCAATAAATACAGGGCCGTATTGAAAATTGGATAAAAGTCCGCTACCAAAAATGATTAACAAAATAAAAATAGTTTAAAGAAGGGTTTAAAATCTCATAACAAAGGATTTAGGAAGACGTTTACAAGTTTCTAATCCTAAAGTCCTTAAAAAATATTGTCTCCCAATATCAATGAGGCCTATTATTTCGGCAACATAAATTTGTCAACTAGAAGATTAAAGTAGTTCTTCGACCTCGTCCGTTCAATATTGACACAATAGACAAACGATGCGTCACCGACTACAATTTTTACTTCGGCTTAGATCGTCTACTTAGGTGCGATATAAATATATTGCAGCTGCTAATTTAATTTAGAATTTTTCATCCTCTGATGATTCTGACGTGGTCAGTGAAATGATCGTAAGGTATTTTTAAAATATGTGTTGTTGTGATTTAGGTTCTCCAAGTGTACTTGTCAACAGACGGATGAATACGAAACAGTTTGTTCATCCCTCTGATTACGCTAACTTTGTTAGAAAAACGATCGTCTGGTCTAAAAACTGCATTGTGATGAATTGGGTTTGCCAAATTGTACTTATGCCACAAGCTGTTAGAAACAAGAACATTACTTAAGTGTGTCACTTTAAAGTTTCATATGCTATTTGTGAAAACAATTCATAACAAAAATATTTAAAAAAAAACTCAATTTTCTATAAACTTAGAGAGTTTAATTTCAATACGTGGTAAGGTTTTTCCTAAGGCAAGATATCCACAAAATTTCATTAAAATAACTTTGTAATTTTCGGAGAAAAATTTTTTTCGAAAGAAAATTTAAAATTTGAATAACTCAATTTTCTCTAAACTTAGAAAGTTGAATTTTGGTACGTAGTAAGGTTGAGGCAACATATATAGTAAATTTCATTAAAACAGCTTTGTTACTTTCGGAGAAAAAAAATTTTTCGAAAGAAAACTCAAAATTTTTCCGGAAAACCCCGTCTGATTTTTCTGGATAACGAACTCATCCAAGCCATTAATAAAAGACAGGCACTTGCCAAGTTTCATCGAAATCGGTTAATTATTTTTTGAGTTATCATATATATATATATATATATATATATATATATATATATATATATATATATATATATATATATATATATATATATATATATATATAACATATAAAAATTAAACCTATTTACAAATGAACTTTAATAAGATATTATGCTGTGACAATACCTCTCTCAAGCACCCTAAAATATAAGCAAAATGTGAACAGTTATATATGTTTTATTTCTTTTTCCCTTGTCTTAATACACTACATATTTTATGACAATCGATTTAATTTACTTATTTGATTTCATAAATAGTCGGTTAATAGTGACTTGGAATGAAGTAGACACCACATCTTCAAACATATTAAGAGAATATGAGTAAATCAACAGCAACTGGGAATGAATTCGGTCAGTCCCCCAGCCACGTGGTTAAAAAACACTGGCTGTATGAGTGGTTACAACTCTACCTCTAAATATAAGGACTGTAACAGCGGCAGAAGCAGAAGTCAATGGAAGCTGTGTGTATTCGGAAAGAAACTATTGACTATTAATAACAACAATTGACTAAAAACGCTGCGAGTTGTAAGGAAAAAAATAATTAGACTACAGAGGTGATAAATGATAATAAATTACAATAGGGTTATATATAATCGTAAATGCTTCCAATGATTAACAATCAGTGAATTCAGTATTATTGACATTTCTCTGAAACTTAAAAATGAATTTCATGAGTCAATGACAATAAGAGAAGCATTGACTAACCAACAGCAACCACATACTTATGATTTAAACATAAATGTTTCAAATTTGAATAGCTCAATTTTCTGTAACCCTAGAAAGCTGAATTTTGGCACATAGTTAGGTAATTCCCAAAGAAATATGTAGACCAAATTGTATCGAAATTTTCGAGAAAAAAATTTTTTTTTGAAAGAAAACTCAAAATTTTCCCGGAAAACCCCGTCCGATTTTCCTGGCCAACGACCTCATCCAAGCCATTAATAAAAGAAAGGCACTTGCCGAGTTTCATGTAAATCGGTTAATTATTTTTTGAGTTATCAGACGGATACATATATATATATATATATATATATATATATATATATATATATATATATATATATATATATATATATATATATATATATATATATATATATATATATAAACATATAAAAATTCAAACTGACCCCGGATATGGGTTCTAGGGGTCCTAATTCGTGCTCATTTGAAATAATTTTTGCAAAGTCTCACCATCGATACCTCTCTATTAGTGAATTTTTTTAATAAAAATTTACTAAAATTTTTTAAATAAAAATTCACTAAAAAGCAAAAAGACTCTGGAATGCACAATAAACAGATATTATGGACACGCCACTGTGCTACAGTTTCCTATAGACCAATTACAACTGTCAATATTTACCCAAAGTTCTAAGCTACAATCGTAAAGGTAAACCAAATCAATGAAACACACAATGTTATGTTTAAACAGCAAATTGACAGGAGAACTCATGACTTGACTCTCTGAATTACGTAGCAACATGTATCTCAGTAGATATGTTTACAATCTTATAGTCAATTGCTTCTGTACAAATAACTGCCGAAGATAATAGCTTTCGGAGAAGTTGCAGAATAGACAACTGAAATCTTAAACCGTTTAACCTTCTAAGGGTGGTAAAACAGTCTACATCATTAAGGTTGCTTTATTTAATAGGGATTAATATTTTTCTAAATATACAAAGTGACTATGCTCAGTGGAAATAAGTAAAAAAGCCTGGACGCAGCGAGTGCGTTATGGTAGTGAATTTTCATGGAAATGATCTGCCACCAAATATTTTATTAAAACTTTTTTTTCTTGTAACATAGAAATCTAAATTTTTTATGTGTAGTTTACTTTTCATATCATAAACGTACCTACCAAATTTGGTTATCATAGCTTTTTATTTTTTGAGATAAAATGTTTTTTTTTGAATGAAAACTTAAAATTTTCCCCGAAAACCTCGTCCGATTTTCCTCACTACCTAACTTATCCAAGCCACTTACAAAAGAAAGGTACATGCCAAATTTTATCAAAATCTGCCCATTATATTTTGAGTTATCGTTGTGATACATATATATATATATATATATATATATATATATATATATATATATATATATATATATATATATATATATATATATATATATATATATATATATATATATATATATATATATATATATATATATATATATATATATATATATATATATATATATATATAGAAACATATAAAAATTTAAACTGACACCGGATATGGGTTCTAGGAGTCCTAGTACGCGCTCATTTGAAATTTTTTTTTCAAAATTCAAAAGCCGGGATCTCCCCATTAGTGAATTTTTTCTACGAAAATTAACTAAACCTGTATTTAATAATTCTAATAGACTGTCTTGCGTAAAATTCTATGATTCCAATATTTTTTCTATTAATCACAGATTTTGTGATACAAACCAAACATACGATTGTTTAAGTAGAACAACCTATATATTTTTATCTCAGTGGATCGGCTTATTGAGAGCTTTTTAGTAAATTTTTCTCACTGACGGGGAGATCCCGACTTTTGAATTTTAAAATTCTTCAAATGAGCGCGAACTAGTACCCCTAGAGCCCACATCGGTGTCAGTCTCAAATTATATATATATATATATATATATATATATATATATATATATATATATATATATATATATATATATATATATATATATATATATATATATATATATATATATATGTATGTATGTATCACACCGATAGCACAAAAAAATAGTAAGCCGATTTTATTGGAATTTGGCAGGTACATTCGTTTTGTCAGTAGCTTGGGTAGGTTCGTTATCCAGGAAATTCGGACAAGGTTTTTCGGGAAAATTTTGAGTTTTCTCTCGGAAAAAAAATTTTCCTCCGGAAATAAAGCTATGACAACCAAATTTTTTAGGTTGGTTAACATTGTAAAAAGTAACCTATGTACCAAAATTTAGATCTCTAAAGATGCCAAAAAGTATGAGGCAAACTTACTTTGAAAATTTTATAATTGTTCTCCTTTAAATGTCAAAGTCGAGATTTGAAACGTCAAAAATTAGTAATGTTTAAATAAAGCTCCCACAGCTAATGCGGTTATTAAATGGTAAGTATTGCAACAAATGTATATTAGAAGGTACACTTGTATTTCATATGTTCTCATTTGATTACAATGTTTACAAAAATCTGGACGCAGCAAGTGCGTTATAGTAGTGATTTATTATAAAAATGTTTATAGTAGCAAATATGTCTTTGCTTAATGAAGACAGACATCAAATTTGGTTACCGGTATCACCTATAGAGTAAAAACAATGTAATAAAAAATGCATCAAAATAACTTTAAATAAACTTGTATCACCATCTTGAGATTTTCAACATAATTTTATAAGATGCAGCTCAAAACACCTTATAAATAACTTTTATAATATTTTCCTCTATTTTGTATAATGACCGATATATTGAGTTTTACAGTAAAAATGCACCAGCCTGCATATATCTATACATGTAATATAATAAGACGCAGCAAGTGCGTTATGGTAGTGAATTTTCATTAAAATGTTTTTAATAGCAAATATGTGCTTTTTTTTCAGAAAGCAGGCATCAAATTTGATTACCAGTATAACATATATAGTAAAAACAATGTGCCATGTTTCATCAAAATAACTTTATTGTTTGAAAACGTACAAAAATTTCCGAAAGTAAACTTAAATTTCTGGGTCAACCTTATAGGTTAATAGCAAATTGAGCTTTTTAAATATGAAGCATTTAATCAAAATTCGCTACCATAACGCACTTGCTGCGTCCAGAATTTCTTTACTTATAAACATGCATTATATTTCGATGGAAAATGCAAAAACATAAGGCGTTTTCGGCTAAAAAAAAATTATTTGTATCACCAACGACTTATGGGGCACCCTGTCATTGTATTTCCATAGCCCGTATTAGATTCAAGTTATTTGCCTAAATGTTGCAGATTTTGACGTTTTAAATCGCAACTTTGATGTTTTGAGGAAAACCCCAATTTATTTTTCTTTAAATGCCTATAACTTTGTTGTCTTTTGACATACATAGCTAAATTTTGGTAGGTAACTTATCTATAAGGATACCAAATCTGGTTGCCCTTACTTTGTTAATTCCGGAGACATAATTTTTTTTCGAAAGAAAACACAAAATTTTCCGGGAAAACCTTGGCAGATTTTCCTGGATAACGAACTTATCCAAGCCATTTGCAAAAGGAATTTATTCACCAAATTTAATTAAAATCGGCCCATTATTTTTTGAGTTATCGGTGTGATACATATATATATATATATATATATATATATATATATATATATATATATATATATATATATATATATATATATATATACATATATATATATATATATATATATATATATATATATATATATATATATATATATATACATATATATATATATATATATATATATATATATATATATATATATATATATATATATATATATATATACAAATAAAAATTAAAACTGACCCCGGATATATGTTCTGGGGGGCCTAATTAGCGCTCATTTGAAGAAATTTTTTCAAAATTCAAAAGTCGGGATCTCCTCATTAGGGAATTCTTTTAAGAAAATTCACTAATAGAGAAGGGACGTTACATTTCAAACTTCCTGTGCATCAATTTTACAAGAAGTCGCCAATTTAGTCCGGCCAAGTACACTTGGAGAACCCAGATTACCACAACACCTTTTTTTGAAGAGCTGACCATCGTTTCACTAACAAAGTTAGCGTCATCAGAGGTTGAAAAATGCGAACTGTTTTCTACTAAAACATCACCTTTTATACTGAGTCTTAGGTAAGGAGCGATGACGAAAGGGATATTAAATAACAGGCAAAGTATTCGTGTACTGTATTTTAATTGCCGGACGAGGTTTCTGAACTTCTTCATCACTTTGCCTGACAGGTAAACGTTCCCTAAGACAAACCTGGCTCTTTATGCAGATGATGCTGCCATTAATGCCCATTCCTTTTCAGCAGAAGTTGCAAATAAACAGATACGAATTCGTCTTAATACACTTCAAAATTGCCTAAAGACTTGGAAAATATCACTTAACTCTGAAAAAAGGGAGACCATAGTATTTACTGGCAAAACAAACGATTACATAATAATTTGCCATCTAAAAGTAGCAGACAAAAAAATAAAGGTCTCGTTAATAGTAAAATACCTAGGTAGTACATCAGGACAGCAGACTTAATTTCAAACACCATATTAAAACTGTTCTAAATAAAGCTCATATCGCAATGCAGTACATGTACCCCCTAATGGCAAGAAGCAGTAAACTTAGCAGCGAAAACAAAAACTTAATTTATACCACTATAATAAGACCAGTTTTATCTTATGCCGCTTCAGTATGGTGCTTAGCATCAGATACGACAATTAAAGCCATTCAAATATACCAAAACAAATGCCAAAACTAGTGAAGAACATAAACAGATACACGAGATTTAAACACCGACATGATGTGAGCAACAGACTAACAATCAAAAACTCTATTAACAAAACAACCGCAAATTTATACGAGAACAAATTAAAAATAAATCCACTGACAAGAAAAATAAGAGCCATAAGGTATAGTAACAGTCCTTATAGAATAAAACATAGACTGCCGTATCAAAATTTAAAAGTATTAAAAACGCCCATAACAGTTTGATATGAGAATTCACATCGGCCATGGTAAGAATGCCGTATGTAATACAAATAAAATCAACTTGCAACATGGCAAGTAATATTAATTATCTTTTTTTTTAATAATATTATTGGCTGCGGCATCTCAGGCCATTAGCACATTCATTTCCCATCATTCACTATTTTTACGAATTGTCCAGGCAAAGTCAACTTCTCGTTGGCTCGCCCAGAAATCGAACCCGGGACCTCTCGCTCAGCAGGCGCCACGAGGGCGTCTATATTTATCTTAAATAGGTTTTTGTCAATACTTTTCCAATAAACAACTACACAATTTGTACAATATAATAATAACAATAATAATAATATAAATAATAATAATAATAATAATAATAATAATAATAATAATAATAATAATAATAATAATAATAATAATAATAATAATAATAATAATAATAATAATAATAATAATAATAATAATAATAATAATAATAATAATAATAATAATAATAATAATAATAATAATAATAATAATAATAATAATAATAATAATAATAATAACACCACCACAGTAGACAAACTCGGCACCCAGAAGTCTTAGACTTGTGCGGCGGGAGCTTACATACACATATAGACAAAGGACACTACTCATAACTCATCAGAAGCCGGTCTCTCCCCATTCAAGTGAAAAAGACCGACTGTCCGAATACGGGACTCGAACCCGCGACCAAGAGTTCAATTCTAGAGGTTACTCACCTCGCAAACTTAGCTAATTATAATAACGAAATAGAAAAAACATTAATTGATATGAGAAAATACTTTTTTCTTTGTAAACAACAAATTGAAGATAAGTTTTATTATTTTAACAGGAGCTTTATATACATATAAAAATTTTAATTTTTTGTAACTTTGTTATAACGTAATATAGACCTTTAGAATTGAAATTGAATTAATTCGTGTACCTCTGAACCGAAGGGTACCGGGTTCGATTCCCAGAATTTCCTGTAGACTTTCACAATTGAAACAACCCAAAAACGATAAACGATATCATTTTTTTTTTTCACAAACATGCAGTTTAATTCGATGGAAAATGCAGAAATGTAATAACATTAGGGTGGTGCTTTTAAAAAAAGGAAGTGTGTATCACTAACGACTTCTGTGACAGCCTGTACTGGTCAAAATAGGTTTATAACATGCAGCTTGAGATACCCTATAATTAACGTTATAATTTTTTTTCATCACTTGTATAATAACGGATATATTGAGCTTTACCGGCCCCGTATATGGGTTCTAGAATTTCTTCTACGAAAATTTGACTATTAAAATTCCAGGGGGCAAGCTTAGGAAGTGGTAACAACAACATGAGCTTTCGATGAAGCTTTCCCCAAGACCGTCATGCGCGGTGAATGGCCGCATCCTGCACGAGGTGACCCTGCTGATAACTAATCATGACGGATCTAGACGTGGAGGTCGAAAAAAACTCCCCCAATCCACGGTGTCACTTGATCCGTGGCTAAGGATGGATGGCACCAGGGTGATGATGTCATGAACAGAACGTCTAGCGTACCAGGCAACCCTCGAGTGTAACCCGCCTTGCACCACATAGGGGGTTCTGATGTGTGGGCAGTATTTCCCCCATTCTCGTGGGAATAACATGAAGAAGATGAATATAAATAAAACCAAAACCAATGAGACTCGAAGAGTGGCTCCGGCTACAGACTCGTGTCTATTCCGGAAACGGAGACGAGTCAGGGGGCGGCAGCGTCCGCGGACTGGAGGTCTCACGACCGACGTAGAAACGGGGGATCAGGGCGTAGCTTCGGCCACGGACCCGACACTCAACCTGGAGGCTGGTTCCCACCGGAGGGCGGCGAGGTCCACAGACTCTGGGAGCCCCTCCACCAGCGAGGACCCTACTGCAGGGGTAGATGGACTGTCCCAGCAGTCCAAGCGTCTTTCCGGGGCGCAAAGAAAGAATCTCCGGATGGCGACTAGGGCGGGACGGTCGACAAACCTGTAAAAGCGCAAGAGGGGGGTGCGAGTCTGAAGAGGCCGCGTTCGGGGTCTAGCACTCCTACTACATACAGACGTCCCAAAAGGGCCAGGGCCAGGGCCAGAACACCGGCGCAGACTGGCTCGTATAGGGACGCTTCGGAGGGCTTCGGGATAGCGGTGATTGACAGACGCCATCCTGAGGTCACGCTAGACCAGAGGAAGGTGAGACTGGCTGCGGAAAACATCGGGGGCCTCGGTCAGATTTGAGAGAGGGCGGACTTAACAGCCGTTGAGCCCAAGACTGAAGATCCAGAACCCCGAATTGTAGCAATATTTTTTATGATGTAGCTCAAGACAACCCATAATTAATGTATTAATTTTTTTCTTATCTTGTATGATAACGGATATATTGAGCTTTATTGATTTTTTACGAAAATTCGACAAAAATGATATACCATTAAACGTAAGCTCTATAGCCAAGCTACTGCCAAAGCATCAGAGAAAGGGTCTATTTGAAATGAATTTTCTGGAAACATTTTAGTAAAATGAAGGACAGCGACGATTGAAACTAAGATTTCAGGCTTTGTAAAACATTCCTCTTGAGAAATTTTCTTTCCGCAGCTCATATTAGTTGCAGGTTAATTGCCTGAATATTACCAATTTTGACGTTTAAAATCGCGACTTTGACATTTTGAGTAAAACCTAAATTTATTTTTCTTTAAATGCCTGTAACATTTTTGTCTTTTAACCTACAGAGCTAAATTTTGGTAGGTAACTTACCCATAAGTATGTAAACCCGCGTACCAATTTGCTTACCCTTACTTTGTTAGTTCCGGAGATATTTTTTTTCGAAAGAAAATACAAAATTTTCCTGGAAAAATTAGACGGATTTTCCTGGCTAACGAATTTGTCCAAGCCACTTGCAAGAGGAAGGTATTCACCAAATTTCATCAAAATCGGCCCATTAGTTTTTGCGTTATCGGTGTGATATATATATATATATATATATATATATATATATATATATATATATATATATATATATATATATATATATATATATATATATATATATATATATAAACATATAAACATTGAAACTGACACCGGATATGTGTTCTGGGACGCCTAATTAGCGCTCATTTGAAGAATTTAAAAAAAATATTTAAAAGTGGGGATCTCCTCATAAGTGAATTTTTTTTAAGAAAATTCCCTAATAAAGTTTTTATTCTTATGGATTATAATAACCAGTTTATTCAAAACAATTATGTGAATATATTTTATAAGGAACATATTTTTCTAATAAAGTAGGTAAATAAATATGAATTTGTATTTGTCTGCACCTAAATTATTTACTACAACGTGTATTGAAATATAAATCTAGCCTAAGATGCCGTCATGCGATTCGGAATTGAAGTTACGAGGTAGCCTATAAGTTTTCTAGATCTTGGACCAAAATAATAATTTTTGAAGAGTTTCAAATTGCTTTATGAACGTTATGCTAAATTTGTCTTAGCTAATAAATGATCTATGTCAAAGAGTAGATGAAAACTGAAACATAATGATAGTTACCCCAAAAGAGCGCATAACATCAGCTTATGATTTTTTGGGTGATTCTGCATTATGTTTTAATCTTAGGGGAGATTATGTTAAATTAATTAATTTCTCTCCTACGACTTTGCTTTGCTTTTAATACGTTTTTTTGTTGTTGGATAAATACTTTATCACACCCCCCACCTAGAAAGCAAAAAGGCACCTGGATCTGATAACATAACTGTAACAACCTTAACTGAAGTCAAAAATAAAATATCACTACAGCTGTGTTGTATCATAAGTAAAATAATATGAATCTGTAGAAGACTGGCCGCAACAGTTTCGAAATGGTATTTAAAAACTCTAGGCGCAGCAAGTGCGTTATGGAAGTGAATTTTCATAAAAATGTTTTTAATTACAAATATATCGCTCTAATACGAGCAGGCATCAATTTGGTTACCGGTATAACCTATATAGTAGGAACAGTGTATCATATTTTATCAAAATAATTATTTGAAAATGTACAAGACTTTTCGGAAAATAAACTTTAAATGTTTCTGAGAAAACTGGTCTCCTAGCCAATGAACCTTAGGTTAATAGCAAATTGAGTTATTGAAACATTTAATGAAAATTCGCAACCAAAACGCCCTTGCTGCGTTCATACAAAAAATTTCTGAAAATACAGTTAAATGTTGGTTTCCTAACCAACAAAACTTACGCTAATAGCAAATGAGTTATTGAGATTTGGAGGATTTAATGAAAATTTGCTACCAAAACGCACTTACTGTGTCCAGATTTTTTCTTACAAACATGCATCATATTTCGATAAAATATGCTAAAATGCAGTAACGAATTTGTGCTACAAAAATTAGCTAAAAATTATAGACCGTTAAACCATAAACTTCACTAAACCTACAGCGAAAGCATCAACTTAACTAAACCGACAGCCAAAACATCAGAGAAAGGGTCTATTTGAAATGAATTTTCTGGGAATATTTTAGTAAAATGAAGGACAATGACGATTGAAATTAAGACTTCAGGCTTTGTAAAACATTATTCTTGAGACATTTTCCTTCCATAGCTCATATTAGTGTCAGGTTCATTGCCTAAATATTACCAATTTTGACGTTTAAAATCCCGATTTTGACGTTTTGAGGAAAAGCCAAATTTATTTTTCTTTGAATGCCTGTAACTTTTTGTAAATTTTTTTCCTTTAACCTACGGAGCTAAATTTTGGTAGGTAACTTGCCTATAATGATGTAAACCCGCGTATGAAATTTGGTTGCCCTTACTTTGTTAATTTTGAAGATATAATTTTTTTTTCGAAATAAAACATAAAATTTTCCTTGTTCAAGCCACTTACAAAAGGAAGGTACTCACCAATTTTGACGTTTAAAATCGCGATTTTGACGTTTTGAGGAAAATCCAAATTTATTGTTCTTTAAATGCCTGTAACTTTTTTGTCCTTTAATCTACAGAGCTAAATTTTCGTAGGTATTTTACCAATAATGATATAAACCCGCGTGTGAAATTTGGTTTCCCTTACTTTGTTAATTCCGGAGAAATATTTTTTTTCCGATTTTTTTCGAAAGAAAACACAAAATTTTTCGGGAAGACCTCGGCGGATTTTCCTGGCTAACGAACTTATCCAAGCCACCTGTAAAAGGAAGGTACTCACCAAGTTTTATCAAAATCTGTCCATTATTTTTCTAGTTATAGGTGTGACACATAAATATATATATATATATATATATATATATATATATATATATATATATATATATATATATATATATATATATATATATATATATATATATATATATATATATATATATATATATATATATATATATATATATATATATATATATATATATATATATATATATATATATATATATATATATATATAAACATATAAAGTCTGAAACCGACCTCGGATTTGGGTTCCAGGGGTCCTAATTAGCGCTCATTTGAAGAAATTTTTTCAAAATTCGAAAGTTGAGATCTCCTCATTAGTGAATTTTTTTTAAGAAAATTCACTAAAAAGCCTGGACGCAGCAAGTGCGTTATGGTAGTGAAGTTTCATAGAAATGATCTTGCACAAAATATTGTCTAACTTTTTTTTCTTGAAACATAGAAATCTAAGTTTTAGTGTATAGTTTACCTTTTATATCGTAAATCTGCCCACCAAATTTGGTTATCATATCTGTTTGATTTTTTGAGTAAAAAATTTTTTTCCAATGAAAACTCAAAATTTTTGCAGAAAACCTCTTTCGATTTTCCTGACTAACAAACTTGTACAAGACATTTATAAAAGAAAGGTACGTGCCAAATTTTGTCAAAATCTGCCCATTATCTTTTGAGTTATCGGTGTGATATATATATATATATATATATATATATATATATATATATATATATATATATATATATATATATATATATATATATATATATATATATATATATATATATATATATATTATTATTATTATTACTGTAATATAAATTATGTGTTTTTATATTTTATGAAGATATTTTTCTCTCAGTGGGAGTTCAGGCACTATTCAAATTTGTTGCCAATGAAGTTGGCAAACAAAAATTTAAATGAAATAATTTCTTTCTTGAAAAAGGACTGATCTGCTTATTGGTGACTGGGTGAATGAAATGAAAACGCAGATTTTACAATGTTAAATATAATGAAACATAAGTTCAAATATAAACACAATAAAAGAAAATGAACTGAATACGTTAACACTAAAACCATATATCTAGTTGAACTGTCTCTAATCTAATTATAAATATTTAAGTAAACTCTAATTTAAATTATTACAAGACTTGTTTTTCTAAAGTGATGTTTCTCAAAAACTTTCTAATTTTATATTGTCTTTTGTTAGGTTATTTTGATATCACAAAAATTGTATATATTTCTGGGGTCTTCTTGTTTGTATAAAATTGTCAATTAGCTGTTTATGTATATAGCGTTTTGGTGCAACAAGGTATATCTCACCACAATTCCTCCTTGTAAATTCCGATTGTCCGTCGCTCCAAATATATATGCAACGTCTTCTCAATACTATTTTAATCTTCTAGTACTCTGTATATTTTGTTGATGGTGATTTTGTAGGCAATGGTGTGAAATATTTTATTTTTCTGTCTTTGGACTGTTACTTAAAAATCTTTTTTTTTGGAACCATGTCTTTCTAATCTGTCATCCTTTTTCTGACAAATTGTCATTCTTTCCTCACTTGATTTTATTTTTTAACTAATCATTTTCTGATTGATCTTTATGGATACACAGTTAGTCAATAATATGTTAAAAAAACTTTGCTTTCATTTCATTCTTATAACTATTGGAATTGATAATTGAAAACTAAATAGTGATTTTATTAATATTACATGATTTTCTCAATTCTAAAGGCACACCAATTTACTTATGTATTTACATTTTTTAAATTTTCAAACGATTTCATTTGTGTGTAGTTACAAATTTTACATTGTTGTTACCTGTCTTGTAGCAACAGAGTCTACCTCAACAAATTTATTTTACAAGGTATCATCCACCAAATATTTTTTTATATTATTTATTGTTTTTACTATCTTGAGAATGAATTATCGACGAAGATTTTTCAAAAACTATGATATCATAGCAATATATATATATATATATATATATATATATATATATATATATATATATATATATATATATATATATAAACATATAAAAATTGAACCTGACCCCAGATATGGGGGCCCTCATTTGCAAAAATTTTTTCAAAATTCAAAAGTCGGGATCTCCTCATTAGTGAATTATTTCAACGAAAATTCACTAAAAATGATTAGCAATTTCGCAGTACCCTTACTGTACGAGGCACAAAGTGATGACCTTATCAAAACGAGAAAAAAGTCGTCTTTATAAAAATATACCTGCGGCAGGTAGCAAATCAATCACTGTTGTATGTAAATGGAAGGAACGAAAGTTTATTTCGGGTTATTAGGGTGGTGTCACCTTTCACGGAACATTTAACTCTAATGTATCAAAAGCCCTTTAAAAGCTTGATGAATGAAATATTTATTTATATAACCTAGTCGTTTCCACAAACACCAGTTACGATATTAAAAGGGTAATTATACCGAACCCATGAAGCTAAATACCAATAACCCAGTTATATGAACAGTTTTGCAGATTTGCCATTCCTATCTTTCTTAGCCAAAAATTATATTACGGATTGATTAGGGCTTGAAGTATATACTTTCCTACAAAAATTCGCTATACAAGATATCCAGACCTTTCACTGATGAAATTCTTTTTCAAATGAGCGCAATCAAACAAATATTCGGTTTTAGTAAATTTTCGTCGAAAACATTTTCAAATAAGCGCTAGACCACTAGAATATATATATATATATATATATATATATATATATATATATATATATATATATATATATATATATATATATATATATATATATATATATATATATATATATATATATATATATATATATATATATATATATATATATATATATATATCACACCAATAACTCAAAAAATAATGGGCCGATTTTGACTAAATTTGGTAAATACCTTCATTTTGCAAGTGGCTTGGATAAGTTCGTTAGCCAGGACGCCCAGGTTTTCCCGAAAAATTTTGTGTTTTCTTTTGAAAAAAAATTAAATCTCCGGAATTAACAAAGTAAGGGCAACCATATTTGGTGCGCAGGTTTATATCCTTACAGGTAAGTCACCTACCAAAATTTAGCTCTGTAGGTCAAAAGACAAAAAGTTATAGGCATTTAAAAAAAGTAAATTGGGGTTTTCCTCATAACGCCAAAATTGCGATTTAAAACGTCAAAATTGGCAACATTTAGGCAAAGAACTTGGATCTAGTACGGGATATGGAAAGAAAATGTCTCAAGAAGAATGTTTTACGAACCCTGAAGTCTTAGTTTCAACAGTCATTGTCCTTCATTTTACTAAAATATTTCCAGAAAATTCATTTCAAATAGACCCTTTCTCTGATGATTTGGCAGTAGCCTTAGCTATAGAGTTTATCGTTTAATTGTATAATTTTTGTCGAATTTTCGTAAAAATTCAATAAAGCTCAATATATCCGTTATTATACAAGATATGAAAAAAATTGTATACATTAATTATAGGGTGTCTTGAGCTACAAAAATATTTCTAGAATCACAGCGTGGCCCATAAGCCGTTGGTGATACAAATTTTCTTTTTTTTTTTATCAAACACGCCTTATGTAATTGCATTTTTGCATTTTTCATCGAAATATAATGCGTGTTTGTAAGAAAAGAAATTCTGGACGCAGCAAGTGCGTTATGGTAGCGAATTTTAATCAAATGCTTCATATTTGAATAGCTCAATTTGCTATTAACCTGTAAGGTTGACCAAGAAACGAGTTTACTTTCGGAAATTTTTGTACATTTTCAAATAATAAAGTTATTTTGATGAATCATGGCACATTGTTTTACCTATATAGGTTATACTGGTTACCAAATTTGATGTCAGCTTTCGTTAAAAAAACACACATATTTGCTATTAAAATATTTTTATGAAAATTCACTACCATAACGCACTTGCTGCATCCAGAGTTTTATCAATTTAGGTTTAGCATAGTCTCGCACTTTAGTTTTCAACATGTTTTAGTATCACCACGTCAATTTCCTTCTGCCACACATTTGCATACTTTAAAGAGAATATACAATTTTGGCAATTTGTAAGTTTTATTGTGAAGTAGACGTCTAAATTTATTATAACTTATGAAGTTTATATTTTTCGAAAAACTGCCCTATAAATAAGAAAAAGTTTTTACCAACAATGAAGAGTTAATAATATGCATTCGGTGGGGATACTAGTAAAGATGATAAGAGTGTTTTTCTAATCAAAAATTTAATGAATGTTTGGAAGTGACAGTTCGATGGTTTTTGACATTTTTATTTGGATATTTATATTAAAAATTGAGCTGTCCGAGATGCTGTCATCACAATTCTAATATGGCTGCTGGTAGACACACATTTGGAACTACTCTATTGTTTTGAATAGCGGTGTTCTCGTGTTTTTTAAAGAGTCTTGTTTGTAAATGGTTTATAAATGTTCCCATTAGTTTACAAGTTGTGTAAATATAAATATAGTAGACAGTAGTGTGTTATCATATAAAGTACTATTTTTGTAACTTCAAAAATATGCCTACGTTGTGTTGTGTTGGAAATTTGGAAGTCGTGGTAATCGCGATAGAGTCAAGTTTTTCAGAATACCGAGTGTACTACAATTTCCACATAAACCAGAGTTGAATGAGCTCTCCAAAATCCGGATATTAAGGTGGATACACGCAATTAAAGAAAAGATATAACAGAATTTACACTCAAGTGTAGCAGAGTATGCAGTAAGCATTTTATCACAGGTACAACTTCACTTCAGGTTTGATTTCACGTTTGCAAGAGGTATTACTTACATTGTAGGAAAACCAGCTAAATTAATAGATCAAAATAATCCTTCTCTACTCATGGGATATGGAGAAGATTCAAAGAGAGTGATAAAGCGAGTTGCTATCAATGCTGCTAGACAAGAAACAGCAGAGAAGAGAATGAAATTGTATGAGCAAGTTCTGGAGGTCCATAAAAATGATTTAAAAATACATTAGTCCTATAATATTGTATATTTTTAGGTAGCAGCTGAGATTACTGAGGAAACAAACACTACAAGCAGTGATTTACAACATGTAAATCCTGCAGACGTAGCAGGTGGCAGTAACATCAACGACAAAGGAACCCAAACAGATGATACTCTAGAAAATTTTAGCCAGATTATGCTTTCACTAGAGTTAACTAAAGGGCTTCAAAAAAGTTGGAGAAAATTGAAATGGGCTACCATTTTTTGAAAGACAATGACATCAAAGTCAAGTATTACACAGGACTCAATACTTTTGAAAAGTTAGAAAGAGCAGTGGATATATTGAAAATACACATAACTTTTCATTTCAACAATACTTTATCAGTTTTTGACCAAATACTGTTGACACTGATTAAACTTAGGCTTAATCTAAATTTCAAGGATGTAGCTTATCGTTTTGGCATAAGTCCCACAACGGCTTCAACGTATTTTAAAAACATAATAGAAGTTATGTTTTTAAGGTTCAAAACATTAATTCTATGGCCAGATAGGGACACATTAAAAAGAAACATGCCAAGATGCTTTCGATAAACTTTTGACGATAAAGTTCTGTAATAATTGATTGTTTTGAAATATTCATCGAGAAACCATCACACTTATTAAAAGCAGCACAATGCTGGTCAAACTACAAGCACCACCATACTCTAAATACCTGATAGATATGACGCCTTTGGGAACTGTCAGTTTTATAAGCGAGACCAAATAGTTAACAACTCGAAAGCATCAACTGGTGGGAAACTATATAGTTCTTCACAAGGATGCATTGGGCCCGTCGTCAGAGTATAGTGACTAATTCCTTCAATAATACGAATTTTCTCCCGATATCTTCTAGCAACGTCTTCATTTTCATTTTCCAGTGATAATAGATATTCATTCTTGTCAACACAAGCCATTTTAAACACGCGCGAAGCACAATTTCAAAAGTTAACATCTACGGAACGAGAGTTTATTTGTGTGCCTACCAGCAGCCATATTTATATTATATTTAATTAATCTCGATATGCCCATCTTGGATTGATGCTGATAGGAACGCTGAGGATTCACAGCCTATCTAGGTTACTCTAAGTAACACGTCCATTTATAGTATAGACCCGAGCTTTCCGCCCTATACCTTAGGGACTATTGTGTTATTTTGGTGAGGCCGGTAAGGTTTCACAGCTCGCAAAAAGTAAGCAAGATGTTTGTGTCGTAGTTTGACTCTAGCGGAGATGGTGAGGATTTAGTCCGCATATGTCGCCCAGGAACTTATATCCCGTCTCTTCAATTTCAACCTTTTCGTCCCGTGTGTCCACCGTTCTGACTGAGAGGTCATTGATAACCCTCTTTCCTTAGGTGTCGCTATCTGCTGTGTGCCTGCTTTATCCTTGCTTAGATAAACCATCGCTCGTATCGTATAAACCTTGTCGTCTTCGTACGCTTCATCGAACGCCAACCTTGACCATTTCGTAGATAGTTGAGTTATAATTAATATTATTAACCACTTACCGCACTTGTATATAGTTTGTAAATACTATTTTGTATATATTTTGTAAATATTTTCTGGTCTAGAAAATAGGCTTGGGTAACTAACGGCATTATTTAATTCGTATCTAAACCCCCAACCTGTAACTTCCAAATCTGCAAAATTTTTTTATAAGGCAGAAGTGACCGGATCACGCCGAGTCAACGAATAAAGACCGTATATTCGGGGGTCACAAATTTAGCCAGCATCACATAAAGGCTACCGAGCCCCTTTTTACAGAGTTACTCAGGTACTTTGATAGTTACATCGGTCAGAGTTTCGTGAAGAGGTCGCAGACATCCTCAACAGGGATTGAACCCGTTAAAATCTGGCGTCTCAGACCCTCCAATAGTAACCGTCTATCCGTATCACTGCAAAACGGTCTGCAAGAGAATATCTCGTCACAATATATATATATATATATATATATATATATATATATATATATATATATATATATATATATATATATATATATATATATATATATATATATATATATATATACATATATATATATATATATATATATATATATATATATATATATATATATATATATATATATATATATATATTCTGAAACGAAATTAATGTGTGTGTGTTTCATGAGGTCAAGGTTAAGGAAATGTTTTCCAAACTGCAATCTCTTCATTATTGAATTTTTTCCAGGAAATTTGTCTAAGAAGCAAGTTAAAACACATTCTATGGCATAACAAATAAGTTTGTGGTGTTTCTGTGACAAACGAGCTTTCCCTTTTAAGATTTTTTGTTTTCCATATCCATATCTGATCATAGACATCCAGCGCATTGTCTGTAATCTTTTAATCTCATCTTACTGCCCGTAGTGATAATCCAATAATTGCTTTATAAAGGTGTAATCCAGTTTTATACCCATTCTTGGTGGCATTTCGCATGTTTTCGCCTAGTCGTGCATATTAGATTAAATTGGTTACAAATGTTGCCACTACTCATATAATTTATCCCCATTAGTTCCACTAAGTGAACATCAAAACACACATATGCCCTGACAAGAACATGCTCTGTTAAACACTGCTATAAAACGAATATTGTAAATTTTATCCAATTCACTGTTAATTTTCTCCTTCCTCGTTATTATAGGTCACGTTCGAACGTAACGTTATGTTATTTTATTTACTCAGCGTAAGTTTTTATTACATTTTTTTAGCAAACACACGTGTGACAAACAATTTTTAACACGTGGCATGCCCAATGCTTTTATTGTGAACATTAAAAGGTGCCATTATTATTTATCTTGATAAAACTTCAGCGAGTTCTATCACAATTTGCCTCAGGCTACGTTGTCCTAATGTGAAACTACTATGCAAACATATTAATTCCAGAAATAATAAATTGGTAGGTATACATTCTTTTAAAAAGAAGATTTTATCGCTTAAGTATACTAAAACGGAAAAAATATATAAAGTGCCACCTAGCCTACTCTTTTAGTGAATTTTCTTAAAAAAATCACTGATGAGGAAATACCGTCTTTCGAATTTTGAAAAAATTTCTTAAAATGAGCGCGAAATAGGCCCCCTAGAACCCACACGCAGAGTCTTGTAATTTTTTTGTCCTAAAACCTACAGAGCTAAATTTTGGTTAGTAACTTAACTATAATGATATAAACTCGCGTACTGAATTTGGTTGCCATTACTTTGTTAATTCCGGAGATATAAAATGTTTTCGAAATAAAATACAAAATTTTCCGGGAAAACCTCGGCGGATTTTCTTGGCTAACGAACTTGTCCAAGCCACTTACGAAGGAAAGGTACTCACCAAGGTTTATCAAAATCGGTTGAATATTTTGTTAGTTATAGGTGTGACACACACACACACACATATATATAATTAGGTTTTTTCGTAGCGATTGTCCGAAAAAAGTAATTTATTTATTTAAGTGGTACAATTATTTCAGTCTTAAAATTTATTATAAAATATGTGATTCAAAACAACATGTGAACAACTAGAGTTACAGCGATTGAATGAAATAACGTTCTACAGAACTAACATAAATGCAAACGTCTGCATCAGCACTCTTACACAGGTCACTAAACTGATGATGCATGGTTTCAGGATTCGTCGTATTTTGTATGATGTTGAGAATATACAGGGATGTAACTCTTCCACCCTTAAATCTTTAATACGTCCTCGTGTTCGGATACTTCTTCTGTTTGCGTTTGCCTGTTGGACTTGTATAGGATGCTTTGAATTTTTCTTCTTAAAAGAAACAGAAGTACAGTGGTAACAGCGATGGATATACCAATGGTAATGCCTAAGTGAAAATACTGCATGGACGGTCGGAGATGAAATGGATGCTGTTGTATTTGAGACAATGCTTCTTTTATCTTTTTGTTTTCTTTTAGATGAATTGGCTTAAAATGGATATGATGTTGAGGTGTCGGTTGCAATTCTTCGACTTCTATAGGTTGTAGCGTCAAATTGGTAGCAACGTCTTCATACATTTCTTTATTGATCTTGACTTTGCAGGCATTGAGGGATGTTACTAGACCGTTTCCCTGGAAGATTTTTCGTTCTAACGATGTTTCGCAATTTTCGACAATAGTGGTTGCTGAGCTAGTGGATATTAAGATCTGACCATTCTGCAGCTGAGTTGATATTTCGTAGGGGTTCATTACTTTGGCAGAAGTGCAATTTTGTAAGGTGTCAAGCTGACAATGTTCTTCTCGTGGGCGATTATTGCATATAACCACGTCTTCTATAGAGGGGCATTTCTCTTGGGTCCATAAGTTTGAAGAGGGTGTTTCTAAATAGTATGAGCTGGATGGTACCAGGAGAATATAATTTTGTGGTATAGGATAAACACGAAAATAAGAACCAGGATTGGGATGTAGGATAGGAACTTTTAAAAGGCATACAATCGTATCCTGAACCGATATATGAAATTTGGTAAATTCTACAACTTTAAAAATGTGATTTTTGTCAAAGTCGATCAATTCATTTCTGTCATGACTTAACTTTAAGTGATCAATAATATTTAACAGATCACTAGTGGTAAAGAGCTCTATATTAGTAATTTCGTTAAAACTTAAGGAAATAGTTCTTTGAACTATCTCTATATTATGGAGTAATTTAACAGCTACGTGAATTTGAAAATGAATTTTACTCGACAATTCTCTTTCGCTATCTAAAGTCGAAAAATTCTGATAAATATGATCTAGATTTTGATTAATAATTTTTTGGTCCTTTTCGTACCTTTGTGTGATTATATTAGCAAATGAATTTAAATTATCAATTTGGATAATTATATCATCTTGATTTTGGAAAAGGTTATCTAAATTTTTATTGATTTCTTTTAACTCTTCTTGTTCGAGATTTCCTGTTATCATTTTAATTAAAGAACCTGCTCCGTTTATTAATCCGCGTTTAGTTCTGTGCATTGATAGTTTTTGTAGTTCATTACTTAATCGTGACAAATGGTCATCTAAAATTAGTAAATATCGTTCGTTAGTTGCAGACATTTGTCCAGTGTTTAAAAATTTAGAATTTTTTAATAATATGTTATAATTAATTTCTATATCGGTAATATTAAAATAAAAATAAAATTTATGATAATGTTTGAGTATTTTTGCTATGCCTAAATACTCTTTAAAATATCCGTTAGTTTTTATCGGTGTTATTTGAAGTGGATGGACCAGGTTGAGGGTCATCGTTGTTTGTAGTAGTAGTAGTTTTGTCCTGTAATGAAAAAGTCTTTCTTACTCTTTTTATGTTAGAAACGTGAGCTTTTGCTTTTGGTTTAGAAAATGTAACAATGTTTTCTTTTTGTTTAGGACGTGATCGTAATTTATAAAGAGGATTTGTTTTTCTTACTTTTGGTACTCTAATAGCTAGTTGTGTCGTTTCTTGTAAATATGGTGTCGTTTGTCTGTCCGCATTTGCTTTAGAAATTCTTTCGTCTCCACTTACTTTTTGTTTCTGATATACACTGTCGAAGAAAGGCATTATTTCTTTGAGCCTATTGTTATTGTATTCTTCGTAAAGGGTAGTTTCAGGTGTGACTGTTGGTAAGTCGTCTTCAATCGCGTTAATTTCGATTCGCGATAAGGCATCAGCCACTACGTTATCTTTGCCTTTCTTGTATTTTATCTCGTAATTAAATTCCTCTAATCTTAGTCGCCATTTAACTAGCCGTGAGTTTGGTTCCTTAATTGAAAATAGCCAAACAAGCGGTTTGTGGTCAGTTTCTATAACAAATTTTTGTCCAAAGAGATATGGTCTAAAATGTTTTGTATTTTCTACTATGGATAATAACTCTTTTTCAATGTTCGAATAATTTCTCTCGGCTGAATTTAGTGTTCTTGAGTAAAACGCAATTGGTTTATTATTTTGTGACAATACTCCACCTATAGCTATATTGCTTGCGTCAGTGGTTAAATGAAATTGTTTAGAAAAATCGGGGTAGGTCAGGACATGAGAATTTGTAATTAATTCTTTTATTTTTTGAAATGCGTCAACGTATTCCGGGTCGTGAATATTTATCTTGGTATCCTTTTTTTTAATATTTATTGATGGGGAATACTACTTTAGCGTAATTTGGAATAAAGCGTCTATAATAGCCTGTTAATCCTAAAAATGCTCTTATTTCCCTACTTGTCTTTGGTATTGGATAATTCTGAATGGCAGTTATTTTTAATGGGTTCGGTTTGATCCCACGGACAGTGACCAGATGGCCTAGAAATTCGACCTCTTTACGCAAAAATTCTGACTTATCTAACTGAATTTTTAGATTACACTCTTTTAACTTATCAAATATATTTTTCACGTGACAAAGGTGTTCCTGAAGGGATTTCGAGAAGATAACAATATCGTCCATATATACGAAACAAAACTTGTATAAATATGGTCTTAATACATTATCCATTAGGCGTGAAAAGGTACTAGGAGCCCCCTTAAACCCGAACGGCATTCGGATCCATTCATAGTGAGTATTATTTACAGAGAATGCTGTTTTTTCGATACTGCCAGGATCCATTTCAATTTGATGGAATCCTTGTGCTAGATCGAGAGTCGTGAAATAGGAGCAGCGTCCTAAATTATCTAAAATTTCTTCGATGCGAGGTAATGGGTACTTGTTATCGATCGTTTTCTCGTTAAGTTTACGATAATCGATCACTAAGCGCCATTTCTTTTTTCCAGAAGCGTCTTGACGCTTCGGGACAATCCATATCGGACTTGAGTAGGGTGATATTGAGGGTCTAATTATTTTGTTGTTTAAGAGTTTTTGAATTTGGTTTTGGACTTCTTCACGTAAATGAAAAGGGTACGGGTATGATTTGGTGTGAACAACTTCATCGTCTTTAGTTCTTATTTTATGTTTAATTGCATTGGTGAAAGAGAGATCTGAGTCTTCATGATAAAAAATATCATTATACTTTCGACATAAATTAATAAGTTTTTCATATTCTTCTGTATTTAAATGATCTGTTCTTAAAACTTTTGTTACATCAAAATGTTTTGAAATTTTAGGTAGTTCGTCAGAGTAATTTTGTAATGAATCGACATCTATTTGTTCCTGAAAATGTATTTCTACAAATTTTGAATTTGGGTTTTTCTTTATTATGGGCACTCTACAATATCCATCTTTTGCTTCAGCTATTGACTCGTAAATTAAAACATTTGTTTCTTCAATACGTGGTAAAACTATTGTGCCTTTTTCTATATTTACAGGGACTGATACATAATTTTCACAAATTTGTTTGAAAGGTGTAAAATTCAGTGGATTAATTTCAAGGTAAAATGGTATTTTTTGGTTTCCTAGAGTTAAAATTTGTTTATTATAATCGATATTTCCTTTTAATTTTGTAAGATGAGCTGACCCTATAAGCGCGTCAAATCGATGGTGCCATTGCATGACCCGCATAGGAAATTGGTAATTAATATTAAATTCTTGTAAAATAGGATATCTTACGTTGTCTTCACCATGGGTTATCTGGTTAACTGATTTCATTGAAAATGGTTCCTTATAAATAAATTTTTTAAATAACTCGTAAGCCGGTCCTGGATTTATGATACTATCTGACGCTCCGGAATCAATCAATACTTTTAAATTTAGACTTGGTATGACAAAAAACGGTAATTTAGGGGTATTAACAATATTATTTATATCTAAATAGATTAGTTTTCCGAGGCTGTTTCGTGAAAATCCCGATTTGGATTGGTGTTGTAATTTGTAAAAGTTTCAGTTGGTTCAGGAAATTCTAGTGGCTCTATATTTTCGTCAGAGGGTTGGTCATCATAAGGGTATTCGTCAGAATGATCTAGTGGTAGGTCCTCTTGGTTAAAGAGTTCTTGATGTTGAAACGTGGGCCTAGATTGGGGTATAAAGTGGTTTCTTTGGGGCATTTGTCGTGTATTTCTTAAGGGAGTTTGGTTGCTTATTGACATGGGTGTCGTTCCTCTACTTAATTGAGTTGGAACGTGTTGTATATTTCTATTAAAATTTTGAACGGGTCTTATGTTAGAAATTGGTCGAGAAGGAAACGGTTGCATTTGTTGTGTGATTTGTTGTGGTTTGTTGTAAATTTGAGGAAATGCTGGAAATATTGGTTTTTGGGTATACGTCTGTCTATATTGTACAGGTGTGTTATGATTTGTTTTCGTATTATTTTTGTTTCTCAGGCTATTAATGAAATTCGACTGTATAATCTCGTTATCTATCCTATTACATTCCAACATAAGTGAATCAAGAGTATTAACACTAACTAATCTAAGATGTGAGAAGTAAGGTTCTATTACACCCGCTTTAAATGCTGCCACTGCATTTTGTTGATAAAATTCTTTCTTGTACGTTTTTACATCGTTTACTAAATCTTGTATATCTACATGTTCAATTAAAATCTTTAGCTTTTCTTTAATTACATTGAAATATTCCTGAATAGTTTGTGATTTAGTCATAAAGCTAGTATTTAAATCATTAAATAAAATATTTTCTGAACGGGGGTCTGAAAACTGATTTTTTAAATCAAATTTTATATTTTCCCATGTATGGTTTTCTAAACTAATTAACACGTCACGAGCGTTACCAGTGATTTTAGCTTTTATAAACTCTAGTAACATTCGATTTGCGTGTGTTTCGGCCTCTGGCCTTCTATAACTAGTAATATAAAGTTGTTTAATAAAATAAGCAAGATGCTTCTGCCCACCGGAATATTCGGGGATCATGATAGCAGCTTGTGAAAATTCGGCAATGTGATTATTTGCCATTTCTAAATTATTTAAACTTAATTGATTAAAATTGTCTTCCTCTAATTCTAATATAGGTTCTCTTTTCCTAATAGGCGATCTATCTCTTATCATTACACAACATACATGAACAAGTAATGGTTGTTAGGTATTACAGGGTGAATTGAAAAATAGAGCGCGAATAGGAATTATTGAACAAAATTATATAAGGTATAAATGTAAAATAGATACGATATAAATGCACAGATAAAAATATTGGAGGAAACTTACAGGAAGCTCATTGGTACTTCTGCTATTGGTTTCTCGCTGATTTCCCTCTGGCAGTGTGGACTGACTTGCACCGGTGTGGATGTTCGATGTTGCACATAAACTTTTAGAAAAAAGACCGAAACTAATTTTACGAGGATTTAAAGCTTGTCAAAATCAGGTTTCGATGTGCAATCCTGTTCGCAGCGCCAATTAGGTTTTTTCGTAGCGATTGTCCGAAAAAAGTAATTTATTTATTTAAGTGGTACAATTATTTCAGTCTTAAAATTTATTATAAAATATGTGATTCAAAACAACATGTGAACAACTAGAGTTACAGCGATTGAATGAAATTACGTTCTACAGAACTAACATAAATGCAAACGTCTGCATCAGCACTCTTACACAGGTCACTAAACTGATGATGCATGGTTTCAGGATTCGTCGTATTTTGTATGATGTTGAGAATATACAGGGATGTAACTATATATATTTATATATATATATATATATATATATATATATATATATATATATATATATATATATATATATATATATATACATATATATATATATATATATATATATATATATATATATATATATATATATATATATATATATATATTGAATTTGGTGAGTACCTTTCTTTTGCAAGTGGCTTGGCTCGTTAGTTCCATAGCCAGGAAAATCGGCCCAGATTTTCACGGAAAAGTTTGTGTTTCTTTTCGGAAACAAATTATATCTCCGGAAATAACAAAGTAAGGGCAACCGAATTGAGTACACGTGTTTGTATTATAAACAGCGAACCATGCAGCAAAATTTAGGTGTGTAGGTTCAATGACAAAAAAGTTATAGGTATTTAAAGAAATGGTGTTTTCCTTAAACCGTCAAAGTCGTGATTTAGAACATCAAATCTGGCTACATTTAGGCAAAGAACCTGAAATATATACAGGTTATGTAAAGAGAATGTCGCAAGTAGAGTGTTCTGCAAACCCTTAAATTTCAGCTGCAACCGCCATTGTCCTCCATTTTACTAAGGTATTTCCAGAAAATTCATTTCAAACAGACCCTTTCTCTGAGGCTTTGGCAGTAGTTTTAGTTAAGTTTACGGTTTAACGGTCTACGATTTTTAGTTAATTTGCGTAGAAAAAACTCGCTAATGAGGAAACTGCGACTTTTGAATTTTAAAAAGTGTCTTCAAATGAGTGCAAACTAGGCCCCCTAGAAGCCATATACGGATTCAGTTTTTATCTGTTTACATATATACAGGGCGACGCATTTCTATGGTAAAGCACAATATAATTGTTATTATCCAAGGTTTGAGAAAAAAATGGAAGACCTTCGTTAATTATTGGGTGTCTTGAGCTGCATCTTATATAATTATTTTGACAATCACAGGTGGCCCATAAGTCGTTGGTGATACCTACAAAAATTGTTTCAAACATTTCTTATATTATTGCATTTTTGAATTTTTTTATCGAAATATGACGCATGTTTGTAAGAAAAAAAATCGAGACGCAGTAAGTAAGTTTTGGTAAAGAATTTTCGTTCAATGTATCAAATTTCAATAACTCAATTTGCTATTAACCCAAGGTTCGTTGGTTAGGAAACAAGTTTTCTCGGAAATATTGTAAGTTTATTTTCGAAAATTTTTTGTACATTTTCAAGCAATAATTCAATTTGAAAAAATATGGTACATTGTTTATACTATATAGCTTATACCAGTAACCAAATTGATGCCTGCTTGCAATAAACAGACATATTTGCTATTAAAAACATTTTTATGAAAATTCACTTCCATAACGCACTTGCTGCATCCAGACTTTTTCACATGTATAGACCTTTGATTTGATATCGATAACAACGAGGTTGTTTAGACCTCTGATGTGGTCGATCGTTGTTGATAAACTCATGGCTACATTGAGCGGAAAATGATTTATAGTCCAAGGATACGCAAATGATATTGTCATAATATTAAAGGGCAAGTATGATGTTGTAACATCCATCTTAATGCAAACAGTCCTAAATATCGTCGGAAACTGGTTTGAGAAAGAGAGGCCTAATGCCAAGCCAGTTCTTGTCCGATTAATGAACAGAAGAAAGCTAAATTTAAAAGCTCACACTCTGAAATAACACATAACATTAATGAAGTTTACTAATTAAGGGTCTTCTTAGACCAAAAACTGAACTGGCACAAACACTTGGAAAAACTTTTGATAGCGACAACGGCAATCTGGACTTGCCGTAGGCTTGTAGAAAAGGCTTGGGGGCTCAATCCCGGAATGGTGTATTGGATATACCAACCTGTGGTCAAACCTATGGTCACATGTGCATCTATAGTATGGTGTCCAAAAAAGGAGCATGCCTCAACACAAAGTAAGATGCAAATATTGCAGAAGCTGATCTGTCTTAGAATAACGGAAACTGAGTCTTACTCCATTGCAGATATGTACAAAGAAGAAATGAATTCACACCACGGAACTTGATTCATTTAATTAATATCCTACAAATTATTCCGTTTGAATCACTTGCCAAATCAACAAATCAAATGACAGCCAAACCGGACTTCATAGTTTGTTCTATTTGACGTGGTCATGAGTGACCGCCAAGCATTGAATAGAGACAATGAAAGGCTGAAAAACAATGTATATGTATGGCGCATAGACGAGTCTAAACAAATGGAAGGAGCAGTACTGGGAATAAGAGGATCTCTACCAACTTCCAAGCGGAAATGCTTGCTATGGATCTCTGTACACAGGAGTACTAACAAGAAGACTCAAAAATAGAGAAATAAAGATCCTCTCAGATAGCTAGGCAGTACTAAAGCCTCGGAAATCTTTCAAAACTAAGTCGACACTGACTTGCGACTGCCTTGTATTTATGAACAACCAAGTTTATTAAAACATTTCTCTTGTTAATTTGAATATAAATAAACAGATGGAACAAGTATGCAGATGTTAACGTCATAATATTCTTTTGCTTAAATATCTCACGCTAAGAGTGCTTATAAGGTAGATCGTGTATTACTCTGGGTATTCGAATCTGTAACACAAATATTCTATGATAGTCCGAGGATTGGTCCCAGATAACGATACCGAAACTCAGATGTGATTAGAGAGCCGCGTAACAGAGATTCAGCAGAAGATCGAATCTGAAGGAATCTTCAGGCACCGGAATTGCATAAAACGTTGAATTTAATTTTTCGTTCACGTGATCGATCTGATCTATGTATAACAGGCTACTATCAGCTCTACGCCAAAAAATGTGGTCATCTTTTTGTATTGCCCTGCACATCCGTTTATTAAAATAGTGATATATCACATTCCCCCTCTTCGGTAGCAGTTGTGTATTTTAAGAGAAAAGTCCTGTCATAGTGATAATTAATCGATTTGCATAACACGTTTGTCGAAAGAGTACTACAGGTTTTAATTTTATTTCGGTTTCTTTCACCGTCTTGCTGTAGTCAACAATGGAAGTATCATCGGAGTACATGAAGACTTTTCCGTCGTGTATAAGTGTATAAATTCGGAAAAATCGTTTGCATATAATGTAAATGAAAGTGGACCAATGGGCATGCCTATAACAAAACTATATTTTTGGCAATTAATATTATTCGCCTTCACAAATAACTGCCTGTTGGTGAGATACGAGAGGAGAAGATAGTTGCAACCATGATATAATGACTTACAAGAGGTATGATTTTGCGCATATGTCACGCCCCTTCTATGACGTCATGTGGTGAGTGAAAAGTTGGCGCTATCATTTGAATGTAAACAGTTTGGAATATTAATTCGTTGTTTTGCAGTTTGTTTAGAGTTTCAACTTTTTGGTTATTGTAGCGAATTATTTTCAAGTTGTAACTTTCAAGGCGCGGTAGTATTTAGCTTGGCTGTTAAAAGCTGGAGTTAGGAACAGAAACAAGAGCTATGTTTTGTAATTGCGTTTGAATTTAATATATAATTAAACAGGTTTTGCGCTGGTCACGAGTGTAATTAAGACAATCAGCCAAAGAACTTTGCCAGAGGTATACTATTTTTTTGATTTCCTGCCGAAAATACGACGATAGAAGTGTAGAGAACTGTCTGCACACCTACTAACAACATTAATATAACCACACTGCAAGAGCCTGCTCAAGGCATTTCACTGATACTGATTATAGCAGAAACCCTAGAGAAGAATTTGTGGGTTGAGTTTCAAGTAACTGTAACATTGTTACTGTATAATCTAAAATATTTAATTTCTTTAATGGGTTAGCCTAATAAAAAGCGCCAGATTTCCCGCAAATTTAAGGCTAAGGTTGTCCCTTCACAAAATTTGCATAATTCAGAATGTTTGCTCGAGATGTGTATGCGAAAATGTTTAGCTCATTTTTGTAGTATTTCGCTATACAGTTTGTATAGTAATATCAATTTGAGGCAGAAATGTTGGTGGAACGAACTTTGACCTTAAATATGCGTTGTAAGTTTGTGTATTTTGAGCATGGTTTCAGAGCTTTGTTTTTTTTTTGTAAGTGAGTGGTTTATTAGCTGTTCTTGTATTTCAGTCTAACCGGAGGGTTAAGCTAACATTTTACTATGAACAATTAATCTATTTTGTGCCTTTGATATACATATAACTTGGATAAATTTGCAGTTTACTTCACGGACACTTGTAACCGTCCTAAAAATAAATTGTTGTCCCAAGTCACTGAATGACAGGGTAACCTTTCAAAAGATTTTAAAGTAAAGGACTATAAAAGACGCAGAGTATTTATTTGGTTTTTATTCGTGAGTGATATCTGGTGATTGTCCTCAAGTGGATCCAAATCCGGACGATAGTGAGGTCACCATCACCTGCTAAACCCTAACCTAAATGTACCTATCTTTCAGATTTTTAATTTACAATATAAAGAACACTTTGTAAGGTTAGAAGATGTTAAGATAATTAAATACTTACTCGACTTTTAAGTTGTACTGCCCAAAGTCCTAGATTTGTGAGACCTTCAGGTCAGAACACTGTTACTGAGATGCTTCCTTAATTTGTCGAAATCTAGACAGTAGATATAAAGAATCTTGACCCACGTCGTCACCAATTTTAAGAAGTTTTAGGGAGTAATTGTTGTTCAATTAAACAGATATTAAAAAAATAAATACTTAAATTTATTGATATAAATTGTTGAGGAAGCAAATTAATTTAATACTCCTGGTAAATTAAAATAAACAGTGCATTTCACATGAAAGAAAACAAATTTTAAATGTCACAAGAAATAAATTAACTATTGCATATTTACTATTCAAAGCATTTTTATAAAAAATCACTTCCATAACGCACTTGCTGCGTCCAGACTTTTTTCTTTTTGTCAGGTAGCAATATTTCTCTTAAAAACCTCTAACAAAGAGTAAGAGCGGTGTTTACCACATAGCGAATTTTCATAATAATTCTGTTGACGTTATATAGTTTGTCCAATCTCGAATCAAAAAAAAAGTAACCTATTAAGACATTTGCCAAAATTTGTAAAGCATTTGCTTAGATTACCAAAATGTAAGCTGACTTAAAAGTCGAGCGTAACAACATACAGTGCAACCTCCCTGTAAATGGCTTGAAAAGGTTCACTGGCCAGGAAAATCGGACCAATTTTGTTAGGAAAAAATTTTAATTTTTCAAGCATTAATTTTAGTGAATTTTCTTTAAAAAAATTCACTAATGAGGAGATCCCGACTTTTGAATTTTGAAAAAATTTCTTCAAATGAGCGCTAATTAGGCCCCCTAGAAAACATATCCGGGGTCAGTTTCAATTTTTATATGTTTATATATATATATATATATATATATATATATATATATATATATATATATATATATATATATATATATATATATATATATATATATATATATGTCTCACACCGACAACTCAAAAAATAATGGGCCGATTTGGATCAAATTTGGTGAAAAAATTCCTTTTGCAAATGGCTTGGATGAGTTCGTTAGTCAGGAAAATCTGCCTAGGTTTTCCCGGAAAATTTTGTGTTTTCTTTCGAAAAAAATTTATATCTCCGGAATTAACAAAGTAAGGGCAACCAAGTTTACATCCTTATAGGTAAGTTACGTACCAAAATTTAGCTATGTAGGTCAAAAGACAAAAAAGTTATAGGCATTTAAAGATAAATAAATTGGGGTTTTCCACAAAACGTCAAAGTGGCGATTTAAAATGTCAAAATTGGCAACATTTAGGCAAAGAACTTGAATCTAATACGGGCTATAGAAATAAAATGTCTCAAAAAGGATGTTTTACAAACCCTAAAGTCTTAGTTTCAACTGTCATAGTCCTTCATTTTACCAAAATATTTGCAGAAAATTCATTTCAAATAGACCCATTTTCTGATGCTTGGCAGTAGCCTTAGTTATAGACTTTATCATTTGATGGTATATAATTTTTGTCGAATTTTCGTAAAAAATTAATAAAGCTCAATATATCCGTTATTATATAAGATATGAAGAAAATTTGTATATATTAATTATAGGGTGTCTTGAGCTACATCTTAAAATAATATTACTGCAATCACAGGGTGGCCCATAAGGCGTTGGTGATACAAATTTCCTTTTTTTAATCAAACACGCCTTATGTTATTGCATTTTCCATCGAAATATAATGCATATTTGTGAGAAAATAAATTCTGGACGCAGCAAGTGCGTTATGGTAGCGAATTTTGATCAAATGTTTCATATTTGAACAGCTCAATTTGCTATTAACCTATAAGGTTGACCAAGAAACGTGTTTTTTCGGGAACATTTTCACACAATAAAGTTATTTTAATGGAACATGGCACATTGTTTTTACTATATAGGTTATACTGGTAACCAAATTTGATGCCTGCTTTCTTAAAAAAACACACATATTTGTTATTAAAAAGATTTTTATGAAAATTCACTACCATAACGCACTTGCTGCGTCCAGAATTTTATTTTGATGGGTTCTGCTATAAAAATTGTACTATGTACCAAATTTGATGTCCTTCATTCAAAGAGAGACATATTCAAAATTGAAATATTTTTATAAAAAGTCACTACCATAACGCACTTGTTGCATCTAGACTTTTTTCGACAATTACCCCAGGCGATATTTCTTATAAACATGAAATTTTTACACACCCTTAGAAAAACAATAACCATCAGATTAGATGTGCATAAGCATTTGTGTGAACAAACATGTATGATTTTATCAAACCCATTCCTTACATTGTGAACTCATAATTTATGTACACCGACGCCGACTACTATTTTTAGACTTTCCAGGGTAAATATATCTCGTATCACGTTTTATTGCCGTGTCGTTATTACCCTACTGCAGTCACATGAAGCGATAGAGTTTATCATTGCACTTATATCCATACAAAAATCAATACATGTATGTAAACTTGTATATTTATTATACTATGCTTGTAGAAGCAGCTAAGTGTGTTGTAGTGGCAAGTAAATGGGGGCTTTTAATTATTTTTTTCAAGAGTAAATTTATTTATTATAAATCAGATAGTTTTTACATTATAAACAGTAGCATATATTGTTATGAAAAAAGGCTTATCACAAGAGTAGCCCAGATTCAAGAATCGTTAAGTCCAAAACGTCGAAATTTGAACTTCAACCGCCAAATAACGGAAAATTAAGGTTGGGATCTGCCTAAAATAAAAAAAAAGTCTGGACGCAGCCAGTGCGTTATGGTAGTGAATTTTCATAGAAATGATCTGGCACAAAATATTTTTATTAACTTTTTTTCTTGTAACATAGAAATCTAAATTTTGGTGTATAACTTACCTTTTATATCGTAAACCTACCTACCAAATTTCGTTATCATAGCTTTTTTATTTTCTGAGATACAAATTTTTTTCGAATGAAAAGTCAAAATTTTCCCCGAAAACCTCGTCCGATTTTCCCGACTAACAAATTTTCTCAAGCCATTTACAAATTGTATCAAAATCGGACCCTTATTTTTTGAGTTATCGGTGTGATATACACACACACACACACAAATATATATATATATATATATATATATATATATATATATATATATATATATATATATATATATATATATATATATATATATATATATATATATATATATATATATATATATATATATATATATATATATATATATATATATAAACATATAAAAATTGAAACTGACCTCGGATATGGGTTCAATGGGTCCTAGTTCGCGTTCATTTGCAAAATTTTTTTCAAAATTCAAAAGTTGGGATCTCCCTCATACTGAATTTATTCTAGGAAAATTCACTAAAAATAAATTGAATAGCGAGCATTGACTAACAAAAGAAACGACAAAAGAGACAGGACGGTCGAAACCGTGTATGATAGGCAGAAATAGTACGTTATCTGCAGAAGGTATCATTGACTAATAGCTATTTACAAAGACGAAATCTGCTCGTTATGATAATTAAACTAGAGGAACAGGAAATGTAACGGTAAGTGGCCTCACATTATAAAGGTGATGAATGTAGCAGGACACCTACCAGGTAAGACACGTAAAAAGAAATGTTGCATGGAAATTTCAAGTAATTTGTTTGGTCACATAAATAAAAGTTACATAGAGAGCGAGCATTGACTAACAGTGTAAATTAAAGGTACAATCATAGCAAATGGACACACGAGTACTAGTAAGAGGATGTTTCTACAATTTTCATTCTTGATAGAACAGACTAGTGAGCTTTGCAAATGAATCATAAAAAATAAAGAGAGGAAAATAAACCGATAGTGAAGCTACAGGAACGTCTTATGCGGTGGAATACAAGTAGGTTTTTGTATGGTGATACGTATGTAAAATAGTGTAGCAGTAAGAGTAAGCAAAGCGTCATGTTAAGAGTAAAGACTGTAACAGCGGCAGAAGCAGAAGACTATGGAAGCCACGTGTGTTCGGTAAAAAAAATTTAGGAAGAAACTATTGACTTTTAATAGTAACATTAGACTAAAAACGATGCGAGTTGTAAGGAAAAAAACTCGGGACGCAGCAAGTGCGTTATGGTAGAGAATTTTTATTAAATGCTTCAAATTTAAATAACTCAATTTTCTATAAATTTAGAGTTTAAGTTTAATACGTAGTAAGTTCTTTCCTAACGCAAGATACCCACAAAATTTCATTAAAATAACTTTGTAATTTTCGGAGAAAAAAAATTTTTTCGAAAGAAAATTTAAAATTTGAATAATTTTCTAACTCTCTAAACTTAGAAAGTTGAATTTTGGTACGTAGTAATATCTCTCCTGAGCCAACATATATAGTAAATTTCATTAAAACAGCTTTGTTACTTTCGGAGAAAAATTTTTTTTTCGAAAGAGAACTAAAAATTTTTCCCGGAAACCCCGTCCGATTTTTCTGAATAACGAACTCATCCAAGCCATTAATAAAATAAAGGCACTTGCCAAGTTTCATCGAAATCGGTTAATTATTTTTTGAGTTATGAGACGGATACCTATACACACACACACACACACACACACACACACACACACACACACACAAATATATATATATATATATATATATATATATATATATATATATATATATATATATATATATATATATATATATATAAACATATAAAAATTAAACCTATTTACAAATGAACTTTAATAAGATATTATGCTGTGACAATACCTCTCTCAAGCAGTGGCGATTGCTCCTAGTGAGCTAGGATATAAAATATAATCAAAATGTCACAGTTATATATGTTTTATTTTTTTTCCCTTAGTCTTAATACACTATTTTATGACAATCGATTTAATTTACTTATTTGATTTCATAAATAGTCGGTTAATAGTGACTTGGAATGAACTAGATACCACGTTTCTAACATATTCAACGAATATGAGTAGATCAAAGCAACTGGGAATAAATCCGGTCACTCCCCGACACACGTGTTTATACAATAGTGAGGAAAATACTTGATTTTAACACTGCAGTGAGCTATAAAAATTTGATTAACTCAGTTTTCCATAATCTTATAAAGTTTAATTTTGGTAGGTAGTAATGTATTTCCTAGGACAAGATATCCACCAAATTTCATTGAAATAACTTTGTAATTTTTGGAGAAAAAAAATTGTTACAAAAGAAAATTTAAAATTTGAATAACTCAATTTTTTATAAACTGAGAAAGTTGAATTTTGGTACTTAGTAAGTCCTCTCCCAAGGCAACATATATAGTAAAGTTCATTAAAGCAGCTTTGTTATTTTCGGAGAAAATTTTGTTTTTGAAAGAAAACTCAATTTTCCCGGAAAAACCCGTCCGATTTTCCTGCCTAACGAACTCATCCAAGCCATTAATAAAAGAAAGGCACTTGCCGAGTTTCATTAAAATCGGTCAATTATTTTTTGAGTTATCAAAAGGATACATATATATATATATATATATATATATATATATATATATATATATATATATATATATATATATATATATATATATATATATATATATATATATATATATATATATATATATAAACATATAAAAATTGAAACTGACCCCGGATATGGGTTCTAGGGGTCCTAAGTCGCGCTCATTTGAAAAAAATTTTGCAGAGTCTCACCATCGATACCTCTCTATTATTGAGTTTTTTTAAATAAAAATTCACTAATGTAAATGATCTGGAACAAAATATTTTATTCTAACTTTTTTTTTCTTGTAACATAGAAATCTAAATTTTGGTGCGTAGCTTACCTTTTATATCATAAACCTACCTACCAAATTTGGTTATCATAGCTTTTTATTTTTTGAGATAAAAAATTTTTTCGAATGAAAACTCAAAATTTTCCCGGCAAACCTCGTCCGATTTTCCTGAATAACGAACTTATCCAAGCCATTTACAAAAGAAAGGTACGTGCCAAATTTTATTAAAATCTGCGCATTATTTTTTGAGTTATCGTTGTGATACCTATATATATATATATATATATATATATATATATATATATATATATATATATATATATATATATATATATATATATATATATATATATATATATATATATATATATATATACATATACATATAAAAATTGAAACTGACCCAGGATATGGGTTCTAGGGGACCTAGTTCGCGCTCATTTGCAAAATTTTTTTCAAAATTCAAAAGTCGGGATCTCCCTATTAGTGAATTTTTTCTACGAAAATTCACAAATAAGGCAGCATAAATAAAGATGAATCGCTTGTTTATAAAATATTTCAATCAATTTTAATCTTTTAATTTATTTTTCTGGTTAATACTGCGAGAAGGGTCTTTGGATCGGGAAACATCGTGAGTAATAGCATTGATTATGTATTAACAAATATCGAGGGTGTTGTTGTGGACAATTTTGATCCAGAAATCTGGGACAACTACGTTCAGGCAGTTACGGTTCCCCCGGCGGGCGGAATAGGTCAGCCTCCATCGAGTCTAAAAAAGAAATTTTCTTTCGACGTCTCGATGAAATGACAATTAACGAATTTAAAACTCATTTTGCGAAGACATACGATTTCGGTTTAAGTGAAATTTGAGATGTAGGCATGGCATTTAAAAAATTTTTCGAGACTTTTATCTGGTGCTTTGAGATAGCTTGCCAGAAAACTAAAAAAAAGTCTGGCCGCCGCAAATGCGTTATGGTGGTGAATTTTCATAAAAATATTGTCAATGGCAGATATGCCTTTTTAATGAAAGCAGGCATCAAATTTGGCTACATATTTTTACACAAAATTCTGCAGAAAGAATATAGAGAATTCAAATTATATACCTAATCTGCAATTAAAATTGAAAATAAAATAATTTGCACGAAAATCCATTAAAACCTTATTGTCGACGAATTTCGTTTAAAAAGTTTTCCATCAATTGAATAATTTTTCATATAAGAATTCCCAAATGTTTGTTCAGAGAAAATTTACTAAATTCATTTATAAGAAAATTCGCTAAAAAGAACACTTTGTACAGGAAAATTCGCAAATAACAAGAGATTAAATAAATTTAAAACAAAACTGGTCTGATTTTCTTGGCCAACCAACGATTTCAAGTAATTTACCCATCTACCAGAGTATAATTTTCCACAAAAACTTCTTCGACGACACAACAAAAATTTCATGAAATTTGCCAACAATTTTTCAAGAAATTCCGTAAACATTTTTTTATAAGAACTTATTAAACATTTATCATTAATTACCAAAATTTTACAAAAGCATCTTACAAAAAACGATTTCTACGAAGCACAAAAAAAATTCTGCCAAAACTAACTAAAGGTCTTTTTACACAACATTTTGAAAAAATAATATATAAAATTCAAATTAAAAACCTAATCTGTAATTAAAATTGACAGTAAAATAATTTGTTTCCATTAAAAATCCATTAAAACCTTATTTTCGATGACTTTCGTTTTAAAAATTTTCCATCAATTGAATAATTTTTCATACAAAAATTCGCGTTTCTTCAAAGAAAATTCGTAAACTCACCTATAAGAAAATTCGCTTTTAAAAGAACATATTGTACAAGAAAGATAACAAATAGAAATAGAAATAAATTAAAAAATATTCAAAATCTGATATAAATACAGAACTAGATACTTTTTCTGTGGCTTCACAGTGAAAATTCTTTTGCCTGTAGATTCTGTAAAAATTATAATTGGTTGTAGAGAAGAAAACAAGCTCTTCTCGTGTCACAAATCTCTACGTCTATGTTAACTGTGTCACGGTTTTACCAACTAAGGGCCACAACGGCTACTATTAAACTTAAATTAAAAGTCTTAAAAGTGCTTATCGTTCCTTTTCAACAAAAAGTCTTTAGAAAATATATTTGAATTACACAATCTGATCCGATAACGTTAAAATAGAATAAAAGACGAAAAAAGCTTTAAAAAAAGTTAAAAGAGAAATTCTGTCAACGGTGAGATTTGAACCAGCGTACCTTCGCTCATCAGACAGGCATCCTAACCATTACACCACGTACGGCTTCTGGCAAACGGCAAAGAAGAAAGGTAAATTATCGATAATGGTCTTAAGTTATTTATTTGTAATACGTAAGATCTTTAGAGGCAGATTTTGCAGTTATTGTAACAAATGAGACGAGTAGTATAAGTGTAGAACATTTTAATACACATTTTATGCAGTATGTAATTCCAATATATTTTTTAGCGACTTTTTGTTGAAAATGAAAGATAAGCACTTTTAAGACTTTTAATTCATGTTTAATAGTAGTGGTTGTTGCCCTTAGTTGGTAAAACCGTGCCACAGTTAACGTAGACGCAGAGATTTGTGACATGACAAGATGTTGTTTGGTTCTCTACAACCGGATTCAAATAATAAATAAATAAAAATATTTAGGCAAATTTAATGACTACTTTCGTTAAATAAAGAAATATCTGCCATTAAAAATATTTTTATGAAATTTCACTACCATAACGCACTTGCTGCGTCCAGACTTTTAATTTTTAAGAACCTTATTTTTTCAGACAATATTGTTTACTTTTCATGTGAGTTTGGTGAACTACGTGAAGATCTTGTGAAAGACATTTTAATCTGAATATTTGTACGTTTGTAACATATATGTACAAATAAATATAGTTTTACTTCCATAATTTTGTCTCTGTTGTGACTATACAAGTCGCGATTTCCTTAAAGCGAGTTTTCTTAAAGAAAATGCGCAATTATCTTCCACCGCAAAACAGCAACGTAATATCTAAATCATGTCAAACATGTTATAGTATCTAAACTAGGAAAATGAGAGAACTTTACTCAAGTTTCTAAAGGGTCTACATAGTGTCACGGGTGTTCGGGAGGCATATAAATTGAAGACAAAATGACAAATTCAGCAAGTTGAATTTACAGAACCACTCTGAACATACAGGATATAAATTTTACATTTAGCATTCTCCAGAGAGTTAGTCTAGGCGAAATGACTGTAAATAAATATTCAAACGTTGCTTGAAACTGCTGAAATCTGTGGCAAGTTTATTCTAGACGCTTATAGAAACGGACACATAAATGTTTTGTAGATTTCTATTTCCAAAGATAACTTTACGGAAACTTTACCCATGTAAAAACAAAGGACTATTGCTTAGATAACTGGACTTTGTCGTTATTTATTTGTACAAAGGGGTATATCGAAACTTTAGATGATGCACGAAATCTGTTTGGGTAGCATTTCTGGTTAAATACACTTGCACTTAAAATTAAATAACTTGAATAAATAAAATCAACTGTATTAGGGTAAAATACGAACATATTGCAACATTAGGCAACTATCGTGAATAAAAGACTATCATTTCACATTAGCAGATGACTCTCTGCTGAGCCTTCATAGAGTGAGCACCCGTCAGTTTTCGGTGGCGATTAAATTATCTTAAAACGGGGTTATAATATTCTTTCTGTTATCTGTAGTACCTATTAATTGTTGTCAGTGATTGTTCGGAGTAATTCAAGTGATTTTCGAGTTTAAATAAACATAGTATTCAGCACAAAACCGCGAGGTAACTCGTGGCTCTTTGTTTCGAATTGTTGATTTCTTGTCGTAATCAGAAATAATTCCTGGTTATTATCGTACCTTAAGTCAATTGGTAGTGAATTTTACTTAAGAAAATTCACGTTTTAATTGCGGTTTTCAAAGTTTCCATCAAGCGAATTCGGAACATAGACATAGGTGTCAAATGGTCTTGTCATATTGGAGCAGTAACATCCACCCATCTCTGATGGGAAGTCCCAGTCGTTTTTCCCAGCTTTTACGCTCTTATTGGAATCTGGAATCTGTGTCAGGCACTCATGATTGTCCCACCTGGAAAACATCTTCACAGGGTCATCAGTTAACCTAATACCGGAAGACTGGTGAGTCCAAACAAATCTTTTTTCTGAATCAGCAGAATTTTCATGCCGAAATTTAACATCTGAAGTTTTAATAACCTGAACTTTCAAAATCACCAAATCAAGTTTGAGCTTAAAAACAATGTCAGGAAGGTGCTGTGAGCACAACTTTATATTTCCTGTTTAATCGTTAAGATTTTGTTAATTTTTGTAAATTTAAACACACAGTTTTTATTAATTTTTTTAAATTGTAGTTAGCAAATTTTGTCTGTGAAATATCTAACCTAAATATTCTCTTTAACATCTCTTATTTTACATAATTAATGTAGAAATTTCACGTAGGATTATATATTCTTTTTTTGGAGCCTCACTCAAAGAACTGGCCAGTTAATTCACTAGAAGACCTAGCAATTGATTGACAAACGTCAAGTAATTTACCTAATCATTTGTCTTTATTTTTGAGCGATACCCTAAGTAATTAACAGTAACATTTTAGTAATATGCAACTATCTTTATCCTATTGTTTTGGTACATGTATGTAAATTAATAATTTTTTTGCTCTTGAGATTCTTGCTATTTATTTGATTGTTATTTCTCTGCAATTAATGTTTATCTGAGATTTACTAACCATTTTTTGTTTCATTTTGTTTGATATTCCAAATTTAATTTATATGAATAAATTTATATATTTTGTTATATTCAAATATCTGTTTAATTGAAGAGAAATTCCTCCCTAGTATCTACTTTCCTTTTGACGTCGGCGCAAACAATTATTTCTTACTAACTATCATCTAGATATCTAAATTTCTATGTAACCTAGCGCTAGTCTGGAGAGCCCACAAATATAGGACTCCAGGCAGTGCAAAGCAAACAAAGGAAGAGAACGTGAGTATCAAACTATATCCAGATCTGTCAGCCTCCTAAAAAGTGCTGCAAAATCTTAATAACTTTGATAATCTGATAGATAGCTACTTTAGGGTAGGTTGTTATAGGCAATTGTGACCTCACCATTGAGTAGATCTATATCCACCTGATGTCAACCACCATATACCACGGTTCTTGTACCTTAAGCTTTTTGTTTGAAGGGGGTAACAAAGTGCATCAAATTTAATATATCCTGTAACGTATTACACGTTTTACAACTTATATGTGAATAATAATAAATTCAATTATACCTCTGATAACTATTGTTTCCTCGGTCAATGAAAACATTATTTTGTAGTCAATATCAAAACGATGTTCTTCAACTCTTCAACTGGTTACGAATTATTTGCAATTGAAAATTATACATTTTCAATGAAGATAAAAATAAAAATAGAATTGTCCGTTTAAATAGAGTTTTTGGATATATTGGATCATTGTGACACCGTGAACAGGTTAACTTAAAAAAACGCGTAGAAAAATCGATTCTTATATTTATTTTCATAATAATATACAATCTGGTCGGTTTTTAGAATCAAATGAGAAACTTGAAATCAATTTCAAAACTGATCCCTACATGAATCATGGTATGCGATTATAAATGTAAATATTTCGAATACTAGGCTTTTGGTGTATTGTTACACAAAAGTAAAGGCAGAGGGCATGCCCTTTACTTCTAAAACACAAAATACAGGTTCTTCTATTGGAAAAAAAATGAGTTACGGTCATTTGAATTTTTTCTAGTTCAGCCAGTGTCTGTCAGCGCCAGTATATGGTATCTAATTTTATTTTATTTTTATGAATAATATGAAAAAAGATCAAATGCGTCATTTTCATTTAAAATTTCATTTGACATTTGGGAAAACACTTTATCAACTAGTTACTTATAAAATATGAAAAATTGTGAACACAGATAATCCTACCAAATTCATAATTTCTTGAGTTTTGGTACCAAGTCAATTAGCTATTTTAACACTTTTCTTCAAAAATTCGATAAATAATTAACGTTATGTGATCGGTGATTAAAATTGAATAGAAAAATTGGAAAACAAAATTAAATTGATCTCTATATGAATCATAGTACGCGATTATAAATATAAACGTTTCTAAAACTAAAGTCTTTAAGTATAGCAAGTGTTATACAAAAGTTGAAGAAAAGGGCAGGCCCTTTACTTCTGAAACATAAAATACACGCTGTTCTATTTTAACAAAGTTGAGTTACGGCAGAATGATTTTTTTTTAAATTCAGCCACTATTTGGGAGTTCCTGTATAAGAATAATATATATATATATATATATATATATATATATATATATATATATATATATATATATATATATAAGAATAATATAAACGAAAACTTCCCCAAACGCCTCATTTTAAATCAACGCCGCTATCTATTGGTAAATACGCAGTAGCACAATTTGTGATATGTGCCAAAAACGTCAAAGGTCGCTAAAAAATTGAAATAACTGGAAAGCGGTAAACGAAATCAATTTTTTCCTTACAAACATATATTATAATTTGATCGAAAATACAACATTATATGGGTGTTCCATTAAAAAAAATGTATCACCAAGGACTTATGGTATGGTGCACCCTGCAGTTGTCAAAATATCCTTAAAACATGTAGCTCAAGACGTCCTATAATTCAGTTCTAAAATTTTGTATAGTATCTTGTATAATAACGGGTATATTGATCTCTGCCCTAAAAAAGCACCAGACTGTACACACACACACACCACAAATATCAAATATATATATATATATATATATATATATATATATATATATATATATATATATATATATATATATATATATATATATATATATATATATTTATATATAGAGTGTCGCAACTAAAATTTGCACCCTCTAAAATGTCCGATGTCGTCCAAGTGGGGGAAAATTGCTAAAAGAGGACAAGTTTGACTTGAAGGGGAACCAAATTTTTTCTTGGTTTCGAAGTTATTTCTGCACTTCTCTGGCGCGCAGACCCACCGCTTCCAAAAATTGTTATTTACAGTTATTGTTTGATTTTACGAATTATCGTCGTTTGGTAACTTACTTAGAAAGAAAAACCGTAATTTTTTAAATGGTTTATATTACTGAACAAGAAACTGAATTAGCAAAATTGTTTTATGGAAGTAACAATTGTGCCAGCGTTGCTGCTAGACTTTTCAACCAAAATCATGTGGAACAGTAGGTTAGTCGTCCGCACGTCATTAATTTAATTGCAAAATTTGAGAAAACGGGCTCTGTTGCAAACAAAAAACAACCGTCAACATCTTCTCCAAAATAATGGTGTTGAAGTGGCTGCTCTTGGTCATCTTTTAATGGATAGCAGACAATCTGTGGGAGAAATAGCCCAAGAAAGTGGTGCATAAAAAATAGTGTTCACCGGAGTATCAAAAAACATAAGTTTCATCCCTTTAAGATATTGTCTTCCCTTCTTCAAGAATTAAACGGAGATGATCCGGATGGATGTTCACAGTTTTGTGAAAATTTAACTGACCGTTTGATGAATAACCCAGGTCTACTTTACAACATTTGTTTCTTCGATGAAAGTACATTTATGTTGAGCGGCGAAGTGAACAGGCATAATTGTCGTTATTGGACTAACACATCTTTAGTGAAGATCACATACAAACGCCCCAAATATTAAACGCGTGGGCAGGCATTCTGGGCGACCACATTATTCGGAGACTTTTTGTTGAAGGAAATTTGACTGGCGTTAGTTATTTGAAGTTGTTAGCAGAGGTTATTGACCCAAGCACTGAAAGAAGACGCGAATCTCCAAGAAACCAACTTTTCTTTCAACAGGATTGAGCGCCTCCCCATTATCATGTACGAGTACGTGGTTTCTTAGATGCTTATTTTCCCGGACAATGGCGAGATCGGAAAGGTCCCGTCGAATGACCAGCTATATCGCCAACCTAACCCCTTTTCATTTCTTTTTGTAAGGCCGCATAAAGTCTAAGGTTCATACTACACCATCTGAATCTCTTTAAATGCTTCCAGAACAAATCGTCGCAAAGTGCTGTTTGATCACGCCAGAAATGTTAAAAACGTTAGACAAGCTTTTGAAAATAGATTCTACTACTCTATGGAACTTGTGGGCGAACATTTTGTGCAATATATTTTTTAAATTTAATTGTTTTCTGATAGCCATTTTCGTTCTCTTTTATAGTAATCTAGGCAAGGTGGTCAGAAACCAATCGCTCAAAATTGAAAAAAAAACACAGTTGCATAGAGAATGAAAGCAGCTTTAAAATGATGTGTCATTCGACCTCTCTTTCTCTTCCCATTTAAATTTGTTGAAGGGGTGGCTCAGGGCGCCAGAGTATTGCAGAAATAACGTCGAAAAAGATAAAAAAATTGGTTTCCCGTCAAGTTAAAAGTGACCTGTTTTAGCATTTTTTCCACACATGGACAAAATCCGACATTTAAGGAGGTGCAAATTTTGTTGAAACACCTCGTGATTATCAGAAACCAATGGCTCAAAATTGAAAAAAAAAATCATGATGCATATAGAAATAAAGCATATTAAAAATGATATGTCACCCGACCCCTCCTTTCATTAAAAAATTTTGAAGAGTTAGCGCTAAGCGCTAAATGGATGCAGAAATAACTTCGAAACCAACAAAAAATTGGTCCCCCTTTAAGTAAAAATGTACATGTTTCAGCATTTTTGCCACACTCGGACGAAAACGGATATTTAAGGGAGTGCACATATATATATATATATATATATATATATATATATATATATATATATATATATATATATATATATATATATATATATATATATATATATATATATATATATATGTATATGTATATATAGATATATATATATATATATATATATATATATATATATATATATATATATATATATATATATATATATATATATGTACAGGGTGTGCCAATTAAAATTTCTTACCTGAAAAATATCGAAATTGAAAAAAAGAAAAAAGCCGAGACGCCTCGGGTTTGTTTTTAAGGGGGGAGACACGATGGAGTAAGTTTGGGTGCCTTGGAACCTACTGCTTAGGATAGGGGTGTGAAGTACGCTTGAATTTTTAATGGCACCGTATGTTAAGTGATACATCATTTCAAAGCACTCTCAATTCTGCTCACGACACATATGATTTTTCAATTTTGGTTTGGATATGGCAATGAAATCATCAATTAAAGAATAAGACAAAATATCAATGAATGAAAGGATGTTATCTAATTAAATGTTTAAATTGTTTTGCCTCCACTTTCATTAAGTGAAGATTGGAGCCTGTGATGAGCACTGATACGCACACTTGGAGAACCCAAATCACCAGAACACATTTTAAAAAACCAAACCAGAATTATTCATTCTCTAATGACGCTAACTTGGTTAGTGAAACTATCGTCAGGTTTTTTAAAATGTATTGTGGTTGTGCTTTGGTTCTATAAGTTTGCTTATCTCCACTTCATGCAATTATAACGTATTTGCTTCACTTCCGAACTAGCATTTCGAAACATTTAGAGCGTTATCTGACGACATCCGCAATTCTATAAAATTAAAATTAGATTTTGTACCCAAACAAAGCCCGCGAAGCCAAGACGGATTATATTGGGCAATCCATCGTTACAATGTTTATGCATATATATATATATATATATATATATATATATATATATATATATATATATATATATATATATATATATATATATATATATATATATATATATATATATATATATATTATTCGTAACTCCACCCCAGGCTATTATTCCGTATGCTAACAGGGGCTGAACTAATGCATCATACATAACTAACAATTGTCGCCTGCTAACCAAATCTCTGAAAAATTTAAATGTTGGTATCAGCGATCTGAGTTTTTTCTTCAGCGTTTCTGTATGTCTGTTCCACCTCAAACCAGAGTCTATCTCTATTCCTAAGTATTTCACCGAATTTGTCGCTTTTATTTCTATAACCTGGTCATGTGTTTCCACCACTATCCCATTATAATTTGGTCCGTGTCTTTCAAAGTGCCTGAAAAACATAATACTGGTTTTCTCAAAATTTATTGTCAATTTCTTTTCATCACAATAATACATTATTTCCTTAAAATCTTCCTGTATTACATCCCTCAAACTAAGCCAAGTTTCCCCGGAATATACGAGTGCCGTGTCATCTGCGTAGCTAATGATTTTCCCCCTCGTTTCTATATCAAACAGATCACTCATGTATAAGTTGAAAAGAATGGGACCCAATACCGTTCCCTGCGGAACACCATACCTAACCTCCCTAGGCTGACTCAAGACCTCGCCTACAGCCACACTCTGCAGTCTTCCAGTTAGGTAGCTTTTTAACAAAGTATGAACTGGTCCCCTGAAACCCAATCTCCACATTGTATCCAGTAATTCATCGTGACAAACAGTATCAAATGCCTTGGTCAGATCCACAAACACACTCGCCACTGGAACTCCCAAATCCATTTTACCATATATGTGTCCAATCAAATCGGCAATGGCGTCCTGTGTTGACTTATTTTCTCTAAACCCATACTGCTTTTCCGAAAGTAGATGATATTTTTCTGCAAAGGCTGCGATTCTGATTTTCAATATTTTCTCAAATATTTTAGCAAAGTTTGACATAAGCGAGATTGGCCGATAATTACATAGTTTTGACCTGTCGCCGGCCTTATGCATGGGTTTAATTATACTTCTCTTTAATGCTGTTGGAAAGAAACCCTGCTCCATGCAAGCGTTTAGAAGGTAGGTTAATGATGCACTATACTCTTTCCGATTTGTCGCAGCATGCGCGCCTGTATCCCATCTGACCCAGGTGCCTTACGTACCTTTAATTTTGAGATTATTTTCTCTACTTCGTCCTCTGAGGTCAGCTCTAGATACATTGTAGAGCTATTTTGTCTCCGCCGAAGAGATCTCCGATTTCTTATAGTGATATCGTTTGCTAACCTCTCACCCACAGATGTAAAATAGGCACAAAAAGCTTCCGAGACATCCGCATCTCCCGTTGCCAAATTACCATCCTCTGTTTCCATCTCTGTCACTTCAAATCTGGGTTCCCTTTTCCCCTTTATGTCATTTATGCACTTCCACATATGAATTGAGCCGCTGCTGCCGTCCTGTATTTTGCTACGGTAGTAGTCGTTCTTTGCTCTGTTTATGACTGAATTTAGTTTATTTCTAAATCTCTTATACGTTTCAGCCTTTGCCTGATTGCTAGGTTCAGCCACGCTATCCCTATGTAACCGATTTTTTGCATGTATCGAATTTATTATGCCATTCGTAATCCACGGATTTCTCTTCCGTTTTGAATGTGGGACCTTCACAACTCTAGTATTCTTTTTCCTGTAATATTCTATTTGCCCTATAAAGGAGGCAAAAGCAGCGTCTATGTTACTTTTCCCATATACTGATATCCAGGATTCCTGCTCCAAATCACTATTCAGTCCTAGGTAATCTGTGTATGTTCTGGAATCAATCGCAATTTTATGGTTTCCGGACGACCCGTCCAGTAAATCGACCTTCACCAGCACTGGAAAATGATCTGTAATATCGTACTGTAATATCAACGATGCTAGTGGGACATACCGGAGAGAAGAAGAAACAAAAATATGATCTATGCAGGTCTTACTATTCTCCTCTATTCTAGTATAGTCATTTATAGCAGATCTATATCCAAATTCACTCAATATGTTTAGATACTCATCAACACACTCATTATCCTGTTGAAGAATGTTCAAGTTTATATCACCCACTATGAATTCGAAGTCATTTTTACCCCTCTGGCTCGCCAGAAAGTTGTACAGATTGGCATTAAAAGTTCGAACACACGTTGATGGCGATCTGTACGCAGCCGCAACTTGAATGTCTCTATCTCCATATTTTATCCTCAATTTCAAGATCTTCGTTACTCCCAAGTCAACAATCTGATGATCAGCCTGCAAATTATCCCTCACATACACCACCACACCATCATTCCTATTCAAGTCTCCACCATTGTAATAAACGTTATACGAAGGCATCTTGAACAGGGTCACATCATCAATCCTGAAGGTTTCTGTTAGAACCACCACATCAAAATCATACTCAAGTGCTGCCAACAAAACTTCCAATTCATCTTTATTCTTTGCAATACTTCTAATATTGACATGAATCACAGAGAACTCCTTCCCTCCGCTCAGTTGATTAAAATACTTCTTTGCATCATTTATGTGCTGCACCACTACTGTCTTAACATCTTCCACCCGAAAATCCCTGACGTAACTATCCATATCAATCAATGGTTTCAAATGATGAGTACCAGTTAAATTAGACTCCAAAATCCCAGCAAACAAAAACAAAATCAACCCTGCGAAAAGCCAGATACATCCATACTCTCACTCACACTCACCCTGGCACCTCTATGCACACCAATCAGGCTCACCGTGCGTATATAGATACACCCAACAAAAATGACCAAAACACACCACAACAAACAAAAAAAACAAACAATTATATAAAAATACCTGCGCAAACAAAAGCAGCAGGATAACTATAAAGATAAAGGTAAAAACGACGCTATAGTACAGTTTCAAAATAAAAATAAACATACAAATACATATATCGCCAATAACCGACGCAAGCCTATATAATATCTATCACTTAATAAAAGAGCTTAATGCTAAATTTCATTTCTACTATATACACCAAACACCAACTGTGTAAAACAACAGTCAACTGTTATGACAGTTTACAAAATGTCGGTCAGTATACAATAAGTCAGAAACTCAAACGTGCAATTTGTTGTATGAAAAAATCAATACACAGTTCAAAAAGCACAAAAAGTCTCCTACCTTTTATGATTCTTGTCAACAGAGTGGCTGATAAAGGTAATCTTTAACAGGGAAATAACCTATCCTACAGATCTTCTTTTTAAAGAGTCTGGGATTTTTGATTGTCGGCAACTCTTTGTGAAGTGGTTGCTGGTGTTTTGCTCAAAATGTTCTTATTTGCTACCTCCCATAAACCACGAATACGCGACGAGAAGTAGAGATGAAGGCGCATATGTACCCAAATGTGCAAAGACAATAGGCCAGCGCAGTTTTGTTTATCTGGGTCCCAGGATATTTAACGAGGTGCCCAGGCACCTGAAGCGGACAAATATGTCAAGGGCTTTGTTTGCTAAGGGAGTAGCGACTTGGATTGGAGAAATGCCCAGATTGAGAGCACATCAAATGGTGGACTTCAAAAACTGGTACAACACAGAGTGACCAACAGTGACTTGTCAATGGCCTGCCACTGCATTTGTTGGAGAATGTTTGCTGTTTCACTTGCTTGGGTAGTGTCTCGGTACACAGACAGCATTTCTCAGTGGGTGAAAAGAGGTGTGCGCGCGCGTGTGTGTGTGAGTGTGTGTGTGTGAGCGCGTGTGCGTATATGCGATGAGGAGGTGCAGGTGTGTAAGCGCAGATAGGTGTACATGTGGTCATGCGCCTGTGAGGATATATAAGAGGTCAGTAAAGTATGGGTAGGTATGCACAGATGTGTGTGTGCGAGTGTTTGGGATTGTGTGGATGTGTGTGTGTGCGTGCATGTGGGTGTGTATGGATGGAGGTGTACCTCAGTGTATGCATGTGTATGTATAGATTGTGATATGATGTAGCAATGTTTAGTTTGCAGTCTAGTAATATTCATGTACTGTCAACCCACGCACAAGTATAAAAATACTTTTGTGGGAGGATTTGTTTATTGGATTCTTGATTGTTTTATTAACTGCACATTATTTGTAGTCTGATTTATTGTAATTATTGCCCAATAAACTGTTATTATTATTATTTATTATTATTGACAGATATCAGATCTAACGTCCAGCTGACAAAATTTAGTAACCTCCTTCTTCTGTATATTTATGTTAACTTTTTTACCACATACTTCACTAAGTGAAGATTGGAACCTGTGATGAGCACTGACAAGTACACTTGGAGAACCCAAATCACCACAACACATTTTTAAAAAGATCTGACGATCGTTTCACTAAACAAGTTAGTGTCATCAGAGGATGAAAAATTCTAACTACTTTAAAAACTAACATCACCTTATATACCAGATCTTAGGTAAAGAGACCGAACTTTCCCATCTCAGTTCGGTATCTTTACCTAAGATCCGGTATATAAGGTGATGTTAGTTTTTAAAGTAGTTAGAATTTTTTATCCTCTGATGACGCCAACATGGTTAGTGAAATGATCATCGGGTATTTAAAAAAATGTTTTGTGGTGATTTGGGTTCTCCAAGTGTACTTAAAACATACTTTTTAACTTTTTCTTTCAGCCTTTACTAATTATTTAACAAATAATTTTTTGATGGAAACCCATGGTTATAAAAATTCGACATCAAAACAAGTCCTCCTGATATTTTTAAGTTACTTGTATCTAAGCATAAGATAAAATATTTGGTACAGTATAGAATTTCAAACAGTATAGGGCTTTATTTTTGTAAAACACTCTGGACAAATATTACAATCAACGTTTATCTAAATAAAATGGCAAAGCATAAACACACAGTTAAAGATTCAAATCTTACATAGCACTGCTGGCTCGCCTGTGGAAGAGCTTGAAAGCGCTGACATCTCTTGGAGGCTTGTTACGGAAGCTGGTCACGCAGACGCTCTTAGATCGGTCTCTGGCAGCCGCATCCTCGGTCCTTTCTCCACGGAGTCTTTGGACGAGTCTCATGTCCAAACAAAGCATCGCCCACACAACCAGGCTATCCTACCACATCATTAATTACACGTGCAGGTCCTCCCATTGTTTTAAACGGTTCGATAACTCCTCGAGCACTACAGAGAACACCTTACTATCTATATATCAGACGGTATGTGAGACTTCTTGTAAACTAAACACAGTGTTAAATTGATATAGATCATCAGTTCTGAGAGAGCGGTCGATTAGAGTTATGGGATGTTTCGAGATTAATAGGGTTGCGAACAGTCATTAATATGGCTTCTAATAATGGACTGTCTCTCTATATGTGTTGCTGTTGAGAGTTGCACAGATGTTGTAGCAGTAATATTATCTATCGTCTGTTTTCTGAGAGTATTATATTTCAGCATTGATAACAGATATGCACGCATTATTTTTACATGCTCAAAATATAATTGTTATTTAATTAACACTGTACTTTGCTTTGCTGCTGCACAAAGTGCAAGATTAGATTAAAACGACATGTATCAAACTACGGAGCAAGTGGTGAAAACTAGGGAGTTAAAAATTGTTGGTTTTTGAAGGTTATAATTACTTTTACCTTCGATTATGACTAAAATAATATTGACATATTTTGCATAAAAAACGAGAGACTTGATTTAAAGATAATAATATCATGTATGTAGAAGTCAATTCTGTCTTTTAAATGTAAAAGGTAATGAATTATTTTTTAAGTTTTATATATATATATATATATATATATATATATATATATATATATATATATATATATATATATATATATATATATATATATATATATATAAAACTTAAAAAATAATTCATTACCTTTTACATTTAAAAGACAGAATTGACTTCTACATTGTCCAAGATAAGGATGACCACTGTGGGGATCTGCAAAACGGTAACAGATACGGACTTGATCAAATAAGAGAAAAGTTGCGCCCTCAAAAGCGAAACAAATTCGCGGTTAGACATCTCGGAAAAATTTTTGGTTTTTGAGATATTTTGAAAAATAAATATTATTTTTTTCTGGCCTTAATGGTGGACATACACCAATACCGATGACATTTCTTTACAGCAACTTTTCATTTTATTTAACGTAGCGTTGCTAATTTTTAGTAAATTTTCTTTAAAAAAATTCACTAATGAGGAGATCCCGCCTTTTGAATTTTGAAAAATTTCTTCAAATGAGCGCTAATTAGGCCCCCCAGAACACATATCCGGGGTCAGTTTCAATTTTTATATGTTTATATATATATATATATATATATATATATATATATATATATATATATATATATATATATATATATATATATATATATATATATATATATATATATATATATATATATATATATATATATATATATATATATATATATATATATGATAACTCAAAAAATAAAGGGCCGATTTTGATTAAATTTGGTGAATAAATTCGTTTTGCAAATGGCTTGGATAAGTTCGTTAGCCAGGCAAATTTGTCTAGGTTTTCCCGAAAAATTTTGTGTTTTCTTTCGAAAAAAATTTATATCTCCGGAATTAACAAAGTAAGGGCAACCAAATTTGGTACGCGGATTTATATTCTTATAGGTAAGTTACTTAGGTATGTAGGTCAAAATACAAAAAAGTTATAGGCATTTAAAGAAAAATAAATTGAGGTTTTCCTTAAAACGTCAAAGTTGCGATTTAAAACGTCAAAATATAGGCAAATAACTTGAATTTAATACGGGCTATGAAAATCAAATGTCTCAAGAAGGATGTTTTACATACCCTGAAGACTTGGTTTCAACCGTCATTGTCCTTCATTTTACTAAAATGTTTCCAGAAAATTCATTCCAAATAGACTCTTTCTCTGATGCTTGCCAGTAGTCTTAGCTATAGAGTTTATCGTTTAGTGGTATATAATTTTTGTCGAATTTTCGTAAAAAATTAATAAAGCTCAATATAGCCGTTATTATACAATATATGGAAAAAAATTCTATATATTAATTATAGGGTGTCTTGAGCTACATCTTAAAAAATATTTCTACAATCACAGGATGGCCCATAAGTCGTTAGTGATACAAATTTTCTTTTTTTTTTAATCAAACACGCCTTATGTTATTGAATTTTTGCATTTTCCATCGAAATATAATGCATGTTTGTAAGAAAAGAAATTCTGGATGCAGCAAGTGCGTTGTGGTAGCGAATTGTGATCAAAGGCTTCATATTTGAATAGCCCAATTTGCTATTAACCTATAAGGTTGACCAAGAAACGAGTTTTTCCGGGAACACTTTAAGTTTACTTTTGGAAATTTTTGTACATTTTCACACAATAAAGTTATTTTTATGAAATATGGCACATTGTTTTTACTATATAGGTTATACTGGTAACCAAAATTGATGCCTGCTTTCTTAAAAAGAAAACACATATTTGCAATAAAAACATTTTTATGAAAATTCACTACCATAACGCACTTGCTGCGTCCAGAGTTTATTCCGACGTTTCGTCTTTGGGGGACCATCATCAACTTTTTTTTAAATAAGGCCCTCATTTCCCGATACGATATTCTGGAAGCTCTTTTTATTCTTTTATAAGAAAAGGTACTTGCCGAGTTTCATCAAAATCGGTTAACTACTTTTTGAGTTACCGGTTGGATACATACATATACAGGTATCCCAAAAGTCGTAAATAAAACGTCACACGAAGATAGGCAAGCTCAAGCCCTTTCAGAAAAATCCTATATGGTCTTATCAAAAAGTTTACGGTTTCCAAGATAGTGACAATTTTATGAAAAAAATGAAAATTGTTAAATTTTAAGGTATTTTGTCCCCCCACATGTAGAAAAAACATTTCTGGAATGTGATTTTTGTGCCTGTTAATCCTCGATAATAGCGTTATCAAACCAATCTTGAATATTTTTTATTATTATTCAGAAAATCTAAAGAAAAAAAACTCGGGACGCAGCAAGTGCGTTATGGTAGTGAATTTTCATAAAAATGTTTTAATTGCAAATATGTGTTTTTCTTTTAATTTAAGAAAAGAGGCATCAATTTCGGTTACCAGTATAACCTATATAGTAAAAACAATGTGCCATGTTTCATAAAAATAACTTTATTGTGTGAAAATGTACAAACATTTCCTAAAGTAAATTTAAAGTGTTCCCGGAAAAACTCGTTTCTTGGTCAACCTTATAGGTTAATAGCAAATTGGGCTATACAAATATGAAGCATTTGATCAAAATTCGCTACCATAACGCACTTGCTGCATCCGGAATTTCTTTTTTACAAACATGCATTATATTTCGATGGAAAATGCAAAAATGCAATAACATAAGGCGTGTTTGATTAAAAAAAAAAGAAAATTTGTATCACCGACGACTTTTGGGCCACCTGTGATTGTAGAAATATTTTTTGAAGATGTAGCTCAAGACACCCTATAATTAATGTATAAAGATATTTTTCATATCTTGTATAATAACGGATATATTGAGCTTTATTGATTTTTTACGAAAATTCGACAAAAATTATATACCATTAAACGATAAACTCTAAAGCTAAGGCTACTGCCAAGCATCAGAGAAAGGGTCTATTTGAAATGAATTTTCTGGAAACATTTTAGTAAATTGAAGGACAATGACGATTGAAACTAAGACTTCAGGGTTTCTAAAACATCCTTCTTGAGACATTTGATTCCCATAGCCCGTATTAGATTCACGTTATTTGCCTAAATGTTGCCGATTTTGACGTTTTATATCGCAACTTTGACGTTTTGAAGAAAACCCCAATTTTTTTTTCTTTAAATGCCTATAACTTTTTTGTCTTTTGACCTACATAGTTAAATTTTGGTAGGTAACTTACCCATAAGGATTTAAACCCGTGTACCAAATTTGGTTGCCCTTACTTTGTTAATTTCGGAGATATAATTTTTTTTTCGAAAGAAAACACAAAATTTTCCGGGAAAACCTGGGCAGATTTTCCTGGCTAACGAACTTATCCAAGCCATTTGCAAAAGGAATTTATTCACCAAATTTAATCAAAATCGGACCATTATTTTTTGAGTTATCGGTGTGATACATATATATATAAATATATATATATATATATATATATATATATATATATATATATATATATATATATATATATATATATATATATATATATATATATATATATATATATATATATATATATATATATATATATATATATATATATATATATATATATATATATATATATATATATATATATATATATATATATATATATATATATATATAAACATATAAAAATTGAAACTGACCCCGGATATGTGTTCTGGGGCGCCTAATTAGTGCTCGTTTGAAGAAATTTTTTCATTTTTTTTAAATTTGGAATAAACCTCCGTACTGAAAAAAATCGTATTAGAATTTACTGTCTCATAATTTCAAAAACTTCCCTGTTTTATGGAGATTCTAAAATGGTATAAAACATTATCAATATATCTTAAAAGTAATTAACTGTTGACGATTGAAAGTAAATTTGGAAGTAAAATCAAGTAGCTAATACATTAAAAAAAAAACAGATTGTGACATTTACAAAAATTATTCTATTTATAACAGATGCTGTATTTGACGGCCATTCTGTTTTATACATAAACGATATCGTCTTAGGAAGGATCCTCTTAGTCTTCTAAGATTGCTTCGTGAAATTTCTTGAGCTGCTGTTCTGATTCTTTGACGTACACCTGCCTGGGCATGTCTGATTCAAGTATTGCCTTACTGCTAAGGCAGAGTGTGCTGGGAATCCATCATTTTGAAGCCGCATTGTTCTCCGAAGTTTTAATGTGGTGCCTTCCAGCAGTTCTCGCAAATTGTTTTGTAAAAACACCAAATATCTTTGGCCATTTAACGTAGGGCTCAGTTACACTGGTTACAAAAGTGTTCCGTTAAAACTACCGGCCCAAAAATTTATCTTAAATTGATGCTGGAACGGATGTACTCTGAACTCATGTGGATCTTCAATTTTCCAACTATGAAATTTATGGAGGTTCATGTAACAAATCATTTGTACATGCTGACTCGCCACTCTATAAAACATTATCGAAGAAATTGGGATATTGTATGATTTTTCTTAACATAATTTCGCAAAATCGCTTGCGCCTTGCGTATTGACGCAGTTCCAAAATTTGTACCGTCTGAATATGGTACCCATACCATTTTTAATTTCATAGAGTAATAAACGTTGAGACAAACTTCAGATGTTAGATTTCGGCATGAACATTCTGCTGATTCAGAGAAAAGATTTGTTTAGACTCACCAGTCTTCCGGTATTAAAGTTACTTGATGACCCTGTGAAGACGTTTTCCAGGTGGGATCAATCATGAGTGCCTGACACAGATTCCAGACTACAATAAGAGCGGAAAAACTGGGGAAATACGACTGGGACTTCTCAACAAAGATTATTGGGCCGGTGTATGTTATTGCTCCAATATTACTAGACCGTTTGACACCTATGTCGATGTTCTGAATTCGCCTGATGAAAACCTTGCGAATCTCAGTTAAAACGTGAATTTGCTTCAGTAAAATTCACTACCAATTTACTTAAGGTTCGATAATAACCAGGAATTCTTTCTAATTACGGCAAGAAGTCAACCGCTCAGAACAAACCACCACGAGTTAGCTCCGTTTTTGTGCTGAATAAGATGTTTAATCAAACTCGAAAATCACTTGAATCTCTCCGGACAATCACTGACAATAATTATTAGGTAGTAGAGATAACATAAAGGACATTAAAACCCCGTTTTCAGATAATTTAATAGCCACCGAAAACTGACGGTGTTCACTCTATGAAGGTTCAGCAGAGAGTCCCTGCTAATGTCTCGGCAACTGCTAGGTCGCTGCACGCAAAAATGCTTACTGTGACCGTTACTGGCTGTGCGCGAGCTCTTTCTAGCCTCCATTCTTCCAATTCCATAAAACGAGACCTCAACTCGGTGGCTTTGCCGGCAATTCTCTGCAACGCTTCCAACCGTCTTGGGTGACATCACCGATTACGGAAAATTCCAAGATAAACAATATTTTGTTCTCGAATATTCCTACGTATGTTTTAAATGCTTATTTCGTTCCTGGGAATATTTGTTCAGTAATAATGCGAGGTAGTTTTCCTTGGCAAACATGTAATGAATTTAAACGTACAAATTTGAAATGCAGTACGCTGTTCAGGATAGTTAAACATTGGCGACTTTTCATAAAACAATCTTGAAATCAAAAGCTTGAATTGCCTTAGAGATATTGGATTGTCGGCTCTTAATTAAATCTCTTGCGGGTTTATTTTGAATAACCAAAGCAGTGACGAAACGTAATCGTTACCACATAGTAATAACAACCTGCATAGATGGGACTTATTTTATAATGCTGGGAGTTTGCTTTTTGAGATATAAATCAAACGTAATAAGTAAACTTTATTAACTTGTTAGGTGACGTTCCAAACAAGCGTCGTCACACCCTTTACATTATGTGAACTCTTTTCCTGTTTAAAGACTTCCAAGTTGTCAATAAACTCCGAAACTCAGAGCTCAAAATAATTATCCTATATATATCCGAATGCTATTGGATGATATGGAAATCGTAGTACAGAATTAAATCAGAACGTTTGTAAAATTAATATGAAAATTTGAGTTATGTCGAATTATAATTGGGCAAGTTATACAGCCATGTCAGAAGCATGCTTCAACTTTCTCAGAATTATTCCAACAACAACCTTAATGGATGGACTGGGAGTTGTCTGAATGCTCCGCGCCACACAACAAATTAACTAATTTACATTAGCGAAACTATGCGACTGAATATTTTATTTGAATTTAGGTATATATAGAAACTTTTAGCCAGTTAAACAGTTTCCTTGACAATAATCGCACTATAATTTCATTTTAGTTCCTCGATGTGAAGGCAGCGGTTTATCATAAAGTTTCTCCTCTGCAACAGCTAAATAGATGGAGCTAAATTTTACAAGAAGTAATGAATACTATCAAGACTACTTCCTTGAACGTTGGCGATAAAAAAAAAAGATGTAACATAAACCACATCTTTGAAAATATAAGTACAACATCTCAATAAAAACACTTGGTTTTCATATATTCGACACGTCATAAAAACAAATGTACAGAGTGAGTTTCTTCACGCGCCACGATGAAAGTTTCAAAAATTTGTAAGGCACGACTTTACCCATCCGTTCCGCTGGCAGCACTCTTCTCTTATCTCAAACAGAACACCCTAAATATTTAAGGCTAGATGTATTCTGTAAGATTACGTTTCGTTACTGCTTTAATTATTCAAAATAAACCCGTAAGAGACTTAATTAATAGCCGACAATCCAATATCTGTAAGGCAATATATGTTTTAATTTCAAAATTATTTTGATGAAAAGTCGCTAAATCTTCAAGCACCGTAAACCCCTTTACTGCATTACCAATTTGTACGTTAAAATTCATTATATGTTTATCATGGAAAACTACCTCGCATTATTACTGAACAAATATTTCCAGGAACGAATTAAGCATTTGAAACAGACGTTAGGAATATTGGAGAACAAAATATTATTTATCTGTAATTTTCCGGTGATGTCACCCAAGAAAGACGGTTGGAAACGTTGCAGAGAATTGCCGGAGAAGCCACCTATTGGCGGTCTTGTTTTATCTTATTCAAAGAATGGAGGCTAGAAAGAGCTCGCGCACAGCCACCAACCGCCACAGTAAGAATTTTTGCGTGCAGCGACCTAGCAGTTGCCGAACCCGACACATCAGCGAGGACTCTCTACTGCGCCTTCATAGAGTGAACACCCGTCAGTTCTCGATGGCTATTAAATTATCTTAAAACGGGGTTATAATGTTCTTTCTGTTATCTGTACTACTAGTAATTATTGTCAGTGATTGTTCCGAGTAATTCAAGTGATTTTTGAGTTCAATTAAACATCGTATTTAGTATAAAAACGCGAGCTAACTCGTGGCTCTTTGTTCCGAGCTGTTGACTTCTTGCCGTAATCAGAAAGAATTCTTGGTTATTATCAAACTTTAAGTGAATTGGTAGTGAATTTTTCTGAAGCAAATTCACGTTTTAATTGAGATTCGCAAAGTTTCCGTCAAACGAATTCAGAACATCGACATAGGTGTCAAATGGTCTTTAGTGTTGGAGTGATAACAGTAATCTCTGATGAGAAGTCCCAGTCGTTTTTCTCTAAGTTTTTCCGTGCTTATTGGAGTGTGGAATCTGTATCAGGCACTCATAATTAATCCCACTTGGAAAGCATCTTCACAGGGTCATCAGGTAACCTGATACCGGAAGACTGGTGAGTCTAAACAAATATTTTTTCCGAATCAGCAGAATTTTCATGCCGAAACTTAACATCTGAACTTTTAATAAACTGAACTTTCAAAATCACGTAATCAAAGTTTGAGCTAAACAATGTCAGAGAGGTGCTGTCAGCACAACTATATATTTCCTGTTTAATCTCTAAGATTTTGTAAATTTTTGTAAATTTAAACACACAGTTATTAATTTTTTTAAATTGTAATTAGCAAATTTTGTCTGTAAAATATCTAACCTATATATTCTCTTTAATATCTCTTAGTTTTCATAATTGATATAGAAATTTCACGTAGAGAAATACTAATATATTTTCTTTCTTTGGAGCCTCACTCAAGAACTGGCCAGTTAGTTCACTTGAAAACCTAGTAATCGATTGACAGACGTCAAGTAACTTTCCTAATCATTTGTGTTTATTTTTGAGCGATACCCTGAGTAATTAACGGTAACATTTTAGTAATATTTATTTATTTATTTATTTATTTATTTATTTATTTATTTATTTATTTATTTACTTATTATCATAAATCGTACAACATGTCTACATAATAAGCTTGAGGCTTGTGCTGTATATTAACATAATTTAATAAAATTCCACCAAAAACTGCTTTAAAACTTCACCCAAATGTAACATACTTCTAATTTTGACATACCAAATTTGTTTGGCTTCTACTTGTTCCATCTAATGAACCAGTCTTTGCCTTCACTCTTCATTGATTTTAGTCCTTTCCCAATACCTTTAAAACTAAAATTCTTTGTTTATAACCGATATTTTCATCATATTGTTTTGGTACATGTATGTAAATTGATAATTTTTTGCTCTTGAGATTCTTGCTACTTATCTGATTGTTCTCTGTGTGCAATTAATGTTTATCTGAGATTTACCAACCGTTTTTTTTTAATTTAATTTTGTTTGCTATTTCAAATTTAATCTATACGAATAAACTTATATATTTTGTTATATTAAAATATCTGTTTAATTGAAGAGAAACTCCTCCCAACTTCTTCTTTCTTTTGGCATCAGCGCGAATAATTATTCTTACTAACTATTATCTGGGCAGTGCGAAGCAAACAAGGGAAGAGAACGTGAGTATCAAACTATATCCAGATCTGTCAACCTCCTAAAAAGTGCTGCTAATCTTAATAACGTTGATAATCTGATAGATAGCTACTTTAGGGTAGGGTGTTATAGGCAATTGTGACCTCACCATTGAGCAGATCTATATCCACCTGAGGTCAATCACAATATACCACGGTTCGTGTGGTGTAAAGCTTTTTGTTTGAAGGAGGTAACAATTATCATCATAATTAGAACCGCAGGCCGGTTTCGCTCTAGTTAGAGCTCGTCAGCACGATATATTAATTACAGCGAAAACACAACTATAACGCAATACGCCTATGGTGGCCAGCCTCCAATCTATAACAGCAGTCTATTTTGTGTTAATTGGAGCTGTCGTGACAACATACCGCCTGGTGACGCACCGAGATGGCGGCCCTGTCGTATATCTCACAATGTTCTAGGAGGCTGGCTACCATAGCCGCATTACTCTATAGGTGTGTTCTCTCTGTAATTAGTATATCGCACTGACGAGATCTAATTGGAGTGAAACCGGTCTGTGATTTTAACACGTTGACTGCCAACTACGAGATAACTCATAGATTGCGTTCTTTACTACGACGCCGATTACGAGTTTCTGTGTTTACTTGACATATTCGTGCAGCTACGTTCAAACTCGTAGTATACCAGTGCTAATATGGATAGATGGCTTCTGGGAAGAGAACAAAAAATCAATGCTGGCTTACACGAACAGAACATTTATTAATCAATGAACAGAAAATATAATTTTAAAAAATTTATTCAAAATCAAGAAGTAAAAGAATATTTTTATTGTTTGTAAAATTTTTTAAAACAATCTTCCACACAAAGGGATGGCTTCTCTTCGCACGTCGTACAAAAATAACACGTTTCTCGGCGGTTTTTTTTCTTGGGTACATATACGACATGGCTTTGCCGGACGCTGTTTTTTTTTTCGGTAGGTGGCAGACTCTCTAAATAATAGAGCTCTTGCAATCTAATTTTGTTCGGAATTAGTTGAATCCCTTCTCCAATCAACGCGACAACGAATTCTTCTCTAAACTTTATCAGTTCTATTTTAGAAGAAGTTACTTTTTGAAAAATTGTAGTGGTCACCAACGGCTTAGGGAGCACTCTGTGATTGTCAGAATAATTTTATAAGATGCAGCTCAAGACACCCTATAATTAACGTATACAATTACTTCTCGTATGTTGTATAATAACAATTATATTGAGCTCTACCGTAGAAGTGCGTCACCGTTCATACATGTAAACAAGTAAAAACTTAATGTAAACCCGGATATGGATTCTAGAGGGCTTAGTTTGCTCTCATTTGACGAAATCTTTTTAAAATTCAACAGTCGCGGTCTCCGCATTAACGAATTTTTTCTACGAAAATTTGCTAAAAATTATAGACCATTAAACTATAAACTCAACTAAAACTACCGCCAGAGCATCCTAGAAAGCGTTTATTTGAAATAAATTTGCTGTAAACATTTTAGTAACATGAAGGACAATGACAGTTGGAACTGAAACTTAAGGCTCTGCAGAACACCCTTCTTGTGACGTTTTCTTTACATAACCCGTATTCGTTTCAGGTTGTATTTCCAGAGACATATTTTTTTTCGAAAGAAAACAAAATTTTTCTGGGAAAACGTGGGCCCATTTTCCTGGCTAACGAACTGGTCCAAGCCACTTGCAAAAGGAAGGTACTTAGAAAATTTGATCAAAATCGGCTTATTATTTGTTGAGTTATCGATATATATATATATATATATATATATATATATATATATATATATATATATATATATATATATATATATATATATATATATATATATATATATATATATATATATATATATATATAATGTCAAAATTACAATGATAAGAATTTTAATATTATTATTTTAATATATAGATATCGAACTAGTACAGTTATCTATCGAAAGTGTCAGAATTTTTTACTAAAGGTCTGATCAATTTGGGATTTGGTCAAAATCAACCCAACAAGTAAGTATCCGCTTTAATTAAACTTTAGCTATTCTGGATTGGTCAACATCATTGTTCTAAATGATTAAGTAACAATAATAACATCAAGAAAAACCTCTACGAAATCTTTGTTTAAGTTTGCACAATCTTAACATCAGCACTTAATTATCAGCTTAATCATTAACAGGTTTTTCTTCAAGTAGTTAAAATTTATACTATTATACAAGGGGTCGGGTCATACCCTCTCCGCTTTATCCCTAAATAGTAATATCGCGAGCTGTACCTATTATAGGATGTCACATATTTATTCACGCGTTTATAATGGGACTTCCAGAGGCTTCTATGCCGTTCGCATTTTATCTAATATGCAATCGATTACTAAACTACAAAGAAAACCCCTGTCACATAAAGCCTTAAGTGAGAGCTTTTCGAGATTTTCGTTTTAACTTTGGTGTCGCATGTGCCAGCTGATTCGAACAAAAATGCCTAAAAATAGCTCTAGTCCTTTCTTCTGTATTATTTGGCAATTTCCTTTCCAGACAAGCGCCAGACGCGTTTTATTTTCAGTGTTTCTTTGATTTTAATATACAAGACTAGAGGATGATGTTGATAACATCTTTGCATTTCATTGTAAAGATAAATAACACAAAATTTTCGTAGAAAAATTCACTAACGAGGAAATCGCAACCTTAACTTATAGGAAAGTTTTACCAACTAGGCTCCCTGGAACTCATATCCGTGGTAAGTTTTATGCATTGTGTTTATGTGATTCTTTACAAGTTCCTGTTAGACGTTTTGGAGAAAATAGATTGATTTGGAATCTGAATATTTGTAGTATGAAGTTTACCAATATGCCCAATCCATCTAAAATATTTAGAACATCCGGTTCCAGTTATACCGGAAGTGGACACTAACTCGCTTATTTTAAGTAGAACGCCCTGTATATTATTACAGATTCGGATACAGCTAATCTTGTCGATTCTCCCAATATACGGTTTTTCTACTTTATACTGAGTTTTTCACGAGATATGGCCGTTCTTATTACAAAAATATGTCCCCTTCAACGCCCTGTATCTTATTAATGGATGCAAATTGGAAGTTCTTTGTTATGCATACTTTTTTTCATTATTGTATATTTTAACTTGGTACACACAATATTCCGACAAATTGATTGTTGTCTACGGGGTGATTAAAAACGCATATGCGCAGATATCTCTTTTTTTTCAAATGGATACCCTGTATATTATAATGTCATTGGCAAGATAATTTACTACTCTTCGAATCTTGTTAATCATTACCTTTACCCAAACCGTACCGTTTTTGAGATATTCAGCTTCGAAATATGCAAGATGGGTATATATTATGATTCCTGTAGAGTGTCATGGAAAATAGCAAACAGTAACTAAGTTTTCAGTTTGACAGTTATGTTTTGAGTTGAGTAATACAACTAAGTGAACTTTACTTATCTGGACAAAAATTAAGTTTGATCGCAAAAAAGCAATGGCAAGATCTGGATACTCAAATCAGGATTTTAACAATCTGCTACTAATTCACGGAGAATGCCGCCGGATGTTAGCAAGAACATGTCGTGTATTTGCAGAACGATATCCAGATTTACCTCCACCTTCCCATAAAACTATTGATGCCGTTATTAGAAACTTACAACAACATGGATCATTTACAGCAAAAAATGTCAGAGCAAAACGTGAAGTCGATAATGAAGAGAATGGGGTGAATGTTTTAGCGTTTCTGACTGCATAACCTAATGCCTCTATAAGAGAATTAATGCGTCATTTGCGACTCTCATTTTCAACGCTTCAAAGAATTTTGAAAAAACATAACTGGAGACCTTACTGCTACAGCACAGTACATGCCCTGGTAAGCACTGATTTGGCAAACAGAGTCAACTTTTGTGAATGGTTTATAATGCAGAAAGATGAGGGTGAGAATTTTTTGAATAATGTCATTTGGGTTGAGGAGGCGAAATTCACGAATAACGGAATGTTCAATAGACACAACTGTCACTCCTGGGCTTCCGAAAATCCTCATGTAACTTGGCGAAGAGGATTTCAAAATAGGTGGTCCTTTAATGTATTCTGTGCAATAAAAGGTACGTAGACATGAAAGTTTTATTTCAAACTATTTTCCAACAGACTCAGTAAGACTCAGTAAGAAGTACGGCTTACTCATTTTCTTAAATTCTGATTCCATATTGTGAAATTCAAGGTAACACAACCCACTCGTTATTATTATGATTTGTTATTATTTCCAGGTGATCGAATTTTATGTGTCCACTTCTATGACGAGAATCTTACTGGGGAACGTTATTTAGAAATATTGAGGACCGTCATTCAACCACAATTAGCTGGAATGTCAGACGAGGAAAGGAATCAGATATGGTACCAGGAAGATGGCGCGTCACTGCACAGTACCAGAGCTGTTAGTGATGCACTGGAACGAATGTTTTCTGGCAGGTGGATAGCAAATAGAGATCCTTACGTCTGGCCCTCACGTTCTCCGGACTTTTCACCCCTAGACTACTTCATTTGGGGATTCATAAAGAATGTAGTGTATGGACACCCGGTTACGACTAAGGAAGACATGATCAGACGAGTTCGAGATGCTTTTGCGTTGCTGACATCAAACCAGGTGGAGTAGGCCAACGCTGAAATAGTTCAGCGAGCAAATAAGTGTTTGCAACAGCAGGGGGATGTCTTCGAGCATTTATTATAATATTGTTGCGTTTACTCCGGGTTCTGGATAAGTGAGACTTTTAATTTTAACAAAACAACTTTATTTACACTCTAAATATGGATACAATAAAATTTCTAGAATGTCTCTCTCACAAAACACTTCATTTACTGGCCTTACAATTACTACTCTCAACAAAAGTCACTAATCTGGTACTACAGTCACTACTCTCTTAACACTTTACACTACTTCTTCGAGTTCCTTCAACATTCTCTAACTGAACTGAACTCGGGCTGGCTGGCTTTCGCTTTTATATACTCGCCGTACCTTCCCCTCCTTTCTAGAGCATTCCATTCCAGAACGTTCCAGGACGTTCTTTTACTAGAAGGTTCTGTGAATACAGATCGGTCCCGTGTGTATACAGGGGGATGTATATACAGGATGATCCAAATGTGGTCACCACTCCTATGTTACACAAGAGGTGTTTCTCGAACTATAAGATCTCTCTGCGTATACAGGGTGTAAGGGTCCTCTGCGTATACAGGGTGTATATACAGGGTGTTCGGAATGTGCAGACCTCAGTTATCCGTTCCGACGGGGTACAAGTTGGTAACTTCGTTATTTCTGGTCCTAGAGGGTTGAGACTTCGCCTGAGGGGGGTCACCCCAGGCACCCCCAGGGGGTGGGGAGGCGGTGTTGCCAGATTGTGCAAAAATTCCCAGATGTTGGGGAAATTCTGGAGATGTGGCAACACCGCACCTACGTCTATTGAAGTGCTTTGTAACACTGCCCCCCTCCTTAAGACTGTTCGTCCCGAACAGTATTTACCGGCCGCCAACTTGGGGGTTCGTTGCCCCGATAGGGACTCAACCTCTCTATGTGAACAACTTTGGGTTTAGTTCTTGGAGACAGCTGGATTCTGTAGACTAGGTCGTTAATTTTCTTAGTCACCAAGTATGGCCCTTCCCATGGTTTCTGAAGTTTGGGACTGAGGCCCTTTCTCCTTGTTGGTTGGTACAGCCACACTGCATCACCTTCCTTGAATGTATGGGGTGTTGCTCTGCGATCCAAGCGCATCTTCATCCGGTCACTGCTTAAGAGGAGCCTATCTCTGACACATCTGTGTATAGTGCGCAGTTTTCCTTCTAGGTCGGCGACATACTCAGGTAACGTAGCTAGGTCCGCTATGTCCTCGTTCGGTGGTGGTCTCGTCATGTCGATTGGTAGCCGCATCTCTCTGCCGGTCAACATCATGGATGGAGTGTAGCCGGTAGATTCATGCTGAGAGCTTCTGTAAGCTAGGAGGAACAGAGGTATCAGCTTGTCCCAGGTTCTCTGATTCTCGTCAACAAACATAGCAAGATACTGATTGATGGTCCTGTTATGCCGTTCTACCATGCCGTCTGATTGAGGGTGGAGTGGCGTTGTTCTCGTTTTCTTTATGCCTAGCAAGTCCATTAGGCTCTTCCAGACCTCTGATTCGAAATTCCGGCCCTGGTCGGTGTGAATCTCCAAGGGTACGCCATGCCGTGATATGACATTTTCCATCAGGGCTTCTGCCACGGTCGTTGCCTCTTGGTTGGGGATCGGCGCAACTTCAGGCCATTTCGAGAAGTAGTCCATCGCCACCATTATGTATCTGTTCCCAGACTCTGTGATGGGAAAAGGTCCTGCGATGTCTACGGCAACTCTCTCCCACGGTGTACCTGAGATGTACTGCATCATTTTTCCTCTGGAACGGGTCTTTGGTCCTTTCTTTGAAGCACATTGGTCACACCTTTTGCACCATTCTTCCACGCTTCTTCGGCAGTTTATCCAATAGAAGCGGTCTCTCACTCTGGCAAGAGTCCTGTTGACCCCAAAGTGGCCTCCACTTCTACTATTGTGTAACTCTTGAAGAACACTGTCTATGCACTCACTTGGCACAACGGTCTGGTATATACAGTCTTTACCATCGGCAGTTTCCCATTTTCGAGTGATCAAGTCATTCTTTAGACACAAGGAGTCCCATTGTAGCCAGTAGCCTTTAACCTCCGCCCCAAACCGGGACACATCGTGCCACTCAGGTCTTTTCCCCTTTTGTAGCCATTCTCTAATATTTTTCAAGTCTGGATCTGTCTTCTGTGCGTCTCTGATGTATTCAAGATTTACGTCTAGATCGGTGTTATTATCCTGTCCTGCCACCAGTTGTTTGATCTGATGAGTTACTTTGTCGATCTCTTTGTTCTCTTGTCGCTCGCAAAATTTACATTCATGCACTGAACATGGTCTTCTTGACAGGCTGTCTGCATTGGCGTGACTTCTTCCTCTTCGATGTTCAATCCGGAAGTCGTAGCTCTGCAGTTTCTCTATCCATCGGGCTATCTGTCCTTCGGGATTTCTAAAGTTCAGAAGCCATTGCAGAGCAGAGTGATCTGACCTCACGCGGAATGTTCTTCCGTACAGGAAGCTGTGGAAATGTTCGATGGATCTTACAACTGCCAGCAGTTCTTTCCGGGTTACACAGTAATTTCTTTCTGCTTTTCCGAACGTTTTGCTGAAGTAGCCTATAACAACTTCTTCTCCGGCTTGGAGCTGTGAGAGTACTGCCCCAATGCCATACTGGGAAGCATCGGTGTCCAGTATAAACAGTCCTTCGTCCTGAGGATAAGCCAGCACAGGAGCAGTGAGAAGACGATGTTTGAGCTCTCTAAAAGACTCTTGGCAATCTGGTGACCAGATGAACTCGGCCTTATTTTCAGTCAGGCTATGCAGAGGTTTCGCAATGCTGCTGAAGTACTTCACAAAGCGTCGGTAATAGCTGCAAAGTCCCAGAAAACTTCTGACCTCATGTTTGTTCTTCGGCACAGGCCAGTCTCTTACTGCCTTTATTTTCTCTGGATCAGTTTCTATCCCTTTCTCAGAAACGACATGTCCGAGGAAACTCACTTTCTTCTGGAAGAGGACGCATTTCTTGGGATTGAGTTGCAGATTGGCACCTCTCAGCCTGGAGAAAACCTGCTTCAGATTCGACAGGTGTTCATCGAAAGTCCTTCCAATCACCATGACATCGTCGAGATACACCAGGCATGTTTCCCATGTAAGTCCTCTCAGCACTAACTCCATTAGTCGCTCGAAGGTGGCAGGAGCATTACATAAGCCGAATGGCATGACCTTGAATTGGTACAACCCATTCCCGGTTGAAAAAGCAGTCTTCTCCTTATCGTCTTTATGGAGTTCTACTTGCCAGTAGCCACTTTTCAGGTCTAATGTAGAGAACCACTTTGATCCGGCCAAAGTATTCAAAGTGTCGTCGATCCGGGGCAGGGGATAACTGTCTTTCTTGGTGACATCATTCAGCTTCCTATAGTCCACGCAAAATCTCATAGTGCCGTCTTTCTTGGTGACCAAAACTACTGGGGACGACCAAGGACTATTAGACTCCTCAATCACACCATCTTCCAGCATTTCGTTAACCATCGCCTTGATTTCTGATTGCTTGGCAAAAGGCAGTCTTCTCGGCGGCTGTCTAATTGGTCTTGCGTCGCCAGTATTAATTCTGTGTTGCACTAGACTCGTACGACCTGTGATTTTATCTTGAGCGAAAATATCGGCCTCCTCCAATACGAACTTCAGGGCCATTTCCATCTCCATGTCGTTCAATTGGCCCCAAGAATTCTTGAACCGCTCTACCATTTCTACTGGCAGTCTTCTGTCTAATGCCGTGGGTGTCACCTTTCTTGACAACGTCACTCGGTCAATGGGCTCGCAAGTGGCGATAACCTCACCTTTCTTCAATGTGACCCTGTTAGTTTGCACGTTAGCCACTCTTATGGGTATTGTCCTCTTCGGGTCTACTAAGCATCGTGCGACGAGGGCACCATCATGTCTATCTTCTAGGGGCTCCGCTATGAGAGCAGACATACCATCAAGTCTCTTCTCTAGTCTGGCTCTGACAATCTTCTCACTGTTACCAGGAATCCGTGTATCCTCGTCGACAATAAGTCTCACCCTGGGATTAGCTTCGCCTGCTGTTGGAGATAAATACAACTCTTCGTTACCGATTTTCAAGATCTTATTCTGGAAGTCTACTGATAGGACATCGAAATCTTCCATTAAATCCAGGCCCAGAATAAATTCGTCGACGATTTCTGCGACGACAGCCCTTACCCGTAGCTCAGTACTGCCCAGCCTAATGTAAACAGTGGCCTCTCCATGCACGGGTATCCTATCTCCTTTTGCCGTCTCCAACACAGGCTGTTTGTTGGTCATATGTGCCGACCTGTTTGGCAGCATGTCTGGACGTACAACGGATCTAGTGGCACCAGTATCGATGGTGAAACTGCATTGTCTTCCGTCTATGCTGCCAGGTATAACGAGGCTCTCGCGGTAGCGTCGGATAGTGGAGACCCTGACTTTGGGGCCTTGGGTCTCGCATGCCACGTGTCGCCCACCTACACTGGCGTCAGGTCGCTTTCCCTGATGGCGCTCCCTGTTGGTGTATTCTTGTCTTCTGCATGCCACCTGTTGGGTTTGTGAGCACTGCCTACTTATGTGCCCTTTCCTACCACACCTGTAGCATTCTATGTGGGACCAATCTGCTTTCGTCCTACGTGCCCCAACCGGTACAGTGAGCTTGCTTATGGCTTCTTTTATCAACTTCATTTCTTGCCTTAGTTCCGCTGTCGTGTCTGCAAAGTCCTCTATCTCCTTCACTTCGCGCAGCCTGTTGCGGCGAGGTTGAGATGCATTCTTCGCTGCTTCAAATTCCAAGCCATAAATTACACAGTCTGTAAGTGTTTTGAACCTTCCGAGCCTTAAAGCTTGTTGCATTTCATTGTCAAGTACCCCATCGATGAAGGTCTGGACGGTGATCTGGTTGACAAATTCTTCTGGGGCTTGGGGATATGCCAGTCGCACAAGTTTCTCCACTTCGGCACTAAATTCTTGCAGACTCTCATTTGGCTTCTGGGCCCTTGTCTTTAGTTGTGTCTGGTAGACCTGGCTCATGTACTTGTTACCATATCTCAAATCTAGGGCCTGTATCACTGTTAAGTAGTTTTGCTGTTTCGACTCCGGGATGTTCTGGAGGATTTCTAGGGCTTTACCTCGAAGCGAGAGAATTAGAGCAGTTGCTGCCTGTTGTTCGCTCCACCCATTGCTGAGAGCTGCCGCCTCAAACTGCCTCCTGTACATGGGCCACGATGTTTCTCCGTCAAAAGTCGGCGGCTTCAAGGTTCCATGAGGCTGCTGCACGATTGGTATACCTTCTTCCGGACGATTTTGAACTGGGGACATTTCAGTAACTCCTCTTGGTTGAGTTCTGTCAGTCTGGCCCATCACCTGCTCTGTCAGTTCTCTATGTCTGACTTCTGTGCCTTTCATCATCATCTTCATTTGTTCTTTCAACCCTTCCACTTCTTCCCATCGTTTATTCAAATCCTCTGTTACATTTTCTACTTTCTTGTCCACATTTTCTACTTTCTTGTCCACATTTTCTACTTTCTTGTCCACGTTTTCTATTTGTTCGTTGATCTGTTCAATTTCTTCTTTTACATCGACTCTTATATTGTGGAACATACTTCGGAGCTCTTCTTTATCTTCTTGTCGCCTCTGTTCCTCCTCTTGCCGTCTTCTCTCCTCTTCTTCGCGCCGTCTTCTTTCATCTTCTTGTCGCCGTTGTTCGTCTTCTTCGCGCCGTCTTCTTCCATCTTCTTGTCGCCGTTGTTCGTCTTCTTCGCGTTGCTTCTTGAGTTCTTCTTTGTCTACTTGTCGTCGTCGTTCGTCTTCTTCGCGCCGTCTTCTTTCTTCTTCTTGTCGTCGTTGGTCGTCTTCTTCGCGTTGCTTCTTGAGTTCTTCTTTGTCTTCTTCGCGTTGCTTCTTCAGTAACTCCATCAACTCTTTGATTTCAGCCATCTCGTCGTAGTCAGTCGATCTAGTGTTTACCATTTACAGCTTGCTTAGTTGTCCACTTCTTCACTCACTTATCCCACACTTCTGACACCAAATTGTTGCGTTTACTCCGGGTTCTGGATAAGTGAGACTTTTAATTTTAACAAAACAACTTTATTTACACTCTAAATATGGATACAATAAAATTTCTAGAATGTCTCTCTCACAAAACACTTCATTTACTGGCCTTACAATTACTACTCTCAACAAAAGTCACTAATCTGGTACTACAGTCACTACTCTCTTAACACTTTACACTACTTCTTCGAGTTCCTTCAACATTCTCTAACTGAACTGAACTCGGGCTGGCTGGCTTTCGCTTTTATATACTCGCCGTACCTTCCCCTCCTTTCTAGAGCATTCCATTCCAGAACGTTCCAGGACGTTCTTTTACTAGAAGGTTCTGTGAATACAGATCGGTCCCGTGTGTATACAGGGGGATGTATATACAGGATGATCCAAATGTGGTCACCACTCCTATGTTACACAAGAGGTGTTTCTCGAACTATAAGATCTCTCTGCGTATACAGGGTGTAAGGGTCCTCTGCGTATACAGGGTGTATATACAGGGTGTTCGGAATGTGCAGACCTCAGTTATCCGTTCCGACGGGGTACAAGTTGGTAACTTCGTTATTTCTGGTCCTAGAGGGTTGAGACTTCGCCTGAGGGGGGTCACCCCAGGCACCCCCAGGGGGTGGGGAGGCGGTGTTGCCAGATTGTGCAAAAATTCCCAGATGTTGGGGAAATTCTGGAGATGTGGCAACACCGCACCTACGTCTATTGAAGTGCTTTGTAACAATATGTATACATATAATTTTCTCATATTTCAGTGTTCAATTGTTTGAATTTTATTTTTAATTTGTTTCTTTGTTTAATTCAGTTAGTTAGTTTGTTTGTTGACGTAACTGGTTCACAGTGTGGTAAGTTTCTAATAACGGCATCAACAGTTTCATGGGAAGGTGTAGGCTAGTCTACATATGGTTCCGCAAATACACATGTTCTTGCTAACATTCGTCAGAATTTTTCGTGAACTAGTAGCAGATTAATAAAATCCCAATTTGAGTGCATCATATTGTTTTTTTTTGAGATCAAACTGAATTTTTGTGCAGAGAAGTAAAGTTCACTTAGTTGTATTACTCAACTCAAAACATAACTGTCAAACTGAAAATTTAGTTACTGTTTGCTATTTTCCATGACACTCTACAGGAATCATAATACATACCCATCTTGCATATTTCGAAGCTGAATATCTCAAAAACCGTATGGTTTGGGTATAGGTAATGATTAACAAAATTTGAAGAGTAGTAAATTATCTTGCGAATGATATTATAATACACAGGATGATCCATTTGAAAAAAATGAGATATCTGCGCATATGCGTTTTTAATCACCCCGTAGACAAAAAGCAATTTGTCGGAAGATTGTGTGTAGTAAGTTAAAATATAGAATAATGAAAAAAATTATGTATAACAAAGAACTTCCAATTTCCATCCATTAATAAGACAAGGGCGTTGAAGGGGACATATTTTTGTAATAAAAACGGCCATATCTCGTGAAATACTCAGTATAAAGTAGCAAAATCGTATATTGGGAGAATTGTCAAGATCAGCTGTATCTGAATCTGTAATAATATACAGGGAGTTCCATTTAAAATAAGCGAGTTAGTGTCCACTTCCGGTATAACCGGAAGTCGCGGGATGTTCTAAATATTTTAGATGGATCGGACATATTGGTAAACCTCATACTACAAATTTTCAGAATCAAAGTCAGTCCATTTTCTCCAAAACGTCTAATAGGAACTCGTAAAGAATCAGCCTGTATACTTTTTACAAAATCAGAAGACAGTTGACAAGTTGAGAAAAACAAGCAAATAAATGTGGTTTATATTATGGTTCCGTGCCATTCTTGTAGGTCGGTATATGGAGGCCACAACAATTGAAACCAAGAATATCACAACCCCTTAGTCCTTAACACGTTAACGGCCACAGCTATTTTTGTACATTTACTTACTGGGCCAAAAATTTGTTTTTGATAATTTAAGGTAATTCTGAGTTAAAATGTTGAAACAGTTGGCACAAACTAATTTTAAATGTTTTTTTTTACCTAAATTATAAAAAAATTGCCGGTGGTCCCCAGGGACCGCTGCGGCCCAGTATGAAAATCTTCATTGTTTAGGACGGGCGGTCCCAATCGGTCCTCGTTACATGTTATCAGCAAGGCGTGCGCACGCCGTATTCATGCTGTAAGTTGCAGGTTAGGTTGTTTCTTCAGTTATACTAGTGTTGCTTTAAAGTGATTATGTTAAAATGGCTAATTAACAATAATGTATAAAATCATAATTAAAACAAAAAAGTAGTATTATTTATCTTTATCACTCAAATCCTATTTTTTACATGTCTCTATTAGGGACAAAACATTTTTAAGAACTAAGGCAAGCATCGCAATGAGAATGAACATCAAATAGTTCCTCTGTGCACTATCGCTTCTCCAAACGTGAAAATAAAACATAAAAAACATACACTCATCGAACTGGATTTGATCGCGTTACCCTCTACTTCACGCATCTGAGCCATCTAGGTATACATAAAAAAACGTTTTGTTTACGTGATACATTAGATCGGCTTAGTGCCCGGGATATTATATTTAAAGTATACTTAACAATTGGTAGAATAATTGAAACAAATCCCACGATAGTTTCGGTCTTATATGACGTCGTATATTTAAGTTTAGAGATAAAAAAAATTATTTTAGAATCATTTTTATACAGACATGGCTTGACTGTTTACATTCGTACTATATTATGCAACAGCATAATATATCTATGCTGCGCTAAAACTGTATTTGAGGCCGTTCATAAAGCTATACATAGAGTGTCTTTTAATAAATGATTGAATCCCTCAGTTAAACAACAATTACTTGGCAAATTTTTAATTTCATGTCTTCTATCATTTTCCATAATTGCGGACGAGATTTCACTATTGTTGGTTCGAGTAGTATGTGTTATGTCTGGTATAGATTTAGTTCGGTTACCGTTGATATATGGTTTATACCTGTTGTATGAATCAATCTACGCCTGGCAGTTAACTATACTCTGTCTGTCAGGCATTGGACTTTAACCACAAAGTCGTATCAACGCATGTCTTTGCGATTTTGTTTTTAATTTGAAAGAAACCCTAAATATGGGGCGGTTCGAAGGGGAACTCGCATGCAGACTCTGCGACGAGGGGGAGGAATCAGCCCAGCACATCTTGTGCGAGTGTAAAGCTCTGGACCGCAAAAGACAACTGATCTACCGGAGACAGAGCAATATAAAACTTCACCCTACCAATCGCTGTGCAGACTAGTTCAAGGCACAGTGATTTTGGAATGGGTGGAGTAAGACTAAGGGTATGCACAATCAACCAAAGTTGCAGTGCTATCGGGGCAGCAAGGCCGCGGACGAGCCCTGAGGTAAAGAAAAAAAACCTAAATATTGTGTACCAAATTACTTAAAATTTACAACATAGGTTTATTTGCACCATTCCTAGCCACATCTAAGGTTTAATTCTAGTCACACTGATATTTACAAAAATATAGCGTTTTCAAAAAGTTTTCTCCGATTTTACACCGGAAAAACTTGAGCATAAACGTTGATTAACGAACTCGAGCTCGGTTTTCGCTCAAATAAGATTTTTGCCAAGTTTGATTGAAATCAGTGTAGTATTTTTTGAGTTATCGCTCGGATACATATATATATATATATATATATATATATATATATATATATATATATATATATATATATATATATATATATATATATATATAATTTTAACGGATCTTGCTTTTAGGTTCTAGGCACCCAAATTCGCGCTCATCTGAAGAATTTTTTTCAAAATCTTTTCATCCTTACCCCTCTATTAGCGAATTTTTATTGTTGAAAATTCACTAAAAAAGAAATTCATCTGGCTAACGAACCTCGTTGCAATACACTACAAAAGTAATAACTAATGGCGTTCTATATTTGATAGTGAAAAAGCAATATATAGGCTGGCGCATTGAAAACGAAACAGACCGATTTGCGTCCAGAGATTTTTTTTTAAAACGCTGAAATTTGTCAATTTTATTATTGAGGGGGACATGTTTTGACATAAAACTCAACTCTGTCACATCAATAATAACAACCCTTACATTTTAATGGATTGGACGTAGAGGTGCTATTGAGTGGCCCCCTAGATCACCGAATTTAACTCCTTTATACTTCTTTCTATGGGGTCATTTAAAGAGTCGAATTTTCGCAACAGAACTGGAGTCTCTGGAAGAATTACGACGACGCATTGTTGAATAATGCCGTGTAATAACTCCACAAATGCTCCAGAATGTCAGAGCTCGTTTTGAACAAAATTTTTTTCTTGTATGGAAGCTTGTGGTCAACAATTTGAACACTTACTTAAGTCAATAAACATTTTTGAACGTTTGGTTTTGTTTTTAATTTTTTTTAACAAAAAATTGACTAATTGGTGCATTTCTTATCACAATGAATGAAATACGTTCTTGCAACTCTAACTGTGAATAATTTTTAAACGAGTTGATAAAACTTCCAAAAAATTAGTGTGCTGAATTCAGAAAAGAAATAGCTTTCAAATTATGTAACACTCGACCCATGTTCCCTATTTAAAATATAAGGGTTGTTATCACCACCCTTAAGGGGTTGATATGACAAAGTTGAGTTTTATGTCAAAACATGCCCCCCCTCAATATTAAAATTGATGTGTTTCAGCGTTTCTAACAAAAAAATTATCTGGAAGCAAATCTGTCTGTTTCGTTTTCAATGCGCCAGCCTGTATATGGACATATTACATCTGAAACTAACCGTAGATATTCACTTTTCTTTTCAAAATGCAAATTCACAATCTCCTCAATAGCGAACGTTTTCTACGAAAGAGTTTTATTTTCCAACTACAATTTTTCAAACTGTTACCAATTTATTCCATTAACTTCTAAAATAGAGAAACCGGAAAGTTCCTCTTGAAAATTTTAGAAGTTAATAAAGTGTTTGAAATTAAAATACGTTTAGCAATCACAGAACTACTTTTTACGAGGAATTACAAAAAGAGAAAGTCCGACTTTTTATCAGCAACTGCGTCGGCGTTTGCGGTTGACATTCCAGAATTAATAGCAAAGTTAAACCTTTTTATACCAGCATTTCCAGATCTTTGAAAACTTGCTACCAAATGTTTTCGAATAGCGTTGCATATTAATTCCCTCTTTGAGTTAATCACTCCTTCGTGATTGGAAAATAACAAATGCAGCTTTAAGTTCATTAAGATTTAATGGGGGTAATTATAGAACTATCAGACGCTCCGAAACAGTTTAACGATATGCGTGGGAGTGATAAAAAATCGTAACGGTTTTTACGGGAATAATTACTTATCTAGCCACATTAATTTTACACGGTGTCCATAAAAACGTGCTCAAGATAATTAAAAAGCTATATTTTAGAGTGTCGCATAAATAAACGTTGTCATTAATACCTACACATTAAGAGACTCGGTGGTTGAGTGGTAAGAACGTGTGCCTCTGAACCGAGGGGTACCGGGTTCGATCCCAACGTTCTCCTTTGACTTTCTCAGTACCGGGTGGCCAATTAAGCGAGGTAAGCGGCTATATCTCGGAAACCGTTTACCATAGAGCTTTGTGGAAAAAATATCTTTAGTAAATGTGGCCAAGAGAAATCGTTGGAAATTATTTTCAAGTTCGCCAGATGCCCGCTAGGGGGCGTAACACCATGAGGAAATGGAAAAAAATGGGATATCTCAGTAATATGTCCAAATAGACTGTATTGAAAATACCTGCAAATAAATTTCGTGTATATCACCAACAATTTATGTTTTAACTATTTTTCTCTAACTCTTCAGATAAAGTGGTGGGGGTAAGACAGACATTAATTAGGAAAAAATGCAATATCTCGGGATCGCCTCATTGGAAAATATTGAACTTAGTGTCATTTAAAAGAGTATTTATTGCTATATCAAATGCATTGCAAGCCATGTTTTTGTTATTGTTACTGTAATCACTAGATGGCGCTTTTTAAAAATTTAACACATTTTATGATTTTTCTCAAGAAACCTAAATACAATGATATAAATATTACTACATAGATAGAAATAGGACTAAAGGCCAAAGCAAGTGGTGAAAATCCCAAGTCTCTATCTTTTGTTTAGCCGGAGATATTAATGAAAAACTGAGAAAACTGGAATTTAAACAGAACACTTTCAGCATTGACTAATTTAAAGATTGAAAACAGAAATTTTTTAATTTGCAAATATAGTTTTATAGTTTTTTGTTAAAAATAAGACTTATTTACGCATTCCTAACGCAATTATAACTTATTCGTTCGGTCCAATAATTATACTCTAAAACTGAAATAGGTAGGCTTTGGAAAAAAGACAAAACTTTAAAGAAACGTCAAATTAGTTACTCTGAGTTCTTTCGTGTATAATTTAAATATAAAAATGTTGTTTACAAATGATGAAGCCGTTGATATGATTGGTGTTTACTTTGAGTGCTTTCAAAATGCGGCATTTGCTGAAAGAGTGTATGCAATGCGGTATCCGAATCACCACCATTACAACAGAAGAGTTTTTCCTCGCTTGGTGCAAAACTTACGTGAAACTGGAAGCTTAAGCGGACCGGTGCTGCGGAGACGCCGTTTTGCCAGAACTGAAGAAAATATTATCAATGTTTTGGCATATATAGAATTTAATCCTCATGTTAGCACAAGAACATTGCATCTTGACTTGGGAATATCACGGACCACCATCCAAACTATTTTAAAAGAGTATAGGTAAGCTTATTATATCGTGAAATTCAAAATAGTTATTGTTATTTATCTTACAGGGATCATAATGGCGGTTGTGAAAATGATCAGACGACAGTCGTAAAAATTATGATATGGTAACACGACATGTTACCATAATGATCGTTTATGATCCGAGTAAGATACAAAAGTTTATCTGCTGGCATTCATTAAAACTTAAGACCCTTAAAAGATTTTGATTTTATTTGCAATATGATGAAACTGACATTTGTTTACTTAATTTCATTGGTGTGAATGTAGCGTTTGTTTGTTTTTATTATTGAATTAGTTAGCCAAAGATTCGTGTTTGGTTTCTCGTTGTAGTAGCAGTAGTGCTATAGTGAATCTCATTATCGCACTATGGGCTGTTCACCCAAGCTAGACAGTTACATCATCAACCACCAAAATCTTCGCATATAAATAACAAGTGCGTTTTCTCAAATTTAGTTGATTTTTGGTATATGAGTACTATTTCACTCAAAGCCTATTGACAACATTCAAATTACCGCAACTGTTCAACTTTCAACGTAGTAACAGTTAAGCTTTATGAATTGTTGATGACGTAACTGTCTAGCTTAAGTGAACGCCCCTTGTGGTATAATGAACAGCTTTATGTTACTTAAATCTGATAACATAATGCGTCTATTATGTCAGCAGATAAACATATTTTTATTACAATGTCCTTTTGAATATATGATACTTATTTTGATTTTTAGACTACACCCTTATCATATTGTTTTGAATCAAGCGCTGAATGAGCAGGATTATGATCGGAGGCTGGATCATTGCCATTGGCTTTTAGACATGATCAATGAAAATCCAAATTTTTTAACGCAAGGTCTTTGGACGGACGAGGCTACTTTTCATAGCGACGGTAATGTGAATTTGCATAATATGCATTATTGGTCTACTGAGAACCCCCACTGGATGCGAGAAGTTCAACATCAAGGACGTTGGAGTCTTAATGTATGTTGTGGCGTAATAGGAGGTACAATTATTGGACCCTATTTCTTTGACGAGTCTCTTACTGGTAACCTCTTCTTGGAGTTTCTAAGAAATGATTTGCCAGTTTTATTGGAAGATGTGTCCCTTGAAACCAGGCAAAATGTGTTTCTGCAGCTCGATGGTTGTCCAGCACATTTTTCCATCAATGTGAGAGAACATCTCGATGAGACGTATCCAGGCCGATGGATAGAAAGAGGAAGCATATTTCCCTGGCCAGCGAGGTCACCTGACTTAACATGCTTAGACTTTTATTTGTGGGGACGAATAAAGAACATTGTCTTCCAAACAAAGCCTACGAGCAAGGAAGATATGAAGAATAGAGTCCGAAATGCAATTCGTAGTCTGTCAACAGCGGAAGTGGAAGCTGCCGTTTTTTCTACCGGAAATAGGCTCGAGCAGTGTGTAGAACGTAACGGCAGACACTTTGAGCATTTCAGTAGACACTAGAGTGCTTATAGTTTAGAATTACATACAGAGAGAATGAAATATTTTGTTTTAGGTTTCAGTATCAGTTTTTCATTAATATCTCCGGTTAAACAAAAGATAGAGACTTGGGATTTTCACCACTTGCTTTGACCTTTAGTCCTCTTTCTATCTATGTAGTAATATTTATATCAATGGATTTAGGTTTCTTGAGAAAAATCATAAAATGTGTTAAATTTTAAAAAAGCGCCATCTAGTGATTACAGTAACAATAACAAAGACATGACTTGCAATGCAGTTGATAGAGAAAGAAATACTCTTTTAAATGACACTTAGTCCAATATTTTCCCATGAGGCTATACAGAGATATTGCATTTTTTCCTAATCAATATTTGCCTTACCCCCACCACTTTATCTGAAGAGTTAGAGAAAAATAGTCCCAACAGAAATTGTTGGTGATACACACGACATTTATCTGCAGGTATTTTCAATACAGTCTATCTGGACATATTACTGAGATATCCTATTTTTTCCATTTCCTCTTGGTGTTGCGCCCCCTAGCAGGCATCTGACGAACTTGAAAATAATTTCCAACGATTTTTCTTGGCCACATTTACTAAAGATATTTTTTTCCAAAAGCTCTATGGTGAACGGTTTCCGAGATACAGCCGCTTACCTCGCTTAATTGGCCAGCCTGTACATACTGTAACACTAACATCAACCGAGGTTCTGGCATTGTATCTGAGCAAGCTGAATGTCTGTACGTTCCGCCCTGTGCAAGGGACGTAAAGCCGTCGGTTCCCTGTCCATGCGATTCTGGGCACGTTAGAGATCCTCACCCTCCTTACAGTAAGGTAGGGGTTCGGCAAAATTTACAAGATACTGAGGTGAAACTGTGGTTGAAGAAACAAAAACACATACGATTCTTTTTTTGTTCCCTCATTTTTTGACCTCGAGATTTCCTCATACGGCCATGGATATGCATACAATTTCAATAGAGATTTTTCTGTGACCTCAGAAGTGTTTGCTTTCTTCTCTGCAACCGGTTTCGTTTTTTACAACATCGCCAGGCAAACGAAATTTCTCTGTGAAGCCACAGAAGAAGTATCTACTTCTGAACTTCCATCAGATTTTCAATATCTTTTGATTTATTTAATTTATTTTTATTAGCGAATTCCATTTAATTTAATTTTCTTGTACAAATCGTTCTTTTGATAGCGATTTTTTTTAAAATATGTTTGATGAATTTTCTTTGAAGAAACATTTGAAATGAATTTGTGTGAAAAAGATATCCAACAACATTTTGCTGGATCATTTTTTAATGAAATTCGTTGAAAATAAGGTTATAATGGATTTTATGCAAACAAATTTTATGTGTTAATTTAGCAAACTTTTGTGTAAAAATATTTAACTAGTTTCGCAGAAATTGTTTGTGCGGCAGGGGTTCAGCAAAATTTCCAGGACAGTGAGGTGCAACTGCTCCCTGGCGTTGGTGATAGGCCATAGTCGTGGGAATAGACCGACGTAAAAAAATTATATATAAAAAATTATCACATAAAGATTACGTCAGGTCTAAGATTAAACCACAAATTTTTCTATCTCTGAACTGGCACTTTTTCTACCACTAATAAAACTGGGCGCAGCAAGTGCGCTATGGTAGCGAATTTAAAATTGTTTTTTAATAGCAAATATGTTTTTTTGGTGAATCTTCTTAAGAAACATTAACTAAAAGGGAGATCCCGACTTTTAAATTTTGAGTTTGAATTTTTCAAATGAGCGCGAACTACTGTCCTTAGAACCCACCTCCGGGGTATATATATATATATATATATATATATATATATATATATATATATATATATATATATATATATATATATATATATATATATATAGACAGTGGTTTGGCGGGGTGGTGTTAACAAAACTAATAAACGAAAGCTGGCTACACTTTAAAGGTTGGCAATTCTGAGTATCATTGGCTCCATGAAGACGACACCCTCAGCCGCGCTAGAGGTCTTGCTGATGCCGCTTCCCATCTGTATCAGGAGGGAGATAATGGCGTAACATCTCAGAATGGACTCTGGAAACCTGGGTGGTGAGGGAGAAATCACAGGACATGTAAAACTTTCCAAGAGGTGGAAAAGGTAATACCAAATTCCACCATTAAGGTACGAAATTCAGAGAAATACATTAGACTGACTAGGACATATACCCTCAGAATCCCCACCAGGGGTCAATTGAGGGATAATGAGGTTGCTTTCCAGCCTGATAGCCTGGGCTGTTTTACTGATTGATCACGGCTGGTTGAGCAGCATACCTCCGGGCCTGCAATATACATCGATGCTTTGGGGTGCTCTGGGCGCATATACCACGGCATTCAAAGCGGAGGTATACGCTATCCTATCTGCAGCTATTCGACAGAATCTGAGGACGAGACCCTAAGAAAGTGAATATATTTGCTCGGATAATCAGGCGGCTCCCCGAGCGGTTTGCACGCCTAGAATTCGATCAATGCTGGTTCAGGAGTGCGCTGACGCTCGGGGCTGGCCAGGGCAAAGAAGGTACAACCTATGTGGGTTTTGGGATACTGTGGCGTTTCGGGGAATGAGGTAGCGAATGACCTCGCAAAGTTTGGTTCCCGACGACCATTCTGTGGCCTGAAGCCTGCTATAGGCCTTAGTAGAACAGTGGTCTCCGACGCGCTAGATAGATGGACTTGGGAGGACACAGAGAAGCACTGGAGGTCAGTCAGTGGCTGTAGACAACCGAAAGGCCTTGTGGGGAGTCCGGATAGAAAGAAGACTTTCTGGCTTCTTGGTAAAAGTCGTTCTACCGTTCGCCGTGTCATCAGTGTGCCAGCAGGCCACTATTGTCTTAGAGGATAATTTACATTAGTAAATGTCGAGAAGGATCCCAGTCTTCCAGGAATCTGGCGATACTGAAAGAACGTCTTACCTGTGTGAAAGTAAGACTGTTGGGAGTTTTCGAACAAAACTGTTTGGTTTAAGGACTCTACAAAGTAATCAACCATGTTTAGTTCAATAAAAGATCGACACAACCTCTATTTTGAGACCGAGGAAGTTTGGTGATGAAACCGAGGGGGAGTAGGGCGTGGTTGCTGGCTGCCGGGGTTATAAAAATAGTCTCGATGTAGCCTACTTGTCTGGCGCCAGTTTCCCCACTATTTCTACTACTACTACTTCTATGTAAATTTAATATATATGTATCCTTCATAAATTTGACTTACCAAATATCTATAGGCAAGACTTTAAGGTTACTGACTTTAAATTCAGCTGTCACTCATGGGTGTCCAATAAATTTTCGACGCCTATGAAGGACCAACTGCTGACAAACATTATCTATATAAATCTGAAATAGAATAGTATATCACCATCATCATCATTGAGAAAGAAATTAGGACCATTACAGGTGATTTTTTTTAACGAAAATTCGTTGGTGAAGATCTAAAGTTATGGTTACGATGGATGACAAGACAGTGTTGGACTACACTCACGGTAGCACTTTTATGTGTAAATTAAAGTGAGACTAGGACAGTTCTACGATAACAAAACTTTAACAAAAAGGAAAGCCTAGTAATTCTGGAAACAAACACTCAAGTTAGCTACAGAGTATCTTGACCGGTCATTGCTCGCACGCAACATTGTATACATCATTTATAACTTCTTTTGTAACTTTTGTGGACTATGCATACTGAATGCCGCTTAGAAAAGTTGTATTGACGTCTATTCATCACCCTCTTTCGCTCTTCATTATATGAGGGCAACTTAACATGTAAGGGGAGTTTCTTCTAAGTAAAAACCACAATAAAATCAATTTATCTTATTAGCTTGGAAATATCCCGGGAAATCTAGACAAGCTCAACAAAAGCCAGGCTTACGTTAATTTATCTGAAAAGTCATGTGGCAGCCAGAGCATTACAAATTTTTATAACAATATTTTTAGCAGAAAGTAATTAAATAAATTGTTGTGTAGTATGGTGGCAACACTGTCAAGTGACTTTTGAGTTAACCTTCATGTTTTGACGTTTCATTAATTCTCACATGATTTAAGCTAATTTTGTATTGTAAAGTTATAAAAAAAATTTCGTGACGCAGCAAGTGTGTTATGGTAGTGAATTTTTATTAAATGCTTCAAATTTGAATAACTCAATTTTCTATAAACTTAAAAAGTTTAATTTTGGTACGTAGTAAGGTCTTTCCTAGGGCAAGATATCCATTAAAACAACTTTGTAATTTTAGGAGGAAAAAAATTTTTTCGAAAGAAAATTTAAATTTAAATAAATTATCTATAAACTTAGAAAGTTGAATTTTGGCACGTAGGCAACATATATAATAAATTTAATTAAAGCAACTCAAAGTTTTCCCGGAAAATCTCGTCCGATTTTCCTGGCTAACGAACTCGTCCAAGCCATTAATAAAAGAAAGGCACTTGCCAAGTTTTATTGAAATCGGTTAATTATTTTTTGAGTTATCAGACGGACACACACACACATATATATATATATATATATATATATATATATATATATATATATATATATATATATATATATATATATATATATCTATATATATATATAAACATATAAAAATTGAAACTGACCCCGGATATGGGTTCTAGGGATCCTAGTTCGCGCTCATTTGAAAAAATTTTTGCGAAGTCTCACCATCGATACCACTCTATTAGTGAATTTTTTTAAATAAAAATTCACTAATAATGTTCCTTGAATACTTGAAAAGAAATAGCCTCACCTGTGGCACCCTGGAGCAGAATAGGTAAATGTTTACTTTCCGCGCATTTTTATGAAACTTTGTATACAGACGTGTTTTAGGGTGTAGATGACGACAATCATAGCAAAATGAGGGCAGAAGCAAACTTTGTGAGTCAATTGGACTTTTTTGGAGGAAAAGCGTGATTTACTCACTTTTGTGACATGTTTTTCTCATATTTTACACATTTTCGGGAATCGTTCGTTTTATAGACACCATAAAGTAAGTATACACGACATAACTCGTCAATATTGTTCATGATCCATTTATTTTCCGATTTTCCAACGTTATTTGCTAAAAATACTATACCTTAATAAAAAGCTGAAACAATTTACAACTATTTTAGTCACATAAAGTTAGCTAAGTTGGTGTTATCGTATAGGTTTACTTTAGTAAATTTTGTTAAAAAAATTCCCTATTGAGGAGATCCCGACTTTGGAATTTTGAAGGGATATCTTCAAATAAGCCCAAAATAGGGCCTCTAGAACCTATATTCAGGGTCAGTTTGAATTTATATATATATATATATATATATATATATATATATATATATATATATATATATATATATATATATATATATATATATATATATATATATATATATATATATATATATAGGTATCACACTAATAACTCAAAAAATAATGGGCCGATTTCGATCAAATTGCTTGGATACGTTCGTGAGCCAAGAAGATCAGCCCAGTTTTTCCCGGGAAATTTTTATATTTCCAGAAATAACAAAGTTAGGTCAACCAGATTTGGTACGCGGGTTTATGACACAAGTAAACTACGTACGAAAATTTAGACCTATAGTTTAACATAAAGAAAGTCATTTTGGAGCCACTTGTAATCAGATATAAAGTACGAAACCAAAATATTTTGGATGGATAACAAAATCTATTGTATGTTACAGCAAAGAGTAAGTTTGTTTGGCGCAAAAAGGTCAAGAAATGCCAGAAACATTACTTTAAAAATTTGACCACTTTTCCTCTTAATACGTCAAAGTCAAAAACGTTAATGTAAAGAACATAAAGCGAACACGGACTACATAGAGAAAATGTCGCAAGAGGTGTGTTTTGCAGGTCCTTAAGTTTCAGCCTCAACCCTGATTGTCCTTCAATTTACTAAAATGTTTCCAGAAAATTCATTTCAAATAGACCCTTTCTCTGATGCTTTAGCAGTAGTTTTAGTTCCTGTGTCTTCACAAGCGCTTGTTTTTTTCTGCAACCAATTTCAATTTTTAGTGAATTTTCTTTAAAAAATTCACAAATGAGCGCATATAGGCTCACTAGAACAGATATCCCAGCCAGTTTCAATTTTCAGATGTATATATATATATATATATATATATATATATATATATATATATATATATATATATATATATATATATATATATAACTGAAACTGACCCTGGATATGGGTTCTAGGAAGCCTAGCTCGCGCTCATTTGAAGAAATTGTTTCAAAATTCAAAAGTCTGGATCTTCTCATCAGTGAAATTTCAATAAAATCAAATTAGAAAACAAATTGAGACATATATTCAAGAGAGAGAGAGAGAGAGGCGGAGTGAGATTAAGTATTGGAAATTCATGATTGTTGCCTAACTGAACTACTAATAGTTGGATTTGGAAAGATACACTTCATGTTCTGTCTTTGACAGGTGATTCATCGGGCACATTAGGCATACAAAACTGTTGTGATTTCAATAACATCCTTAAAAAACTGACATTGTGTTCCATCCTATGTTCATCGGAATCTCTTCCTAAAATTGCCTAATTTACTTTTTTTCTTTAGAATCTTTCTTATTTTAGTTTCCTGTCTAACGAGTGCTATTTCACTTTTTACTACATACAGACTTGGAGACTATTTCTCTGGATTAACTGCTGGTTTTCGTCTCTGTAAATGAAGAGCGTAACCAGCGCGTAAGTTAACTGAAGCAAGTTGCCCTTCTGAATTCTAGATGCTCTAGGATTTTCTTCAACGTTTCTGTAACCGGTTTCGCTGCTTCACAGCATCCTCAGCCAGATAACAATTGAATGAATACAAAATCATGACAACTACAAAGAAAAATCTGTTGCTATGTTATGATGTTTGATCAAAAAATTATTTAAAAATGAAAAGAAAGTGAAATGAAAATGACGGATGACGCCTTCAAAATGTCTACATGATGTATGTCAATATTTAACATAAACATAGAACCAAAGCTATAACAGTAATTTATTCTAAACAGTAATAACTATAATAACAATAACAACAATAAAATATCAACAATAACAGTAATAAAGCAGAATGCCTCGCGGATAATTCTAGTTTTGAAGTTGTAAACCAGTGCTATTGTGTCCTATATGAATATGATGCATGGCCAGCGCCGATGAGGGGTCGGATTTTCTAACTGCAAGGGTGTCTTCATGTATTCTATTTTGTATGCGTCTATTTGTTTGTCCTATATAACTTCGGGAACAGTCAGAATAAGGAATTCCGTAAACTCTGTGTGATTCGTTTGGAATCGTATCCTTGGGAGTTCTTATCAGATTTGACAGTTTTTGCTCTGTTGTGAATACTGCTTTGATATGGGTTCTAAAAATTCGGCTGATTTTGTCGGTGACACCTTTAATGTATGGTAAAAACGTTGTGAGTGGTTGTGTGGACTCTATATATTCTTGTTGTGGTGTAGTGGTTTGTAGTAGTATGTGTAGTGGTATGTGATTGTTGTCGTATCCGTTTTCTAGCAATGTCTGTCCGTTACCAGCAACAGACGCTTCGACAATAGAATATATGAACGCACTCCCTTGCAGTTAGAAAATCCGACCCCTCATCGGCCATGCATCATATCCATACAGGACACCAAATAGACTTCGATAATACCAAAACAATAGCACCGGTTTAAAACTTCAAAACGAGAATTATCCGCGAAGCAATCAAGATCGAAAAACGTCCCGAATGTTTAAATAAGAGATATGATGGTCTTCGCCTTCCGATTATTTGGAAACCTAACATATCTTCGTTACAAACACACAAAAAGTAAATAAATTCAATAGACAATTTCATTGTCCACTTATCTGTCTCAACAAATTCCAGTAATCTTCTTAATCCTTTAAGTACCGTGACCTGACTTAATTGACGTGACCCGACTACTTTTACTGATAACAAAGCAGGTAGACGAAACGATACATACAATACAAGACTTGCAACGAACTGCCAGATCTCTCTGAGGCCTTTGGTTGAACACACTGAGATCTTAGAGACGATCTCCAGCGAGATTTAGGGAGTATGCAGACTGAGGCCCCGTAATCTAAGTACAACAACCCAACCCACCTTTGTCCATCGCTCTAAGGAGTAGGCAGAATGATGCCTTAGAGTGTCTTTACATATTTCCTTTACCTCTTGAAAATGGCTCCAACACAGAAGCCGAAACGTCGAGTTTTAATAAATTCTATATATACAATGAGCTAATATTATACATTCAGACGGCAGTCGGATTCCTTATCGACGAGCACAATGGGGAAAAGAAAGACTGAGGTTTTAGAATATCACACTTATTTCCATAATCTCATTTATTAATGGTTCCAAAGCAAGAGCTAAAATGTCAGATGTAAAAGTTATTTTGAAAGTTATTCAAACTGAGCGGTGTGATTCTTTGAAAAAAATTTTGTAAGTATTAAAATCACGATTTCTTTTATAAGCAAATTTTTTATACAAAAACTTATTAACGATAAAATCAAGGTAACTGCCTTTATTTACACAGTCTCTTTGCTTAAATTAAGTTCACTGCGTTGTAAAAGAGTTTTGATCAGTTCGTTTATGTTTAATTTAGATTTGTATTGCAAATGAGTATATCCCGTATCTAACCGCATACAAATCAAAAGGATTTAATGTAATTTACTCAATTTATATTTAATGGAAATTTTATCCGTTCTAATTCCCAACGCGGTGTCTGTTTATTTCAGATAGAGTATGGTTTTAATCGAACACTTGGAAACGACGTACATAATCACTTGTTAAACAATGCACGATAGAGTAAAGCACAATGTACAATAATCATAACAACGCAGATAACCAGTACGTATACTGGAATAAACAATTTCCATACATGAATTATAGAGATTAACCAGATATAATAATATGAAACGTACAGTTTGTGCGAATGCCAACACAAACGATAAAATGCATTTGATATTCGTTTTTGTTGCGTATCCATAATAAGTTTGTAATGTATTTTAGTAAATTAATTTTCTGGAAAAAAACTCAATGTGGAGAATATCGCGACATTTGAATCTTGATAACATTTCTTCAAATGAACACCAACTAGGTCCTAGATCACATATCCGGGGTCAGTTTCAATTTTTAAACATATATATATATATATATATATATATATATATATATATATATATATATATATATATATATATATATATACACATACATATAGGGTGGCGTATTGAAAACGAAACAGACCGATTTGCGTCCAGAGAAATATATTTCCAAAAAACGCTGAAACATCATTGTGAAGCTCCTTCTTTTCTAAATTCAGCACACAAATTTTTTTGGAAGTTTTATTAACTCGTTCAACATTATTCACAGTTGGAGTTGCAAGAACGTATTTCATTCATTGTGACAAGAAATACATTAATTAGTAAATTTTTCGTTAAAAAAAAACTAAAAAACAAAACAAAGCGTTCAAAAGTGTTTATTCAGTTAAGTAAGTGTTCAAATTGTTGACCACCAGCTTCCATACAGAAGTACAAATTTTGTTCAAAACGAGCTCTGACATTCTGGAGCATTTGTGGAGTTATTAGACGCCATTCTTCAACAATGCGTCGTCGTAATTCTTCCAGAGACTCCGGTTCTGTTGCGAAAGTGCTACTCTTTAAATGGCCCCATAGAAAGAAGTCTAAAGGAGTTAAATCCGGTGATCTAGGGGTGCACTCAATAGCACCTCTACGCCCAATCAATTGCTCTGGAAACTCTGTGCTTAAAAACTCCCTAACACGCTGTGAAAAATGCGGAGGAGCTCCATCTTGTTGAAATACTAATTGATTTTCTTGATAGCGATCATCATTTTCAACAATGTCAATTAGTAGAGGGTAAACGATATCTTCTAGTAAGTCCAAATACGTTTCGCCACTCAAATTGCCATAATCAAAAATTGATCCGATTAAACGGTATCCAAAAATGCCAGTCCAGCCATTCATTTTCTGTGGAGTTTGAGTGTGGACTTCGTGAAAATTTCTTGGATTATTATCTGCCCAATAACGACAATTATGGCGATTGACTCTAGAGTTTAATAAAAACGTACACTTATCTGAAAATCAGATATTGAACAGAAAGTTCCCGTTATCGTCTATTCGTGCAGTCATAACTTCACAAAACTGTAGCCGCCGATCAAAATCATCTTCATTAAGTTGTTGTACAAGATGAATTTTCTACGGGTAAAATTTATGATGCTTTAATTTTCGCTCAATAGTTCTTCTTTTGATGTTTGAAACAGTGGCCACTTTTCTCGTGCTCAAAGTTGGGTCTGCAGCAATCTGTCCTAAAATTTAAATCTCAGTAGTCTCATTTACTACCGGAAATCCACGTTCAGGATCCCGTTTTTTGTTGGCTACTGAACCACTTTGTCGCAACACTAACTCCAAAATATATTTTCTGTTAACATGTCTGTTCGGATGTCGTTCATTAAACGAATTTGCAGTACGATTGGCACAGTCATCGTTTTTTGAAAAAAGAGTAATTATTTCGACTCTTTCTTCTACAGTGAAATTAATTTTCGGTGGTACTATCAAGTATCAAACTGACCGATAAACTGAAATAATAAACCGCATTTCTCTTCTTCCGATATGAAATGTTCTGATAGTCAATTTTTTGTTTACAAACCAACAAAACATTGACTATCAGCACATTTCTTATCAGAATGAGTGAAATGCGTTTTTGTATCTTTAACTGTGAATAATTTTTAAACGAGTTGATAAAACTTCAAAAAAAATTTGTGTCCTGAATTCAGAAAAGAAAGAGCATTCAAGTGATGTAGCACTCGATCCATGCTCCCTATTTAAAAGATAAGGGTTGTTATCACCACCCTTAAGGGTAAAGTTGAATTTTGTCAAAACATGTCCCCCTTAATATTAAAATTGACGTGTTTCAGCGTTTCTTAAAAAAAAAATTCTCTGGACGCAAATCGGTGTGTTTCGTTTTCAATGCGCCACCCTCTCTCTCTCTCTCTCTCTCTCTCTCTCTCTCTATATATATATATATATATATATATATATATATATATATATATATATATATATATATATATATATATATATATATATATATATATATATATATATATATATATATATACTTTTGCAAGTAGCTTGGATAATATCGTTAGCCACGAAAATCGCCTATGTTGTTCCTGGGAAATTTTGTATATTCTTTCGGAAAACTTTTATATCTCCAAAAATAATGGGTTTGTATCATAGCAGCTAAATTATGTACCAAAATTTAGATCTGTAAGTTTAAAGACATAAAAGTTCTAGGCATTTAAAGGAAAATTGGGATTTTCCTCTTGAAAAGTCAAAGGCGCGATTGGAACGTCAAAATTGGCAACATTTATGCAATAAACCTGAAAGAAATACGGGTGGTGTAGAGAAAATGTAGCAAAAAGAGTATTTTGCAAACCCTCAAGTTTCAGCTTCAACTGTCATTGTACTTCATGTTACTAAAATATTTGCATCATTGCATATAAACCCTTACTCTGATGGTTTGGCAGCAGTTTCAACTATATAGTTTATCGTTTAATGATCTTTATTTTAAGCGAATTTTTGTTGAAAAAATTCGCTAATGAAAAGACCACCACTTTTGAATTTTGGAAAGATTTCTTCAAATGACCGCGAACTAGGTCTCTTAGAACCCACACTCGGGGTTAGTTCCAGTTTTTATCTGTTTTCATCTATACAGGGTGACGCATTTCTACGGAAAAGCCTAATATATCCGTTATTATACTGCGCTGCATTTCATAAAATTATGTTTACAATCACAGGATGGTCCGGAAGTTGTTGGTAATACAAATTTTCTTTTTTTTTAATCGAACCTTATATTGCATTTTTGCATTTTTCGTCGAAATATAACGCATCTTTGTAAAAAAAAAACTCGGGACGCAGCAAGTGCGTTATGTTAGCGAATTTTCTTTAAATGTTTTATGGCTCACTGGCTCATTTTGCTGTTAGCCTAACGTCTATTGACCAAGAACCAGTTTTTTTGGGGACATTTTAAGTTTATTGTCGGAGAATTTTTATACATTTTCAAACAACAAAGTTATTTTGATGAACTATGGTATTGTTTTTACAATATAGGTTATACTGGTGAAACACTAAGGTTGGACACTGTGGCTGGAAACTGAAACAAAGAGCAAAATCACACAAAAAACCACAAAAATAATAACAGAGAGTTATCCACTAGATCTTTTTTCGACAAGGAATTTGTCGTCATTAGTAGCTGTCGCTAAACTTACAAAGCTTAAAGTTTAGCAACAGCTACTGGTGAAGACAACTTCGTTGTTGAAATACGTATCTAACGCATAACTTGCTGTTATTATTTTTGTGGTTTTTGGAGTGATTCTTTTTTTCGTTTCAGTTATACTGGTCAGCAAATTTTATCCCTGCTTTTTTAAAAAAAGGACATATTTGCTATTAAATATATTTTTATGAAAATTCACTACCATAAGGTACATTTTCAGCTAGGGTTCGTCCGCGTCTTCGAACATCCCCCCCCACCGCACCTTATTGTGCATAATGTACTTGCTGCGCCCAGACTTTTTTTTGCAAAATTCGCAATATATTTTCATAAATACATTACCGATTAGAGAGAGGGACGACTTTCGATTTGTTGAAAGTCCTTTTTAACTGAGCACGAATTAGAGCTTTTGGATTTTATTTCTGAAGTCCATACAAGTTTTTATGTGTTTCTATTTTTACTTATTTATTTTATTACCTATTTATACCTTAATTATGCAACGTACTATGCAAAGAAGCTAGAACTCCTGCTGCATCAATAGTACAATTTTTAAAAATTTCCAAGTGGCTGAATGAGTTCACCTCGGGACCAGAACATACAGAAAAAAAAGAAAAATTTCCAAATAAAGCTCCACAATCCAAAATTGTAACCATTGACACTTTAATCTTTTTGGGATTAAGTATAGTCTTTTTAAGTATATTTTCGTAGAAAAATTTTCTAACGAAGAGATTTCGACTTTTAGATTTTGAATTTTTTTCAAATTAGCGCGAATTAGGACAACCGTGGTCAGTTTCAATTTTTATATGTTTATATATATATATATATATATATATATATATATATATATATATATATATATATATATATATATATATATATATTTATGTATACCTCCTGTACTTAAAAAATAATGAGTCAATTTTAATATAATTTGGCGGGCACCTTTCTTTTTTAAGTGGCTTGGAAAGTCTGTTAGTCAGGAAAATTTAACCAGGTGTAGCGGGAAAATTTTGAGTGTTATTTTGAGAAATTCTTGTATCTCCAAAAATAACAGTGCTATCATAACCAAATTTGGCAGGCAATGTTTTGTTATAAAACGCATCTTACGCACGAAAGATTTCTAAGTTAAAAGAAAAAAGTTTAAAGCATTTGAAAAAAGTGGACGAGACAGAACCAAAATGTTTTGTGTTGTTACCAAAACTATTGAATATTACAAAGATTTAGTTTTTTTATCACAAAATGGTCAAGAAATAAATACATTTGAAAATTTTATAGTCAGTCGCGATTTGAAACGTCAAAATTGCCAAATTTTAGACATGCTTAAATAGCATTTTTATTTCTTACAGCTTATGACCTAAAAATATAAGTATTTTTCCCCTTATATTTTCTTTACTTCCACTTGTTCAGACTTCCGTGAAAGGGTAAAAAAACAACTTTTTAAATTTTTGTTTTTTCAGTTTTTATTACATATTTTTTAAATTTTTGTAACAGATTAGTGATTGTATGTTAAAGTTATTGCAATTTTTTTTTCAAATTTTCTTGAAAGAAATTGTGTGGAAGTTTTCATAAAATCATTTGTAAAAAGTTTTTTTGTGAATAGTTATATCTTAGGCAGGTGTGCATATGAAGAGGGTCGTTGGCCAGGGAAATCGGATCAGTTTTTTTTTTGGAACATTTAAAATTTATTTTCGGAAAAGTTATGCACTTTTCAAAAGAATATAGCTATTTTTTATAAAATATTGTACATTGTTTCTACTATATAGTTCATATCAAATTGGATGTCTTGCATTTAAAAAAAAAGATACATTTGCCATTAAAACCTTTTTATGAAACATCACTACCATAACGCACTTGCTGCGTCCAGGATATAATCTATTTATTGAATTGTCGGTGTTGTGTTATTGTGTTTTGTTTCTTTAACGTCGGCCTATTTCCGCGACTATGGCCAATCACCGACGCCAGGGAGCTTTTTCACCTCACTATCCTGTAAATTTTGCCGAACCCCTGTCTTTCTGTAAGGAGGATAGGGATCTTTAACGTGCCCAACATCGCATGGACACGGGACCGACGGATTTACGCCCTCTCCGAAGGGCGGAACGTGCAGACATTCAACTTGCTCAAATACAATGCCAGAACCTCGGTTGATGCTAATGTTACAGTTTGTACTGAAAAAGTGAAAGGAGTAACCTGGGATCGAACCCAGTACCCTTCGGTTCAGAGGCACACGTTCTTACCGCTAAACCACCGAGGTTCAATTGTCGGTGGAAATATGTGTTTTAAGTTCTTCTTTGCATATTATTATAAGTTTATTTTGAGCTTTCATATACATTAAAAGCTCCTTTTCATTTTAAATGATTCTGATTCAAATCATTATGATACTTTTTCCTGTCAGTGGCAGATATGTACAGAAATAAACACAATGCGGGGACCCCGTTGTATCAGCGTTTACATAAATCACCTTCTGTTATGGATTATTGAATTAATTATTGCGCTTACGATTGTATGAGTTATCAGATAACAAGAGATATATTTGTAAATGTAAATGCTAGAACACCTGTCGTTACGAATATAGTTAACTAATTATTGTTTATAGGAAAAAATTTCCGGACGCAGCAAGTTCATTATAGTAGTAAATTTTTATAAGAATTGTACACTGTTAGTATTACATATTACTAAAATTAATACTATAAATATAAACAGACGTTAAATATCGGGTTTAGGGGTCCTAATAAGCGCTCATTTAAAGAATTTTCTCGAAACTTACTATCGACATTTCTCTATTATTATGAAAAATATTTTAGTCTTATGTTCTAGCTCCTTTTGAGCAAAATATCCAAAACTCAATTCGCTATGAAACTAGAAAATTAAAATTTGGTATACGTAGGTATGTCTTTAAAAGAAACTTTTATTATAAGATTTACTACAGTTAAAAATTGTTGCAGAAGAAATCCTAATCTATATTTAGAAAACGAAGGTATCTGCCAAATTACAAACGTGGTAGGTGATCGAACTAGTTTTTTCAACAACAAAAAAACGTTTTTTAAAAACAAATTTTCTATCAGTGAATTTGTTTAATAAAAATTCAATAATATCAAGAATAAACAAGTGTCTGCAAATTATAATTTTAGATTCAAAGTGGACAGGCGCTTTAAATATAAATAAGAGCTTGGTCCAAGCGTATGAAATCTTGAACAGTATTGTTTGTGTGTTTTCCTTTCTTTAATGTCGCCTATTTCCGCGACTATGGCCAATCACCGACGTCAGGGAGCAGTTTCACCTCACTATCCTGGAAATTTTGCCGAACCCCTGCCTATCTATAAGGAGGCTAGGTATCTTTAACATGACCAACTGCCATCGCATGGACACGAGACCGACGGCTTTACGCTCCCTCCGAAGGACGGAACATGCAGACATTTAACTTGCTCAAATACAATGCTACAGCCTCGGTTGATGTTAATTGTACAGTATGTACTGAAAAAGTGAAAGGAGTACCCTGGGATAGAACCCAGTACTCTTCGGTTCAGAGGCACACCACCGATGCTCTCTAAACAATATTGTTTCTACCAAAAAATTTATGTTTAGAAGACGAAGGTATTTGCCAAATTATAAACGTGGTGGGTATTAATCTTTATTAGTTGCCTGGATTATATCGTTTTGATGAACCTGATCGAACCGGTTTTTTCAACAACAACAAAAAACGTTTTTATAAACATATTCTATATATCTTCAAAAGAGAGGGTAGATACTTTGATCTTTTTCTAATAATGCCAGCAAGTTTTACATTTATAACGATTATCCTTTGGTAGTGATACGTCAAAATGACGGAAATTCACGAATATCTCAGAAATGGTTCAGAAGTAGAACGTGATGGATCAGACAAAGTCGACTTGAAATTTAACGAAAAATCCGAATCAACAATAATATATGGGGTGTTATATTTAACATAAATGAGCTGGTTGCGGTTTCCGGTATAACCAGATGTGTCGTCGTCTTGAAAGTATTTTCGCTACGTCGATCCTGAAAATTTCTGATATAAATTCTTGTTACAAGTTCGAAAGCATCTATCCAACGAGTTGAGTGAATCAGTCTATATATATATATATATATATATATATATATATATATATATATATATATATATATATATATATATATATATATATATATACGAGGGCGGATCAATGAGTCCGTGACTTTTTTTAATGAAACACAGGTTTTTTGACAAAAAATCCCTTTATTTCTCAACATAGTTTCCTTTGAGCTCTGTACACTTCGTCCAATGTTTCTCCATTTTTTTAATCTCTTTCAAAAAATAAGATTTGTCGAGGTTCTCAAAATATGTATTTGTGCGATGATTTCATCACTGGAGTTAAATGTCTTTCCGCCGAGCCATTTCTTTAAGTTTGGAAACAAGGAATAGTCACTCGGGGCTAAATCCGGAGAACAGTGTGGATGAAGAAGCAATTCGTAGCCCAATTTATGCAATTAGGCATGGAGACTACACATGTGTGCACCCTTGCATTGTCTTGGTGGAAAATAACTTTTTTCTTGGCCAAATGTGGTCATTTTTTTCTTCAAATCGTTACTGAATCGATCCATTAAGTTGGCGTAATATTCGCCATTGATTATTCTTCCCTTTTGGAAGTAATCAATGTGGATTATACTGCGTGCATAAAAAAACGGTCGCCATGAGTTTATTTGCTGACAAACCCACATTGAGCTTCTTCAGCGCCAATTCGCACGAAGAAACCTTCTGTTTTGACTACTGCTTGGTCTCTGGTGCATTGCGGTAAATCCATGTTTCGTCCACGGTTACGAAACTGTGCAAAAACTCGTCCCTGTTGCAGTTGAACAACGTCAAGCACTCCTTTGAAGTTGTCACACGATTGCGTTTGTGGTCGATTGTGAAAAAACGCGGCACTAATCTTGCGGATAGCTTTCTTTTGCCTAAGTGATCATGCAAAATCTAAACCACTGAGCCATGTGATATTCCTACGGCTTTCATAATCTCCCACACTTTCTATTTCCGATGGGCCAACACCATATCGTGAGTTTTTCAATTGTTTCGGGTGTAGCGAGCTCAACTAGGTGTCCAGAACGTTCGGCACCATTTTTGCTTGTACGACCGCAACGAAATTTATTAAACCACTTTTTCACCATGGAAATTGATGGTGCAGAGCCCCCTTGGATTTATCAAGCTTAGACTTGGTTTCAGTGATGTTTTTTTCCGCAAAAAATAATTTTTGATGAGCACACGGAATTCCCTTTTTTTCCATTTTCGTTATAACTCAAGAGGTTGTCTGCTTTCAATGGCTATCTAACACAAACTAAATGATGCAGCTTGTTCAAAATTTGACAGCAGTCAACTGATAGATGCTTGTTGACAGGAGCAGTGTTGCCCTTCCTGTGAAGAGGCGGGAAGTTAACATATATATATATATATATATATATATATATATATATATATATATATATATATATAATATAATATAATATAAAAATAGATATCTTAAAATCATTAATGAAAATTCACTAATAAATATATATTTTTTATAAATAATGTATTTGCATAGATACAGTGTTCAATTACCTCCTTCTAGGAAAGTTTTCATGAAGGGGTGCTTGAATGCTGGAAAATAAATAAAAGTCCCTCTGATGACGCTCACTTTGATAGTGAAACAATCGTCAGATCTGAAAAATGTCTCGTGATGAACTAGGTTCTTCAAAGCAATATTATATAAATCTAGAAACAGAAAAACACGATCGAGACATCACCCGTAGAGTGTGTTAATAATAGCGACATCACCCTTAGGTGTCTTAATAATATCGACATGTTTTATTTATTAAGAGAAGCTACAATTAACGGACAAAAATTTAAGTCTCTGGTGGAAACCACCCCGAATTACTTTATTAGGTAGAACCGAGCGGTATCGCAAAACTGTATCTTAGTTAATTGTTTTACTGTCTGCATTGAACTCATTAACGTAGACGAGATAATGACGAATTAAAACCCATCGGAATCGAATCTCAAAGGGAATCAGCGAATAGAAGTTTTGTGCTTGGTTATTAAAACTGTAATCCGAGCTGACCTGACCTGACCCAGTTTCATATAATACCCGCAACTCACTGTTTCTGACAAACGAAAACACATAAATATTATCTACTCTGTTGAAAACGCCTATCTAATGACTTTTAAACTGGTGGATCCTGCGAGTTGCATTAATTAATTTTATTGATACGTTTCAGAAACACACTTTTCAGAACAATGAACTTAATGTACAGGCTGGCGCATCGTAAACTCTACAAGCGGGTTTTCGAGTATTTAAAAACTCTGGACGCAGCAGGTGCTTTATGGTTGTGAATTTTCATAAAAATGTTTTTATTGCAAATATGTGTGTTTTCTTTTTAAGAAAGCAGGCATCAATTTTGGTTACCAGTATAACCTATATAGTAAAAACAATGTGCCATGTTTCATAAAAATAACTTTATCGTGTAAAAATGTACAAAAAGTTCCACAAATAAACTTAAAGTGTTCCGGGAAAAAATCGTTTCTTGGTCAACCTTATAGGTTAATAGCAAATTGGGCTATTCAAATATGAAGCATTTGATCAAAATTCGCTACCATAACGCACTTGCTGCATCCAGAATTTCTTTTCTTACAAACATGCATTATATTTCGATGGAAAATGCAAAAATGCAATAACATAAGACGTGTTTGATTAAAAGAAAATTTGTATCACCAACGACTTATGGACCATGTAGAAATATTTTTTAAGATGTAGCTCAAGACACCGTATAATTAATATATACACATTTTTTTCATATCTTTTATAATAACGGATATATTGAGCTTTATTGATTTTTTACGAAAATTCGACAAAAATTATATACCATTAAACGATAAACTCTATAGCTAAGGCTACTGCCAAGCATCAGAGAAAGGGTCTATTTGAAATGAATTTTCTGGAAACATTTTAGTAAAATGAAGGACAATGACGGTTGAAACTAAGACTTCAGGGTTTGTAAAGCATCCTTATTGAGACATTTAATTTCCATAGCCCGTATTATTTGCCTAAATGTTGCCGACTTTGCCGTTCTAAATCGCAACTTTGAGGTTTTGAGGAAAACCCCAATTTATTTTTCTTTAAATGCCTATAACTTTTTGTCTTTTGACATACATAGCTAAATTTTGGTAGGTAACTTACCTAGAAGGATATAAACCCTCGTGCCAAATTTGGTTGCCCTGACTTTGTTAATTCCGGAGATATAAATTTTTTTCGAAAGAAAACACAAAATTTTCTGGGAAAACCTTCGCAGATTTTCCTGGCTAACAAACTTATCCAAGCCATTTGCAAAAGTAATTTATTCACCAAATTTAATCAAAATCGGCCGATTATTTTTTGAGTTATCGGTGTGATAACTACATACATACATACATACATATATATATATATATATATATATATATATATATATATATATATATATATATATATATATATATATATATATATATAAACATATAAAAATTGAAACTGACCCCGGATATGTGTTCTGGGGGGCCTAATTAGCGCTCATTTGAAGAAATTTTTTCAAAATTCAAAAGTCGGGATCTCCTCATTAGTGAATTTTTTTTAAGAAAGTTCATTAAAATCCTAGGATCAAACAAACTCACCTTAAGTGATGTTTGATCTTTATTATGTGAAATCTCCGTGGAAATAAATAATCTTCTCATTCCGGTTATGAATTTACAGATTTGTAAAGATAAGCAAACGTATCCTCTTATTAAGATCAGCCAAATATAATATTCAGTTTGGTTAAAAGATACTGTTGCAACACTCTAAGGGGTGAAACGTACAGAAAAAGGGGATGGTATTGGGACTATTTACTTCAAAAAAGCTTTCACATAATTAGGATCGAACATCACTTAACTTAGTTTGTTTGGCCCTATGATTATGCTTCAGCTTCGTTTCGTTAGCAAGTTTTGTAGATGCTTAAAGAACTGTTGCAGGATAAACTGGTGGTAGATGTAAATTTTGAAAAAGTTATGTCTTGTGGTGGTGTTTGGGTACAGAGATAAAACCAAAAATTTCATTGCACGGTCACCACAGAAAAAGGCTCGTGGTTTTGTGCTCATACACAACAATATTCAAACTAAGAATTATTAAGAACTGTAACTATATTTGAGGCTTGCTGAAGCTTTCAACAAATGTAGAATAAATCTGGCGTTTTTCCCGTGACAAATTTTAGTAATCTTAGTATAGGGAACCTACTTATTGTTAGTCTCCCCCTCCTCTTCATTAGCTTGATAAGTAAAAAATTTCTGGGCGCGTTATAGTAGCGAATTTTCATAAGAATTGGGCACTCTTCTTATACGGCATATTAGTAAAGTGAATACTCTAAACCTACATAGCCTTGAAAACCGATTTTAGCGGTCGTAGTAGGAGCACATTTGCAAAATTCTTTCAAAAGTGTTACCATAGATTTCTCTATTCTGAAAAAAAGAATTGCTGGTAAAATACATAAAACTTAAATTAGATACATAATCTGTAATTACAATGAACTAACATACGAGCTGCCCGATTTGAAAAACGAACTGATGCAAACCATTAATGCAATAAAGGTTCTTGCCGAGTTAATACCTTTTTGAGTTATTGTCTATATATATATATATATATATATATATATATATATATATATATATATATATATATATATATATATATATATATATATATATATATAGACAATAACTCAAAAAGGTATTAACTCGGCAAGAACCTTTATTGCATTAATAATAATATATTTGCTTATTTATTTATTTCTGACATATATTTTACAAGGTACCATACAAATAAGCGTAGGCTTGTGGCTCTATTAAATGTACAATTTTTAAGCATGGTATCTAAAATTTTTGCAAAGTCTCACCATCGATACCTCTCTATTAGCGAATTTTTAAAATAAAAAAATTCAACAAGATAAGAAGCAATTCATTAAATGACCGATTACTTGGACAACTTTGCAGTGAAAATGATGAAGACAATAATCGCTTGCTGCTGCACACAGAAGTACGACGGCTCTCGAAAGGTGTTTGCCACCTATTCGACTCAGTACGGAACTTCCTTAAAAACAGAGACGTTGAACTGCGCGGAAACTTGATTGCGTCCAAAAATGACATCGCTTATTTGACAGACCGTTTTAAAGTATTTAATGACGTTAATTTACACTTGCTGGTGTGTGTTGAATTTAATAGAAACAAAAAACGTCATAGCTGTTTTTGTGGGAAAACAGTCTTCTGTTCAAACGACATCTAGGAAAAGGTGAATACAGCCACTTTCCAACATTATCAGCATTATCGGTAAAACAGGAAGATTAACTTATTCACTGCCACCACCTGAACGGTCTTCATGCTGATTTTACATAGCGATTCCATGATATTTTAAATGTTAATAAATCAAGCTTTTTTTTATTTTAATTTCAACAACACACCACGAGGGCTTACAGCCTAAATACTATCGTACCGTGGGTGTTGACAAGGAGGAAAGAGGCAACTTGTTAATTCTGGACTTGAAGGTTTGGAGGTTCGGGGGAGAAGGAAAAACATGTGCCGGCAAGGAATTCCACAACTTGGAAGTCCTCGGGACAAAAGAGCGGGCGTAACAAAATGTTTTATGTCTGGTGACCTGGGTCCAGTAAAAGGGTGCATTCGCTCTGTTCCCCTGGTAGATCTGTTGGGGGCAGCAAGTGGAGGAACTATGGAGGAAGGCTCCTCTGAGCAGTGCCCGTGCAGATATCTATAAAAGAGAGAGAGAGAGGTCACCAACGGCACGTCGGTGGGCAAGGGATGGCAGCCTTTGGGTGAGGGTAGGGTCACTGATGAGACGTATAGCTCTCTTTCGAATGGAGTCTAGGATAGCGAGTGTAGAAGCAGCAGCTGTACCTCAGATGTGGGAGCAGTATTCGAGGTTTGGCCTTATTTGTGAAGTAAATAAGGTATAGAGATTAGCTGGTGAAAAGTATTTGCGAGCCCGGAAGAGGAAACCTAATTTCTTAGCAGCCGCTTCTGCAATTGATACAAGAGAAAAGGACTCATTACTTTGAATAACTTGGTTGTTTATTGTGATGGGTCTAGGGCTGGTGCATCTCTTATGAGAAAGAAAGCAAGACTGAGATTTGGTGGGGTTGAATTGTACAATATTTCTACTTCCCCAGTCTAATACTTTTTGGAGATCCACGGAGACAGAACCCTCCATGAGTCTGCGATCCTTATCTGCGCTGACGAAATCTATACTGCCTGTCGTGGATTATACTGTGTCTCTTTAAGAAATTTAAGAGACGACTCAAAGGAGAGAAATAGGCCTGTAGTTGCTAGGAAGCGCTTTGGATCCTTTCTTGGGGACGGGTTGTACTCGAGCAGTTTTCCAGTTACTAGGGAATATGCCTCTATTGTAAGATGTCTGAAACAGACGAGTCAGGACAGGAGCAAGTTCTGGTGCGCATTTTGTGAGAACAATTGCTGGGATCTCGTCAAGGCCAGAGGCTTTCCTGGTATTAAGAAAGGCGAGCATCTTTCGTACCTTTTTAGTTTTGAAAATGATATCTGTCTTTTTATGCGCGACATTGGAGACTGTTGGTGGTTGAACATTTGGAGGTGGGTTGAGAGTATAATTGCCGGCGAACAACGAGGCAAAAAGTTTAGCCTTGCCTAGGGCGGTAGAAACAATTTAAACCCATGAAACAAGAGGCGGGAACGTGCCTTGCAGAAATTATTCACAATAGATTTAGCAAGAGTTCAGAAGGGTTTACTGTCGTTGGAGCTTGAGAGGACTTTGCCTTTGATGTGGTTATTAAACGTGTTTTTTTTACTCAGAAAGAATGCGCGGTTTCTTGCGTCGTTAAATGGTAGACGGTTTTCTTGACTGGGATTGTGTAGAAGCTTTTCATTGTGACATCTCTATTAGCGAATTTTTCTTAATGAAAATTCTCTAATAACAAGATACGTATTTTTTCATCGAAGTTTAGCGACAGATACTGATAAAGACGACTTCGTTGTCGAAATACATATCGTGTTATTATTCCTGTTGTTTTTGGGGTGATTCTGCTTCTTGTTCCAGTTCCAGCTCCAGTGTACAGCATCAGCGTTTTGTAACTTGTTACAAGGCGTTTGTCAAATGTTTTTTGCAATATACATAGCTACATACATACCATTGGGGTAAAACGCTTTGTCTCTTCAGAAAAAGCTTTGTTACCTCTATATATGTATAACCTTAGTCAACATGCCAATGCGTACGGTAACTAAAAGGTACATTTAGTATGCCGTAATTTAAGTAACATACTTCAGCAAGAATTTGCTGGTCATTTTCGTTTTTTTGTGTCGAGAATGTGCCACGCATACATCGTTCTAGAATAGATAAAACAAATGCGCTATGCGCTACACAAAGGAAAATTTCTTAGTCCTGGAAAAACAGTTACGAACAAACTAATAGTAGCTCAAGCGAACGTGAGAGGCAAAGGGAATATTACCTGCTTTTATAGGTCCTTTTGTGTACTCACACACATACGTAAAACTTTGAGCTGCTGTAATTTTTGTTTTGACCAGACGCCAGCAAAATTATTAGTTAAGGACTTTGTATAACAAGAGCTTACAATATAAGTCTCCTATCAGGCTGTCTAAATAGTATTTTTAAGAGCTGCTAAGAACTGCTAGCTTTCTTATTATCTAGAACACATTTTTTTAAATATTATGTTAACTGCCTACAAGCTCGTAATATTTAAGTTCCTAAATTACAGAGTATTTTTCCACAACTTGCTGAGAACAAAAAATTATTTTAATTTAAAAGCAATATTCTGTAACCAACCACCTGTCTGTTAAATGAATAAAATATTTCACATGTTGAATGCAGTCAACATTTTAATTAAATAGGTACCCAGTCCTGATTCACTACTAGGGAGGTATCGATGGTGAGACTTTGCACAAATTTTTTGAAATGAGCGCGAACAAGGACCCCTAGAACCCATATCCGGGGTCAGTTTCAATTTTTATATGTTTATATATATATATATATATATATATATATATATATATATATATATATATATATATATATATATATATATATATATATATATATATATATATATATATATATATATATATATATCCAACCGATAACTCAAAAAATAATTCGCCGATTTTGATGAAACTCGGCAAGTGCCTTTCTTTTATTAATGGCTTGGACGAGTTCGTTGGCCAGGAAAAGCGGACAAGGTTTTCGGGGAAAATGTTGAGTTTTTCTCGAAAAAAAAAATTTTTCTCCGAAAATTACAAAGATATTTTAATGAAATTTTGTGGATACGTTGCCCTGTGAAATGCCTTAATATATACCAAAATTCAACGTTCTCAGTTTATAGAAAATTGAGTTTTTCAAATTTTGAGTTTCACTTCGATACAATTTTTTTCTCCAAAAATTACAAAGCTATTTGAATGACATTTGGCGGACATATTGCTTTGAAAAAGGCCTTACTACGTACCAAAATTCAACTTTCTAAGTTTATCGAAAATTGAGTTATCCAAGTTCGAATCATTTAATAAAAAATCACTACCATAACGCACTTGCTGCGTCCAGGATCTTTTTATTAGTTCTAGAGTTTTTATACAAGACAAAAGAGTCTGTACGCCGGAAGTGCGTTGTGGTAGAGCACTAACATAAAAATGTTTTTCAATGAAATGCATAAAATTTGTTTAAGAGTATAACTTTTATAGTAAAAACAATGAACTATATTTCACTAAAATAACTTATTTTGTTTGAAAAAGTAAACAAATTTTCCGAAAATAAACTTAAAACATTTCTGAAAGAACAGGTTCGATTTTTCTGTTCAACGAACCGCTTCAAGTTACTCATACACCTGCCAAGATATAATTGTTCACAGAAAGGATTTTGACAAAAATAATAAAAAAAGTTTCCCTGAAAGTTTGAAAAAAATTTCTTTCACTAGGATCCTAAAACATTATTTTTGCCATAATTTATTAAACATTTGATATTGATTACCAACATTTAACAAAAGTCTTACAAAAAATCATTTCGACGGAAAAACTAAAAAAAATCTGCGAAAACTGACTAAAAGCTTTTTAAGCAGGAATTTGCTAAAAAAATACATAAAATTCAAATTATAGATCAAATGTTAAAATCGAAAAAAAAGTTTAACAGTTTTAGCTTTTCACGCAAAATTTGAAACAGTGGAGGTAAAGAAAAAATAAGCGGAAATATATTCATATTTTCATGTCACAAGCTGTGAGAAATAAGATTCTTATTTGTCTGTCATTTTGAAATTTCATTTAACATTTGTAAAAATTGTTTATCAACCACCATATTATGAAAATGAAACATTATTCCTATCAATTTAACTATTTTTTAACTTTTTCTTTGCGCCAAGATTAATTTAAATATTTAATATTTTTCTTGGAAAATTCGCTAAATAATCACATAATCTAATTGATTATTAGAATTGAATAAAAAACTTAAAAAACATTAAAATTGATCCTCATGTAAGGAGGTGTAATTGGAGTAAATTTTCTTTATATATATATATATATATATATATATATATATATATATATATATATATATATATATATATATATATATATATATATATATATATATAATTTCAACAACACACCACGAGGGCTTACAGCCTAAAGACTATGACAAGGAGGAAAGAGGCAACTTGTTAATTCTGGACTTGAAGGTTTGGAGGTTCGGAGAAGAAGGAAAAACATGTGCCGGCAAGAATTTTTCGGGACAAAAGAGCGGTGTTTATTTGGTGTTTATATACTTCCATCACTTTAGAGACGATTGAAAGGAGAGAAATAGGGCTGTAGTTGCTAGGAAGCGCTTTGGATCCTTTCTTGGGGATGGGTTGTACTCGAGCAGTTTTCCAGTTTTTGGGGCATATGCCTCTATTGTAAAATGTCTGAAACAGACGAGTCAGGACAGAAGCAAGTTCTGGTGCGCATTTTTTTGAGAACAATTGCTGGGATATCGTCAAGGCCAGAGGCTTTCCTGGTATTAAGAGAAGAGAGCATCTTTCGTACCTTTTTAGTTTTGAAAGTGATATCCGTCACTTTATGCGTGACATTGGGGACTGTTGGTGGTTGAACATTTGAAGGTGGGTTGAGAGTAGAATTGGGCGGTAGCATTGATATGCGAGACGTGGCTTACAAACAATGTAAATTTTAGAATCAAAGGGCTTAACATAATACGAAAAGATAGAGAGGATGGATGGGCTGGAGTAGCTATCCTGATAAAAAATAATTTGTTTTATACTGAATTATCAAATTTTCATATTATTAGGGGAGTGCGTAGGTACAAAAATTAAGTTAAATAAATGCAAAAGCTAAAATTTTTATTCACTATATGTCAAGCCCAATTTAAGCATAACAAAAAAAGTTGAGAGATTTTTTTTTTGGAAGGCCCAATTTAAACATAACAAAAAAAGTGAAGAGATTTGTTTCCTAGAAAAACCATTCGTTGTAGGGGGGGACTTTAACAGTCATGATTTTGCCTGGAGTTGCAAATGGAATGAGAGCAAGGGAAATAACCTTGGGGCTGCGATAGATGATTTTCATTTAGTTTTTCTTAATTCACGTGTATAAACACTTGTTCGCTGTCCTGGCTCACGTAGTACGTCGGCCATTGACTTGACGATAGTTTTGGCAGACATAGTTGCCGATTTTGAGTGGAGCGTAGATGAAGACACATTAGGGTCTATAAAACAAGTTGTAGTAAACAAATGTAGAATCTCAAATACTACTTAAAATAATAACAACGAGCACATTTTAAATACGCAAAGGCGAAGTCAATTTAATTTGAGACAAGCAGACTGGCAACTCTTTTCTCTAGTAATATCTGAGGATATCGAATATATCGAAAATATAAATTATAATATAAAAGCGCGGCAAATAGATCTATACCACTAAAGGGAGTTTATCAGTTCTTTTCATAAGTGTTGTAGAACTCAGAATGTGAATTAGCAATATTTAATAAAAAGGCAGCATATAAAATATATAAAAACAATCCGACGAAAGATAATTATGAACACCATAATAGATCCACGGCCATCACTAAACGAACTATACTAAACAGCAAAAGAAGTACCTGGAGGGATTTCTGCCAAAAATTGAATAGAAACACCCCAATAGAAGACATCTGGCCGCATATAAGGAAGATAAGTACTACGTTATCAACACCCCGGATTACTTTGTGTATCGAAAAAAATAGCAGCAGAGTTACTAGATAACTTGGCATCATACTGGGTACCGTAGCTTCAAGATATTAATCAAGACACAGAACCAAGCACAGAAGAACACACACTCTCAAGAAAATTTACCATTGACGAATTACAGAATGCCGTCCAAGATCAGAAAATCTCGAGTCCAGGATTTGACAACATTCACTACACAATGCTTAGCAACTTACCACTAGAACAAAAGCATATCCTCCTTAAGATGTTTAATGATATATGGAAGAGTGGTAATATACCACAATACTGGAAAATACACATAATGATTACGTTTTTAAAAGCCGGGCGAGAGCCACAACTCTTAAATTCGTACAGGCTTTCTGTGTACTTAAGACACTCGAAATAATGATTAAACACCGATTAATAAGGTGGTAAGAAAATAAGGTGGTAAGAATTAAATGACCTGCTTCCAAATACTGAACTAGGCCTAAGAAGAGGATTTTCAACTGAATAAAGTGTCGCCCATTTAGTAACTGATATTAGTATTTCCTTCACCAGCAAAAATCGGTAACAGCCGCCTTCATAGACATGGAGAATGTATACGACAACGCGTGCTTAAACATATTGACCCAAAGAATGTGCAGCATTGGTGTACCAGTTTTGCTCATCGTCTATATGAAAACCCCATCATTTACTTACAAGTAAAGAACAAACTGGTATGACCAAGATTATTGAATAAAGGCTTACCGCAAGAGTGTATAAGCAAAATGTATTATAATAAGTGATTCAAAGTGAGCACTTATGGCAATTAAGAACCAGAAACAAGAGAACTTTAAAAATGCTATTCTATCTCGCATAAAGGAATACGAGTATCAGTTAAAAGTAATCACTGAAATAGTATACCTGTGGGTCAAGGGGCACGCCGGAATATAGGGAAATGAAATAGTAGACGATCTAGCCAAGCAAGCAGCATTTTTGGAAAGCGATCAACAAACCCGAAAAATCGCATATACAGACCTTCGACCGGAAATTAAACAGCAATTAATTAAATACTGGGATATAGAATGGCACCGTCATGTCAACTCAAGTTCAAACCACTATGCTCTTATACGTGAAGAACTACCATTACATCTGGTCAAATAAATTTCCAGAAACCGCTCATTCACTACAATATTAACAAGACTGAAGTCTAATCATGGAAGATTTCCAGCACACCTACATAAGATAGGTGTGACTGAAAGTCCTAATTGTGACTGCAACGAAAACAATATTGCTGACCTAAATCATGTTATATTTTCATGCTATAAGTATTGTGCACAGAGAACCAACCTCATGCTAACGTTGGAAAAATACACAAAACACCCTATGAATTTAACACACCTTCTAAGTAGTCTACCAGGCATTGTGTTACATTAGTTGTAGTTATATAGTAATGTATGTATGTGAATATAGGTGCTCAATGGCCTATATAGAATTGTAAATTAATTTTAAATAGCCTAATGTCTGTCCTATTGTTTTCCCCACCTGTCCGTGGCTTAGTCTTGTTTGTCTGTTAGCCTTGACGAGCCCCTAGGCGACAGTGTCCTCGTTTTGTTCCTAACAAAAAAACAAAAAAAAACCCACACACACAAAAATATACAAAATAATGCAAAAAAAAATAAAAAAAATAAAATAAAAAAAAACACGATGAAAAATTCAAAAAATTTAAAAAAACACTTCGTTAATAAGATATTAATAATATTAATATACATAATTAATAGTTAATAACAAAAGATGTTATTTTAATTTACATATAATATATCCGATAGAAGTGAGAAACAGACTATTTAGCTTTGTTTTGGAAAATATGGTACCACATAATAATTAAATCTTGTATACAAACACCTCCAGGTTGGATAACAAAGTAGCATTGGCCATATAGGACCCAGAAAAGGTTCGTAGTAAAAAGATACAAGTAAAAGAACTGTTTCCTGTATACACTGCAGAGTTCATAGCTACTATAGAATCCTTAGATATTGCTTAGACCATTGATCACGCCAACAATAGTATCAGATAGTAAAAGTACACTTGAAAAGCTAGACAAGTGAAATGTGACTTCCAGGGTAACTATATGCACGAGATTTACACACGGAGGATTAATAACTTACAGAAACAAAACAAAAAAGTAACTATGATTTGGGTTAAGGGACACTGAGGAATCGCACGTAACGAGATGGCCGACAAATAAGCAAAGATGCACTAAATAGCGGTATTATGATGGGTTACAAATATTATTACAAGGATGTATACTCCTATGTGACAATTCTGCACCAAAATGAATGGCACGATCGATTTATTAAATATACGAATAGGACATATTATAGGAGTATACAACCTACAATACCTAAAAAACCATGGTTCACCAAAGGTGACATTAGCAAACAAGAAATTCAAAAGTCTGGACGCAGCAAGTGCGTTATGGTAGTGAATTTTGATAGAAATGATCTGGCACCAAATATTTATTATAACTTTTTTTCTTGTAACATAAAAATCTAGATTTTGGAATATAGTTTACTTTTTATATCGTAAACCTACCTACCAAATTTAATTACTACTACTTGCTTATTTGTTAAGATAAAAAAAATTTCGAAAGAAAACTCAAAAGTTTCCTGGAAAAACATGTTCCGCTTTTCCTGGATAAGGAACTTATCCAAGCCACTTGCAAAGGGAAGATACGTGCCAAATTTTATCAAAATGGGCATATTATTTTTTAAGTTATCGGTGTGATACCTATATATATATATATATATATATATATATATATATATATATATATATATATATATATATATATATATATATATATATATATATATATATATATATATATAAATTGAAACTGACCCCGGATATTGGTTCCAGGGGTCCTAGTTTGCGCTCATTTACAAAAAGTTTATATATATATATATATATATATGTAATGAATACTTAGTTATAGGGGTATGTGTGTGTATGAGGAGTGGTGGGTACAGATGTATGTATGTGTGTGTGGGTGCTTGTATGAGTGATTTTTTATATCCCTGTACATTGAAAAGATATAATCCACGAAAATTAGGTATCAATATGGAATCAATTATAAATCATATAATCAAATTAATTTAAGTTCACTATAACATGTATAGGTATTATAAGTCACCTCTTGTTTGTTCTAATGTAATACATTTACTTACCGTGGCCCTCCTGTGCTGTGTTAAATAAGTTGCTATACAGGCCCCAGGGCATGAAGATGTGTGTGTGTGTGTTTTTTTTTAATTTCAACAACACACCACGAGGGCTTACAGCCTAAATACTATGACAAGGAGGAAAGAGGCAACTTGTTAATTCTGGACTTGAAGGTTTGGAGGTTTGGAGGAAAAGGAAAAACATGTGCCGGCAAGGAATTGCAGAACTGGGAAGTCCTCGGGACAAAAGAGCGGGCATAACAAGATGTTCTGTGTCTGGTGACCTGGAAAGTAAAAGGGTGCATTCGCTCTGTTCCCCTGCTAGATCTGTTGGGGGCAGCAGGTGGGGAAACTATGGAGGAAAGCTCCTCTGAGCAGTGCCCGTGCAGATATCTATAAAAGAGAGAGAGGTCACCAACGGCACGTCGGTGGGCAAGGGAAGGCAGCCTTTGGGTGAGGGTAGGGTCACTGATGAGACATATAGCTCTCTTTTGAATGGAGTCCAGGATAGCGAGTGTAGAAGCGGCAGCTGCACCCCAGATGTGGAAGCAGTATTCGAGGTTTGGCCTTATTTGTGAAGTATATAAGGTATATAGATTAGCTAGTAAAAAGTATTTGCAAGCCCGGAAGAGGAAACCTCATTTTTTAGCAGCCGCTTCTGCAATTGATGTGACATGTTGGTGCCGATTAAGATTTCGATCCACAGAAATGCCAACAAGTGAAAAGGACTCATTACTTTGAATAACTTGGTTGTTCATTGTGATGGGTCTAGGGCTGGTGTACCTCTTATGAGAAAGAAAGCAAGACTGAGATTTGGTGGGGTTGAATTGTACAAGATTTCTACTTCCCCAGTCTAATATTTTTTGGAGATCCACGGAGACAGAACCCTCCATGAGTCTGCGATCCTCATCTAATTGGGCTAAAGAGACAGGCTTATAATATTGTATATTTGAGTGGAGGGTGCTGTCGTCCGCGTAACTGTGAACTGAGTTGGATGTGCTAGAGAGGAGGTCATTGATGTGGAGAAGAGACAAATAAGGGGCTAAAGCTGAACCTCGAGGAACTCCTGCAATAATTGGATACAGTTTAGAGCCATCCACAACAACAGAAATGCTCCTGTTGGAGAGGAAATTTGCTGTCCAGGTACAAAGTTTTGGTGGTAGGCCATAGGCCGGAAGTTTATTAAGCAGCGCTGCGTGCCAGACCTGGTCGAATGCTTTGGATATGTCTAGAGCAATAATCTGGGATTCACCGTGTAGTTTCATAGACTTGTTCCAAAAATGGGTGAAAAAGGAAAGGAGGTCGGCAGTCCATCTGCGCTGACGGAATCCATACTGCGTGTCGTGGATTAGACTGTGTTTTTCAAGAAATTTTAGTAATTCCGTGTTTATATACTTTTCCATCACTGTAGAGACGACTGAAAGGAGAGAAATAGGCTTGTAGTTTCTAGGAAGAGTTTTGGATCCTTTCTTGGGGATGGGTTGTACTCGAGCAGTTTTTCAGTTACTAGAGAATATGCCTTTATTGTAAGATATCTGAAACAGACGAGTCAGGACAGGAGCAAGTTCTGGTGCGCATTTTTTAAAACAATTGCTGGGATATCGTCAAGGCCAGAGGCTTTCTTGGTATTAAGAGAAGAGAGCATCTTTCGTACCTTTTTAGTTTTGAAAATGATCTCCGTCATTTTATGCGCGACATTGGGGACTGCTGGTGGTTGAACATTTGGAGGTGGGTTGAGAGTGGAGTTGCCGGTGAACAGCAAAGCAAAAAGTTTAGCCTTGCCCAGGACGGTAGAAACAATTTCATCCCCTGAGACAAGAGGTGGGAACGTGCTTTTGCAGAAATTATCCCCAATAGATTTAGCAAGAGTCCAGAAGGGTTTGCCGCCGTTGGAGCTAAAGAGGATTTTGTTTTTGCTATGGTTATTAAACGAGTTTTTTGCCTCAGAAAGAATGCGGACATAGCGGTTTCTTGCGTCGTTAAATGCTTGACGATTTTCTTCACTGGGATTGTGTAGAAGTGTTTTGTGTTCCCTGTCTGATATCTTTCAATAAAAACGATAATAAAAAATAATAATAATGATGGCAAAATAGATAGTAATATATGTAGTAGGTAATCAATTCGTTAGAGTACGTATCGGGTAATGTGTAAAGTATAGTGGTCTGACACACAGTTTCTCCACACAATTACTATAGAAATTAATTAACTGCGACATAAGAAACACAAACGACATTAGTTGTGCGTATGGGTAACCTAAACCGTAGCCAAAGAAACCGAAGAATGAATGAATGAAATAATAACAATTGTTCAATAGAAACCCATTCCCAAAAATATTCGATACCATAAATCAACTGATACGCCCGAACTCTTTTTATACATTTTAGTATCAATTTTTTTTTACTTATGAGTAGGAGGAATGATGCAACTTAACAAAGATTATTCATCCTACACATCGTTTATCGAACGGTAGTAAACAAGAGCATAATATTCAAAATTGCCAATTTTATCTAGATGTTCTGTAATCAAATATGCATAGAAAAATATGCAGTTTCATATTTTACGGCATAAAAATTTAATTTCGTTCACCCACATGTTCGGCTTTATACGTTTTCATATAAAAGTTTTTATAATGTCAGGTGGAAGGATTTCTAGACTTGTGTGATTCAGACGATAAAATACGCTTGTAGTACATCAGAAATCTGTTTAAAGTTTTTATAGCTGCAGGTTCACCGTTCTAATAGCTCCAGGTTTGCCGTTCTTCTAATCTGAAGTTTATAGTTTTAAATACATTCTGGTCTAAGATCTATTTCAAAATGTCACACACACATACATTATTATAACACAGTTTTCACGATTACAATAATATAAATTATTTTATTTGAAGGGAAAAATCTTATGGTTCTACACGAGTTATATAAAGCTTATGAAATTCCTTGTTCCGACTGTATATTAGACAAACAAATAGACACATCCTCTGTAGAATATATGAACATACCTTTGCAGTTGGAAAATATTACCCCTCATTAGCACTGGGCATGCATATTCCTACACGACACAAAATAGACTTTGACAACGCCAAAACAATAGCCAGAGAATACAACTTAAAAACCAAACCAAACAAGATTAAGAAACGTCGCGACTCTTTAAACAAAATACATGGTGGTCCTTAACTTCCAATTAGCTAGAAGCCCATTCTCATTTAAGAACCTCAGGCGGCCAACAAATCAAAAATCAGTTTACAAAGTTGTAAAATATGTGTAATATATTTGTTAACGCCGCGGCCGAGTTCGTAGATCAGCTAAAATGGAACTTTTTTTGCTCCCAAGAGTGTAGCTAGCAATGGTGCAAATAAATCTCTGTTGTAAATTTAAAGTAATTTGGCTCACAAAATTTGGAGTTTTTTTCCAAATTAAAAATAAAATCTGAAAGACGTGAATTGAAGCGACTAAATGGTTAAAGTCCAATGGTTGACAAAGGCAGAGTAGTTAGCTGTCATTCGTAGATTGATATATATGTACTACAGGACCAAACAATACAAATAACACGAGTAAAACCTACTCCAAACTAGCGATCGAGAAATCTCGGCACCTAAAATTGTCACGCTTGACTTTTACGTCAGCTTATATTTTGATAATCTAAGCAAATGCTTTACCAACCGTTTGCAAATTTTTCGATATGCTACTATTTTTTTCAATTGTAAATGGGCGAACAATATATCGTCATACAGAATTATGAAAACTCGTTATGTGGTAAACAACGCTCTTAATCCTTGATAGATGTTTTTAAAAGACGAATATTATTATAATAAAAAAAAGATTTAGCTACGACGTATTTGAATACAATGAACTATTGGTTGTAAAAGAAAATATTGCGTAAGAAAAACCCTAAATCGTTTAAGAGATAAATAATCCAGTCAAATATATTTCTCTGCAATGTAACTAACGATTCAACTGCTAAAGGTATGAAATAACACGCATTTTAACTGCCAACAAAGGGAATATTATATGGTTTCGACATCTTTATGTTCAGAAGTTCTTTTTATGGTTCCACGAAATATAAAAGTCGTTGCAAGTGTTTGGCAAACGATTTTGTGAAATCTTCCGCTGGGCGCAGCCAATCAGACAGCCGTATTGTAAAATTCATGCAGTGGGGATATAGTCGAACTAAGGAAGATGCGCAAAGAGCTCATTCTTCAGCTGGCGGCAACAAGAACGATAGCGTGCTTATAGTCCTCAACTCTACTGTTTTAACTCCCGTAATAATTGAAGTAATTATTCTGCTTAAGCAGTGTCGCAGTCTAAAATAAATTAATGTGCGGTTGAAAATTTCGTATAAGACAAACCTAATTTTAAATGACGAGTTTTTAAGATAATTTAGGATATTTTATGCTCTGTATTTTTAGAGTATTTAAGATTTTTTGTTCTAGAATTTAAAATTTTAGAATTTTTAATATATTTTTTGGGCTATTGGCACTGGATTTTGAAGCTTCCTTTGAGTGTAAGTTAAAAATATAACTTCTGGATGTTTAGTTTTGAGTTTCCAATTTTGGCTGAAAATGAGTAATAACTCTTGGATTGTGAAGTTCAGACTGGCCATTTTTTGTGCGTACGTATGATGTGAGTCATTCGGGATGTAGCTTAGAGTAGTGGTTTACTTTCTATAGACATCGAATTCTGAAGTGTCTTTATTCTTAATAACTAGTACATCTAGAAAAGGTAATTTATTATTAATTTCTAATTCGTGGGTAAATTTTATAGAATCATATTTATTGTTTAATTTGGCAATAAAATTTTCTATTCTGCACATGTTTTTCATGAGCAGATTTGAAACAGATCTTGAAAGTGAAAGTGGTTATTTTCCAAGCGTGTGGTGTCGTTATGTGGATGATATTTTCGCGATTTTTAACACAAACATGTGCAGAATAAAAGATTTTATTGCCAAATTAAACAATAAATTTGATTCTATACAATTTACCCACGAATTAGAAATTAATAATAAATTACCCTTTATAGATGTAATAGGTACTAAGAATAAAGACACTTTAGAATTCGATGTCTATAGAAAGGAAACCACTACTCTAAGCTACATCCCGAACGACTCACATCATACGTACGCACAAAAAATGGCCAGTCTGAATTTTTTAGTAGTTAATTAATTTTCCTTAAAAAAAAGTATATATATATACCAAAGAATTAAATCATATTAAGAACGTGGCCGAATATAACGGATACACTGCTTTCCTAGTGGAAAAATTAATCAACAAACAAAAAACAAAGAAAATGCTGACGGAATCAACGACGTTCAGAAGAGAAAAATCGGAAAAAAACTTTCTTTGCTTACCATTTGAACGTAGAATCACAACGGGTCTAGACAGCATTTTTTTAAAAGTCAACTTACAGCTAAAATTTCTGACAACAAATACCTTAAAAAAACTTGCTAGGTAACCCAAAAAACCAGGATAGCACGGACAAACTGTCGGGAATTTATAAAGTAAGTTGTAAAGATTGTAATCTTAAATTTGTCGGACAAACAAAAAGATCGATTGGAATAAGATTCAAAGAACACTTATCCCAATTACGGTACGGTACTGTGGATAAGTCTTCCGTCGCCCAACACAATTGGGATAATAATCATCACGTTGATAAAGATAGTTTGTTAATAAAAAATGTTAGAAATCCAGGACAGCTAAACGCGTTCGAAAGCGTATATATTGCGAAATATAGTTACAACAAAAAATGTATGAACGCTTCACCACCGCCAATTACGAGTCACCTGATCTATTGCTTTGTTAAATAAAATTCCCACGTTTTCGGCACGTTCTAAAGATAACATAAGTATACAGATATTGCCGCCAAAGGAATCTATGTTAATTTAGCAGTCGTTGAACCTTCTCAAAACTATTACAGATGGACACTTTTTAGATAAAGTTGTAGGGACAGTGCAAAGACCTTGTCCGGCGATAAAAATACAATACACTGTGGAATTTGCCTGCGACTAGTTTCGCATCTCAGTTCGATCTCTTTACCTAAGATCCGGTATATAAGTTGATGTTAGTTGTTTAAGTATTTAGAATGTTTCATCCTCTGATTACGCTAACTTGGTGAGTGAAACGATCGTCAGGTTTTTAAAATGTGTTATGGTGATTTGGGTTCTCCAAGTGTACTTATCATACTTTTATAACATTACTTAGGGCACATTTCTAGTCTTTCGAACTGTGTGCCCTACACACACCCACCCAACGTTTTCAAGATATTATCGGAATTGTCAAATTTTATTTATGTGTTTCTGATATTATCAGAAGTTATTTATGATATAGAGTAAATTAGGCTTATGAAATAGAATAGAAATCATCATTTATTCTCGAGTCTGACAAATTTGTTATTGACGCAGTAAGCCGATAGATTTGATATCGACAGTTGATAATGGCAATTGGAATGTTTAAACCTATATTTTCGAATTCCATAATTATTTATGGAGGAGGCAACAAAAAGTGGTGGAAAGTGCGTGTAATTATACAGGGCTATCTACATAAAGGCACACCTACTCGTGGTGTTGCTAAGAAGGTTTTTTATTTATTCACAATATAGAAAACTCTATCCAAAGACCAGAAACAAATTTAGACCAATAGTTAACAACGAATGCCTCTTCGTTTTTTTTTTGTCACTGCTTATCCAAATGGCCCCATAAAGAAATTTGAGAAAAATGTTTGACTTTCAAGGCGAAGTATACACAGGGTCTTAAAGAAGCATAAATAAAAACCGTCTTCTTATCACCTAGTAAATTAATTCAGTGACTCAGGCTTTCCTCTTCTGCAATTATATTTCTTTAAACTAAAGAAGATGAGAATTTCAGCAGAAGCCTCATGTGGTGCGATAAAGCAAATTTTTCGAAAAATAAATTATCTAACCACATTTGGTTAGATCGAACCCTTTCTTACACCAGACACACATTTCCAAGACAACTTAACTTTCAGTGTATTTTGTGCCAGTAAAAATCGCAGCATATTTGGGTTGAAAATATACGACGAGAACTTGAATTGCGTTAGTTATTGCAGTAATTGGGGTGAGCGATTTTGGTATCAATAAAAAGTATAAACCCTGAAGAGCTAGACGTGGCATGATACACGCATGTGTAGTATCAGCTTTTAACTCTGGTTTGGCTACAGTGTGAAATTTTTGACGAAAAATTTCAAAAAATTTATTGCGCCTACTAACAGACAAATGTACAAGCCAACAGAATGAAGTTTTCTATACGTTTTGAGACTTTTTACACCCCATTAGCAAAAAAGTTTCGAAATTCCTGTCGCCAATATTACACCGTTCCACCAAGACAGTAACTAAATTCGTTCTTAAGTTATTGTGGCTACAAACAGACAGACATACTGACCGACAGACAGACAGACCGACAGATCGACACACAGACAGATCGACACACCGAGAGACAAAAAAAGTTTGTTCCAAAATCATGTTTTCTATACGTTTTGACACATTCCACGACGTTTAAGCGAAATATAATTTTTGAATTTTTTTTCGTCGATTCCATACTTCCACACGTATTTACGATGTGGAAGTAATACTATATTCCGTTAAAATAAGAAAATAGTATGCGGCACCGGTATCGCCGTATGTGCTATATCTTGGAAGATATGTTTGTTCATTTCATTCATATCAAATGTTCAATTATAGTAGCGGGTGGGTGGTAGGTGATTTGGAGAAAATTATCATTTTTTTCGCTAAAACTCGAGTAATATTTTAGGGTTTATTTATTAGAAAAGTACATCAAACATCTGGTATTTATTCTGTGCTGAAATTAAATTAGGGGTTCAATGTGTGAGGGTGTTATATTGATGACAGACGTTTGGAAAAACGGCGTAAAAATTCTCAAAACATATAGAAAACTTGATTCTGAAACGAAAATTTCTTTGTCTGTCTGCATGGTCATCTGTTTGTTAAAAGGCGCAATAACTTTCGAACGAATTGAGATATCAACTTTAAATTTGGTATTCAGGTAACACCCGACAATATAACGCTTCGAGTTGTTTTTGGGTAAGACCGCTTCAGGGGGTAGGGGATAAATAAGAGGTGATTTGGTGAAAATTGACATTTTTTCAATAAAACTCGAGTAATACAACATTTCAAAAGTTTATGGGTACTGGAATAGACATATTTTATTTGTGGCCAAGTCTTGGGCCCTAAATGCACTCCATGAGAATGTCTTTCTGAAAAGAACAAATTATCACAGCTACGTGGAAGTTATGATCCAATTTGCAGCACAATTTTTTAATTAAAAAGTAAATAACTTATTAGTAAGTAAATAGAAGGACAGTGTTACTATCTAAAGCCTGAAGAAACGCTTAATATATTAAATTTCTCTTCATAGATCGAAAATACATTTTTGCATTTTTATTATTATGCCTTTAAATTTTTGCATAGTATAATTCTATATCTATAATCTATTCAGGATTTAAAAAATAACGAGAGGCATTAGCTTTAATTTTCCGGGACTAAGTAAACTACCTGAAAAACTGCAGCTCCATAAACCTTGAAGCTTTTTCAGAATTTAGATAAGCAAACAAATTGTTTTAAACTATTTAATTGTAAGTATAACTGCAGTTTCGCTAAGGTTTTAGCTTTGTCAAATACAGAATGAAAGTAAGATTCAGAAATCTCAGCGAAACTGCAGTTATACATACAATAAAATAGTGTAAATCGATTTGTTTGTTTATCTAAGTTGACAATAGATTTACATAAAGTTTCGGCCTTCACAATATCATATTTTTGAGAATAGTTTTTGTATTTCGTAGCGATATTTCCTTCATATTCACATCATCGTTAAACTTTACTGTATGTATTATCAAAATATATACTACAAACTAATAAAGTTGGTTAAATTTTGTACCTTTGGGTACCTATATCGATAAACAATATAGACAGCTGTTTCTAAGAATTATCGCTTAATATTTTTGTACTAACAACTCTCAACTTTTTGCGCATGTAGATAGCTAGGTATATTCAAACTTTAAAGAATTTTCGAAACATCCCATAATTACTTTTGAAAACTTTAAAAGCAGCTAAACTTACAAAGACTGATGTTTGACAGATCAAGAAAATCACTGAAAAAGCTGAAAACTCAAATTCTGTAAGCTCTCTCAAAACAGTTTCTAGATTCCGCAGCGGCTAGATATACGCATTGCAATGTAGTTATCACCACTTATATAAGGGTATCGACCTTTAACCCGCAAAGCAGAGCTTGAACTGAAGCCGTGGAGCTTTGGCGCGCTTTCATATTAAGTGTTAGTAGAATTGGCGAGCGCAAGCGTTGCAAGGGAAGGGGAACGCATCAGGTGGCGCTTTGTTTTGATTGTGTAAGCGTCGTTAAATATGTACCACTGTGATATTATGAAAAGTGCATTGTAGATTATTTTTTCTATTTATAGATTTGACATGTGGGTGGTTTACATAAAACTTCAGTTTGCGTAGCTTTGTAGAAATTATTTGGTGCATTTATTGTTGCACAATTTTGTGAACCACAATCGACCCAGAAGTTTAATATTCGACAAGCTCTAATGCTTTGCTGAAAAATACAGCAATCTAGACCTTTATCAATGCTACAACATGGAAGGAAAAAGTTGCAATTTACATAGTAAAATCAAACATTTTTAAATACTTACATATAAAGCGTGTTCTAAAACGAAACGTAAACAAGTTCGGAATGCAGCTAGTGCGTTATGGTAGTGAATTTTCATAAGAATCATATAATATTATGTTAGTGAGTTGGCCTTATATAAAAAGTTTTTAAAAAATACTTTATTTAATTAGGAACAGTAAAAAAATAAAGCAAAGAATGGCAAGCAAAAACATGCTCTGTAACATAAATATTTATAATGTAATTTGGATAGAAATCCCAAACAATAAAATTGAAAAACAGGAAATATACTCAACAAAAAACACACGAGAAAGCTGAACATAAAAAAACCCTGTGGTTCATACATTGAGGGTGTGTATGCATGCAGAAGGGAAAACCCCCAGGACGAGAAGGTTTCTGCGCCCTCGCCCAAAAACAGGGTAGGGTTATCCTTTTCATTCTGCATGCGCAACCACCTTCAAAGCATAAAGCAGAAGAAACATGTCTTGGGAGCAACCCCCAAGAAAGTCACGGGACCTTTTTTTTTATTTCAACAACACAGCGCGATGGGTCACAGCCTAAATACTATCGTATCGTTGGTGTCGACAAGGAGGAAAGAGGCAACTTGTTAATTCTGGACTTGAATGTTTGGAGGTTCGGAGAAGAAGGAAAAACATGTGCGGGCAAGGAATTCCACAACTTGGAAGTCCTCGGGACAAAAGAGCGGGCATAACAAGATGTTCTATGTCTGGTGACCTGGACAGTAAAAGGGTGCATTCGCTCTGTTCCCCTGGTAGATCTGTTGGGGGCAGCAGGTAGACGAACAATGGAAGAAAGCTCCTCTGAGCAGTACCCGTGCAGATATTTATAAAATAAAGAGAGGTCACCAACGGCACGTCGGTGGGCAAAGGATGGCAGCCTTTGGGTGAGAGTAGGGTCACCGATGAGACCTATAGCTCTCTTTTGAATGGAGCCCAGAATAGCGAGTGTAGAAGCGGCAACGGCACCACAGATGTGGGAGCAGTATTTAAGAGTTGGCCTTATTTGTGAAGTATGTAAGGTATAGATATTAGCTGGTGAAACGTATTTGCGAGCCCGGAAGAGGAAACCTAATTTCTTGTAAAACCTTCTTGTGTAACCTGTGACGAATATAGATGTTGTGCGGGGTAGACAGGCTTTAAAGGAGGTATTGTTGCAAAATGTGAAAAACGCATCTCTTCGAAGTCAGACTGGTTGCTTAGCTTTCTTGGGTGTTGTTTGCAACTAATTTTAACTCACTTGCAGAGATTGGACTGAGAAGCGTGATAATTTAAAAATATGAAAATTCGCTATATTTATGAATTAATTAAAACGGATAATTTCTCACCTATAACAATATTTTTGTATACCAAAATCAGCCAAACCAGGTGTGATCGGACGGAAAGCGAAATCGGAATCGTCTTACTGGTTGAACCAGCGATACTGTTTCTACCTCGTGTGGCGTCCTGTGTCGACTTGTCTTGGCTTTTTTTTCTTATTTTATAATTCCGATTTTCCAGGTGGGAAGTTTTAAGTTTTAATCAGCACAATCTATATATATATATATATATATATATATATATATATATATATATATATATATATATATATATATATATATATATATATATATATATATTTATATATATATATATACAGGGTGATTCATAAGTGGTGACCAAAAATGAAACCCCATGTACTTTGAACAATTTGAGAGAGGGTATGTCCTATAAATTTTTTTCTATAATCCTTCGTTAAAAAGATACAGGGTGTTGAAGTTGAATTTCAAAAAATAAAATTTCCCAATTTTTTAAAAAGTAGTACATATATTTTGCTGAAACTTCGCATGTGTAGGCTGCTATGTAAGGCGCGTATTCTACCATAACAATTGAATCGGCTAATCAAGTAGTGGCGCGCGTACCCACATGTCATTGGTTATCCCTCAAGAAAAAAACGGGTACGCCAATGATGTTTTTATTTTTTGAATCTTACTTTCATTCGTGAACAAAATGATTCTCTTGATAATTTTCTGTACGACGCTTATTTGTAGAGTAAGCAATGAATCTGGTAAGTGTTTTAGAGCACAGTTCATGATTTTTAACCAGTCGTTGTTTGGTAGAAAATCGCAATGATACACTTTTATGCCTCCATTGGCCTGAATACCCGCACATCTTTTTGATATGGAAAATTTAATGTCTTGATAATTTTTTGTACGACGATTATCTTTGTTGTATTTTAGTAAGTAGTAGTCTGGTTTGCCAAAGTTGTCATTAAGTGTCACTTGACGTTTAGGTTAACAAGTTATTATTTTGAATAGGTGTAAGTGGTAAACTTTATAAAATTGCAAAATTTTCTACTCTTTTACTTCTTATAATGGAGTACACCTCAGAAGAGTATGCAGATATAATTTTTATCTACGGATATGCTGATGGAAATGCTCTAGCTGCTTGTCGGGAATATCAACGTAGGTTTCCCACTCGCCATCAACCTACACCAAGGGTTTTTCTCGATCGTTTTCAAGACTTCGGCAGTGCGGTATTGGACAACGTCCTGACGCTAGAGCTAATGAGAGAAGACAACATCAACTTGAGGACGAAGAGAGATTGGTGGATGCAGTGATGGATCAACCTTCTACAAGTACTCGGAGGATTGCCACGCGGTTACAATATTCTCAAGGCTTTGTTTGGAGAACTTTATATCGAGAAGCCTTACATCCATATCATCGACAGAATATTCATTGCCTTCTACCTGGAGTTAATGTGCATCGACGAGTCTTTTGTGAATGGATGTTGGAAATGCACAATCAAGATATCTTATTCCCTAATCTAATCTTCTGATCTGACGAATCAACATTTACAATAAATGGTATTTATAATTCTCACAATGAGCATGTCTGTTCATTGAAAAATCCACATGCAACAAGGACTCGCACATTTCAACATAGATTTTCCATTAATTTACGGTGTGGTATTTTTAACGGCTCACTGTTCATGGAAGTCCTGTCACAACGTTTAAATGGATCTTCGTACTTGGCGCTCCTAGAAAACCGCGTAGAAAACATTCTAGATGACATTCCACTAGCAACAAGAGGTATAATGTGGTACCAGCATGACGGTGAACTAGCGCATCATAGTCGAAACGTTGTTACATGGCTACATGAACAATATAATGAAATATGGATTGGCAGAACTGGACCAATACATTGGCCTGCAAGATCATCGGACTTAAACCCACTTGACTTCTATCTTTGAGGTGATTTTAAGCGACTGGTCTACAGTGAACAAATAAATACACCAGAGCAGCTACAACAACTGATAAATAATGCTTTTCGTCATATTCAAGCAACAATGAATCCTCAAGACATTAAATTTTCTATATTAAAAATATGTCGTGCGTGTATTCAGGCCAATGGAGGCATTTTTGAACATTTATTGTAATAAATAAATTACTAGATGCCTGATAAAAGTGTATCATTGCGATTTACTACCAAACAACGACTGGTTAAAAATCATGAATTGTGCTCTAAAACACTTACCTGATTCGTTGCTTACTCGTAAAATAAGCGTCGCATAGAAAATTATCAAGATAGTCATTTTGTTCACGAATGAAAGTAAGATTCAAAAAATAAAAAAAAATAAAAAATATCATTGGCGTACCCGTTTTTTTCTTGAGGGATAACCAATGACATGTGGGTACGCGCGCCATTGCTGGATTAGCTGATTCAATTGTTATGGTAGAATACGCGCCTTCCACATGCGAAGTTTCAGCAAAATATATGTGTTACTTTTTATAAAATTGGGAAATTTTATTTTTTGAAATTCAACTTCAAGACCCTGTATCTTTTTAATGAAGCATTATAGGAAAAATTTTTATAGGACATACACTCTCTAAAATTGTTCAAAGAACATGGGGTTTCATTTTTGGTCACCACTTATGAATCACCCTGTATGTATATATATATATATATATATATATATATATATATATATATATATATATATATATATATATATATATATATATATATACATATATATATATATATATATATATATATATATATATATATATATATATATATATATATATATATAAAGATGAGGTCTGCGATAGCGTATGCAATTACGAGGTAATCTATTAGTTTTACTGATCTCTGGTATCGACGAATACTTATGCGTTTGTCTAACCTTGCTAACCTAATATTTTCTATTGTAGTCTGAGGTGTTCTACGACAAATTCAATTGTCGAGATACCATATATTGTAAAAGGTGTAGTCACTGTAACCACATTATCGGTATCTACAGCTTCAATTTGTGTTGGCATTCACAATAATTATCGCTGACTGAAATCCGTTCGCTGCTATAATAGGATAAACCCTGATTTGAATCACAGCTGTCATTTTTCCATGCAAAATCAATGCAGACTACTATGCGTCTGTGATATTGTCATACATGTACTGACAAATGCCCGGGAGGAATAACGTACATAAATAATTCATAGAACTTGATAGTATATAAGTCGTTAGTCGTAGAAAATGAAAAAAAAAAACATCGGCGATCACCAGCGAAAAATTTTCATGTAATTTTTTAATAGTAATCCAAGACTAAAATTCTAAAATGTATATTAACCTATGATGTAGCGATATTTGTTTAATAGTTTATTAAATATAGTCTGGACACAGCAAGTGCGTTATGGTAGCAAATTTTCGTAACAATATTTTTAATGTCAAATATATATTGTTTTTAAAAGAACATTTGGTTGGCGGTATAATTTATAGAGTAGTAACAATGTACCACATTTCATTAAAATAGCTTTGTTGTTTCAAAAAGTACAAACATTTTCCGAAAATAAACATAAAAAGTTCCAGAAAAAACTGGTCCGATTTTCCTGGCCAACGAACCTCTTCAAGCCATTTGCACACCTGCCAAGATATAATCATTGACAAACAGCTTTATGACCAAAGTCAAAAAAAAAGTTTTGTGAAATTTCGCAAAAATTTCTTTTAGAAAAATTCACCATTTTTTTGGCCGAAATTGCCTTGAGTAATGTTACTTTGTATTATATTTTTCACAAAAATTCGACAACTTTTATTTACAGTAACTTACTAAACATTTATTATTAATTACCAACATTTCACAAAAATGTTACAAAAAATGATTTCTATGAAAACATTAAAAACATTCCTCCGAAAACTTTTCAAATTCAGCCACTCTTTGAGAGTGCCTGTATACGGCAGCTTGATTTTTCGACGAGTCATACAAACAAAAAGCTCTCTGAATGCGTCATTTCCATGGACCTCAGGTCTCTAATGTTACAAACGCCTTTTTACAATTTGTAATAATGTGACAATTGTGCAATATGCCAAAAACGTGAAAAGTTGCAAAACAATTGAAATAACTCAAAAACGATGAAAGATATCATTTTATTTTCTCACAAACATGTATAATAATTCAATGAAAAATGCAAACATGCAATAACATAAGGGGTGTTCTATTAAAAAAATAAACTGTGTATCACCAACAACTTATGTGCCACCCTGTGATTACCAAAATAATTTTATAAGATGCCGCTCAAAACACCCTGTAATAAATGCAGACAATTTTTGCTTGTATATAAACAAAAATGTTGAGCCTTACCGTAAAAATGCGTCACCCGGTATATGTGTAAACAGACAAAAACTGAAACTTACACCGTATATGGGTTTTAGGGGTTCTAGTTCGCGCTCATTTGAAGAAATCTTCAAATTCATAAGTCTGCGAAAATTTGCTAAAATATAGAGTATTAAACCATAAACTCTATAACTGAAAGTACTGCTAAAGCTTGAGAAAGGGTCTATTTGAAATAGATTTTCCGATAATATTTTAGTAAAATGGAGGACAATGATGGTTGATGCTGAAATTTAAGGCTTTGTAAAGCACACGTATCATAACATTTCTTGTGCACAATCCATATTTGTTTTAGAACATTTTACTGAAAATTGCAAATTTTGAAGTTTCAAATCGCGACTTTGAGGAGAGACTTGAGAAAAAAAATTATAAAATTTTCAAAATATTTTTTCTGCTACTTCTTGACCTTTTGGCGTCAATAAAACTTAATATTTTGTTCTTGTGCTTTCCTTTGATCACCAGTGGCACCATTTTTTTTCTTTAAATGCCCATAACCTTTTTCTTTTAACGTCAAGATCTGATGTAGGGTAAGTTTGATAGTAGGAACGTATATGCCAAATTTGGTTGTCATAGCGCTGTTATTTTCGGAGATACAAAAAGTGATTTTTTTATTTTACGAAAATTCGCTAAAAGGTGGGACGCAGCAAGTTAACTAGCAATTTACACAAAAACTGCGCCGGTTAAGGTATAATTTTTGACAAAAAGCTTTTTAATGGAAATAAAAGAGTTCTACATTAAAATATCCAAACAATTTATATCACAAAAATTCTCAACATTTTATAAAAATTGACCAACTAATAGAAGAAAATAATATAAAAAAAGTTATCGAAAATTTAAAAAGCTTTTACTCAAAAATTGGTTAACCAAATTATTTTCACAAAAACTCGAAACAGTTTTCGCGCCTGAATTCTCTAAAAAAAAATTACAATAACTTATGAACCTATTGATTAATAGAATTTCACAAAAATGTGACAAAAACTTGGCAAAACACTGAATTTTCTTTTACTTTTAACGGAAATTTGGACCAGTGGTAATAAAGAAATATAAAAGCCAAAGATCCGCATATTTTCAAGTCACAAGCTGTCCTAAACAAGAACTTTGAAATTTTCTTTCATATATGTTATGAAAATGTAAATTATTAAATTATATATTTCTTAATTTTTTATTCCAAAGTTAATTTAAATATTATTATTTTTGGTCGAAATTTCGCTAAATACCCCGATAAGCTGATCAGAAATTATAATTGAATAAAAAAACTTAAAAAAAACTTGAAAAAATAAATAAAACGGATCCATACATGAACTCTGGTGTGCGGTTATAATTGCAAATATTTTAATAACAGTCGGGACGCAGCAAATGCGTTATGGTAGCGAATTTTCGTGAAAATGTTTTTAATGACAACTATGTCTTGTTGCGGACATTTGGTTGACAGTATAACCTATATAGTACTAACAATGTGCCATATTTCATTGAAATAGCTTTGTTGTTTCAAAAAGGACAAAAATGTTCCGAAAACAAACTAAAAAGTTCCACAAGAAAAATTGGTTCGATTTTCCTGGCCAACGAACCTCTTTAAGTTAATTACACACCTGCCAAGATATAATTATTCACAAACAGCTCTAGGATCAAAATTGAGACAAACATTTTTATTAAAATTTTTTTACAAAAATTCACCATTTTTTTTATAGAAATTGCCTTGTAATGTTACATAAAATTATATTTTTCGCAAAAATTTGACAACTTTTTTTTTAATTGCTTACTAAACGTTTATTATTAATTGCCAAGATATTACAAAAAAATTATTTCTACCGAAACACTAAAAACATTTCTGCGAAAACTTTTCAAATTCAGCCACGATTTAAGTGCCTGTATGCGACAGCTTGATTTTTTCGACAAGTAATACAAACAAAAAGCGCTCTGAATCCCTCATTTCCATGGGGCTCTGCTATCTATTGATAAAGACACCGTATCACAATTTATGATATGTGTTTGAATTATGTGCCAAAAACGTAAGAAGTTACAAAACAATTTAAATAACTCAAAATAATGAACGATATCGTTTTTTCCTTACAAACATGCATTATAATTCGATAGAAAACACAAAAATACAACATAAGTGGTGTTCTATTAAAAAAAGAAAGCGTGTATCACTAACGACTTATGGGCCACCCTGTGATTGTCAAAATTATATATATATATATATATATATATATATATATATATATATATATATATATATATATATATATATATATATATATATATATATATATATATATATATATATATATATTAACGTATATACTTTTTTCTCATATCTTGTATAATACCGGATATATTGAGCTTTTCCGCAGAAATGCATCACCTTGTATACACACGATATTTTTTCGACTTAATCCATTTTTTATTCAAATTCGTTGTTCGAAATTTTCAAATTTTGACGTTTCTAATCGCGACTTTGACGTTTCAAGATGAAAAATTATAAAATTCTCAAAATATTTTTTCTGCTACTTCGTGACCTTTTTGCGTCAAGAAAACTTAACCGTTGTATGTAATATTCAATTGGATTTATTAATCACATAAATATTTAGTTCTTGTGCATTCCTCTCATCACCAGTAGCACCCAATTTTTTTTCTTTAAAGGCCTATAACTTCTTTTCCTTTTAATTTAGAGATTTGAATTTTAGCGCGTAGGGTAAGTTTTATAAGAGAAATGTACACGCCAAACTTTTTTTTGGTTGTCCTAGCTTTGTTATTTTCGGAGATACGAAAATTTTCCGAAAGAAAATCCAAAATTTTCCCGGAAAAACTGGTCCGATTTTCCTGGCTAAGGAACTTGTTCAATTCACTTACAAGAGGAAGGTAAGTGCCAAATTTCATCAAAATCTGCCCATGATTTTTTGAGTTATCGGTGTCATATACAGAGTGTTTTCTAATTAAATGACGATATTTCAGGGGGTACTTTTTGGGTCCATTTTAAGAGGAAAACTTTATATGAACGTATTTCCTAAACGTCTTAACTTTTGAGATACAGGGTGGTAAATTTTTTAAAAACAAGTAATTTTTAATAATATCTGTAATACCACTCTAGATATTTTAATGTATGTGTGTATTTTGTTTCTTTAACGTCGGCCTATTTCCACGACTATGGCCAATCACCGACGCCAGGGAGCAGTTTCACCTCACTATCCTGTAAATTTTGCCGAACCCCTGCCTTTCTGTGAGGAGGGTGGGGAAATTTAACGTGCCCAACATCGCATGGACACGGGACCAACGGCAGACATTCAACTTGCTCAAATACAATGCCAGAACCTCGGTTGATGTTAATGTTACAGTTTGTACTGAAAAAGTGAAAGGAGTACCCTGGGATCGAACACAGTACCCTTCGGTTCAGAGGCACACGTTCTTGCTTCTGAACCACCGTGGCTCTTAGGATATTTTAATGAAGTTTCGCGTACAGGTACTACGCATCAAGAGGCATTTTTTCGTCTACCACATTTCTTGTTATTTCCACCAGTGACGTTCGTGCGGAATCTTACCTGCATATTTTGGCAGATATTGATGATATGCCACTGATACATCTTAAAATAAAAATTATATTTGAAATCCCCATTAATTTCTAAACAAATTTGTTGCGCCTAAAAAAAATCTATTTCTCCGCATGGCCATAACAATATCGTTAATATAACAATAGCACAATGTAGAAAAATAGTGAGCTGTGTCTGCAAGAAGAAAACTTCATATAAACGTATGTCCTAAACGTCTTTACTTTTGAGATACAATAAAATACAATAAAACATAAAAATTAGATAAGTTGTTAAAAATGCCCTCCACAGGCAATAATACATGCTTCAGCTCCTTTGACCAAATCGTCGCGCACTCTTTGAAGTATACCCCCAGTATTTCTTATTATATCGCAGGAAGCTATTATACGATCTTTCAGCTCTTCTAGAGTGTTAACTGGGGTGGGGTAAACTAGGGTTTTAAGATGCCCCCATAAGGAAAAGTCCAACCTATTTAAATCTCGGGACCTAGTAGGCCAAGGTTGGGGTCCACCGTGACCTACCCATCGGTTATTAAATGTGTGATTCTCTTGCTTCAATACTAAAGTTGTCTCCAAAAACCAATGACCAAAATTAACCCGCAATGAAAGTCTCGTGGAAGTAACGCTTGGACCAGTTGAATATGAAACGGGTATAACAGAAAATCGTGTAAAATTTTTCAAACCATAATGTGCGACATATTCAAATTATTACCAATTTTTCTAGGACTAAGGTCAGGATTTTCATGAATTGAATTTAAAACTGCTTCTTTAATTTCTGGGGCTCTTATAGTTCGATGGGCCCCTTTTAATTGATTATTTGGATTCAAACTATCACTTCTGGTCAATTTTCTACGAACATTTGCAAATGTTCGCCTATCAGGTATGACTCTATTAGGAAAGCGCTCTTGGTAAAATCCCTTAGCTTCCGGTGATCTGCTGTCAGCCAAACCGTACATGTAAATGCATGTCTACCATCTCCTCATTAGTAAATTCAACCATTTCTTTTCAAAATAACACACTGCTCAGATATTTTAAACACCAAAGACGCGAAGAGTTGAATTTAAAACTAAACAATCAAAGTAAATGACAACAGAATTAATCATTCTTACAGACACAGCCTACTATTTCTCTACATTGTGCTCTTGTCGTATTAAGGATATTGTTATGACCATGCAGAGAAAGATATATTTTTTTGACAAAAAGCGTGCATCGGACTGAACAAAATCAAATCAAACTTGCTTAGAAATGAATGAGGATTTAAAAAATAATTTTCATTTTAAGAGATATCAATGGCGTACCATCAATGTCTGCCAAAATATGCAGGTAAGATTCCGCACGAATGTCTCTGGTGGAAATAAAAAGAAACGCGGTACATGAAAAAATGCCTCTTGATGCGTAGTACCTGTATACGAAATTTCATTAAAATATCTAGGATAGTATTACAGATATTATTAAAAAAATTACTTATTTTTAAAAATTTTACCACCCTGTTCTCAAAAGTTAGGACGTTTAGGACATACGTTCATATAAAGTTTTCTTCTTAAAATAGACCAAAAAATCACCCCTTAAATATTTACATTCAATTAGAAAACACCCTATAAATATATATATATATATATATATATATATATATATATATATATATATATATATATATATATATATATATATATATATATATATATATATATATATACAGTGTGGAACAGCCAAATGGAATAAATTCGATAACGGATAAATGAGGACGTGTTGGGAAAAACGCTTGGACACGTCGATTTGTATTTTTAACTGCGCATCTTTTTCAAGAAAAAAAAATTATTTAGGGTGCGTCATGTGACAGTGGCCAATACCAACTTTCTTATTTTAAATACAAGCCCCTGTATATTATTAATTTTTTGGATTCTTCAGAAAATTCTAGACATAATTCATGTACAATGTCCTATACCTATCTTCAACTGTTTCGGAAATATTAAGTATTTTCAGATTTATTACAAAAATTAACATTAAAAATAGAAAATTATTTTATTTCACAAATTCTAATAAGAAATACTGATTATTTCTTAATAATTTAAAAAAACAAAAAAAAATTAATGTCAATGTAGTAAATGTTCAAAATGCTCGCCACGAACATCTTGGCAACATGCTAATCTGGTATAGAAATGTCTTCTAACATTACTCAACATCTCAGGCGTGACTGATCTAATCGCAAGCGTGATTCGTCTTTTTAAGTCATCTAAGTTGAGGGGCTTAGTTTTGTATACAATACTTTTGACATATCCCCACAAAAAGTAGTCTAATAGCGACAGATCAGGAGATCGTGCTGGCCATTCTATCGATCCGCGCCTCCCTATCCACCGATTTGGAAAAATTTGGTTCAGGTACTGCCGGACATTGATTTGGTAATGGGGCGGTGCTCCATCTTGCTGAAACCATATTTTATTGGCAGGAACTTGTGGGTTTGCTGGATCTGGATATAAGTTTGTCAAAGTTGGCACGACATTATTTTGGAGCAGTTCTAAATATTTATCCCAATTCAAGTTGCCATCAATGAAAAAGGGACCTACGATATGATTTCCAACAATTCCTGCCCAAACATTAACTTTTTCAGGATATTGCGTATGTTCCTCTCTCATCCAATGAGGATTCTCATTAGACCAATAGCGGCAATTTTGACGATTAACATGACCGTGAAGTGTAAATGTGCTCTCATCAGAAAACAAAACATCTTCTAATTGGATCACATTGTTATCTAACATTGCCATCATTTGTTCACAAAAATACGTTCTCCTATCGAAATCGTCCTCCATGAGCTCCTGAGTTGGTATCATTTTATAGGGATGCATTTTACTTTCCTTTAATGTTCGAAAAATTGCTGTGTGGCTAACGTTGAATAGTTGGGCTGCTTGTCGACCAGAAGTATGTGGGTTTTCTTGAAACTCAAGCGTAATATCCAATTTCGTATCATCACTTACTGCATTGGCAGCTACTTTTTTTATCTGTCTCACATGACCAAGCTCGCGAAACTGCTTTTCTATTTTGCTAATTGTTCCTTGGGATACAGGCGGCAAATTTGGAAATTTTTCGTGAAATAAGCGAGACACTTCCATCTGTGTCCGTGTGTTATCTCCATAACCAATCATTTGTAGAATAGTTATTTTGTGCATTTCTGTTAAATGAACCATTTTTCTGATATTATTACGTACAGTTAACGAAATTCAAACGACAATAGCACTGACACTAATCACTACTGTCATGCAGGCAGACAACAAGTTGCTAAGGCTACGAGTTTTATACGAACAGAAAGAAAACTGTTTTTGTTTTTGTTTCATTTCATATCAGTAAAAAGAAACGCAGGAATGGTTTTTGTTTACTTTCTCATTATCAAGAGCTGAATGGGAAATAAGTATTGAATGCAATGTAGCGAATTTGTGAAATAAAATAATTTTCTATTTTTAATGTTAATTTTTGTAATAAATCTGAAAATACTTAATATTTCCGAAACAGTTGAAGATAGGTATAGAACATTGTACATGAATTATGTCTAGAATTTTCTGAAGAATCCAAAAAATTTATAATATACAGGGGCTTGTGTTTAAAATAAGAAAGTTGGTATTGGCCACTGTCACATGACGCACCCTATATAATTTTTTTTTCTTGAAAAAGATGCGCAGTTAAAAATACAAATCGACGTGTCCAAGCGTTTTTCCCAACACGCCCTCATTTATCCGTTATCGAATTTATTCCATTTGGCTGTTCCACACTGTATATATATATATATATATATATATATATATATATATATATATATATATATATATATATATATATATATATATATAGATCTCCTCCTTTGTGAAACTTTCGTTTCACGAAAAATTCGCTAAAACTAGAGTCCTAGACAAAATTTAAAGCAGGGAGCATGCCCTTCACTTCTAAAACATAATATACCTACATGCTGTTTGAAAAAATTGAGTTGACTGGTTGTGGCCAAATGTAACGGCTGTGTCTAAACAGAGTGATAAGCTGGACCCAGAGAATTGCAGGTCCATTGGTATAACATCAGCTGTCTGTAGGGTGATGGAAAGAGTACTAGTGAAGCAGGTCGTGCCCTTTTTACTTGAGGACGGAAGGTTGCCTGCTGTTCAGCATGGTTTTCTCCCTGGAAAACCGGCTATCACTAATCTGCTGTGCTCATTTAATAAATGGACCAAATTGCTAGATGCTGGGCTGCCGATCGATGTCCTCTATTTGGATTTCAGCAAAGCTTTCGACAGGGTTCCAGATGGACTGCTTGTTCACGAGCTTCATCACATGGTTATCCGTGGTCGCCTGCTGCAGTGTAGCGCCACTTTTTAAACCATCACAGCGCCAGGTGTGGTGTGCCACAGGGGTTGGTTTAGGGACCCGTTTTGTTCCTCGTGTACACGGCCGATATTTTAAGTGCCTTAAAATCTGGTCATAGTGTCTATGCGGATGACATTAAGCTGTTTGCCTGTCCAATAACAGATAGTGCTCGCCTTTGGAAAGATCATAGTTTTGTTGGTGAATGGTGTGCGACTTGGTGTATACCTCTGAATCTCAACAATCCAAGGAGCTAATATTTTATCGATGGTCAATTGCTTGCCGCAGAAAATGCGCATGTCGACTTGGGAGTACTCATAACGAGTGACTTTTCTTAGTCGTCGCAGACTACTGCTGCTGCGATTAGAGCTAATCGCATGCCGTTTTTTACTTGAAAAGGCGTTGTGTGATTCATGTCTCGGGTTTGCTAAGAGATTTAATGTAGCATATGTTCGTCCGCTTCCGCAGTATGGGTTGCCGGCGTGGTCACTGGTATTAGTTAAGGACACCGAGTTATTGAACGTGCTCAAGGCGCTGCAACCTGTTGCAGCGGTTGACACAGTTAGAGTTGCCCACTCTGTCATCCAGCCGGACTAGAATGGATATAATGTATTTATTCCGTAATAAAAAATGGCTTTTTTCCTGAACCTGCATCGCCTTCGCCACTTTGGACGCAGCCCAGCGACTAAGTGGGCATAATTTAAGCTAAGTAAGGAACAACTGCGTACACATTTTGGAGTCAACTTTCTCTCTTAGTGACGCTTTAGTGAATGTAACAGTATACCCAGTGAGACGGTGTCGGTGGTGAGTTTGGTGCCTCTAAACTTCATATCGAGCAGGAGCATAATGAACTTAGTGTTACACTGTTGCTTTTTAGATCGCAGTATAGACATTTGTCTGTGTAGTTTATTGTTTATAATGATAAAAATTATAATTATAATTATAATATAATTATAATTATAATTATAATTATAATTATAATTATAATTATAATTATAATTATAATTATAATTATAATTATAATTATAATTATAATTATAATTATAATTATAATTATAATTATAATTATAATTATAATTATAATTATAATTATAATTATAATTATAATTATAATTATAATTATAATTATAATTATAATTATAATTATAATTATAATTATAATTATAATTATAATTATAATTATAATTATAATTATAATTATAATTATAATTATAATTATAATTATAATTATATAGGTATCTGAACCCACACCACAACCTGCGCGATGTGCAGCTGGCTTTATATTGCTCAGCAGTTACAGTTGTTGAGTTGAACGGACAAAAAAGCTTTTATCCAAAGTCAAATGACAAAGTCCAAGACAACAGAAAGCCTGAGTGGCAAAAACGCTTAGAAAAGGACATCAATGAGCTCAGAGGCGAAATCGACATCATATCAGAGTTTTTGGATGGCAGTCAATCAAAGAAAGTGCATCGAAAGATTAGGATCATCGCAAGAAAAGCCAAGATAGATACAGCCCACACTGACCAACTCTTGGATCTAAAAGATCAACTTAGACAAAAGGCGAAAGCCAAAGGTGCTAGGCTTAGAAGATACAATGAGCTTACAAAAAGGAAGAAGCAAAATTCTGAATTCAAAAACAATCAGAAGTAGTTCCTGAGAAAGATTGAGGCCAATGGGTACCTACAAGCTCCATCTAGCGTCGATTGCTCCAACTTCAACACATATTGGAGCACTACATGGACGAAGAAAACGAAATCTACATGTTGACTACAGCAAAGCATTTGATTCTGTACCCCACGATTGGTTAATCAAGGTACTTGAAACCTACAAGATCTGCCCAAGGATCAAAAACGTCCTTCAACATCTCATCAGTACTTGGAGAACAAACATATGGATGACCAATAAAAATGGTGGAAAAGTGCAGATCGGGAGGGGCATCTTTCGGGGGACTCGCTGTCGCCGGTATGGTTTTGCTTGGCACTGAACCCCATGTCGACTGTCCTAAACAAAACTGGAGCCGGGTATAAACTAAATATGAAAAAACGTAGAAGAATATCCCACTTACTATACATGGATGATCTTAAATTATACTCTGAGACACAAGATAAGCTCCACTCACTGATTAATACTGTTAAAATCTTTAGCAATGATATAAAAATGTCGTTTGGACTCGACAAATGTGCTATAATCAACGTCATGAGAGGGTCAGTCGAAGTTCATCAACAGCTTTTCTGCGATATTGAGCAACTACCGCCTGAAGAGACATACCGCTACCGAGGGAGTCCTCAAAACCAGCGGGTGGATCACAGCCGGCTACAGCAAGAGTTCCAGGAGAAATATAGGAAGCGAATCACGAGACTCATAAATACTAAACTTTCCGGAGGTAACCTCTGTACTGCTATCAACTCTTGGGCGGTACCAGTATTGACATACTTTTTGGAGTTGTCAAATGGTGTAACACCGACTTGGATGAACTGGACAGACTCACGAGAAGGCTTCTTACGAAATTCCGGTGCCTTCACACCAACTCATCTATTAGAAGACTTTACACACCTCGGAATGAAAGCGGCAGAGGATTACTCCATATAAAGAACCTCTGCTTTAAGCAGGAAATAAACATGCGACAACGTTTTATTGCATCGCATGATGAACTGATGAAGTTGGTGGTGTGCGAGGATAAAGATTATACTCCACTTAGGCTGGGTCAGCGCAACTATGAGTTGGACGTCCCAGTTGACCAGGACAGTATTGTTCAGTGGAGTGACCAGGCTATGCATCGAAGGTACCCCAAACACCTGCAGGCAAATAATGTTGATAAAACCTCTTCGCTTATGTGGTTGGTTGGGGGCAACTCTACCCGGATATGGGGGGTTTTGTGATGGCCATTCAGGATAGGGTTATACAAACTAAGAACTACGAGAAGCATTGCCTAAAATTAGAAGTGGTGGATAAATGTCAAAAATGCACAGTTGTTGGAGAGACCATTGAACACGTCATGGCAGCATGTCTGCCCTCTCAGACTCAGCTTACTTAGGCAGGCATAACCAGCTCGCCAAGATCATCCACCAATAAATTGCTTTGAAATACAGCCTCCTGAACCCGTCAGCAACACCGGCCTACTACAAGTATTCTCCGAAGGCGGTGCTGGAGTCGGCGGACTTTCTCCTGTACTGCGACCGACCTATTATAACGTACCGCACTGTGGACTTCAATAGGCCAGACATTGTCCTGATAAACAAACAGATGAGGCTTGCTGTGATCATAAATATTGCTCTACCGCTGTCCCATAACATTCAGAAAACTGAAATTGAAAAGAGCACCAAGTATGAAAACTTGGCATATGAAATAAAAAACGTATGGAAACTCTAGAAGGTAGCTATATGTCCCTCCGTAATATCGACGGAAGGGATAGTCACTAAAAAGTTCATGGGAAATCTAAAGGAACTCGGACTACCAAATAACATCATCAGTCTGCAGACGAAAGTCAGCAACAAGAACATAGAAATGTCAAATCAAATAGAACGTCTTTTGTTCGTGGTTCAGATGAGCAGCATATAGAGTCTGGGTTTGTCAGCGTCGAAAGACGAGTATGGATACACGTAGGAAGAGCGGCTATGAATACAACGGAGAAACGTGTTCTTAAACATCTGGAAGAAAAATTTAGATCAAAAAACTTTACTGTAGAAAGGCTTCCATGCAGGAATGGTGCTAAAAGTTGCTCTTTCAAAGCGGGAGCAGATATGGACTTGATTGATGAGCTATATAAAGGAGAGCACTGGCCTAATAACATAACAGTCAGACGTTTCAGGTTTTTTTGAGCCAAAGAAGAGGCAACCCAAAGTTTCTAAAGGCCAGAAAGATTCTGAAGCTAGAGATTTTATTGTAGTCTCTAACACCAATTTACAATCATTAGGCAACAAAATTGACAGCTACATTCACTTTTTGAATGTACATGATATTGATGTCTCCTGCGTGACGGAACACTGGGTATCTGAGGAAGTTCTCAAATGTATAAGCTTGGGTCGACATTGTGTTGCAGATGCGTTCTGCAGGTATAAAGGTAGATATGATGGGGTTGGTATAATTCTAAGGGATGGTATCGCTTATCAAGCGAATGATTTGATAAAGGGTATGTCTGTGGAGAATCATATGGAAATGGCTGCTATCAGATTAACAAAAGTAAAGTTGAATATATTGGCTGTGTATAGACCTCCATCTGGTAGTTTTGATATATTTATAGAGGGGTTGAATAAAAGTCTTAAATTAATAACAGACGACTCCTTTAGCAAAATTTGTATAGTGGGTGATTTTAACATTGATTTATTGAAAGAGAGCAAAGAAAAACAAATGATGCTTAATTCTGTGGAAAGTTTTGGTTTGGCGCCTGCTTTCAGGCAGCCCAGTCGAATCACAGATAATTCTATGTCCTGTATAGATAACATTTTCCTTAACATTGATGAGGCTTGTTACAGTGGAAAAACCCTAAACGTATGTCTATCAGACCACTGTCTTCAAATAGTTACCCTTTTTAATTATAGACCTATAACCAAAGTATATTGACAAATTTGTGGTAAATAAAACAAATATTGCTGGGTTTAAACGTCAACTGTCAAAAATTGAGTGGGCAAGCCTGCTGGAGGAAAATGCAGAAAAATCATTTGACAATATACATGACACAATTGAGCAGTGCTTCAAGCTTTCCTTTCCGAAGAAAAAAGTACCACTTGGCGACAAGAAAACTTTAGTTACATCCCCAGAATTAGAAAAAGTAAAGATGCTGGTGGATTCAGCTCAAATAATTCATAGGGTAATTAGAACTGAAAACTCAAGACAATTCTTAGCCACACTTAAGAAGCAAATGAGAGAAACATACACACGTGAAGCTAAAAGAAGGAATAATGAATATATTGATGCCGCAGACAATAAAGTTAAAGCTGTATGGACGATCATCAACAAAGAGAGAGGCAAACGACGTTGTTCAAACTTGGAAACTGCTCTTAATGCGAATCAACTTAATAATCATTTTACAAGTGTCGGTATAAATGTGTCTAGTAGCCTTGATCACTCACTAAAGGAAGCTATGGGTATGCTGCATAACAAAAAGGATAGAAATCTGCACACCATGTTTTTGTACCCAACACCCAATGAAGAACTGACCAACATTGTGAAAAAATTTGAAAATAAGCCCTCATCTGATATATATGGAATGACAGTTCCATTGTTAAAGGAAGTATTCCCTATCATAGTTAGCTGTTTGTGTGAGGTGCTTAACCAGTGTATGATCCAAGGCAGTTTGGAGATACCGGCCTATCTCGCCACTTCCGATTCTATCAAAGATATTTGAAGAGCTCCTTAAGAGAAGGTTGCTGGCATTCATTGAAAGATACAAGTTATTAGATCCGCGCCAGCATGGCTTTAGACCCAAACGTTCAACAGACACAGCCTTGACCGAAATTGTTATGAGTATTGCCGAAGGACTCGATAAAAAAATCATGTTGAAATCGTAGCTTGTGATCTAAATAAGGCTTTTGATACAGTTTCAAAGTGTATTTTGTTGGGGAAGCTGGAACATTATGGTGTCAGAGGTACACCTCTCTCTATTTGGGTCTTACCTGGAGGATCGAAGGCAGGTTGTGTATTGGGATAAACAGCTATCCGATGAGATGACAGTAGATTGTGGTGTTCCGCGGGGTTCCATTTTGGGCCCCCTACTCTTTATCATCTATATGAATGATCTGCCGGTCAACATTGCATCGGATGCAATCAGTCTTTATGCCGATGATACCAGCTTTGTTAACAGAGCAACAGCAATGATTGATTTAGGTCTCCGTACTAGGACTTGCCTTGACCAAACAGATGAGTGGTTTAGAATAAACTCTCTAAAACTGAACTTAAATAAGACACAACGCCTGGTGCTGGGTGCGGGACACAGCGTCGGAGCGAGGCTAAAGCTTCTTGGTGTAATTCTGGAGGATGGCCTTGCCTGGTCTGCTCATGTCTCGTCCCTGCTTGGAAGGTTGTCTACGGCTATTTTTACAATGCGGCGAATGAAAGCTGTGGTGAGCCGGGAGGCCTGCAAGATGGCATATTTTTCCAACTTTCACTCTGTCGCTGGTTATGGTGTGCTTTTGTGGGGGTGCAGTCCAGGCTTGCAGCAAGTGCTCCTGAAACAGAAAGAAGCCCTGCGTGTCTTGTGCGACGTGTCTTGGAAGACTAGCTGCCGTGGGTTGTTCGATCGCGAGCGTATACTTACCGTAGTATCGGTATTTATTTTTGCCTGTTTAAAATATTTGCATCAAAACAAAGACTTATTTCTGGCCAATGAACAATTACATACCCATGATACCAGAAAGAAGGCTAACTTTAGCATACTATATCATAGACTGGCTAGAACGCAATTGGGTGCAAATTATCTGGGTTTGAAGCTATATAACAAACTGCCAAGTGATTTGAAGGAAATGCCCGAATCACGATTTGCCAGAGAGGTTAAGAGACTTCTGCTGCGGACGACACTGTATTCAGTGGATGAGTATTTTGAGATTGGTTGGTGAGAGGTATCAAAACAGCTCCTTAGGGACTTCAAGTGTATTTTGTGTTGTTTAGTTGCCTGTATATTTGTACATAGATTGATTTCTTTGTTGTTTGTTCCTATTGTTTATGTGGTGTTCTTTACAACTATTGTATTTTAAATATTTGACCATCTGTGTTTATGTGTATACATATTATTTACCTGACACGCCATGTAATCTCTTGATGGCAAATAAATATTATTGTTATATATATATATATATATATATATATATATATATATATATATATATATATATATATATATATATATATATATATATATATTAACGTGGGGCAGAGGGCCGTTCTGCTGCAAACATGCCACATAGTCCGAAAATTCCTCAGTTAAGTGGCGACCTCAAACACGTCTGCTGTGTTGGAGCACAGGAAGTCAGACTCTACTGATAATATCGGCATAATGGGAAATGATGAATTTCATCCCCATCCACCGAGCCGAGCCCCAACGTAGCGCGCGGGGGGTCGGTCAAAAGATTTCCAGTAGTAATACTGAGAAAGTGTAACGCTTATATAAAAAAATAATAATTTTAATTGAGATATTGAATTTATTCCATTTGGCTGTTCCACACTGTATATATTTTAGCAAATTTTTCTGACAATACTATCATTACATAAGTGGAAACTATTCGAGCACACTGCCTAAATCTACTTCTACACCAGACAACACAATTCGCGTCAATCTTTATCGACACATGTTAAAATCATTGACAGTCTGACTATCACCCGCATACCATTTCTACGTCCAATAACAAGTACAAATCAAATCTGTCTATACATTATTCACCGACATCATCTTCTCTATTCGCCTTATGCGGATATCTTCATAACTCCTGAGTTAGTCGCAATCAATACACCGCTTTATAGCAGTTCGTGTTTGGGAACTGCGAACTGCTGAGATTAAATGGATATTGTTGATTTAACTTGGCAGCGGATCCAAACTACTGTTGCCGAAATATCATTTTCCAGAAAGTCACGTAATTGGGACTGTAACAAACACTGCGTTTAATTTATCGTCAAGAGTTTGTGTAGATAAAGCGTTGGATATGTCGTCTTGAGTTAGCTTGTTAAATCTCAGTACAAAGATGCGATTTGTGGTGCCCTAGAACCTGTGAAAAGCATTGAACTTTTACTTGCAGAATGCAGTTTTAAATTAACCATCGTCTCGTAGTTGAATATGAAGGCCTCAAAGGTTCAGTGCTAAGAACGTGTGCCTGTGAATACAAGGTTACTGGGCTCGCTTTCTTGTAGGTGGTCCTTTCACTTTTCCAGTATGTATTGTAAAATTAACATCAGGCAGAATTGTGGCATTTTGTTTGAGCAAGTTAAATGTGTGTACGTTCCGCCATTCGGAGAAGTCGCACAGCCTTCTGTCCCGTGTACTATGCAATGTTGAGCACGTAAAATATCCCTACCCTTATTACCTACCGGCGGGGGTTCTCCGAAACTTCCAGGATAGTGAGGTTAACAACTGCTCCCTGACGTCGGTGATTGGCCATAGCCGCGGAAATAGACCGACGTTAAAGAAAAAATAGTCGAATATGATATTATGAGCTATAACGAGTGAAGTAAAGCACTTTATTTAATTAGGCGAAGTGGATTCTTGCTCAAGTATTGGTAAAGCATCTTGTTTAAGTAAAACATAACACACTAAGTGAAGATTGGAACCTGTGATGAGCACTGATAAGTACACTTGGAGAACCCAAATCACCACAACACATTAAAAAAAAATAAGTACACAAAAAAACTAAATTGTAATCAAATGAAAATAGTTAAACGATTGCGAGAGAAAGATTGTTTCTATGTTAAAGCCGATAAAGGCAATAAGGTAGTGATTTTGGATAATAAAGGGTATAAAGATAGTTTATATCGCCATAGCGATAGGACCGTATAAAAAACTAAATAAAAACCCGCTACCAAAAATGATTTAGGACGTTAAAAATAGTCTAAAAAGTTGTCACAATCTCATATCAAAAGACTTAGGAAGAAAGTTACAAGTTTCTAGTCCGAAAGTTCCCAAGAAGTACGGTCTCCCAAAAATTCATAAACCGGGAAAATTCAATTAGACCTATTATTTCGGCTATAGATTCCCCGACTTATAATTTAGCTAAGTGGTTGGCAGAAGAGTCTAAAGGCTTGCCTGTCAAACAGAAAAGTTTTTCAGTAACAAATTCACTTGAATTTATTAATAAGATCAAAGAGGTTAAATTGACTGAAGGCGAGATTTTAATTTCATTCGATATAACCTCATTGTTTCCTAGCGTTCCCACGGAGCAAACTTCAACGTATTTAGAGCAGTTGCTAAAAATGAATAACATAAATGAAAATATCTGCAAAGAATATTTAACTCTAACAAACCTCTGCATCAAACAAAATATTTTTCAATTCAACAATTAATTTTTTCAACAAACCCAAGGCACGGCAATGGGCAATCCGCTATCGCCATTTATTGCAGACCTTTTCATAAGCAGATTTGAAACAGATCTTGAAAGTGAAAGTGGTTATTTTCCTAGAGTGGGGTCTCGTTACGTGGATGATATTTTCGCGATGTTCAACACAAACATTTGCAGAATAGAAGATTTTATTGCCAAATTAAACAATAAATTTGACTCTATAAAATTTACCCACGAATTAAAAATTACCCTTTCTAGATGTACTAGTTATGAAGAATAAAGACACTTTAGAATTCGATGTCTATAGAAAGGAAACCACTACTCTAAGCTACATCCCTAACGACTCACATCATACGTACGCACAAAAAATTGCAATTCTGAATTTTTTAGTTAATCGGTTAATTAATTTTTCTTTTAACAAAAGTAGATATACCAAAGAATTAAATTATATTAGGAACGTGGCCGAATATAACGGATACACTGCTTGACTAGTGGAAAAATTAATCAACAAACAGAAAACAAAGAAAATGTTGACGGAATCAACGACGTTCAGAAGAAAAAAAAACGGAAAAACTTTGTTTGCCTACCATTTGGACCTAGAATTACAAGGGTCTAGACAGCATTTTTAAAAAAGTCAACTTACAGCTAACATTTTCAACAACAAATACCTTAAAAAACTTGCTAGATAACCCAAAAGACAAGGATGGCGCGGACAAATTGTCGGGAATTTATGTAAAGATTGTAATCTTAAATACGTCGGACAAACAAAAAGATCGATTGGAATTAGATTCAAAGAACACTTATCCCAATTACGTTACGGAACTGTAGATAAGTCTTCCTTCGCCCGACACATTTGGGATAATAATAATCACGTTGATAAAGATAATCTGAAATTAATAAAAAATGTTAGAAAACCAGGACAGCTAAACGGGTTTGAAAGCGAATATATTGCGAAATATAGTTACAACAAAAACTGTATGAACGCTTCACCACCGCCAATTACGAGTCACCTGATCTATTGCTTTGTTAAATAAAATTCCCACGTTTTCGGCACGTTCTAAAGATAACATAAGTATACGGTTATTGCCGCCAAAGGAATCGATGTGAATTTAGCTGTCGCTGAACCTTCTCAAAACTATTACAGATGGACACTTTTTAGATAAAGTAATACGGACAGCGCAAAGACCTTGTCCGGCAATAAAAATACAATACACTCTGAAATTTGCCTGCGACTAGTTTCCCATCTCTGTTCGATCTCTTTACCTAAGATCCGGTATATAAGTTGATGTTAGTTTTTTAAGTATTTAGAATGTTTCACCCTCTGATGACGCTAACTTGGTTGGTGAAACGATCGTCAGGTCTTTTAAAATGTGTTGGGGTGATTTGGGTTCTCCAAGTGTACTTAAAACATAACACAAACAAACGACAGTGTACTAGGGTAACGACCCCGGTTATTGGCAGCCTTAAGCATATCTTACGATCAATAACACAATAGAAAGTAAAGAAGAAGCTGGTTGTGTTTCAGTTGTGTGGCAGTTGTGTTTCAGTGTCGTTGGTTTCTTTGTAGCCACAAAAAAATGACAATTAAATTTTTTTGTGAAACATCAAATATAATTGTGATTTTCACTAAGTTATAGCTTCTGGACAAAAATCAGTTATGGCACATCTCTCCAAATTCTTAGCACTACAGACATCAGTTCTTGGCACCCATAATGCCAAATGATATAGTAACTATCAAGTGTTCTGGAAACTCCAAAACCAATCCATTTCGAAGAAATATACACATATTTGTGAAATTTTTGTTTTTAATATATATGACTAATAACAGAATACAAAAACTCTTCGGTTTTCACGGCACGTGTTAACTATACGTTTTCAGCGTTATCAGTGCTCTGTTAGACCCTCGGTGGTTCAGGGGTAAGAACGTGTGCCCCTGAACTGAAGGCTACTGGTTCGATCCCAGGGTACTCCTTTCACTTTTTCAGTACAAACTGTAACATTAACATCAACCGAGGTTCTGGCATTGTATTTGAGCAAGTGGAATGTCTGCACGTTACGCCCTTCGGAGGGGGCGTAAAGTCGTCGATCTCGAATCCATGCAATGTTGGACACGTTGAAGGTCCCTACCCTCCTTACAGAAATGCAGGGGTGCGGCAAAATTTCGAGGATAGTGAGGTAAAACTGCTCCTTGGCGTCGGTGATTGGCCATAGTTGCAGAAATAGGGCGACGGTAAAGAAACAAAACACACACGCCCACACACAGTGCTCTGTTGCATACTTAGAATTGTATAAGTATGGCATGTACATATTTTATTTATTTCATTCTTGAATAAGAAAATCTCCATTGCGAGCAATATTTTTGTCATGACCACTCTTCTGTAATTGTTTTAGCTTGGTATGTCCCACCAATTGGTCAAATGTATCATATTTCAATGAAAATATCTTGGGGTGGTACTCGGACCGCACGGCGACGTTTTTCCAATGCTACACTTGGATTATTTATTTTCATTATAATCCAGGGGTATGGTCTACATGTTTCGAATCCATGAATAATTGACTCTGATTTCAGGTCGTTCACAACACAGTGTAATATGGGAGCAAACTTGTCTTTGGTGAGCAAGCAAACTTGTCTCTGTTGTGCAAATCCATAGGGTTATGCCTGCGCCAACCTGGTACTGCCAGCCGTCTTCAAGCGGGTTGAAATCAGAAAATAGCTCCAAAACAGCAGTCAAGTTTTAATAAATTCTGGACGCAGTTTAACCGGAGAACCAAGTTTATCTCACACTAATGCCAGTTATTATATATATATATATATATATATATATATATATATATATATATATATATATATATATATATATATATGAGACATGCTTGGTTCTCGGGTTAAACCGCGTCCAGAATTTATGGAAACTCGACGTTTCGGCTCCTGTTTTGGAGCCATTTTCAAGAGGTAAAGGTAATTTGTAAGGACACTCTAAGGCCTCAATCTGCCTACTCCTTAGAGTGATGGACAAAGGTGGGTAAAGGAAATATGTAAGGATACTCTAAGGCCTCAATCTGCCTACTCCTTAGAGTGGTGGGCAAAGGTAGGTAAAGGAAATATGTAAGGACACTCTAAGGCCTCAATCTGCCTACTCCTTGGAGCGGTGGATAAATGTAGGTTGGGTTGTTGTAGCTCGATTACGGGGCCTCAATCTGCCTACTCCCCAAATCTCGCTGGAGATCGTCTATGAGGTCTCAGTGTGTTCAACCCTAGGCATCAGAGAGATCTGGCAGTTCGTTGCAAGTCTTGTCTTATATATGTCGTTCCGTCTACCTGTTGCGTCATCAGTAAAAGTAGTGGGGTCACCGTCAATTAAGTGGGGGGGCTTTGGTCACGGTATTTAGAGGAGGATTAAGAGGGTCACCGGCGTTTGTTGAGGCAGATGATGATGCAATAAAATTGTCTGTGGAATTTATTTCCTTTTTGTATGTTTGTAAAGAAGATGTAATAGGTTTCCAAGTAGTCGGAAGGCGAAGACCATCTTCTCTCTTATTTAAACAATCGGGACGTTTTTCAATCTCGATTGCTTCGCGGATAATTCTCGTTTTGAAATTGTAAACCGGTGCTATTGTTTTGGCATTTGAAAATTCTAATCGTTATCTTATCGCCCAATCTCACCATCACCCATCGCAACTAAATTCCGTGGTTCGAACATTAGTAACACGATCCCTTAGACTAACGGACAACAACAACAAACAGACAGAATTAAACTTTTTAAGACAGACATTGCTAGAAAACAGATACGACAACAGTCACATACTACGAAACATCAGAAACGCACAACAAAAAACCACTACACCACAACAAGAACAAACAGCGTCCACACAACAACACACAGCGCTTTTACCATACATTAAAGGTGTCACCGACAAAATCAGCCGAATTTTCAGAACCCATAATATCAAAACCGTATTCACAACAAACCAAAAACGGTCAAATCTTATAAAAACTCCCAAGGATACGATTCCAAACGAATCCCACAGAGTTAACGAAATTCCTTGTTCAGACTGTTCCCGAACTTACGTAGGACAAACAAACAGACGCATCCACAATAGAATATACGAACACACCCTCGCAGTTAGAAAATCCGACCCCTCATCGGCGTTGGCCATGCATCATATTCATACAGGGCACAAAATAGACTTCGATAATGCCAAAACAATAGCACCGGTTTACAATTTCAAAACGAGAATTATCCGCGAACCAATCGAGATTGAAAAACGTGCCGATTGTTTAAATAAGAGAGATGATGGTCTTCGCCTTCCGACTACTTGGAAACCTATTATATCTTATTTACCAACATACAAAAAGAAAATAAATTCCACAGACAATTTTATTGCATCATCATCTGCCTCAACAAACGCCGGTGACCCTCTTAATCCTCCTCTAAATACCGTGACCAAAGCCCCCCCACATAATTTACGGTGACCCCACTACTTTCACTGATGACGCAACAGGTAGACGGAACGACATATATAAGACAAGACTTGCAACGAACTGCCAGATCTCTCTGAGGCCTAGGGTTGAACACTTTGAGACCTCACAGACAATCTCCAACGAGATTTAGGGAATAGGCAGATTAAGGCCCCGTAATCGAGCTACAACAACCCAACCTACCTTTATCCACCGCTCTAAGGACTAGGCAGATTGAGGCCTTAGAGTACACATATATATATATATATATATATATATATATATATATATATATATATATATATATATATATATATATATATATATATATATATATATATATATATATATATATATATATATATATATATATATACCAGGCAGAAAACATACTACGCGAACCAACAATCGTGAAATCTCGGCTGCAATTATGGAAAATGACAGACGATATGAAATTAAAAGTTTATTAAGTGATTGTTATTTAACGACGGATTCAGTCAATTATTAAAATACACTATATTTGTAGCTTTATGAACGGCCCCAAATACAGTTTTAGCACAGCGTAGATAAATTATGCTATGGTTTTAGACTGAAAGTGTAGCACAATATGGTAGAAATGTAGACAAAATCAAGTCAAGTCTATAAAATGATTCTTAAATAGTTTCTTTTATCTTTAAACCTAAACATAAGACGTCATATAAGACCGAAACAATCCTTGAATGTGTTTCAATGGCAATTATACCAACTCTGTAATTAATTATTACCTATACTATTCATATACTACCCCGAGCATGAAGACTGTGTCAAATATCATGTAAACTAAACCTTAGTTGACGTATTACTAGATAGCTCAGTGGAAGCGTGCTAGTCTAGTACGCAGAAGGTTGCATGATCGGATCCAGCTCGATGAACGCATGTTTTTTATGTTTTATTTTGACATTAGGCGAAACAATAGTGCACAGATTTTATACGTTTTGAGCAAGATCTCATTTTTGTTTAAAACGCTTGAATAAGTTTGTCACCTTTGAATGAAATTATAATTTTCAGGAGACATTTTGTTATTGTTGATATTGAAAAGACTGGTTTATTTAGGTTGAGTAAAACTGGCATACTGGCGATTAATAAGGAAAACTAACTGCTACGTTTATGTTATGGCAGATACTTTACTTTTCTAAATATGAATTAGGTTTCCTTCTGAAAATCTTTTGTATAATTTTAACGAAATTTGCAATACAAGTTTCTTTTAAAGAGACTTACACTATTTACAGATATAGCAAAATTTAATTCTTTAGCTTAATAAAAAATTGAGTTTTGGACATTTTTCTCAAAAGGAGTTAGAACACAAGATTGATTTGATAGTAGAGAGATATCGATGGTAACACTTTCGAAATAATTCTTCAAATGTGTGTGTAATGGCGGCTCTAAAATGATCTTCAATGTCTGTCTAAGTTTAAAGTATTAATTTTAGTAATATGCTGTAGAATAATAGTGTACAATTCTTATGAAAATTGACTCCCGTAACGCACTTGTTGCAGCCCGAATTTTCTAAGTAACCCACCATGATGATGAAGAATAGACATGCTGTTTTACTATTACCCATATAAGTATATTTCATTCTTACATTATATATAAATATAAATACACACTTTAAATAATTAGTATGTGCAACATATAAAATTTGAAACTGCCACTATGTTTAAAAACAATACATAATTAAAAAACAAAAAAGACACATAACACTAAACCAACGAAATAACATAAATAAATAAATAAGAGATTACAAAACATCTAAAAAATGTTCAATATTACATTGTAACATGAAATAACGTAATTTTTAAAGCACAGCGATATATAAATACAGAGATATATCGATGGTAACACTGTCGAAAGAATTTTTCAAATGGGCACATACTTGTACCTCTAAAATCGATCTTCAAGGTCTGTGTAAGTTTAAAGTATTAACTTTACTAGTATGCCGTATAATAATGGTGTACAATTCTTATAAAAATTCGCTACTATAACGCACTTGTTGCGCCCAGAAATTTTTTCTTCATATGCTGTTAATATTTACTGGTGTATAAATTTGGAAAATCTTATCTATAGCTGTTTTAAAAATAATTAAGCAACATCGCTTTAAGCGTAACAACTTTAACACCCTGTATCTCAGTATCAAGACCTTAGAAAGAAAAATATAGCAACTACCCCCACTATTTTTTCAAGGGTAACTCACACCTCAATTTTCTGTAGTTAAGGCAAGACACCGTACATATACAAATATATGAAAATTTTAACTAACCCTTCTGGAGGTCCTAGTCGCGTTCATTTGAACATTTTGTTTAAAAATTTAAAATTCAAAAGTGGCATTCTCGTTATTAGCGACTTTTGTCTATGATATATCGCTAAAAGGAAACAATATATATGCCTCCAGCTTGCACAGTGGTGTACAAGGATATTAGAGAAACCAGCTACTGGCACGTATATTAGTAACAACGCTTGCCTGTAGAAGCCATACAAGTGAATTACACAGTGAGTTCTTGTCAAGCAATATGAGTGGAAGTGCAAGTGGCATACTAAAAAGCACGTCTAAATATGTCTACCAGCTGCATGCATGTCAGTAGCTGCCACTAACTACATCTGATCGTGTATCTGCGCTGTGTTTTATTAATAATATTTAGTAAGAATATATAAATCGAGAAATAAAAAGACTGTAAAATTCATTTATTTGTACCGATATTTGAAAATACTGGAATCTCAGATTGTCTCTTAAAAGAACAAATTAGCTCATAATAGTGGATAGATAAGAATTCCGGAATAAATGGATAACTGTTGTTTATAGCAGCGCGAAATAATACTTTTTATTAGCAAATTATCTGGACGCAGCAAGTGCGTTATGGTAGTGAATTTTCATTAAAATGTTTTTAATAACAAATATGTGTGTTTTTTTAAGAAAGCAGGCATTAAATTTGGTTACCAGTATAACCTATATAGTAAAAACAATGTGGCATGTTTCATCAAAATAACTTTATTGTGTGAAAATGTACAAAAATTTCCAAAAGTAAACTTAAAGGTTAATAGCAAATTGAGCTGTTCAAATATGAAACATTTGATCAACATTCGCTACCATAACGCACTTGCTGCGTCCAGAATTTGTTTTTCTACAAACATGCATTATATTTTGATGGAAAATGCAAAAATGCAATAACATAAGGCGTGTTTGATTTTAAAAAAAAAGGAAATTTGTGTCACCAACGACTTATGGGCCACCTGTGATTGTAGAAATATTATTTTAAGATGTAGGTCAAGACACCCTATAATTAATATATACAATTTTTTTCCATATCTTATATAATAACGGATATATTAAGCTTTATTGATATTTTACGAAAATTTGACAAAAATTATATACCATTAAACGATAAACTCTATAGCTAAGGCTACTGCCAAGCATCAGAGAAAGGGTCTATTTGAAATGAATTTTCTGCAAATATTTTAGTAAAATGAAGGACAATGACGGTTGAAACTAAGACATTAGGGTTTGTAAACATCGTTCTTGAGACATTTTATTTCTATAGCCCGTATTAGATTCAAGTTACTTGCCTAAATGTTGCCAATTTTGACATTTTAAATCGTCACTTTGACGTTTTGAGGAAAACCCCAATTTATTTTTCTTTAAATGCCTATAACTTTTTCGTCTTTTGAGATACATAGCTAAATTTTTGTACGTAACTTACTTATAAAGATGTAAATCTGTGTACCAAATTTGGTTGCCCTTACTTTGTTAATTCCGGAGATATGATTTTTTTTTTCGAAAGAAAACACAAAATTTTCCAGGAAAACCTGGGCAGATTTTCCTGGCTAACGAACTTATCCAAGCCATTTGCAAAAGGAATTTTTTCACCAAATTTAATCAAAATCGGCCCATTATGTTTTGAGTTATCGGTGTGATACATATATATATATATATATATATATATATATATATATATATATATATATATATATATATATATATATATACATATATATATATATAAACATATAAAAATTGAAACTGACCCCGGATATGTTTTTTGGGGGGGCCTAATTAGCGCTCATTTGAAGAAATTTTTTCAAAATTCAAAAGTCGGGATCTCCTCATTAGTGAATTTATTTTAAGAAAATTCACTAAAAAACAATTCGCTGATGAGGAGATCTATATATATATATATATATATATATATATATATATATATATATATATATATATATATATATATATATATATATATATATATATATATATATATATATATATATATATATATATATATATATATATATATATATTTATATATATATATATATATTGTTACAAAGCACTTCAATAGACGTAGGTGCGGTGTTGCCACATCTCCAGAATTTCCCCCAACATCTGGGAATTTTTGCACAATCTGGCAACACCGCCTCCCCACCCCCCTGGGGGTGCCTGGGGTGACCCCTCTCAGGCGAAGTCTCAACCCTCTAGGACCAGAAATAACGAAGTTACCAACTTGTACCCCGTCGGAACGGATAACTGAGGTCTGCACATTCCGAACACCCTGTATATACACCCTATATACGCAGAGAACCCTTACACCCTGTATACGCAGAGAGATCTTATAGTTCGAGAAACACCTCTTGTGTAACATAGGAGTGGTGACCACATTTGGATCATCCTGTATACACATCCCCCTGTATACACACGGGACCGATCTGTATTCACAGAACCTTCTAGTAAAAGAAGGTCCTGGAACGTTCTGGAATGGAAGGCTCCAGAAAGAAGGGGAAGGTACGGCGAGTATATAAAAGCGAAAGCAAGCCAGCCCGACAGTTAGTTAGTTCAGTTCAGTAAGAGAATGTGGTAGTGACTTGAAGCAGTGTAAAGTGTTAAGAGAGTAGTGACTGTAGTACCAGATTAGTGACTTTTGTTGAGAGTAGTAATTGTAAGGCCAGTAAATGAAGTGTTTTGTGAGAGAGACATTCTAGAAATTTTATTGTATCCATATTTAGAGTGTAAATAAAGTTGTTTTGTTAAAATTTAAAGTCTCACTTATCCAGAACCCGGAGAAAACGCAACAATTTGGTGTCAGAAGTGTGGGATAAGTGAGTGAAGAAGTGAACAAGCAAGCTAGCTGTAAATGGTAAACACCAGATCGACTGACTACGACAAGATGGCTGAAATCAAAGAGTTGATGGACTTACTAAAAAAGCAACGCGAAGAAGACGAACAACGACGACAAGAAGAAGAAAGAAGACGGCGCGAAGAAGACGAACGACGGCGGCAAGAAGATAAAGTAGACCTCAAGAGGCAACGCGAAGAAGACGAACAACGGCGACAAGAAGATGAAAGAAGACGACGCAAAGAAGACGAACAACGACGACAAGAAGAAGAAAGAAGACGGCGCGAAGAAGAGGAACGACGGCGGCAAGAAGATAAAGAAGACCTCAAGAGGCAACGCGAAGAAGACGAACAACGGCGACAAGAAGATGAAAGAAGACGGCGCGAAGAAGACGAGAGAAGACGACAAGAGGAGGAACAGAGGCGTCTTGAAGATAAAGAAGAACTCAAGAAGCAACGCGAAGAAGACGAAAAACGACGACTAGAAGACAAAGAAGACCTCCGAAGTATGTTTCACAATATGAGAGTCGATGTAAAAGAGGAAATTGAACTGATCAACGAACAAATAGAAAATGTGAACAGTAAAGTAGAAAATGTAACAGAAAATGTAAAGGATTGGAACAAACGATGGGAAGAAGTGGAGGGGTTGAAAGAACAAATGAAGATGATGATGAAAGGCACAGAAGTCAGACATAGAGAACTGACAGAGCAGGTGATGGGCCAGACTGACAGAACTCAACCAAGAGGAGTTACTGGAATGTCCCCAGTTCAAAATCGTCCGGAAGAAGGTATACCAATCGTGCAGCAGCCTCATGGAACCTTGAAGCCGCCGACTTTTGACGGAGAAACATCGTGGCCCATGTACAGGAGGCAGTTTGAGGCGGCAGCTCTCAGCAATGGGTGGAGCGAACAACAGGCAGCAACTGCTCTAATTCTCTCGCTTAGAGGTAAAGCCCTAGAGATCCTCCAGAACATCCCGGAGTCGAAACAGCAAAACTACTTAACAGTGATACAGGCCCTAGATTTGAGATATGGTAACAAGTACATGAGCCAGGTCTACCAGACACAACTAAAGTCAAGGGTCCAGAAGCCAAATGAGACTCTGCAAGAATTCAGTGCCGAAGTGGAGAAACTTGTGCGACTGGCATATCCCCAAGCCCCAGAAGAATTTGTCAACCAGATAACCGTCCAGACCTTCATCGATGGGGTACTTGATAATGATATGCAACAAGCTTTAAGGCTCGGAAGGTTCAAAACACTTACGGACTGCGTAATTTATGGCTTGGAATTTGAAGCAGCGAAGAATGCATCTCAACCTCGCCGCAACAGGCTGCGCGAAGTGAAGGAGAAAGAGGACCTTTCAGACACGACTGGGGAACTTAGGCAAGAAATAAAGTTTATAAAGGAAGCCATAAGCAAGCTCACTGCAACGGTCGGAGCACGTAAAACGAAAGCAGATTGGTCAGACATAGAATGTTACAAGTGTGGTAGGAAAGGCCACATAAGTAGGCAGTGCTTACAAACCCAACAGGTGGCTCGCAGAAGACAAGAATATACCAACAGGGAGCGCCATCAGGGAAAACGACCTGACGCCAGTGTAGGTGGGCGACACGTGGCATGCGAGACCCAGGGCCCCAAGGTCAGGGTCTCCACTATCCGACGCTACCGCGAGAGCCTCGTTATACCTGGCAGCATAGACGGAAGACAATGCAGTTTCACCATCGATACTGGTGCTACTAGATCCGTTGTACGTCCAGACATGTTGCCAAACAGGTCCGCACTCACGACCAACAAACAGCCTGTGTTGGAGACGGCAAAAGGAGATAGGATACCTGTGCATGGAGAGGCCACTGTTTTCATTAGGCTGGGCAGTACTGAGCTACAGGTAAGGGCTGTCGTCGCAGAAATCGTCGACGAATTTATTCTGGGCCTGGATTTAATGGAAGATTTCGATGTCCTGTCAGTAGACTTCCAGAATAAGATCTTGAAAATCGGTAACGAAGAGCTGTATTTATCTCCAACAGCAGGCGAAGCTAATCCCAGGGTGAGACTTATTGTCGACGAGGATACACGGATTCCTGGTAACAGTGAGAAGATTGTCAGAGCCAGACTAGAGAAGAAACTTGATGGTATGTCTGCTCTCATAGCGGAGCCCCTAAAAGATAGACATGATGGTGCCCTCGTCGCACGATGCTTAGTAGACCCGAAGAGGACAATACCCATAAGAGTGGCTAACGTGCAAACTAACAGGGTCACATTGAAGAAAGGTGAGGTTATCGCCACTTGCGAGCCCATTGACCGAGTGACGTTGTCAAGAAAGGTGACACCCACGGCATTAGACAGAAGACTGCCAGTAGAAATGGTAGAGCGGTTCAAGAATTCTTGGGGCCAATTGAACGACATGGAGATGGAAATGGCCCTGAAGTTCGTATTGGAGGAGGCCGATATTTTCGCTCAAGATAAAATCACAGGTCGTACGAGTCTAGTGCAACACAGAATTAATACTGGCGACGCAAGACCAATTAGACAGCCACCGAGAAGACTGCCTTTTGCCAAGCAATCAGAAATCAAGGCGATGGTTAACGAAATGCTGGAAGATGGTGTGATTGAGGAGTCTAATAGTCCTTGGTCGTCCCCAGTAGTTTTGGTCACCAAGAAAGACGGCACTATGAGATTTTGCGTGGACTATAGGAAGCTGAATGATGTCACCAAGAAAGACAGTTATCCCCTGCCCCGGATCGACGACACTTTGAACACTTTGGCCGGATCAAAGTGGTTCTCTACATTAGACCTGAAAAGTGGCTACTGGCAAGTAGAACTCCATAAAGACGATAAGGAGAAGACTGCTTTTTCAACCGGGAATGGGTTGTACCAATTCAAGGTCATGCCATTCGGCTTATGTAATGCTCCTGCCACCTTCGAGCGACTAATGGAGTTAGTGCTGAGAGGACTTACATGGGAAACATGCCTGGTGTATCTCGACGATGTCATGGTGATTGGAAGGACTTTCGATGAACACCTGTCGAATCTGAAGCAGGTTTTCTCCAGGCTGAGAGGTGCCAATCTGCAACTCAATCCCAAGAAATGCGTCCTCTTCCAGAAGAAAGTGAATTTCCTCGGACATGTCGTTTCTGAGAAAGGGATAGAAACTGATCCAGAGAAAATAAAGGCAGTAAGAGACTGGCCTGTGCCGAAGAACAAACATGAGGTCAGAAGTTTTCTGGGACTTTGCAGCTACTACCGACGCTTTGTGAAGTACTTCAGCAGCATTGCGAAACCTCTGCATAGCCTGACTGAAAATAAGGTTGAGTTCATCTGGTCACCAGATTGCCAAGAGTCTTTTAGAGAACTCAAACATCGTCTTCTCACTCCTCCTATACTGGCTTATCCTCAGGACGAAGGACTGTTCATACTGGACACCGATGCTTCCCAGTATGGCATTGGGGCAGTGCTCTCGCAGCTCCAAGCCGGAGAAGAAGTTGTGATAGGCTACTTCAGCAAAACGTTCGGAAAAGCAGAAAGGAATTACTGTGTAACCCGGAAAGAACTGCTGGCAGTTGTAAGATCCATCGAACATTTCCACAGCTTCCTGTACGGAAGAACATTCCGCGTGAGGTCAGATCACTCTGCTCTGCAATGGCTTCTGAACTTTAGAAATCCCGAAGGACAGATAGCACGATGGATAGAGAAACTGCAGAGCTACGACTTCCGGATTGAACATCGAAGAGGAAGAAGTCACGCCAATGCAGACAGCCTGTCAAGAAGACCATGTTCAGTGCATGAATGTAAATTTTGCGAGCGACAAGAGAACAAAGAGATCGACAAAGTAACTCATCAGATCAAACAACTGGTGGCAGGACAGGAGAATAACACCGATCTAGACGTAAATCTTGAATACATCAGAGACGCACAGAAGACAGATCCAGACTTGAAAAATATTAGAGAATGGCTACAAAAGGGGAAAAGACCTGAGTGGCACGATGTGTCCCGGTTTGGGGCGGAGGTTAAAGGCTACTGGCTACAATGGGACTCATTGTGTCTAAAGAATGACATGATCACTCGAAAATGGGAAACTGCCGATGGTAGAGACTGTATATACCAGACCGTTGTGCCAAGTGAGTGCATAAGCAGTGTTCTTCAAGAGTTACACAATAGTAGAAGTGGAGGCCACTTTGGGGTCAACAGGACTCTTGCCAGAGTGAGAGACCGCTTCTATTGGATAAACTGCCGAAGAAGCGTGGAAGAATGGTGCAAAAGGTGTGACCAATGTGCTTCAAAGAAAGGACCAAAGACCCGATCCAGAGGAAAAATGATGCAGTACATCTCAGGTACACCGTGGGAGAGAGTTGCCGTAGACATCGCAGGACCTTTTCCCATCACAGAGTCTGGGAACAGGTACATAATGGTGGCGATGGACTACTTCTCGAAATGGCCTGAAGTTGCGCCGATCCCCAACCAAGAGGCAACGACCGTAGCAGAAGCCCTGATGGAAAACGTCATATCACGGCATGGCGTACCCTTGGAGATTCACACCGACCAGGGCCGGAATTTCGAATCAGAGGTCTGGAAGAGCCTAATGGACTTGCTAGGCATAAAGAAAACGAGAACAACGCCACTCCACCCTCAATCAGACGGCATGGTAGAACGGCATAACAGGACCATCAATCAGTATCTTGCTATGTTTGTCGACGAGAATCAGAGAACCTGGGACAAGCTGATACCTCTGTTCCTCCTAGCTTACAGAAGCTCTCAGCATGAATCTACCGGCTACACTCCATCCATGATGTTGACCGGCAGAGAGATGCGGTTACCAATCGACATGACGAGACCACCACCGAACGAGGACATAGCGGACCTAGCTACGTTACCTGAGTATGTCGCCGACCTAGAAGGAAAACTGCGCACTATACACAGATGTGTCAGAGATAGGCTCCTCTTAAGCAGTGACCGGATGAAGATGCGCTTGGATCGCAGAGCAACACCCCATACATTCAAGGAAGGTGATGCAGTGTGGCTGTACCAACCAACAAGGAGAAAGGGCCTCAGTCCCAAACTTCAGAAACCATGGGAAGGGCCATACTTGGTGACTAAGAAAATTAACGACCTAGTCTACAGAATCCAGCTGTCTCCAAGAACTAAACCCAAAGTTGTTCACATAGAGAGGTTGAGTCCCTATCGGGGCAACGAACCCCCAAGTTGGCGGCCGGTAAATACTGTTCGGGACGAACAGTCTTAAGGAGGGGGGCAGTGTTACAAAGCACTTCAATAGACGTAGGTGCGGTGTTGCCACATCTCCAGAATTTCCCCAACATCTGGGAATTTTTGCACAATCTGGCAACACCGCCTCCCCACCCCCCTGGGGGTGCCTGGGGTGACCCCTCTCAGGCGAAGTCTCAACCCTCTAGGACCAGAAATAACGAAGTTACCAACTTGTACCCCGTCGGAACGGATAACTGAGGTCTGCACATTCCGAACACCCTGTATATACACCCTATATACGCAGAGAACCCTTACACCCTGTATACGCAGAGAGATCTTATAGTTCGAGAAACACCTCTTGTGTAACATAGGAGTGGTGACCACATTTGGATCATCCTGTATACACATCCCCCTGTATACACACGGGACCGATCTGTATTCACAGAACCTTCTAGTAAAAGAAGGTCCTGGAACGTTCTGGAATGGAAGGCTCCAGAAAGAAGGGGAAGGTACGGCGAGTATATAAAAGCGAAAGCAAGCCAGCCCGACAGTTAGTTAGTTCAGTTCAGTAAGAGAATGTGGTAGTGACTTGAAGCAGTGTAAAGTGTTAAGAGAGTAGTGACTGTAGTACCAGATTAGTGACTTTTGTTGAGAGTAGTAATTGTAAGGCCAGTAAATGAAGTGTTTTGTGAGAGAGACATTCTAGAAATTTTATTGTATCCATATTTAGAGTGTAAATAAAGTTGTTTTGTTAAAATTTAAAGTCTCACTTATCCAGAACCCGGAGAAAACGCAACAATATATATATATATATATATATATATATATATATATATATATATATATATATATATATATATATATATATATATATATATATATATCCGACCGATAACTCAAAAAATAATGGATTGATCTTGATACAATTTGGTGAGTACCTTCCTTTTGCAAGTGGCTTGGATAAGTTCTTTAGCCAGGGAAATCGGACCAGGCTTTCCCGGAAAATTTTGCGTTTTCTTTCTAAACAAATTCATATCTCCGTAACTAACAAAGCAAGGAAAACCAATTTAGTACGCGTGTTTGTATTATAAAGAGTGAACTCTGAACCAAAATTCAGCTCTCTAGCTTTAAAGACAATAAAGTTATGGGCAGTCAAAGAAACAAATTTTGGAGTTTTCCTCAAAACGTCAAACTCGCAATTTTAAACGTCAAAATTGGCATTGTTTAGGCAAGGAACGTGAAACAAATACCGATTGTGAAAAGAAAATGTTGCGAGTAGAGTGTTTTGCAAACCTTTATCTTACAAATTCAACCGTCGTTGCCTTTCATTTTAATAAAATATTTACAAAATATCGATTTCAAATAGACTCTTTCTCTGAAGATTTGGCTGTCGGTTTAGTTAAGTTGATGCTTTCTCTGTAGGTCTAGTGAAGTTTATGGTTTAACGGTCTATAATTTTTTGTAGATAATTTTCGTAGAACAAATTCGTTAATGGTTTTTTGCATTATTTATCGAAATATGATGCGTTTGTAAGAAAAAAATCTGGACGCAGTGAGTGCGTTTTGGTAGGAAATTTTCGGTAAATTTGCAGTTTAGCTCCCAAACTCTTTTCAAAAAACTGTTTTCAGAAACCTACCTAGCCCCCCCTGGATCCACAAACCCCAAAAAATACTTCTTGTTCACACCCCCAAGGAAGTTACGGGACCAGGAGTGAGTAGAGGTGCTGGGCGGGGTAGGTAGTAAAAAGGAAATATGAGCAGAAAATGCGAGTAAAACAGGCTTGAAAGCTGTCTTTTTAACATCTTGAAGCCATATCCCCCTTAAACACTGTCTACCCCGCACAGCACCCCTATCCCCACAGGTGCCGTAACTTCATTGACTAATAGGAACAAGAAATTTTTCTTGTAATTTATGCAGCGAGGGTGGTTGTATGCACGCGATGGGGAAGGAAAATCCCCACGACGAAGCAGCCACCTCTCAACCTCGCGCCCCTGCCACGTGTCGAACGGGGGGAGGTCTTTTTTCGTCGTAGGCATTTTTATTCCCCATCGTGTGCATACAACCACCCTCGTTGCATAAACCACAAGAAAAACTTCCTGTTCATACCCCCCAAGGAAGTTACGTGACCTGGGGCAAACAGGGGTGCTGTGCGAGGTAGGCAGGATTAAATGGGGATATGGCTTCAAATAGACAAGCAGTTTTCTTCGCATTTTCTGCTCATATTTCTTTTTTACTACCTACCCTGCCCAGCACCCCTATTCACTCTCAGTCCCGTAACCTCCTTGGGGGGTGTGAACAAGACATTTTTCTTGTGGTTTGGCATCCAGGTGGGGTCCTAGTAATGCTTCTGAAAACAATTTTTTGAAAAGCGTTCGGGAGCTAATCTGCAAATTTACCGAATTTTCATTAAATCCTTCAAATGTCAATAACTCAATTTGCTATTAACGTAAGCCTTGTTGGTTAGGAAACCAACATTTAAGTTTATTTTCGGAAAATTTTTGTATATTTTCAAACCATAAATAATTTTGATAAAATATGGTACATTCTTTCTTCTACATAAGCTATACCGGTAATCAGATTGATGCCTGCTCGCATTTGATATTAACATTTTTATGGAAATTAACTTCCATAACACACTTGTTGCATCCAGACTTTTGAAAAATGTTTATATATTTTCAAACAATCAAATTTTTTCAATGAAATATGGTACATTGTTTTTACTATATAGGCAACCGAATTTGATGCCTGCTTTCATCAAAGACATTTGCTATTAAATATATTTTGAGGAAAATTTGCTACCATAACGCACTTGCTGCGTCCCGATATTTTTTTTTTACATAAGCTATAAATAATTGACATTGTTCACAAATTTGTCGATGCTTCTATAGGGGAGACCGGGGCACTTTCGACAGTAGGGCAGTTTCGACACCCCATATTTATTTATTTAAAAAATGAGTATTTGGCGGAAATAAGACGGTTGGTAATACTTTATACCTTAATCAGTCATAGCGGTTCTGTAGTATCAGAAAGTTTGGCTTAGTGGATTTACAGTAAAAAAATAAACAGTAAATTAAAGACGGAAAGTCAGACCTTTTCTGTTATAGTTTATAACTTTTATTGTTACAGCAAGAGTCAAATTTAATGAGCAATATAGGGAGTCTAATTACATATGAAATAAGTAAAACACATCATTCTAACCTAAATTTAATAAGATGTTTTGATATTCCTGAAGTTCTTGTCGGGACGGAGTGGGGAAGATTCGACATCGGCCGGGGGGTGGTGGCAGTTTCGGCAATGTCTAATATGCCCCACATATATTTATGAACCATCTTTTATAATAAATAAGTCTATATAACTTTCTAAAAGCATGCAGGGTACCACTAAGTCCATTCTAGCAGCCTTTTGAGAGACTTTCACGATTGCAGATGGTGCGAATTTACAAAAGAAAAACATATAGGGCCGATATTGACGAAAACAAAGTTTCTACAGTAATGAAAGACATTCTGCGCAAGGTTAGAAGCACAAAAGGCGCCGCAGAGTTTTACAACAAAAAAATATTTTTCCATTCTCTCAAAGTTTTTCGTTCAATGCGGCACACACACAATTGAAACGCACCAAACGTTTATTTATTTAGAGCTGGTGTACTTGGTAACCTTTTTGGTGCCTTCGCTGACGGCGTGTTTGGCGAGTTCACCGGGCAGAAGGAGCCTGACGGCGGTCTGGATCTCCTGACTGGTTATCGTGGACCTCTTGTTGTAATGAGCCAGCCTTGAGGCTTCGGCGGCGATGCGCCCGAATATGTCGTCGACGAAGCTGTTCATTATGCTCATGGCCTTGCTCGATATACCGGTGTCGGGGTGTACTTGCTTCAGGACTTTGTAAATGTAAATTGCGTAGCTCTCCTTCCTCCAGCGCTTCTTCTTCTTGTCCCCCTTGGAGATGTTCTTCTGGGCCTTGCCGGCCTTCTTGGCAGCTTTACCGCTAGTATTCGGTGGCACCTTGACGTACAGTATACAGGACGAAAGTCGGAACGATAGTGACGCTGATATCTACAATAAAAACTTTAGAAAAAAAAATATTCAAAAAAGAACTCAAAACCTTGTTCCAACATCGAGATGGGAATAAAAGTCAGCTTTGTTTCCAAATATGCTGTCCAGCAGGTGTTTACACTTCAGCAGGAAAAGGAGCTTGTAAAATACTTATTAAAATGCTCCGATATGAGTTATGGATTGAGTTACCGACAAGTAAGAGGTCTGGCATATGATTATGCAAACAGTATACCGGAATGTAAGCTGCCTGCAGCCTGGTAAACAAACAAAGCAGCTGGCTTGGACTGGGTCAGAAATTTTATGAAGTGACATCAAGGACTGAGCCTTCGCAAGCGGGAAAATACTAGCATCACCCGAGCTACAGCTTTCAATAGGAGGAATGTGGAGGAGTTCTTCAACAACTACATATCGGTTTTGGCAAAAAATGAGTTTCAACCCGAAAATATTTTAAATTTTGACAAGGCTGGGGTTACAACTGTTACCAAACTTATTATGATAATTGAAGTTGAAGGAAATAGGCAAATCAGTCAGGCCTCTTTAGCGGAAAGGGGTGAATTGGTAACTATAGTAGGGATAATAAATGTTGCTTGGGGCTACCTGACTCCTGTCTGTGTTTTTTTCGAGAAACAGATGCATAGAAGAATTTATTCGTGATGCACCCCCATCAAGTTTGGCATTGGGCAACCGTTCTGGGTGGATAACGAAAGGGCTGCATTCAAAAGCACACTAAATGTTCAAGAGAGAAGCAAATTCTACTAATGTTAGATAATCATGAATTGCATATTACTGTGGCTGCCGTGAATTACTGTCGGAAGAACAGAATTGTTGTACTATATTTCCCACTCATACGTCACATCGACTTCAACCTTGTGATGCCGCAGTGTTCGGCCCTTTCAAGAGATACTGTGCGAAGGCCTTTAATGATTCATTACTGACTCACCCTGGAAAAACAGTTCTATTGGGGGACTTGGCACTGCTGACCGTCACGCTTTTTTAGCAGCTTTCACCCCATCCAAGATAATAAGTGTCTTTAAGACTTCTGACATTTGGCCGTTGAATTCCCTAGTATTTTTTCCTCTACCTCAGGGCTCGTCCCTGATAGCACTGCAACCTTTGGCTTATTGTGCATCCCCTTAGTCCTTTTACTCCATCCATTCCAAAATCACTGTGCCTTAAACTAGTCTGCACAGCGATTGGTAGGGTGAAGTTTTATAATGATCTGTCTCCGGTCTAGACTGGCCGTAGATCAGTTGTCTTTTGCGGTTCAGAACTTTACACTCGCACAAGATGTGCTGGGCTGATTCCTCCCACTCGCCGCAGAGTCGATGGGTCTAAGGCTGGTGTATCTCTTATGACATGAAACCAAGACTGAGATTTGGTGGACTTGAATTGTACAAGATTTCTACTTCCCCAATCTAATATTTCCTGGCGATCCACCAAGACAGAACCCCCCATGAGTCTGCGATCCTCATCTAATTGGGCTTAAGAGACAGGCTTAGAATATTGTATATTTGAGTGGAGGGTGCTGTCGTCCGTGTAAATGTGAACTGGGTTGGATGTGCTAGAGAGGAGGTCATTGATGTGGAGAAGAAACAAAGTAGGGGCTAAAGCTGAACCTTGAGGGACTCCTGCATTAATTGGATACAGTTTAGAGGAATGGCCATCCATGACAACAGAAATGGTCCGGTTGCAGAGGAAATTTGTTGTCCATGTACAGAGTTTTGGTGGTAGGCCATAGGCCGCAAGTTTATTAAGCAGCACTGCGTGCCAGACCCAGTCGAAGGCTTTGGATATGTCTAGAGCGACAAGTTGGGATTCACCGTGCAGCTCCATAGACTTGTTCCAAGAATAAGTGACAAAGGAAAGGAGGTCGGCAGTTGATCTTCGCTGACGGAATCCATACTGCCTGTTGTGGATTAGACTGTGTTTTTCAAATTTTTGTAATTTGGTGTTTATATACTTTTCCATCATTTTAGAGACGACTGAAAAGACAGAAATAGGCCTGTCGTTGCTAAGAAGCACTTTAGATCGGGTTGCACTCGAGCAGTTTTCCAGTTACTAGGGAATATGCCTTTATTGTAAGATGTCCGAAACATACGAGTCAGGACAGGAGCAAGTTCTGGTCTGCATTTTTTGAGAACAATTGCTGGGATTTCATCAAGGTCACAGGCTTTCCTGGTATTAAGAGAAGAGAGCATCTTTCGTACCTTTTTAGTTTTGAAAATGATATTCGTCATTTTATGCGCGACATTGGGGACTGTTGGTGGTTGAACATTTGGAGGTGGGTTGAGAGTAGAATTGCCGGCGAACAAAAAGTTCAGCCTTGCTCAAGGTGGTAGAAACAATATCATTCCCTGAAACAAGAGGTGGGAACGTGCTCTTGCAGAAATTATTTCCAATAGATTAAGCAAGAGTTCAGAAGGGTTTGCTGCTGTCGGAGCTTGAGAGGACTTCTTTTTGATGTGGTTTTTTGCCTTAGAAAGGATGCGGACATAGCGGTTTCTGGCGTCGTTAAATGCTTGACGGTTTTCTTGACTGGGATTGTGTAGAAGCGTTTTGTGAGCTCTGACCTTTTCAAGTCTGGGCTTGTCACAGGATTTAGATAACAAGGGCTTTTGAGTGGCTGAAGAGGTTTTCTGTGTACGTGGAATAAATAATTTTATGCCAGCTTGGATAATTTCGGTGACGCTCTGTGAGATATCAGAGGGGCCAGGATGAGAGAAGCAGACAGACGCCCATGGAAATGGAAAAAAGTAATTCCGCAATTCGTCCCAGTTCGCCGAGTTGTAGTGCCAAACGATACGTAGGTGTGATAACTGTGTGATCTCGGGTTGCATTGCGTAGGAAGCAGTGACCATGCCGTGGTCTGAGCGACCAAGGGGGGCGGTGACAGATGTCTTATTGTATTCAGGTTTTGTAGTAAGAAGAATATCCAAGGGATTTGAGCTGTTTGTTGGGAATCGAGGAAAGTAAGTAAGTTGCTGAACCATATTGGCTAAAGAATTGCTGACTGCAAAGGCGTCCGCTGATTTTCCTTGTGAATCGGTTTTTGAAGATCCCAGCGATTCCGTATTATAAACATTGAAGTCACCAAGAATAGTGACCTCGGAGGAAGGATATTCAGAAATCCGATGGTCGGTTTATTCAGAAAGGTAGTCGAAGAGCTGGGCAAAGTTGTTGCCAGAAGATGACCTGTAAATGCAACAGATGAATTTAGTTGCAGCCCTGAGAGAGAGAGAGAGAGTTTCATCCAAAGTATGTATTTTTCTCCAGCTTCTAAATTGGGGAGTCTGGTGTAGAGTAGATTGCCACGGACGTATGCGCACACGCCTCAATGCAAAGTAAGGAGCTCATACCCCGGAAAATTAGGGTGATTATTGGCTGTTCTGGCAACGATTGATTTGGGCTTCAGTGAGGAAGAGGACTTGTGGCCTATTAGCCTGGAGGAAATGATGGACGGAGTTCAGGTTAGAATTTAGGCAACATATATTTAAAAAGAATATGTTAAATCTTGATGCCGGAGCCCCCTGCACACCCCTCTCTTGGAGATCCAAATGGAGGGGTATTTTATCTCCGGAATCTTTTGTACAAGCAGGAGCCATCATCATTTTTGTTTATAAGGGAAACCGACTCATACACCAGAACCGGAAATGTCCGTTGGGACTTCACCGGCCCGGCCCCTTGATGTAAGGAGTGTTACCTTCTCGGGCGTGAAAAAAAACCTTTTACTATCACATAAAGAAAAAGTCCACTACCACTTGCCATAAAGTTGTCAAAGGCACCTCATCTTACAGAAATTAATCAAACGTGCCCTACAAGAAGGAGAAGTAGAATTCCGCATTGTAAGATGGATTGAGTTATTGTTCAAAAGACGTGTTATCACAGCCACTACAAATAAAATCAATACCATAGTGACGACAGCAGACGGTTGCACTCAGAAAGAAGTGGTCTCGCCTTTGCTGTGGTCACTGGTTGTTGATAAACATGATTGCATTATATGTGGAGCCAGATTTATAGCCCAAAGGTACGCAAATGGTATTGTCATAACAGGAAAGGGCAAGAATAATACCGTAATATCTAGCGTATTGCAAACAGCCTGAAATATAGTAAGGAACTGGTGAAGGAGCCCATGCTTGAAATGAGGTCAGACTTCGCGAGCCCGCCTATCTGCAGGAAAAACAACTTTACAGTGGAAATCCCCGACCGGGAAGCATGACGGGAGGAGATGCCGGGCACACCACGGGACGTGCTAGTCTGGTTCACGGATGGATCCGGCGGGGAGCGTGGGACGGAGGCAGATGTTTATTCGAAAGGACCGAGGGTAAGTCATAGTATTTCTCTCGGAGCCCATGCAACGGTCTTTCAGGCCCAAATGTATGCCATCCTGCACTGTGTGCGGGAGAACAAGAGAGGGGGCTGCACCAACAAGCAGATCCCCCTAGCCACAGACAGCCAGGCAGCTCTTACGGCCCTAAGTAGCCCACGGGTAAATTCCTGGCTGGTGAGTGTGTGCCGAAACGAGACGAGCTACCTGGCTGGGCAGAATGAGGTCACCCTCATCTGGGTGCCGGGTCACTCGGGGTCAAAGGCAATGAAGAAGCTGACAATCTCGCAAAGAGAGGGTCAGCAGAACCATTTATGGGACCAGAATCTGATCTGGACGTGACAAAGAACACTTCCAGGGGAGTCGTTAAGTCCTGGGTCAGAAGCCAACAAAAGGTGTACTGGGCAGACTATCCAGGGCTCAGACATGTCAATAACTGACGAACCGAGTTCAAAGAGAGCTGTGGAGTTCCTGAATCTTAGCAGAGGACAGCTCAGAGACATAACAGGTCACTTGACGGGACTCATGGCCGTCAAGAAACACCTGCATAAAATGGGGCGGTTCAAAGGGGACCTCGTATGCAGACTCTGGGGCGAAAGAGGGGAATTAGCTCAGCACATCTTGTGCGAGTGTAAAGCTCTGGGCTGCAGAAGACCACTGACCTACGGTCAGTCTAGACTGGAGACAGCACTAAAAAACTTTACCCTACCAATCGCTGTGCAGACTAATTCAAGGCACAGTGATTTTGGAGTGGATGAAGTAAAAAGACTAAGGGCATGCACAATAAACCAAAGGCTGTGGTGCTCTCGGGGCGGCGAGGCCGCGGACGAGCCCTAAGGGAGGAAAAAAAACGTAGTTATACCCATGGTCACATATGCATGTATAGCATGGTGGCCAAAAGCAGAACAAACCTCAGCACAAAGCAGCTTGCATAGATTGCATTGGCTGATCTAGCTTGGAAAAGCGGTAGCTATGGCATCATGACTTACAGCTACCATAGAGACAATCTTGAATGTGACTTTAATGCAAATATGCGCGAAGAAAGAATCAACACTAGGTATCTTGACACTATTTTAAGTAGACAAATTCAAGCCAGGAGACTTGGTTGGCAAATTAAAAATTCTTGAATCTAGTTCATTGGAGCCTCCCCCCAAACCCACTGCCAGATATACTAGGCTTTTTGGTCTTATTTAACGTGGTCATGAGTGACCAAAGGCATGGTACAACAACAGTAAAGGGCTGATAAATCACTAATCCCTACGGTATACAGATGAGTCTAAGCAAATGAATTAGACTGTGAATAAGAGGAACTAACTTCAGACTCGCTAGATGCACAATCTTTCAGACAGAAATGCTTGTAAGGCTAGATGTGTTCTCGCAACAATTAGAACCGTAGACCGGCACGGCATACTAATTATAGCAAAAATACACCTATAAAGTAATACGGCTATTGTAGCCAGCCTTTCAACACTAAGTGAGTGGTGGGACAAGAAGCAACGTGCCGCCACCTAGTTACGGAACCAAGCAGTATGTTTCAGGCCGAGATGTATGCCATCCTGCACTGTGTGCGGGAGAACAAGAGGAGGGGCTACACCAACAAGCGGATCCTCATAGCCACAGACAGCCAGGCAGCCATTAAGGCACTAAGTAGCCCACGGGTAAATTCCTGGCTGGTGAGTGAGTGCCGAGACGAGACGAGCGACCTGGCTGGGCAGAATGAGGTGACCCTCATCTGGGTGCCGGGTCACTCGGGGGTTAAAGGTAATGAAGAAGCTGACAGTCTCGCGAAAAGAGGGTCAGCAGAACCATTTATAGGACCAGAACCGGCTCTGGGCGTGTCAAAGAGCACTGCCAGGGGAGCCATTAGGTCCTGGGTCAGAAACCAACACAAGGTGTACTGGGCGGACTGTCCAGGGCTCAGACATGGGAAGTCAATAATTGACGGACCCAGTTCAAAGAGAGCTGTGGAGCTGCTAAACCTTAGCAGAGGACAGCTCAGAAACACAACAGGTCTCTTGACGGGACACATGGCCGTCAAGAAACACCTGCATAAAATGGGGCGGTTCGAAGGGGACCTCGCATGCAGACTCTGCGGCGAGGGGGATGAATCAGCCCAGCACATCTTGTGTGAGTGTATAGCTCTGGACCGGAAAAGACAACTGATCTACGGTCACTCTAGACCGGAGACAGAGCAATATAAAACTTCACCCTACCAATCGCTGTGCAGACTAGTTCAAGGCGCAGTGATCTTGGAATGGGTGGAGTAAGACTAAGGGTATGCACAATCAACCAAGGGTTGCGGTGCTATCGGGGCGCAAGGCCGCGGACGATCCCTGAGGGAAAAAAAAAGCAGTATGTTGTCACACCAGCTCCAAATAACACAAAATGCCCATTTATACCCTAATATAGGGACAAAGTATGTAAGGCTAGATGCATTCTCGCAACAATTAGAAGCGTAGACCGGTTTCGCTCTAATTAGGGCTCGTCAGTACGGCATCCTAATTGGAGGGAAAAACACCTATAAAGTAATACGGCTATGGTAGCCAGCCTTCCAACACTAAGTGAGTGGTAAGACACGAAGCAACGTGCCGCCATTTAGTTGCGGAACCAAGCAGTATGTTGTCACGCCAGCTCCAAATAACACAAAGTGTTAAAAAATAGAGACTGTATACAACCAAATACCAATTTAGTAAATTGTCAGCCCTGGCCCATTTATACCCTAATATAGGGACAAAGTATGCAAGGCTAGATGCATTCTCGCAACAATTAGGACCGTAGACCGGTTTCGCTGTAATTAGAGCTCGTCAGTACGGCATACTAGTTGTAGCGAAAATACACCTATAAAGTAATACGGCTATGGTAGCCAGCCTTCCAACACTTAGTGAGTGGTGAGATACGAAGAAACGTGCCGCCATCTAGTTGCGGAACCAAGCAGTATGTTGTCACGCCAGCTCCAAATAACACAAAGTGTTAAAAAATAGAGACTGTATACAACCAACTACCAATTTAGTAAATTGAGAGCCCTGGCCCATTTCTACCCTAATATAGGGACAAAATATGTAAGGCTAGATGCATTCTCGCAACAATTAGAACCGTAGATCGGTTTCGCTATAATTAGAGCTCGTCAGTACTTTGTGTTATTTGGAGCTGGCGTGACAACATATTACTTGGTTCCGCAACTAGCTGGCGGCACGTTGCTTCGTTTCTCACCACTCACTTAGCAAAAATGCCTGTTATAACTCTCTGGATACAGAAGTGTATACAAAGAAGGCACAAAAATAGAGAGATAGAAATCCTCTCCAGGACTTTAAAATCGTAAAAAACCGAGTATAAATTGATCTGAAGCGGCAACAAATCCTTGAGGAAACTGGCTAACAACAACAAAAAAGCTTTGGTGTTAGAACCAGTGCATCAGGCTATCGAACTAAATGAAGAAGCAGATAGCCTTCAAAAACACACAATTCTATGGTCATGAGCCATATTGTGGATTAACAAGTAGCCATGCAAGAAAGTAACTTGATACTTGATAGAGAAACCAAATTCAGCCATACAAGGAAATCTCGAGGCTTAAGGCAGGCAATGCGACTCATCATCGTATCAACAAATTGTTTCTTAACAATTTTTGTTTTTGAAGCAAGGATGAGTTGAAAAGAATCACATGACTTTTTACAGAACACTCCCTAGTAAGGTAGGAACTAGTATTATACCAGACAGATAGGCATTTTATTTCTGATATTAGTATGCTAAAATCTTTTGCTTAGCTGTGCGTCCTGCCTGGTCTTGTAACGTGCTTGTCACATATATTTTAAATTGTATTTGCTCCTTTTGAGTGCGGTTATTCTGGAACTTAGTGCTTCTAAGATCCTAATCCTGTTTTTGACCTTTGATTGTTATGAGATCAGTATTTTCATGACTTTGATGCAACTTCAGTTTTTTAATAGTTCACAATAGCTTAGTAGGCTGTTGTTTATTATGTAGCTGTTAGATACTTATAAGTGCACTTGGAGAAATTATAAGAATCATAAGAATTTTTCATCTCTTGATGACGCTAACTTTGTTAGTGAGACGATCGTCAGGTCTTTAAAAAGATGTGTCGTGATGATTTTGCTTCTTCAAGTGTACTTATCAGTGCTCATCACAGATTACAAGCTTCATTTAGTGCTAGATACTTTGTTAACCGGCGACGCTCTTACATGCTACTTACCGGAAACCTACTTTCGGGCACAACCTACTTTTGTATCCTGGGTAAGAACCCCTGAAGATGATTTGATGAAGCTGAAATGCATAGGGCCTTTATAATGAAAAATCTGTCTGAAAGTACAAGGCTTTGATTTCATCTTCAAACCAACAAAATTAATTTCGCGCTGTAGGCAGTCGAAAATGACCCTCTTTGTCACCTTGCTTTTATTATTGGCCCTGCATTCAAAATGTTTAGACGTAATTATCTATTATTATAAGAAAGTCATGCAACTTAAAAAATATTACTCATGCTCTTAAGTTCACTACCGCTACTATCACTACCTATTAGCCATTCCCATTATGGGTACGGAAATCACAGAACCTATGGTACTTTCTAACAAGATCACTCTATGTACCTGTTTACTGTTAAATATTTCTATTAACTCTACATTTATACATCACCTGATACACGTTTTACGATTACACACATGCCCAATATATTTTTTCTTTGCTATGACGCCTACATTCAACCAAGCATTTCTGGGTACACTTCAAACAAAATCAGTTGTTCCACTTTTCTCTCGTTCAAATTCATTTCATTTCTAACCTTATTGCTTTGTGTTTTACCCGTTACTCGTTTTAATACCATCCATTTGAGTACTATTAAATTTCCTTACATGTTTTGCCTGACGTATCGAGTTTCTGCACCAACATCACACAGTTGAAACCAGTACGCTGTTAAGTACAGCGATTTTGACCTATTTAGCAACACACACTTAGCTATGTTGGTCATAACTCCTAACATCTAGCACTTTTATAAGCGCATTTACCCCACTTTGTATTCTCATGATGGGCTGGTCTTAGTCACCGGCAAATTACTTAGCGTCGTCTGTACATGAATGCAAACAACCTGCAGTATAATTGAAAGGTGGTGAGGTGAGCTGGAACTCTCCGTAAACCCAGCAAAGTTGGAAATGATCCTGGTCACTAAGAAGGGAATCTGGAGAAGCTCACGCGCCGGGGATGTTTGGAAAAACTTTGGCTTCAAAACGGGATGTCAAATATCTGGGGATGGCTCTGGACTCCAAAATATCATGGAGGTCTAAAATATAACGAGTACTGAGGAAGGTAGTAGCGATCCTTCGGCAGTTGCGCCGTGTGATAGGAAGGACCTGGGGACTTAATCCTCGGATCCTCCATTGTATTTAGGCTGCGATCGTCAGGCCGAGAGTACTTTATAGGGCAGTGGTCTGGTGGTGTAGTGTAAACAAAACTGCTTCCTAGAAGCTAGCCAAACTTGAAAGGTTGGCAAGTCTTGGTATCATTGGCGCTATGAAGACGACACCCTTAGCCGCGCTAGAGGTCTTGCTAAGGCTGCCACCGCTTCTCATCTGTATTAGAAGGAGGCTATTGCGTTGCATCTCAGAACGCCAGACTCTAGAAACTGTTGTGATGATGGGGCAATAACAGGACATGCAAAAGTCGCCAATGAAGTGGAAAAGGAAGTTCCATTTCCCACCATCAAGGCACGAAATGCAAAGGATTATCTTAGGCTGACTAGGACATATGCCCCCAGAAATCCCTGCGAGGATCAATTGATGGAAAATAAGGTTGCTTACAGCCTGGTTGGTTTTACCGAGGATTCACAGCTGGCGGAGTAGCACCCCATCGGGACGGAAATATAGTTGGATAACCTGGGGGTGCGCGTGAGCCATGCTCTTGGCGCATATACCACGGCATTCGAATTGAAGGTGTACTCTATTCGGTCTGTAGATACTCGACAGGATGTGAGGATGACCGCTAAGAAATGTGTTTATATTTGTTCGGATAGTCAGGCGGCCCTCCGGGCCGTCTGCGCTTCCAGAATTAGGTCAATGCTGGTTCAGGTACTCTGACGCTCTTGCTGGACTGTGTAGGACAAAGGAGGTACAACTTATGTGTGGTCCGGGACACTGTGATGTGGCGGGGAATGAACTGGCGAATGACTTCGCAAGGCTTGGTTTCCGGCGGCCGTTCTGTGGACAGAGCCTCTTATAGGTATAAGTAAGAAGGTGGTCACCGGCGCCCTAGATAAATGAACTGAGAAGGCCACGGAGAAGCACTGGAAGTGGGTCAGTGGATCTAGGCAGGCGAGGGACTTCGTGTGGAGACCGGGTAGAAACAAGACTTGGCTTCCTGGTAGGAGTCGTGTAGCGCTCTCGCCGTATCGCAGGGGTGCTATTAAGCCACTGTACTCTCAGAAGACACTTTACATTGTCAGGTGTCGAGAGGGATTCCAGTTGCCAGGAATGCGGCGAGACAGAAGAAACCTCTTATCACTATCTATGTGAATGCAAGGAGTCTTTAAACAGATTTGTTTGGTTTGAGGACTCTACAGAGGAGCCAGGTAAGTTGCGTCCACTGGTAGACCGACATGCCCGTTATTTTGAGGTAGAGGAATTTGGTGGCGAAACCAAGGATGAGTAGGGCATGATTTCTAGATGTAGGGGTTAGCAAAAAGGGCCCACGGGGGCCTACTTTGCGACTACTACTATCCTACTTTTTATGTAGTACCTGTTCTTCTATCTTTTGAAAATAATCTTTTTATTTATATAAAACTCTTTGCTTCTTCTGACAAACTTTTATTTACCAAAGATCTCCAGCTTCGTGTTCTACTTTCTTTATAGAACAACGTATATTTTGCATTTACAGGTGAATTTATTTCGTTCGTCACTTCCATCAGATTTTCCAACGAATATATCCTTTGGATTCGCTAACTAATATCAAGAGATTGCAGTTACTTCTTTTACCCTCACACCATAACTTTAGTCTTCTCTGCGTTCGCGTGTATATTGATCTCATTTGTTACTGTCATCAGTCCATCTAACACCCGCTGGATTCCCTCTACAGATTCATTGAGTAGCACTCCACAATCAGCATACAGCAGCCTCAGTCCAGCTTACTAAAAAACTCCGCAGATAATTGAAGGGTGAAAATAAAAAAGGATCTAGGTGCCAAATCCTGAAAAATTGAGTTAATATGAGGTAATGTGTCTATATAACATCGCCAATAACTTGCAAGGGGATCTATCTACCAGGCGCTTGCGTAAAATATCATAATGTTTGGCTAAACTTTGCGCGTGTTCCTAGTACCAGCAGGTGTTCTAAGTAAAAACGGTCTAAGTACCAACGTATTTACATTGCAAGTACACAAAATTGACGCGGCACAAGCGGTTCAAGCTATAAAAAGAGGTGATAAAAAACGGCCAAAAGGTTCTGTAAGTGTTAGAAAAGAACGCAAAAGGTGCAGATTTAGTGGTTTACAACATAAAAATTTTAAAGGTGTTATTGTTCCAGAAAACACTCCATCTGGTCGCGAGGTAAGTTATCCTAACCTGTAAAATGCATACCGTTTTATTATTACAATGCACTCGTAGGACACTTGCTCTTGTAAATATGCCTGCAAAACATTAACATTTGAACAGAAGAAGTAACTATTCCAAAAATTTTATGCAGTTTCCGATTATAGCAAACAGAGCACATTTCTAATTGACCTTATTCAAATCGTAAACATTACCCACCGAAGGCATGCCCAAAATAAAACGGCAGAGCAAAGCCGTCGGCAGATAACAGTTTCTTATACTGCCCCTAATGGAAAAGGCTATCATGTTCAGGTCTGTCTCCAAATGTTTTCTAATATGTATAGTCTAAGTCATAAAAGAGTACAAGTACTGTTTGAAAAAGAAAAAATATACGATAAATTTACGTCAGCACGTTAAAGATCACATTAACTGCTTCTCTAGCGATGAAAACCGTTATAGTCGCAGCAAATCTGGTAAAGAATTCCTGAGTCCAGATCCGAATAAAAACCGCATGTTTCTATCATAAGGATTATCCGAGCTCACAAGTCAGCTACTAGCTTTACTGTGCACTGTTCAAGAAAGACTTTCCACATCTGCGATTTGGACTGCCGAAGTCTGATACATGCTCGAAGTGACACTTACACAACAATAATATGAAAGCAATATTTCCTTCAAGCAATTCAGAAAAGAAATCGTCAGCAACTCAACTTGAATTACACCATCGCAAGATCGATAAAGCTAGACTTACGATGAACAGCGATTTTGCAAAATCACAAACTATAGACAAAGATAATAAAGATAATGACCTCAACCCACTCAGATATGTTTTATAGCCATTAGTTGTCATTTCTTAACCTTAAGACGCATGTAGTTAATACAGACTATGGATTTATACATTTATGGGGTAAGTCTCTTTTGGAAGAGGTGGAAACGAGATCTTGTTTTTTTCCACTGAAATTATATAAAGAGAGAAAACCTCGTCGTATGTTGCGATACAAACTGTATCTATCAGAATAAGAATAAGATTATTCTGATGTTGCTTATATTTTTGGTTGCCACAGGAGTTTATGAAAGAGTAGAATAAAAGTTTCTTGTCAGTAGACACTGCCATCGGCTTTGCAACAGGGTTTTTGCCAGGATCAGAAAGAGCAAGCGCTTCGTGAAAATGCTAACTACAGATCATATTACGAATATGATAGCAGAAGCTCGCCACCAGAAACCATTCAAGGTTGTCCAAATGCAAAAAAAATATTTTTAAGACTTGAATATGACAGACGAATATCTGAACACTACAAAACTGAAAATATGTCAGGTGTCGTGGATTAGAATAGAAAGAACATAAGAAACCTTGATAATGAAAACAAAGAAGAGCTTCAGTGATTTAGAGTATTATACTGCCTGCAGTGTCTTAAAAAAAGGAAGAAATTGACTAATACCGGAACAGCGGAGGTCCCAGCTCTAGACTTTAGGAATCGCAGCACGACGAAGAAGCTACAACACTTTAATGAGATGATGGATTATGTTCCTTTGAAATAGCTTTATTTTGATGACGATATCATAAGCTGAACATACAAGTTGTATGTTGGCATTAAAAAGGGCATTTTGCACCTAGATCCTTTTAGTTTATAACCTTCTAGCATTTGACAAGTTTGGTTATAGTTTTTAATATCAGAACGTCCTTCGAATTCGATGCAAATCATAAGGTTATTCAAACTTTGTTTGCGTTAAACAATAAGGTATTTTTGGAGTATATTTTGCCTTTATTACATTTTCTAAACACAGTTCTCACTTTATTCCATTTTGGTCGTTTTGGCACATAGACCCTTTTGAATTTCCACTCTTCAATTATACAATTTACTACACAATTACCTATTTGGCTAATGCCTACCTTCCTACACTATTATTGTACATGCCAAATGTTGTTAAGGCAAATCTGTCACAATTTAACAAACTTATATGTCGCTCATGTATCTAGCTAAATAAGCATTTTCTGAAATTTTTGGATATGATTGCCACTATCTAATAGCGATTAAAAATTGAGTAACAAACACAAGCTATAAAATGCAGTAATGTTTGGTGGTAAGGCCTTGCAATGGGAATCATGGATTAGCTACAAATAATAATAAAAAGATATATTGTTATGTAAAAGCAGAGTCAATGCTTGTTTACAAAAGCAAATGCGATGGGTTTATGAACAATCCATATCTATATGCTTTTTATTTTTAAAGCTCATTTCCGTAACTTACCGACTTCTCTGTGGTCTTTGTTCATTCCTACAATAAGAAAAAATTAGTGTCGTTTTGACAAAAATGCAAATTTCTATTGTTTTGTATGCCAACAGCTTTACAAATAATTGATCAATTTTTCTTCTGGGGAAAAAAACTATGAACCAATCCCGCTTTTCCATAGAAATAGGTTCATCTCTTAAATTAGGCTTTAAGAAGTATATATATATATATATATATATATATATATATATATATATATATATATATATATATATATATATATATATATATGTGTGTGTGTGTGTGTGTGTGTATTCTACAGTTTACTTATTCTTAAAGCATATATTAACAGATGAAGCTTGCAAGACATACAACATTGGGTCATAAAATAATTCGACAAGGCAATATTTTAATCAGCAAAGTCGTTATTATCAGAGTCGTAGTTGAGTGCTACAAATATAAGCATTAAAAAGTTAGTGCGTAAGGCCAAGTAAACAAGCGAATTAGGATAATACAGTAATTTTTCAAATCCCATAAAAAAATTGTTGACAAGCGCGTACAAAGGACGACGTAGTTTGCATTGAAAGGAGCATATAAAGACTTCGAAAGCGGAGGGGAATTGTAGACACCGATAGTCATATTCTTTCTCTGTGTACCTCGGTTGAAGTACGTCACCGAAATGGTACACGAGTTATTCACAACACGAGGCTCTATATTGAGTGTAAAAGTAGTGCCTCATTAACGCAATCTACCTGAGAACGACTCTTTTTACATGAGGAATTATATTATCTACAGATCAACTTATCTGTTAGAGTTACCATATAAATAATTTCTAAGAATATGCACTGACAATTTAAACATTTTCGAAACAATTTCATGGTATTGGGTAACACATTTGTTCCTAAAGTTAATGTAATTTTGGAATAATATTCCTCTTGCACCAAACAGAAGACCTATTACTGTTGAATTTCTCTCTCTCTCTCTCTCTCTCTATATATATATATATATATATATATATATATATATATATATATATATATATATATATATATATATATATATATATATATATATATATATATAAATAAATTCAAACTGATATGGTTTCGGATTCCAGGGGCCCAAATACGCGCTCATTTGGACAAACTTTTGCAAAGTCTCACCATCGATACCTCGCTATAAGCGGGCTTTTTTAATAAAGGTTCCCTAAAAAACTATCCTCGACCAGCATGGCTTTAGAAAACTACGGGTTTCTGATTTAGCTCTTTTTCTCTTTCAAGAAATTAAGCAAAATAATAAACATATATCGGGCGTCGAGGCTACTGTAAATGCAAAAACGTCCTACACGTTTAACCATATTACTCAAACTGCTCAAGCAAAGCTCTCCGTCCCATACAATATCAAAAACTTTTGTTATCGTCATGCGTTGAAACAGAAACTCTATACCTTATCTTAATTTCCTATCGAAAATTACGTTACCAACGTGTTGGATTTTTGAACACTCTCAATTGTTATTTTAGGATATTTATCGATTTCTTTTTAACAGTTTCGTTAGTTCCTTGGGTAAATATGACTTCCTTTCTTACTCCTAACTTTCCACTTTCTTGTTTTTCACCTTATGAGTGTCTGTTTCTATTTATTTTTCTAAAGCTACTTCTCCTCTCTTTCTCTCTAGAATGGCTTCCTGTCTATAAACATTTTCTAGACCGTCTGGCCAGTACTTAGGTATCTTAGCGATTTGAAGCATATTACCTACAACTTTTTTCAGTCAATGGTTCCAAGAGCCTGCTGTCATCCTCACCTGTGTTTGAATATTCCGTGACTACACATATTCTGTTGGTTCTGAAATTTCTCCCACTCTGTCGTCCTTCTGTTGGCATTCCTAAGATTATATGTCATCCGTCAAGATGAAAAAGTCAGCTGTCATTCAGGGAGAGTCGTTATGCACGTGGATTTTTGTCTATTTTTTAAACCTCAGCAATACTTCCTATAGTTCTGGTCATGTAACCTCGGCTTTTACTAGGTGTTCTGTTGTGTTTTGTGTATCTCCTGGACGTGTATATATTCCAGCTTGTGAGATGGCTCACTTTTTATGTTCCTAACCAAAAGGTTTTTCTTTCATTTTGCAGCTTTCGGTAAATAGGTTTAAGATCTTTATGAATTGTACACCATAGCTGTATTTTTATAGACTCCTGATGAAGTACAAAAATGGGTGCCAAATATAGAGCACGTCTTAGCGAAGAACTTGCATTAATACCTCTCCAAATATTATAGGATGATAGCCCTTATTGAGGTGAGTGAAAATTGAAACCTGTGATGAGCACTGATAAGTACAATTTGGAGGACCCGATTCATAAAAATACAGTTTTTAGACCTAACGATCGTTTCGCTAAAATCGGTGAGATCTATTGTTTCAGCTATAGATTCCTCCACATACAATGTAGCGAAATGGTTTACAAATGAATTTGAAGGCTTGCAAACAAATTCACTAGATCTTATCAATAAAGTTGAAAATATTAAATTCGTTGAAAGCGAGGTTTAAATATCGTTTGATGTGACCTCGTTGTTTCCCAGTGTTTTCATAAAGAAACGCTAACCTATCTAAACCATTTGTTGAAAATGAGCAGTCTAGATGAATATCTCTGCAAAAAATATATAGATTTAAGAAATCGTTGCATTAATCAGAATATTTTGTAAATTTAGTAATGAATTTTTTTAACAAACCCCACAAACACAGCAATGGGCAACCCCCTTTCCGTACTTGGTATCATTAATCGTTTCTTATTACCTACCAATTTTTGCAGTGTGAAAGGTGAAATTTAACACTTATGTTTTATTTTGTGGTGTATTGTGTTGAATGCACGGTCTCCTAATAAATTAGTCCTAATTTTGTTCCAATAATTTCAATTAAGTTTTGATCTAATAATGCGATAATTAACTGAAACTCTGCGAACAGAAATATTAATGATGATTGGGTACGGTGATATGTGTAAAACACAGGCACAAGATGAAATATTTAATGCAAGACATCCAGATTTGCTCCCACTTCGTGATTCTGGACACGTTATACAACTGCCTAGATGACCAAAGTTTGTTGAAGAAGATATAAAACTCAATATTTTATTGGCTTTTTGAGACGAACCAACAACTTCTACCAGTCAAGTTGCACGTTAAAATGATGTTAGTAAATCAACAGTTTTAAGGTGTCTCAAAAACTAAAAAATGCAACCCTATAAACTACAACGCGTTCAAGAGTTGATTGACAGTGATTCTAATAGAAGGCTGCAATTTTGTGAACAACTGCTGGACATGTTACATATAAAAGTTATTTCTTCTGCCGACGTTCTGTTTTCCGATAAAGCAACATTTATTTTGAATGGCGATGTAAGCAGGCAAAATTGAAGATACTGGGGTGCCAAAATCCCCACTGGATGCGACAAACACACATTCAGCGTCCCCAGAAATTGAACGTTTTGGCTGGTATCATTGGTAATCACGTAGTTGGACCTGTTTTTATAGAAAATCTAAACGGTCCAAGATATTCAGAAATGCTAAGAGAACAGGTTGTCCCAGTGTTAGCAGAATTGTATTCAAATGTAATGGAACCTAATATTTCCCATGAAAGGATATGGTTTCAACAAGACGGTGCACCGCTCCACTTTGCTCCTTAAGTACGGGAATATTTACACGAAGTCTTTCACCAAAGATGGATTGGATTAAGAGGTTTCACAGAATGGCCCGCTAGATCACCAGATCTTACACCTCTTGATTTCTTTTTATGGGGAAATCTTAAAAACAGAGTGTATAAAACGCAACCTTAGATGATTTTAAAATGAATATAACATCCTAAATTAGGAACGTAACGCCTGACGTGTTGAACAGAGTTAGGAAAAATTCCAGAGCAGATTATTTCGTTGTGTGCAAGTGAATGGAGAACACTTTGAACATTTATTATAAGACAGGGACGTTTTTATTAAGTTGATTTTTGAAATTTGAATTTCAGCGTAAGCTGTTTAGTTTTAATATTCCGGTATTACATTTCCACCCTGTATTGAAAACTGTAATATTATACCATATATATGGGGTATCTCCGCATTCAGAAAAACATGATCCATCGAATTGTGATAAAAAAATATAGGGTTGCTATTAAAAAAAAAACGATAAAGTGGTTGGGTGGGAGTTTAATTTTTTTAACTATGATTATAAGAGAATGTTCGACAAATTAAACTTCACGTGTCTCAGCGTTTTCCACGAAAAGTATTTTTTGCTTAATAATGAATTTGATTCCATAAGTGTGTTTCACACTATATGTATGTATATATATATATATATATATATATATATATATATATATATATATATATATATATATATATATATATATATATATATACAGGGTGTTCGGGAACAATAGCTATCTTCGTTATTATTTGAGCTACGAAGTCGGTTAAATGGGCAAAGGTGACCAACTGGACATGCCGCTTCTGAATATTTCACGGATATCTGGATTGCACAACAACTGTCAAATCTGTTGACATAACCTCAATTTTTTTAAATGTAACAATACGAATATTTTGCGTTCAATTGACTTAGGGCAAGCCATTCTATGCGCACACATAATAGTCTTTCCCTCCCAGTACAATATGGCCCTTACTTCTACGAAGGAACACTGACGAATTATTAAGAAGTAAAATCCAAATGTAATGGATGATATTGCCTTGAGTAGAGTTAGTGACATCATGTTCCAACATGATGGTGCGCAGCCACATAGGAGTGAAAATGTTCAACTGTATCTGAGACAACAGTTTGACAGCTGGATTGGCCATGGAAGTACAGTTGAATGGCCGCCAAGGTCGCTCGATTTGACCCCATTGGACTTTTCAATATGGGGTACAATAAAGGACGATGTTTACGCATCAAGAGTGGATAGGCTGGACGAATTGAAAGTAAGAATCAGGAATGCAGTCAACAGAATTTCTGTACAGACCCTTCAGAGAATACAGTCCAATATATTGAAGAGAGCAATATTTTGCATTTTGAGCAATATTTGATATGATTTATTCGTTTTTAGGAAATAAAATTTAGTTTTAAATATACATGTGTGTTTGTACAGTGGTCGCCCTGAGTCGATTGAACGCAAAATATTCATATCGTTATATTTAAAAAAATTGAGGTTATGTCAACAGATTTGACAGTTGTTGTACAATCTAGATATCCGTGACATACTCAGAAGAGGGGTGTCCAGTTGGTCAACTTTGCCCCTTTAACGGACTTCGTAGCTGAAATAATAATGAATATAACTGTTGTTCCCGATTTCCGTAAACACCTACAATTGGCAACGTTTGGGATCAATTTATCTTCAGAATATTGTACTCGGATGAAAAGACTATTATGTGTACGTATAGAATGCCTTGTGCTGAGTCGATATAACGCAAAATATCGTTCCATTTAAAAGAATTGAGGTTATGTCAACAGATTTGACAGTTGTTGTGCAATCTAGATATCCTTGAGATATTCAGAAGCGGGGTGTCCAGTTGGTCAACTTTGCCTATTTAACCGACTTCGTAGCTCAAATAATAACGAAGATAACTATTGTTCGCAATTTCCGTAAACACCTACAATTGGCAACGTTTGGCATTAAGTTATCTTCAGAATATTGTAGTGGGAGAGAAGACTTTTATGTGTACGTATAGAATCGCTTGCCCTGAGTCGATAGAATGCAAAATATTTGTATCGTTCCGTTTTAAAAAATTGAGGTTATGTCAACAGATTTGACAGTTGTTATGCAATCTGGATATCCGTGACATATTCAGAAGCGGGGTGTCCAGTTGGTCAACTTTGCTCATTAACCGACTTCGTAGCTCAAATAATAACGAATATAACTATTGTTCCCGATTTCCGTAAACACCTACAATTGGCAACGTTTGGGATCAAGTTATATTTAGAATATTGTACTGGAATGAATAGACTATTATGTGTTCGTATATAATGGCTTGCCCTGAGTCGATTTAACGCAAAATATTCGTATCGTTCCATTTAAATAAATTGAGGTTATGTCAACAGATTTGACAGGTGTTGTGCAATCCAGATATCCGTGACATATTCAGAAGCGGGGTGTCCAGTTGGTCAATTTTGTTCATTTAACCGACTTCGTAGCTCAAATAATAACGAAGATAGCTATTGTTCTCGATTTCGGTAAACACCCTATATATATATATATATATATATATATATATATATATATATATATATATATATATATATATATATATATATATATATATATATATATATATATATATATATATATATATAAGAATTGAAACTGACCCCGAATATGGGTTCTAGGGGTCCTAGTTCGAAATCATTGAAGACATTTCTTTAATTCAAATGTCGCTATTTTCGTATTATTTTAATAGTAAATTTTATCTATGAAAATTTGGTAAAACGCTGTTAAAGTATTCTCGATATCAAAATCTACTAACTACAGATATTCGAAATAAATTAAAACATGTCGAGAAATAGCATTTTGACGATAGTTGATTTAATTTTAAACTTTCTAGGCAAGATTTTAAAACCTAGTATACAATTGAATATTAAAGTAAGGAGTCCTTTTAGCGATGCATGACTTGACCCCACCTGCTATTTAAAATTGTAGGGAAGGTAGCTACCATGTTTAGGGGAATGAGGTGGCCGCTTTGGCATTCGCGTTAAAATATGTCCCCGCTCAAAAACAACATGGCCAAATGTTTTTCAAAGTAATAACTTTATACTCGAGAACCTGCTTTTATAGTTTTGGATGGGGTGTAAAATGATTTTGACAGATATAGGTACTTATCAGGAGATAATTTCTAGACACAGAAGAGAGCTTTAATTGTCTTACAGGCTGCTTAATGATAATACTCCGAAACCTAAGATATTCGATTTGTTTACAATTGACGATAATTTCGCTCACAAAATCATTCATTAGGGGGTAAAATAGACCTACCACAGATTCCAAAAATTCACAATATAAAGAAAATTAAAACGTTTACCTATTACATCAAAGAGATTTATCCAACGGCTTTGGTTGACTAATGTTGAAGGCAGAGACCTCAGTCTTATTTAGTTGAAAACTGAAAAAACCCGAATACCGTTCTACCACCGGCTAATAGAAGCTTCTCATTTTAAGATAAAACTGCAGGTGGCGTAACATCCCGTTAACAAGAATCAATACAAGCTTATAGAAACGCTACCAACCACCAGAGGTCGGAATCCCTCTATAATTTTACATTCGTGGCAAAATAAATAATAATCTAGCCACTTTTGTGTCTGAGCGTTGGCAGAATATATAATTTTGTGTATTGTTTTTCGTACAGTTTATAAAAGTAATTCGATTAAACATCTAGAAAGTTATGTTTCTAAGCGACGATTGGAACCTATGGTGATCACTGATAAGTACGACTTTTTCATCCTCTGATTACGCTAATTTTGTTAGTGAAGCGATGGTGATGGTCAGGTCTTTAAAAGAATGTGTTGTGGTGATTTGGGTTCTCCAAGTGTACTTATGTTATATATATATATATATATATATATATATATATATATATATATATATATATATATATATATATATATATATATATGGCGCATTGAAAACGAAACAAACCGATTTGCGTCCAGAGACATTTTTTTAAGAAACGCTGAAACACGTCAATTTTAATATTGGGGGGACATGTTTTGACATAAAACTCAACTTTGTCACATCAACCCCTTAAGGGCGGTGATAACAACCCTTATATTTTAAATATGGTACATGGGTCGAGTGCTACATCATTTGAAAGCTCTTTCTTTTCTGAATTCAGCACACAAATTTTTTTGGAAGTTTTATCGCCACGTTTAAAAATTATTCACAGTTATAGTTGCAAGAACGTATTTCATTCATTGTGATAAGAAATGCACTCTGTAGTCAATTTTTCGTTAAAAAAAACTAAAAAAACAAAACCATCCGTACAAAAATTTTTATTCAGTTAAATAGGTGTTCAACTTGTTGACCACCAGCTTCCATACAAAAGTACAAATTTTGTTCAAAACGAGCTCTGACATTCTGGAGCATTTGTGGAGTTATTAGACGGCATTCTTCAACAATGCGTCGCCGTAATTTTTCCAGAGACTCTGGTTCTGTTCCGAAAATTCTACTCTTTAAATGGTTCCATAGAAAAAAGCCCAAAGGAGCTAAATTCGGTGATCTCGGGGGCTACTCAATAGCACCACTACGTCCAATACATTGCTCTGGAAACTCTCTGTTTAAAAACTCCCTAACACGTTGTGAAAAATGCGGAGGAGCTCCACCTTGTTGGAACGATAATTGATTTTCTTGATAGTGATCATCATTTTTAACAATGTCAATTAGTAGAGGGTAAACGATATCTTCTAGTAACTCCAAATACGTTTCGCCCCTCAAATTGCCATCAAGAAAAATTGGTCCGATTAAACGGTCTCCAAAAATGCAAGTCCAGACATACAATTTCTGTGGAGTTTGAGTGTGGACTTCGTGAAAATTTCTTGGATTATTATCTGCCCAATAACGACAGTTATGACGATTGAGAGTTTAATAAAAACGTAGACTCGTCTGAAAAACAGATATTGTACAGAAAGTTCCCGTTATCAGCTATTCGTGCAGTCATAACTTCACAAAACTCCAGCCGCCGATCAAAATCACCTTCATTCACTTGTTGTACAAGATAAATTTTATACGGGTGAAATTTATGATGATTCAATATTCGCTGAATAGTTCTTCTTTTGATGTTTGAAACAGTGGCCAATTTTCTCGTGCTCAATGTTGGGTCTGCAGCAATTTGTCCTAAAACTTCAATCTCAGTAGTCTCATTTTTAACCGGAATTCACGTTTAGGATCCGGTTTTTTGTTGGCTACTGAACCACTTGTCGAAACTTTGCAACTAACTTCAAAATGTATTTTCTGTTAACATGTCTGTTCGGATGTAGCTCATTAAACAAATTTGAGGTACGGTTGGCACAGTCATCGCTTTAAAAAAAAAGAGTAATAATTTGAACCCTTTCTTCTACAGAATACATCACAAATTAATTTTTGGTAGTGCTATCAAGTATCAAACCGACCGATAAACTAAAATAATAAACCGCAATTCTCTCATTCCGATAAGAAATGTTCTGATAGTCAGTTTTTTGTTTACAAACCAACAAAATATTGACTATCAGCTCACTTCTTATCGGAATGAGTGAAATGCGTTTTTGCATCTTCAACCGTGAATATTTTTTAAACGAGTTGATAAAACTTCTAAAAAAATTAGTTTGCTGAAGGAGACGCCTAAATTAGCAATCTTTTGTAGAATTTTTTGCTCGTTCCAAATATGACTTGTATTTTGCCCTGCCTCTTTTCGTTTTCGAGTTATTTTGAAAAAACAAAATTTGTGTTTTTTTTCTTCTTCAATATCTAAGTAGGCGTTGATCTGACATGTCTAAGACTTGCACATTATCAGTACACTCTTTACAGAGTAATCTCTTTTGTGCTATTCTCAACTTTGGATTGTTATTTGTTTTTGAGCTACAGTTATCAACGTTAGTTTTTATTATGGCAGCCATATTGGATTTTTTGCTCATGTGATAGCCTGTGAAAAGATATTTTCAATCAGGTACAACGTACTGGAAAAATCTTGTAAATGCACCGACAATTTTGAGAAAACCGTTTTGAGGATAGTAGGCAATGAAATCCAATACCAGAAAACAAATGACAAAAAAAAGTGTTCAAAAAGCAGAAGGCCATGGAATCTAACAATAGACTTCTACTTTTAACATAATTTTCCGTAATGATTTACAATACAAAAATAGGAACTTTGAGCACACTAATAAATCGGCCCATTATTACAAATGATATTTTACATTACAACATTATCCTAAAAAATTGTTATAATTTAATTAAATATGTAAATCTAGTAAATAACTAAATTTACTAACAGAACTCAATAAGAAGCAGATTAATTATTTACCAAGACGCCTTTGATAATTGTTTGATTTTTAAACGTAAGTCAACTGAAAAACAACAGAAGAAAGGTTGCTATGGATATAACACTAGCGCGACAAGTAAGAATACTATCATTCTTAATTATCTGAACAATTTGAGGTGTATTTAACACGTTGATTCAAATTTTGTACTAAATAGTCATAAAAAATATTGACGATCACCCTAAGAGACTTCAATTCTGCCGATGGTATCAAGGACAATGTCAGCAACATGAAAATTTTCATTTGAAAATAATATGGACTGATGCATCCAGATTTACAAATTGTGGTGTGTATAGTCGCCATAATAGGCATTATTGGGCAAGTGAAAATCCCAATCTAAAGCAAGAAAGACGATTGTAGGACAGATTTTTTATTACTGTTTGGTGCGGCTTATTAGGTAAAAAACTTTAATTTTTATTTGTAGATTAGACAGTTAATTTAAAAAGATTTCAGGGTATTTCATTTTCGGTCCGTTCTTTTTTGAAAATAATTCAATTGCGGAAAAGTATCTTAATCTATTGAGAAATGATATCTTACCAACAATTAGAAGAGTTCATGATAATTTAGACAGGATTTGGTACCAACAAGACGGTTATCCAGCTCACAATGCTAGGATCGTCAAAGAATTTTTGTACCAAAATTTTAATAATCGTGTCATTTGTAACAATGGGCCGGTTCATTGGTGTGCTCGAAGTCCTGATATAACACCCATGGATTTTTATTTTTGGGCTACTCTGAAGACTGCTGTGTATAAATTCGATCAACCACGAAATATCAATGAATTACAAAACAGAATCACGGAAGCTATAAATCATATTAACCAAAACCCCCTCAAAGGAGTTTGCAGGCATGTTTCAAAAAGTTATGTAAAGTGCATTGAACAAAACGGTGGCCATATTGAACAATTTTCTATTTAGTGTATTTTAAGTTTCTATTTTATTATTGGTTTAGTTCCGTTTCTAATTGTGTTGTTTTGTGGAGTTTAAGTTTTTATTTGTTATTGCCGGGTTTCGTTATTAAACTGTTTCACATAATATTACCTAGCATTACTACCTAATTAAGTATTGTAAATTAAATCACAATATTTTTTTATCATGGATCAGTACGGAAAATTATGTTAAAAATAGAAGTATATCGTTAGACACCACGGACTACTGCTTTTTGAACACTTTTTTTGTCATTTGTTTTATGCTATTGGATTTCACAGCCTACTATCTTCAAAACGGTTTTTCTCAAAATTGTTATTGCAATTACAAGAATTCTCAAGCATATTTTACATCATTGGAAAGTTCTTTTCACAGGCTATCACATGAGCAAAAAATCCAATATGGCTGCCATAATAAAAATAAACGTTGATACCTGTAGCTCAAAAACAGATGACAACCCAAAGTTGAGAATAGCACAAAAAGATTACTCTGTAAAAAGTGTCCTGATAATTGCAAGTCTTAGACATGTCCGATCAACGCCTACTTAGATTTTGAAGAAAAAAGAAATCGACAAATTTTGTTTTTTTTTTTCAAAATAACTCGAAAACGAAAAGAGGCAGGGCAAAATACAAGTCATATTTGGAACGTGCATGAAGTTCTACAAAACATTGCTATATTAACCGTCTCCCTATCTCTAATAATAACGGAGATAGCAATACATTCCCACCATGTTTGGGACACACTGTATATATATATATATATATATATATATATATATATATATATATATATATATATATATATATATATATATATATTGTTATAGTTATGATTTATTTAAGCTAGTGTTGTTTTAGTCCCACTATTGGGTGATAATTGAAATACTTGATATAGTGGCTGACTTAAATATGCTTTATTGCTTTTTGTGATGTTAATTTCGAAGTGTATTTTATCTTGTGAGTTTTATCTACCTGTAAAGTTGAGTGAATTATGCTGAAAAAAATTTTTATTAAATATACGTGTATTTGACTTCCACCCTGGTGTACCCAATGTCTTTTATTGCTGCATGTGATATAAACAAATTGATAGCATGGATATACTTACTCTTAAAACAGGGAGCTTCTTAAGCTGGTGGGTTCAAGTCCTATCAAAATTTTTATTATTATTTCCAAAAGTATGATTAAATTTTAAATTTTGAAATGTATTCCCCCTCTGATTTTTACTCAAAATGCTTATAAATATATGCTAAAGAAAACAAAGCAAAGGTCCTTATACGCTCACAGAACTTAAATATTTATTAAATTAATATATATGACAAAAACCTAAACCTTATGTATTACTTATATCTATTCGAATTTTACACTATAAAAGGGAAAGAAAAAATAAAATAAATTTTAACGGTACCGACATCTATTTGTGTTTGTATTAATTCCACCGTATTGTGGCACTTAGTCAATAGACACAGAGTTCCACGCTGGCTATCAGTTACAGCCAAAAGATGCCCCCCTGCCTCTGTCAGTATCTTGAATATGTCGTATAAAAACCAAAGCACAGTTTATGTACTTATTTTTTTTTAGCGAGTTTTATTACTTCTTTTATTTTTACACTACTCACTCAGACTGCTGCTGCCTCTGCTGCCTCTCCTGTATTTGCTGAGTCGGACTATCGGATCAGTGATCCTCTAGATTTTTGCATGCTGTAGACTAAACTTTCTCCTCTTGCTACTATCCCTTTTCAAACCCCTTCTATCTAAATTCTCAAACTATATCCTTATTACCAAAAATTCCCATCTAATAATTTAATGACAATTTCAATCTTTTTTCATCTCAAAATCTTTCAATCTGATACTTTTATCAAAATTTTCCCCTCTGTTTCTTATTTTTCATTGTAACCAGCGTAACTAATCAAAAAACTGCTTTATGCCTGCTTCAAATAAAATATCCTATCAAATTTTTAACACAATAATTATTTCCCATCATCTCCTCGGATACATACATACTTCTCATTGTTGTTAGTCAATGAGAGAATAATTAACCTAACTATAATTTTAGTGTCAGTTTGACGTCTGTCCTAAATAAAAACAGCTGACTTAAATATAGGTTATGAAATGACATATCTTACAATTTAACACTCAAATTTTGACATCTTACTATTCTTAAAGCTAACAATATCCTTAATTCTAACAAACAATAACATCTTAAATTACATAACAGCTATCAAACAATAATACCTTAAACTATCTAATTAAACTTGTCATACATTTACACTTGCCTTGCCTCCTTTTAACACACATATATATATATATATATATATATATATATATATATATATATATATATATATATATATATATATATATACCGACGGTCATCTTAAATTATATATATATATATATATATATATATATATATATATATATATATATATATATATATATATATATATATAATTTAAGATGACCGTCGGTAACTGGCAGACTCATTTGCGCTCATAATTTTTGTTAATATCCCTATATGCTGAATTTTCGTTATTAAAATTCTAATCGCTAAAAACAAACTTAATTTTATAATTACTAGTTAAGTCCATTTTACCTCTGATTACGCTAACTTTGCTGGCGAAACGATTGCCAATCGCACATAATTCACAGTTGTGGTAAATTCGATTTTACCCACAAGTACTTACTAATGTTCGCTAAAGGTTCTAAAAATTTCACTTTGTGAACAAAAAATGTGGTTGGTTAATAAAAGGTTGAGGAATTTTTTTTTGCATTTGCTGTTTTGAAAGATGAGTTTGTTCAATATCTATATACCTAATAGTCTTGTTATTAAACCTAGATCTTGACGTACAAAATTTTCTATATTGTTATCGTGAAGATATGCTTCCATACATTTTTAGTGAATTTTCTTAAAAAAAATTCACTAATGAGGAGATCCCGACTTTTGAATTTAAAAAAAAAATCTTCAAATGAGCGCTATCTAGGCCCCCCCCAGAACACATATCTGGGGTCAGTTTCAATTTATATATATATATATATATATATATATATATATATATATATATATATATATATATATATATATATATATATATATATATATATATATATATATATATATATATATATATATATATATATAGGTATCACACCGATAACTCAAAAAATAATAGGCCGATTTTGTGTAAATTTGGTGAATAAATTCCTTTTGCAAATGGCTTGGATAAGTTCGTTAGCCAGGAATTTCTGCTCTGGTTTTCCCAGAAAATTTTGTGTTTTCTTTCGAAAAAAAATTATATCTCCGAAATTAACAAAGCTAGGGCAACCAAATTTGGTACCCGGGTTTACATCCTTATAGGTAAGTTACCTGCCAAAATTTAGCTATGTAGGTCAAAAGGCGAAAAAGTTATAGGTATTTAAAGAAAAATAAATTGGAGTTTTCCTCAAAACGTCAAAGTTGCGATTTAAAACGTCAAAATCCTCAACATTTAGGCAAATAACTTGAATATGATACGGGCTATGGAAATCAAATGTCTCAAGAAGAATGTTTTACAAACCCTGATGTCTTAGTTTCAACCGTCATTGTCCTTCATTTTACTAATATGTTTCCAGAAAATTCATTTCAAATAGACCTTTTCTCTGATGCTTGGCAGTAGCCTTAGCTATAGAGTTTATCGTTTAATGGTATATAATTTTTGTCGAATTTTTGTAAAAAATCAATAAAGCTCAATATATCCGTTATTATACAAGATATGAAAATATATATATATATATATATATATATATATATATATATATATATATATATATATATATATATATATATATATATATACATTAATTATATGGTGTCTTAAAACAATATTTTGACAATCACAGGCTGGTCCATAAGTCGTTGGTGATACATTATTTTTTTTTAATCAAACACGCCTTATGTTATTGCATTTTTGCATTTTCCATCGAAATATAATGTATGTTTGTAAGAAAAGAAATTCTGGATGCAGCAAGTGCGTTATGCTAGCAAATTTTGCTCAAATGCTTCATATTTGAATAGCCCAATTTGCTATTAACCTATAAGGTTGACCAAGAAACGAGTTTTTCCGGGAACACTTTAAGTTTACTTTTGGAAATTTTTGTACATTTTCACACAACAAAGTTATTTTTATGAAACATGGCACATTGTTTTTACTATATAGGTTATACTGGTAACCAAAATTGATGCCTGCTTTCTTAACTAAAAAGAAAACATATATTTGAAATAAAAACATTTTTATGAAAATTCACTACCATAATGCACTTGCTGCGTCCAGAGTTTTTTCTTTCTGAAGAAACGGCATTGTGTCTAAACAGCTGTCATAGTGTGAATCTTGCGTTCAACAGTTTTACTAAATGGTTTTTAAATGCCATCAATAGTCAACCTCAGCCAAGTAATCCACATAATGGCTTTTGTAAAATATAGGGGGTTTATTAGTTTTTTTCACCTATTAATATCTGAAGGCGCAATCGGCACAAAAAAAGACTATATTAAATTCGGAGACCACTATAATGCAAAAACTCAATTAAAACGGCTTCTAAGCGTGCAATAATTCAAGTAGGACACGTTTTTAATAATGTACTTTTTTTTATTTGACTTGAAATGTAATTATTCTACAATATCCTTGTCAAAGTCTGAAACGGTAAAACGAGAACAAAAAATACCAACGGAGAAATTGTGTCCGGCCTCTATAATCGATCGAATACGGGTCTTGCTCACAATTACTAAGCATCTGATCGTATAACAGAACCAACACAGTGAAAAGTTTCCAGGATTCGTTATAAGAAACTTGGATTTTGAATGCTAATTTGGCACGTAATAAATTTAGAACCCCAATCTACATAAAGCAGATAAGTATTGGCAAAAATGTTAATTAATCATAGTAATAATAGTCATAATAACATTGTTTTTCACAATACCTCTACGATAAAACTAGCTAACCATGTTGTGTTACTAACTTAATGAATAAAGATAGGTAATTAAAAGTACACTTGCAGAACCCAAATCACCACAACACATTTTTAAAAGACCTGACGATGGCTTCACTGACAAGTTAACGTTATCAGAGAATGAAAAGTTCAGAATTTTTCATATTTCGATGATGCCAACGTTCTTAAAGAAACGATCGCCAGGTATTTTAAAAATGTGTTGTGGTGAGTTGGGTTCTCCAAGTATACGAATCAATGCTCGACACAGGTGCCAATCTTCACTTGGTGGGTAGGTAATGTAATCCACATAATGAAAACTGTTGCGTCGAGTATAATCCAGTCAAATAGGGGTGCGTCAAGTTGCCCCACCTCAGTTACAATTTATTGTAATTGGTTATACTACCAGTTAGTGCATCATTAGTGCTATTTAGTACACAAAGTATCTCGTTAGTGCTTTAGTACGAACAGGGATGCCCCCCCCCCGGGGGGGGGGGGGGGGGTGTGGCAACCTGCCGCATGATTTTTTGAAAATTGAGTGTGAGTGGTACCATCCAATAGAAAATCTTTTGTACTTCTGAGAAACACAGCTTTTTTTGTTAGTGCTTAAATAATATAAACATAAAAAAACAAACATTGTCCAGTCAGGGTGAAACCTATCTTTTTTAGTTAAGTTTCTTAAAGAAAAGACGTCAGCTTGCATTTTTATATGTTTATACATATATATATATATATATATATATATATATATATATATATATATATATATATATATATATATATATATATATGTATATATATATATATATATATATATATATGTATATATATATATATATATATATATATATATATATATATATATATATATATATAAGCTACTGACATCAAGGACGAAACAAAGAACTTTGTCCGTAAGACGACTCCGGTACAAATTCTGTACGTCAGGTGCCGCCGTACAACCTACAAACGATTTTTTAAAATCGTCAACTCTACCACTATATTCCTATAAGGAAATATACGAATAATATAAAAAAACTCAGGACGCAGCAAGTGCGTTATGGTAGTGAATTTTTATTAAATGTTTCAAATTAAAATAACTCAATTTTCTATAAACTTAGAGAGTTTAATTTTAATACGTAGTAAGGTTTTTCGTAAGGCAAGATATCCACAAAATTTCATTAAAATAACTTTGTAATTTTCGGAGAAAAACATTTTTGTCGAAAGAAAATTTAAAATTTAAATAACTCAATTTTCTCTAAACTTAGAAAGTTGAATTTTGGTACGTAGTAAGGTTGAGGCAACATATATAGTAAATTTCATTAAAACAGCTTTGTTACTTTCGGAGAAAAAAAATTTTTTCGAAAGAAAACTCAAAATTTTTCCGGAAAACCCCGTCTGATTTTTCTGGATAACGAACTCATCCAAGCCATTAATAAAAGACAGGCACTTGCCAAGTTTAATCGAAATCGGTTAATTATTTTTTGAGTTATCATATATATATATATATATATATATATATATATATATATATATATATATATATATATATATATATATATATATATATATATATATATATATATATATATATATATATATATATATATATATATATATATATATATATATATATATATATATATATATATATATATATATAAACATATAAAAATTAAACCTATTTACAAATGAACTTTAATAAGAATACCTCTCTCAAGCACCCTAAAATATAATCAAAATGTGCACAGTTATATATGTTTTATTTCTTTTTCCCTTGCCTTAATACACTACATATTTTATGACAATCGATTTAATTTACTTATTTGATTTCATAAATAGTCGGTTAATAGTGACTTGGAATGAAGTAGACACCACATCTTCAAACATATTAAGAGAATATGAGTTAATCAACAGCAACTGGGAATGAATTCGGTCAGTCCCACAGCCACGTGGTTAAAAAACACTGGCTGTATGAGTGGTTACAACTCTACCTCTAAATAAAAGGGCTGTAACAGCGGCAGAAGCAGAAGACAATGGAAGCTGTGTGTATTCGGAAAGAAACTATTGACTATTAATAACAACAATTGACTAAAAACGCTGCGAGTTGTAAGGAAAAAAATTATTATACTACAGAGGTGATAATTGATAATAAATTACAATAGGGTTATATATAATCGTAAATGCTTCCAATGATTAACAATCAGTGAATTCAGTATTATTGACATTTCTCGGAAACTTAAAAATGAATTTCATGAGTCAATAAGAGAAGCATTGACTAACCAACAGCAACCACATACTAATGATTTAACTAGAGAGGTGATAAATGATAATAAATTACAATAGGGTTATATATAATCGTAAATGCTTCCAATGATTAACAATCAGTGAATTCAGTATTATTGACATTTCTCGGAAACTTAAAAATGAATTTCATGAGTCAATAAGAGAATCATTGACTAACCAACAGCAACCACATACTTATGATTTAAACATAAATGTTTCAAATTTGAATAGCTCAATTTTCTGTAACTCTAGAAAGCTGAATTTTGGCACATAGTTAGGTATTTCCCAAAGCAATATGTAGACCAAATTTTATCAAAATTTTCGGAAAAAAAATTTTTTTTGAAAGAAAACTCAAAATTTTCTCGGAAAACCCCGTCCGATTTTCCTGGCCAACGAACTCATCCAAGCCATTAATAAAAGAAAGGCACTTGCCGAGTTTCATTTAAATCGGTTAATTATTTTTTGAGTTATCAGACGGATACATATATATATATATATATATATATATATATATATATATATATATATATATATAAATATATATATATATATATATATATATATATATATATATATATATATATATATATATATATAAATATATATATATATATATATATATATATATATATATATATATATATATATATATATATATATATATATATAAACATATAAAAATTCAAACTGACCCCGGATATGGGTTCTAGGGGTCCTAATTCGCGCTCATTTGAAAGAATTTTTGCAAAGTCTCACCATCGATACCTCTCTATTAGTGAATTTTTTTAATAAAAATTCACTAAAAATAGATATATCAAGATTATTACTGGAAACACATACTACTTTCGCTCATCAGTGTGTTTTACCAGCAATAATCAAATGTCTTAATTAATTGGCTTAACGTAGCCAAAAGTTTGAACGACACGTGAGATGTACAAAGTTCCTTGTTTCGTCCTAGATGTCAGAAGCTTGTACATCTCACGTTTCGTTCAGAATTTGGCTAACTTAAGCCAATTAATTTAGATATGTTTTGATTATTGCTGGTATAACACACTGATAAACTCAAATAAGAGCGACACTGTATGTGTTTACAGTAATAATCTTGCTATATCTATATTTATATTATTCGTATATTTCGTTATGGGAATATTGTAGCAGGGCTGACGATTTTAAAAGATCGTTTGTGGTTGTACGGCGGCACCTGACGTACATAATTTGTACCGGAGTCGTCTTACAAAGATCCTTGTTTCGTCGTAGCTTGTACATCTCACGTTTCGTTTAGAATTTGGCTACGTTAAGCCAATTAATTTAAATATGTTTTGATTATTGCTGGTACAACACACTGATGAGCTCAAAGAACGAAACGAGTATTGGTTTCCAGTAATAATTTTGATATATCTATTTTTATATTATTCGTATATTTCATTATAGGAATATAGTGTCAGGGCTGACGATTTTAAAAAATCTTTTGTAGGTTGTACGGCGGCACCTGACGTACAGAATTCGTACCGGAGTCGTCTTACTGAAAAAGTTCCTTGTTTCGTCCTAGATGTCAGTAGCTTGTACATCTCACGTTTCGTTCAGAATTTAGCTACGTTAAGCCAACTAATTGAGATATGTTTTGATTATTGCTGGTATAACACACTGATGAGCTCAAATAAGAGCGAAACTAGTATGTGTTTCCAGTAATTATCTTGCTATATCTATTTTTATATATTTTTTGACCTAAGTGCCTTCTTTTGTAAGTGGCTTGAATAAGTACGTACGTTACCCCTGAAAATTGGCCCAGGTTCTCCCGGAAGATTTTGTGTTTTCTTTTGGAAAAAATTTATAGCTACGGAAATAACAAAGTAAGGGCAACCAAATTTGTGACACGTGTTTGTATTATAAAGTTTGAACCGTGCACCAAAATATAGGTCTGAGTATAAATACAAAAAAGTTATAGGCATCTAGAGAGAAATAATTGGGGTTTTTCTCAAAACTTCAAAGTCGCGATTTTAAACGTCAAAATTGGCAACATTTAGGCAAATAACCCGAAACAAGTACGGATCATGTAAAGAAAATGTCGCAAGAAAAGCGTTTCCTGAACCCTTAAGTTTCAGCTGCAACCTTCATTGCTCTTCATTTTACTAAACTATTTCCAAAAAATTCATTTCAAATCTACCCTTTCTCTGATGCTGTGGCAGTAGTTTTAGTTAAGTTTATGGTTTAACGGTCTATAACTTTTAGCGCCAGATTTCGTCCAAAAAATTTGTTAATGAGAAAACCGCAACTTTTGAATTTTAAAAAGATTTCTTCAAATGAGTGCGAACTAGGCCCCGTAGAGGCCATATCCGGGCTTAGTTTAAGCTTTTATCTGTTTGCATATATACAGGGTGACGCATTTCTACGATAAGGCTCAATACAATTGTTAATATACAAGATATAAGTAAAAATTTTATATGTTAATTATAGGATGTCTTGAGCTGCATCTTATAAAATTATTTTGACAATCACAGGTGAGCCATAAATCGTTGGGGATATTTCCAACGGAAGACCGTCATGGCCTTCATTTCGAGGTCCAAGCGGTGTGGCGACGGAACCGAGGAGGAGTAGATCACGGTTGCTGAGTTGCCAGAGTTGGCAAAAAGAGCCCATTGTAGCCTACTTGCCTGGCGTTAGCCTCCCCACCACTGCTACTACTACTACTATTACTACTACTATCATTTTCCTGTGTCAGTTAATATTACGTATTGATAAAGACGCAAAACTTTTTTTTTGCATATGCGGACTCTCAGTCCATTAGTGTATTCAAATGTTGCGCTACTATTGAAAAGTTAATACAGAAGTTCCTAAAAAACATTTCTTTGAAGCTCAGATTATTTAAACTAATGATTTTTGAGGCACCTCTATAACTCATATAACCATTTTAAACCACATAATTTATACACATAGGCCCAAGACTTACAACTTATGTAATTTCAGTTAGATTTTATGTCGTAAATCGTTCCTTTTAGTGTCCCTTGCCACAGGAAACTTCTAATCTTACTAATGCTACCAACATTATAACATTAATTTTAGACAAGTTTCTATAACACCATGTAACTATAATCATTACTTAAAGATATAGGGAGTATATATTCATCGGAAATGTAATGGTAGAATTAGTTCTCAGATTACCTCTGTGGTTTGATATTCCAAACACGAAATGTAACAGTTTGGTGAAGTTGGATTGACATATTACGTAATCTGATACCCTTTGAAATTCTAATCCGTCCTAATGCCTTTGATATATGCTTGAGCAATATATATATATATATATATATATATATATATATATATATATATATATATATATATATATATATATATATATATATATACAGGGTTAGTAAAAGTGTACAAAGGCACTTGTATTTCCTGAGATATTCGTTATTCAAAAAATTGTTTTACCAAAAGTTTGTCGCCATATGTTTTGCTACAACCTGGGGATATTTAAATTTTCCTAGAGTAAATGTGTTTGCTCATATGGCAGCTAAACCGTTTTTAATGGCAAGTTAAGATTTTTTGCATTTTCGGAAAGGACGTCTCTTTCTTAATATGACACAATCAAATTTTAATCGGGTTCCATAAGAAAAAACTAAGAAAAAATTAACTCAATCATAAAAGTAAATGTCTTTATTGATATGGAAATTAAAACGTTTTTTAGTGGCAAGCTAAGATTTTTTGCATTTGCATTTGCATTCGGAAAGGACGTTTCTTTCTTGGTACGACACTATAAAATTTTAATCGGGTTCCATAAGAAAAAACAAAGATAAATTAATTCAATTATAAAAGATTGATTAAGACTGACAAAACAAAAATAACACCTAGCAACAATAATAATTATCAACTAATTAAATATTCAAAAGGTTGTCCACTATTATCGATACACAACTGAACTCCCGTTTAAAAGGAGTTTATTATATTAATTGATATGGAATGCACAATCCGCCTTGTTTCGCCAATAATTCTAGCTTTCAGGTCTTCAAGATAAAACGGCCTGTTTTTTGTAGACAACATTATTCAAGTGATTCCAAAGTAGTAGTAGTAGTAGTAGCAGTGGTGCGAAGGCCAATGCCAAGCAAGTAGGTCACAATGGGCCCTTTTTTCCAACCCCAGCAACCCAACAACCATGCTCTACTCTTCCTCGGTTCCATCACCAAACCGCCTCGACCACCTCGAAATGAAGGCCGTGACGGTCTTCAACGGGACGGTACTTACCTGATTCCTACGCAGAGTCCTCGATCCGAACAATTCTTCTCGAAGACTCCCAAATGCCTCGCATTCACACAGGTAGTGGTAGGACGTTTCTTCATCCTCGCCGCATTCCTGGCAAATGAGATCCCTCTCTACCCCTATCAATGTGAGATGTCTTCTAAGGGCGCAGCGGCCTGTCAGCACCCCAAGGATGCGGCGAAGCGTAGGTTGACTCCTACCGAGTAGCCAGACAGCTTTATCTCTGTCCGGCCCATGCACGAAGTCCCTCGCCTGCCTACAGCCACCAACCGACCCCAATTACTTCCTCTGCCCACCTGTCTAAGGCGACAGAGATCGTCTTCCTACTTATGCCTATCGCAGGATCCGGGCCACAGAACGGCCGCCGGGAACCCAGCCTAGCAAGATTATTCGCCACCTCATTCAGTGTCCCGGAATCCACACCAGTTGCACCTCCTCTGTCCTGGCTACTCCGTTGAGGGCGTCGGCTCACTCCTGAACCAGTGTTGACCTGATTCTGGCGGCGCAGATGGCCCGGAGGACCGCCTGGCTATCCGAGCAAATGTACACACATTTCTCGGGGCTGCTCCTCACATCCTGAGGGTATATGACCTAGTCAACCTAATATCGTGCTTGGTATCCCGTACCTTGATGGCGGCAATCAGTATTTCCTTTTTCACCTCCTTGGCAACTCTTGCATGCCCTATTACTGCTCCCTCTCCCCACCAGTTTCCTGAGTCTTGCAATATTAGATGCAACGCCATAGCCTCCCTTCTGATACAGATGGGAAGCGGTGGCAGCATCAACAAGACCTCTAGCGCGGCTAAGGGTGTCGTCCTCATAGCGTCTGTGATACCCAGCCATTGGAGTTTGGCCAGCTGCCTGCTGGTAGTTCCGTTCAGACCACACCACCAAACCAACGCCCCTAGAGGATTCTCGGCCTGACGATCGCAGTGTAGATCCAGTGAAGGATCCGAGGATTAAGTCCGCAGGTCCCCCCTATCACTCGACGCAGCTGCCAGAGGGTCGCTACTCTCTTTCTCACTACTCGTTCTATTTGCGACCCCCATGTTAGTTTGGAGTAAACGATCACCCTCAGATATTTGACCTCCTGCACTTAAGCTAAAAGTTTTCGAAACATCACGGGCGCCCTGAACCCCTCTACATTTCTCTTCTTGGTAAGTAGGATCATCTCCGTCTTCGCCGGGTTTACGGAGAGTCCCAGCTCACCACACCACCTTTCAATTATGTTACAAGCAGCTTGCTTGCACTCACAGGCGACGCCGAGGAATTTGCCGGTGACTAAGACCAGCGTAGCCTGGGCGTAGAAGCCATTCTCGGAGAGCCGCTCCAAGAGGCCATCCATGACCAGACCCCATAGATGAGGCGAAAGGCAGCTGCCCTGAGGACAGCAGCCCGTCACCCCAACGTCCAACCCCCGGCCTCTCAAGGTCAGCGAAACTCTCCTGTCCTCCAGCATGCTCGCTATCCAGCTTATTAGGGATCTCGGCGTTCCCCTATCCTCAAGGGTGGCACAGACCATATCCGTCCTTGCCTTATCAAAGGCCCCCCTCCACATCGAAGAACACAGCTAATATGCTCTCCCTGTAGTGTAGGGCCCATTCCACCTTCCACGTCACAGCGTGGAGCGCCGTCTCTGTCGATTTACCCCACTGGTACGCCTGGTGGCCTTTATGGAAGAGGTTATCCTTGAGGATCCCTTCCAACATAAACCTATCTACTAACTTTTCCAAGGCCTTAAGCAGGAAGGATGTTAGGCTGATTAGCCTGTACGCCTTGACCAGCGTGTAGTCCTCCCTTCCCGGTTTGGGAATGAAGACCCCCCTAACCCGGCGCCAAGTCTTTGGGACGTAGCCCCGCGCCAGACTGGCCCGGAAAATCTCCCTTATGTTGGGAAACAGTATATCCAGGCCCCTCTGGGACAGGGCCAGAAAAATCGCATCACAGCATCCGTACTTGAATGGAGCGAACTCGCTTACCGCCCAGGCTATAGACCCATCTGTGACCACCCCCTCCGCCAGATTCCAGTCCGCATTCGGGACCGTACACCGGCCCAGATTGGCAGCCCCCGGCTCCACCGCCCGCGAGGTGAACTTCGGCAAGATGACGCAGGCTCTCCTCACCAGTGCTTGTCCAGCTCCCGTCCGGTTTCCTTAAGGATCCTACATTACTGCCTGACTGCTGTTTAAGTATCCTTACCAGCCTGGCTGTGTCCGGCAGAGAATTGACTTCTCCGCAGTTCGCGCTAACCAGCTCGTTTACTCCGTCGTAGTTCCTTCTTAACTCCCTTCTGGCAGTCCTAAACTAGTCCCAGGCCGCTTCACTCGATTCTCGGACGGCTCCGTTTAAGGTCCTCCGAGTCCGCCCGCGTCGTACGGCGATATCCCTGTTACACCATCTGACTTTGATGGACGGTGCCCCGCTAAGAGGTGACGCGGCCTCGTAGATTGCCATTATCTTCATGACTAGTCGCTAATACAACCAGAGAGTATGATATCGTATTTATATATAGGCGCACTGTCAGCAGTTAGCATATAGGATTATATAATGTCATGTAGAGCTCATGGAATTCTTATCCCATTATACAGAGCCTTATCGTGACCTGTGAGAGCTAACTGAATTGCATTGCTCTTATTTTCTTAATATATGTGAACTAAACGTGCACATCTGTTCAGTAATCGAATAAGATGTTATGCTACTTACACAGAGCAATACTGATTTGGAATTAATGACCATATGATTTTATCATAACATGTTATAGAATTAAGTTGATGATTATAGCTTATTAATTTACTATTTTATGCCAATGCCTAATTATGTGTGCTTGTATTTGATCATTGATTTGTTGTGTCATCTTTATAGACAACGTGCAGTGTTTGGATAAACCAGAATTGTATCTTATTTAATTTTGGGGTTGTTTTTTCAGTTCTGCACATATTCTCACTCCCGAATTAAGTTAAGTTCTGTTAACAGGTTTCCCTCATCTAGCATGTATCTTAAGACGTGTTTGACTGTTGGTGCATATATATATATATATATATATATATATATATATATATATATATATATATATATATATATATATATATATATATATATAAAAGCATATGTGCGAGTGTGTTTCTCTTCTCTTTCAGTAAGCACGAGGTAAAGCTGCAGAGAGGGACATTTGAATCAGCGATAGGTTTAAAAGTAATTAAGTAGAGACAACTTTTTGAATAACCGAGTATAGGTGTAAAACTAATCAAGTGGCACCCTTTATGAATATATTGTTAAAGCACCCCGTCCGTCTCCACTGTTTAACAGCTGACGGCCACCTATTTACCGGCAAGAGTCACAAGAGAGGTATCTATATCCTTTTATTATTTTCTACAGATATAATGGCTCTTTGCATATCCTAAGCAGTCAATAAAGATTTTCATACATCCTCTTTAGGCATAATTTTTGATTTTCATAGTAGTGTTGAATTTTTTCAGTACTCTCAAAACGTCTTTTTTAATAATTCAACTTTCTAGCTTTACAAGAAATTTATTTATTCAAATTTGAAACATTTAATGAAAATTCGGTACCATAACCCACTTGCTGCATCCCGATTTTTTTATTTTCCCAAGCCCTCTGTCCAGGTGAGTGTAAGGGTGACCCACTATAGGCAAATGGATCGTCCGTCAGCTGTTTTGCATTATTTTTAGCACTACACATCAGCCAATTGTACAAAAATTTTTATAACTATTGAATATTTATTTTGGCTTCCAACCCCATCACAGAATAAAAGAATAGTTCCAGCTTTATCGTTAGTCCCATAGGTATATATACGATATGATGAATTGCTGAATCGTCGGTTGCTCTTTTAAATTTATTTTTAAATTGGGGACATGCGGAACACACATCGGATTTTGGACTTCAAAACCTATATTATAGTTTTTACAAAAATATTTCTGAAGTACCTCTGCTTTACCTCGAAATTTTTATTAGATTTCAAGTAAACCCTGTCTGCCCCGCACCGCATCCATATTCGCCCAGGTCCAGTAACTTTCTTGGGGGCTGCTCGCAAGAAAGTTTTCTTGTGCTTTATGTTTTGTAGTTAGTTGCATGCACAAGGAGAAGAAGAACCCCTTGTGTTTTTGGATGAGAGGGCAGAAACCCTCCTCGACCTGGGGGTTCTTCTTCCCCTTTTGCATGCATACAATCACCCTCAATGTATGAACTACGGATATTTTTTTCAGCTTTCTAGTGTATTTTTTGTTGAGTATATTTCCTGTTTATTAATTTCTTTGTTTGACTTTTGTATCCAAATTACTGTATGAATATTAATTATAGAGATCATGTTTCTGCTTGCCATTCTTTACGTTATTTTTTACTGTTTATAATTAGATAAAGTAATGTTTTATAACTTTTAATATAAGGCTAAATCACTATAATATATTATTCTTATGAAAATTCACTACCTTAACGCACTTGCTGCGCCCCGAACATTTTTTAATGACCAGGACTAACAAAAATGTTTCCCTGTAAACAAGCACTGACCATCTATTCCAGGCACTGGCTGTGTAATTGATCATCTTTTGAGCCTTTGCCTTATGCTTTTCAGAATTATGATACCTGAGTCTCTTTGGATTATTTATTCCAGAATGGGTTAGCAGGAAATCATTTTGTTCAATTTTCGTCTTCTTTGGCCATATGAATATATTTCATATCTCTCATAGTTAAATGTGATTCACACTGGTCTGGCTTATTTTTAGCACACTTCAGATTTTTGACTCCAAAACCTACGTTATAGTTTTTACAAAAATTATTTCGAAAGTAACTGTGCTTTACCTCAAAATTTTTATTAGCTTGATTATATATCCTCCAAAGTTTAACAATATTTAGGTCACAAGATAGGTAGTAGACTTGCTACAGCAGTAATGGCTCTCTGTATATCCTAACGACTAAATAAAGGATCTCATACATCCGTTTTGGAAGAATTTTTCATTTTTATTCGATTTTCACCTCCAGTTTCTTAACGTAATTTCCTAGTAGTTTTGAATTTTTTCAGTACTCTCAAAATGGGCTCTGACAGAACTGACAAAAATATTTCCCTACAAAGAGGTACCGACCGTGTATTCGAGGCCTTGACTGTGTAATTGATTCTTACAGACTTTTGCCTTATGCTGCCCAGAATCCTACAGTGAGTGATCAGAAAAGCATTTTATTTAATTTTTGTTTTGTTTGGCCCTATGAAACTATTTCATATATTTCATTGCTAAATGGGATTTACACGGGTATGGCTTATTTTCAGTTGACGTGGATATGTCGCATTTTGCATGAAACTTGTATTTTTTATATATTTTAACAACACACCACGAGGGCTCACAGTCTAAATACTATCGTACCGTGGGTGTCGACAAGGAGGAACGAGGCAACTTGTTAATTCTGGACTTGAAGGTTTGGAGGTTCGGAGGAGAGGGCAAAACATGTCCTCGGGAAAAAAGAGCGCGCATCACAAGATCTATGTCTGGTAACTTGGACAGTAAAAGGGTGCATTCGCTATGTTCCCCTGGTAAATCTGTTGGGGGCAGGAGGTGAAGGAACTCTGGAAGAAAGCTCCTCTGAGCAGTACCCGTGCAGATATCTTTAAAAAGAGAGAGAGAGAAGGGATGGCAGCCTTTGGGTGAGGGTAGGGTTACCGATGAGACGTATAGCTCTCTTCTTAATAGAGTCCAGGATAGCGAGTGTAGAAGCGGCAGCGGCACCCCAGATGTGGGAGCAGCATTCGAGGTTTGGCCTTAATTCTGAAGTATATAAGGTTATAGAGATTAGCTGGTGAAAAGTATTTGCGAGCCCGGAAGAGGAAACCTAATTTCTTACAAACCGCTTCTGCAATTGATGTGACATGTTGGTGCCAATTGAGATTTCGATCCACAGAAATGCCAACAAGTGAAAAGGACTCATTACTTTGAATAACTTGGTTGTTCATTGTGATGGGTCTAGGGCTGGTGTATCTCTTCCCCAGTCTAATACTTTTTGGAGATCTACAGAGATAGAACCCTCCATGAGTCAGCGATCCTCATCTAGTTGGGCTAAAGAGACAGGCTTAGAATATTGTATATTTGAGTGGAGGGTGCTATCGTCCGCGTAACTGTGAATTGAGTTGGATGTGCTAGAGGGGAGGTCATTGATGTGGAGGAGAAACAAAGTAGGGGCTAAAGCTAAACCTTGAGGGGGTCCTGCATTAATTAGACACAGCTTAGAGGAATGGCCATCCACTACAACAGAAATAGTCCGGTTGGAGAGGAAATTTGCTACCCAGGTACAGAGTTTTGGTGGTAGGCGATAGGCCGGAAGTTTATTAAGCAGCGCTGCGTACCAGACCTGGTCGAATGCTTTGGATATGTCTAGAGCGACAATCTCGGATTCACCGTGTAGTTCCATAGACTTGTTCCAGCAATGGATGACAAAGGAAAGGAGGTCGGCAGTTGATCTGCGCTGACGGAATCCATACTGCCTAGCAGTGGATTAGACAGTGTTTTTCAAGAAATTTTAGTAATTCGGTGTTTATATACTTTTACATCACTATAGAGACGGGTTGTACTCGAGCAGTTTTCCAGTTACTAGGGAATATGCCTCAATTGTAAGATATCTGAAACAGACGAGTCAGGACAGAAGCAAGTTCTGGCGCGCATTTTTGCTGGGATCTCGTCAAGGCCAGAGGCTTTCCTGGTATTAAGAAAAGAGAGCATCTTTCGTACCTTTTTAGGTTTGAAAATGATATCCGTCAGTTTATGCACGACATTGGGGACTGTTGGTGGTTATACATTTGGAGGTGCGTTGTGAGTAGAATTGCCGGCGAACAACGAGGAAAAAAGTTTAGCCTTGCCCAGGGCGGTAGAAACAATTTCATCCCCTGAAACAAGAGTTGGGAACGTGCTCTTGCAGAAATTATTCCCAATAGATCTAGCAAGAGTCCAGAAGGGTTTGCTGCCGTTGGAGCTTTAGGGGACTTTGTTTTTGATGTGGTTATTAAATGAGTTTTTTGTCTCAGAAACAATGCGGACATAGCGGTTTCTTGCGTCGTTAAATGCTTGACGGTTTTCTTGACTGGGATTGTGTATAAGCGCATTGTGAGCTTTGACCTTTTGAAGTCTGGCCTTGTCACAGGATTTATAGGAACCAGGGCTTTTGAGTGGCTGAAGAGGTTTTCTGTGTACGTGGAATAGATAATTCAATCCCAGCATCGATAATTTCGGTGACGATTTGTGAGATGTCAGAGGGGTCAGGCTGAGAGAAGCAGACAGACCTCAATGGAAATGAGGAAAATAATCCCGCATTTCGTTCCAGTTCGCGGAGTTGTAATGCCAAACGGTACGTGGGGGTGATGACTGTGTGACCTCGGGTTGCATTGCGCAGGAAGCAGTGACCATGCCGTGGTTTGAGCAACCAAGTGAGGCGGTGACTGATGTCTCATAGCATTTAGGTTTTATAGTAAGAAGGATATCCAAGGGATTTGAGCTGTGTGTTGGGATGCGAGGAAAGTTAGTAGGTTGCTGAACCATATTGGATAAAGAATTGCTGACTGCACGGGCCTGCTCTTTCTTGTGGATCGGTTTTTGAAGATTCCTTATTATGGACATTGAAGTAACCAAGAATAGTGACCTCGGAGGAAGAATATTCAGAAATCAGATGGTTGGTTTTTTCAGAAAGGTAGTTGAAGAGCTGGACAAAGTTGCTGTCAGAAGGTGACCGGTAAATGCTACTGCATTCATCTACTGATGAATTTAGTTGCAGCCCCGAGAGAAAGTTTTATCCAAAAATGCGTTTTCTTCCAGCTTCTAAATTGGGATTTGAGCTGCGTGTTGGGATGCGAGGAAAGTAAGTAGGTTGCCATTGGCTAAAGAATTTCTGACTGCAAAGGCCTCCGCTTCTCTCACTTATGGATCGGTTTTTGGAGATCCTATCCATTCCTTATTATGGACATTGAAGTCACCAAGAACAGTGACCTCGGAGGAAGGATATTTAGAAATCAGATGGTCGTTTTTTTCAGAAAGGTAGTCGAAGAGCTGGACAAAGTTGTCGTCGGAATTTGACCGGTAAATGCAACAGATGAATGTAGTTGCAGCCCTGAGAGAGAGTTTAATCCAAAGTATGCCTTTTCTTCCAGCTTCTAAATTGGGAAGTCTGGTGCAGCGTAGATTGCTACGGACGTACGCGCACACGCCTCCATGCAATCTAAAGGAATTAGGGAGCTCATACCCCAGGAACTTAAGGTGATTAGTGGCTGTTTTAACACTGACTGATGTTTCGGTGAGGAAGAGGAGTTGGGGCTTATTAGCGTGAAGGAAGTGGTGGACGGAGTTCAGGTTAGAATTTAGGCCACATATGTTCGAGAAAGGTTTGTTAAATCTTGATGCCGGCGCCCCCTGCACATCCCTCTCCCGTAGATCCGAATGGAGGAGTATTTTATCTCCGGAATCTTTTGTACAAGGAGAGGCCATCATCATTTTTGTTTATAAGGGAAACCGACTCATACACCAGAGGCGGAAACGTCCGTCACCGGCCCCTTGATGTAACGGGTGGTATCTCCTCGGGCGTGAAAAAATCCTTTAGTATCACGCAAAGGAAAAGTCCACAAGTATGTGGACATGTCGCGTTTAAATTGAAACCTAGATTTCAACCATGAATAGCACTATTAGGCATCGCATTTTGAAGCTCATTTACCTTGGAAATTATGCAAATATAGACGTAGATCTCGGTGATTATTATCCCTCATATTCAAAACATTTGTGATGTCGCACTCACGCTTCACTTCCTGTGCAAAATTTTGAATGGAGAAAATATCCCCCTTAATGAGGATAAAGTAACAGCTTTATAATTAGTGAGGAAGTGCCTCCCCGCTCCACAAGGACAAAAACTACTTGTTCGATTATGTTTAATGATAAAACTTTAAATACTTGAAAACTCGCCTCCATAGTTTCAGATGGGCCACTCTATATATTCATGGAGCGAGTTTGCACACATTTTGTAACGCAAAAATCAATTACGGTAACTTTAACCCTGTGTGTATTTTCATTTCACTCACTTATTCGATCTTTCATAAATAAATTGGTTAAATATCAAAAGCTATGGCAATTATAGAGTTTTTAATAATTTATTACCACTGGTACATTGGTAGTCATTTGCGTTAATTTTCTAACTGATGTGGGTAAAAGGTCCAAATTAAAACATAAACGTTACTTGTGACTGAATAAGCCATACGCAACATAAAGTTACTTTGATAGGCGTAGAGGTTGAAACACAACCCCACCAATTATTAATGCTGGAATCTGAAAGTTTTAATAGGAACGTCTAGACGACAACCACTGTAAGTTCTAGTTTGGAGAAATTAGTTAGATAGTTTCACGCTATGTGACCTTGAAATTTTACACCTTTAGTAGCATTATCATGTATCACCTGGAGACCTAACGACAGAATGAGTTAAATAACTAATTCAGGAGAAACAACATAAACTCAGAGTTATGATTATGAACGTAGCACAAAACTATATCTCATCTTATTAACAGGGTATAAGTTTGAAAGGTATTTTATTATACCATTATGTTTATATATATATGCATATTTTCTACCAAGGTGGTTGCAGAAATTAATAAACTTATGAAATAAACCAAAGCTCATGGCTTTCATTCCACCAGAACTAAAAACACCAAAGCATAAAAGTGTATGGTGTGTGTGTGAGGTCATGTCTTGGCTGCCGCTTCTCTGCCCATCCGCTCATTTTTTAACATTTTAGTCTCCATCTGTGTTCAACTGATGATTTAATTTGTTAATTCGCCAGCTCACTACATTTTACGTAAGGATTTCTAATATATAGCTAAAATATATTCAATACTCAATGGAAAAGTGTATGGAACAAGAACGATTTGAATCATACAAGTAATTAGCCAAATGTTTTCTAATAAGAATTCTATGTTTGTGTGTTTTTGTTTCTCGTCGGTCTATGTCCGCGACTATGGGTGGTCACCGACGCCAAAGAGCAGTTTCACCTCACTATTCTAGAAATTTGGCCGAACACCTGTCTTTCTGTGAGGAGAGTAGGAATCTCTAACGTGCTCTAAAAATGACAGGATTTTAAAATAAAATAACACAGGATTTAACCGATTTTGTTTAAGAGTTAAAACTAATCTTGAAATAATATTAGAAATATATGACACAATTTAGTTCCGTGAAGTAGTTCCTGTACCTAAAACCAGTATTTACTGAGATATTGGGTATTCTTTTAAGAAAAAAGTACATTTATACACAGGAATGAATTAGCGTATGATTTTTGAAACATCTGTATAGAGTTTCCTATCTAGAATCCTCTCGCTTTGATTATTAATCATCTATTGGGGCATATGAAGAATTATATTAAGATTTACGGTCACTACTTTTCAAAACCTAGTACTTATTACGATCTGGTTTTATTATTTTAAAAAACTTGGAAATTTCGGTTTGTTTCAACTGTGACATATTCCCGAAAGAATGTATTGTTACCAAAAGCATGGAGAAAAAATATTCCTCAAATAAAAATAATAACTAGATGGGAAAATTTAACAAGTATAAATTAAATACTATTCCATTTAGTGATATTGAAATAAAACTTAAAGCTGAAATTAGAATGTATTAAATCACGTAAAATTGTGATAACAAGGATATAACAACTACACAGAGACAGTGAAAACTGGTTAATTAATAGTCCTAAATGACCACCATTTTGCTCACCAGATAAGTTTAAACGAGTTTTAAAAGAATAGAAGTCAATTTTTGTTAGAAATTAAAAAGTAATTACTATAATTATATGACATCTGAAACAGCTGACCTTAACTTAGTAACGACGTTATCGCTCTTGTTGGTGTCAGCCGAATGACATTGTTGCCTTTAACAGAGCGCAGCGCCGTCTGACGTTTTGCCTCTCACAGAGCACACAGCCGCGTAAATGCTCGCCTCGACTCTGCTGTTTGCTGTTCTCTTGCAGCCGCCAACCGAGTATGCTCGTTCCCGTGCTTTTTGTTTCCTTCTAAAACGCAAAGAGCCCATGGTACCGAAGATAGTACGAGTATAGCCAGTCCAGTCGCCGGTTTCAACGTTTCTCTTTTAACTTAACATCATAAAACTGATTTACGAAAACTTTGCCAACGAATTTTGTTGTCGGTACTTTGATAATGAAATCTCTAATCATAAATTATCTCTATTTAAATGCGTATTTGGCTGAGGCACAAATTATTATCCAGAAAATAATAATATTTTTGTTATAAAGGGATATTTCGACAACGGATTTTACTCTGCTAGATATTATTGAATCAATTTGTAATATATGTTCACTTAAGTTAGTAAGGTATTTAGATATTTTATTTCACTATCAATGAGTTCTTTATTGTGGACTCGTTGTAACTAAAATACTCTGGTAACATTGTTTTGAAGCTCAGGATGAGTATGAGGCAGCTGGTAAGTTAATCTGATTTAGGGCGAATTACTATTCAAAACATTTGAAAGCGTTATAAATTCCTCCAATACAAAATCCATCTTGCACACAAACTAAATGAAGATGACTGCCGTCTGGATTTTGTGAAGTGATAAGTGAATGAGTGGTGAATCATCCAAAATTTTCTTTTTGAAACCTGCCTTTCGGATGTAAGTTCCTTTTCGTAAACGATACAACGATACCGTGAATGGTGATAATTGTCTGTATTGGCCCTATCGCCAAGATTATTTCACGAAATTCATACACAACACCCGGAAAAACACAATGTTTGTGCTGGAACTTTTGGTGACTATATTGTTGGTTCTTTGTTCTTACCTGGTAATCTGACTAAAGGTATGCACTTATAATTTTTGGAAAACACAATATATATACACACACACACACACACATATATATATATATATATATATATATATATATATATATATATATATATATATATATATATATATATATATAATGTAGATTATTTACAAGAAAGGACCACAGAGACCTTCCATATCGTTAGACCGGAGACCATACGAAATGCCTTAAACGGTATGGATCGTCGAAGATCACTTTATATTGAGTATAAAGTTTGTCATTTTGAAGTTCCCTGTTATCCTAAATTTTGAAATTTTAGCAGCGGTCACAATTCGTAATTGTTTTTTATTCTAAAATATATTCAAGGTCACATCACTTCCAGTTAGACCGGAAGTAGTCATCAACTTTGCTAATTTAAATAGAATGCCGTTTTTTATTGCATATTCGAATTCTCCATAGAATTTTGTAAAGATTTATATTAGATTTTCCTGTCCCTGTCTTCAACTGTTCCAAAGATATTGTGATTTCTCTGTATTTCGGTGATTTTGCAACCTTATTTAGAATAGTTTGTATTTCACATCTTTTTAAAGATAAAAAGCCCAAGTTTAGAATTTCAGAACTTGTGCGGGGCTCCACAAATGTTCCTTTAACTTACTGTTGTAATATGCAATCAGCTCTTTAGTTTTCTGATTTTCCAAGCTGGCTTTACATCAGACCTCTACCCGGACATTCCATCAAAAATCGAAAGCGTTTTTCGTTACACCAATGGCATGTTGTACTTTTTCCGTAAGAAACGATATTTTGAATTTAACGAATTCACCAACATCTTAAACAATGTGGCATCTTTTGACCCTGCTATATTTGGTATACAATGCCCGAGTGAAACTGTTTTTAAACAACTGCGAAAACTTTTGCAGAAACTAACAATTTTCGAATATGTCCTAGATGCAGACTATGAAGATTCTTTGTAACTTAATACATTTACTACTTTAATAAAATGTGTAACATGTTGTTACTGAATATTTGAAACTAGTGTCTCTTGTTTTCATTGTTTACCTCCAGCATCTCAACCCTGTCTCCTTCACATCAAAGTTTAAAAGTTGGTCTTCGCATGCGTGTATACTATTTTTGAATTCTACTCATCAAGACGATTAACATGACACCAAACACGTAGGGGTTAACTTAAAAAGCTACAAAGTTGGTTTGCGCATACGTAAATGTCATATTTGAATTCCACTCATTGAGACGAGTAACATGACACCAAATACTATACCTCTACACCACTTAATATCAAAGTTGTATTTGCGCATGCGCAAACCGTTATCTTTGCGTACGTCAAACCATCAAAAATCAAAATGGTGGGCTCTTACATTGACAGATGATGCCACCTGTCGTTTAAAAATTTAAATTTCCCGCGTCTTTCACTTCCAGTCGGGAATCTTGGACGCCATCTTGGACTACATCATCTCAGATTTCTCCCCTATTGGCTCTACTTCTAGTGATGTCACTATGACGTCGCTCCAGCGCTTGGCGCCGGTTAGGAGTGTTGTCGGGGCGTGGCCGAGGCGTGGCCGGGGTGTGGTAGGGGTGTGGCCGAGGCGTGGTCGGGATGTGGTCGCGTATGAGACTCCGCCCAAAAGAAGTGGGGTGGTGCTCTGCCCCGAGAGGGTGAGGCTCTGCCCACAAGAGGCGGGGCTCTGCCCCAAGAGGGTGGGGATACGCTCACAAGAGGCGCCCGCCCTTTGTGACGTCACTGTGACGTCACTGCGCGCCGGCGCAGTAGCCAAGTGGAGGGAGTGGAGGGCCCAGAACTCCCCATTTATACCTACTAACTTCACCAGTGGAGTGAGCAGGCGCGCCGTTTAGCTGATACCAGCAGCTTTGCCTTATATCTAGTGGTAGCCTTGCCAGAAAATTACGGATATATCCCCTTAATAGCTCCAAATACTTTTCACCGTTTAAATTTTCTTCATAAAGTTTATAAGAGACCTTATTGTCCATAATAATGCAAAGCACATTGAAACTAAAATTTGCTTGAAAACGTCCTTCTCTAAATATATTAGGGTTTTCACTTGCTCAAAAATGACTATTTCTCCTATTCACAATTCCTTCCCTTCTAAATTTTGATTCGTCGGTCCAGATAATTTTAGAGAGAAAATTCTCAGCTTGTTGAATATTCAGAAACATTGGTTCGCAGAATTCCACTCTTTTTAAATGGTCACCACGTCGATGTCCTTGTAGTACTATTTCTGAATATGGGTGCCTTTTATGAGATTGCAATATTATATGCACAGATGAACTTGATATTCCCAAAGCTGGAGTAGCTGCAGGAATAGAGCTACGCGGGTAAACTTGAAAATAAGCCAAAACGTTTATCTTATTATCTTCATTTTCAATTACTGGCTTTGGATCATATCGTGTAGTTTTGACACTCCCAGTCAATTTAAATCGTTCCTCTATCCTTGCGAGTTTTCCTCTAGTCATTGCCGATATAGTAAGATACCTCTAGTTAAACATCCTGCATGTTCTGCTTACAATCCGATTGCATTCCCCATGAATATAAAATAAATTAAAAAATATTCATATTAGAATACTCTTCACTATTCTGCATTTTTATTGGCTTATTATTTCTATAACGTGAGTAATACAAACACACCCAGATTAACTTTAAAATATAAATAACGCTTTAGATATCATATGTTGTCAAAATTGTCTTTGCGGACAGCCACAGCGTAATGTATATTCTCTAGAAAATGAATTTGTTACCTGAAAACTCTAGTAGCAAGTTACTCGTAAGAGATAAGTATAGAAAAACTCATATAAAACCGGTGTAGAATTAAATTTAGAACTCGAATGTTAAATAATATACAGGGTGCACCATTTGAAAAAAATCACTTTTGCAACATTGAATATGTGTAAGTTGGTCTTTCAATTTAAAACACTCTGTATGATACAGGTTAACCTTAGGTAGACAATATGAAGGCTTCATCCTAGGAGTTATAGTATTCTAAATTCCAGCCTTTTATCTTTAAAAACATGTGAAATACAAAATGTTATAAATGAGGATAGTAGTTCGCAAAATGTGAAAACATCACAGTATCTTTGGAACAGTTGAAGATAGGGATAGGAAAGCCTAATATAAATCTTCACAAAATGTTATGGAGAATTCGAATATGCAATAAAAAATTGGGCATTCTATTTAAATTAGCAAAGTTGATGACTACTTCAGGTCTAACCGGAAGTGATGTGACCTTGAAAATATTTTAGAATAAAAGACAATTACGAATTGTGACCGCTGCCAAAATTTCAAAATTTAGGATATCAGGGAACTTTATAAACTTCTAATGCACGAATATCGTGAAAAACCCTGTATATATATATATATATATATATATATATATATATATATATATATATATATATATATATATATATATATATATATATATATATATATATATATATATATATATATATATATATATATATATATATATATATATCAAACATTTCAGTAACAAAGAAACCCACAAAAGGGCAAGTCGATTTCTAATTTTAAATAACAAACCTCCTCTGTTGTAGTAAGTCATTACTTATGCATGACATACATTTTTAATGACCCCGTTTTTGTACATTTTTGGGCTGTAGTTATACATACTTTACCACAAAAGAGAATCATAAAGTAAGAAAAATATTTACAAAGCTTTATTTAAAAGACCGTGCTGTAATAAGGCGCGCTGTGGTTAAATATTTTTCCTCGGCTCGTTTAATTAAGGGCATATCAACGTAATCAGAAGTATTCCGTGACTATCTATTTCGTAAGACCAAAGGTCTACATTAAAAGTATGTTGGTTATTTTAGAGAGCACTGTGGGTAAACGAATTACAACAAATAAGTTAACATGCTGCAGAAGGCTTAGAGCTGAAGCTGACTATCAGTTAATAAATTTGATTCATTTCTAGCAAGTTTCTTGTAAATAGAAGCCTGGACGCAGAAAGTGCGTTATGGTAGTTAAATTGGCAAACAAAAATTTTATGTCACAAAAAATTCAAGTTTATGTATTTCTGAAATAATATAGTTGGTTTGATGAAATTTGCGCATGATCGCTTTGTTACACCTCTAAATGGATTTTTATCTGTTAAAAAAAACACAAAAGTTTTAAACCTTAAAAAACATTTATGAAATTTATGTCTCACATATATATATATATATATATATATATATATATATATATATATATATATATATATATATATATATATGTGTGTGTGTGTGTGAGACATACTTGGTTCTCGGGTTGAACCGCGTCCAGAATTTATGAAAACTCGAAGTTTCGGCTCCTGTTTTGGATCCATTTTCAAGAGGTAAAGGAAATATGTAAGGACACTCTAAGGCCTCAATCTGCCTACTCCAACGGGCCGGTTCATTGGTGTGCTCGAAGTCCTGATATAACACCCATGGATTTTTATTTTTGGGGTACTCTGAAGAATGATGTGTATAAATTCGATCCACCATAAAATATCAATGAATTACGAAACAGAATCACGGAAGCTATAAGTCATATTAACCAAAACACCCTCACCAGAGTTTGCAGGCATGTTTAAAAAAGGTGTATAAAGTACATTGAACAAAACGGTGGCCATATTGAACAATTTTCTATTTAGTGTATTTTAAAGTTTCTAATTTATTATTTGTTGAGTTCCGTTTCTAATTGTGTTGTTTTGTGGAGTTTAAGTTTCTATTTGTTATTGCCGGGTTTCGTTATTAAACTGTTTCACATAATATTACCTAGCATTATTACCTAATCAAGTATTGTTAATTAAATCACAATATGTTTTTGTCGTGAATCATTTCAAACAATTATGTTAAAAGTGAAAGTCTATTGTTAGACTCCATGGCCTACTGCTTTTTGAACACCTTTTTTTTGTCATTTGTTCTCTGGTATTGGATTTCATAGTCTACTATCCTCAAAACGGTTTTTCTCGAAACTGTCAGTGCAATTACAAGATTTCTCAAGTATGTTATACATCACTGGAAAGCTCTTTTCACAGGCTGTCACATGAGCAAAAAATCCAATATGGTTGCCATATAAAAAACAAACGTTGATACATGTAGCTCAAAAACAAATGACAATCCAAAGTTGAGAATAGCACAAAAAGATTACTCTGTAGAAAGTGTCCTGATAATGTGCAAGTCTTAGACATGTCAGATCAACGCCTACTTAGATATTGAAGAAAAAAAATCGACAAATTTTGTTGTTTTTTTTCAAAATAACTCTAAAACTAAAAGAGAGGGGGCATAATACAAGCCATATGTGGAAGGAGCATGAAATTCTACAAAACATTGCTATTTTAACCGTCTCCCTATCTCTAATAATAACGGAGATAGCAATACACTCCCATCCAGTTTGGGGCACACTGTATATCTGTCAAGGGGATAATCGAATTGCTAAATTAACGAAACCGTTTTATATTAAAAGTGTGTGGTTCTGTTAACAGGCAATTCTCCAAAAAACGAAATCATTTAACAGAATGTTAAATGTGATGCAAAGTAATCCACATAAAATAATGTCTGATAGCAGAGCTCATCGGCTTGTAAATAAAAAGCAAGAGGCGGAAATTGGTCTACCAATATTTCACGCACAAAAGTCGATATGCTTGTTGTCTCCGCCTGCTCTGCCCTTTGTGATAAACATTTGAAAGCGCTCTTACATTCTTTGTAAATATAATACCCCATATATTATGTCATCCATAAAAAAAAATAATTTAGGTCATATAATTTCTTAATTTATGTCCAGCTGTGATGCAGCACGAAATATATGCAATTGTAAATATTTCAGAGAATACTGACGGGAGCATTGTTTGAAGTTTTTTTGTGATCGTTTTTGAGCTTATAGTCGCTAATCAGTGTTCCATATTTAGATTAGTTCATTTGATTGATAACCCTTCTCGATAATAAAAAACCGACTTAATTATATGCAGTATAAAAAAGCCTAGTTCATTCGCTTGGACAAGGAAAGTCAGATAACATTATTATTACATATTCGTGACTAAATAATTATTAATATCAATACAGGTTGTAACGATTGTTTTTTTTTTAATTTACAATCGCTACTATGCTATAGACCTAAAAGGAACCCCCAAAGAGCCAAATTAATGGCAGCTAACTTTATCTCCAAAAAGCAATTCAAGTTTTAGTTTCAAAATTTTTCTTTGAAAAGTCGCTAACAACTTTTATATCGCAACACCCGTACTGCGTTCCTTTTACTATACGTTGAAATCCAAATATTAAAAGACGGAATATTTTTATTAAGAAAAAAACATCGTTTTATTGCTTCGCGGTAAAGGATGATGTCATTTGTGCAATAACCGTTAGGCCGGTTCATTGTTGTTTTAAGGTAAGTTATGTGTTTGGACCGAGTCCATTCTAGTATCAAGGTAGGTCCTATATATATGTCTCTCTCAACGACAAAGACGTTAAAGGTGAGGCGCCATAGGATCAGTAAAGAAGGGGTATTCATTGCCTGCGAAGAGAGACTTGGTCGTCAGCAAGCAACAAGTATACACCTTAAAGAGTGCTGTGACACTTTTTAACCCCAAAAGGGCTTAAGATCTATCTTTTACCGTAAATATAGCTTTATATAATTGTCAGTGGGTGCAAACAGATGTTTGTCTCGATTTTCGTAAAAATTAATGGTCCGTTTTTAAGTAAATGTAACCTAAACAGTGACGCTTTCTTCTTTTTTTGACACAGTGAAGTTTATTATGCAGTTTCAAGTGCATATCAAAAGTTTTTCGATCTCTTTAGCCAATTAGCTTTCAACGTTGGTAAATTTTGCATAGTTTCCAATTTATTTTTGACCGTGAAAATCACAGTTAAAATCATTCTGAATGACGTCATCTCAACAGTTGTAGATTCAAACTAAGAGTTAACCATACTACGTTTGTGTTGTAATACAACGTAATATTTTATCTGGTCATTACCCATTAAAATGTTCTTCACGATCTCCTGACATTTCTTTGAGGGGATATTAAGAGCCTGTCTACGATCCTGATGTTCAACATCTACCTGTAATACCTGCAACAGCCAACAGGTGTTTGTAAGTGCTGCCATTAAACATAACCCAGCCTTGGTGAGTCATTTTACAATTTATCTATGTGTGATCTCTCAGACTTTCATACATTAAGTAGAGTTCCTCAAGCAATTTACAAAATAAACTTTAATTCAGTGAGGTCAAATTAGATTTTTTTTCTCTTGTTGTATCAGTGAGATTGCGTTTAAAGATAACAGTATTTTGTAGCTCCTTTTCAATACATTAACAGTAATGTAAATTCAGAACTTTCACTGTGTTATCCAGGATCAATCAATGTTTTGTCAAAAAATTATCTAACTTAAAATATCTCATTTTTTTAAATTTATAATCAGCAAATAGCAACTTAACTTTAAAATTGACTGAGCTTCTCTCGGGAAATTTCTTATAATAGAATAAGACCAACCTGATCACGAGAATATCTAAAAAATCCGTTCAAACTTGTTAAAATTTTTGACAATCAGTAGTTTTGACAGAGAAACGACAGTATTAATACCCTGAGTAAGCTTTATTTTTCATATTCATAGCGAATAATGTATGATTTCTTTCATGTAAACAGACAAAATTTGCCTTATTTCTTGTAACAATATCGATTATTTCTGTCATATACAATACCTAATTTCTTTCTGGTGATATTTATGGTTTGTTTTCTTATTCTGTGAAGTGTATTGTTTATTTTAATTCACCAGAAGTGTTAATCTGATTTATTTGCTCGATAACCGATATCAATAAATTTAAATATATATTTTTTCAACATCTGTTTAATTAAACTACAATCCCTCCTTGAAACTTCTACAGTTATTAGCGACACAAGTTTGATATTCCTTGTATCGTTTAACTAGATATCTAAAAATTATCTTTAACCTCACCGTAACAGTGTTATGACTTGGAAATCTCAAAAATTTAGCACTTCGGGCAGAGCAACTTAAAGGACCAGTAAGTATTTATTTATCTTAACATCTAATTTTGGGTTGGGGTTAAGTCGGTGATGGTGACCTCACTATCGTCCGGATTAGGATCCACTTGAAGTCAATCGTAAGAGATCACTAGCAATTAACAACCAAAAATATATATACTCGGTCTTTTATAGGTCCCATACCTTCTAATATCTTGAACGATTACCTTATGCTCCTGTTAAGGGGGTTTTAAATTTTTCTTGGATCGTAACAACCGTAATTTTCTTTTGATCCTACCCCTGGCCAGATAGATCTGCATAGATTGCTAGAATTGCGTGTCTTGTTGCAAGATAAATTTAAATCTCAGCCTAATGCTCCTTAATTTACTCTCAACTGCTGAAAAGATATTACTATTTTTACTCTGAGGTTTCAAGAATTTATTAGTGAGCTAAAAAAGATTTAAAGGACAGCAACTCTTGGGCGAACAATATTTATTTTTAAATATGCGTGAGCAAGTAAACAAATCTATAGTACATAGTTACAGCTAAAACAAAAAATTCAACTGAAAGTACTCCTAACAGCAACGTCACTATTTAAGAATGTGAAAGAATATAACTGGTCTTAATCTGAATTTTCTCTAAAACGTCAAATAATAGTTTGTATGTGACATGAGAAATTTTTGATACATTCATTAAGTTAAACAGGACTCACTTGTTTTTGGAACACGCCCAATCAGCCAAATGGGTAAAGTCAAGCCCTAGATGAAATCTTGTAACTTGTGTACTAAGGTCAATGAAAACCTGAGCGAGACTCAGATTTGTCGAAATGCACGCCCAAACTTCAAATTTCTTAGGGTCTGAGTGGACTCAGACTCACAGAGAGATTAGATGCTACGATACCAGTCACCAGAGCACAACATCAGCCTTGGATTTTTGACTATGACTTCGAATTTATTTTCTAGATTCAAGAGTCAGAGTTAGACTGCGAAATAGACTTCAGATCCGACCTCGACTGCGAACTCGAATTCGGATCACACTCCGACTGCGAACTGGAGTTCGGATCAGACCTCGACTTCGAACTAGAGTTCGGATCAGACTTCGACTGCGAACTAGAGTACGGATCAGACCACGACTGTGAACTAGAGCCCTGCAATTTAATGGAAAAATCCCCTCAAAGATCTGCAAATATTAATAGCCTCAGTTAAACACCGACACACAACCTATATAACGCTAACAGTAATTGCATTAGGTGCATCAGCAGACAGTGGTTGATTTCAGAGATTGAACTTCTACCGCGTGGTTAAACAGATTCACCTGGCTCGACGCACATATTTACTTAAATAGCCATTTCCCAACTTTTAGATCGAAATCTGCCGCCCAATAGTTATTCACTTTGATTGGAGGTAATATAAACTACGCAGCCTCTATTGCTTGTCACTTATAACATGTACAATTCAAAAATCAACCGTCGCATCTTAACATAAAACTACTGCGTCTGTTTTCGTCTTCTGTTCACTCATACAACTTGAAAGGCGGGGACAGAGAATACCAGAGGTGACCCTTACTAGTTAAAATATTGATTTTTTCTTGTTCGTATATTCTCTGGGTCTCAGTAGAAGAAATTAAATAGACGTAAAATCGACGTTATTTTATCTTGACTTAAGATTGATAGTCCCTTGGCCAAAGCCGTTAAATTTCAAATAAATAGTTCTCTGTGTTTCACAGCGGAGGAACTGCGTCTCAGACTCTGATATTCTAAGAATTGTACTTATCTCTCTTTAACAAGGTTCCTTTGTGTGAGATATTGTCGTATAAAGACCCTTTAGTCGTTGCTTAAAAAGAATACTCGAGAAGCCTCAGAAGTGTTTTATAATAGCAAATAAAAGCGAAATTTCATAAAATTTTCCAAATCGATAGTTATTCGCTATTTAATGTTAACAAGATGTACTAAGCAATAGAGCTTTCTTAGATATTCCATAGAATCAGAAAGATGGTACGGAAGCTGAAAAGCTGACCGTAAGAAGGCATACATGGGTTTTTTTAGCTATGACTTGACTGTCTGAAGGCAGGATTCAATTATTTTTAGTTGTGTTCTCCTTACTCCGTAATAATCCAACTTTTTCAATAAAATATCGTCACTAATGGAGTCAAAGCCCTTTGAGAAGTCTGTTCATATTATTTGAGCTTGCTCGTTGCTATCTTTTGATCGTGTAATTTGGTTTACGATTTCGAGAAAAGCTGTTGTTGTCGCGCGTTTACTTCGGTAAGCATGTTGACTGCTGCTGAACATTTGCTTCCCTTCAAAGTAGTTAATCAGTCTCACCTTCAAAATTTGCTTAAATTTTTTTGAAAATACTGGAAAAATAGGCAGTGGCCTATAATTACCTGGATGCTTCTTGTCTCCTCCTTTATGCGTGGGTATTATTTTTGCTCGCTTTAGTTGGTTAGGGAAACAACCATTTATAAGGTATTTATTTATAATTAATGTCAATGGTGTCACTATTTCTTCCTCCAGGTCTACTAGTAAAGAAGTCGACATTCTCTATATGTCGTTGGTGCGTTTGCTCTTCATCTTACCGATGACGTCTCTAACTTTCGTTTCGCCAGCAAAGCCAAAAAAGCAGATGATGCACTCTTTTTCCGGATCTTTGCTAGAGTTCTAATAGCCAACTCATGTTCTGTAGTAAACGCAAAAAACTCGTTTAATAACCACATCAAAAACAAAGTCCTCTCAAGCTCCAACGGCAGCAAACCATTCTGGATTCTTGCTAAATCTATTGGGAATAATTTCTGCAAGAGCACGTTCCAACCTCTTGTTTCAGGGGATGAAATTGTTTCTACCGCCATGGGCAAAGCTGAACTTTTTGCCTCGTTGCTCGCCGACAATTCTACTCTCAACCCACCTCCAAATGTTCAATCACCAACAGTTCCCAATGTCGCGCATAAAATGACGGATATCATTCTCAAAACTAAAAAGGTACGAAAGATGCTCTCTTCTCTTAATACTAGGGAAGTCTCTGCACTAATCTTACCAAATGGGCTTGCACATATTTAGTAACTTCAGTTAAACACCGACACACAGCCTATATAACGCTAGCAGTAATTGCATTAGGTGCATCAGCAGACAGTGGTTGATTTCAGAAATTGAACTTCTTTCGCGTCGTTAAACAGATTCAGCCGGCTCGACGCACATTAAATAGCCATTTCCCACATTTTAGATCGAAATCTGCCGCCTTAGAGCTCTTCACTTTCATTGGCGATAATCTAAACTACGCAGCCTCTATTGTGAGTGACAACAACATATACAATTCAAAAGTCAACCGTCACATCTTAACAGAAAATTACTGCGTCTGTTTTCGTCTTCTATTCACTCATACAACTTGAAAGGCGAGGGCAGAGAATACTAGAGGTGATCCTTACTAGTTAAAATATTGATTGTTCCTTGTTCGTATATTCTCTAGCTCTTAGTATAAGAAATAATTTAGACGAAAAATCGACCTTTTTTCTTGACTTAAGAATTGATAGTCCTTTGGCCAAAGCAGTTAAAATTCAGATAAATAGCTCCCTGTGTTTCACAGAGAAGGAACTGCCTCTCGGACTCTAATATTCTAATAATTGTACTTATCTCTCCTTAACAAGGTTCCTTTGTGTGAGATATTCTCGTATGAAAACCCTTTAGTAGTTGCTTTAAAAGAATGATCGAAAATCCTTAGAAGTGTTTTACGATAGCAACTAAATTTCATAAAATCTTCCAAATCGATAGTTAATTGCTTTTTAATGTTAACAAGATGTACTAACCAATAAAGCTTTCTTAGATATTCCATAAAACCAGCAAGATGGTACGGAAGCTGAAAAGCTGACCGTAACATGGCATACATGGGTTTTATTAGCTATGAATTTTCAACTATTCACTACCGAATGCTACTTTTATAGATCACACAGTGAGGAGAAAATCTACTTTCCTTGTTTATTTTGTTATCAAATTTTTTCGTAAACTTCAATTTAAGTAATTCAAAGGTTTCCTCGAAATGAAAAAAAGCTGCACCGAACATACGATTAAGGAATAAACAGTAAATCAAATTCAATATTATTACTGACTATGTTAAAAAGCGCGTAACTGAGAAATTTGGCAACAGTGCAGATATCACTGCTCAATTTAGACAGGCCCGCATTCCGATTTGTGTAGTCATAACTTTACGATTTTGAAGTTATTCAAGCTTACATTACCTTTTACTAACCCGGTATATATATATATATATATATATATATATATATATATATATATATATATATATATATATATATATATGTATATATATAGTAGATATCCACGGTTTGTTGTGGTTGTTTTGGTACAGATCTGTACTTTATTTATTAAAAATTTTCAATTCCAGCAAACATCTGGTAATCTGTGATGAAATTAAGTTAGGGGTTGAATGTGTAGGGGCTGAATATCGGTGACAGAAATTTCAATTTTTTTTTACTAGAACGGCGTAAAAGTCTCAAAACATATGGAAAACTTGATTCTGGAACGAATTTGTGTTTGTCTGCGAGTCTGTCGGTCGGTCGGTTTGTCGGACTGTGCGCCTGTCTGTTAGTAGGCGCAATAACTTTAACGAATTGAGATATCATCTTCAAATTTGATATCCAGTTAGCACCCGAAAAAGGAACGCTTTGAATTGTTTTGAGTAAGATCGCTTCAGGGGGCAGTGAATAAATTAGGGGTGATTTGGTAAAAAATGATTTTTTTTTTCAATAAAACTCAAGTAATATAGCGTTTCAGAAGTTTATGGGTACAAGAATACGAATATTTCCTTTGTGGTCAAGTCATTGACCCTAAATTCATTCCATGAGATCGTCTTTCTCAATAGAGGGCTATGTGGAAATTATGATTCCATTTCGTTTGCGAGTGATACCTCTGATGCCAGATTCAATGAAAGACCATTCCCTTACTTTGTCATGTTACGCATTTACCAATTAATTATTATAAGTTCTCATTATCATTATGACTTTTTTATGCTAATTATATTTATTTTAATGTACGTATTTAAAACTTTAAGACATAAGAATGTCTAATATATCTGCCTACATTACAATAAGATAAACATAATGGGCGTATCTCAATTGCAATACCAGATTCACTAAACGAAATAGGCGTATCTCAATTTTTAATTGGAGTAGTTGACTTTTTTGTTTAATACATTATAAACAGTAAGGCAAATGTGCACACAATATACATATTGCATTTAAACTAAAAATCGAAACGTACAACGTAGTGCGGTTAAAATTTCAGGAAATTGTTCATAACCTAAAGTTACAAATATTGAGATACGATTTTTGGCTTAGGAGATCAGTATACAGGTCATACCAAATTTGTTGCATTGAAAAATACATGTTTGCCATTAAAAACATTTTTATGAAAATTCACTACCATAACGCACTTCCTGCGTAGAAACTTTTTTACTTTTATTCACATAGGAGAACATCCCCAGCGTTGACAAGGTGACAGGATATCACACGCCGGATATGATATCCTTGTGACATTTATGTACCGGGTGGCCAATTAAGCGAGGTAAGCGGCTATATCTCGGAAACCGTTTACCATAGAGCTTTGTGGGAAAAATATCTTTAGTAAATGTGGCCAAGAGAAATCGTTGGAAATTATTTTCAAGTTCGTCAGATGCCCGCTAGGGGGCGTAACACCAAGAGGAAATGGAAAAAATAGGATATCTCAGTAATATGTCCAAATAGACTGTATTGAAAATACCTGCAAATAAATTTCGTGTGTATCACCAACAATTTATGTTTTAACTATTTTTCTCTAACTCTTCAGATAAAGTGGTGGGGGTAAGACAGACATTAATTAGGAAAAAATGCAATATCTCGGGATCGCCTCATTGGAAAATATTGAACTTAGTGTCATTTAAAAGAGTATTTCTTACTATATCAACTGCATTGCAAGCCATGTCTTTGTTATTGTTACTGTAATCACTAGATGGCGCTTTTTAAAAATTTAACACATTTTATGATTTTTCTCAAGAAACCTAAATACAATGATATAAATATTACTACATAGATAGAAAGTGGACTAAAGGCCAAAGCAAATGGTGAAAATCCCAAGTCTCTATCTTTTGGTTAGCCGGAGATATTAATGAAAAACTGAGAAAACTGGAATTTAAACAAAACACTTTCAGCATTGACTAATTTAAAGATTGAAAACAGAAATTTTTTAATTTGCAAATATAGTTTTATAGTTTTTTGTTAAAAATAAGACTTATTGTCGCATTCCTAACGCAATTATAACTTATTCGTTCGGTCCAATAATTATACTCTAAAACTGAAATAGGTAGGCTTTGGAAAAAAGACAAAACTTTAAAGAAACGTCAAATTAGTTACTCTGAGTTCTTTCGTGTATAATTTAAATATAAAAATGTTGTTTACAAATGATGAAGCCGTTTATATGATTGGTGTTTACTTTGAGTGCTTTCAAAATGCGGCAGTTGCTGAAAGAGTGTATGCAATGCGGTATCCGAATCGCCACCATTACAACAGAAGAGTTTTTCCTCGCTTGGTGCAAAACTTACGTGAAACTGGAAGCTTAAGCGGACCGGTGCTGCGGAGACGCCGTTTTGCCAGAACTGAAGAAAATATTATCAATGTTTTGGCATATATAGAATTTAATCCTCATGCTAGCACAAGAACATTGCATCTTGACTTGGGAATATCACGGACCACCATCCAAATTATTTTAAAAGAGTATAGGTAAGCTTATTATATCGTGAAATTCAAAATAGTTATTGCTATTTATCTCACAGGGATCATAATGGCGGTTGTGAAAATGATCAGACGACAGTCGTAAAAATTATGATATGGTAACACGACATGTTACCATAATGATCGTTTATGATCCGAGTAAGATACAAAAGTTTATCTGCTGGCATTCATTAAAACTTAAGACCCTTAAAAGATTTGGATTTTATTTGCAATACGATGAAACTGACATTTGTTTACTTAATTTCATTGGTGTGAATGTAGCGTTTGTTTGTTTTTATTATTGAATTAGTTAGCCAAAGATTCGTGTTTAGTTTCTCGTTGTAGTAGCGATAGTGCTATAGTGAATCTCATTATCGCACTATGGGCTGTTCACCCAAGCTAGACAGTTACATCATCAACCACCAAAATCTTCGCATATAAATAACAAGTGCGTTTTCTCAAATTTAGTTGATTTTTGGTATATGAGTACTATTTTACTCAAAGTCTATTGACAACATTCAAATTACCGCAACTGTTCAACTTTCAACGTAGTAACAGTTAAGCTTTATGAATTGTTGATGACGTAACTGTCTAGCTTAAGTGAACGCCCCTTGTGGTATAATGAACAGCTTTATGTTACTTAAATCCGATAACATAATGCGTCTATTATGTCAGCAGATAAACATATTTTTATTACAATGTCCTCTTGAATATATAATGATACTTATTTTGATTTTTAGACTGCACCCTTATCATATTGTTTTGAATCAAGCGCTGAATGAGCAAGTTCTTTGGTTGGACGAGGCTACTTTTCATAGCGACGGTAATGTGAATTTGCATAATATGCATTATTGGTCTACTGAGAACCCCCACTGGATGCGAGAAGTTCAACATCAAGGACGTTGGAGTCTTAATGTATGGTGTGGCGTAATAGGAGGTACAATTATTGGACCCTATTTCTTTGACGAGTCTCTTACTGGTAACCTCTTCTTGGAGTTTCTAAGAAATGATTTGCCAGTTTTATTGGAAGATGTGCCCCTTGAAACCAGGCAAAATGTGTTTCTGCAGCTCGATGGTTGTCCAGCACATTTTTCCATCAATGTGAGAGAAAATCTCGATGAGACGTATCCAGGCCGATGGATAGGAAGAGGAAGCATATTTCCCTGGCCAGCGACGTCACCTGACTTAACATGCTTAGACTTTTATTTGTGGGGACGAATAAAGGACATTGTCTTCCAAACAAAGCCTACGATCAAGGAAGATATGAAGAATAGAGCCCGAAATGCAATTCGTAGTCTGTCAACAGCGGAAGTGGAAGCTGCCGTTTTTTCTACCCGAAATAGGCTCGAGCAGTGTGTAGAAGGTGACGGCAGACACTTTGAGCATTTAAGTAGACACTAGAGTGCTTATAGTTTAGAATTACATACAGAGAGAATGAAATATTTTGTTTTAGGTTTCAGTATCAGTTTTTCATTAATATCTCCGGTTAAACAAAAGATAGAGACTTGGGATTTTCACCACTTGCTTTGACCTTTAGTCCTCTTTCTATCTATGTAGTAATATTTATATCAATGTATTTAGGTTTCTTGAGAAAAATCATAAACTGTGTTAAATTTAAAAAAAGCGCCATCTAGTGATTACAGTAACAATAACAAAGACATGACTTGCAATGCAATTGATAGAAAAAGAAATACTCTTTTAAATGACACTTAGTTCAATATTTTCCCATGAGGCGATCCAGAGATATTGCATTTTTTCCTAATCAATGTTTGCCTTACCCCCACCACTTTATCTGAAGAGTTAGAGAAAAATAGTCCCAACAGAAATTGTTCGTGATACACACGACATTTATTTGCAGGTATTTTCAATACAGTCTATCTGGAGATATTACTGAGATATCCTATTTTTTCCATTTCCTCTTGGTGTTGCGCCCCCTATCAGGCATCTGACGAACTTGAAAATAATTTCCAACGATTTTTCTTGGCCACATTTACTAAATATATTTTTTTCCAAAAGCTCTATGGTGAACGGTTTCCGAGATACAGCCGCTTACCTCGCTTAATTGGCCACCCTGTACAATAAGAGAGCGTTCAAAGCACTTGTTTACTATTAAATAGTCTAACGAATACTTTTATGTATATGCAATAAATAAATAAGCCACAATTTGGGGCATACTGTACAGTGCAAGCGAGTTATGTAATCGCCCTGTGTATAAGTATATGGGAATATTTTAAATCTAATTATTAATCTAAATTATAGTATAGTTTATGCAATTCTCCATTTCAGCTTTTATAAATGTTTCCTTTATAATACGTATATCTAATTTAGCAAGTTTATTTAGATCATTAACTCTGGGAACTTTAATATTGCAATTTAGTATTTTTTGTTGTTGTAAACTTCCACACCAATGACCTGATGTCACATGATCGACATCATACCACCTAAGTTATTAAATATGTGTAGATGTATAATTTTAATCAGTTCTGTCTTAGACTTAGCCTTGTGTCTTTGCAGTTCTCGTATTTTTTAATGAAGTGTAACTCAACAAGTTTTGAATAAATAAATAAATTAAATTTTAAAGCCGTAAACCGGAGTTACAATTTATTTAGCGCATAAATGCAGATAATCAGTAAGCAATAAGGAGAAAAACACTTGATACTATAGAGCCTTGGGTGCTTTTAGAAGAGTTTATGGTTGCTGTATCTTCCAAACTCACTCACTGAATCTACGGGCCCTATTTTTAACTTTTGTTTAGATAAAGCTACTATGACGAATTTACATCAAACTTTCTAACCCTGTTACCTTTAAGTTATCCTTTTATCATCCCTAGTCTGAGCTCTTGATCAACTCCTGGGAGTCCCGGAACAAGTTTCGTAACTTTGTGTATTTTCCTGAATACAAATTTATGATAATTATTTCTTTTTTCCACAAGGACTCTTTATCAGGTTGTGTAACTTTAGAAATTGGGATAAAGCTTATGTGGGTCATAAATTACGGCCCACTAGTTTTGTTTAAAATAATTGCGTTGAAAGATGGCAGCTAGATATTGTGGATGGAAACTGTAACAGAAAGCAGGATCGCCACGAAGCCTAGGTTTAACTCTTAAATCCATACGGTTGCAAATTTGCAACTGCTTTTTATCTACATAATTTTACTCTGCAAATGAAATAGTAGGTAACTGCACATTGTTGCAGATTCCCAACAGTCTGCTTTATTATTTAAGTAACGGTTTTGTACCATAGATGGCAGCATGTCAGTGATTATCGTTTGGGTGCTGGTTAGGTGCCATAAAAATTATGACATGTGTTTGTTGTTGCATTGAAGTCGTTTGTATTTTACGTATTTTTGTGGCAAATTGAATTAAAACTTGTGTCAGTGTGTGCAAAGGTATGTAGTTTTCATGTATATAGAGTAAATAGAAAACAAAATTGGATTAGTTATGTATTTTTGTTATAATTTCGTTGTTGCAAATATGCAACATCATGCAAATTTATATAATTTTAACATTTTAATGGTGTTGCAGATTTGCAACATTGTGCTTTTGGAGAGTTGTACAACATAAATAAAAGTATGGATAAGAATCAGCCACTGACTCAAAAAGAGTAGGAAGAGATTGCAGAAAATTTTCAAAATTGGTCAGAAAGTGGAGATGAATTATATTTTTTAGACATAGATAGTACAGCTGACCCAACGTATGTACCGGACTCACTTAACCCTATTGAGTATTTTTCCTCTGAAGATATAGAAAATCCTTCCTCTGAGGATGAAAATGAAGAATACACTGCAGAAAATGAAGAAAATACTGAAGGAAATGATGGAAACAATACAGAAAATGATACTGCGAATCCAGAAAATAATGAAGAAACTGCGAGCAAGAGCAATTCTAGGAAAAATAAAAGTTTGTCGAAGAGGAACGTGTTATGGAGACATCGACGTTTACATCTAAATGACCTACCATTAGAATTTCATGGAAATAATCAATTACCACCTGATTGCATGTACCTGGATACACCATATAGCTTGTTTAAATGTTTTTTCTCAAATGAACTCATTGACAGAATTGCAGAAGAATCAAACTTACATGCAACACAACAGAACCCAAACAACATTGCTGATTTTATTGCGGAGGATATCAAACACTACATGGGTATCTGCTTCTACATGCGGATAGTCCATTTTCCAAGCGTAAGTGCATATTGTAGTGTAGATTTAGGATACGATCCTATTAAGCAGGTGATACCTGGGGGAGAAAGAGCTTGTTTTCTTTCCCCAATGTTTTGCAGGTGGATTGATCCCACCCTCGCTAACTAGTCGGCTTTGCTAATCAGCGTTGGAAGAAGAATGTGTTGAAGATGTGGACTGTATGTGGACTGTATTTATAACTCTAGGTGCACTGTAGAATGAACTGGCTTAAACACACGAGCGATGTTTAAGTAGAAAATTAGGAACTCGAGGTTCCACGATGCGAAGAAGATGAGATATGACGTAAAACTGTAGCACTAAACTGGCTTTAACACGCGAGCGGTGTTTAAGTAGAAAATTGGGAACTCGGAGTCCCAAGAATTTAAGAAGAGGAGATCGAACGTAGAACTGTAGCACTGAACTGGCTTAAACACGCGAGCGGTGTTTAAGTAGAAAATTAGGAACTCGAGGTTCCACGAAGCGAAGAAGATGAGATCTGGCGTAGAACTGACTTAAACACGCGAGCGGTGTTTAAGTAGAAAATTGGTAACTCGGAGTGCTAAGAATTTAAGATGAGGAGATCGAACGTAGAACCGACTTGTACCTTGCGAAAGGCTTGCTTTTATCGAGCTTTCGCGTAACGCCAGGTGACGTAGTTGACATAACATAATGTCAGTAATACAGAATGGCCAGCTAGGTAGAAGCATTATTTCTAGTGAAGAAAATCCACTGGGTGCATCTAAAGAATACGTCAAAGACAGCTCAAGCTATTTACAATGATGAACCTAACGGTATATAAGTATTCTTTGTATGCTTTGTTCATGCGTAAACCTAATGCGATACAGAGGATAAGGATTACCAGCAAATTGGAAAAGATTGTGAAATCCAGAGATAAATAATTCCAGGTAGAAATTTAAAGGGTATTGCAATTGAATGAAAGTAAAGAGACAGGGGCGTACCAATTATGTTTCTCCAACAATGCCTGTTAACAAATTTGAGAAGATACGGAGGTATATACACTTCAATGATAACTCGAAGCATTTGGCTCGTGAAAATCCAGATCACGACGGCTACACAAACTACGACCCCTGATAGATAGAAAAAAAAACGGGGCACGTCAGTTGAGTATTTTACCACAATTGACGGTATTGGCATATTATCTCTAGGTTAAAAAGATAACAAATATGTTACCCTACTCTCAAATTATGCTGAAAAGAACCCATCATTTCCGTGAAACGTTTCGACAAGAGGGAAAAAGGCATGATGGATGTTGAGTGTTATAATGTTGTGCAAGAATACAATCGCCATATGGGTGGTGTCGACCTTGTGGATAGTTTAATAGGAAGATATCGCATTGCTCTAAAAAGTAGAAAATGGTACATACGAATTTTCTACCATTTGTTAGATTAGGTATTGTGAATGCTTGGCTACTATATAAAAGAGTTCAGACGTTGAAGGGAAACTCTCAAAACATAATTTCTCAGTCTAAATTCCGAAGTGAGGTCGCCAATTTTATGTGTAACGTTGAAAGTCAAAATACCTCCAAAACAGGTAGACCCAGCTCGAGTTTAGCACAAGCCATTCAAGCAAAGAAACGTAGAGGGAATGCTCAGCATGTTCCCCCAAAGATATCCGGGTAAATCAAGTTCGACATTGGTCAATCTTCGCTGAGAACAGGACCCGATGTAAATATTCAAGTTGTAAAGGCTTAACAGATGCCACTTGTGAAAAATGTGGCATTACTTTATGCATGAATAAGAAAAACAATTGTTTCAAATTATTCCATAATTAAACGTTAATTTGTCCTTTTTGCATAATGTTGCAGTTTTTTGCCAATAAATGTTTAATTTTTCAATTTAAAAAAAAATATTTTTCCTAATGTTCTGAATCATTTCCGATGTAAAATAATTTTTTTCATGAAAAAATAAAAAATCATGCATTTAAGGGTTAAGTGGGTCTTCTTAAAACTATTCACTAATGAGGAGATCGCGCCCTTTGAATATTTAAAAACTTTCCTCAAGCGCAAACTAAATCCCGTAAAATACATAACCGCGGTCAGTTTAGATTTATATATATATATATATATATATATATATATATATATATATATATATATATATATATATATATATATATATATATATATATATATATATATATATATACAGTATAATCTCTCCATCAAGGTTTAAATGGCCCGTCAAAATAACTAAATTACAATACAATTATCAACACATAAAACAAACCGACATAAAGTACGTATAAATAAAACTTAGAGTTAAAACCCTAATTAACAACACAAACTGCTAAAATATATTCGTAAACCAAAGCAAATAAACAGAGAAAACCAGATAAAACATTTCTATAAGACATCACTAAAACTTAAAATCATAAATCGAAACATATAGTCTCAACGAAACACGACAATTAAATCTCAACAGAAGGATAGATAAGATAATCTCTGAACCATACGCAGGTAAAATTACCACTAAAGCTAAACATCAACAATCAAATTGACCCACAAAATACAGTCCATGTGTGCACACTTATTTAATGCCTGTTCGCAACATAAACTTTTCTAACCTATAGATTGATGTTTTTAGGGGCATCCGGTTCACTGCCTTGTGGAACTGTAACGTCGGTTTACTCTTTAGTTCATCCGGTAATTTATATACAGCTTGGGACCCCAATAGTCAACTCCTTGTTGTGTTTGCGTCAGCCTATGGTGTGTTGTTCTCAGATTATTTTTATTTCTGTTATCAAAACTATTTTCCTGATTATTCATTGGAAATTTATTTAAATTATCATGTACATATCTAACACATTGTAATATGTACAGTGCATCAACTTAGAACGTTGTCTTCTAGCTTTCAGTTGATTTTGAACCAGCCAATATTCTGACAGCCCTCTTCTGCATTAAAAACAAATCACTTGCAGCACAAAAATTACCACACAAAAGTACTCCGTATGTGAGCACGCTGTGACAGTGTGCAAAGTATGCTGTCTTTGAAGCCTTCTCAGTACTGCTGTTCTCACTGTTTTTCACACCTGAGAAGGTACCACCAAGGGGCCGGTGAAGTCCTAACGACGTTTCCGGTTCTGGTGTATGAGTCGGTTTGCCTTATAAAAAAAAGATGATGGCCCCTCCTTGTACAAACTATTCCGGAGATAAAATACCCCTCTATTCGGATCTCCGGAAGAGGGGTGTGCAGGGGGCGCCGGCATCAAGATTTAGCATATCCTTCTCAAGTATATGTGGCCTACATTCTAACCTGAACTCCGTGTACCATTTCCTCCAGGCTAATAGGCCCCAACTCCTCTTTCTCACCTAAACCCAAATCAGTGCCAAAACAGCCACTAATCACCTTAATTTCCTGGGGTATGAGCTCCTTACTTCCTTTAGATTGCATGGAGACGTGTGTACATACGTCCGTAGCAATCTACCGTGCACCAGACTTCCAAATTTAGAAGCTGGAAGAAAAGGCATACTATGGTTTAAACTCAGGGCTGCAATTAAATTCATCTGTTGCATTTACCGGTAACCTTCTGACAACAACTTTGCCCAGCTCTTCGACTACCTTTTTGAAAAAACCGACCATCTGATTTCCGAATATCCTTCCTCCGAGGTCACTGTTCTTGGTGACTTTAATGTCCATAATAAGGATCTTCAAAAACCGATCCACAAGTGAGAGCAGCGGAGGCCTTTGCAGTCAGAAATTCTTTAGCTAATATGGTTCAGCAATCTACTTACTTTCCTCGCATCCCAACACACAGCTAAAATCTCTTGGATCTCCTTCTTACTATAAAACCTGAATGCTATAAGGCCGCAGACACCGCTCCCCTTGGTCGCTCAGACCACAGCATGGTCACTGCTTCCTGCGCTATGCAACCCGAGGTCACATAGTCATCACACCCACGTATCGTTTGGCACTATAACTCCGCGAACTGGGACGAAATGCGAGATTACCTTTCCTTATTTCTATAGGCGTCTGTCTGCTTCTCTCATCCTGACCCCTCTGATATCTCACAAAAACGTCACCGAAATTATCCAAGCTGGCATGGAATTATTTATTCCACGCACACAGAAAATCTCTTCAGCCACTCAGAAGCCCTGGTTCTCTAAATCCTGTGGCAAGGCCAGACTTGAAAAGGCCAAAGCTCACAAAACGCTTCTACACAATCCCGGTCAAGATAACCGTCAAGTATTTAACGACGCAAGAAATGACGCTATGTCCACATTCTTTCTGAGGCAAAAAACTCGTTTAATAACCACATCAAAAACAAAGTCCTTTTAAGCTCCAACGGCAGCAAACCCTTCTGTACTCTTGCTAAATCTATTGGGAATAATTTCTGGAAAAGCACATTCCCACCTTTTGTTTCAAGAGATTTAATTGTTTCAACTGCCCTGGGCAAGGCTAAGCTTTTTGCCTCGTTGTTCGCCGACAATTCTACTCTCAACCCATCTTCAAATGTTCAACCACCAACAGTCCCCAATGTCGCGCATGAAATGACGGATATCATTTTAAAAACTAAAAAGGTATGAAAGATGATCGCTTCTCTTAATACTAGGTAAGCCTCTGGCCTTGACGAAATCCCAGCAATTGTTCTCAAAAAATCCGCACCAGAACTTGCTCTTGTCCCGACTCGTTTACTTCAGACATTTTACAATAGAGGCATATTCCCTAGTACCTGGAAACATGCTCGATTCCGTCCCTAAGAAAGAATCAAAAGCGCTTCCTAGCAACTACAAGCCTATTTTTAGCCCTTCAGTCGTCTCTAAAATGATGGAAAAGTATATAAACACCGAATTACTAAAATTTCTTGAAAAACACAGTCTAATCCACGACAGGCAGTATGGATTGCGTCAGCGCAGATCAACCGCCGACCTCCTTTCCTTTGTCACCCATTCTTGGAACAAGCCTATGGAATTACACGGTGAATCCCAGATTGTCGCTCTAGACATATCCAAAGCATTCGACCAGGTCTGGCACGCAGCGCTGCTTCATAAAATTGCCGCGAATGGCCTACCACCAAAACTCTGTACCTGGACAGCAAATTTTCTCTCCAAGCGGAGCATTTCTGTTGTCGTGGATAGATATTCCTACAAACTGTATCAAATTAATGCAGGAGTCCCTCAAGGTTCAGCTTTAGACCCCCCCCTCTTTCTTCTCCACATCAATGACCTCCTCTCTAGCACATCCAAGCCAGTATACCGTTACGCGGATGACAGCAGCCTCCACTCAAATATACAATATTCTAAGCCGGTCTCTTTAGCCCAATTAGATGAGGATCGCAGACTCATGGAGGGTTCTGTCTGTGTGGATCTCCAAAAAATACTAGACTGAGGAAGTAGAAATCTTGTACAATTCAACTCCACCAAATCTCAGCCTTTCTTTCTATCTCATAAGAGGCACACCATCCCTAGACTCATGACAATGTGCAACCAAATTATTCAAAGTAATGGGCCCTTTTCACTTTGTTGGCATTTCTGTGGATCGAAATCTCAATTGGAACCAACATGTCACATCAATTGCAGAAGCGGCTGCTAAGAAGTTAAGTTTCCTCTTCCGGGTTCGCAAATAGTTTTCACCAGCTAATCTCTATACCTTATGTACTTCACAAATAAGGCCAAACCTCGAATACTGCTCCCACATCTGGGGTGCCGCTGCCGCTTCTAAATTCGCTATCCTGGACTCCATTCAGAAGAGAACTATACGTCTCAACGGTAACCCTACCCATACCCAAAGCCTACCATTCCTTGAATACCGACGTGCCGTTGGTGATCTTTCTTTCTCTTTTATACATATCTGCACGGTCACTGCTCAGACGTGCTTTCTTCTATAGTTTCCCCACCTGCTGCCCCCAACAAATCTAGCAGGGGAACATAGCGAATGCACCCTTTTACTGTCCAGGTCACCAGACATAGAATATCCTGTTATGCCCGCTCTTTTGTCCCGAGGACTTCCAAGTTGTAGAATTCCTTGCCGGCACATGTTTTTCTTTCTCCTCCGAACCTTCAAGTCTAGAATTAACAAGTTGCCTCTTTCCTCCTTGTCGGCACCCACGGTACGATAGTACTTAGACTGTAAGCCCTCGTGGTGTGTTGTTGAAATATATAAGGAAAAAAAAGTCATCTTTTCGCACCATGTATATTGTACCCAAGGCATCCAATATTCTTCTCATATACTTCACCTTGTCAGCTTGCTAATCCGTCTTTTCCCTGTTATCAAGGCTCAATTTTATTTCTATTTCAGGGCAACATTTTTCAAATGATGATTTAAAAATCCCAAAAAAATCTGTCAATGAGTCTTCTGCTGATAATTTTTGGAGATATGGAATCCAATCAACCGAGATTAAGTGTTCTTTAATTTGTTATTTGGTGTTAATTTTCTTGTATTTCCTGCTTATATTGTGAATTGTGTTCTTGGCATCTAGTATTTCCACAATTTGTGCACAATGACCAGCCAGGTGCAAGTTGACAGTTGTTTGTTTAACTGTTTTAAAATTACCAAATATGTTATCTACACACGTAAACTCAGTTCTGCTATCCTTGAAGGTTTTTCCATAATTTCAACCAGACTGTACGCTGCACATATATCTTTCAATCTGTATATTTTCTCCTCATTTAGAAAATTCACATTAAAATCTCCCGAACTTATAATTCGTTTGTGCTTGTGTGACGTAGTTAGCACTTGTAATGTCTCCTCCAGATTTTCGAAAACATTTTAAATTTTCCGGTAGGTGATCTATAAACTGACAAAACCACAATTTCTGCTTAGGGATTCCAATAGCAACCAACACTAAGTGAGTGGTGGACGTGCCGCCACCTAGTTGCGGAACCAAGTAGTATGTTGTCACGCCAGCTCCAAATAACACAAAGTGTTAAAAAATAGAGACTGTATACAACTAACTAATAATTTAGAAAATTGTTAGCCCTGGCCCATTTCTACCCCAATATAGGGACAAAGTATGTAAGGCTAGATGCATTTTCGCAACAATTAGAACCGTAGACCGGTTTCGCTCTCTTTAGAGCTCTTCAGTACGGCATACTAATTGTAGCAAAAATGCATCTAAAGTAATACGGCTATAGTATAGCCAGCCTTTCAACACTAAGTGAGTGGTGGCAGTGCCGCCACCTAGTTGCGGAACCAAGCAGTATGTTGTCACGCCAGCTCCAAATAACACAAAGTGTTAAAAAAATAGAGACTGTATACAACTAACTAACAATTTAGAAAATTGTCAGCTCTGGCCCATTTCTACCCCAATATAGGCAGGTGCTGGTGGAATTTTCCTTTATGTAATAGTAAAGGATTTTTTCACGCCCGAGGAGGTACCACCCCATACATCAAGGGGCCGGTGAAGTCCCAACGGACGTTTCCGGTTCTGGTGTATGAGTCGGTTTCCCTTATAAGCAAAAATGATGATGGCTCCTCCTTGTATAAAATATTCCGGAGGCAAAATACCCCTCCATTCGGATCTCCGGGAGGGGGGTGTACAGGGGGCGCCAACATCAAGATTTAACATATCCTTTTCGAATATATGTGGCCTAAATTCTAACCTGAACTCCGTTTACCATTTCCTCCAGGCTAACAGGCCCCAACTCCTCTTCCTCACCGAAACCCAAATCAGTGCCAAAACAGCCAATAATCACCTTAATTTCCCGGGGTATGAGCTCCTTACTGCCTTTAGATTGCATGAAGGCGTGTGCGCATACGTCCGTAGCAATCTACCCTGCACCAGACTTCCCAATTTAGAAGCTGGAAGAAAAGACATACTATGGATAAAACTCTCTCTCAGGGCTGCAACTAAATTCATCTGTTGCATTTACCAGTCACCTTCTGACAACAACTTTGTCCAGCTCTTTGACTACCTTTCTGAAAAAACCGACTATCTGATTTCTGAATATCCTTCCTCCGAGGTCACTATTCTTGGCGACTTCAATGTCCATAATAAGGTAAGGCTAGGATCTTCAAAAACCGATCCACAAGGGAGAGCAGCGGAGGCCTTTGCAGTCAGCAATTCTTTGGCCAATATGGTTCAGCAACCTACTTACTTTCCTCGTATCCCAACACACAGCTCAAATCCCTTGGATCTCCTTCTTACTACAAATCCTGAATGCTATAAGATATCAGTCACCGCCCCCCTTGGTCGCTCAGACCACGGCATGGTCACTGCTTCCTGTGCAATGCAACCCGAGGTCACACAGTCATCACACCCACGTATCTTTTGGCACTACAACTCCGCAAACTGGGACGAAATGCGGGATTACTTTTCCGCATTTCCATGGGCGTCTGTCTGCTTCTCTCATCCTGACCCCTCTGATATCTCACAAAACGTCACCGAAATTATCCAAGCTGGCATGGAATGATTTATTCCACGTACACAGAAAACCTCTTCAGCCACTCAAAAGCCCTGGTTCTCTAAATCCTGTGACAAGGCCAGACTTGAAAAGGTCAAAGCTCACAAAACGCTTCTACACAATCCCAGTCAAGAAAATCGTCAAGCATTCAACGACGCAAGAAACCGCTATGTCCGCATTCTTTCTGAGGCAAAAAACTCGTTTAATAACCACATCAAAAACAAAGTCCTCTCAAGCTCCAACGGCGGCAAACCCTTCTGGACTCTTGCTAAGTCTATTGGGAATAATTTCTGCAAGAGCACGTTCCCACCTCTTGTCTCAGGTGATGAAATTGTTTCTACCGCCCTGGGCAAGGCTGAACTTTTTGCTTCGTTGTTCGCCGGAAATTCTACTCTCAACCCACCTCCAAATGTTCAACCACCAACAGTCCCCAATGTCGCGCATAAAATGACTGATATCATTTTCAAAACTAAAAAGGTACGAAAGATGCTCTCTTCTCTTAATACTAGGAAAGCCTCTGGCCTTGACGAGATCCCAGCAATTGTTCTCAAAAAATGCGCACCAGAACTTGCTCCTGTCCTGACTCGTCTGTTTCAGATATCTTACAATAAAGGCATATTCCCTAGTAACTGGAAAACTGCTCGAGTACAACCCATCCCCAAGAAAGGATCCAAAGCGCTTCCTAGCAACTACAGGCCTATTTCTCTCCTTTCAGTTATCTCTAAAGTGATGGAAAAGTATATAAACACCGAACTACTAAAATTCCTTGAAAAACACAGTCTAATCCACGACAGGCAGTATGGATTCCGCCAGCGCAGATCGACTGCCGACCTCCTTTCCTTTGTCACCCATTCTTGGAACAAGTCTATGGAACAACACGGTGAATCCCAGATTGTTGCTCTAGACATATCCAAAGCATTCGACCAGGTCTGGCACGCAGCGCTGCTTAATAAACTTCCGGCCTATGGCCTACCACCAAAACTTTGTACCTGGACAGCAAATTTCCTCTCCAACAGGAGCATATCTGTTGTTGTGGATGGCCGTTCCTCTAAACTGTATCCAATTAATGCAGGAGTTCCTCAAGGTTCAGCTTTAGCCCCTACTTTGTTTCTTCTCCACATCAATGACCTCCTCTCTAGCCCATCTAACCCAGTTCACAGTTACGCGGACGACAGCACCCTCCACTCAAACATACAATATTCTAAGCCTGTCTCTTTAGCCCAATTAGATGAGGATCGCAGACTCATGGAGGGTTCTGTCTCCGTAGACCTCCAAAAAATATTAGACTGGGGAAGTAGAAATCTCTTACAATTCAACCCCACCAAAACTAAGTCTTGCTTTCTTTCTCACAAGAGATACAGCAGCCCTAGACCCATCACAATGAACAACAAAGTTATTCAAAGTAATGAGTCCTTTTCTCTTGTTGGCATTTCTGTGGATCGAAATCTTAATTGGCACCAATATGTTACATCAATTGTAGAAGCGGCTGCTAAGAAATTGGGTTTCCTCTTCCGGGCTCGCAAATACTTTTCACCAACTAATCTCTATACCTTATACACTTCACAAATAAGGCCAAACCTCGAATACTGCTCCCACATCTGGGGTGCAGCTGCCGCTTCTACACTCGCTATCCTGGACTCCATTCAAAAGAGAGCTATACGTCTCATCGGTGACCCTACCATCACCCAAAGGCTTCCATCCCTTGCCCACCGACGTGCCTTTGGTGACCTCTCTCTCTTTTATAGATATCTGCACGGGCACTGCTCAGAGGAGCTTTCCTCCATAATTCCCCCACCTGCTGCCCCCAGCAGATCTACCAGGGGAACAGAGCGAATGCACCCTTTTAATGTACAGGTCACCAGACATAGAACATCTTGTTATGCCCGCTCTTTTGTCCCGAGGACTTCCAAGTTGTGGAATTCCTTGCCGGCACATGTTTTTCCTTCTCCTCCTAACCTCCAAACCTTCAAGTCCAGAATTAACAAGCTGCCTCTTTCCTCCTTGTCAACACCCACGGTACGATAGTATTTAGGCTGTAAGCCCTCGTGGTGTGTTGTTGACATAAAAAAAGGCACAAAGTATGTAAGGCTAGATGCATTCTCGCAACAATGAGAACCGTAAACCGGTTTCGCTCTCATTAGACCTCTTCAGTACGGCATACTAATTGTAGAAAAATGCATCTAAAGTAATACGGCTATAGTATAGCCAGCCTTTTAACACTAAAGCTCACAATTTTCTAAATTGTTAGTTAGTTGTATACAGTCTCTATTTTTTTACACTTTGTGTTATTTGGAGCTGGCGTGACAACATACTACTTGGTTCCGCAACTAGGTGGCGGAACGTCCACCACTCACTTAGTGTTGAAAGGCTGGCTATACTGTAACCGTATTACTTTTGGTGCATTTTTGCTACAATTAGTATGCCGTACTAAATGAGAGTGAAACCGGTCTATGGTTCTAATTGTTGCGAGAATGCATCTAGCCTTAGAAACCATTTCCGCATCTTTTTCTTGCGTAATGGCTTTTATATCTGGTATAATTCTATGTTATAGTCCATTTCTAACTAATATTAGTACACCTTCATGTGTGCCATCTTTACGATAGAAACTATCGGCGACACTATAATTTTTAATTACAATATTATCAATAATGTTTTCTTTTTGTGACACCCAAGTCGAGTTCTAATTTAGCAATTTTGTTTTTGACACACTGTATGTTTAAATTTACTAATAATTTTTTTTGTTTTATTTTTATTCGAACTGACTGAATTATGTATATATATATATATATATATATATATATATATATATATATATATATATATATATATATATATATATATATATATATATATATATATATATATATATATATATATATATATATATATATATATATATATATATATATATATATATATATATATATATATATATACACCGACAATTCAAAAAATAATAGGGCGATTTAGATCAAATTTGGTACGTACCTTCCTTTGACAGGTGGATTCGATAGGATCGTTAGCCAGGAAAACCGGCCCAGGTTTTCCAGAAAAAAATTGTGTTTTCTTTCGGAAAATTTTTATATCTCCAGAAATAAAAAATTAAGGGCAACCAAATTTGGTACTTGTATTTCTATTATGAATAGTGACCCACGTACCAAAACTTATGTCTGTAAGTTATAAGAGAGAAAAGTTTAAGGCATTTAAAGAATACAAATTTGGGGTTTTCCTCCAAATGCCAAAGTCGCGATTCTAAACGTCAAATTTGGCAACATTTAGGTAAAGAACCTGAAACAAATACAGGTTATGTAAAAAAGTGTCGCAAGAAAAATATTCTACAAACACTCAGGTTTCAGCTTCAACCGTCATTGTCCTTCATTTTGCTGAAATATTTCCAGAAAAAATTCATTTTACATAGACCCTTTCACTGATTTTTTCGTAGTAGTTTTAGTTAAGTTTATGGTTTAACGGTCTGTAATTTTGCATTTTTTCTTCCAAATATGGTGCATGTTTGTAACAAAAAAAAATCTAGACTGATTGGGTTCGTTTTGATAGCGAATTTTCATTAAATGCTTCAAATTTTAATAAACCAATTTGCTATTAACCCAAGGTTCGTTGCGTTGAAAACCAGTTTTCTCGAAAACATTTTAAGTTTATCTTCGGACAATTTTTGTACATTTTTAAACAATAAATAGAATAAATAAATTTGATAAAATGTGGTACGTTATTTCTACTATATAGGTTATACCAGTAACCAAATTGATGTCTGCTTGCATTAAAGGGGCATATTTGCTATTAAAAATATTTTTATAAAAATTCACTTTCATCACGCACTTGCTGCGTCCAGACTTTTTGCGATGATTCTGATAACTGAATTGTTGTCGCTCTGTTTTCCACTGGTTTAAAGCCATCAAAATCAAATACCAATAATCAGATAACAATCTTAGTATTTGTTCCATTGATTTGCTTAATTGGAACAATTCTGACGCAGCAAACGCGTTATTGTTGCAAATATTCATAGAATTAATTTTATAAAAAGTAATGTAATTATATAATTCCGTAGAACTATATATTTTTTGTGAATTTTCATTATGAAAATTCACTAATAGAGAGGTAATGATGGTAAGAAATATTTCTTACCGTTTTTATTTATGAGTGTCTTTAGGATAATGAGGTGTTCCTTCATTTTTCTAAAGTACTGAACACTTGATTTTGTGATTTTAATACGTTGTCATGTAACTATTTGGCCGGCGGAACAAAAAGTAAAGTCAAAATCAATTTTTAACAACACTCGTTGTGATAATGATTATTTACTCTTATCAATATCTAAGATCAAAATTTTCTTAATAATATTCGCCTTTCTGATGAAGCCACTGTTTGCCTGAGTGGGACCATAAATCGTCAAAACTCAAGATACTAATTAAATACTTAATAAAAAGGCTTCTTTTCCCGATAATAAATTTTTATTAGTTCCCTACGCGTTTCGTAATTGGCCATCTAGAACCAGCATGAAAAGGTCTGTCAGAAAACGTTGTCTTCTGGTAGGCAAATGTGCTGAATAAAGCGGAATTATGTTAAAACAGTCAATACAGAAAACGTCAAAGCTAACATCTAAAGTCAAACAGTAAAACAAGCTAGAAGCTACAGCAAAAGTTAAACCTGCAGTTAAAAGCGGAATAAAATCATCGGAGTAAACTATTACACAGCAAATAATAACAAAGTATAATGAAAATGAAGAGCTGCGGAGTCAAGTGACTGATAGCAAGTTAAACAGAAGACCACACAATCAAACAGAACTTCATGAGAATCCTTAAAGGGTGCTAATTTTCAAAAAAAAACCAAAAACCAAATGGCCCCCATAATTACTTTTGAATTCTCGGAAATTGAAGTTGACAACTATACGAAGGTTATACAAGCTGAAGTTTTATCTATTGTACCAGAGGTACAACAATATCGTATCCCCATGTACCAGAAATCAATTCCAAACTCACGGCTAACGCAGTCAATGGAAAATAGAGATTCAATCCATAAAACAAAAGAAAGTGGGCCATGTCAATTCTTAGGCTACTTAAACAGCCGAAGCGCGTAGGGAACTAATAAATTTTTACTCTCTGAAAGAGAAGCTTTTTCATTGAGTGTTTAATTAGGTCTGTCCCAGAGGTTTTGAAAAAAAATCAAGAGATTGGGCAGGGTAAAATCCTCACTGGAATCAAGACGTCCACAGTCAACGTCAAGGCGAGCTGAATCTATGGATGGGAATAATCGGAGGGCGTTTCATAGGGCCTTACTTTTTCCAATGAAATCTTACAGCAACAACAACGTTACATAATTTTTTTGAGATTGGATTTAGTGCCAGCTTTGGTAGTAATTTTTCCAAATAATCACGAGGCAGATGTGCCCTATCAAAATATGTGGTTTCAGCAAGACCCAGCGTCTCCTCACTTTGGTGCAGACGTCCGTCATTATCTAGATGCCACATTTCCTGAAAGATGGAAAGGGCGTCGAGGAGTAATTGAGTGTTTACCGTGGTCCTCAAACTTGACTCCCTTGGATTTTTTTCTGTGGGTTTATTTAAAATCCGAAGTTTATTTCAACAGACCAAATAATTTAGAGGCTCTACAGCAAATAATATGCGCTAGAGCAACGTAGTCCTGACATTTTTGAGCGCAGTATACAAAGTATTTACACTCGTATCGGTGAGTGCTGCATGGTAGGTGGAGAATAATTGGAATATTTGCGCTAAATTTTATTTGTTTTCCTTGGTTTAATATTTTTTCCCATAAACTCACGTTTCCATTTGTCAATGTAAATAGCGCTATTTAAAAAAATAGTTATGTAAGTTACCAATTTTTTCCTCATCATTTAAGTAGTAAGCACGTGTATGTAAAAACAGAAAAAAATGGTTTTCATTGAAAAAAAAAAAACTTATGATGACGTCACCTTTCAAAAACAGGTGACGTCGTAAACGTAATTCTTGCGTCATAAGTTGGCAATTGGAAAGATAAAATTGACTTCTTTTAGCGCTCTTCTTGAAAAATTAAATAACGCATTCATGAATTATGTTCCAAACTTTATTACCCAAGCAACATTTAAAGTCAAATTGACGTAAAATCGCCCTACCAATAGGTCGGCGACCAAATCACCACAGGTCATTTTCAAGTAAAATTTAAGTGTATATTACCAATGTGGGGAATAAAGTCAAAGTAATATGGAAGTCGATAATAGGTCCAGCAAGGCGTTTCTACCAAGGCGTTTTAGTTATATTTAGGGCATTTTCATTCAACATTGGGCGAATGGACGTAATATATTGGTAAATATGTGCTACGCTTTACTTGAATCTGACATCTAGGCGCCAAGTGCCGTGACGTTCCTAACAACGAACTACACATGTGACATTATTCGGTTCTGCAGGATCTGTGGTTATGTATGTATAAACAAACAGTAGAGTAGTAGAGATATTGTCCATCTTTGTTAAAAAATGACATCTTGAATGATCAAAGAACTTACTTCAAATATTTGCAACAATGATAAAGGTGATTCGCACTGTATAAAGAAAAAAACCACTGCGGGTATGTTTTTTTCTGTTAACATGATCATGATACTTCGATAAAATTCGAGTGCCCGTGTAAAAGATAAAATTAGTGAAAATAAAAAATTATTCAAAATTCTTGAAATTCTGATTTTGGAGGATTGGTGATGTAAACAACACAAAACCATCCTGTTGTCATGGTATACAATCATTATTTAATGTTTTTTTCGAACAAAAATTTGATTACACTATATTCAACAAAATATTATTTTTCATTTTCCAATACAATCAAGATGGATACCGCAAAATTAATTTACTATAGCTGCCCTTCTAACATTATTGACCTGAAAGTCAATTTTGCCCTATTTTGTTACCTATAAGTCACAATTCTTAATGACAGGGCAAACTAACCAAACTTTGTAGGCATTTTGTCCTATTATGGGAATTTCAACTATACGGTAAACGAATTTTGGTTGAATTTATTAGAAATGAAACATTTTCGTGTATAGAAATTTATATTACTTATATCCGTGCACAGCCGAGAGACATATAGGAATGATTATACAGCGCTTTTGGTCTTTGATTCCATAATATATAAACATTAATAGAAAATAGAAACAAAATAAAATAAGTAAATAAACATAAACATGACAGCTGACTGTGTTGCCAATACTTCACTCCATTTGGCATGAAAAGGGATGTATTATATTGAAGAGGGAAACGTGCTGATTTGATACCAACATAGAATTGAAATTCAGTTTTACTTTCATATACCTAGTAGTAGTAGCCGATAAAGTTGTCATACTTTTTTAGGATTGAAAAATGAGTGTTCTTCATTTGATGTAAGCCACTTTGAATGATCAGCATCTATCACTATTTTTCTGTGAGCATTATTTACTACTCTATAATAGTTTGTAGTATGTCTGTAAACTTTTATTGGTTTCAAAGGGGGTATTGTAACACTATATTTGTTATTGGTTCACGCACATTAACAACAAGAATAAACTTTTATTGATGAAGTTTATCAACTGACAGACCTTTAAGATTCACAAATGTATTTCACTGCTGTACACTTTGAACTTTGAGGACAATTTTTATTTCAAGTCAGATTTTATGGGTATTTTCAACTTGAAGCTGGGCAATTTGACTTGGAAGACCATTTCTGCAGTAATTATGACTTTATAGCCGATCAGGAAGCCATTTTAGGTTAGCTCAGTGCCCAAAATATTTCCTGTGCTGTATTGCAATAAAATTGGTAATATATATGTAAGCTAGACTTCATAAGAAGACCTCCAATTTACTATAGCACAGAGACATATTGCAGGTTAATATTAGGTAATAAATTACCTTAAAGTAGGTATTTCAGGTATCTGGGCTTGGTAGTCGATTTTCAGTCTAATTTAGGGCACACTTCGACCTAAAAATACCAACTCTGGAATTGAAACACATAAGTATATTCAAGTATATTTTATGAGTAAAATTAAACCAATTTTTTCCCAATTGAGTTACTTGTAAGTTACTGACTTTGGAGTAATTTTAATAGTCAAAAATAAGGTAGTTCGGAGCCGCATTTCCAAATTTGTAGTCACTATGACAATCAAGGCAACATTTTAGTTAATTATTACTAAATTACAACTTGGTTAGGTTATTTGGACTCGAGTGCTGGTTAACATGCCTGAATTTGTTGCTTGGGGAGCGCACTGTAGATACCTCGGTATAGGCGTTAGATCGTCTTCATATAAACAACGTGTGGGATGCGCAAACTAAAGCGTCAAGCGAAAAAGTCGTTAGTTAGCGCCAAGTGAACTTGAGATACATTACACTACATTGAGTTACTTTTAAAGTTTTTTTTAATTATATTTGTTTTCTTCATACTGCAACGGTCGTATTTTTTAGCTGAATGATATGACTATCATATATGTCGCACAAAAAAATAATAAAAATTAGACACAAATAATGACAAAATTTGATTGAGGTTAAATAAGGACCTTATAATTAATAAAAATTCGCTATCAGCAAAAAGATAAGTATGATTATCTCAGAAAATTATAGCCTTTAATTACAATTAGTTGATGCAGGACAGTTGTGAGGCGTTTAAAATTGATAAAACGTAGCAGAGTACAACAAAAGAGCCTTTATTCACACTCAGATGATGTCTATAAATAGACTTAGAAGAATTGCGGTAGGTCATCGCAAACAACTAAAAAGACGAAACTTTTAAATGGCGCTCAATTATTAACATCCAATCTCTCGCTCTCAATCAGGAAACCTCTACGCGAAAAAAAGACGGCACATGTCAAGGACGGGATGCATAAATGTCGAGTTGAGTGGAACTGAAAGCGAATGATTCTATCGTAAGACATAGTGTAGTTGCCTTGTGAAAAATCTCGGTGTCTAGTCAGCCACTGCGGTGAGGTCAAGCCTCTTAGAATCTTACTAAGGGTTAGACTTTAAAAAAACATTGTCGCAAATGGCATTAACGAGTTGCTTAATCAATCTAGCTCCTGTTTTGGAGGCATTTTGAAGAAATTCAGGAAATATTAAAGAAAACAAACACTTAGGCCCCAATCTACCAACTTCTTATAGCGGTGTTGTGGAAACGGATAGGCTGGGTTGTTGTAGTTCGATTACGGGGCCTCGATCTGCCTCCTCCCCAAATCTCACTGGAAATTATCTCCATGTCTCAATGTGTTAATTTCTAGATCTAAAAAAGATACGACCGTTCGTTGCAAGTCTAGTATTATTTATAGCGTGGCTTTTATCTGGCTCGTTATTAGTGTCATTAGTGAGGTCCTGTCAGGTCAGGTAGGTCGGATCTGGTTTAAACAATCGGTACATTCTTAATCTCGATCACTTCCTGCATAAATCTGGATTTGAAGTTCTAGAATAGAGCTATTATTTTGGCATTTTCAATTCATTTTGTGTCCTGTATCAATATGACGCACATGGTTCTGCGCCATTGTCAATGAAGAGTGATAACTAGGTGAAGATTGGAACCTGTGATGAGCACTGATAGGTAAACTTGGAGAACCCAAATCACCACAACACATTTTAAAAGACCTGACGATCGTTTCTCTAACCAAGTTAGCGTCATTAGAGGATGAAACATTCTAAATACTTAAAAAACTAACATCAACTTATATGCCGGATCTTAGGTAAAGAGATCGAACTGAGATGGGAAACTAGTCGCAGGCATATTTCACAGTTCATTGTATTTTTATTGCCGGACAAGGTATTTGCGCTGTCGCTACTACTTTGTCGAAAAAGTGTCCATCTGTAATAGTTTTGAGAAAGTTCAACGACAACTAAATTAACATAGATTCCTTTGGCGGCAATATCTGTATACTTATGTTATCTCTAGAACGTGCCGAAAACGTGGGAATCTTATTTAACAAAGCAATCGATCAGGTGACTCGTAATTGGCGGTGGTGAAGCGTTCATAAAGTTTTTGTTGTAACTATATTTCGCAATATATACGCTTTCGAATCCGTTTAGCTGTCCTGGTTTTCTAACATTTTTTTTATTAATTTCAGATTATCTTTATCAACGTGATGATTATTATCCCAAATGTGTCGGGCGACGGAAGACCTATCTACAGTGCCGTAACGTGATTGGGATAAGTGTTCTTTGAATCTAATTCCAATCGATCTTTTTAAATACGTCGGACAAACAAAAAGATCGATTGGAATTCGATTCTCACTTATCTCAATTACCTTACGGTACTATAGATAGATCTTCCGTCGCCTGACCTATTTGAGATAATAATCATCACGTTGATAAAGATAATCTGAAATTAATAAAAAATGTTAGAAAACCAGGACAGCTAAACGGGTTCGAAAGCGTATATATTGCGAAATATAATTACAACAAAAACTGTATGAACGTTTCACCACCACCAATTACGAGTCACCTGATCGATTGCTTTGTTAAATAAGATTCCCACGTTTTCGGCACGTTCTAGAGATAACATAAGTATACAGTTATTGCCGCCAAGGGAATCGATGTTAATTTAGCTGTCGTTAAACCTTCTCAAATCTATTACAGATGGACACTTTTTAGATAAAGTAGTAGGGACATCGCAAAGTCCTTGTCCGGCAATAAAAATACAATGCACTCTGAAATTTGCCTGCGATTAGTTTCCCATCTCAAATCGATCTCTTTACCTAGGATCCGGTATATAAGTAGATGTTACTTTTTTAAGTATTTAGAATGTTTCATCCTCTAATGACGCTAACTTGGTTAGTGAAACGATCTTCAGGTCTTTTAAAATGTGTTGTGGTGATTTGGGTTCTCCAAGTGTACTAATGAAGAGTGATATTTTCTAACAGTTAGAACATCTGGGTATAGAGTAGTTTAAGCGAAATAATTGAGCTCTGACACATTTTCTTTCTCTTGAGGATTGACTGCAGTTATGGCTAAGGCAATCCTATGTGTTATTTATTAATTGCACATTGTGGCTGCGTTCAATTCTAAAATTCAAGCGCTACGTGCTGCAATACAAAACTTATCAAATACCGCAGCTTGCCTTTATTTCCCCTGCATTCTCCAATATGTGTGCTACTGGCAATATCAATAGAAAAGTTCTTATTATTACCACAGTATTTCCGCTTAAACTTCCTGTAGGAAATGAGATCGAAATAGTGATCAGGAAATGCTTACTTGAATTTTCCTTAAAATGTTGATTGAGTACGAAAATTGCCGTCTCAATCTAACAAGCTGTCATCAGTCAAACAAATACAAGTCATTGAATGCTATTTTTGATGTTAGTGTAAAGACAATTATTAGATATATTGTAGGTAATTTACTAATTTAATTTAAAATATATATGTTGATACATTATAGAGACAACATTGCTGACGTTAGTCATCATGGAGCCCCGCAAAACATATTTTTATAGTAGAATATTGCCTGCGACATCACAGTAAAATCAGTGCTTTTAGCCCATAACAGGGCACCTACCGAATGAGGGTCGTAAAATTAATGTACAATAGTAAAAATGATCGTATTTTAGCAAATTTTCATAAATAAAATCCAGCATTTAGGAAGGCTTCCGGATTTTTAAAAACTTGTTTTAAATGAGAGGATTTTAGAGCCTTGATGACTAATATTCGAGGTCAGTTTCAGATTCTATTTCTTTATGCCATGGATTCACATACGATGAACGTCGGAGATCGTCACCTATATTGCTCAAACTGCAGAAACATTTTCAATTCCGATGGCATTGCGCATTTTCACGTCAATTTTGTGTTAAAAAATGACAACCTGCAACGTGAAAATTCCACCCCTGTGTTCAACCCCCTTCGAGTGACGGTTGCAACCCTAAATTTTTGAATATAAAGTGTGATACCATATTTGAAATATCTGTTCATTTTCCATTCAAGAATGCTATGGATTGAAAATGTATTGCCAAAATTAACAGCAAATAAAGTTCATGTGATCGGCGTTCATCGACACAGCACACAAAAAATTAATAACTTATCGTGGTTCAGTATTACTAATGAGAAAGTCCTTTTTGGATGGTATGAATTGTAAAGGAGACATAGAAAGTTATCAAAATTTTTCATAGCTGACAATGCTAGTTTTGGTTAAACCACACTAGCAACTTGCTGCGTGATTTTAGTCGCCTGGCAGCACTTTTTGGTTGTTAACTGCAACATGGTTTATTTAACAGAAATGCGTTAAATAATAATTTAACAAAAGATTGGTTACAGAAATAAAACATGATCAAAGATTAACGTTTCTCTCGTACTTCAACATGAATTTATTAATTTGCTGCTTATATCACAAAGAACAATTGGTAAGATTAAAAAGCATCTTCGCGAGCTTGGACATGTAAGACAAATACAAAAAAAGTCTAATTTACTGAGTAATAGTATAAAGTTGGATGCAACACTTGAGTTGGAGGAAAACCCTTAATACTTTGGGTCGACAAGCAGTCAGACTAATGGATATCAGCCATTAATCAATTATTCGAGCATGAAAAAAAAAACAAAATGCACTCCTATAAATTGGTACAAACACAGGAGCTCATGGAAGATGATTTTTTAAATAAGTAAAATGTTAGATAACAATATTATCCAACTAGAACGTGTTTTGCTTTCTGATGTGCAGTTTTACACTTCACGACCATATTAGTCGTCAAAATGGATACACGGAAAAGGTAAATCTTCGGACAGGAATAGTTGTAAACCATGTCATTGGTCCCTTTTTTATGGCAATTCCAATGAAGATAATCATTTAGCACTGCTGCAAAGTGACGTCGTGAAAACTTTGGAAAACTTGTAGCTTGATCGAGCAAATCCAGAAGTTACAGCAATATTATATGGTTCCAGCAAGATAAAGCACCAGGACAATACCAAATAAATGTCCGACAGTACCTCGACTTAATATTGCCAAATCTGTGAATAGAGGGGCGAGCATCATTTTAGTAGCCAGCACGATCACCTGATTTTACGTTATTAGACCTTTTCTTATGAGGATTTGTGGAAAGTATGGTATACCAGACTAAACGCCGCAATTCAACTGACCAAAAAATAAAAATAACGATTGCGATTTGGTATGTCACGTCTCAGGTGAAAACGAACTTTGGGCGGCGTTTTTATCTAAGATTAGGATGCTGCCAAGGCACTCCACGCATGCAGTTTAAACCTCTTCTGTATTAAGGTTGATATATTTTCAATTTTCTCTTATTATCAAGAATCAAACGCGAATCGTTATTAATTTATAAATGTGTTGTAGCAAATCCCGTCACTTAAATGAGTATATTTTCTTTTTTTTTACTGTTGATTTTTGCCATAAATTTTAAAACCATAGTATTTATAAATAGATGGAGTAGAGATCTTTTAAATGAAGACTCACAAGGCGTTACTTTCCATTTACAAAAGCCAAATTAGCTTTCTGTAATATACAGGTGTCCGGAAATTATGCATCAAGACTTCAAGAGATGATTTCCCACAAGAAATTAGGGCCAGAAAGTCATATAACAAATTTTCAATATTCAATATTAACGGAGATACAGGTGTCAAAAAACTTTTTTCTCAGATACATTTTTATTAGTATTTTGATTTTTTTTGAAATCTTCCACATGTATTACTAGTGCCCTGGTCGATTTATGTTTCAAATATGATGAAAATACTCCAGAGCCAAAGGGCATAACGTGACCTCAACCTTGGATCTATGGCACACAACTTTTTTGTTTTCACCAACTGAAGAATTTAAACAGAAAGAGCATCAAAAATTATTCAAAAAAGTATCTCTTGTTGCGATACGATAAAATGAACCGGTTCTGAGGAAAACGACTTCAAGCATTTCCATGCTTTAACGCTGTTTTAAACTGATTTTCACAGTCACGACTCAATACAAAATTTATTCACTAACTACATTATTAGGTAACATTTTTATAATCACTACAAAGTGCTTAAGGTGTTAAATGTACATTTTTTCCATATACTTACAATAAGTCCTCGAAAAGTTGTCCTTCCATACCTTTGACACACAAATTCATTCTTCTCAGAAAATTGAGACGAACCCTAAAGAATATGCCCTCCTTTGTTCTTATTATTGCCAGACTGTCAAAAATTCGTTGCCTTAGCTCCTCCACGTTATTCACAGGCGTTTTGTATACCAGTGAATTAACATAGTCCCAAAGAAAAAAGAAAGACAAATTTATACCGGAACCCACGTTCTACCACTAAATGAGGATTCTCGTCACACCAATGAAGAATATGCCTTCCTTTGTTCTTATTATTGCGAGACTGTCAATAATTCGTTGCCTCAGCTCCTCCACGTTATTCACAGGCGTCTTGTATACCAGTGAATTAACATAGTCCCAAAGAAAAAAGAAAGACAAATTTATACTGGAACCCACGTTCTACCATTAAATAAGGATTCTCGTCACACCAATGAAGAATATGCCTTCCTTTGTTCTTATTATTGCGAGACTGTCAATAATTCGTTGCCTCAGCTCCTCCACGTTATTCACAGGCGTTTTGTATACCAGTGAATTAACAGTCCCAAAGAAAAAAGAAAGACAAATTTATACTGGAACCCACGTTCTACCACTAAATGAGAATTCTCGTCACACCAATGAAGAATATGCCCTCCTTTGTTCTTATTATTGCGAGACTGTCAAAAATTCGTTGCCTTAGCTCCTCCACGTTATTCACAGGCGTTTTATACACCAGTGAATTAACATAGTCGCAAAGAAAAAAGAAAGACAAATTTATACAGGAACCCACGTTCTACCACTAAATGAGGATTCTCGTCACACCAATGAAGAATATGCTCTCCTTTGTTCTTATTATTGCGAGACTGTCAAAAATTCGTTGCCTCAGCTCCTCCACGTTATTCACAGGCGTTTTGTATACCAGTGAATTAACATAGTCCCAAAGAAAAAAGAAAGACAAATTCATACTGTAACCCAGGTTCTACCGCTAAATGAGGATTCTCGTCACACCAATGAAGAATATGCCTTCCTTTGTTCTTATTATTGCAAGACTGTCAAAAATTCTTTGCCTCAGCTCCTCCACGTTATTCACAGGCGTTCTGTATATCAGTGAATTAACATAGTCTCAAAGAAAACAGAAAGACAAATTTATACTGGAACCCACGTTCTACCACTAAATAAGGATTCTCGTCACACCAATGAAGAATATGCCTTCCTTTGTTCTTATTATTGCGAGACTGTCAAAAATTCGTTGCCTCAGTTCCTCCACGTTATTCACAGGCGTTCTGTATACCACTGAATTAACATAGTCCCAAAGAAAAAAGAAAGACAAATTTATACCGGAACCCACGTTCTACCACTAAATGAGGATTCTCGTCACACCAATGAAGAATATGCCTTCCTTTGTTCTTATTATTGCGAGACTGTCAAAAATTCGTTGCTTCAGCTCCTCCACGTTATTCACAGGCGTTTTGTACACCAGTGAATTAACATAGTCCCAAAGAAAAAGGAAAGACAAATTAATACCGGAACCCACGTTCTACCACTAAATGATGATTCTTGTCACACCAATGAAGAATATGCCTTCCTTTGTTCTTATTATTGCGAGACTGTCAAAAATTTGTTGCCTTAGCTCCTCCACGTTATTCACAGGCGTTTTGTACACCAGTGAATTAACATAGTCCCAAAGAAAAAAGAAAGACAAATTTATACAGGAACCCACGTTCTACCACTAAATGAGGATTCTCGTCACACCAATGAAGAATATGCCCTCCTTTGTTCTTATTATTGCGAGACTGTCAAAAATTCGTTGCCTCAGCTCCTTCACGTTATTCACAGGCGTTCTGTATACCAGTGACTTAACATAGTCCCAAAAAAGAAAGAAAGACAAATTTATACTGGAACCCACGTTGTACCACTAAATGAGGATTCTCGTCAGACTAATAATGTCTATTATGAAGATTTATTACACAGTCATGCCCGAATCCAGCTTCAGCCATTAAAATAATGGAATTGATGAAATTTCTGTTGCTATCATGGAGAGTCATAATTGTCCTGCGAAAATAAGCGGAGCTGCAGGGAGTAGGGCTTGGACCTTTTAATAATGGAATGGATGTAGGAGTTGTTCGTGCAAGATTTAATGGACTGAGCTTTTGGGAATATTTTCCTGCGGTGCAATTAACATGGCGCTTATGTCAGGATTGTTTTCAACCGCAGTCAAAACACGACCTTCGGCAGAGTTAGTTCTTCGTTGGCGACCTTCTTCCTCTTGAAGCATTTCCAACAGCTAAGCCATAATAATAATGCATGTCGCGCAGATCAGCATTTGAATATAGATTGTAATCATTATTATTATTCATTCTATCAGTCGTAATCACGATACTTATTACATACAAATGACCATAACAGAATAATTCACATGAACATTATCTGTCAAAAGTTGTTAAGGCAACTTCAAGCTTTTGTTTTCAAAGCACTCTCTGTAAATCGTAGAAATCAGTTTAGCGCAGGGTTAAAGCATGAAAATGTTGTGTTGCAACAAAATATACTTTTTTTAATAATTTTTGATGCTCTTTAACATGGTGCTCCCTTAATTAATTAACTAGTGAGAACAAAAAAGTTGTGGGCCATATATCAAAGGTTAAGGTCAGGTTAGGTCGTTTGGCACTGGAATATTTGCATTATACTTAGAACATTAATCTACAAGTTTTCCAAGGTAAAAAATCTCTGGGCGCAGCAAGTGCGTTATGGTAGCGAATTTTCTTTAAAATATTTTTAATAGTAAATGTCTTTCTTTGATGAAAGCAGGCATCAAACTTGGTTGCCTATATAGTAGAAACAATGTACCATATTTCATTAAAATAAATTTATTGTTTGAAAATATATAAACATTTTTCAAAAGTTTTGATGCAGCAAATGTGTTATGGAAGTGAATTTCCATAAAAATGTTTTTAATAGCAAATGCTAGCAGGCATCAATCTGATTACCGGTATAGCCTATGCAGTAGAAACAATGCACTATATTTTATCAAAATTACTTATGGTTTGAAAATATACAAAAAAATTCGAAAATAAACTTAAATTTTGGTTTTCTAACCTACAAAGCTTACGTTAATAGCAAATTGAGTGATTGAAATTTGAATGAAACTGCAAATTTACCGAAAATTCGCTACCAAAACGCACTTACTGCGTCCAGATTTTTTCTTACAAACGCATCATATTTCGATAAAAAATGGAAAAATGCATTAACGAATTTGATCTACGAAAATTAGCAAAAAAAATTATACACCCCTACTCACTCCTGATCCCGTAACTTCCTTGGGGAGTGTAAACAAGAAATTTTCCTTGGAGTTTGTGGATCCAGGGGGGTGGGGGCCTAGCCAGGTTTCTGAAAACAGTTTTTTGAAAAGCGTTCGGGATCTAAACTGCAAATTTACCGAAAATTCGCTACCAAAACGCACTTACTACGCCCAGATTTTTTTCCTACAAACGCATCATATTTAAACAAAAAATGCATTAACGAATTTGTTCTATGAAATTTAGCTAAAAAAAATTATGCACCCCCTACTCACTCCTGGTCTCGTAACTTCCTTGGGGGGTGTGAACAAGAAATTTTTCTTGGGGTTTTTGGATCCAGGTGGGATGAGGGCAAGTTTCTGAAAACAGTTTTTTTAGCGTTCAGGAGCTAAACTGCAAATTTACCGAAAATTCGTTACCAAAACGCACTTACTGCGTACAGATTTTTTTCTTACAAACGCATCATATTTAAACAAAAAATGCAAAAATGCATTGACGAATTTGTTCTATGAAATTTAGCTAAAAAAAAATTATGCACCCCTACTCACTCCTGGTCGCGTAACTTCCTTGGGGGGTGTGAACAAGACATTTTTCTTGGGGTTTGTGGATGCAGGGGGGATGGGGGCTAGTTTCTGAAAACAGTTTTTTGAAAAGCGTTTGGGTGCTAATCTGCAAATTTACCGAAAATTCGCTACCAAAACGCACTTACTGCGTCCAGTTTATTTTTATAAACGCATATTTCGATAAAAAATGCAAAAATGCATTAACAAATTTGTTCTACGATAATTATCTAACAAAAATTATACACCGTTAAACCATAAACTTCACTAAACCTATAAATAACTCTCCAAAAAGCCACCAAACTTAACTAAACTGACAGCCTAAACATCAGAGAAAGGGTCTATTTGAAATATATTTTCTGTAAATATTTTAGTAAAATGAAGGGCAATGACGGTTGAATCTGAAACTTAAGGGTTCGCAGAACACTCTTCTTGCAACATTTTCTTTTCACAAACGGTATTTGTTTCACATTCTTTGCCTAAACATTGCCAATTTTGACGTTTAAAATTGCGAGTTTGACGTTTCGAGGAAAACTCCAAAATTTGTTGCTTTAACTGCTCATAACTTCTTTGTCTTTAAAGCTAGGGACCTAAATTTTGGGACAGAGTTCACTCTTTATAATATAAACACGTGTACCAAATTTGGTTGCCCTGACTTTGTTACTTCTGGAGATATGAATTTTTTTATAAAGAAAATACAAAATTTTCCAGGAAAACCTGGTCCGATTTTCCTGGATAACCAACTTGTCCAAGCCACTTGCAAAAGGAAGGTACTCTCCAAATTTTATCAAGATCGGTCCATTATTTTTTGAGTTATCGGTCGGATATATATATATATATATATATATATATATATATATATATATATATATATATATATATATATATATATATATATAAACACAGATCTCCCCATAAGCGAATTTAAAAAAAAAATTCGCTAAAAAGAACAGAACAAGGCTATGCTCCAGACTGAATTTTTATTACTCAAGGAAGGATGAGACGGACTTTGTCACAGTCTTAAAAACCCATTACAATAACTTTTCTTTACTGTCCATTATTATTATTATTATTATTATTATTATTATTATTATTATTATTATTATTATTATTATTATTATAATAATAATTATTATTATTATTATTATTATTATTATTATTATTATTATTATTATTATTATTATTATTATTACAAATATCTCTTCTCTCTCTTATCAATGTCTCTTTCCCTTTTATTAAAATAAATACATTCCAAAATAATTTAAAATGTGTAAAATTTCCCATTGCTTATCATCTCACTATCACTTCCTTATCTGAAAAAGGAATTTAAATATTAATGGTTATTCTATTAATTGGTAAAATGTGTTGTTAGCAGAAGCAAGTGAAGTATTTTGTTAGCTCTTAATGTAATTCGTAGTGTACGGATTAAATACTCACTTGCACAGAAAGTCCTGTTATTAGGTAACTTTCTTCCGAAAGGGATAAAACTGCTACAACATTGTTTGCAGTGTAGAACCCCTCAAAAATCAAGGGTAAGCAAAACACTTATTAGTTTATATTAGAGGTGAAGGAGATATTTTGTCCGATTGCAGGGTTCTTGGAACTTTCTTATACATCCCGTAGCTCTAGGCAGGTATCCACTGTCTGTCACTTTTACCTGTCTTAAAGGGAATTCTATGACATGCCCCCATACCAGCAGTCTACATAACATCGGTAGCTAGACAGGGGAAACATAGGATTTGTAGTTTCCACAGTTGTCTCTAACATATGCAACTGACTGCAGCCTGGCACTAGTTTAGTCAATCTTCAACCAGGAAGGCTTGTAGACACCCCTCAGCCCCACAGAACATCCTGGCGACGTCACAGTGACCAGATAAGTGGCACATATAACTGTATCTTTATTAAACTGTCTTTTACTATTTGTGTGGAGTAAAATTTGGTAAATACAGCTTAACATCGGTAATTTATTTGCAACCATATAGATATTGACTACTAACCAACCTGTAATAGTTTTAAATTGATATAGTTTTATGTAGAAAATGTACACTTGCTAACGATCGTTATTGGGTACCCCTTTTTATGCTGTTAGTTTAACATTATGCAATTAGTGCATTAAAATTACTTACCTTAATTTTAATTATAGTATAATATAGACTCAGTTATATACATCCAGTGATTGCTTATCATATATCTTTGTGGTTATCGTTATCTTCTTTATAATTGATTTTCATAATATATTAAATTCAGGCATACAGCATAACCTCTTTTATTTTCATTTTTATCTAATGTGTTGACGTTTGACACAGGCATAACGGTAACGACGCAAGCAATAGAAATAATAATAGAATTGGCTAGACCGCGGTCGGTTAGTTGTCTAGCAACCATATAATTGCTTGTTTTGTCTATTACGAAACTGTTTTGGTATTTATTTGTTAAATAAGTTTATATATATATATATATATATATATATATATATATATATATATATATATATATATATATATATATATATATATATATTTGAACCCAAGTGTAATTCATTACTTGTCACGAACGACGTGACAACTTGAAGATGAAAATTGTGCACGACGCACTGAAAGGTAGGCTGTGCAATGTAGAGCTTGATACTTTCATGAGACTTAATTATGAACACTTACTGTCCTTTTAATTTTATAAAAAACGTTCTCTTCACAAAACTGGAGCATAGCCTTGTTCTGTTCTTTTAGTGAATTTTCTTAAAAAAAATTCACTAATGAGGAGATCCCGACTTTTGAATTTTGAAAAAATTTCTTCAAATGACCGCGAACTAGGCCCCCTAGAACACATATCCGGGGTCCGTTTCAATTTTTATATGTTTATATATATATATATATATATATATATATATATATATATATATATATATATATATATATATATATATATATATATATATATATATATATATGTATCACACCGATAACTCAAAAAATAATAGGCCGATTTTGACTAAATTTGGTAGAAAAATTCCTTTTGCAAATGGCTTGGATAAGTTCGTTAGCCAGGAAAATCTGCCCAGGTTTTCCCGGAAAATTTTGTATTTTCTTTCGAAAAAAATGTATATCTCCGGAATTAACAAAGTAAGGGCAACCAAATTTGGTACGCTAGTTAATATCCTTATAGGTAAGCCACCTACCAAAATTTAGCTATGTAGGTCAAAAGACAAAAAAGTTATAGGCATTTAAAGAAAAATAAATTGGGGTTTTCCTCAAAACGTCAAAGTTGCGATTTAAAACGTCAAAATCGGCAACATTTAGGCAAAGAACTTGAATCTAATACGGGCTATGGAAATTAAATCTCTCAAGAAGAATATTTTACAAACCCTGAAGTCTTAGTTTCAACCGTCATTGTCCTTCATTTTACTAAAATGTTTCCAGAAGATTCATTTCAAAAAGACCCTTCTTTGATGCTTGACAGTAGTTTTAGCTATAGAGTTTATCGTTTAATGGTGTATAATTTTTATCGAATTTTCGTAAAAAATCAATAAAGCTCAATATATCCGTTATTATATAAGATATGAAAAAAATTTGTATATATTAATTATAGGGTGTCTTGAGCTACATCTTAAAATAATATTTCTACAATCACAGGATGGCCCATAAGTCGTTGGTGATACAAATTTTCTTTTTTTTTAATCAAACACGCCTTATGTTATTGCATTTTTTATTTTTTCAGCGATGCATGTTTGTAAGAAAAGAAATTCGGGACGCAGCAAGTGCGTTATGGTAGCGAATTTTCATTAAATGCTTCAAATTTGAATAGCTCAATTTGCTATTAACCTATAAGGTTGACCAAGAAACGAGTTTTTCCGGGAACACTTTAAGTTTACTTTTGGAAATTTTTGTACATTTTAACACAATAAAGTTATTTTTATGAAACATGGCACATTGTTTTTACTATATAGGTTATACTGGTAACCAAAATTGATGCCTGCTTTCTTAAAAAGGAAACACACATATTTGCAATTAAAAACATTTTTATGAAAATTCACTACCATAACGCACTTGCTGCGTCCAGAGTTTTTTTACCTTGGAAATGTGTCTAACCCAGACGTTGTGACGTTCAGAAATTAATCTACAAGGGCACTAGTAATACATCTGGAAGCATTGAAAAAAATGAAATCCCCAATAAAAATATTATCTAAAAAAACTTTAAAAAAATAATTTTGTTTAACACCTGTACCTCCGTTAATATTGAGTTTTCTAATTTTCTTTTATAACACTTTGTGTCGTTAATTAATTGTAAGGAATCACCTCCTGAAGTCTTGACGCATAATTTCCGGACACCATGTATATTTTAAACTTTTACATGTAACTTACCTAACATAAAGCAAAAACAGTGTAGCACAAAGCTCATTAATACCACAAGCGACGTAATAATTACAGTTCGCAAAAACAACAGCGCTGTGGGATTAAACTTCATCTGGAAGGATTAATATCTCAGAATATACACCTGGCCACTTGTTCATTTTGGTCGTTTTACAGTTTGCTCATAGCTGGTATACATATATTGCTAACTCTCTTATTATTAGGGTGAGGGAGTCGACTTATATGTTCTTTTTTAGTGAATTTTCTTAAAAAAAAATCACTAATGTGGAGATCCCGACTTTTGAATTTTGAAAAAATGTCTTCAAATGAGCGCGAACTAGGTCCCCTAGAATCCATATCCGCGGTTAGTTTCAATTTTGACCTGTTTATATATATATATATATATATATATATATATATATATATATATATATATATATATATATATATATATATATATTATGTACAACTAAATTTGGTAATTCATTGATTGTTGTTGCTCTTACTTGATGAAACTTGTCCATACTACATACAGACTTAAAGACTACTTCTCTGGCTTCACTCTTGGTTTTCGTTTTTGTAGGTGAAGGACGTGGCCAGCGCGTAATATGACTAGAGCAAGTGGCCCTTACGAATTCTGGATGTTACAGGATGTTCTTCAACGTTTCTGTGACTATAGTTTCGCTGTTTGACAGCATTCTCAGACATATTAAAACTGAATTAGTACGAAATCATGACAACTACAAATAAAGATTTGTTGCTATGTTATGATATGATGTTTTGATCAAAAAATGTATCTATTTTTAGGTTAAATATTGACATACATTACGTAGACATTTTAAAAGCCTCATCTGTCATCTGTGTTTCATTTTTATTTTCAATTTGATATTTTTTTTATCAAAACATCATATCATAACATAGCAACAGATCTTTATTTGTAGTTGTCATGATTTCGTACTAATTCAATTTTAATCTGTCTGACAATGCTGTCAAGCAGCGAAACTATAGTCACAGAAACGTTGAAGAACATCCTGGAACATCCAGAATTCGTAAAGGCCACTTCCTCCAGTTAGCTTACGCGCTGTCTACGTCCTTCACCTTCAAAAACGAAGACCAACAGTGAAGCCAGAGAAGTAGTCTCCAAGTCTGTATGTAGTATGGACAAGTTTTACTAAGTAATGGCAACAACAATCAATGAATTGAAGAGGTCTTCTATCGAAGAGCTTCCCCATTTGTATAGAAAATTGAAAATCAGACAGATGAACGCTTTCCAGAATGCATGGTTTAACCAAGAGTGCATAAGAAAGAAGGTCATCCCGAAGTACGTAATCATAACAACTACTGCAACATCAAATCAATCAAAAATTGCTATTAGAAAAGCCAGTTTCATCTGGCTGAAAGAATAATCCAAGAAATGGTTTTCAATTCGTGATAGTTTGCTTCTTTATATCAAGGTAATACATTCAGAACTTACTTATAAATTAGATCCAGTAAAATTTGATATATTAGATAACCAAATACATATTCTAGTTAGTGAATTGAAATTTAAAAAACGCTTAACGCAGACAAACAAAATTAGAAACCTAGAAAGCACACAACATTTACATAATCGACAAAGACCTCCCCCACAAACACATAAGTTCTACAAAAGATTTGAGAACCTAAGCGATACAATTTTTACAACTGAAGAAATTTCTTTTCTAAATAAAGGATATAAATACTGCCCAAAATTTAAATTTACAAACAAAATTAAAGAGATATTAGCTTCTGAATCCGAAATTGCTTCCAGATCTATGAGGTAATATGAAAGATTAAAAATATGTGAAACGTCAAATTAACGAAACTAAAATTTTAAAACGGTTCAGCATAAAATATTAGACAATGATCTAGTTTTTACTAAAGCTGATAAAGAAAGTACAACTGTAGCTATACAGGGACGCATATAACATAAAAAGTAATGATTTTATTACTACAGAAAATTTAATAAAAATTTGGAGAGACCCAACAAACGCATTTCAGACAAAACTAAAAAATGAACTTAAAAATGTGTCTCTGTTTAGTCAACAAGAAAAGAAATATCTTTTATATAAAAGCCCGCAACCACGAAAAATGTATGGCCACCTGAAAATTCATAAGCCAAATATACCGGTGAGGCCAGTAGTTAGCTATGTTCGGCCTATTTCCCTGGAGACAGAGATGCAGAACAACCACCTCCAGCAGAGGTGCGGAAATTGATCGCCTACTGCAAGAGGAACAACTATCACCTCGTAATGGGGTGTGATGCGAACTCCCATCACTTGGCTTGGGGGAGCACGGACACTAACAGACGAGGTGAATCACTATTTGAATACATTTTAGGGGAGGAGCTGGTTGTCAACAACATAGGCTCGGAACCCACCTTTCTTACAGCTAACCGGAGAGAGGTTTTAGATCTTACGATCAGCTCAAGGCTTTTGAGCTCAAAAATCCTCAAATGGAGGGTGTCGTCTGAACCCTCATGTTCAGACCATGCTCATATCCTATTTGAAATTGAAACAGGCCCTAGACCTGTGGTGGAGTATCGGGACCCGAGGAGGACGGATTGGGAGGGATACAAACAGTCCCTCGCCGGCAGACTTGGGTCCGCAATCCCCACAGTGAGGGATCGTGATGAGATCGAGATTGCGGCCGAACAGGTTAGGGAAGCTGTGGTCTCTGCCTATCACAAAAACTGTCCACTGAGGTCAAAGAGAGACAGTTGGGGGTCTACTTGGTGGAATAATAACCTCGATAAACTACGAAGAGAAGTTAGACGTCTCTTCAATCGTGCTAAGATTACAGGCAACTGGGAGCAATATAAAACTGCTCTAACACATTATAATAAAGAGATCAGGAACGCTAAGAGGGAGTCCTGGAGGAGGTTCTGCGGGGACATTAATAATTTGCCCAGCAGCGCCAGAATCCACAGGATTCTCTCACGCGACCGTGTACAGGAACTGGGATCGATAAAACGACCAGATGGTTCCTTTACTGAATCTCGGAAAGAAACGTTAGAGCTCTTAGCACACACACACTTCCTAGATTGTCTGATCCTGAGCAACGGTGAGGTCCTACCAGCTGAGGGACGATCTAAACGCCCCCAAAGGGAGGACTGGCTAGTTGCTCGGAGAATAGTTACAGCCTCGGCAGTGGAGTGTGCTGTGAATCATTTCCAGCCATTCAAGTCGCCAGGGGAGGATGGGGTGGTACCGGTCCTACTACAAAAGGGACTGGAGATTCTCCTACCCTTCCTTATCAGGCTGTTCAGAGCCAGTCTGGCCTGGAACTATATTCCTTCCAGCTGGACGGTGGTTAGGGGGGTTTACATTCCCAAATTGGGACGTAATGACCTCCTACCTACTTCACTGAGACCTCTCAGTATTACATCATTCCTCCTGAAGGGATTGGAAAAAATACTGGACGGACACATTAGGGGGAACATCTTACCCAAGAACCCCCTAAATACCCACCACTATGCCTATCAAACTGGCAAATCAACTGAGTTAGCGCTCAATAACCTCGTCGAGAAGATCACACACTCTCTGGAAAATGGAGAGGTTGCGGCGGCGGCATTTCTCGACATAGAAGGATCATTTAATAATGCATTACCGATCTCCCTCTACGAGGCCACTATCGCTAGGGGGGTGGAACCTACCATCTGTGGCTGGATAGGAAACATGCTGCACAATCGGACCATTATTACCTCATTACGGGGAGAGGTGGTCAGCGTTAGGGCTGCGAGAGGGTGTCCTCAGGGGGGCGTTCTATCCCCCCTGTTGTGGTCCCTCTTTGTGGACGACCTGCTGGCTATCCTCGGACTCTGGGAGGTTGAGGTCCAGGCGTATGCGGATGATCTCGTCATAATGGTTAGAGGCAAATCTGAGGAGGAACTGTCTAGTACTCTTCAAGATGTAGTCAATGATTGGTGCCGTAGGGAACAGATGTCTGTGAACCCTCGCAAAACGATCATTGTCCCGTTCACCAGAAGAAGAAGGTTGGACAAATTAAAACCACCTAATCTTATGGGGGAAAACATTCCATTTTCGGACCAAGCAAAATATCTGGGAGTTATCCTAGATAAGAAGCTCAACTGGGACAGACAGTTAGAAAATGTTATCCGCAGGGCTAAGATGTCCCTGTGGACCTGCCGAAGAATCTGTGGGAACAACTGGGGAACAAACCCCCAACAGATGTACTGGCTCTATGTAGTGGTTATCAGACCTATGATAACATATGGAGCCATAGTTTGGTGGCCTAAGGTACTTCGTGGTACCGCGAGGGCCAAACTGGCTCATCTACAGAGACAAGCATGTCTGATGATAACGGGAGCGATAAGCACCGCACCATCAGTCGCTCTGGAGGTCCTCCTCAATATTCCCCCACTTCACATATGGTTGGAGAGGGTGGCGAGGTGGACAACGTACAGACTAATACAAACGGCAGATAACATGCCGAGGGAAGTCAGTCTGAGGGGGTCCGGACTCCTTGATGACAGTGATTGTCACAGGATTCTGGGAATGGTCTCGGACTTGATGCCTACAAAAATCAGCAGAGATCTGTCTTTCAAGACCGTCCTCCCGGAAAGGGAGGACTGGGACCGGAACCAATCGACCCTGTTGAGAGCGGACCTCTGCTGGTACTCTGACGGCTCCAAAACCAATATGGGAGTAGGAGCCGGCGCATATGGGAGCAGCACCGATGCTAAACTATCAGCTAGCCTCGGCAAGTACGCAACCATACACCAGGCAGAAGTTTATGCCATCGAGATGTGTGCAAGGGAAAGCTTAAAAGACATATGCACAAACAAATCGATAAAGATATATGCAGATAGCCAAGCTGCAATAAAGGCTCTTGGTTCCTACCGGTGCAATTCAAAGACGGTATGGAGTTGTAAATCTGCCCTTAACGAATTGGGCAGCTGTAATGAGGTGTCGCTGGTCTGGATACCGGGTCACTCGGACCATGATGGGAACGTTGCGGCAGACGCGCTTGCCAGGAGTGGTGCCCAGTGTGACTTTGTCGGACCAGAACCGGTGCTGGGAATAACATCTTGCACAGCAAAACGCACCTTAAAGACCTGGACAGATAGAAGGACAATTCAGTATTGGCAAAATCTTCCAGGATTAGCTCACTCTAAGGCCTTCATAAATGGCCTGTCTGAGTCAAGGGCTAAGAAACCTCTAGAGTTGAACAGACAACAACTGAGTACTCTAGTCGGCCTGTATACAGGACACTGTCGCTTGCGGCATCACATGCACCGTATTGGGATCGGTCAGGAGACCGAGTGCCGGCTGTGTATGGAGAATGACGAAACAGCAGAGCACGTGCTGTGTTCCTGTCAGGCAGCGGATAGGACTAGACACCTGCTCTTTGGCAAGGTAAAGCTTGCTCCGGAGGATCTGGATCAACTTTCGCCCGCAAAGGTTATCGACCTCTGTAGGAGGCTGGATTTGTTGGGCGAAATATAGACATTAGGCGTGAGCCACAATAGACCTTATGGTCGCGGTGGAGGGACCGATATGGACCACTCACAATCTAACCTAAACCTAACCTAACCTAGCTATGTTAATACACCTAATCATAAGATAACGAGCAAACTGGCTTCACTTATTAGAGAATACAATTATTTTCCAAGATATTCAGTTAAGAATTCTTATGAACTTACACAAAAATTAAATAACTTAATTATTGCCACAAATAGTAAATTAGTCTCATTTGATGTTTGTAGCATGTATTCTAAGATACCCCCTAGGGAATGTTTACCTCCATTAGAAAACGTTTTAATAGAAAAGAACGTAAATGTGATAAAAAGGCAAGAAATAATGAATATTTTTAACTAATGTATAAAACAAAACTATTTTAAATTTAATAATAAAATTTATATGCAAAATGAAGGTCTACCTATGGATAGTCCATTATCACCTTTATTAGACAACATATTTATGAACTTAGAAAACCAAATTTTAACATTAGAACTTTCGCATAATATTGTCTTTTGGTACAGATACGTAGATGATATTTTAGCATGTTTTCAAGGTAGTCATACAGAATTAAATGAATTTTATTAATAACTTTCACACAAATATTAAGTTTACTTTAGAAGAAGAAGCTAATCGAGAGGCAAAATAATTTTCTCTGTGAAGCCACAGACTAAGTATCTATTTCTGTATTACATCAGATTTTGAGTATTTTTAAATTTATTTATATTAGCTAATTTTCTAATAAAAGAAGTTAATGAATTTTCTTGGAAGAAGCATTTGTTGAGAATTTTTGTGTGAAAAATTATTCAATTGATGGAACATTTTTTAAACGAATTTCGTCGAAAATATGGTTTTAATGGATTTTCGTGCACACAAATGATTTTATTTTCAATTTTAATTACGTATTGGGTATATAATTTGAATTTTATGTGTGCTTTTAGCAAAATGTTTTATAAAAAATGTTTAGCTAGTTTTCGAAGAAATTGTTTTTTGCTTTCGTAGAAATCATTTTTTTTAAGCCATTTTTGTAAAATTTTGGTAATTAATAATAAATGTTTAATAAGTTATTATAAAAAAAATGTTTAGGGATTTTCTTGAAACAATTGCTTAAAAATTTTCATGAGATTTTTGTGTCGTCGAAAAAGTTTTTGGGAAAAATTATATTTTGGTAGGTGGGTAAATAACTTGAAATGGTTCGTTGGCCAAGAAAATCGGACCAGTTTTTTTTTATTTATTCAAATTATTTTTATTAGCGAATTTACTTGTAAAAAATGTTGTTTTAATAGCGAATTTTCTTATAAAGAAACTTAAGTTATTTTCTTTGAAGAAACATCTGTTGCGAATGGAACATTTTTTAAAGGAAAATCGTCGAAAATAATGTTTTAATGGCTTTTCGTGCAAACAAATTATTTTGTTTTAAATTTTAATTACAGATTAGGTATGTAATTTCAATTTTATGTGTTCTTTTAGCAAAATTATATGTAAAAAATATTTAGCCAGTTTTTGCAGAAATTTTTTTGTACTTCCGTAGAAATCTTTTTTTTAATTTTTTTGGACGAATTTTGGTAATTAATGATAAATGTTGAATAAGCTATTATAAAAAGTAGGTTTTCGGATTTTCTTCAAAAAATTATTTGCGAATTTTCATGAAATGTTTTTAAAGTCTCGTCGAAAATGTTTTTGTGAATAATTATATTTTGGTAGGTGGGTAAATAACTTGAAGAGGCTAGTTAGCCAGAAAAATCGGACCAGTTTTTTCGAAAACGTTTTAAGTTCATTTTCGTAAAGATTTTACACTTTTTCAAACAATAAAGTTATTCTGATGAAATATGGTACACTCTTTCTACTATATTGATATCCAAATTTGATGGCTGCTTTCATTAAAGAGGGACACTTTTGCTATTAAAAACCTTTTTTTTTTTATCGAACACACCTTAAATTATGACATTATTGCATTTTTTATCGAAATATAATGCATATTTGTAAGAAAAGAAACTCAGGACGCGGCAAGTTGGTTATGGTAGCGAATTTTATTATATGTTTCAAATTTCAAAAGCTCTTTTTGCTATTAGGTTAGCTAAGTTGGCTAGAAACCAGTTTTTTCGGAAACATTTTGAGTTTATTTTCCAAAAATATTTTACATTTTGAAACAATAAAGTTATTTTGATGAAATATGGTACATTGTTTCTACTATATAGATTATACTGGCAACCAAATTTCTGCTTTCGTTAAAAGAAGAGACATATTTGCTGTTAAAAACATTTTAATGAAAATTCACTACCATAACGCACTTGCTGCGTCCAGACTTTTTAAAATTATTTCAGGGCCAGATATTACCAACAAGACAAATGTAAGTATTTGCTACAACTTTTTTGATATAGCGAACAAATTAAATGCACTTTCTTTAAGTAGGTACAACATTTTTATTTAGTCATTTTTTTACTGACAAAGTGTAAAAGATATCAATAATAAGAAGTTGAGGTCAGGTATCATATATGAACAATATATGAATATCAATTCCGTTGTTGGTACCGTCGGCATCTCAGTTGTAAACAGTCTACTTAAGAACGCCTCAGTGTAATACCTCATGTGTTGGTGTTGCAATTCCAGTCGGCATTTGAGAATGAGACTAGGCATTTCCTATTACGCGTGTAAGCTGGGTTGGATTGAGCTGCGTTTATTAGTAAATTTTCTTAAAAAAAAATCACTAATGAGGAGATCCCGACTTTTGAATTTTGAAAAAATTTCTTCAAATGAGCGCTAATTGGGGTTTTCCTTAAAACGTCAAAGTGACAATTTAAATCAAAATTCGCAACATTTAGGCAAAGAACTTGAATCTAGTACGGGCTGTGGAAAGAAACTGTGTCAAGAAGAATGTTTTACAAACCCTGAAGTCTTAGTTTCAACCGTTATTGTCCTTCATTTTACTAAAATGTTTTCAGAAAATTCATTTCAAATAGACACTTTCTGTGATGCTTGGCAGTAGTGTTGTCTATAGAGTTTATCGTTTAATGCTATATAACTTTTGTCGAATTTTCGTCAAAAATCAATAAAGCTCAATATATCCGTTATTCTACAAGATATGAAAAAAATTGTACACATTAATAATAGGGTGTCTTGAGCTACATCTTAAAAATATTTCTACAATCACAGGGTCGCCCATAAGTCGTTGGTGATACAAATAATTTTTTTAAAGTCGAAAACGCCTTATGTTTTTGCATTTTCCATCGAAATATAATGCATGTTTGTAAGTAAAGAAATTCTGGGCGCGGCAAGTGCGTTATGGTAGCGAATTTTGATTAAAGGCTTCATATTTGAAAAGCTCAATTTGCTATTAACCTATAAGGTTGACCAAGAAACGGATTTTTTTGGTTAAACTTTAATTTTACTTTCGGAAATTTTTGTACGTTTTCAAACAATAAAGTAATTTTGGTGAAAGGTAAAGGTAAGATGCTTACTGGCAATTAGGCCATTGTTGACCCTTTTTGCTCATCTAAACTAACCTACCCTCCACCTTGAGCTCGATCTCAACGACGACAGTGATTTTGAAAAATCATCCGCCGCCGGTGAGGATCGAACCGTCGACCCCCGAGTCCGTATTGGAAAGTCTGAATCGACTTTCCTGCACGGCCACGGAGGCGCTTTAATTTTACTTTCGGAAATTTTTGTACGTTTTCAAACAATAAAGTAATTTTGGTGAAACATGGCACATTGTTTTTACTGTTACATTGTAATACTGGTAATCAAATTAAAAAAAAAATATTTAATTGCTTTCTGAAAAAAAAAACACATATTTGCAATCAAAAACATTTTTATGAAAATTCACTACCATAACGCACTTGCTGCGTCCAGACATTTTTTTTTAAATGGGTTACGCATGAGTTGGAAGAAGCTTTTCAAGTTTTAATATTTATGTGCCGTCTGAAATGGAATTCCATTGTCTCGGTCAGTTTGCCAAACACCACTGTGAAGATTCTCTTCCCCTGCCAATAAGACGTTTAATTTCACTTCTTAACTTACCTGTTATCGGCAAATCTTCCACGCTAGACGTTTATCGAAACTTCTTTTCTATTCGACTCACTGTTGATTGATTGACAGACATATCCGGATATTAATATTAAACAGCTACACACCTTTGCCTCAGTTCAGATCATCTTACCATAACCAATCATAATTAGATCTTCAGCTCTTTAAGCTATTGATAAACGCGTTTTATCAACAATTTAATAGTTAGTTTGAAAAAGAGAAGATTGAAAATTATACGTATTTACTTTGCACGACCACCAAAACGTAAGTTTAGTACTATTATCTGTATATTGTATCGCAAAAAATGATCGAACTCATGCTTGACTAGTTTTTATGACACATGTCACACAATAGATAATTGTTATCATCAGTCGATTGTTACAGATACGACATAGTATACAAGGAAATCTCAGGAATTCTTTTCGTACAAGAAGCTCAACATTTTGACGATTGTTTACAGACTTTGTGATATCACTGTTATAAGATTAGACTATGTAATTCTTTACAGGCTTCACTTGTGTTAGTTATTACTGATAATACCAATACTATTAATCACTTGATTTGAAAAAAAAATCTTGCTGAATAGAGAATTAAATAAGCTTTAAAAAGATGGAGCACACTACTCACCATTCAATTTCAAAATCTCGAACAGGTAGCTTTTTTCTGAAGAGGTTTGAAGATAGGGGTGAAATTTTTATATCAGAAAGTTAGTTTTTGACAATAAAAATCGACCTGTCTTTAAATTTTCCTTAATAATGGTCACTCTCAATGTAATTGAATGTATGCGTTAATTTATAGACAGTACATATATATATATATATATATATATATATATATATATATATATATATATATATATATATATATATACAAAATTATTAATATTATAACTACCTTTATCAAGTTACTAACCTAATACTAGTTATTACCTGATAGCTGTAGTGCCAACCGAACCCCACGTTTCCAGGCTCGAACTTCTGATTTCTAATCTGTGATCTGGCGGCATTACTGCCATTCTTCTGCCTCTTCTTTCTCTGTCCAATCTACCACCGCGTCCTCTCAATGGATACTTCACACTCATTATGAACTAGCGGTTTATTCAGACGAAGCGCAATCACCAGCGAATATCACTAATTATTAATTCCACTCACATTTCGTACTCCACATCAGTTGTCCCATGGAAATAACAGTTGCGATCTGTCACTGTCACTGTCACCGTTGTTAAATACATCATGGTCTGTCTGATCCAGGGCACACTCAGAGGTGAAAAATTCATTTAATTTTATTAAAAGCATAAGCGTGCGTTTACCGTGTAAGCGTCTAATTTATCGTGAAATGTTTTGTTGCAATTGTGAAAAATGATGTGGTGGATTAATAAAAAATACGGAGCACCAAAGGCGTTACTAAAGAGAATTTTCATGAAAATTGGTTTTCACAAGAAATTTAAATACATTAATTGTTGCTGTCCTTCTTAGTGAAACCGATCCATACTAAATACAAATGTAGAGGCTTCCTCTCTGGCTTCCAAATTGACCTTTATTCCTGTAACCGGTTTCTCCCTTTCACGGCACCCTTAAGGATGCTGTAAAAGAGCAAAACCCGTTACAGAGAAGATAACAATCAATTGTGAGGACCAAAAAATGGTTTAAATCTGTATACCTATAGTTTATAAAAGTTAATATATATATATATATATATATATATATATATATATATATATATATATATATATATATATATATATATATATATATATATATATACAGAGCGGTGGCTTTTATCTTTCCCACTATCGCTAGCTTCTTAACCTTTAATTTTTTAATTTCTTCCATATCTTTTTATTATTTAAGCGAATGCTCTGATAGTTGGTAGCTTCACCAGTCATCTACTGCCCGTTTTAAAAATTTTCTAGGCCTACTAGATCATTAGGTTTGAGTTTATACAGGATTGGATAGAGAAAAAAATACGACTACAATGATGTGACACACTGCGTTATCTAATTTTAATAACTACCGCTAAAAAATTGTTTTTAATGAGAATAGAGGTGCCATGAAACTAACTTGTCAAAATTTGACAAATAAGCGAATAACGAAATAATATGACTGCCCGTGTCACGACTGTTGCAACTTGTTGTTATAGGTAAATAGTAAATTATTATTAGCAATGGCAAGTTATCCAGTTAGTGAAAAGATAGACATGTATAATGTTTACATTTGTAATTTTCGTACCTCCGTGGCTGCATCACTAAGTTATGCAATTTAGTATCCTGATAGGCGACAACCAAACAGAACTCCACTTCAACGTGTAAGCAGTCAGTTCAAAGAATTTGTCACATTTAAAAACACAAAACACTGCAATAAGAATGGACCGTAAATGATAATTAATGGATTGGGACAAATACAAATGAATCCTGAGACATCGCAAAGAAAGATAGCTTTCCAATGTAATTTATCCAAAACCGGCATTCAAAAGATTTTGAAAAGGCATAAATACCATGATTTTAAATACCAACCAGTGTAAAACTTGCATCCAGCAGATGAGCACAGAAGATTGGAATTTTGTCATTGGTTTCGTGAACGCCTAAGAGAAAATACTAATTTCCCAAGTAAAATTATCTGATCAGATGAAACTTTATTAACAAACAGATGAATGTTCAATAGAAGGAACGAGCACTTTTATGCTGTGGAGAATCCTCACTTGGTACAGGTAGTGAGATCATAGGTTCGCTTTTCTTTAAATGTTTGGTGTGCGCTTTTGGGTCATCACTTAATAGGTCCTTACTTGATTCCAGGGCATTTAAATGCCCTATCCTATCATAGTTTCTTACAAATAATATGGAATAAATGTCGGATCATTTACCTGTGTTTAGACTTAGAAATCTAAAGTAGTTTCTGCAAGATGGGCTCCTCACAATGCATTAATTGTAAGAAATTCTTTAAATAAAATGTTTCCGAATTCTTGGACTGGATCTTATAGTCCTAGGCGTTGGCCACCGCGGTCCCCGTGCTTAAATCCACTGGATTATTTTTAATGGTTTTTCGTGAAAAATAAAATATTTGATGTACAAACCCAGAATCTGGAACACTTGCAAGTCAAGATTGCAGAAGTTTTCCAATCAGTTACACAAGAAAGTGTTAGAAATGCGATAGGCAATATAGATCGTAGGCCATCACTTTGCATTGAGCTTGGCAGCTGTCATTTTGAAGAATTCTGGTAGCACAGAGTTTTTCCTCTAGAGGTACAGTTCATGGTTTGTTTGCTATTTATCTATCTTTGTAAATTCTTTACTTATTTATTTTAATTTTTGTTTATAAAATTTTTCTTTGCGTACTCGTGTTTTATTTTCATGCTACTCCTTTGCCTGATTTTTTATAACTACATTGTTACGTATTCTACAACAACAGCTTTTATAATTATGCTGTTGTACTGTGAATTTGCGATAAAAGATGCATGCAATTGTTTTAATTTTGAAAATAAAATTTTATACATTTGACAATTTATTTTCATGGCAGCTCGATTCTCATTAAAAACAAATTTTTAGGGGTAGTTATTAAAATTAGATAACGCAGTGTGTTACATCATTTGAATTGTAATGTATTCTCTATTCAACCCTATAATAATCAAATATGGCTATGAAAACCCAATGATCTAGTTGGGCTAGGAAACTTTTGAAACGTGCAGTAGATAACTCCTGATGACTTATGTGAAGCTAGCAAATATCATTCGGTTAAATAACAAAAAAGATATGGAGGAAATTAGAAAACGCGGATTTTCAGTTATTTCAGGATATTTCGGTAACAAATTGATTTATCAGGAATTTCATTCCAAATGCTTAACAAGCATGAAATTGTACAACATTTATTTTATTTATTTAACCGACTCTGTAAGGATTAGAAGATAGCACAATAGTGTACATGATAAAAGTGACCACCCTGCATATATATATATATATATATATATATATATATATATATATATATATATATATATATATATATATATATATATATATATATATATATATATATATCCAGTGATGTCACTATGACGTCACTCCCGCGCTTCGCGCTGGTTTGTGGTGAGGCTCCACCTCAAAAAGGGCCGGACGGGGCTCCACCCCCAAAAAGAGTAGGGCGGAGCTCCGCCCCAAAAAATGTGTGGTCGCGCATGGGGTTCTGTCCAAAAGAGTGGGGCGGGGCTCCGCCACATAAAGGGTGTGGCCTCGTATGGGGCTCTACCCAAAAGGGGCGGGGATACGCCCCAAGGAGTTGGGGCTACGCCCACAAGGGGCCCCGCTGTTTATGACGTCACTCCGGCGTTTCGTAGCCGGGTGTTGGAAGGTGGTGGTTCCAGAATTCTCCATCTATACCCTATATATATATATATATATATATATATATATATATATATATATATATATATATATATATATATATATATATATATATATATATATATATATATATATATATATATATATATATATATATATATATATATATATATATAAGTAGGTAAACATGGAGAGTTCTGGAACCACCACCCGGCTACGAAACGCCGGAGTGACGTCATAAACAGCGGGGCCCCTTGTGGGCGTAGCCCCAACTCCTTGGGGCGTATCCCCGCTTCTTTTGGGTAGAGCCCCATATATATATATATATATATATATATATATATATATATATATATATATATATATATATATATATATATATATATATATATATATATATATATATATATATATATATATATCATGAAATATCCTGGTATATTAGCATATTATTTTCTTTCGGACCCGTCAGCAATTAGTCATTTTATTGGCTTTTAATGTTTATTCAATAACTCTCATACGACAGGTGAGATGCCAGATAAGGATTGTATTTTTGTGTTTGTTATGCCCTGTATACAATTAATATTAGGTAACAGTAAAAACGATGCATTTCAATAGCTCATTTAAGCCGATAAAAACGAACCACGTTAAAAGACTTTCACACGCTGTGCAGCCAAAGGTCGAGATATAGGTCGCACATTGAGATCACTTGTAACAAATTATAGTTCTTGAAAGGGAATGAAGAGCTCAGTTGAAGCATTTTTAAAAGGTTTTTGTCATTAGAACATGACTAATTATAAGTGTGTCTAGTCTCATGTGTGGGAACGTATTAGATTTTACTTAAAAGAGGGTATACTAAAATGTAGTCAGAGAGTTTTTTATAAAAGACTAGAGTGACATGCTGCAGATCACGTAGGCACTAATAAAGTCGATAATTATGTACATAGCTGGTATATTTTTAACGCTAGTGACTAGGCCTGGAATTTCGTTGTTCTCACGTTTGGGCGGAGCGACTTGATATAAAACTACGTACGATTGGGACATAGGGGACGATTTTCATCGATATCTCAGAGTTAGCTCTTCTGCAAAGCTGTCTTCGAACTGAATGTTCTTTAAGAGACTTGTGGAACCCTGTGGTGACGAGGCACAGCATACTATCGCAACGATCAATTCTGGCAGATTTATGCTGTGTTGAACACTGTGGGTTTCCTATAACCGCGTCTGAAGTCAGCTGATCATAGTGCGGGAATTCTATAGGTCTTTTCCATAGCGTACTTGCGGAGAAAGCCTGTGGTAAACACTAGCGCCATGAATAAAATTCGAGCGAGAGTGTCGAAGTAGGGGACCTCTGCTGGTATTGTTAACGCGATTCGCACTACACCCCCGCACATAGACGAGACCCAGGAGTCGAGCCGCCGTCCCCGCTTGGAGGCCCTGTCGCAGCCTGTTGAGACCAGATGTAACAGCAAACGGTGAGTGTACCTTTAAAATGACATATGCTATCGGTGTCCCTAAATTGTTTGCCCAATTTAATATATTTAAACGGAAACTTGAACCCTATGAGTTTATTTGCCTGCATATTATTTAAATGAATTTATTTGTGCATTGAATGTTGCCCAGTTTGTTATATTTAATCTAAACTTGAAACCTAGCATTTTATTTACTCACATATCATGTATAGAAAGTATTTTTTTTTGCATCTAAATGTTGCCAAATATGCCATATGTAAACTAAGCTTGAAACCTAGCGTTTTAATTGTGAACATATAGTGTACAGATATTATTATTTTTGCATCTAAATGTTACCGAAATCGGCGTATTAAGACTAAACTTGACCCCTAATATTTTAGTTATTTGTGTATCGTGTAGATAAATTATTTGTGCATTAAAAGTTGCCAAGTTCGATATATTTAAACTAAAACTTGAGAGCTGGGATTTTGTTGATTTGTATATTATCAAAGCGAAATTATTCGTGCATTTGAATGTTGCCCAATTTAGTAGATTTACCAGAAGTGTAGCTCTTTATAATATAATTTAAATCTGAATCGTGAAACCAGAATTCTGTAGCTCTTTATAATGTAATTTAAATCTGAATCGTGAAACCAGAAGTATGTAGCTCTTTATAATATAATTTAAATCTGAATCGTGAAACCAGCATCATGTAGCTCTTTATAGTATAATTTAAACCTGAATCGTGAAACCAGAATTATGTAGCTCCTTATAATGTAATTTAAATCTGAATCGTGAAACCAGAAGTATGTAGCTCTTTATAATATAATTTAAATCTGAATCGTGAAACCAGAAGTATGTAGCTTTTTATAATATAATTTAAATCTGAATCGTGAAACCAGAAGTATGTAGCTCTTTATAATATAATTTAAATCTGAATTGTGAAACCAGAAGTACGTTGCTCTTGATAATATAATATAAATCTGAATTGTGAAACCTGAATTAAGTGGCTCTTTATAATATAATTTAAATCTGAATCGTGAAACCAGAATTCTGTAGCTCTTTATGATATGATTTGGATCTGAATTATGAAATCAGAAGTATGTATCTTATTATAATGTGAATTAAGTCTGAATCTGGAAACCAGAAGTATGCAGCTCTTTAGAATATAATTTTGAATCTGAAACTTGAAAACGAGAGGTCCGTAGCTCTATATAAGATAATTTGAATCTGAAATTTGAAATCAACAGTACCTAGTCTTACATAATACAAATTTGAACCTGAATCGGGAAACCAGCAATATCTAGCTCTACATGAGGTAATTTTAAACCCGAAACTTATAACTGAAGGTATGTAATTCCATCCCTGTGTGATATTGAAACTGAAACTTGAAGCCAAAAATATGTGGCACACTTTTAATGCACTTTGAAACTAAAACCTGAAGTTAGGAATCTCATTATTTTATATGTTACCTGATGAAATTGTTTTGTACCTGAAACATACATCTTGGCTTCCCCTTTTGTATTAAACTAAAACTTGAAATTGAGAATATGTGGTGTGCACTGGACGGTTCGGAAAATAAAGCAAAGGGATATAGAATAGATGAAGTACTTTCCCCTATGTTTTGACAAAGTTGTGTAATTATTCTTCTTGTGTCTAGAATGACATTCAGGTGAAGCCTTGTTTCACGAAGTGCCACTATCCGAACATTTGAGACCTCCAGTGAGGCATAGTCTAGGAAGGACTTCGCGATTTATCACAATTTTGCATGACTGAAACGAGAGGGCAACCTGAAGGTCAGTAATTGGTTGAAAGGCTTGCGATACACGTCAAAATATTGGGCGAGGTAGTAGTAGGTTTGTTACCGTCTCCGCTTAGTCAGTCAACAGTGATCTGGCCTGAATGACAACAATACCTTCCCCTTGCGCCTCCTAGAGCCTACAGGTCCAAAACAAAATACTTTTCAAGCGGTATTTGGGTGAACTTTCTACTTCTTGACCTGCCAAACCTCCGAAAATCTAAGACCTCCAGTGAGGCTATAGACCAAGAAAGGGCTCGCGAAAAATATTAACTGTGGCACCATGGAAGTTGAAAGGGCAACCCAAATGCGCAATGCGTCATTTCCTAGTGACCAGTGGCCACATGAGAGACGTAGAGGGAGGAGTCGGTTGGCCTCAAGTATATGCCCGGGTGTGGTGTCCTGTTCTGCGGTGTTGCTCAATCAGTCCCACGGCAATAAAGCAAAGACAAACCAAAACTGAAATGTGAACGATGAAACCAATAAAATCTAAATAATGAATAATGAAATAAAAATACCAATCTTTAATTCTACACCACTGTGGGAACTGAGAGTGACATCGGAGACCTTGATCCACACCAGGTCATCACCCCCCCAAGCGATCAAAATTTTTTATGCTAGTGCATTCCCCATATGTGTAATATTAGGCCCAGCCGTGTGATTTCTCGTAGCAATAGGGCGCCTAGATGTCTGTGCTTTCATGTCCGTTTCACTGTATTGGTCAAATGAGAAACTTTGTTAAATAAATTAAGTGTTTGCGAATTATAGCGTTTCTCTCACAATGTTCCAACCCATAGTCTGAACAAACACAACCTGGTCCTAACCCTAGATTTTCACGCCTTAATCCATCCTGGTAGCCCAGAAGGTTAGTCATCCTTAGTAAGCAAATGTAGAGGCCTTTAAAGTAAGGTAAGTGAATATATTTCAGGTCACCTGTAGTAATTTAATGGAGTCAGGTATTTAATTGCATATTAGTCAACGATGCAAGACAGACTAAGATGCATTTCCTTGAAATAAAACATGTTTAAATTAGGTATTACACAATATCATGCTATGTTGCCATTTTAGTTGCTTTGTTGCCTTTTGTTTTGTTGCTTTTGTTTGTAAAAATTGATTAGCCTTTGGGGATATTACAATATATATATATATATATATATATATATATATATATATATATATATATATATATATATATATATATATATATATATATATATATATAAGTAGGTATAGATGGAGAATTCTGGAATCACCACCTTCCACCACCCGGCTACTGCGCCGGAGTGACATCATAGTGACGTCATAAACAGCGGTGCCCCTTGTGGGCGTAGCTTCAACTCCTTGGGGCGTATCTCCGCCCTTTTGGGTGGAGCTCCATGCGAGGCCCCACACTTTTTGGGGCGGAGACCCGCCCCACCCTTTTGGACGGAGCCCCATGCGCGACCACACCTTTTTTGGGGCGGAGCTCCGCCCTACCCTTTTTTGAGTGGAGCCCTGCCCCGCCATTTTTGGGGTGGAGCCCCGCCACACCCTTTTTGAGCGGAGCCCCACCACAAACCAGCGCGAAGCGCGGGAGTGACGTCATAGTGACATTGCTGGACAGAGAGCTAATAGGGGACAAACCTGAGGTGACGTAATCCAAGATGGCGTCAAAGATGTCCGACCGGAAGTGAAAAACTGGAGAAATTTAAATCTTTACACAACATGTGGCACCACCTGTCAAAAGAAGAGGGCCCGTAATTTTGATTTTTGGTGGTTTGACGTACGCAAAGATGGCGGTTTGCGCATGCGCAGATCCAACTTTATTATTAAGCAGCGTAGAGGTATAGTGTTTGATGTCATTTTACTCTAGGTGACGAGTGAAATTCAAATATGATAGCTGCGCATGCGCAAACCAACTTTGTAAATGTTTAAGTTAACCCCCACGTGTTTGGTGTCATGTTAATCGTCTTGATGAGTAGAATTCAAAAATAGGATACACGCATGCGCAGACCAACTTTTAAACTTTGGAGTGAAGGGGACAGGAGTTAGATGCTGGAGGTAAACAAGGCACCATTTTTCAAATATTTAGTAACAACATGTCACACATTTGATTAAATTATTAAATGTAATAAGTTACAAAGAATCTTCATAGTATTCATCTAGGACATCTTCGAAAGTTGTTAGTTTTCTGCAAAAGTTTTCGCAGTTGTTCAAAAACAGTTTCACTCGAGCATTGTATACCAAATATGGCAGGGTCACAAGGTGCCACCTTGTTTAAGATGTTGGTGAATTCGTTAAATTCAAAATATCGTTTCTTACGGAAAAAGTACAACATACCATTGGTGTAGCGAAAAACGCTTTCGATTTTTGATGGAATGTCCGGGTAGAGGTCTGATGTAAAGCCAGCTTGTAAAGTTCAAAACTTATATCCATAATCGGTTACTATTTGATACATGTTCCCATCATGAAATAGAATGGTTTGACCCGCATAGGTGTTGACTGCTGTATTCAGTTTTTTAATACTTTTAAGCCCCATATTCGCAATTGTAGTATGATAACGGAGGTGAAAACTTGGATAAACAATAAAAACTACGCTACCATTAATAAATACAACAATATCACGATTTGAGGTTTCCTAGCGATAACTCAAAAAATATTGAACTGATTTGAACGAAACTTGGCACATATCTTCACTGTATTAAGACCGCAGATGGGTTCGTATATCAGCTATACCGGAGATTTTTTCCCCCAAAAATATAGAAAAATATTTTTGAAAACGCCATATTTTTGTAAATGTTAGAGTAACTGAAATTATATTTTCACATGTGGCTAGAAATGGTGTAAATAAACTAATGTTGTGAATTTTAAGTAATTTGGTACACAATATTTTGAGTTTTTTTTTCAATTAAACAATAAAATCTGAAAGACATGCGTTGAAACAACTTTGTGGTTAAAATCCAATGCCTGACAGCAGAGTAGTTAATTGCCATTCTTAGAATGATTCATACAATAGGTATAAACTAGACATCATTGGAACCAAACTAGATAAATAACAGGCATAAAACATACTACCCGAACCATCAATGGTGAAATCTCAGCCACAAATATCGCAAATGACAGACGACATGAAATTAAAAATTTGCCAAGTGATTGTTATTTAACTGGGGGATTCAACCAATTTCTAAAATAGACTATATTTATATCTTGATGAACGGCCCCAAATACAGTTTTAGCAGAGTACAGGTATATTGTGCTGTGGTTTTAAATTAAAGTGTAGCATAATATAGTAGAAATGTAAAAAAATTAAGTCAAGTCTCTATGAAAATGATTCTAAAATAGTTTCTTTTATCTTTAAACTTAAACGTAAGACGACATATAAGACTGAAACAGTCGTTGGATATGTTTTAATTGCAACTCTACTTATTCTGTAATTAATTGTTACGTATACTTGTAATATAATATCCCGGGCATGAAGCCAGTGTCAAGTATCATGTAACAAAACGTTAGTTAACGTATCCTTAGATAGCTCTGTGGTAGCGTGCTTGTCTTCTATGCAGAAGGTTTCGTAATCGATTCCAGCTAGATGAATATATAGTTTTTTGTTTGTTTTATTTTGACATTTGGAGAAACAATAGTGCACAGATTTCATAAGTTTTGAACACGATTTCATTTTTGGTTAAAACGCCTGCATAACTTTGTCACCCTTGAGTCTAAGATTATAATTTTTAGCAGGCATTTTGTTATTGTTGATATAAAAAAAGTGTGGACGCAGCAAGTGCGTTAGGGTAGCGAATTTTTTTAAAAGTATTTTTAACAGCAAATGTCTTTCTTTGATGGAAGCAGGCATCAAACTTGGTTACCTATATAGTAGCAACAATGTACCATATTTCATCGAAATAACTTTATTGTTTGAAAATATATAAACATTTTTCAAAAGTCTGGATGCAGCAAGTGTGTTATGGAAGTGAATTTCCGAAAAATGTTTTTAATAGCAAATGCGAGCAGGCATCAATCTGATTACCGGTATAGTCTATGTAGTAGAAACAATGTACTATATTTTATTAAAATTACTTATGGTTTGAAAATATACAAGAATTTTCCGAAAATAAACTTAAATGTTTCCTAACCAACAAAGCTGACGTTAAATTTGAAGGATTTAATGAAAATTCGGTAGATTTGCAGATTAGGTCCCGAACGCTTTTCAAAAAATTGTTTTCAGAAACATTACTAGGACCCCACCTGGATGCACAAGTCACAAGAAAAAATTCTTGTTCACACCCCCCAAGGAAGTTACGGGACTGGGAGTGAATAGGGGTGATCGGCGGGGTAGGTAGTAAAAAAGAAATATGAGCAGAAAATGCGAGGAAAACTGCTTGAAAGCTGTGTATTAGAAGCCATATCCCCATTAAACCCTGCTTACCCCGCACAGCACCCCTATTTGCCCCAGGTCACGTAATTTCCTTAGGGGTATTAATTGAGAAGTTTTTCTTGTGGTTTATGCAATGAGGGTGGTTGTATGCACACGAGGTGGGGGCAGGAAATGCGTACGACGAAGCAGACCCCCCCCCCAGTTCGATTTGTGGGAGGGGTGGAGGGCTGGGGGTAGCTGCTTTGTCGTGGGGATTTTCCTTCTCCTCGCGTACATACAACCATCCTCGCTGCATAAACCCCAAGAAAAATGTCTTATTCCTACCCGCCAAGGAAGTTACGGCACCTGGGGGATAGGGGTTCTGTGCGGGGTAGGCAGGGCTTAAGGAGGATATTGCTTCAAGATGTGTAAAATATAGCTTTCAAGCCCGTTTTATTCGAATTTTCTGGTCATATTTCCTTTTTACTACCTACCCCGCCCAGCACCTCTACTCACTCCTGGTCCCGTAACTTCCTTGGGGGGGTTGGCCAAGAAATGTTTCTTGGGGTTTGTGGGTCCGGGGGAGGGGGGAGTGGTCTAGGCAAGTTTCTGAAAATAGTTTTTTGAAAAGCGTTCGGAAGCTAAACTGCAAATTTACCGAAAATTCGCTACCAAAACGCACTTACTGCGGCCAGATTTTTTATTTACAAGCGCATCATATTTCGATAAAAAATGCAAAAATGCATTAACGAATTTGTTATACGAAAATTTGCTTAAAGAAATTATAGACCGTTAAACCATAAACTTCACTAAACCGACAGCCAAAGCATCAGAGAAAGGGTCTATTTGAAATGAATTTTCCCAAAGTATTTTAGTAAAATAAAGGTCGATGACGGTCGAATCTGAAACTTAAGGGTTTGCAGAACACTCTTCTTGCAACATTTTCTTTTCAAAATCCGTATTTGTTTCACGTTCTTTGCCCGAACATTGCCAATTTTGACGTTTAAAATTGCAAGTTTTACGTTTTGAGGAAAACTCCAAAATTTGTTTCTTTAACTGTCCATAACTTCTTTGTCTTTAAAGCTAGAGACCTAAATTTTGGTAAAGTGTTCACTCTTTATAATACAAACACGGTTATTAATTGGTTGCCCTTACTTTGTTATTTCCGGAGATACGAATTTTTGTAGAAAATAAAAAAACACAAAAATTTCCGGGAAAACCCGGTCCGATTTTCCTGCCTAACGAACTTATCCAAGCCACTTGCAAAAGGAAGGTACTTTCCAAATTTGATCTAGATATATGTAACTCAAATAATAATGGACCAATCTTGATCAAAATTGGTGAGTACCTTCCTTTTGCAAATGGCTTTGATAAGTTCGTTAGCCAGGAAAATCGGACCAGGTTTTCCCGGAAATTATAGATATATATATATATATATATATATATATATATATATATATATATATATATATATATATATATATATATATATATATATATATATAAACACAAACACGGATCTTCTCATTAGCGATTTTTTCTTAAATTCGCTAACACCGGTTTGATTAGGTTGACTAAAAGGAAACCATTCTGGCGATTAATAAGGAAAAACAACTGCTACGTTTATAATTCGGCAGATACTTTACTTTTCTAAATTAAGTTTCCCTCTCGAAATCTTTTGTAACTTTAATGAAATTTGTAAAAAAAATAAATAAAAAAACTTACACTGTCTACAGATATAGCAACATTTTTTTAACTTCATAGAAAATTGAGTTTTAGGCATTTTCTCAAAAAAAGTTAGAACACAAGATTATTAGTGAATTTTCGTAGAAAAAATTCACTAATGGGGAGTACCGACTTTTGAATTTTGAAAAAAATTTTGCAAATGAGCGCAAACTAGGACCCCTAGAACCCATATCCGGGGTCAGTTTCAGTTTTTATATGTTTATATATATATATATATATATATATATATATATATATATATATATATATATATATATATATATATATATATATATATATATATATATATATATATATATATATATATATATATATATGTATGTATGTATGTATGTATGTATGTATGTATGTATCACACCGATAACTCAAAAAATAATGGGCCGATTTTGATAAAATTAGGCACGTACCTTTCACGTGTAAATGGCTTGGATAAATTCGTTATTCAGGAAAATCGGGCGAGGTTTACCGGGAAAATTTTGAGTTTTCATTCGAAAAAAATCCTTATCTCAAAAAATAATGTGCCGATTTTGATAAAATTTAGCATGTACCTTTCTTTTGTAAATGGCTTGGATAAGTTTGTTAGTCAGGAAAATCGGACGAGGTTTTCCGGGAAAATTTAGAGTTTACATTCGAAAAAAATTCTTATCTCAAAAAATAATAGGCCGATTTTAATAAAATTTGGCATGTACCATCCTTTTGTAAATTTCTTTGACAGGTTTGTTAGTCAGGAAAAATCGGACGAGGTTTTCTGAAAAAAATTTAAGTTTTTATTCGAGAAAAAAATTTTTATCTGAAAGAATAATAAGCTGATTTTGATAAAATTTGGCATGTACCGTCCCTTTGTAAATGGCTTTGAACGGTTCGTTAAACAAAAAAATCGGACGAGGTTTTCTGGATAAATTTTGAGTTTTCATTTGAAAAAAATTTGTATCTTAAAAAATAAAAAAGCTATGATAACCAAATTTGGTAGGTAGGTTTACGATATAAAAAGTAAATTATACACCAAAATTTATATTTCTATGTTACAAGAAAAAAAAGTTATAATAAAATATTTTGTGCCAGATCATTTCTATGAAAATTCACTACCATAACGCACTTGCTGCGTCCAGGCTTTTTTAATAATAGAGAGATATCTATGGTACCACTTTTGTTTGCACAATCAACCAAGGGTTGCGGTGCTATCGGGGCGGCAAGGCCGCGGACGAGCCCTGAGGGAACAAAAAAAAATGGTACCACTTTCGAAAGAAGTCCTCAAATTTGAGCGTACTAGGACCTCTAAAATATGTGGTCTATCTAAGGTCTGTGGAAGTTTAAATTATTAATTTTAGTAATATGTCGTATAATAATAGTGCACAATTCTTATAAAAATTCACTACTATAACGCACTTGCTGAGTCCCGAAATTTTTGAGCATTGTTTTGTCAACCACTAATTGAACCATGAGACCTGTTAGGCCACGCTTTCTAGATAAATTACGGAGCGATCTCTCTCAACTTTCTACACGTGTTTCTATAGTAACAACATAAGATGGGAGAACAGCTTCTGATTGACTTAGAGTTAGTTGTTCGGGATACAAATTGTGCCTACTATATTGTTTTAAATAAAGTTGAAACACGCTATTGTTTCTTACATATATACAAATTATATATTCACCGCTGCTTCTGGAGGGCGAAGTCACTAAATTAAGGAGACGTGATAAGATTTGAGTAGGACCCGTTTGAGGTTTTGCGCGGAAGACAAAACCAACAACAACCTGTGTTTTGTTAAAGTATGAATAATAATATATATGTAGGTTGCTTGATTTTCATTTTAATATAGCAATACGAGATCATCGCTAACACAGTCTATGGGCAATGTCGCCTTGTCGTCGCGAACATGGATCTCTATATCTAGTGGCTCTTTTTCTTTCATTGTAGATTCCACACTTCATCAGTTGATTTACTAGTGAATCTGCATTAAGAAAATGCACTAATAGAGAGGTAACAATGGTGATACTTTCGGAAAATTACTCATTTGAACGAAACTTGGCACAAATCTTTATTGTATTAAGACCGCGGACGAGTTTGTATATCAGCTATAAAAATATTTTTGGAAAGTGCTGCAGTAACAGGAATCAGGCTTTGCATATGGCTAGAAACTGTGTAAATAAATGTATGTTGTGAATTTTAAGTAATTCGGGTCACAAAATGTACATATTTATTTCAATTAAAAATAAATTCTGAAAGACATGCGTGGAGACGACGTAGTTGTTGAAATCCAATGCCTGACAGGCAGAGTAATTAAATGCCACGCGTACATTGATTCATACAACAGGCATAAACCATACAACAACGGTGACCAAACAATATAAATAACAAGCATAGAACATAATACCCGAACCAACAATCGTGAAATCTCGGCTACAACTCTCCCAAATGATAGACGACATGAAATTAAAAATTGGCCAAATGTTAGTTTTTTAACTGGGGTATTTAATTAGTTTTTAAAAATAAGTATAATTTTAGCTTGATGAACGGGCCCAATTACAGTTTTAGAGTAAAAGTGTAGCATAATATAGTGTAAATGTAAACAAAATCAAGTAACATCTCTATAAAATTGATATAAACTCAACTTGTTCTCTTATCCTTCAAGTTAAACATAATACGACATCTAAGATCGAAGGAGTCGTTGAGTGTGTTTAAAATGACAATTCTATTAATTCTGTGATTACTTGTTCTGTTTACTTTTAATATAACATAAAATGTCCCGGGGCAGGAAGTCTGTGTCCAGTATTAGGTAAACAAAGCTTTAGTTAACGTATCTCAGCTGTTTTAGTGGTAGCGTGGTTGTCTCCTAGGCAGAAGGATCCGAGTTCCATTCCCGGTCGATAAATATATTGTTTTTTTTTTCACTTTGACATTTAGAGAAATAATAATGTGCCTTTCATACGTTTTGGACAAGATCTCATTTCTGTTAAAAACTTTGTTACCTTTGACTCTAAAATTCTAATTTTGAGCTGACATTTTATACGCTTATAATTTGGCAGATATTTTACTTTTCTATATATGATTTAACTTTCCTTTTGGAAAGCTTTTGTAACTTTAATGAAATTTTTAACACAAGTTTCTTTTTAAAGAGATTTACACTATCTATAGATATTGCAAATTTTAATTTTTTAGCTTCATAGAAAATTGGTTCTCGGGAGTTTTTCACAAACGGAGTTAGAACACAAGATTTTTTTTGGTAATAGAGAGATATCGACGGTACCACTTTCGAAAAATTTCTTCAAATGTTCACGTACTAGGGTTTCTAAAATCGATCTTCAAACTCTGGGTAAGTTTAAAGGAATAATTTTAGTAAAATGCCGTATACTAATAGTGTACAAATCTTCTGAAAATTAACTACTACAACGCACTTGCTGCGTCCGGAAATTTTTATTTATTTACATTTAAATGCCCCACAGAAAGCATTTCCTCTTACACGGCATTAAACACAACATAATTTAATCACGATACTAATACACAACAATGCATAGAGACATTCAATACATAAGTATCTGAGGAAAAACAACAGCTTCGTTGACAAAAAACAAAGCAATAAAACAGAATTTAGTTAACAGAGACAAAATAACAAAATAGAACGTTTCCTCTCAAACAGCCATATATATATATATATATATATATATATATATATATATATATATATATATATATATATATATATATATATATATATATATATATATATATATATATATATATATATATATATATATAAATATACAGGGTCGCTGATAAGTCTGGAAACGGTCGATTATCCGGGAAAATATACAAGGTGTCGAAAAAAGTTTTATACAAAAGTTTTTGGGTTCTTCAATGTCTACTAGGCGGTGATAATTTCATTTATACAGGGTTGGTCATACAGGCGTGGCACACCAATATTAATTTTTTTTAATGGAACACCCTATATATTATTCGATATTTCAATCCTTCTCTTAATTTTGAGCAACATTTATCAGAAGCATGATGTACATAAACTCAATCGTTTCCGGGTAAAAAAATAAATAAAAATAAACGCTATTATTTTTAAAATCTATTGGATGAAGAACAAAAATAAATGAAAAGTAGAATATCTCTTGAAAACAATCTGTGAGTGTGAAAAGAACCGGTTGCGATGTTTTTAACATTGTTTGGAATCCTATTTTATAAGATGTTCAAAGTGTTCTCCATTGACCTCCTGACAATAATGAATTCGCTTAACAAAACATTGCACTGCATTTACAAGAGCGTTTTGAGGAATGTTATTAATTTCATGCACAACTCTTCAATATTCTGCGGTCTATTTTGGTAAATTAAATTTTTTACATGACCCCACAAAAAAAGTCAAGCGGCGTCATGTCGGGAGACCTAGCTGGCCATTCAATAGTTCCCCTGCGCCCTATCCATCTGCCAGGAAAGGTTTGATTCAGATATTCCCGTACCTCAATTCCAAAATGAGGGGGTGCCCCATCCTGCTGAAACCATATTTCTTCCGCTGGTAGATTTGGGTCGTTATTGTTCGGAAATAATCGACTTACGTCTGGAACAATTGATTCTTGCAAAAGTGTCAAATATCGAGCAGAGTTCAAATTACCGTGTATAAAATAAGGTCCTATGATATGTCCACCAATAATAGCACACCAAACATTTACTTTTTGCGGTCTTTGGGTGTGAATTTGTTCCATCCAATGTTGGTTTTCGTCTGACCAGTACCTACAGTTGTGTCGGTTGACTTGTCCATTCAAACAAAATGTAGATTCGTCGGAAAACAAAATGTGGTTGGCAAAGTTAAAATTTTGGCGTAACTTCTCCATAATAAGTTCACAGAACTCGATTCTGCGATCAAAATCGTCTTCACTCAGTTCTTGCAATAAATGAATTTTATATGGACGGAACTTTTCCCGCTTCGTAATCTTTTGAATTGAATATCGACTCATATTGTGATTTAAAGCCAATTGCTGTGCCGAAGTTTTCGGATTTTCCACCACATCCAATATTACATTCAAAGAATTTTCTTCATTTGTAACGGTTACTGGCCTTCCAGTTCTAGGTTTATCCTTGATACCGCCAGTTTCGTGAAAACGATGCAAAGTTTTCGAAACTGTGGATTTGGAGATCGATTCCCGCTCAGGATGCAACTCATTGAACATAATCACCACTTGAGCAAAACTTCGTGTTCTATCACCGTACCCTATCATCATTAAAATTTCGATACGTTCGGTTTCACTTAAACTTGCCATTTTGCACAAAAACTGTTGACACTAAATTACTAATGTTTCAAAACTGTTGACACTGAATGAATGTTTGACATTCGTTGTCCTGGAAACATTTTAAAACAAAAGAATAATACTGCGTTTCTTATGGGCATCTTATCTTATCTTGGGATTCCAAACAATGTTAAAAACATCGCAACCGGTTCTTTTCACACTCACAGATTGTTTTCAAGAGATATTGTACTTTTCATTTATTTTTGTTCTTCATCCAATAGATTTTAAAAACAGTAGCGTTTATTTTTATTTATTTTTTTACCCGGAAACGATTGAGTTTAGGTACATTATGCTTCTCATAAATGTTGCTCAAAATTAAGAGAAGGATTGAAATATCGAATAATATATAGGGTGTTCCATTAAAAAAAAAATAATATTGGTGTGCCACGCCTGTATGACCAACCCTGTATAAATAAAATTATCACCGCCTAGTAGACATTGAAGAACCCAAAAACTTTTGTATAAAACTTTTTTCGACACCTTGTATATTTTCCCGGATAATCGACCGTTTCCAGACTTATCAGCGACCCTGATATATATATATATATATATATATATATATATATATATATATATATATATATATATATATATATATATATATATATATATATATATATATATATATATGACACAAAAAACAGGATGCGATGTAAAGAGTCCGGGTTTATGTTACATCTTTGGCAGATCCTATTAAAATTAGTTAAAAGTAAGTACAGGGAGGGCCTTATCATTATATTAAATAAACAAGGAGAGCGAGCATTTTCCCGAGACATAAGGAAGTTACTCTCCTACATGACGAGTTCTTATCCTAGTTAGTGACATTACTTTTTATGATTATCTTTAGTCGTCTTTCACTTTACCGTTATCTGATCAGATTGTTGTTATTCCGATGAATTTTTTAGCGAGTTTTTGTACAAACCTAGTTTAATAAATAACAGATGAAAACTTTATAAAGTTAATTCAATTTGAATAGCACATCTGGTTGTTTGTTCTTGCCCTAACTTATTGAAACCGTTCCATATTTAATACAGTCGTAGACTTTTCTATGGCTTCGCAAGTGCTTGTTTTAGTGAATTTTCTTTAAAAAATTCACTAAGAAGAAGACCCCGACTTTTGAATGTAGAAAAAATTCTTCAAATGAGCGCGAACTAGGCCCCCTAGAACCCATACCCAGGGTAAGTTTCAATTTATTATATATATATATATATATATATATATATATATATATATATATATATATATATATATATATATATATAATATGTATCACACCGATAACTTAAGAGATAATGGGCCCATGGTGAGCAAATTTGCTGAGTACCTTCTTTTTGTAAGTGGCTTGGATAAGTTCCTTAGCCAGGAAAACTGGCCTAGGTTTTCCCGGAATTTGTGTTTTCTTTCGGGAAAACTTTATATCTTCGGAAATAACAAAGTAAGACCAACCAGATTAGGTACACGTGTTTGTATTATAAAGGGTTTATATAATCTAGGTCTGTAAGCTTAAAAACGAAAAAGTTATTGGCACCTAAAAAAAAACTTGGGGTTTTCCTCAAAACGTCAAAGTGGCGATTTAAACCGTCAAAATTGACAACATTTAAGCAATGAACCTGAGAGAAATACGGATTATGTAAAGACTATTCTGCAAACCCTTAAGATTCAGCTTCAACCATCATTGCCCTTCAGTTTACTAAAATATTACCAGAAAATTCATTTCAAATAGACCCTTTCTCTGATGGTCTGATAGTAGTTTTATCGAAATTTATGGTTTAACGGTCTATAATTTTTAGCTAATTTTCGTACAAAAAATTCGTTAATGAGGAGACCGCGACTTTTGGATTCTAAGAAGATATCTTCAAATGAGCATAAACTAGGCCTCCTAGAATCCATATCCGGGTTTACTTTCTGCTTGCATATATACAGGCATTTATACGGTAAAGCTCAATATAATTGCTATTATAAAAGATACGAGAAAAAATTGTAAAGCTTGCTTATAGGGTGTCTTGAGCTGCACCCTATAAAATTATTTTGACAATCACAGAGTGTTGGTGTTACCTACATTTTTTTAACATTCCTTATTGCATGTTTACATTTTTTATCGAAATATGCTGCATGTTTGTAAAAAAAATCGAAACGCAGTCAGTGCGTTCTGGTATCGAATTTTCATTAAATGCTTCAAAGTTCAATAACTCAAAATAACATAAGGTTCTTTGGCTAGGAAACGAGTTTTGTCGGAAACATTTTAAATTTATTTTCGGAAAATGTTTGTAGATTTTCAAGCAGTAAGTTATATTGATAAAATATGGCACATTTTGTCTACTACATAGGTTATACCGGTGACAAAATTGATGTCTGCTTGCATTAAAGAGACATATTTGCTATTAAAAACTTGTTTTTCTGATATGCACACTATACTATGCTATTTACTTAAGCAGTTAACGGTTAATCACCTACTTAATCACAATGCTTTGATTTAAATATGAGAATCCGCTGAGGTACGTCCTCAATATATTAAATGAAAATATTTTAAGCTTCATATCGGAAGCATAAACTTCCCTATTTCAAATGAATATAGATATTGCATTTCTGAATTTCTGAAAAATTCTAGTCGTACAAATGACAACGTATTAACACAATTTTCGCTGAATACAGCAGTTTTTGCTGGTCTGACCGCCATCGGCTTTCAGGAGCTCAATTATTAACTGAAAGGTTCTGCAAAATATTATCAATTTTGCTCCATCGCAACTGCAGGGTATGAAAGTTTGTCTTATAGTCGAAAGTTTATTGCTTCGTTCATGCATTTTTTTTTACCTCCCCACTGCTTCAACTATCTAGGTCAAAACTGTCGAACAGAAGGCAGTATGTTGTGTATGGAGGACATCGTTCTAAAGTGTATACTGCCACATTAAGTCAAATATGGGGTCTCTTCTGCTTCTATATATATTTATCAACGACCTATCCTGTGCTCTTCGGTGTGATCGGCTCCTTTTTGCCGATGAACTTAAATTGCATGCACGATTGGTTCTGCTTAGGTCTACTGAGCTTTTTAGTCAGACACTGGCATGGTGTGATCAGAATCATTGGCGCTGAACGTCTCTAAGTGCAAGGTAATGAGTTTTTCCAGTATAAAATCCCATATTTTTTGTCTATACGTACTCGAATGTCATTATTCGAAGTTGCCGCGACATAGTGACATACAATTTAATAATAAAGGCTTATGTTTTGTTGTCTGGTGTATAGCTTATATTATAACCGTTAAATATTCAGTCTGGGGATAATTAAATGAAGGTTTCTCAAATACTTATATTTTAAAGTAAATGATTCGTAGCCGCCTAGAGGGGTCAAGTAACAAAACTTGCTAGTGTATTTTGATGAAATGTCATTACTTGGTCGCATGGTAAATCTGCCAGTTAAGTTCTTATACAGCCTTCTATATAACAGGGTGGATTCTCCAAAGATCTCATTCCAGATTAACTATCGGAGATGTACAGGGCTTAACCGACTCGGCTACGCTGGATATGGAAGACTGGCAGGTATATCCAGCAGTAAGGTAATTGTATTAACGTCGTTTCTATTTTAACCAAACAATTTTTTATTTACAATGGATTTTTTGCTCATATTTGAACAAACTGAAGGAAAATAACGACTTAGACACATACATAGGAGATTGTTAGTCATTTCGTGTCGTATTTTTCACTCACGTTCGTACACCTGCCATAATTATCAATTTTGACGCTTTAACTTTGTCTCACCAGATCTAATTAATTAAAAATTAATTTACCTCTAACTTTTTTGTCTTTTAACATAGAGACCTGAATTTTCGTACATCGGATACTCTTTATGACGGAGATGAGCGTATCAAATTTGGTTGCCCTTACTTTCTTATAATAGGAGATAAAAAATTTGCTGGGAAAACTTGGGCCGATTTTTCTGGCCAAGGAACTTATACAAGCCATTTGCAGAAGAACGGTATGTACCAAATTTGATAAAAATGGGCCCATTATTTTTTGAGTTATCGGTGTTATACCTACATACATACACACACACACACACACACACACACACACACACACACACACACACACACATATATATATATATATATATATATATATATATATATATATATATATATATATATATATATATATATATATATATACAGGGTCGCGCATTGAAAACGAAACAGACCGATTTGCGTCCAGAAACAATTTCTTTTTAAGAAACCCTGAAACACGTCAATTTTAATATTGAGGGGGACTCAACTTTGTCACATCAACCCCTTAAGGGTAGTGATAACAACCCTTATATTTTAAATAGGGAACATGGGTCGAGTGTTACATCATTTGAAAGCTCTTTCTTTTATGAATTCAGCACACTAATTTTTTTTGGAGTTTTATTAACTCGTTTAAAAATTATTCACAGTTGAAATTGCAAGAACGCATTTCATTCATTGTGATAAGAAATGCACTAATTAGTCAATTTTTCGTTAAAAAAACTAAAAAACAAAACCAAACGTTCAAAAATGTTTATTCAGTTAAGTAAGTGTTCAAATTTTTGACCACCAGCTTCCATACAAAAGTACAAAATTTGTTCATAACGACCTCTGACGTTCTGGAGTATTTGCGGAGTTATTAAACGGCATTCTTCAACAATGTGTCGTCGCAATTCTTCCAGAGCCTCCGGTTCTGTTTCGTAAATTCTACTCTTTAAATGGCCCCATAGAAATAGTCTATAGGAGTTAAATGCGATGATCTAGGGGGCACTCAATAGCACCTCTACGCCCGATCCATTGCTCTGGAAACTCTCTGTTCAAAAACGCCCCAGCACGCTGTGAAAAATGCAGAGGAGCTCCATCTTGTTGAAACACTAATTGATTTTCTTGATAGCGATCATCATTTTCAACAATGTCAATTAGTATAGGGTAAACGATATCTTCTAGTAACTCCAAATACGTTTCGACACTCAAATTGTCATCAAGAAAAATTGGTCCAATGAAACGGTCTCAAAATATTCCAGTCCAGACATTCAATTTCTGTGGAGTTTGAGTGTGGACTTTCTGAAAATTTCTTGCATTATTATGTGCCCAATAACGACAATTATGACGATTGACTGTAGAATTTAATGAAAACGTACACTCGTCTGAAAAAGAGATATTAAACAGAAAGTTCCCGTTATCAGCTATTCGTGTAGTCATAACTTTACAAATCTCCAGCCGCCGATCAGAATCATGTTCATTCAGTTGTTGTACAAGATGAATTTTATACGGGCGAAATTTATTATGCTTCAATATTCGCTGAATAGTTCTTCTTTTGATGTTTGAAACAGTGGCCAATTTTTTCGTGCTCAAAGTTGGGTCTGCAGCAATTTGTCCTCAAACTTCAATCTCAGTAGTCTCATTTCTAACCAGAAATTCACGCTCAGTATCCCGTTTTTTGTTGGCTACTGAACCACTTTGTCGAAACTTTACAACTAACTCCAAAATGTATTTTCTGTAAACATGTCTGTTCGGATGTCGTTCATTAAACAAATTTGCAGTACGGTTGGCACAGTCATCGTTTTTGAAAAAAAGAGTAATTATTTCAACTCTTTCTTCTACAGAATACACCATTGTGAAATTGATTTTCGGTAGTACTATCAAGTTTCAAACCGACCGATAAACTGAAATAATAAAGCACATTTCTTTCATTCCGATAATAAATGTTCTGATAGTCAATGTTTTGTTTACAAACCAACAAAACATTGACTATCAGCACATTTTTATCGGAATGGGTAAAATGCGTTTTTGCATCTTCAACTGTGAATAATTTTTAAACGAGTTGATAAAACTTCAAAAAAAAAGTTGCTGAATTCAGAAAAGAAAGAGCTTTCAAATTATGTAACACTCGACCCATGTTCCTTATTTAAACTATAAGAATTGTTATCACCATCCTTAAGGGGTTGATGTGACAAAGTTAAGTTTTATATATATATATATATATATATATATATATATATATATATATATATATATATATATATATATATATATACATATAAAAATTGAAACAGACTGGATATGGGTTCTAGGAGGCCTAGTTTGTATTCAAAGAAAGACGGTATACATTCCAATCCGTAACTTATCTTTGTTTCGTCGACCCAACAATTCACCCAACAAATTGCCGAGAGAAGTTTCACTTAAAAAATACTAAACACATTGTTATTTTAGCACAAAGCTTCAAAGGGGCTAATCGAATTACTGAGACACCGAAACAATTTTTCATTACTAGTGTATGCTTTCGCTAACAGGCAATTCTCCTCAAAAACAAATCATTCAACACAATGTTAAATGTGATGCAAAAGAATCGACACAGAATAATGTCAGATAGCAGAGCTCATCCGCTTGTAAATAAAAAGCGAGAAGCGGAAATAGGTCCACCCATATTTCACGCACAACAGTCGATATGCTTGTTGTCGCCGCCTGCTCTGCCCTTTGCGATAAACATTTGAAAGCGCCCTCAGATTCTTTGTAAACCTAATACCCTACATATTATGTTATCCATAAAAAGCCCAAAGTGAGCTATAGAATAATAATTTATGTTTGGTTGTAGTTGAGTTTTCGTTGTAGGTTTATCTTGATGTGTACAACAATTGCAAATGGGCATAAATGCCACCAGCAAGAAACAGTAAGTGCACAGAGTGTTCACATTTCGTTGTTTTTGTGGGGTATCTCGCTTAGGAGTAGAGATATCTATGTAATATACCTTCTGGTGGCAGTTTTAATAATAGTACTTTGTTGTGAAACTAACGACGACGAAATTACAACTGACACAACCTCTTTGTTTTTGAGCTAGAGGGCGATCTTGAAAATTTCTCATTCTTAGACACCCACTGTATCTCCTTCATGTAATGAGATATAAAAACTGTATTTAATAATTCTAATAGGCTGTTTTGCGTAGAATTCATTGCTTCCTATAGTTTTTTCTATTAAACACAGATTTTGTGAGACAAAACAAGCATATGATTTTTTAAGTAGAACAATCTATATATTTTTAACTCAGTGGATCGGCTTATTGAAAGCTTTTTAGTAAATTTTCTTAAAAAAAATTCACTGATGGGGAGATCCCGACTTTTGAATTTGAAATTCTTCAAATTAGCGTGAACTAGAACCCCTAGAACCCACATCCGTGTCAGTCTCAAATTATATATATATATATATATATATATATATATATATATATATATATATATATATATATATATATATATATATATATATATATATATATATATATATTATATATATATATATATATATATATATATGTATGTATGTATGTATCACACCGATAGCACAAAAAAATAGTAAGCCGATATAATTGAAATTTGGCAGATACATTCGTTTTGTCAGTAGCTTGGGTAGGTTCGTTATCCAGGAAAGGTTTTTCGGGAACATTTTGAGTTTTCTCTCGGTTTTTTTTAATTTTCCTCCCAAAATAAAGCTATGCCAACGAAATTTTTTAGGTTGGTTAAGATTGTAAAAAGTATCCTATGCACCAAAATTTAGATCTCTAAAGAGGCCAAGAAGTATGAGGCAAATTTACTTTGAACATTTTATAATTGTTCTCCTGTACATGTCAAAAAAATTGATGTTTTTTTCTTTGAGTTTGATGCCTTGTTTCAGATTGCGTTTCCGGTTGTCGGAAAAAGATCCACGCCCGGCAAGATTGCTCCTAAACCATAGATTTTAGCGGAACTTGTAAGAGAGGGCTGATGAGTTTTATAATAGTCTAAAGAAACAGCACGGTGCTAGGTTAAAAGACGCCAAGAAAAAATACTATGAAAATAAAATCTCTAAGGCTTCCAAGCCAAATAAAGCTATGTGGGAAGCAATTAAAGAAAATGTCAACGTGGGGAAGATAAACAGCAAGGCGGCATATGAGTATTTTGTCCGGTGACGGAGTCATTATGACAGATCCTAATATGATTTCTGACAGTTTCAATTCGTACTTTGTCGACTCCGGTCACTCTGTCTCTGTACAAAGTAAAACATGGCGATAATAAACGTACATTTTTTAACTTCCTAAGGCAAGTACAAAGAAGTAAAACAATAGGCATTTTATTATACAGCGTGTGACGCCCTCATGGCGCAGGTGGCTAGGTGCCAGCCTGCAAAGCGAGAGGTCCCGGGTTCGATTCCCGGGCGAGCCAAGTTGACTTTGTCTGGAAAATTTGTAAAAAATATTAAATGATGAGAAAGAATGTGCTAATGGCCTGAGATGCCGCAGCCAATAATATTAAATATATATATATATATATATATATATATATATATATATATATATATATATATATATATATATATATATATATATATATACAGCGTGATGATAAAGTTTGAAACATAATTGGTGTGTGTGTGTGTGTTTGTTTCTTTAACGTCGGTCTATTTCCGAGACTATGGACAATCACCGACGCCAAGGAGCAGTTTCACCTCACTATCCTGGAAATTTTGTCGAACCCCTACGTTTCTGTAAGGAGGGTAGGAATCTTTAACGTGCGAAACATCGCATAGACACGGGAACGACGACTTTATGCCGTATCCGAAGGGCGGAACATGAAGACATTCAACTTGCTCAAATACAATGCCACAACCTCGGTTGATGTTAATTGTATAGTATGTACTTAAAAAGTGAAAGGGGTATCCTGGGAGTCGAACCCAGTGCCCTCTGGTTCAGAGGCAGACGTTCTCATCACTGAACAAACGAGGCTCTAACATAATTCATAAACGCGTTATTTAAAAAAAAAACAGGAAAAACGCTTTAACAGGTCAATTTTAACTTTTCAATTGCCAGCTTATGACCTAAAAATTAGATTTATCATGGGTTTTGTTAAATCACGACCATGTTTTTTGGTGTTTTTCCTGTTTACTAATTAAATGGTGTTGAAAAAAATTGGTACCTTGCATTATATACTTTAAAAATGGAAACCTAAGTTTAATGGAAAAAATTATTGAACCAAGGAAAACAAACCAAATTTAGCGCAATGTTCAAATTATTTTCCACCTGCCATTAGTCATTGACCGATACGAGTTTAGACACTTTGTACACTGCGCTCAAAAATGTCAGGAAAAATTAGCTCTACTTCAACGCGAATTCTTTGCTGTAGCTGCTCTAAATTATTTGGTGTGTCGAAATGAACTTTCGATTTTTAATAACCCCACAGGAAAATCCAAAGTAGTCATGTACGGGGAATGCGCTGGCCACTCATTTTCTCCTCGATGCAGTATTAATCTTTCAGGAAATTTGGCATCTAGATATTGACGGACGTCTACACCAAAGTAAGGAGGCGTCTCGTCTTGCTGAAAGCAAATATCTTGATGGAGCACATCTGCCTCGTTATTATTTGGAAAAATTATTACCAGAGCTGGCACTAAATCTAATCGCCAGAAATGTTGGTGACGTGCTGCTGTAAGATTTCCTTCAAAAAGTAAGACCCTATGAAACGCCGTCCGATTATTTCCATCCATACATTAATTTGCCATGACGTTGACTGTGGAAGTCTTCAACTAATGAGAATTTTCCCGTAACCAATATCTTGAACTGTAATGGTTTACTGTCCCATTCAGGCAAAAAGTGGCCTCAGCGTAACATTAATTGTTTACAAAACTGCAAACGGCAGTCTAAATCGTTTAACTTGTGTACTAATTGCAATTTGTAAGGATAATACTTCTTTTTGAATAATTTTAACACTAAAGATTGGTCCATGTTGTTATTTAGAACTAGTTGCCTTGTATAATCGTGAGAATTTTCATCACATTTCAACATAACATTCAATATGACTTCTTTACCCACTCGTTTACGGATCCCATCTGTGTGAATTTGGTAACCAATTTATTTACTGCAGATCTTACAATTGGCGGTCTTTTAGGACGTTGTTGGTTAAGTAGCTTGCATACTTTCTAATGACCTATAAGCCTGTCGCCATATCCAAGCATGATTAACCGTCGCCTTCACGAATAAAATTTTAACGCATAATACACGACAAGGATACTCGGGTACCTGCAATAATTATTGCCCTACCATTCTATAAATCATTAGTTTTCTAATTCTTATAAATAGTTATAGTTATAATGTCACATCTGGTGTTCCAAGAAAAGTTTTATGAGCCGTTTCGGCTTTCATACTTCCGTCCGTGTTTTGTTGACAACAACGGATTCTGCATTTCGGATAATTATTTTCGTGATCCGATATTTGTGTGGATGCTAGAACATTTATTTAGTCTGTTGTCTACCGCAGACTAAACAACACTATTTTCGATTGGAAATTGTCCTTTGGTTAGTGAATTTTCGGAATGGCAGAAAAATTTAGGGAAGTTTCCAGTTCTGAATTCAAACGGTACGTAGATTATAAAAGTGATAAATGATAATAAACTACATTTTTGTTGTAATTTATGACATTTTTCCTATGTACCTGATTATTTACAGAATGAGTTATGAACAGCAAGTAAGGTATCTTCAGGAATTAAATGCTATGGAATCTGATTAAGAGAGTGATAACGACAATGAACAAATTGAAGATTCCGTATCGGAAGACGAATATTTACCGCCTTTGTTGTCATCAACAAATAACCAAGCAGAAGAATCAGACATAGATGATGTTTTGCTCGACACTGAGAATGAAATTGGAATTGTCGAGGAAGACAATTCTGAAGATGAGCAGCTAGAGGTTGAGGTTGATAATTGTGATGACCTAGTTTGGCGTTCTAAAAACGGAACTATCTGGGAATCCAGTCCCCCAATGCCTGCTCGCCAAACGCTGTCACAAAATATTTTGCGAAAAAAATCTGTACCTTTGAAGACAACAAATTACCTTTCAGTTCGGGAAACTTTCGCACGCATTTTTACTCCAGAAATGTGCAACATTATAATTCGAGAAACAAACCGCAAAGCCAAAACCATCCACGCGGTGTGGAATAAACAGCATTCCAACAAACCACCAAAAATTTGGAAATCTCTCACACAAGACGAATTTGATGGTTATCTCGGGATACTGATTACTGCTGGAGTGCGACACTCTAAGAAAGAAAATCTGAGAGACTTGTGGAAAAGTGGTGCCTACCAATTATACCGTGCTACAATGTTAGACAAGAGATTTTATTCCATACAAAGATTTATACGTTTTGACAATATGAATACCAGAACCAATAGAGTGAAAACTGATAAAGCAGCTGTTATCTCAGAACTTTGGCTTCTATTGATGCAAAATTTGTAATTGAATTATACACCGTCTGAATGCCTAAAGGTAGACGAACAACTATTTTCGTATAGGCAGGACCAGGTTAATGCAGTATATGCCAGCCAAACCTGCCAAATATGGTATAAAAATTTGGTGGGTGTGCGATGCAGCTAATTCTTACCCCCTTGTGGGCCAAATGTATACAGGGAAATTATCGCAAGGTCGTGAACAAAATCAAGGTGAACGTGTGGTATAAAATTTATGTATTCATTATAAAAACAGTGGGAAAACGTTGTGATGGATAATTTTTACCACAGTTGCCTTAGCTCGGTTTCTAATGTCATGGAAACTTTCTGTGGTGGGTACGCTAAAAAAAATAAACCTTATATACCGCCAGAGATGTTGTCAAATAAAAGTAGGGAAGAATATTCTTCTACGTTTGGATTTTCTGAGGTTAATATCACACTGGTTTCATACGTACCAAAACAGGGAGAAGCTGTAATACTCTTATCCACAATGCACGACTTTGCAAATGTATCTGGTCCAAAGAAAAAACCTGAAATAATCCATTATTACAATTCAGGGAAAGGTGGTGTTGATAATATGGATAAGATGGTGTCGCACTACTCTGTCAAACGTGGAACAAACCGTTCGCCTCTTGTAATGTTTTATAACATGCTTGATATAGCAGGATTAGCAGCACATATTATTTATACTGAAAATAACCCTCTTCAGAAGAAAACAAATTATCGTCGAAATTTTCTTCAAGAACTTGGAAAGCAATTATCTAGACCGAGCATAGAATTGAGAGCCAAATCACCAAAGGTGTTACAACATTTTAGTACCAAATCGGGAAATGAGTGCATGTTAGGAGGTCCATTAGCATACCAACTGCCACCGCCGGTTGTAGAAAAGAATCATACCAGGAATAAAACCGGACGCCTTCAAGTAACAGGTAAATGTTACGTGTGTCGAGCTGCTACAAAAAGACAGAGAAAAACCAGAAAATCGTGTGACGTTTGTAGCCGCCCAATATGCGACGAACATTGTAAGAAAATAAATATGTGTTACAATTGCAAACTGTAAAAGAATTATTGTAATAAAAAAATATTATAAAATTAATATACTATTTCAAATAAAGAGTGCTAATTTTTTTATTACTGTGCCCCAAAGTTAAAGATTTGCAACAAAATAAATTTTTATTTTAGTAGGTACCGGGGTACCCCTGATGTGAGGAATAAGTATAAAACAATTTAATGTCCATTATATAATTTTCAAAAGTTATAAAAAATACTACATTGGCAGAAAATGGTTTTATAATGAATCTGAGATGTCACAACACCGTAGGCATAAATATCAACATTAACAAATAAAAACAGAATGGGTAACTGAGTACTGTCATGCAGACGAAGGTTAATATTTCCATTCTTTCCCTTTCGGTAAAGCGTGCCATTTTCGTTAAATTCGAATTATAGTTGATTATTTTTGGCATTTTTACAGTTTCACCACCAAGTCTATTAATTCATTTAAGCGACAGGTAATAATTAAAATTAGATCACGATTTAATATTGTCTTTATTTACTGAATTCCAAATCCATAGTGAGAAAAGAGGAAGAAAAGTCCGATAACTAAATACTAATAACAGCAAACAATCAATTAATTATCACGAGTGTTGTAAAAATTGATTTGGACTTTACTTCTTGTTTCATCTGTCAAATAGTTACAAGGGAGCGTACCAAAAATCACAAAATCATGAGTTATTTACTTTAGAAAAGTGAAGGAAAACCTCACTCTTCTAAACAAAACTCGTGCTAAATAAAAACAGTGAGCTATATTTCTTATTAAATTTAGGTTTCCATTTTTAAAGGTGAATAATGCAAGTTTTCAACAAAATTGTTATGCCAAGTATCAATTTTTTTCGTCAACAATTGAGTAGTAGGCAGATCTCTGGAAAACAGCGAAAAACGATGGTTTTCATTTAAAATAACTTATGATGACGTCACCAGAAATAAATGTAATTTTTACGTCATAAGTTTGCAAATGAAAATATAAAATTGACCTGTCCGAGCGTTTTTCTTGAAAAAATCAAATGATGCGTTTATGAATTATGTTCCAAACTTTACCATCACACTGTACATTTTTATCTAAATTGAATTTAAGTTCTGATTTTTTTTTCGCTGCTTATAGCATAATAATAAAGTTTGAAATTTAAAATAAATCGCGCGCACACGCAAACGCACACCATCATGCAATATCCACCAATTTAAAATTGTGTAGAACCACATGATCAAACACATTCTTGTTAATATTTCCTTATTCCTCATTCACCAATATCTTAGATCCGTTTACCAACACACCACATTATAAACACTAATTTGTCTGATCGCACTATTGAATATTCATTTCTTCAGCCGCCGTAGAAATTCCCGATTACGTTAGAGCGGCTCTGCTGAACGAAGCTGCCGCTATCACGGAGACTCGTTAATTAAACTTAAGTTATACGCAACGCGAGACACGTCGAAGTATATGGATATCGCTAAAATTAATATTACACTCTAACTGATCTAGCCCATACACCTTGTTGATTAATTTCAGCAAATCTGACAGCGCATGCACCACGGTTACAAAAGCTTCACTTTCAAAGAGGAAATACTGGGCATCTATCACCATCAAAGCATAATCTGTTGATAATGTGTATGCGCGCCATTTGCTATGAATAAAGCCAAAATTAAAAGAGCGATAGGTGTGTACCTGTTCAACATACAACATCACTAACATCAAGCTTTGTATATAGTGTGTCCAGACTGATATGAAGCACATACCTACATGGGGATCTTGGATATGGTAGGAAGTACAAAATTGATTAACTGGGACGAAAGCTACATACTCTCACTGGAAATTCATGTTTGCCTTTGAATTTAAAAAAAATATATAGGAATCACAGGTGACTGGACATGAGCGATAAACTAAAATGTGACGTTTTCTTTATTTGCTTTTAGATATAATATATATATATATATATATATATATATATATATATATATATATATATATATATATATATATATAATATTAAAATAAAGCTATATGTATATAGGGTACCACAGTTGCCTTAGCTCGGTTTCTAATGTCATGGAAACTTTCTGTGGTGGGTACGCTAAAAAAAATAAACCTTATATACCGCCAGAGATGTTGTCAAATAAAAGTAGGGAAGAATATTCTTCTACGTTTGGATTTTCTGAGGTTAATATCACACTGGTTTCATACGTACCAAAACAGGGAGAAGCTGTAATACTCTTATCCACAATGCACGACTTTGCAAATGTATCTGGTCCAAAGAAAAAACCTGAAATAATCCATTATTACAATTCAGGGAAAGGTGGTGTTGATAATATGGATAAGATGGTGTCGCACTACTCTGTCAAACGTGGAACAAACCGTTCGCCTCTTGTAATGTTTTATAACATGCTTGATATAGCAGGATTAGCAGCACATATTATTTATACTGAAAATAACCCTCTTCAGAAGAAAACAAATTATCGTCGAAATTTTCTTCAAGAACTTGGAAAGCAATTATCTAGACCGAGCATAGAATTGAGAGCCAAATCACCAAAGGTGTTACAACATTTTAGTACCAAATCGGGAAATGAGTGCATGTTAGGAGCTCCATTAGCATACCAACTGCCACCGCCGGTTGTAGAAAAGAATCATACCAGGAATAAAACCGGACGCCTTCAAGTAACAGGTAAATGTTACGTGTGTCGAGCTGCTACAAAAAGACAGAGAAAAACCAGAAAATCGTGTGACGTTTGTAGCCGCCCAATATGCGACGAACATTGTAAGAAAATAAATATGTGTTACAATTGCAAACTGTAAAAGAATTATTGTAATAAAAAAATATTATAAAATTAATATACTATTTCAAATAAAGAGTGCTAATTTTTTTATTACTGTGCCCCAAAGTTAAAGATTTGCAACAAAATAAATTTTTATTTTAGTAGGTACCGGGGTACCCCTGATGTGAGGAATAAGTATAAAACAATTTAATGTCCATTATATAATTTTCAAAAGTTATAAAAAATACTACATTGGCAGAAAATGGTTTTATAATGAATCTGAGATGTCACAACACCGTAGGCATAAATATCAACATTAACAAATAAAAACATCACTTTTAAAACAGAATGGGTAACTGAGTACTGTCATGCAGACGAAGGTTAATATTTCCATTCTTTCCCTTTCGGTAAAGCGTGCCATTTTCGTTAAATTCGAATTATAGTTGATTATTTTTGGCATTTTTACAGTTTCACCACCAAGTCTATTAATTCATTTAAGCGACAGGTAATAATTAAAATTAGATCACGATTTAATATTGTCTTTATTTACTGAATTCCAAATCCATAGTGAGAAAAGAGGAAGAAAAGTCCGATAACTAAATACTAATAACAGCAAACAATCAATTAATTATCACGAGTGTTGTAAAAATTGATTTGGACTTTACTTCTTGTTTCATCTGTCAAATAGTTACAAGGGAGCGTACCAAAAATCACAAAATCATGAGTTATTTACTTTAGAAAAGTGAAGGAAAACCTCACTCTTCTAAACAAAACTCGTGCTAAATAAAAACAGTGAGCTATATTTCTTATTAAATTTAGGTTTCCATTTTTAAAGGTGAATAATGCAAGTTTTCAACAAAATTGTTATGCCAAGTATCAATTTTTTTCGTCAACAATTGAGTAGTAGGCAGATCTCTGGAAAACAGCGAAAAACGATGGTTTTCATTTAAAATAACTTATGATGACGTCACCATTCAGAAATAAATGTAATTTTTACGTCATAAGTTTGCAAATGAAAATATAAAATTGACCTGTCCGAGCGTTTTTCTTGAAAAAATCAAATGATGCGTTTATGAATTATGTTCCAAACTTTACCATCACACTGTACATTTTTATCTAAATTGAATTTAAGTTCTGATTTTTTTTTCGCTGCTTATAGCATAATAATAAAGTTTGAAATTTAAAATAAATCGCGCGCACACGCAAACGCACACCATCATGCAATATCCACCAATTTAAAATTGTGTAGAACCACATGATCAAACACATTCTTGTTAATATTTCCTTATTCCTCATTCACCAATATCTTAGATCCGTTTACCAACACACCACATTATAAACACTAATTTGTCTGATCGCACTATTGAATATTCATTTCTTCAGCCGCCGTAGAAATTCCCGATTACGTTAGAGCGGCTCTGCTGAACGAAGCTGCCGCTATCACGGAGACTCGTTAATTAAACTTAAGTTATACGCAACGCGAGACACGTCGAAGTATATGGATATCGCTAAAATTAATATTACACTCTAACTGATCTAGCCCATACACCTTGTTGATTAATTTCAGCAAATCTGACAGCGCATGCACCACGGTTACAAAAGCTTCACTTTCAAAGAGGAAATACTGGGCATCTATCACCATCAAAGCATAATCTGTTGATAATGTGTATGCGCGCCATTTGCTATGAATAAAGCCAAAATTAAAAGAGCGATAGGTGTGTACCTGTTCAACATACAACATCACTAACATCAAGCTTTGTATATAGTGTGTCCAGACTGATATGAAGCACATACCTACATGGGGATCTTGGATATGGTAGGAAGTACAAAATTGATTAACTGGGACGAAAGCTACATACTCTCACTGGAAATTCATGTTTGCCTTTGAATTTAAAAAAAATATATAGGAATCACAGGTGACTGGACATGAGCGATAAACTAAAATGTGACGTTTTCTTTATTTGCTTTTAGATATAATATTATATATATATATATATATATATATATATATATATATATATATAATATTAAAATAAAGCTATATGTATATAGGGTGGCGCATTGAAAACGAAACAGACCAATTTGCGTCCAGAGAAATTTTTCTTAAGAAACGCTGAAACACGTCAATTTTAATATTGAGGGAGACATGTTTTGACATAAAACTCAACTTTGTCACATAAACCCCTTAAGGGTGGTGATAACAACCCTTGTATTTTAAATAGGTAACATGGGTCGGGTGTTACATCACTTGAAAGCTATCGCTTTTCTGAATTCAGAACACTAATTTTTTTGGAAGTTTTATCAACTCGTTTAAAAATTATTCACAGTTGAAGATGCAAAATCATTTCAGTCATTCCGATAAAAAACGTGCTGGTAGTCAATGTTTTGTTGGTTTGTAAACAAAAAATTGACTATCAGAACATTTCTTAACGGAATGAGAGAAATGCTGTTTATTATTTCAGTTTATCGGTCGGTTTGATACTTGATAGTGCTACCGAAAATTAATTTCACAATGGTGTATTCTGTAGAAGAAAGAGTTGAAATAATTAGTCCTTTTTTCAAAAACGATGAATGTGCCAACCGTACCGCAAATTTGTTTAATGAACGACATCCGAACAGACATCTTAACAGAAAATACATTTTGGAGTTAATTGCAAAGTTTCGACAAAGTGGTTCAGTAGCCAACAAAAAACGGGATCCTGAACGTAAATTTCCGGTTAAAAATGAGACTACTGAGATTGAAGTTTTAGGACAAATTGCTGCAGACCCAACTTTGAGCACGAGAAAATTGGCCATTGTTTCAAACATCAAAAGAAGAACTATTCAGCGAATACTGAAGCATCATAAATTTCACCCGTATAAAATTCATCTTGTACAACTGAGTGAAGATGATTTTGATCAGCGGCTGGAGTTTTGTGAAGTTATGACTGCACGAATAGCTGATAACGGGAACTTTCTGTTTAATATCTGTTTTTCAGACGAGTGAACGTTTTTATTAAACTCTACAGTCAATCGTCATAATTGTCGTTATTGGGCAGATAATAATCCAAGAAATTTTCTCGAATCCACACTCAAACTCCACAGAAATTGGATGTCTGGACTGGCACTTTTGGAGACCGTTTAATCGGACCAATTATTCTTGATGGCAATTTGAGTGGCGAAACGTATTTGGAGTTACTAGAAGATATCGTTTACCCTCTACTAATTGACATTGTTGAAAATGTTGATCGCTATCAAGAAATTCAATTAATGTTTCAACAAGAAGGAGCTCCTCCGCATTTTTCACAACGTGTTAGGGAGTTTTTGAACAGAGAGTTTCCAGAGCAATGGATAAGGCGTAGAGGTGCTATTGAGTGGCCCCCTAGATCACCGAATGTAACTCCTTTAGACTTCTTTCTATGGGGCCATTTAAAGAGTAGAATTTACGCAACAGAACCGGAGTCTCTGGAAGAATTACGACGACGCATTGTTGAAGAATGCCGTCTAATAACTCCACAAATGCTCCAGAATATCAGAGCTCGTTTTGAACAAAATTTGTACTTTTGTATGGAAGCTGGTGGTCAACAATTTGAACACTTACTTAACTGAGTAAACATTTTTGAACGTTTGGTTTTGTTTTTTAGATTTTTTTTCGAAAAATTGACTAATTAGTGCATTTCTTATCACAATGAATGAAATACGTTCTTGCAGTTCCAACAGTGAATAATTTTTAAACGAGTTGATAAAACTTCCAAAAAAATTAGTCTGCTGAATTCAGAAAAGATATAGCTTTCAAGTGATGTAACACCCGACCCATGTTACCTATTTAAAATATACGGGTTGTTATCACCACCCTTCAGGGGTTGATGTGACAAAGTTGAGTTTTATGTCAAAACATGTCCCCCTCAATATTAAAATTGACGTGTTTCAGCGTTTCTTAAAAAAATTCTGTGGATGCAAATCGATCTGTTTCGTTTTCAATTCGCCACCCTGTATAGTGTGTCCAGTCTGATATGAAGCACATACCTACATGGGGATCTTGGATATGGTAGGAAGTACGAAATTGATTTACTGGGACGAAAGTTACATACTCTCACTGTAAATTCATTTTTGGATTTAAATAGAAAAAATATAGGAATCATAGGGGACTAGACATGAGCGATAAACTAAAATGTGACGTTTTCTTTATTTGCTTTTAGATATAATATTATATATATATATATATATATATATATATATATATATATATATATATATATATATATATATTATCTCGAGTAAAATACACTTCTATGCCGATGATACCCAGCTTTACAAATCCTTTCCTGTCGAAAATGCCTTAGACGCTATAACAAGTTTAAATGCAGACCTTGATAGGTTAGTCAGGACAGCAAAGAAGCATGATCTTGCGATAAATGTCAATAAGTGTTGCGTACTTTATTTTGGCAGGAAAGTCAGTAGGAATAGGGTTTGTTCTCAAAATATTGATATTTTGATAGATGGGAGTCGCTTGGAAGCAAAACAATCTGCAAGGAATCTTGGTCTCATAATAGATAACAATTTAAAATTTTCTGATCACGTCACTAATCTTCGTAGAGCTAGCTTTGGCCTATTGAAATCTTTTTATAGCCACCGAAATTGCCTTCCAGTGAAAGTAAAAGCTCTCTTGGTAAACTCGATGATTCTCTCGCGCTTTAACCATGCTGATGTTGTGTATGGACCTGCCCTTGACAGTTGGGATCGGCAAAGAATAGAAAAGGTTCAGAAGTCATGTTTACGGTTCATCTTTAATCTAAAAAGAACAGATCGTGTTTCCTATAAGTTAAAAGAACTAGATTGGCTGAATATGAAGAATCGCTGGAAAGTACATCTTCTTTGCTTGACTCACAAGATTGTCCTCGGGGCGGGGCCTGATTACCTACATCAGAAGCTCTGTTTTCGGAGACAAATACATTCGCTCAATACAAGACTCGATCACTTGTTTGCCATACCTAAATATTATACGAGCCAATATCGGGGGTCTTTTTCCTATGTTGCACCACATCTGTATAATAAAATACCTTTTGAACATACTTTATGTTCTCTGCCAGGGTTTCGGAGATATGTTACAGATTTTTATAAAAATAGTCAGTTTGCGTAGTGTAGTTATAATAAATCATATTCATATTTAGGAATTCCTTTCTTTCAGCTAAATTTAAGGCGCACAATTGTCAATGTTTTGTTGTTTTGGATACTAAGGCATTTATGATTTGTTTATTTTATAATTTGTTTATTTTGTAATTCCTACATTTTAAGTTATCTTTTAAGGGTTAAGTGGAAGAAAATTGTAAAATTAACTTCGCCCTAATAAAGACCTCTTATTATTATTATTATTATTATTATTATTATTATTATTATTATTATTATTATTATTATATATATATATATATATATATATATATATATATATATATATATATATATATATATATATTTATTGGGTTTGGTTTTCGCCGCCCCATGAGCGGCTTCCTCAGGGTTTTTTTTCATGAAAATCAAAGAGTAAAAACAGTACATTCTACATTTATGTTGAGAGCTGTAAAAATTAAAAATAGTCGGGACGCAGCAAGTGCGTTATGGTAGTTGATTTTCATAAAAATGTTTTTAATAGCAAATATATATATATATATATATATATATATATATATATATATATATATATATATATATATATATATATATATATATATATATTAAGAAAACAGGCATCAAATTTGGTTATCAGTATAACTTATATAGTAGAAACAATGTACCATATTTCATCAAAATAACTATTGTTTAAAGAAATAGAAAAACGATCCGAAAATAAACTTAAAATATTGTTGAAAAAACTGGTCCCATATTCCTGGACAACTAAACTCTTTAAGCTATTTACCCACTTGCCAAGATATAATTATTCACAAAAACCTTTATGACGAAACTACAAAAAAAAAAAATGGCATGAAAGTTTGCAAATTATTTGCCTATTATTTTTTGAGTTATTGGTGTGATTTCTTTAAATGATCGCGAACTAGGTCCCCCAGAACCCATATCCAGGGTCAGCTTCAATTTTTATATGCTTATATATATATATATATATATATATATATATATATATATATATATATATATATATATATATATATATATATGTATATATATGTATATATATATATATATATATATATATATATATATATATATATATATATATATATATATATATATATATATCACACCGATAACTTAAGAATAATGGGCCGATTTTTATGAAATTTGGCGGGGACAATCCTGTCAGTAGCTTGGATAAGTTCGTTAGCCAGGAAAATCGGACAAGGTTTTCCGGAAAAAAATTGAGTTTTCTTTCAGAAATAAATTGTATTTTCGAAAATAGCAAAGCTATGACAACCAAGTAGGCGGGTTCACATTGTAAAAAGTAAACGCTCATTTGAAAAAAATATTAAAATTCGAGATCTCCTCATTAGTGAATTTTTTTTAAGAAAATTCACCATTATGAACATAACTTTGAAGAGACGAACATAAAAATGCCAGTTAATTTCAATATCTAATGCACTATTAATCCACTAGATTTAAAATTGGCATACATGTGACGTATTCCGCGCCACTTTTTGACTGGTCCAGAGTTACCATGCAACCTCTTTAATCCATTATTAAAAACAATATCTTGCAATATCGTAAGAAGCATTTTATTATGTTAAAGCAGCCTACTGTTGCTTAATCAATAAAGTTGGGTTGATTAGATAATATTATAATGAAGCGCTGCTTGGATAAATTTGCAAACAACAGCAAGCTGAGCGATACTGTAAGATTCTTCTAATTATGAGCTAACGTCAAACGAACATTTACTTCCTGGTAGCTGCTAATACGTTTAATTAAATATTTCCAGTTATCTAAGCGTTAAAGCAACATGATTTTGTCTATTAGTATAAAGACACCCGCAGACACACAATATATATATATATATATATATATATATATATATATATATATATATATATATATATATATATATATATATATATATATATATATATAGGGGATCTTATGGTGACCACCCATTGGAATATTTCAGAGAGTACTTCGGTTTTGAAATTTAAACATAGGGGAGATCGGGTTTTAGGACATGTCCTTCTCAAATAAAATAATGGCGTCCACGGAGCTTTGCCGGTTCTACGAGAAGTCGCAATTAACTTACTTATTTTAGATACAACAGCCTATACCTTATTGCATTTTTGTATTATACGTAAAATGTGGACTCTTTAAATTTCTCTATTTATAAAATTAGCCGTTTTCGAGATTGTTACCTTTAGTGAATTTTCTTAAAAAATTCATTTTTTTTAAATTAATGACGAGATCCGTCTTTTGGGTTCTCTTTCGGAAATTTTAGTATCGCCGAAAATAACAAAGCTATAGAATCTTTGTGCTACAGAAACGACTCCTGGGATTAATATGCAATCTACCTTATGGGCACTATTGTCGTGACATTTTTAAGAAAAATAACATTATGACGTTAACATCAGTTTATTTGTTCCATCTGTTAACTTACATTCATAGAAACAAGAGAAAATTTGTTTTCAACTCGGATTTTCATGGATACAAAATACTTTTCACCTGAATAAATGTCACCATTCTTTTTTTTAAGAAGTCGCGGGTTGCTTTTTGTACAACCAGCTGCCTTGTTCTCTGAAGGACACGAATTGTACAAAACAAATTAGAAAGCAACTGAAGGTTGCTTTAATTACTCATAGTTTTTATATTTTGAGTGAATTTTGTGAAGCTGTACTGTGAACGTATGTTTTTTATTGTAATGTGAAGCTCGTTAGATTTTAGATTTTTGGGCACGTACCCTTGTGCTAAGTTGTGATACGTTTTTTATCTTTTTTATCTTGTAAATTTTTTGACTTCTCTGATTTACAATAATTGTAACTAAAGGACCAAATAATAATAATTATTATTATTATTATAGTGTAGGTTTAGCTACACTATGTACAGGCTGAGTATTATAAATGATAGCCCCCTTTTATTTTCGTTATTTCTGGGCAAGTTGATTCGTTCAAAAACTTATTTTCAACAATTTTTAAGGTAGCTTCTGAATCTGCTATCCCTTTTCAAGAATTTTGAAAATTGTACGAGGTGGAACAAAAACAATAGTTTTTTAAAATATAACATCCTATATTTTTTTACATATTATAATTTGTCGATTTTTTCTGAATACAAAAATATATAGTTATAGCACATTTGGATAAGCAGTTTTAGTGAATTTTCTTAAAAAAAATTCACTAATGAGGAGATCCCGACTTTTGAATTTTGAAAAAATTTCTTCAAATGAGCGCTAATTAGGCCCCCCAGAACACATATCCGGGGTCAGTTTAAATTTTTATATGTTTATATATATATATATATATATATATATATATATATATATATATATATATATATATATATATATATATATATATATATATATATATATATATATATATATATATATATATATATATATATATATGTATCACACCGATAACTCAAAAAATAACGGGCCGATTTTGATTAAATTTGGTGAATAAATTCCTTTTGCAAATGGCTTGGATAAGTTCGTTAGCCAGGAAAATCGGTCCAGATTTTCCCGGAAAATTTTGTGTTTTCTTTCGAAAAAAAATTATATCTCCGGAATTAACATAGTAAGAGCAACCAAATTTCATATGCGGATTTATATCATTATAGGCAACTCACTTACAAAAATTTAGCTCCGTAGGTTAAAGGATAAAAAAGTTACAGGCATTCAAAGAAAAATAAATTTGGATTTTCCTCAAAACGTCAAAATTGCGATTTTAAACGTCAAAATTGGTGAGTACATTCCTTTCGCAAGTCGCTTGGATAATTTTGTTAGCCAGGAAAATCTGCCGAGATTTTCCCGGAAAAATTTGTGTTTTCTTTCGAAAAAAAATTATATCTTCAAAATTAACAAAGTAAGGGCAACCAAATTTGGTAAGCTGGTTTATATCTTTATAGGTGTGCCACCTACCAAAATTTCTCTGTAGGTCAAAAGACAAGAAAGTTATGGGCATTTAAAGAAAAATAAATTGGGGGTTTCCTCAAAACGTCAAAGTGACAATTGAAAACGTCAAAATTCGCAATATTTAGGCAAATAACTTGAATCTAATACGATCTATGGAAAGAAAATGTCTCAAGAAGAATGTTTTACATACACCGAACTCTTAGTTTCAACCGTCATTGTCCTTCATTTTACTAAAATATTTCCAGAAAATTCATTTCTAATAGACCCTTTCTCTGATGCTTGGCAGTAAGTAGCCTTAGCTATAGAGTTTATTGTTTAATGGTATATAATTTTGTCGAATTTTCGTAAAAAATCAATAAAGCTCAATATATTCGTTATTATACAAGATATGAAAAAATATTGTGTACATTAATTATACGGTGTTTTGAGCTACATCTTAAAAAATTATTGCGACAATCACAGGATGGCCCATAAGTCGTTGGTGATACAAATAATTTTTTTTGTCGAAAACGCCTTATGTTTTTGCATTTTCCATCGAAATATAATGCATGTTTGTAAGTTAAGAAATTCTGGAGGCAGCAAGTGCGTTGTGGTTGCGAATTTTGATTAAATGCTTCATATTTGAAAAGCTCAATTTGCTATTAACCTATAAGGTTGACCAAGAAACGGATTTTTTCGGTAACACTTTTGGTTTACTTTTGGAAATTTCTGTACGTTTTCAAACAATCAAGTTATTTTGATGAAACATGGCACATTGTTTTTACTATATATGTTATACTGGTAATCAAATTTGATGCCTGCTTTTTCTATATAGGTTATACTGGTAACCAAAATTGATGTCTGCTTTCTTAAAAAGAAAACACACATATTTGCAATAAAAACATTTTTATGAAAATTCACTACCATAACGCACTTGCTGCGTCCCGAGATTTTTTTAGTTATGATGAAATATGTAAAACGACAAATCTGTTTACGTATTACCCAATAATATACGAAGTAGCCTTTGGAAATAAAATTTTAACTTTGTATAAACTTCAAAGAGGTTAAGATTTGTTAGTGCTTTTTCTATTAGGAATCTTTATTGTGTACAAAAAAGTGATCATGCCTTATCATAGTTTAGAGAATAGGCGTAGAATTTTAGAAATAGTTTCTTGTAATAATAACATGACTGCCTCAGAAAGGAAGTTTAGAAGACTGTATCCAAATGAGACTGTGCCTGGCAAAGAAACATTCAAGAAAATTTACAATAAATTTTGTGACACAAATTCATTAAGGAATGCAAATAGAAGAAAACGAGGAATACTATTGGTGAGGAAATACAAATGAATATTCTATTATCGGTTATAAAAGAGCCATGTCGGTCTACTTATTTTGTAGCTAAGGATTTAAATGTAAGCCAAGCAGCATTATGCAACTTTTAAAAAGAAATAAGTATCAATCTTTTCACATTCTTCCTGTTCAACACTTAACCGAAAATGATCGTCGCCAGAGAATACTGTTTTGCCAACAAATTATTGAAAAATATAATGAAAACAATGATTTTTTGCGAAATGTGTTTTCAGACTGATGAGTCGTCCTTTTCTACAGCTGGTTTGTTTAATAAACATAACAAACATCATTGAGCTACAGAAAATCCACATATGGTAAAGCAAATAAAAACACAAGGACGTAAAACTGTCAATATGTGGGGTCGGATACACCAAAACAAAATAATTGGTCCATTTTTTTACATACAAATCTCACAGGTGTAGTTTATCTCTATTTGCTACAAGAGCAAGCTGAGGAATATTCGGATGACTTGCCAGTTACTCTAAATTTAAGAGCAATCTGGCAGAAAGACGGAGCTCCCCCACATAACGTTAGACCTGTGACGAACTACTTAAACCAAAAATATGACCTCTGGAGAGGAAAAAATTGTCCTATCCATTGGCCGGCTAAAAGCCTCGATTTAAATCCGCTCGATTTTTTCCTTTGGGGTGCTCTCAAGGACAATATTTATAGTAAGGAACTTTCGGGAGACATTGTGCAATTAAAACAGCTTATACGACGAGAAATAAATTCTTTTAACGAAAATGCAGAGGTAATTGAAGATGTGCGATCAAGTTTTTAACGGCGATGTTTCAAATTCTTAGAAAACAACGGAAGTTATGTAGAAGATACAATGTAAATCTTTATATTACTTTCTAATTTTTGTAAGTTTGATACTTTTATTTTATTTGTTTCCTTGTGTATGGTTTCGTTATATATTGTGTTGTGACAATCATTGAATAGACATCTTAGCTAGTTTTGTATAATAATTGACTAATTATTGACTATTCATATTTTTAGGGTAAACTAATAGTTTGACGTTCGTATAAAAAATAAAAATTTTGTTTCCAAAGGCTACTTCGTGTATTATTGAGTAACACGTAAACAGATTTGTCGTTTTACATATTTCATCGTAACTTAAAAACTGCTTATCCAAATGGCTACAACTATATATTTTTGTAATCAGACAAAATCGACAAATTATAGTATGTAAAAAAATACAGGGTGCTCCATTAAAAAAAACTATATTTTTTGTTCCACCTCGTACATTTTTCAAAATTCTTGAAAAGCGATAGCAGATTCAAAAACTATGTTAAAAGTTGTTTAAAATAAGTGTTTGGACGAATCAATTCGCTCAGAAATAACGAAAATAAAAGGGGGTTATCATTTATAATACTCACCCTGTACATGCTAAAATTCTGATCTCTAGGTTGAAAGTGCCTATGAAATTTTATATCGCGGCTTAAGGGTAGTTAACTCAGTAAAAGAGTCATGTGTGGTACATAGTTGGAATCGTAATTTTCCACTCTAACCAATGGTGTACAAATCCAATATGGCTTCCATAAGAAAACGAAAGTTTGCCATGGGAGCTAAAAGCTAGTCGGCGTAGATAAGTTCTAAGCCACCCTTATGAAGCTCGGAACCAGGAACGGAGACTCACTAATTTTATCCGCAGTCCATTTGATAATTGATAATATACTAGGTATTGAAGAAACAAGAAAATGCAATTTTTCAGTTTTTTCAGGACATTTTAGGAATACTAGAAATAACGGTGGCCTAGAGTTACACGAACGGTCGAGTGTGGTCTGACAGACCCCAATTTTTTTTAAGTGAATTTTGAGGTAAAATTAAATTCTGGGTATTTGATGTTTAAAATTAATGTTTTTTGGTCATCCTTTTAAATAAACATGCAATATTATTTTACGAAATCTTTATCAAGCGAGAATATATCATTTTAACACAACACCTACAATTTCGAGCCTTAAATGTAGCAACATTTTGAAAACAGAACGTTTTTATAAAATAACCTAAACAAAATATTTTTTAGTATCTCTTTGGCTTAAAAAGCCTTTAAATAATAATAATTCAAAGTAATAAACGGAAAATCCAGAAGCATTCAGCACGCAAACTTTGGGTAAAGTAGGTATGGTTTCATAATGAAAAAAAAATAAAAAATATATAATCACAGATTTAACGTGACTTCTCTGGAGGCCAGGAGGGTTTACTCTGTGGTTTGGTTTTCTACAGAATTTATTGTGGAATAGGGTTGACTCGTCTGAGCTGCTATCACAGATCAATTTTTAAAAAATTAAAAAAATTCACTAATAGAGAGGTATCGATGGTGAGACTTTGCAAAAATTTTTTCAAATGAGCGCGAACTATGACCCCTAGAACCCATATCCAGGGTCAGTTTCAATTTTTATATGCTTATATATATATATATATATATATATATATATATATATATATATATATATATATATATATATATAATATATATATATATATATATATATATATATATATATATATATATATATATATATATATATATATATATATATATATATATATATATATATATATATATATATATATATATATATATATATGTGTGTATATGTGTGTGTGTGTGTCCATCCGATAACTCAAAAAATAATTAACCGATTTCGATGAAACGCAGCAAGTGCCTTTCTTTTATTAATGGCTTAGATGAGCCTGTTATCCAGGATAATCGGACAGGGTTTTCTGGAAAAATTTTGAGTTTTCTTTCGAAAAAATTTTTTTTCTCCGAAAACTCAAACCTGTTTTAGTGATACTTATAAATATTTTGCCTTGAAAGAGTGCTTACTACGTACCAAAATTCAACTTTGTAAGTTTATAGAAAATTGAGTTATTCAAATTTTGAGTTTAATGAAATTTGGTGAATATCTTGCCTTAGGAAAGGCCTTACTACGTACCAAAATTAAACTTTTTCAGTTTATAGAAAATTGAGTTATTCAAGTTTGAGGCATTTATCAAAAATTCACTACCATAACGCACTTGCTGCGTCCCGTACTTTTTTTAGTTTGCCCACCGCCAGAACGGACATGTTGCTCAAATCGCCGATGTATCAGATGTGCAAGTTTGCTAATCAAGTTTGCATTGCCAGTGGTGCTGACATTATATGTGCTGGCGCATCTGAGGTGTCGGCACATATAATGTGCAATATCCATCTGTTTTCATCCATGTAGTTTAGTGTACTGGTTCTCTTTCTATCTTCTTTTGTAACTATTAGTTAAGTACCCTATTTTATGTTTTTTTTCTGTTGGGTTGTAATAGATTTAATTTACACTAAACTAAAAAAATATATAAATAAAATATCACATAAATGGCATGAGAACCTTGTCTTCTTGTCCGTCTTTCGAGGACAAATACCACGTGTGAAGCTGTTTTTTAGCTGGTGCATCTGTCTGTTCGCCAAAGACACTGTTACGGTCTGGCCGTGTATATGACTATTTTGCATAAATTCTATATAAAAAGGATACCAAAACCCTATTTAACAAACTCTGTATGCACTGGACACTTAAAAACACTAAATACTATTATTACACTATTATTTCACTTTAGATGGATGCATAGTTTGGTTAAAATCTTCATTTGCTTACTATCCTGTTGTTTACTATTTTTCTTCTGATAAGAAAGCCAGCCACCGGAAGGCGTCTCCCCCTATAGTCGAGTAAGGGAACTTGAATTTCCTTTAAAATTGTATTTAATTATCTTCCAGTTGATTTTATTTTAATCAATTTTTATATCAACCAGGCGATCAAGTGATAAGGATGGCGTGAAATTTCAGTTGATTTATGCACTCTTAGTAAGTCTCTCGCAAGTTCTTGTAGTGAATATTTAAGATACTTAAATGGAAAATATAAATGTTAGAGAATTTTCACAATTATGATTTTAAGAATTTAGTTGAAGCTATTTGTATAAGTGAGGAAACCCCTGTACCTGGGTAAGTGATTGGAGATTGAAATTAAATAACCATGGTTGCCTTCATATTTTGAACATTTTAGGGTTTTCTCTTCCGGCCTGTTTTTTGGATTCCTGGTAAATTTTTGTATCGGGGTTCCTGTATTTCAGTATTTCTGGATTTCTTATGCTTGGATTCTGTCTTTTGAACGGTTCTGGTTGTTATGCTGCATGCATAAAACCAAGTATGGCTAGTATGGGATTATCACATTCGTTCATCAGTAGCTGATTGAGTTGGAAAACCAAATTATATTCATGGACAGTTATTAGTTATGGGAACAAGTGTAATTAGTGAGGTCTTGGAGCCGTACCTGGAATAAACAGCTAAGTCGTAATTTTATGTAAATAGTTTTAAGGATCGGCAATAAGTAATTGTTCAAACCAGAGTTCACATTTTTACAGTATTAGTGTTAGCATTAGCTTACCTGGAATTCGCATAATTATCCATTAATTGCGGATGTACTAATTTTATATGAGTCTGATGTAAACAAAACTGCAATTGCAATTTTGGGAAACAATTTAATATTTCCTTTTATCACCGAATAGTGCGGGTTAAGAAGAGTAGAAGTTATTTGTTTCACTAATTTTGTTGTTAGGAGATATGTCATATGCTAAGAGGTTAGTTAGTTCATTAGTTCGATGCTAGAAAGTGACAGTTCGGGAATTGTAGAGTAGCATAGATTGTAGAGTAGTATAGATTAGAAATCATAGAGGAAGAATCACATATTAGATTTTGTTAGGAGATACGTCATATGGTAGGAGCTAATCTAATTCGCATCATTATATTATATTTTAGTTTGAACTTTTACGTTATCTTATAGTGACAGTTCGGGAAATGGTAGATTTTAGAGTAGGATAGATTAGAAATCATAGAGCTATTAAGTTTTATTTTATTTATTTAATTCGAATGATTATATATTTGAGCCCTGAATTTTGACCTTATGTTATTTATTTAACAACCCTCTCATTGACTGCATACCACATCAAAAGAACTGGAAACGTAACCATAGGCCAAGAGTCTAGGAAGTACGTAACAACACTACTGATTTTCTCCCGCAAAACACGTGTGATTCTTGGGTTATCTTTTCTAATTAGTGCGTGCTCACGTACCAAGGTTAAACCCAATACTTTCAACTATTCCCTTTTTTTTTGTATTGTAATCTCCAGAATTCAGCTTGTAGATAACTTGAGAGTTGATTCCTGGAGTGTTAAGTAGACAAAACATAATCGTAAGAGGCCACCTTCTGCGGTTCCGCGCTACATTGTACGAAGCAGATAAGTCATCTGTTACATCAACTCCTGACTTGGTTGAATTGTAAAAACTGATGATTTCAAGAAAAATATTGCCACCCGTTTCTTTACCAATTGAGTCATCATGGCGCAATAACGAAAAACATTCTTTCCTTTCTTAGGTACACAAGACACGATCGTCATGTTTTATTGAAAACCAAATAAACTGGATGGCGCAAGTCTGTTACATGTTGCGAGTAGTGGTGTACCGACGGCGGTGAGTTTATGCTGTTCGTATAGTTCCTGGATAAGCTCATAGCTTGTGTACCAATTATCAAAGGTCACGTTGCGATTAGTCCCTGAAATTGCTGCAACCATTCCGAGAGTTATGTCCTTTGAAGTATCACTCACTTGAAACGGCCCATTAGGTTGCTTCCCTATATACACTTCCATATTCAATGTATAATAGGTTCTAGCATCAACCAAAGCCTGTATTTTAATCCCGTATTTCGCCGGCTTGTTCGGTATATACTGACGAAATGGACATCTTCCTCGGAATGACTAATTTCTCGTTCAAGGTTTAATATTCACATGGAGAGTAGGGAGATTGACAGTTATCGACAAACTTGTCGAATACTGCTCTTATTAGGGCAAGCTTGTCTACTTCTCGTATCTCTGCCGTAGTTTCGTCATTATCAAACTATAGACAAGTTATCAAAAACCTGAATCTTTTGGCAGACATAGTTTCTGAAAATATATTCATGCCTGTGCCATCACTTTTCCAAAAACCTTCTAAATTTCTATGATTAGCTCTAAAAACGGCAGTAAGATAGAATAAACCATATACCGCTGTGCTTTCCACTTCACTCGTGTTATTACAAAAGTATTTGTCCTTGTAGTTTACGGCTTTTTCTCTTATTTTTATTGTAGTTTACTTGGCTATGTCTGAAACTATTTGGTCACCAATAAATAATAGCCAACAATCAATCGGTTTTTTAAAGTTTCGGGCAATTTGTTTAGCCCTAGGTAAATGGGTTATTATATTTTCGGCCCTGGTCCGAACTAGATTTTTAGTACACATTTTCAACGATTTGGTGCCTATTTGGTATTTACCTAAATCTGCTTCAGTTATTTGTTCTGTCATATTTCCCTTAGAACCGTCATCACCATTTTCGTCTTCTTCACTTGTGACATCTTGCAGTTCTTCAGTTCCACGTCTTTATCACTAGCCTAAATGTTTTCCTCGTTAACCTCGCTTCCATTTTTTGACCCAATATAATCAACGTCACTATCTTCTAGCTCTTGTCAAGTTCTAAAAGATGTTCTTGTTCCTTTTCATACGAAGAAAACGCCATGATTCCCACAATACGTATTTTTTGGCACAGAAGAGACAAAAATTACTAAGTATTGAATATGTGTAAATATGACGCGTAACTGGTTAGGTGGGGTCTGTCGGACCTCAGACGAGATTACGGATATACAGCTCCACCCAAATCGTAGCAAACACTGTTTCGTTGTCTGCGCACGCTAGAGGAATATGCAAGCGCAGGCTACTGCGACGCATGGGAGCGCAGCCGCATAAACTTCAAAATAATGGCGCTTTATATCTGCATGTGGTCTATCAGACCCAACCTGACCCTTACCGGGATAAACATAAAATGGCACACGTTTTTTGTAATTTGACCGACTGTGTATCTCGCATAGTTTGATAGATCGCAATAGTGAGTGAGTTAAGAGAACTTATATATATATATATATATATATATATATATATATATATATATATATATATATATATATATATATATATATATATTGTAGATGTTTAGAATAGTGTGGAATTAGTGATTCTGCAACCTATATTTATTATTAAATCGCATCGCCATTTTTTGTACACCTCAATTGGATTTTGTAGGGTCTTCTGCATTTTAGGATAAATTATAAGACTAAAAATTAATGGTTTTCCACTCCAGCTACCCTGGATCAAGCTATATTCTCTAGCCTCTTCAACACTCTTCTTTTCCTTTGTTCTTGGTCTCCATTACCAACCGCTTTTACATTAATTATATGTAACCAAGAAAGCTATTGTATTTTCCTTTAAAACCTGTTAAAAGCTCTAAAGTTACCGTTAAATTGGTCAAATCAAGTTAGATGTTCTGCGTCTAAATGATGATGGTTTTTTTAAGAGGAAAGAATATTATTTTAGGTATAATATTGCCTACAACATTTTTTTTATGGGTTTTGTATTTATTCGTCCGAAAGTCTCAAATTGAAAATTGCGTTATGGTTTACCTGTCTCAGTTGAGTGACGTTAACTAGATAAAGTTATTAATTAATAAGAGCTAATAACAAAGATAAATGAAAAGGTAAAAAACAGGGACTGGTTTATAAGTCATAAGCACTTTAATCCAGCTTGCTTTTAAATCACTCAAGATTAACTGATTTCTTGTGTCAACTCTCGTATAATCTCCAAACTTCATATTTAAAGACAAGAAGTAAGACTATTGAATCAACATTCGATAACCTATATCTACAACCACAGTTACTCGCTATCTAATATAACTGTGCCTTGACCAACAATATTAAACTTTTTATTTTATAATTGGTAAATATTGTGACGTAGGCATATAGAAAAATTTTCAGTAATATAAAATTGTCTGATTTTTAGGAACAACGTGGAAGCCTTTGTATAAAAATGTTATGAAACAAAAAGGAGAGTCAGCCATCAAATTTTGGCCTTACCGTAATGCAATAAACAGGGAAGGAGGGCACAATAGGTTGGGCTTATAACATAGAGATATTAATTTTATGTATCGGATAGATACATACCTACGTTGCATTACATTTCTTTAGTTCGTGGGCAGTGAAGACTGAATATTCAACTTAATAAGCTTATGTATTAGATACATACATTGTATTTTATTTCTTAGAATAAGTGATTAGCTAAATATACAGGTAGTCCAAAAATGTGTTCAAGTACAATAGTTTCGTCGTTATTGTAAGTAGAAGAACATATTGAGTACACGTTATAGAAACTGTTGAAAGCTTCAAATTAAATTATTTCTGCATCTACAGGATGCCTCATAAGTTTGCTACAAATCAAACTTACTGTTTTCAAATGGAACACCTTTTGTTTTATTGATTTTCTTCATTCCCTATCGCATACTCATTTCAAAGATATAAATAGTTGAAAATCCGAATTTCAGTGACTTTTATTTAGAAAAGAACCACTAGTGAGGAAACCCCAGCTTTTAAATTTTGAAAAAAGTTCTTCAAATGAGCGCGAACTAGGCCACTTAGACCCCAACTTCAGGGTAATTTTCCATTTTTATGTGGTTATATATATATATATATATATATATATATATATATATATATATATATATATATATATATATATATATATATATATATATATATATATATATATATAACTCATCTAATTAATTAAAGGAGAGGAGGTGGAAGCCAGTATAGTAAGAATTGCCTAGCATGGCAAGTTTTGTTTTAGCGCGAGCAACAATCACGCCGTTGCTAAGAGAAAAGTGTGCTTGCTGGCCATGCGCGTTTGCTTAAAATAATAAAGTGATGTTTTAAACAGTTGACAGAAACGGATTGCGTTAAAATGTATTAGTATAATTAAATTTTGAGAACAAATCTGAAAACTAAAAATGCTGTAAGTGATCACGCAGTGGATCATCAATCGTTCTTGTGAAACGATATTGGAGGAGTTCTAAATAGGCAAACGCAAAAGGTGTGTTAAATGCAGATTTTTCAAAATATTTCAAAAATGAAACAATTACATATAAAAAAAAGAAAATCCGTAAACATTTAATTACCAAGATGTCACAAAAATGATTTCTACGGAAGCACAACAAAAATTCTGCGAAAATTGGCTAAATATTTTTATACAAAATTTTGCTAAAAGAATACATCAAATTCAGAATATATACCTAACCTGTAATTAAAATTGAAAATAAAATTATTTCTTTACACGAAAATCTATTAAAACCTTATTTTCGACGAATTTTGTTTAACAAATGATCCATTAATTGAATAATTTTTTATACAAAAATTTGCAACAATTTTCTTCAAAAAAAAATTATGAAATTCGTTATTAAAATACATTTTGTACACGAAAATTATCTAATAAGAATAAATTAAATAAATTTAAAAGTATCCAAAATCTGACCTAAATACACAATTAGATACTTACTCTGTGACCACCAAAAATTGCATGTGGATGCTGTAAAAATTGAATCCGGTTGTAGTGAAGAAAACAACCTCTTTTGATGTCACAAATCTCTACGTATACGTTAACTGTGGAACGGTTTTATCAACTAAGGGCAACAGCAGCTACAATTAAATTTTAACTGAAAGTCTTAAAAGTTCTTATCTTTCGTTAGTGATTTTTTCAACAAAAACTCGCTAAAAAATATTGGAAATTCACAATCTGCTCAGGAAGCTTTAAAATTGAATCAAAAATTAAAAAAGGAAAAAAAGCTGAAAGATGAATTCAACCAACGGTGAGATTTGAACCCGCGTCCCTTTGCTTATCAGCCAAGTATCTAACCATTCGACAGCCGTAGCACTTGAAGAATGTTATGCAATAAAAGGTCTATAACCGGTAATGCTCTTCAGTTATTTACTTGTAATATGTAAGATTTTTAGAGGAATATTTTGCAATTATTTTAACAAATGAGAAGAGTAGCATAAATCTAGAACATTCTAATATACATATAATGCAATATGTACCATTCATAAACCACAATAGTTATAGAATTTTCACGTTTCAAATCTCCAGTTTGACATTTACAGGAAAGTTATAAAATTTTCAAACTAATTTTTCTGCTACTTCTTGAACCCTTTGCGCCATGAAAAGATAAACGTTGTCTGTAACATTTAATAGATTTAGTTTAATACATCCAACATTTTGGTATTGCGTCTTCTCTGGCTTTAGTTGCACTAAAATTTTACTTAATTACATGCCTTCATCTTTAAGGCCCAAATTTTAGTACAGAGTTTGATTCTTACAATGTAAAGCAGCTTGCCGAATTTGGTTGCCAAAGGTTTGTTATTTCCGATATAAATTTTTTCCAAAAATAAACCCAAAACATTCCCGGAAAACCTAGTTCGATTCTTAGCTAACGAACTTATCCAAGCCATTAAAATGAAGGTACCTGCCAAGTTTTATCAAAATCAGTCCATTATTTTTTGAGTTATCAGTGGGACACCTGTATATATATATATATATATATATATATATATATATATATATATATATATATATATATATATATATATATATATAGTTTATTCCATTTGTCAGTAGATTAAACAGATGCATATAACCAAAATTCACCCACAAACACTCTCGGATCGATTAAAAATTCCGAAATTCTTGCAGCTTAGTTTACACCTCAGAAGAAAATTTAAATTCGCCGATAAATGATCTGGTTGCCGACAACATTTTTCTACAATTTCGTTTAGACCACCACTCAGGATCTTTCTTCGTTTAAATGTTACGACGTACTAACTTTTGGGAAAACTACTGATCCACTTGATATGTCCAGCAGTGTAGTTACGCCACTGAATTTAGTTCCCGTCTGATATGCATATTTTTTGTGTTTGATGTTAAAATCTATTTAACTAACAGGGATTTAGTTTAAATATCTTTCAATCGTGCTTCTTTTCCGGACGCCATTTCCTTTACACACTTCTTTGAAGTTCAGTTCACTATTAAGCCTGCCCTCTTTCACAAATTATTCAGAGCAGAGCAAACTTTAAAGCTCTATGTTACGTCTAATCCATGTAGACAATGTGTTAGTTGAGGAACGTCGTATATTATGTATTCTCTACACCAAACAAATCTGTTGTTGTTCTACACCTATGTTTCAGTACAATGCGCCCTGTTGCCAAACGTGCTCTTAATACCACTAATGGTCTTGTAATCTCTTCAAGTTCAGGTTTAATGCTTTTAGCAGATTTACGTTCTTGTGGCGAACGCGCCAGCCAATTAAACAGAGCAAATACCCGCCCTAACCTTGTAACCCTTCTGCCATGCACTTTTATATAGTTCTTTGCTAATTGAGTACGCTCTACGACTCCGCGATAGAAAGCTTGGAACACGGTACACTTCGCTTGTATAAAAGATAATTAGAGTTTTGCTTTTAGATGTATTTTTCTTTTTAAGTCACTTTAGTTTGAGTTTCAAAAGAAGCGCAAATGAGTTCTGCATAAGCATAATTATAAATGGAAAAAGTCTTGACGCAGCAAGTGCGTTATGGTAGTGAATTTTCATAAAAATGATTTTAATAACTATACAATATTATACCTTTTTTAATAACAATAATAATATTATTTAATGAAGTTGATTGTACAATATTGTAAATAAGTTCTAAGCTTGTGATTGCCACTTTTTTTTTCAACAACACACTACGTGGGCTTACAGCCTAAATGCTATCATACCGTGGGTGTCGACAAGGAGAAAAGAGGCAACTTGCTAATTCTGGACTTGAAAGTTTGGACGTTCGGAGGAGAAGGAAAAACATGTGCCGGCAACGAATTCCACAACTTGGAAGTCCTCGGGACCAAAGGGTGGGCTTAACAAGATTTTATATGTCTGGTGACCTGGACAGTACTCTCGTACTGTTCCCCTCGTATATCTGTTGGGGGCAGTAGGTGGATGAACTATGGAAGAGAGCTCCACTGAGCAGTGCTCGTGCAGATATCTATAAAAGAGAGAGAGAGAGAGAGGCAATCAACGGCACGTCGGTGGGCAAGGGATGGTAGCCTTTGCGTGGTGATAGCGTCAACGATGAGACGTATAGCTCTCTTTTAAATGGAGTCCAGGATAGCGAGTGTATAAGCGGTAGCTGAACCCCACATGTGGGAGCAGTATTCAAGGTTTGGCCTTATTTGTGAAGTATATAAGGTATAGAGATTAGCTGGTGAAAAGTATTTGAGAGCCCGGAAGAGGAAACCTAATTTCTTAGCAGCCGCTTCTGCAATTGATGTGACATGTTGGTGCAAATAAAGATTTCGATCCACAGAAATGCCAACAAGAGAAAAGGACTCATTACTTTGAATAACTTGGTTGTTCATTGTGATGGGTCTAGGGCTGGTGTATCTCTTGTGAGAAAGAAAGCAAGACTTAGTTTTGGTGGGGTTGAATTGTACAAGATTTCTACTTCCCCGGGCTAATATTGTGTATATGTGTGTATATGTGTTCCTGTACAAGCCTTTTAGCAACAGGTGTCTAAATAACAATGTTAAAGTCAGTTTTAATCATCTGAAGTCGTATGGTGGCAGCTCAATTTCGTAGTAGCAGTGCACTTTGGCAATTAACCCTAGTAGCAGGTTTCCAGAATGCATAGGTGTCCTAAAAGGCTGACACTTTTATGGACAGAGTAAATGGTATTCATAATTTAATGAGGAAGTTAGGAAAGACCAGACAGGGAGTCATATTTGTTCAGATAAATTATAGCAGATAAAAGTGAAATAAAGACCTTTTTGATAAATTAAATGCTTACCATCTTTACCTCATATAGAAATTTTAAATACTACTTTTATTTGTGTAAATTGATAATTTTTATTGCAAAGAAACAGATAACGCTCCCGAGTAGGTCGATGAATGCTTTACACTCATATAATTACTTTGAATTTGAGGGAGCTGTGATACTCTGTGAGATTTGATCACTATAAAACTGAACTTTCAGTTATTTTATTGCCTCAGAATAACACTTTGGTGTTATTTTAAGTTCTTGGTAACTTACTCTGAGTAGATGGATATTAGATATGTGAGCTAAGCGTGCGCACGTCTGGTAACTCTTAATTGTTGATATAATTAGTGAGATATTGGTGAGATCCTAGGCTACTGAGCCACTAGACGATATATATATATATATATATATATATATATATATATATATATATATATATATATATATATATATTGTTGTTGTATTTTGCAAAACTAGGGTCATTTTGAAGAATAATAAAGGTTCTGTTTTTTTGCTTAACAAGCTTTCTGCTATTTGATCAATAATGTCAAGGTGTTTGGTATTTTTGTTGTCGCTTTCGCACATTGACATTTTAACACGCTCCAAATCTTGCGTCTGGCGTGTATTGGACCAATACCCAGACTGGATAAAATGTGAAGGAGGGCACACAAAAACAAAACAACAGATAAAAATAAATTATGAGTGTAAAATAATAGAATGAGATAAAAGATGGAGTAAAAAAGAGAAAAAACGGTTCTGAAGAAAATGTTATTATTGGGCATAGCACGCTTGACCACGGACATTGGGAGACAATTGTTTTTCGTCAATTAACATTAATTATCTTTTTGGCTATAACTCCGAAAGTAATGAAGATATCGAAATGAGTCTTTAACTTACTCGCTTGCAAATTTATTTTATTTTTAGATTATGATATAATTACTATGTCACTCTATTTATAAATTAGAAAGAAACTTAAAACAAGTATTCTAATAGCGACCTCTGGCGAGGGCAGCGAAAATCAATGACTTAGCTATCCTATTGTTTTAACCAGCTAACCCTCTTTTCTTGAACACGACAAATTGCATTTAATTCGGTTAAGCCAAACCAAAATTAGGTACACTCTCATCAGTAGACATTCCCTTTCCTCTCCTGTCCTAATTTTACGAATTAAAGCGAAAAGTGTTAAATCATAAAGATATAGAATTTCAGTAAGATTAACACTGTATTATCTTTTTTGATACTTTTTATATAGATACTTTACATAAAATGCTTTCTTACACATGACCATAAAAATTACGCCCCCTAGCGGCAGAGTTAGGAAGTTAAAAATTGTTTCGAGCAGTTTTCTCTTAGCTATTTTCCTTAACAGTATTTTTCGCAGAACTGGTAACTGTCAAGCAGACGTGAAATTTATTATGGGATACGACGTTTATATCTTTTTGGGAAACTGTCCTACAAATAAGAAACTCTTTTACCAACAATGAAAATGGAATAGATCTGGTGGAAGTAATAGTCAAGATGGTACAAATGTTTTTCAATTTGAAAATTCGAAGAAAGTTTGGAAGTGGCAGTTTGGAAGGTTTTTTGACATTTTTGTTTGGACATTTATATTACAAATCGTATTGTTTATATGCACAACCAATGCTTTTATGTAAGATACACCATATAATTTATTTGCAACCAATATATTCACTAATTGAAGATTGGAACCTATGATGAGCACTGATAGGTATATTTGGAGAACCCAAATCACCATAACACATTTAAAAAACCAGACGATCGTTTCACTAACCAAGTTAGCATCATCAGAGGATGAATAATACTGCATATTTTATATCCGCTGCTCTATTTATATTCTTCTGTAATTCTGCCGGTAGTCGGTCACTAGCGATTTAGGGAGGTTCAACGACACCTAAATTAACATATTTCCTTTGGCGGAAATATCTGTATTCTTTTATTATCTCCCGGAGGTGCCTCTATTGGTATCTACTTTATAAAGCAGTATATCAGATGACTGCTCGTAGGTCGCGGAACGAGGTCCATACACTTTTTATTATTACTATATTTAGCAATACATATAATCCCCAAGGCGTTTAGCAGTCCTGGTTGTGTAACATTTTTTATCAATTTTAGATGCTCATCATTAACGTGGTGATTATTATCCCAAATATGTCGGACGACGGAAGATCCAACTATATTAACGTATATTAATTGTGCCAAATGTTCTTTGAATCTAATTCCAATAGATATTTTTGTTTGTCCGACGTATTTAAGATCACAATCTTTACAACTTAGTTCATAAACCTTCGACATTTTGGCCGTACTATCCTTGTATTTGGGGTTACCTAGCAAGTTTTTAAAAGTATTTTTCGTTGAAAATGATAACTGCAAGTTGGCTTTTTTATAAATGCTATTTAGACCCATCGTGATTCGAGGTTCAAATGCTAAGCAAACAATTACTTTTCGTCTCTCTCTCTCAATCTCTCTCTCTCTCTCTCTTCTAGACATCGATAATTTCGCTAATATTTTCTTTGTTTTCTGTTTGTTAATTGATTTCTCCACTAGGCCAGCAGTGTATGCGATATATTCGCCCACGTTCTTGATATAACTTAATTTTTTGGTTATATCTACTTTTACTTAAAGGAAAATTAATTAACCTGTTTGCTAAATAATTCAGACTGGCCAGTTTTTTTTTGGATACGTGTGATGTAAGTTATTCGGATAGTAGCTTAGAGTAGTGGTTTCCTTTCTATCGACATCAAATTCTTAAGTGTCTTTATTCTTGATAATTGGTACATCTAGAAAGGGTAATTTATTATTAATTTATAATTCGTGGGTGAATTTTAAAGAATCAAATGTATTGTGTAATTTGGCAATAAAATCTTCTATTCTGCTAATGTTTGTGTTAAACACTGCAAAAATATCATCCACGTAACGAAATTACACTCTAGGAAAATACCCACTTTCACTTTCAAGATCTGTCTCAAATCTACTCATAAAGGTTTGTTCAAAAATTAATTGTTGAATTGAAAAATATTTTGCTTAATACAAAGGTTTGTTAAAGTTAAATATTCTTTGCAGACCTTTTCATTTATGTTATTCATTTTTAACTACTTTTCTAAATAGGTTATCGTTAGCTTTGTGGGTGCGCTAGGAACAAATGAGGTTACATCGATTGAAATTATAACCTCGCCTTCAATCAATTTCACCACTTTACTTTTATTAATAAACTCATGTAAATTTGATATTGAAAAACTGTTTTGTTTGACGGGCAAGCCTTTAAGCTCATTTGCCAACAACTTCAATAAGACCTATTGTTTTGGCTATAGATTCCCCGACATACCTTTACGAAAGTGGTTAACAAATAAGGTTAAAGGCTTGCCCGCCAAACAAAAGTTTTTCAGTCGCAAATTTATTTGAATTTGTTAATACCATTAAAGAGGTTAAATTAATTGAAGGCGAGGTTTTACTAATTTCATCCGATGTAACCTCATTGTTTCCTAGCGTTCCCACGAAGCAAACGTTAACGTATTTAGGAGAGTTGTTAAAAATAAATAACATAAATGAAAATGTATGCTAAGAACATTTAACTTTACCCAACCTTTGTACTAAACACAACAGTTTTCAATTCAACAATAAATTTTTGAACAAGCCCAAGCCACGGTAATGGGCAACCCGCTATCAGCATTTATTGCAGACCTTTTCATGAGTAGATTTGCAACAGATCTTGAAAAGGCAAGTGAGTATTTTCCTAGAGTGTGATTTCGTTACGTTGATGATATTTTCGCGGTGTTTAACACAAACATTTGCAAAATAAAATATTTTGTTGCCGAATTAGACAATAAATTTGATTTTATAAAATTCACCAACAAATTAGAAATTAATAATACATTACCCTTTCTAGATGTGCTAGTTATCAAGAATAAAGACACTTTAGAAGTCGATGTCCATAGAAAGGAAACCACCGCTCTACGATACATTCCGAATGACTGACATCATACGTACACACAAGAAATGGCCAGTCTGAATTTTTTAGTAAACAGGTTGATTGATTTTCCTCTAAGTAAATCGGAAACCGTAAGAGATACAGCGTGGGTTTAATTAGAAAAAAAGTTGCCTATTTTAGAGCTCAATTAAATGATATTTTGAAATTTTCGAAATTACGATCAGTTCCAGAGATATTAAAAAAAAGAACAGAAATTCTTCAATTTCGGTTTTATTTTTTTCTGGCGTTATTTGAGAAGCGATTGAAAAACAAAAAAACACTTTCTCACATAGACTTTTTAATCTCTATAAGCTGGTGTTTACATATTTTTTATTTGACGTTTCGTCTGACAAACCATCAACAATTTAAATTTTTTAAATACGGCTCTGAAATTTTTATTTTAAAACTTAAAACCATTTTCAAATATAAATTATAGGATCTATCATTTCTAATGGTTTGAATATATTTTCAGCTTGTTTCAGCCATAAAATATGATTTTTTGGGAAAAATCTTTTGAGTACGGTCCTGAATACTCAAAAAGCCTTTATTTCCATAAGTAGTACCTTTTAAAAAGTCAATGAAGACAAACGTTTTCAGTAATATTTCTTAGTTATTAAAATGTAACACATAAAACCGTACTATCATAAGACTAGGTCCTAAACATAGAGGGTTTTGAAAAATAAACAAGTTGTCTCTAATGACAATAGAAATCTTTCAACAAATATAAATGTCAGTGTCAGTTACTTAAGTTTTGGGGTGTAAAGTTAGTTCGCCTCCTCGTGGTGCACCCTGGATAGCGTCTACTAGTAGACGTGAACTAAATGAACTAACCAAACCGTAACCTTCCTAGTCATGTCTTAGGAGGGCCGGGAATGCTTGCCTTAATTGGCCGGCATTGCGAGGAGAGTCCTCTATAAAAAACCCACATCGCAAGGTCGTTGGCGGGTTGGTGCCGAGGCGATGATGCTTCTGGCCGATATGGCTGAGCATTGGCAGGATGGTAATTCTGTCGCTAACGTTAACCCTCCCCAGGGAAACCGGGCGACCTCCCTGTGTAAATGCCTATTCATGGGATGCGGGGCTCTTCCATGGAGGTCTATTTTCCCTTGCTGCTCGTGGGACCAAACATGGACACGACTTACACAGACCCAATAGAGGAGGTGGCAGGATTCAACCTTCCACTGGAACCTCCAGATGGAAAAAACAGGGGAAAGGAAAGTCCACCCCTAGGACGACTACCAAAGGTAGACCCTCCTATAGGAGGAACCTGCACCATAATTCCCTTTTCCTTTAAGCTCCTTAACCTACTCCTTTATCCTCTATACACTCCTGTATTCCTACCCCAATGCCCACCAACTTAAGGTGCATTCAAGCTAATCTGCATCATGCTAAGGCTGCGACATACCTCCTTAGCATGAAATTAAAGGAAGAGCAAATAGATATTGCTCTTCTCCAAGAGCCCTGGACCGCTAATTCGGAACGAACAAAAGGGCTGGGTAACACTTCTGGTAAGATAGTAGAGGTGGGCTCTGGTACTAACCCCAGAGCCTGTATCTGGATCAGAAACAACTTGCAGTATTTTACACTTTCAGAGTACTGCACCAAGGACATTGCATCCATCCATCTCGTGATCACATCCGGGGGGACCAGGCTGGAAGTAGTGGCCTGTTCGGCCTATTTTCCTGGAGACAGAGATGCAGAACAACCACCTCCAGCAGAGGTGCGGAAATTGATCGCCTACTGCAAGAGGAACAATTATCACCTCGTAATGGGGTGTGATGCGAACTCCCATCACTTGGTTTGGGGGAGCACGGACACTAACAGACGAGGTGAATCATTATTTGAATACATTTTAGGGGAGGAGCTGGTTGTCAACAACATAGGCTCGGAACCCACCTTTCTTACAGCTAACCGGAGAGAGGTTTTAGATCTTACGATCAGCTCAAGGCTTTTGAGCTCAAAAATTCTCAAATGGAGGGTGTCGTCTGAACCCTCATGTTCAGACCATGCCCATATCCTATTTGAAATTGAAACAGGCCCTACACCTGTTTTAGAGTATCGGGACCCGAGGAGGACGGATTGGGAGGGATACAAACAGTCCCTCGCCGGCAGACTTGGGTCCGCAATCCCCACAGTAAGGGATCGTGATGAGATCGAGATTGCGGCCGAACAGGTTAGGGAAGCTGTGGTCTCTGCCTATCACGAAAACTGTCCACTGAGGTCAAAGAGAGACAGTCGGGGGTCTACTTGGTGGAATAATAACCTCGATAAACTACGAAGAGAAGTTAGACGTCTCTTCAATCGTGCTAAGATTACAGGCAACTGGGAGCAATATAAAACTGCTCTAACACATTATAATAAAGAGATCAGGAACGCTAAGAGGGAGTCCTGGAGGAGGTTCTGCGGGGACATTAATAATTTGCCCAGCAGCGCCAGAATCCACAGGATTCTCTCACGCGACCGTGTACAGGAACTGGGATCGATAAAACGACCAGATGGTTCCTTTACTGAATCTCGGAAAGAAACGTTAGAGCTCTTAGCACACACACACTTCCCAGATTGTCTGATCCTGAGCAACGGAGAGGTCCTACCAGCTGAGGGACGATTTAAACGCCCCCAAAGGGAGGACTGGCTAGTTGCTCGGAGAATAGTTACAGCCTCGGCAGTGGAGTGTGCTGTGAATCATTTCCAGCCATTCAAGTCGCCAGGGGAGGATGGGGTGGTACCGGTCCTACTACAAAAGGGACTGGAGATTCTCCTACCCTTCCTTATCAGGCTGTTCAGAGCCAGTCTGGCCTGGAACTATATTCCTTCCAGCTGGACGGTGGTTAGGGGGGTTTACATTCCCAAATTGGGACGTAATGACCTCCTACCTACTTCACTGAGACCTCTCAGTATTACATCATTCCTCCTGAAGGGATTGGAAAAAATACTAGACGGACACATTAGGGGGAACATCTTACCCAAGAACCCCCTAAATACCCACCAGTATGCCTATCAAACTGGCAAATCAACTGAGTTAGCGCTCAATAACCTCGTCGAGAAGATCACACACTCTCTGGAAAATGGAGAGGTTGCGGTGGCGGCATTTCTCGACATAGAAGGAGGATTTAATAATGCATTACCGATCTCCCTCTACGAGGCCACTATCGCTAGGGGGGTGGAACCTACCATCTGTGGCTGGATCGGAAACATGCTGCACAATCGGACCATTATTGCCTCATTACGGGGAGAGGTGGTCAGCGTTAGGGCTGCGAGAGGGTGTCCTCAGGGGGGCGTTCTATCCCCCCTGTTGTGGTCCCTCTTTGTGGACGACCTGCTGGCTATCCTCGGACTCTGGGAGGTTGAGGTCCAGGCGTATGCGGATGATCTTGTCATAATGGTTAGAGGCAAATCTGAGGAGGAACTATCTAGTACTCTTCAAGAAGCACTAAATGTAGTCAATGATTGGTGCCGTAGGGAACAGATGTCTGTGAACCCTCGCAAAACGATCATTGTCCCGTTCACCAGAAGAAGAAGGTTGGACAAATTAAAACCACCTAATCTTATGGGGGAAAACATTCCATTTTCGGACCAAGCAAAATATCTGGGAGTTATCCTAGATAAGAAGCTCAACTGGGACAGACAGTTAGAAAATGTTATCCGCAGGGCTAAGATGTCCCTGTGGACCTGCCGGAGAATCTGTGGGAACAACTGGGGAACAAACCCCCAACAGATGTACTGGCTCTATGTAGTGGTTATCAGACCTATGATAACATATGGAGCCATAGTTTGGTGGCCTAAGGTGCTTCGTGGTACCGCGAGGGCCAAACTGGCTCATCTACAGAGACAAGCATGTCTGATGATAACGGGAGCGATAAGCACCGCACCATCAGTCGCTCTGGAGGTCCTCCTCAATATTCCCCCACTTCACATATGGCTGGAGAGGGTGGCGAGGTGGACAACGTACAGATTAATACAAACGGCAGATAACATGCCGAGGGAAGTCAGTCTGAGGGGGTCCGGACTCCTTGATGACAGTGATTGTCACAGGATTCTGGGAATGGTCTCGGACTTGATGCCTACTAAAATCAGCAGAGATCTGTCTTTCAAGACCGTCCTCCCGGAAAGGGAGGACTGGGACCGGAACCAATCGACCCTGTTGAGAGCGGACCTCTGCTGGTACTCGGACGGCTCCAAAACCAATATGGGAGTAGGAGCCGGCGCCTATGGGGGCAGCACCGATGCTAGACTATCAGCTAGTCTCGGCAAGTACGCAACCATACACCAGGCAGAAGTTTATGCCATCGAGATGTGTGCAAGGGAAAGTTTAAAGGACCTATGCACAAACAAATCGATAAAGATATATGCAGATAGCCAAGCTGCAATAAAAGCTCTTGGTTCCTACCGGTGCAATTCAAAGACGGTATGGAGTTGTAAATCTGCCCTTAACGGATTGGGCAGCTGTAATGAGGTGTCGCTGGTCTGGATACCGGGTCACTCGGATCATGATGGCAACGTTGCGGCAGACGCGCTTGCCAGGAGTGGTGCCGAGTGCGGCTTTATCGGACCAGAACCGGTGCTGGGAATAACATCATGCACAGCAAAACGCACCTTAAAAACCTGGACAGATAGAAGGACAATTCAATATTGGCAAAATCTTCCAGGATTAGCTCACTCCAAGGCCTTCATAAATGGCCTGTCTGAGTCAAGGGCTAAGAAACTACTAGAGCTGAACAGACAACAACTGAGAACTCTAGTAGGCCTATATACAGGACACTGCCGCTTGCGGCATCACATGCACCGTATTGGAATCGGTCAGGAGACCGAGTGCCGACTGTGTATGGAGGATGACGAAACAGCAGAGCACGTGCTGTGTTCCTGTCCGGCAGCGGATAGGACTAGACACCTGCTCTTTGGCAAGGTAAAGCTTGCTCCAGAGGATCTGGATCGACTTTCGCCCACAAAGGTTATCGACCTCTGCAGGAGGCTGGATTTGTTGGGCGAAATATAAACATTAGGCGTGAGCCACAATAGACCGTTGGTCGCGGTGGAAGGTCCGGTATGGACCACTCACATACAACCTAACCTAACCTAACCTAACCTACTTAAGTTTGTTACATACAGTTAATTGGATACAAGCTCTTTCAATTTGTTTTAAAATGGCTGGACATTTTTCTTTTGGGGAAAAGTTCGACATGTTAAAATGTTACATTTTGTGCTTTAGTAATACAATAAAAGCTGAGAAATGTATTCAAATTATTACACTGAAAGAGTACAGTCAACTAGAAATATATATGGAAGAATAGTTACCAATCTATTGCAGTACGGTTCATTTAAGAAACCAATTGTTACTAGAAAAAACCATGCACTGAAGTAGCTCAAAATAATGAACTGTTAGCTGTAGCACAAACCCTACAACATCGGTTAGAAATATTGAAAGAGTAACTAGGACGCCAAAATCTACTGCAAATTTTATTTTGCGTAAGAACAAATACCATCCTTGCAAATTTCGAATCTGCCAAGGATTACGGTTCGGAGACGATATAAAACGAAGGGAATTTTGTGAGTGGTACACTAGAAAATGTCAAGACGATGAATATTTTGTTAATAAAATAAAAACGTCTAAGCACCAACACCGTTTTGGTGTCAACATGTGTTTGGGGTTGTTGGGGACAAAGATAATTGGGCAATTTTTTTATGATGGATCACTAACTTCAGACCGGTATCGAAATTTCCTGCAAAATAATTTAGAAGAATGGTTCGACGCTCACTTACCATTAGCAGAAGTCAATAACATCTAGTTTCAACAAGACGGGGCCCCGGTTTATAATTTGAAAACTGTTCAAGAATACCTATCAAGCAGGTTTCCTGACAAATGGACCCACGATCTACCTTTGGGGGTATGTCAAAAACTACGTATACCAGCGAAATTTTGACACGGAGGAACGATTACGTCAACTGGTTTTGCAAGCATTGCAAACGATTACAACAGATGCAGTAAACAATGTTTTGGGTTCCACAATTAGACGATGTTACCTATGCCTAGAAAATAATGATGATTTGTTTGAACATCTCTAATAATTAAGGCAGATAATCTATTTACATATAATATTCATTAGTTAATAAAGTACCTGCATTTAATGAATTCAAGTTACTTTATTGGTTTATTTATTACAAAATGTGTTTTTTTTTTTTCATTAATAAGTTTGAAGAATCTTACTGAAAATGTTGTGCTTCATTGACATTTTGAAAGGGACGACCTTACCGAAATAAACCCTTGTCGAATATTCAGGGCCGTACTCAGAAGAATTTTCCTGAATAATTTTGTTTTTTGACTGAAACAAGCTGACAAAATAATTAAAACCGTACAAATGATACATCCGATAATTAAGATTTGAAAATGGTTTTAGGTTTTAAAATAAAAATTTCAGGGCCGTATTTAAAAAATTAAAGTTGATGAACGTCGAATAAAAAATCTGTAAACACCAACTTGTAGAGCTTAAAAAATGTATGTGAGAAAGTGTTTTCTGTTTTTCAATATCTTCTCAAATAACGTCCGAAAAAAATAAAACCGAAATTGGCGAATTTCGGTTTTTTCGAATATCTCCGGAACTAATCAAAATTTCCAAAATTTAAAATACCATTTAATTGAGCTCTAAAATTGGCAACTTTTTTTCTAATTTAACCCACCCTGTATCTCTTACGGTTTCCGATTTTCCCATGCTATCCCCTCCTTGGGACACTGTATATATATATATATATATATATATATATATATATATATATATATATATATATATATATATATATATATATATATATATATATATATATATATATATATATATATATATATATATATATATATATATATATATATATATATATATATATCAGTTTAAGAGACGAATGTTATTTATAAATCCGCAAATGGAACGTTATTAGCTTAGGGTTAATATTAATATAATTGCAACAATCGATTGATACATTAGAAAAATAGATGAATAACTCATGAACTCAATATTAAAATAATTTCAGCACACTGTATATAATTGTAATCTAACAGCTTTACATTTTGAAAAATGACATAAATGTTTTAAGAGGTAGGTAAGAAGAACTTACGTAGACACGTTGTGAAGTAGATCGGGCCAGGCTAAAGTGAGTAACGAATCCCTGACAAAAAGCTCCCAAGAGGTGAGATGAGACTCGCTAAAGACTCTTTCAGACCTCTGGAGGCGGGGTCGACTGGCCCTTGTCTTATTCTCCATTGCTTACGGCGATGTCTACGTCATTCTTCCTGAAATAGAAATTCATGTCTATATTACCATGAAATAGATCGTTGAAATATGCATGATGTATGTGGCTCTCGTTAAAATTCTGCCAGATCGTCTTAAGGGGCAGTAAGAATGGCTTTCGAGGTTGGTCACATTCTTAAAGCAACTAACGATTGTCGTATTCGCACTTAACCCATTTTTTACCAAGGATAAACAAAAATATGTGTTAAGTTGTTTATTTTTACTTCATATGGCTTACTAATTATGTAATTGAAAATAGACAAAATATATCCTCTTAATAACAAAAAGAACAACGGTGCATTTTCGCACCATTGGGAAATAGAGTAAACATTAAACATTTATTATTTTTTATGAAACAGGTCAAAACAGTCAGTGTAAGGGTGTACATTACAACTTTTACATAAGAATATTGTCTTGCTATGACAAATTTGACATCGCTTCCTTGCCTTAGTGTCACTTGTGATGATCACGTGATCACGTTGTGCGATTTTCTGGTCATCGGTGGCACCCAATTTTTTTCTTCTTTATATTCCTATAAGTTTTTGCCTCTCTTTACTTAAAAATCTAAATTTTGGTACATCGTTGACCTTTTATAGTGTAAACCTGCGTACCAAATTAGGTTGCCCTAAGTTTGTTATTTCCGGAGATATACAAATTTTCCGAGAAAAACCGGGCGGATTTTCTTGGCTAACGAGCATATCCAAGCCATTTGTAAAAGGGAGCTACTCACAAAGTTTGATCGAAACTGGCCCATTATTTTTTGAATCATCAGTGTGACACATTCACTCACGCGCATATATATATATATATATATATATATATATATATATATATATATATATATATATATATATATATATATATATATATATATATATATATATATATATATATTGTAATTTTGTACTACACTCTAATCACATTTACATATACACTTTTATTTGTTTGCTGTACTTACTGTGATTTTCTATTTGTTTATGTGGACTGCAGTGCCGCACCTTCCTGGTTCATCATCAGCTGTTACTGTCTCTGGTCGTTCCTGTGTGTTTCATTTCTAAGGTTGTGACGCCTGCGTCTTCAGCTTGTATTGGGCGATTTACAGCTGTTTGCTTGTCTATGTTTTTGGTTTGTGTCTATTGTATCGGTTGCCTGTTTTCATTATTGAGGTATGATAATTTGTCTATTTGTATAGCTTTTATCAAGTTTTGTTTAAATGTTTGCACTTGGATATGTTCTGGGACCAATTGTTTCTTACTGTTTGTTTAATGTCGTATTGTTCACAGATTTCTATTTTAAATGGCCTTCAGTATGTTTTACCAGGTGTAATTGGGTGATATCTGGTTTTTGGTGTTTCTGTTGTGAATGTGTGTAGCTACGTTTGATTTGTAGCTAGTTATGTGGATTTTATCTAATTCTGTTATATGTTTCTTAAATCTTGTTTCTAGGATATATACGAATGACAAAAAAATCCATAGAAAGAAGATTTAAGGCACATAGAACAGCGTTAGATAAAATCCACATACCTAGCTACAAACCAAACGTAGCTACACACATTATATCCGGATATGGGTTCTAGAGCTACTAGTTTGCTTTCATTTCAAGAAATGTTTTCAAAATTCAAAAGTCACGATCTCCTCATTGGTAATTTTCTTTAAGAAAACCTTTTTGTAATTAATTATATCTTAGTAGGTGGGTAAACAGCTTGAAAAAGTTCGTTGGCTAGAAAAATCGAACCAGTTTTTTTGGGAACATTTAAAGTTCTTTTTCGCAAAATATTTGTACTTTTTCAAAACAATAAAGTTATTTTGTTTGAAATATGATACCTAAGCGGTTTCTACTCTATAGGTTATAATGGTAACCAAATTAAATGCCTGCTTTCAGTAAAAAAGGCATATTTGCTATTAAAATGGTTTCTAGGAAAGTTCACTACAATAACGCACTTGCTGCGTTCAGACTTTTTTATTATTATTTTCACTCAGCACGCCAAAAAACATTAGGGGAAATTGTTAAAAAAGTTTTGATCGTTGGCTTGTGTTGTTACTAGAGATTAGGATTTATATTGTTCAGTCTAGGACTGCGCCCACTTGCGGTAATGTTTGGAATTTCAAAATGTTTTCGTTTCTCTTGGCCAATATAGTAACGGAATTCTCGTCCCACCACTCATGTTGTGGTAGCTTCTAAGATATCGCCGCTGGCCACGTTTATTTGAACAGCTTGTATATACAGATTCTAATTCTTGATTAGAACGTTGAATGTAAATGACACACGTATTGTTTGCAAACAACAAATTGGATCCATCTCTTGTTACGAGTATTACAGGGAACACAAGAAATAAATTGTTTATGGCAAAACATAAACAGTTACTGGATAACATTAAAGTGGAGAGCACGATCTACCATAAAAAACACAAGTGTCTACCTTGCGACTTGATCATTCCAGATAAATAATATTGGCCATCATAGACATTATGAGATATACAGATGTCTCTAAAAGGTCTTTACAACATTCTACCACATATTCCCCAGACAAAAATAAGCCAATTTAAGTCAACTTATTTTTCTCCAAAGTTGGCCCTGAAAATACTATTTTGAATTGTTTTCAGCGAATCTTATTAACAAAGAATTCGCTAGTATGGAAGTATTGATGGTTTGATTTTTCAAATTTGTTTTAGAATGAGCGCGAATTTGGGCCCCTAGAACCCGAAACGAAGATATATATATATATATATATATATATATATATATATATATATATATATATATATATATATATATATATATATATATATATATATATATATATATAACTTTGTAAAGACCAGATGACTATGGCTATCGGTGGCTACGTTTAGCAGTTGAGCGTAGGTACTTCATATTGTAGGTGGCGCTGGGGTCGCACGAAATTACTCGATGGCAGGAACTTTAGAAAGTATTTTTCGGTATCACCTGTCATTTTTAAGCAATTTTTATCTTCGTTTTATTAAAACTTTTTGTAAAGTTCACATACTTTGTGATAATAGAGGCATTATTATAAAACTTGTGATATTACGACGAGGACGGAAAATAATTTCTTAATCCGTGAAAACTTAACCACCTAGGTCAACGATGACTTTTGTTTAAAAGTTTGAGCAGAATGCATTAAACGAATTTTGAAGGTAGCGCTGATGTAGAATAAGTTTTTCCGATCGCGAGAACCGCAGAACTAGCAAAAATTTAATAATTAGGTCTGTAATATCTTTTCTATTGGGTCGGCAGACAACATGTCTTTCAATAAACCCCACAGGAAGAAATCGTATAATCTCAGTGCGACACTTTGACCACAGAGTTTTATGTGTTTGATATTTCACTTATTAATTAACAGTCCGCTCAGAATGGGGGATCCGACTGTTTAATTAAAACAAAGCATTGTTTAATTTATTTGTGATATTATACATACATTTTATCTTTTTACACTCCTTCTCCATACGAACTTTAACTATGCCAAATCTCACACTCCTCCGTGCGCGATGTGCCTAGAAAGGGGTACAAAGTTTTTTTTTACATTATAACCAAAGCCATTACCAAAGCATTAAACAATGATTCTATTTGAAATGACTTTTCTGGAAATATTTTCGTAAAATGAAGAACAATGGCAGTTATTGAAGCTGAAGCTTCAAGATTTGCAAAACACACTTCTTGTGAAATTTTTGATATATAATCCATATTCGTTTCGGGTTCTTTGTCTAAAAGTTGCCAATTTTGACGTTTCAAATCGCGACTTTGGCGTTTTAAGAGGAAAACTATAAATTTTTCAAAGTGATTTTTCTGGAATTTCTTGATCTGTTTTTGCCAAAAAATTTAATCGCTGTCAGTAGGATACAATAAGTTTTGTAATTCACATAAAATATTTGGTTTTTGTGCGTTTCTCTGGTCATCAGTGGCACCCAATTTTCTTTTTCTTTTTTGCTTTAAATGCCTATAATTGTTTTTTATAACTTACAGATCAAAATTTTTGTAAATGGTTGACTTTCTATTATGTAAACCCGCGTACTAAATTTGATTGCAATAACTTTGTTTTTTCCGGAGATATCAAAGTTTTCCGAAACAAAACCCAAAATTTTCCGGGAAAAACAGGTTCGATTTTCCTGGCTAACGTTTTTATCCAAGCCGCTGGCATACATTTGCACTCACCAAACTTGATCAAAATACATACAAAAATTGAAACTGACCCCAGATATGTGTTCTATGGGGACTAGTTCGCGCTTATTTGAAGACATTTTTTCAAAATTCAAAAGTCGTGATATCCTCATTAGTGAATTTTTTTTTAAATTTACTAAACCGTATCATCCACCAGTTTTTCACATTTTAAGGATCAAAATTGAAAAGTATATTTTTTATCATTTAAATGTTATTAAGTTGGCAATAAATTTAAAATGTTATGAGATCATCATTAAAATCAAATGTTATTTGGTTGTCAGTTCTAAAAATGGCACAGCTCTTTAACGTGTGCCTCAATTCACACACTCTCTCTCTATGGCTAGTGGTGGTTGTAAAAACTCGGCTAACACATTTGTCATATATGTTGTGAGTTTTCAGTAAAAAAGAAACATTACTGACTTTGTAAAAAAAATATACTTTACATGTTTTCGTGTAGAAATCGGTAATTAAGAAACATGTTGGGTTCCTCACAAAGTATGTTAGGTTTGTGTCAAGGATCCAAGGAAATTTTATAGGAAAGAAAATAAAGTTTTTGGACTTGCAGACCATACCCATGGTATGGCGAAAGCAAAAAAAAGTGTTCAAAAGATTTTTCTTTTTGGAGCACTGTGTTTCTGGATATAACTCCAAAAATAAGAAAGGAAATCATTGATTGTTGTTGCTCTTACTTGGTAAAAAACTACATACAGACTTGGAGACTACTTCTCTAGCTTCACTGTTGGGTTTTGTTTCTGTAGGTGAAGGGCGTGGCCAGCGTGGAGCAAGAGGCCCTTATGAATTCTAGATGTTCTAAGATGTTCTTAAATGTTTCTCTGGCTAGTTCCGCTGCTTGACAGCATTATCAGAGAATGCTCCAGTTAGCTTACGCGCTGGCTGCGTCCTTCACCTACAGAAACGAAACCCAACAGTGAAGCTGGCGAAGTAGTCTCCAAGTTTGTATGTAGTAAATTGTAAGTAATATACTACATACAGACTTGGAGACTACTTCTCTAGCTTCACTGTTGGGTTTTGTTTCTGTAGGTGAAGGGCGTGGCCAGCGTGGAGCAAGAGGCCCTTATGAATTCTAGATGTTCTAAGATGTTCTTAAATGTTTCTCTGGCTAGTTCCGCTGCTTGACAGCATTATCAGAGAATGCTCCAGTTAGCTTACGCGCTGGCTGCGTCCTTCACCTACAGAAACGAAACCCAACAGTGAAGCTGGCGAAGTAGTCTCCAAGTTTGTATGTAGTAAATTGTAAGTAATATACTACATACAGACTTGGAGACTACTTCTCTAGCTTCACTGTTGGGTTTTGTTTCTGTAGGTGAAGGGCGTGGCCAGCGTGGAGCAAGACGCCCTTATGAATTCTAGATGTTCTAAGATGTTCTTAAATGTTTCTCTGGCTAGTTCCGCTGCTTGACAGCATTATCAGAGAATGCTCCAGTTAGCTTACGCGCTGGCTGCGTCCTTCACCTACAGAAACGAAACCCAACAGTGAAGCTGGCGAAGTAGTCTCCAAGTTTGTATGTAGTAAATTGTAAGTAATTGTCTATGCTAACCTTCCTTCGGCTAATGCTGATGGCATCAAATTTTCTATGAGGTGAAGTCGGTGGATGATTGTATTCGACTTCAATTAGCAAAAGAGGATGTGGAGGAGTGGTGCAATATAAATAATCTTTCTTTAAATATTGCCAAATGTAGCTGTATTTCCTTTACTCTTAGGTTGGTGCCCATACAATTTGAGTATTGTCTTAATAATGTGTCTCTGGCTAGGCCGGTGATCTGGGCGTAATATTTGAAAGAAAATTGTATTTCTTATCTCATATTGAGAATGTTGTATCCAACGCATTTAAACTAATGGGATTTATTATTAGGAATTGCCGCGAGTTTAGTAATATTGACACATTTAAAATGATTTTCTGTACTTTTATCCGTAATAGACTTGAGTATGCTTTAGTTGTATGGTCTCCGGGTTACCAGAACCATATTCTCCAGTTGGAAAAGATCCAAAGACGTTTTCTAAAATATTTTTACTTCCGCCTCAATGGTATATATCCCTCTGTGGGTTACCCTTCGGAGTATATGCAGCGGGACTTCTTGCTACCAAGTCTAGAATATAGAAGGGAACAAGCTGCACAATTTTTTTTGAATGCTTTAGTAAGGGGATCCCGTGACTGCTCTCGTCTACTTGAGCAACTAAAGTTTAATGTCTTGAGAATGTCTTCGCGAAATCCGGTCACCTTTTGGTTACCTACGCCGTGAACTAATCTTGTGAAGTTCTCACCGGTTTATAGATTGTGTTCTGTTGCCAACAGGCACGCGTCTTCCGATGATACCAAGGTTGCTCAAAGGGTTGGCAGTCTCACGGTTGTGAAGGACTGGTTTGCATTTCACAGTTATGGAGGACTGTGTTGTGTTACTGATTATTTTTTACTCATTGTTGATTGTTGTGATTTTTTATATTTTTCTGTTTTAGTTACATTCTGTTATGTAATTGTAAATTATGGTTTAAAATGCTTATTTTTAGTTTTAATTTTAGTTTTTAATCCCGTTCTTGTAGGTCATTTCTGTATTTTCTACCCAATAATTGGGCTCGTCCTGTTGGGTAGTGTAATGTTAAATAAAATAAAATAAAAATAAAATAATCGGCCCGAGAACACGGACTGGGACTTCCTGTCCCTGAGCCACTCCACTCTATTAACGTTTTACAGTCCAGTTCCGATTTTAATGAAAGTCTATTGACTAATGATGAGTTTCAATGTTCTCCAGAAATTTTAAAACTAGAATTGTTTACACAAGTTAAGTTAAATGATTTAGTGAGTGATTTGAGTTTGACTAAGGAAAAAGCAGTATTGCTTAGCTCTAAGCTAAAAGATAAACATTTTTTGGAATCTGGAACATCTATTTACAGTTATTATGGAACAAGAGATCAACAGTTTTCTCAGTTTTTTAAGCAGGAAAAGGGGGCTTTTTATAAACTAATCAAAAACTAGTTTAAAAGGCGTTCTCTTACACGACGGAAATACGTATGCTTCACTGTCTGTTGTCCATTCTGTCCATATGAAGGAGACTTACGAAAATTTTAACATAATTTACAGAAAATTAACTATCGATCTCACGATTAGAAGCTATGTGGAGATTTAAAATCTGTCTCCTTGATCACTGGTCAGCAAAATGGTTATACACAGTTTTTCTGTTTCATATGAGTGGGACACCAGAGCAACAGATCAAACGTGGTCCAAAAAACAATGATCCGTAAGAAAAACTTTAACATCTGCTGAAAAGAACATTTTTCATAAAAGGCTAAAGAAACAGTTTGTGAAAGCCTTGCCTAAAGATAGTGAAATATACATAAAAAAGACTTTATCATTTAGCAGAAGCCAAACTGAAAGAAAAAGTTTTCGTTGGGCCTGATATTTCGTCAAATGATATTCGATTCCAACTTCAAAACAATAACAATTAAAAAGTAAAAGGAGGCTTGGATATCTTTTAGGGAAGTTGCGACTATTTTTTTGGGCAATGTGAAAGAACCTAGGTTAGGTTAGGTTAAATTGTGAGTGTGTCATCACAGTTCCTCCCCTGCGACCTTAAGGTCTATTGTGGCTCACGCCTAATTGTCTTATATTTCGCCCAACAAATCCAGCCTCCTAAAGAGGTAGACAATTTACGACAGCGAAAGTCGACCCAGCTCTTCTGGTGCAAGCTTTGTCTTGCCAAAGATCAGGTGTCTTTTCCTGTTCGCAGCTTGACAGGAACATAGCACGTTCTCTGCTGTTTCGTCACACTGCATACACAGCCGGCACTCAGTCTCTTAACCGAGACCAATTTGGTACATGTGGTGACACAAGAAAGCAGTGTCCTGTATACACGCGGACTAGATTTTGTCGTTGAAAGTACCCAAATATGAACGTATCGTAGCCAAACAACATAAACAAATTAAAAAATCTGGGTAGTGTGATGAGCCCTAAAGTAGACCTATTGCACAACCATCTTAAGTGTTTTTCCCAAAAACTTGGGCAGTCTGAGTGAAGAGCAGGGGAAAGGTTTCATCAGTACATAAAGCAGATGGAAAAACGGTACCAGGGACGGTGGAATAACATTAGTGGTGATTACTGTTGGTCACTTCATAGAGAACAACAAAATGCAACACATCGGAGAAAAAGCTATACAAGAAACTTCACAGAGAAAGAGAAAAGGAAATGCAAAATATAAGGACCTAAAATTAGCATTCAAGTAAAATATTTTATCGTAAGTAAAACTTGTAGCCTAATAAAATAAAAGTACGGTTTAAATTTTTATTTTTTATTGGTCAAATTTTACCTACTTTAAAATATAACCGATGTCATATTGTGAGAGAACTGAGGGTGATGCAAAAGAGGTTGGGACGCAGCAAGTGCATTATGGTAGTGCATTTACATAAGAAACGTACACTGTTAGTAAGGCATATTAATTAAACCAATTCATTGAATTTAAATGGATCTTGGAGATTGGTTTTAGAGATCCCATTACGCGATTACTTGAAGAAACTTCTATTTTCTATGAAGCAAGTCGCTTTAATAAATTGTGTTACAAATTTCATTAGTTACAAAAGATTTCCAGAAAAAAATTAATGATTTACAAACAAAATGTACGTGCCACATTATCAATATGGCAGGTATTTTTCCTTATCAGTTGCTTGGATGGTTTTGTTTTAGTCAACCCAGACGAACTAGTTTTCGCAAACATTATTTCCTTCTTTAATCGCTTAAATGTGTTCGTTAGTTAGTTGAGCCAGTTAAACCAGTTTTTCAAAAAATGGTGCCTTATCAAAAAAAATATATTTTCAAAACTAATTATATTGTTTTGTTAATTTGTATTTTATGAATAAAAATTCGCTACCATAAAGCACTTGCTGCGCGTAGATTAATCTTCTCTAAAATAAAATGTAAAAGACAATTTAAAAAAACCAATATTTATATTTGTATTGGTAGCAATATTGTTAATCCTCATAAGTGGGACATGTTGTTTTTTTTTTAATCAAGTGCTTGTTTCTGAAATAAGGCGCGCAGTACACAAAAGGATTGGAGAATTCCAATATTACAAGGAGCATATCCCTAGATACCTGAGTATGACCTAAGGATGGTACACAGAATTAAATATATGTGTTTTGGTTTGGTATCTGTGACGGTAAATCCGCATCTGTCTGGCAATATCTAAAATCAACATTTTCTTTTAATTTATATTCCACGCAATGTTCAATAGAAGCAGAAGTTTTATTATGCACGCTCAATATATTTCCACAGTACGTACAGGATACAAAGGACCAGTTACTGTGTTATAAATTGTGGCAGCGACCGCCTGTTGTTGTTTTTTTTTTTTATTATTAAAGTTTTGACTTTGAGAACTGGCTCATTCAGTCACTGTCAATCTTCAAAATGAACAATGATGGATCTGACCTTGCTTTTCACAATGGCAAAACCTGTCTTAAGAATGTTAATCTAACAAGCTCTTTAACTTTTTCCTTTTATCTCCCTATACACTTGCTATTTACTAAAAATAGATAATAAAATTAAAGCTTACATACATATCCACGCACACGCATACGCGAGCGCATATACACTCATGTATACGCACCCACGCCAACAGGATTTATACGTCCAGTACTTAACACTAGGTAGAGGACAGAAAATCCACATTATTTCTTTATTTGCACATACACGCATATACATATGCATGCACACATCTACGCTACAAGTTGCTGCAGGAGAAACACTGGGACACTTTTCACACCAATGGAGTCTGTTATGGTGACTTTTGAACATACTGAGGAGGCTGCGGTCAAAATAGATTAACACCAGGAAAGACACAAAGGAACTTACTTTTATCTCTCTGACTATACATTAAACTGCTACGTTTATTTAGTATCCCTTAAGACTATATACTAAGAGCTATATAAGCCTAGCTAACTTATAGTCTTTAGCAAAATACATGAAAGCTTCCATGACACTTTTATTACAAACAGCTTCATACATAAGTGATGTCACATCAAGTGGAAAGGAATATTGTATTCTATCTAAATTACAAAATAATATTTTTCTTTGTTCATGATGCATAATACAGGAAAAAATCAAATGATTTAGATCAGCTGGGCTGGTATTGTCGCATGAGCAAAATTGATTGTCTTTAACTTTTATTTTATACAAATGAGACTTAAAAGCACCATGTCCTATGATAATTCTATTAAGTGTCGTAGACAAATACCTAGGAAGCAACAGTTCTTTGTTAATCGGCTTTTTTCTGAGATTAGGCATGATACTACTGAAGTGCTTGTTACAGTTACTTTTCAACATATTCCAATGATCCAGCCACCTTATATTACACACATGTTTTACTTGCATAAGTAGATCTCTGTTACTGTAAAAGTCATGTTTACAACCTGTTTGAGTTGCTTTTTTAGCAAAATAGTCGGCCTTTTCATTACCCTCAAGCTTTGAGTGCCCTTTTACCCATATGAAATTTGTGCTGTTGTTCCAAGACCTCTAATTGATAAGCAATATCACATATTACCCTGTACTGATATATAGTTTAATTGTTTAATGTAAACTGCGCATCCTACTGAATCTTTAATTATACCATATTTTATAAAAATAACTTATTGTTTGAAAATGTACCAAAATTTTCCGAAAATAAACTTAAAACGTTTTCGAGAAAACTTGTTTCCTAGCCAACAAACTTTGGGTTAATAGAAAATTGAAATTTATTGAAATTTGAAGCATTTAATAAAAACTAGCTACTAAAACTCACTTACTGCATCTCGATTTTTTTCTTATAAACATGCATTATATTTCGATAAAAAAATGCAATAATATAAGGGTTTTCGAAAAAATTTTTTTGCGATCACCAACGACTTATGGGCCAGGGGTTGCTGACGACTTTTCTTGCGACATTTTCTTCATATAATCCGTATTTGTTTCAGGTTGTTTGACTAAATTTTGACAATTTTAACGCTCGAAACCGCGACTTCGATGTTTCGAGGAAAACCATCAATTTTTTTCTTTAGATGTCCATAACTTTTTTGTCTTTAAACTTACAGACCTAAAATATTCATCGAAATAACAATCACACAATAAAATGGAAGACTAAAAAAAATTTAATGAAACGCGAAGACACTAACTAGGATTACAACTCGTCTTATTATAAAAGTCTGGACGCAGAAAGTGCCTTATGGATGTTAATTTTTATAAAAATGTTTTAAGTAGCAAATATGTCCCTCTAATGCAAGCAGGCGTCAATCTGGTTACCGGTCTATATAGTAGAAACAATGTATCATATTTTATCAAATAACTTATTGTTTGAAGATGTGGATTTTTCAAAAATAAACTTAAAATGTTTTCGAGAAAACTGGTTTCGTAGCCATCAAATCTTAGATTAATAGCAAATTGAGTTATTGAAGTTTGAAGGATTTTATAAAATTCGCTACAATTGTACGGATCACCAACAACTTATGGACCAGCCTGTGATTGTAAAAACATTTTTATAAGATGCAGCTTAAAACACAGTATAATTAACGTATACAATTTTTTCTCGTATCTTGTATAATAACAATTATATTGAGCTTTACCGTAGAAATGCGTCACCATATATATATATATATATATATATATATATATATATATATATATATATATATATATATATATATATATATATATATATATATATATATATATATATATATAAACAGATAAAAACTGAAAGTAAACCCGGATATGGGTTCTAGAGGGCCTAGTTTGGGCTAATTTGAATAAATCTTTTTAAAAGTGAAAAGTTGCGGTCTCACGAACGATTTTTTTTTACGAAAATTAGCTAAAAATTATAGACCGTTAAAAGGGTCTATTTGAAATTAATTTTCTGCAAATATTTTAGTAAAATGAAGGAGAATGGCGGTTAAAAGGAAAATCTAGGGACTTGCACAACATAATTCTTGCGACATTTTCTTTGCATAATTTGTATTTGTTGCAGGTTCTTTGCCTATATGCTGCGAATTTTGATGTTTCAAATCGCGACTTGACCTTTTAGGAAAACCCCAAATTTCTTTTCTTTAAATGCCTTTAATTTTTTATCTTTTAACTTACAGACCTCAATTTTGATACCTGTGTCACTATTAATAATACAACACGCCTACCAAATTTGGTTGCCCTTACTTTGTAATCTCCGGAGATATAATAAATCTTTTCCGAAAGAAAACACACAATTATCCGGGAAAATCTGGTCCAAATTTCCTGGCTAACGAACTTGTCCAAACCACTTGCAAAAGGAAGGTACTCGCCAAATTTAGTCAAAATCGGACCATTATATATATATATATATATATATATATATATATATATATATATATATATATATATATATATATATATATATATATATATATATATATATATATATATATATATATATATATAGAAATTGAAACTGCCGTCGGATATGTGTTCTATGGGTCCTATTTTGCGCTCATTTGAAGAGATTTTTTAAAAACTCAAAAGTCGGGATCTCCTGATTAATTGAATTGAATTTTTGAAAGAAAATTCACTAATAGGACTAAATTATCTGATGCAACCGTTTAGATCACTGGATCATGGGATGTTAATTTCTAGCGTCTTTATTATTTATACCACACAATTTTTATTTACAATGGATCTTTTGCTCATATTTTAGCGAAATGAAGGAGATTAACTACTGCAGATCTAGTCATTTCGTGTCGTATTTTTCACTCACGTTAATACGACTACCATAATTAAATGGTGATTAAGAAACATTAGCCTCAGCTTCCACCAAACAACTTCGTGGATTCATGTCGTCCTTTTTATCTACAGGGTGTTCCAATTTTAAGCTGCATGTACTGAAAACTTGTTATAATTTTTAAACGTCAAATTGTTGGGGTCCACATAATTTAAAGGTACATTAATTCCAAGATGTTCAAATATGAACATTATTTATTTCGTCATCTCGGTTTGCAATAGAGCATTTATTATTTATTTCAGAATGCGAAAAGTTTCGTGAGTCTAGCTGTTGCACGTGAGCTACTAAAACACATGTGAATATGAAGTGCAATACCACGATGTTTTGCTGTAACAAGCTCAATTTCCAACCGACCTTTAATTCAAGTAAACATAGAGATCCCTTGGTCAGCACATTCCTCGAGTGTGTTCTCCCACGCCAATCTGCAAACGCGTAAATCAGCGAATATAAATCTGTTGTAGCATAAAATCTAAAAAAAGAAACATTAATAATAACATGTATGTGCACCAAATGTTTTAGAACTAAGAATTTACTATTTTTAACCCCACTTCTATATATATATATATATATATATATATATATATATATATATATATATATATATATATATATATATATATATTGATATGGTTACTAAAGGGGGCCACATATACATATATACACATACATAAACACATTTTACCACAAATTATACTAAACAGAAACAAAAACTTACTTCTGGTGTGTGCAATGTCTTGCCAGCGAAAATAATAACCATTTTTACAGGCATAACTTAAGACCTGATATAAAAAATTCAATCAAAATACAAAGACTATAAAGCAAGAGAATGTAAATAATGGACAACACAAACTGTACAAGTAGTTTTTAGGTAGGTTAAGATGTTCATGTTGAGTAGAATTAGGGAATTTATGGTGTTATTGTTGTTAGCTTTAAGAATAGTAATATGTCAAAATTTGAGTGACAAATTTAGGAATGTCATGTCATAACCTAGATGTAAGTCAGATGTTTTTTTTATTTAGGACAGACGTCAAACTGACAGTAAAATTATAGTTAGGTTAAATATTCTGCCATTGACTAACAACAATGAGAAGTATGTATCCGAGGAGATGATGGAAAAGAATTATTGTGTTAAAATTTGTTAGGATATTTTATTTGAAAGCAGGCATAAAGCAGTTTTTTGATCAGTTACGCTGGTTACGAAGAAAAGGATAAACGGATTGAAAATTATAAAAAAAATTGATAGATAGGAAATTTGTATTAAAAGATTAGATGGGAATTTTGTTGAGACAATAAAAAGGCTTGACATTTGAAGTAATAGCAGCAGAAGAAACGGCAGGGAGGAAGTAGTGGACAAGAAATTGTAAATTTGAAAAAACCATAATATTTACGTTTTTATGTGGCCTACGAACTCTCAGAGTATAACGAGTACAAAGATTATGAATATAAATTAATTAAAGCCATAAGTGTGACAAAAATCAGTTATAGGTTGCCCCAATACGTGAAAAGCAGTCGCCTTTAATTAACAATTCATGATAAGGTGCTAGTCTTCCCATCAGTTGACAGCAAAGATCATTGCTCAGCCTCTTTTAGAAGATCCATTGAATAACGATACGTGAAATTCTGCAGAATAAAGTGACCTTTAACCATTGTGGCAAGTTTAGTAGTTTAAGGAATTCCAACACAAAGTGTTTAAATTTAAAATTTTATTAAGACGACATACTGGCCAGTTCTCTTGTGGGAATTTGAAAGCTTTTAAATTCATTAAATAAGTTAAACTATAAGGAGTTAGTACTTATAGGCATTTGTCAGACGATTTACTATTAATAAAAGTTTAAGTTTTGTTATTTGAAAATTTAGTGGCTTACTTTATTTTGTTTTTATACATATATAAGTATTTGGGAGGACAAACTAAAATCAGAGGGGGAATATATTTCAAAATTTAAAATTTAATCATACTTTTGGAAATAATAATAAAAATTTTGATAGGACTTGAACCCACTAGCTAAATAAGCTCCCTGTTTTAAGAGTAAGTTAATTTCGTCCATGCTATAAATTTATTTAGGTCTCGGGCAGCAGTAAAAAAGGCAGTGGATACAGCAGAGTGCAAGTCGAATAAATATATATCTAATACACACACACATTTACAATACAGTTCAGAGAGTATTTTACAGATAAAATTTAATTAAAAAAAATATATTTAAAAACAATAATAACAATAATATATATCCTATAATTAAAACTTTAACTTATATATATATATATATATATATATATATATATATATATATATATATATATATATATATATATATATATATATATATATATATATATATATATTTCTTAATAAAATCACCTTTTGTTTAGACTAGTAGTGTTATTCTTGCAACTGGTCATATATCCAAATATCCCTATAGCCAATGGAGGCATTTACCTTATAACCGCTGTCCCTGTTCTGTACAAAGTGGAAAATCGAAAGTATTGTTACAAAAAAAATTTTCCTCTAATCTAACCAACAGTGATTATTACAGCATACTAAAACATTTTAGGCACCTGGTATGAAATATTTGAAACTTATGCTCGAGTTTGGTTATAAAATATATTCATGAGGCACTTTATGATAACTTTCATGGTTTATAGCCGTACACTTGAAAGCAGCCGAAGTGTTGGAGAATCTCCGTAGGGAATCTTTGGTCATAAACAAAGAGACGAGGACCATTTTATTAAGGGCTTTAAATATTTAGGTCTCACAATGTTCTCCTTTTAAGAGCTGTCCAAAAATTAAAAATAGAGTCATGTCGTCATTTTCATCTACAGTGTCTTCCAATGTTAAGCTGCATGTACTGGCAACTTGTTATAATTTTTAAACGTCAATACGTCTGGGGTTAACATAATTTAAGGATAAATTAAAAGGTTTTAAAACCCTGCACAGACACACATAAAATCCCAACGACAAACATGGCATTCTAATCTTTGGTCACAAGCAAAGAGACGAGGGACATTTTATTAAGGGCTTTAAATATTTAGGTCTCATAATGTTGTGCTTTTAAGATCTGTCCAAAAACTAACAATAAAGTCATGTCGCCTTTTTTATCTGCGGTGTATTCCAATTTTAAGCTGCATGTACTGGCAACTTGTTATAATTTTTAAACGCCAATACGTCTGTGGTCCACATAATTTAAGGATAAATTAAAAGGTTTTAAAACACTTCACAGACACACATAAAATCCAAACGACAAATAGGGCATTTCAACTTTAAGAAAAGAAACTCTTTTAAAATGTTTACTGACCTGTGAATTTTAATCCCATTAAACATAAAATAGTTAAAAAATAATAATTTTTATTTACTTACGCAATTTCCATAAATATATGAAACGAGTAAAACAATAGAATAATCAAATTAAAATTAGGAAATGTAAGAAATCAGTAAATAGATACATATATAAACAAACAAAAAATCTGGAAGCAGCAAGTGCGTTATGGTATTGAATTTTCATAAATATATTTTATTAACTACATAATATGTGTTCTTTTTAATGAAACAGACATCAAATTTAGTTACCCGTATAACCTATATAATAGAAACAAATTACCACATTTCAGAAAAAATAATTCTTGTTTGAAAATAACAGCAAATAATATAAACAAAAACATCTCTCAAGGCGTCATTTTGATCCACTATTTATTGGAAAAACGCCATATCATCATTATTGATATCAAAAAAATGTAAAAAGTCCAAAACCATGAACACTATAATATTTTTTTACAAACATGCATTAGAATTCGATGCAAAATGTAAAAACGCATTAAGATAAGAGATTTTTGATTAATATATATATATAATATATATATATATATATATATATATATATATATATATATATATATATATATATATATATATATATATATATATATATATATATATATATTCCACCAACGACTTATGGGCCAGCTTGTGATTATTAAAATAATTTTGTAAGACGACATCATATAATTAAAGCAGGTATACAATTTTTGCTTGTATCTTGTATAATAACGGATATATTGAGCTTCACCGTAAAAATGCGTCACCCTGTATACGTGGGTTCTAGGAGGCCAAGTTTGCGCTCATTTGAAGGAATATCACAACTTAAAAGTCACGGTAACCTCGAATGCGAATTTTTTGTATGAAAATTCCATTCTTTAACTGAAACTACCGCCAAAGTATCAGAGAAGGTCTATTGAAAGTGATTTTTCTGCTAATATTTTAGCAAACAGAAGGACAATGACGCTTGAAGCTGAAACTGTAAGCCTTTTAACCATTTCTTTACCAAACCTGATCGACATTGCAATGCTTTTATACCCAGCCTTTTTATTTGCTATGAGCACCACTAACACACACTCACAAATATATATATATATATATATATATATATATATATATATATATATATACATATATATATATATATATATATATATATATATATATATAATATACATATATATATATATATATATATATATATATATATATATATATATATATATATATATACATATATATATATATATATATATATATATATATATATATATATATATATATTAGGGTGGTTCAAAAAAATCGATTTTTTCTAGGTAATCCAAAAGACAAGGATAGCACGGACAAAATGTCAAGAATTTATGAAATAAGTTGTAAAAATTGTGATCTTAAGTACGTCGGACAAACAAAAAGATCGATTGAAATTAGAATCAAAGAACACTTATCTCAATTACGTTACGTCACTATAGATAGATATTCCGTCGCCTGACATATTTGGGATAATAATTATCACGTTAATTAAATACTGCTGAAATTAATAAAAAATGTTAGACAACCAGGACAGAGTATATATATTGCGAAATATAGTTACAACAAAAAATGTATGAAAGTTTCACCACCGCCGATTACGAGTCACCTGATCTATTGCTTCGTTAAATAAAATTCCCACGTTTCAGCACGTTCTAAAGATAACATAAAAATACAGATATTGCCGCCAAAGGAAACTATGTTAATTTAGTTGTCGTTGAATCTTTGCAAAATTATTATTATAGAGAGACCTTTTAGAAAAGTTAGTAAGGACAATGCAAAGACCTCGTCCGGCGATAAAAATACAATACACTGCGGAATTTGCCTGCGATTAGTTTCCCATCTCAGTTCGGTCTCTACCTAAGATCCGGTATTTAAGGTGATGTTAGTTTTTAAAGTAGTTAGAAATTTTCATCCTCTAATGACGTTAACTTGGTTAGTGAAACTATCGTCAGGTCTTTCAAAATGTGTTGTGGTGATTTGGGTTCTCCAAGTGTACTTATCATGTCGTATATACACGGTATTGGGAGTGAAAGGGTTAAAACACGTTTCTTGCGATATTTTATCTACAGAACCCGTATTTGTTTCAGGTTCTTTGTCTAAATATTTCCAATTTTGACGTTTTAAATCGCGACTTTCACGTTTTAACAACAAAAAGTATAAAATTTTCAAAGTAATTTTTGTCGTATTTCTTGGCCATTTTGCGCCAAAAAAACTTAATTATAATCTGTAAAATACAATCGATTTTGTTATCCACACAAAATATTTTCACTTTATGCATTTGTCTGGTCATCAGTGGCAACCAAAGTTTTTTCTAGTGCCTTTACTTTTTTTTTCATTTTAATTTAGAGCACTAAATTTTAGTATATAGTATACTTTTTATAATATAAAACACGTGTACCAAAATGGTTTGCCACAGCTTTTTCAATTCCAGTGATACAAATTTTTTCAGGAAAAACTGGTTCGATTTTCCTGGCCAACGAACTTGTCCAAGCCACTTGCAAAAGAAACGCACTCACGAAATTGAATCAAAATCGACCCCTTATTTTTTAAGTTATCGGTGTGTAACATATATATATATATATATATATATATATATATATATATATATATATATATATATATATATATATATATATACATATATATATATATATATATATATATATATATATATATATATATATATATATATATATATATATATATATATATATATATATATATATATATATATATATATATATATATATATATATCACACCGATGACTCAAAAAGTAATTTAGCAGGTACCTTTCTTTTGTAACTGGCTTGAACTCCCGAAAAATTTTGGAGACAATTTTATCTCAAAAAAAAAAACCAGAGCTATGGTAACCAGGTTTGATACGTAGGTTTACTTTTGGAAAAGTAAACTATATTAGATATAATTTAGATCTCTATATTGCAAGAAAAAAAGTTATAAGCATTTAATTTTCAAAAATGTTTGGTGCAAGATTTCTATGAAATTTCACTACTATAACGCACTTGCTGCGACCAGACTTTTTTTTAGTGTACAGAACATCAAATTATCTAACACTTTTAGAGAGTTATCCATAATAAGTATTGTTGTTAATACGTCTATTGTTTTCTTAATGTAGAAAATCCTACTGAATCATAAGAATTTAACGTACTGTACGTAGATGGATGTTTCACACCTTTCCTATGCTCCCTAAATATGTTACAACTTGCTAAAGCATTTCATCTATCATAAATATAACATACACGGCAAACCACATGTGGTTAAAACTTCTGTTAGCTACAGGCTTCCATTGACGTCATGCATTATAATTTATTTATCGCCTGTATCCCGCAAAGCTACCTGATGAAAATTCCATTTCACAATTTTGTACAAGATCATCTCCAGACATGTCCATCTTCTGATCGATCCAACAACCGGAAGATGGGATGTAAATGATTGATGTTTCCTTAAAGAGTTTGGCAAAACTAAGCGTCAAATTTATACGTGAACAACATTGTGAAGACAACTCCGAGAATTCACGTAGATTACGCTATAAAGGAAATATCTTGTATGTAGTAAATCCACGTGATTCCAGAACTCTCAGACTGGAATAAATGAATGCATTATCTAGTAGTTTCACTGGAAACCAGATGGGTCCCCCGGCTCGGAAATATTGCTCAGTAGATGCAATGGCACAGTAAATAAACTTAAACTAATTTAACTAAAATCGTCTAGAAATTGAGTTACATTCCTTAGCTAATTGAGTTACTTTTGAAGTTGATTTTCCTATGCAAGGCAAACTCTTTGAGGGATTATTTAGGACAGGCTATTGTTACAAAGATTTTAAAAGTCTACTAAGCTTATCTTAGATGCCACACACCACGCGAATTAACAACTGTTGCACATCACTTTACTTTTTAAAAAACATTTATTTAATAACTTAAACTAACATAGTAACAGCTACCAAACTTGTAATAGAATGAATGAATTAATTTATATTACATCCTATTTATACTAAAACTAAGCCTGGGAAGGTGACGACGGTTGCTGTTCCCATGGCTCTATTCACGGAATGCAACGAGCTACTCTGCTGGTTCCACGGTTTGATGCTGAATAGTCAGATTGCACTTATGCAAGGAACGTGCTTATCTGCATGTTGACTACGCTGTAATCTGATATGTTGTCCGTGTTAGATGTAACGGACATTCGTGAGAAGTGGTGGTGTGCATTATGATACTTGTTATCTCCTCCCCCTATTAGGAGACGGAGCGTTGTGGTCCGATGATTCGCAAGGGGATGTCTGTGGGCTTCTCTTCTTCGTGTTTTCTTGAAAGACGACTCCTGAGGTACTTGATTATCAAGACGATGGCGGTGAATGCCACGCCGACGTAAATGATAATGGTCCAGACGCTCGTATGATACATCGGGAAATGGATGGCGGTTGGAATCTTCTGCTTTTCAGCTTGAAGTTGTGCCTTGATGGTTTCCAGATCATGAAGCGGTACGTTCTCTAGTTTCAGGTTTGGAAGTTCGACCTGAATTGTATGTGCTGTTTGGGGTAGCTCTGGAACTGGCATATCGAATGTGTGTTGTGTTTCTGTGGGTCCTGGTCCTGGTTTGTATATCCGTTCATTTACCATAAGTAGACATTTGCTTTTAAGGGTGACTATATAAGTTCCTTTAAGTATCTTATTTTCTTCACGGTCCGGACATTTTAGATTGACTTTGGCATTGTTTGGTGTGATTACTATGTACTGTGAATTGCCATATCTTGCAACAGATGTTTTCGCAATTTTGACTGGTTCTTGAACACAGCTTTCGATTGGTTTTCGTAGAGTGATGAGTCGGACTTCACATGGACTATTGTCGTCTACGCTGGTCTTCATATCGTCTTCGCAGAAATAAAGTTGATTCTGTAGCTCTTGGCATGGTTGACTTCTGAATGCATATAGCTGCTCGTTGAGGAGAAGGTACTTTGAATGTGGGATAATCATTGAGTAGGAATTTTGTTGGTTTGGTACAGGTACGGAATACATTTGGTAGAATGTATAGTCTGACTTTTCTACTAATGGAATTTCAATTTGAAAAATAATTTTGTAATCGTTCTGAACGCATTTAATTTTGAAACATTTTTCGTAAAGAATTATATCGTTCTGAGTGATCAATCTTGAATCAGAGGATATTATATATTTAACTATTGTTTCCAGTTCTTTTTTTATAAATTTAGGGTTTAGTATAGATGTGTGATACGTGTCTAATTTAGCAAAAGTTATTGCATTTTCTGTTGTTAGTATTATTGATTCTATATTGCTAATTAATATTCCTATCTGAGTAAATAATTCCAGAAGTTGAGAGCGATTGTAAGCCGACAACTGATCAGCGATTAACATTCTTGTCGCATACTAAAGTTTATTGATTTTATCTGCTATTTGATTTTGATTATGAACCATTGATGTTAATGTGTTGTTAAATTCGTTTATGGCGTCGATCGTGAGTGAGGTTTGTTCTCTCATTAACTCATGCATTTCGTTCTGATCGTTTGCTAACACGTCCAGCGCTTTATTAATTCTTTCTCCATCCTACCGACTGCGCCAATTAACAACTGTTGCACATCACTTTACTGTTTAAAAAACATTTATTTAATAACTTAAACTAACATAGTAACAGCTACCAAACTTGTAATAGAATGAATGAATTAATTTATATTACATCTTATTTATACTAAAACTAAGCCTGGGAAGGTGACGACGGTTGCTGTTCCCATGGCTCTATTCACGGAATGCAACGAGCTACTCTGCTGATTCCACGGTTTGATGCTGAATAGTCAGATTGCACTTATGCAAGGAACGTGCTTATCTGCATGTTGACTACGCTGTAATCTGATATGTTGTCCGTGTTTGATGTAACGGACATTCGTGAGAAGTGATGGTGTGCATTATGATACTTGTTATCTCGCGTAACAGAATTTATTGCTAATTTCTCATGAAGTAGTCAAATATTAGTCAGTTTTCGTATAAAAGGTTCGCTGATGAGAATATAGCGATTTAGAGCCTGGGTGGTTCAGCAGTAACAACTTGTACCTCTGAACTGAAGGGTACCGGGTTCAATCCCAGCGTTCTCCTGTCCTTTTTCAGTACATACTGTACAATTAACATCAACCGAAGTTCTGAAATTGTATTTGCGCAAGTTGAATGTCTGCACGTTCCGCCTTACGGAGAGGGCGAAAGCCGTCGGTCCCGTGTTCATGCGATGTTGGATACGTTAAATATACCTACCCACCTTACAGAAAGGCAGGGGTTCGGCAAAATTTCCAGGATACTGACGTGAAACTGCTTCCTGCCGTCAGTGATTCGCCATAGTCGCAGAAATAGACCGACATTAAAGAAATAAAAGAAAAAAAGAGTAGCGACTTTTGAATTTTGATATACAGGGTGCTTCAAAACATGCGCCTGAAAATAAAAGGTGCGGTTCCTTGTCCCCCTCTAAGAAAAAGAAGGCCTATTGACATAGATCTGGAAAAGCGCTGTCTTCGAGATACAGGGTGTCATAAAAAATTAACTTACTTTTTTGAAGATGTCTCAGAAACCGTCTGAGACACAGAATTCAGATTTTGTACACATAGCTTATCATTAATATTACATATTTTTTCAGCACCATTTCAAATGTTTCAATATACCAGTGGCGGAGATCTTAGCAATGCGTGAGTTTTTTGTCCCTAATTTCTATGGCAATGAGGAAATTACCATTTTAAAAGCCCATTTTAACCGCCAATGTTTTCTACAAAAAAAAAACTGTTCTAGATCAAAGGCTATAACGTGAACCGCTTTGGAGAAAAGATGAATTCTATGTTAAGAAACCTGAAAATAATTATCATTCTTTGTTGATGCAAAACATTTAGTTTCCACCAAGTCATCTACTGCTGTTCTTATGGGAGCGATCACCTCGGCATCGCCCAGCGCATTCCGTTGATAAGTCCTATGCAATTTAATGGATTCTGTGACTATAATATTATCGACAATTACAGTTAAAAAGGGTGTCAATTATCTTAGTACTTTTTACAATGATTACCTATTGTTTACCTAATAGTAGAAAGATAAATATGTTTGCTGATAGAGAAATGTGCGATATATATTTTCTTTATAGTGTTGCCGATGGAAATTCAGCAAAAGCTCGACGAATTTATCAAGAAACGTTTCCAAACCGACAGGTATCAAATAAAAGAAGATTTATTTCTATTCATGAACGTCTACCTCAAACTGGGAGTTTTAATACGGACGATAATGTTGTTTTTTCAAAACGTCGTGAACTGTTGACTTAGCAATATGTAGCTCCCCGCCAGCAATCCTTGTAGAGGACATATGATTCTCATGCAAAGATTCTTGAATACTTCTCTCACGATTTTCACTATCCCTCTCATAATTCTTAGTCCGAGGTTTCCCAAAAGCTCCGAATTCAAGTAAATTAATTACAAGTTTAGAGAAATACCTTTTGTTGGGTTGTCGTCTATCCTGGTAATTTTTCAAATAATTGTTGACAGCCTTATCCGCATTCCTTTTATTTCTAATATATGATACTAACATATCAAACGTTTCTTCGTTCGAGAAATTTTCTGCCATTCTGAACACTAGACCCGAGTCAAGACATAAAACGCGTTTAAATAAAGAGAAGCGTTCACAGTTCTGACAGAAGTTGTGAATGGTTAAAAAAATTTCATTGTCTAAAATCCAAAGCGTACTAGAGCATTACTGTATTACGGATAAATATATTTTATCAAATTATTTACTGAACTTTTGGTTATTCCGAATATTTAAATGATTTTAGGGTCATATTGGTGTTCGTAGAAATAATAATTCAATTTGTTCATGTATTTCTCAAAAGTTATGGCTTTTTTTACGTTATTTTCTGTTGCACGGTACGAGTGTGATATATCATAAACAATGTTAACTGTAACACAATTGATCGAGTTACCAGATCGGTGATAAAAAAATGTGCGAAATATATGAAAGCAAATGGGTCGCGTTTTGAACGTTAAATTAGACATTTTATTTTGGTAATTACTATACCATTTGACTTTGTTATTGTTTATAGTGAATTTTTATTTTAAAAAATTCACTAACAGAGAGGTATCGATGGTGAGACTGCAAAAATTTTTTCAAATGAGCGCGAACTAGGACCCCTACAACCCATATCCGGGGTCAGTTTCATTTTTTATATGTTTATATATATATATATATATATATATATATATATATATATATATATATATATATATATATATATATATATATATATATATATATATATATATATATATATATATACATGTATCCGTCTAATAACTCAAAAAATAATTAACCGATTTCAATGAAACTCTGCAAGTGCCTATCTTTTATTAATGCCTTGGATGAGTTCGTTAGCCAGGAAAATCGGAGGGGGTTTTCCGGAATAATTTTGAGTTTTCTTTAAAAAAATAACAAAGCTATTTTAATAAAATTTACTATATATGTTACCTTGGGAGAGACCTTACTAAACACCACAATTCAACTTTCTAAGTTTATAGAAAATTGAGTTATTCAGATTTAAATTTTATTTTGAAAAAGAAATTTTTCTCTAAAAGTTACAAAGTAATTTTAATAAAATTTGGTGGATATCTTGCCCTAGAAAAGGCCTTACCACATTCCAAAATTAAACTTTCTAATTTTATATAAAACTGAGTTATTAAAATTTGAAACATTTAATAAAAATTCACTACCATAACGCACTTGCTGCGTCCCGAGTTTTTTCCTTTTTTTGTGTTAAAATTTCAAAAAGGGTAATTTAAATGTTTTCGAAAGATTTTCACATAGAAGAAACTAAGGATATGTTATTAATTGTGGTTAAGAGATTAAATGCAGTAGAATCACCTTAAGTGTGAGTGTTTCATCGTGCGACATTGCCAAAATCGTAACAAAATCATATTTTTTCGTTTTTCAACCCTTTACTAAGTGTGATACATATTTGTAAAGGCAAAAACAGGGGCTTTTCAAAACCGCGAAAATCCCATATGTCGCACTTATGAAAAAACAAAGTTGATGATGGTTACAAACTATCGAAACGTTGGAAATGAAATCTGACTACACAGGCGTTTCCTACGTAAAAAGCTTTTACAGATTTTAGAATATTTCATAAAAAAAGAAAATACAGGGTATTTTCGAAAATGCGTCATTTTAGTTTTTTTCAAATATCGTAAAAACCAAAAGAGAAAAAATCTTAAGCTAAACGGCATTCAATTAAAAACAGAATTGTCTTAAACTTTCTCCATTTAACCGCTTTCCTATCTCCAACAGTTTCGGAGATCGCAATACATGATCACCAATTTCGGACACACTGTATATAATGAAAATTTTAGATTATTCATCCTTCTGAACGCTCACGATAGTCGGGTCTAAAAACTGTATTGTGATGAATTGAGTTCTACAAATTGTACCTACCAGTGCTCGTCACAGATTCCAAACTTCACTCAATGAAAATTTAAGAATTTGACCTTGCATATAACATACACGTATTCTAGAACACGTTTAGTTGTTGAATTTTTTCGAAGTCCTACAATCATCGCTTTTCTATAAGTGAAATTAAAAAGAAATTTGCTGCAATTTGTAAAATAAACATGTTAAAAAAACTGATTTTGATTATGCCCAATGTCTGGTGTAAAATTGGGAATTGCTTTTAAATCACCAATTCAATTTTATAAGTTTCCTTGCTTGCGATCGAGAAAGACAGCACATTAGTTACTTTTATATTTGTTTGTCCTATAAGATACATATAAGCTAAAACTTTTAATGAAGTTCTGAAACTAAATGATCGTCATATAAAACTTTACCCAGTGCAACGTATCATTACAAGATGCTTTAAAAGAAGGCTTGGAGTAGAGTTTGAAGTTTGAAATAAGTGTTTTTATGAACTAACTTGTGTTTTAGTGTTGCTATATTACCCTTTTTAATGGTATACCCTCTACTCAACGTCTCTTAAATTACTTTTTGAGAATAAATATTTAATTGAAATAGATCGGTTTTAAAATAGCTTGTTGGTAAGCTTTAGCGAATTTTCGTAAAAAAATTCAATTTTGAGGAGATTACAAATTCAAAATTTTGTAAATTTTTCTTTAAATGAGCGCAAACTAGGACCCTAGAATCCTTAATAGGGGTCACTTTCGATTTTTATATACTTATATACAGGCTGTCCCACATAGACCGCACATTAGAAATATATCAACTATATGGTAGCTAAATTTTGACAATTTGTGCAGCGACATATTTATAGGTGCTCTATCGATCTAAAATAACGGCGTCATCCTGTCGCTTTCGGTCATCCTGGATGTCTGCGTCAACTGTGTTATTTTTAGCCTAATGACCCATATATTATTACGTTTTTAAATTTTACATAAAATTGATTGTGTATAGGGTTAGGTAGGCCAAAATGTCATAGTTTTTGAGTTATTGACAATTTTTCAAAAAATTTGTCATGTGGAGGTCAGTCTTGAAAACATCATACCCATCAGACAAAATCATATTGGAGCTTGAACTTTTGCATATGATTTCGCAATCCTTCAGTATATCTAGACGTCGAAGTAGAGCTTTAAAAAATATAGAGGATGTTCACAAATAAGCTTTAATTTGTCATAAATTTAAACCAGAGTAGATTAGATTAGATTTATTGCGAGTGGGCTATTCCAGTCCCTCCACCGGCGCCTTAGGCTCATGTCTAATTACCACTAAGTGAAGATTGGAACCTGTGATGAGCACTGACAAATACACTTGGAGAAAGCCAAATCACCACAACACATTTTAAAAAGATCTGACGATCGTTTCACTAACCAAGTTAGCGCCATCAAGGGATGAAAAAGTCATCATTTTCTCTGATGACGCTAAATTGGTTAGTGAAACGATCGTCAGGTCTTTTTTTAAATGTGTTGTGGTGATTTGGGTTTCTCCAAGTGTACTTGTCATGTCTAATTACTTGAATTTCACCCATCACTTCCAGCTCCCTGCGGGAGTCGATCTTTTCTTGAGGGTGAAAGTTTGTTTGGCAGGTGTACTGCCATCTGAGTAAAGTCGTTTGCCCGTTTCGAAGCTCAAAGAGAGATAACCTCCCTCTGAGTTCGTCTGGGCCCGACATCCATCACTGTTTGCCTCGAGGCCGTATCATGAAGTCGCGCTCCAATCTCCAGTTGACCACTGGAGATATCAGCTCCCTCTGACGCTCGTCTAAACCTGACACCCAACAGTGTTAGACTCAAGGCAACATCCCGCTCCCGAGCATCACCCAAGCGAGGCGGTCCGTCCGTTTCGTAGCACACAGTGGGGGTCCCAAACTTCGGGTGTATACCACTCATCAGAGATCACAGCCCCCCGGGTCATCTGGACACACGATACACGCCAGCGTTCAACCCAGGGCGGTATCATATTGAACTCCGCTCCCGAGTAACGACCAAGCGAAGACAACTGTCCATTTCTGAGCCCACAGTGGAGGCGTCAAAATACAGGTGCATATCACTCTCCAGACCTATACGCCTCCCTCCAGGCTCACCTACACCAGACCCCCCCGCCAGTGTTTATTTGACTCGAGGCGGTATGATGAGGTACCCCCTCGAGCAGCATCCCATCGGAGTCGTTAGCCTGTTTCGAAGCTAACAAAGTAGGCCTCTAGGTGTAGTCCACCCCTATAAATCTCAGCTCCCCCCTACGTGTTCATCCAGACCCGCTACCCGCCAGTGTTTGCTTAAATATTACCCAACAAATCGAGCTTTCTGCAGGATATGATATTTGTGAGGCCAAACTTTGTTTGACAGATGTACCGCCATCTGAGCGAAGTCGCTTGTCCGCTTTAAAGCTGAAAGAGAGATAACCTCTCTCCGAGTTTGTCTGGACCAGACATCCGGCAGTGTTTGACTCGAGGCAGTATCATGAAGTCCCGCATCCGAGCAGCATCCAAGCGAGGTCGTTTGCCCGTTTTGAAGCTCAGCAAAGAGGCCTGAATCTCTAGTTGTAATCCACCCCTCAAGGTTTCACCTCTCCTACACGACAGCCACCAGTGTTAGACTCAAGACGACATCCCTTCGATTCCTGCTCCCGACCATCGTCCAAGCGAGGAACCCGTCCGTTTCGAAGCACACAGTGGGGCCTCAAATTCCGAGTGTATACCACTCGTCAGTGATCTCAACCCCCTCCAGGTCATCTGGACACACGACACCCGCCAGTACTCAACCCAAGTCGGTATCATTTGGAACCCCGCTCCCGAGTAACAACCATGTGAGGTTAATTGTCCATTTATAATCCCAGAGTGGAGACCTCGAAATCCGGGTACACATGACTCCCCAGAGATATCCGCCTCCTTCCAGACCCATCTGGACAAGACCTCCCCCACAGTAAGTCAAGAATTTTAAATGGAAGAGCCTCTATATTTTTGGTTTCGTCGATACAGAATCAAATTACCTACAAAATGTTAAGGAGGTTTTTATGTCTAAAGTTAACTCTTTTGGTGATGTTACAATCCAAATGTAGCCACCTACATAGTCTTTATGAAACTAGGGGGTACCTATGTTAATTATTGTTACAAAGTAAAAATACGACCAGAAAATAATTATTGTACAAAATAATTTACTTGTGTATGCTGCTTATAATTTGTCTTGTGGTGGGTGATTTAAAACACTGTAATATATAAACAAAAATAGTAAGCTACCTTACTTCGTTAGTTGCATCTGTCTACATAAATCACAGTAATTTTATACAAAGCTGTCCATAAAGTGTCAAAATTTATTTGTATGCAACAATTTGTATTATTGTGTGTAAGCGGTTCTCCCATAAGACGCCTCTTTTTAAATAACTTATACTATAATTTTGGCAAGAGATAGACACGGTAACTATTCAAATTAAGATTATAATAATTTACTACTGATCCATGCTAAGTGTCACAAAAATGCAAGTAGAACTTGCAGAGTTTTTGCCGAATCGTATCCAAATATTGATCTACCTGGAAGAGGAACGGTAAGAACATTGATCAAAGTGTTGTGCTCCATTAAAAGTAATAGTTTATTTTGCGTTTATATTTATGAAGGGAACCTAAATGGAGCTAGATATCGTGATATCTTAAGAAATCAACTAACAGAAGCTCTCGATAATCTACTGGTAGCTGAACCCCGGACATCCTGATATCAGCATGACGGAGCACCTGCCCATAATACAAGAGATGTAAAGGCGTTTCTTGAGGAGACATTCGCAGATACGTGGACGGCAACCAATGGTCCACAGAGATATCCACCTCGTTCTCCAGACATATTGCGCCTCAGGATTTTTATATCTGGGGAACCATAAAAATATTGTTTATTCAACTGCCACCACAAAAGAGGATATGACGAGAAATGTACGCGCAGCATTTCGTTCATTAGGTACAGAAGATAACCATGAAGTACTTGGTAGCCACTTATTAAAATGAATTGAAAAATGCCTGGAACAAAACATCTACTCAAGTATGCTTAGCAAACCTAATTTAGTTTGTTACCTACATACATATTGAAGTAGGTGTATAAAATAAATATGTTATTGCATGTTCCTTTAAGCAGATTTTTATTATGAAAAATCCGCTAATAGAGAGGCCACGATGAAAAGCTTTCGGAAAAATATCTTCAGATGAGCGCGAATTTGGGTCCCTAGAACCCAAGGTCTGTTAAAATTTTTATATGTTTATATATATATATATATATATATATATATATATATATATATATATATATATATATATATATATATGTGTGTGTGTGTGTGTGTGTATGTATGTATGTATAAATGTATCCGAGCGATAACTTAAAAAATACTAAACTGATTTCAATCAAACTTGTTTGGGCGAAAACCGAGGTCGAGTTCGTTAATCAGCCTTTAAATCCAAGACTTTCCGGTAGAAAATCGGGCAAAACTTTATGAAAACGCTATATTTTTGTAAGTGTCAGAGTAACTGGAATAAGACTTTACATGCGGCTATAAATAGTGCAAATAAACCTATGTTGTGAATTTTTCTTCCTAAAACGTCCATGTCTCGGTTTGAAACGTAAAAATTTGCAATTTTCAGACAACGAATTTAAAACAAACACGGATTATGTAGAAGAGATGTCATAATAAGTGTATTTTACAAAGCCCTAAGTTTCAGCGTCAACCATTATTGTCCTTAATTTTACTAAAATGTTTTCGGAAAATACATTTCAAATAAACGCTCTTTCTGATGCTTTGGCAGTAGTTTCAGCTATAGAGTTTGTGATTTTAGAAAATTGTCGTAGAAAAGATTCGTTATTGAGAAGACCGCGACTTATGAATTTCAAAAAGATTTCTTTAAATGAGCGCTAAATAGAACCCCTAAAACATATATACGAGGTCAGTTTCAGTTTTGGTCTCTTTACACATATACGTGGTGACGCATTTCTACGGTAAAGCTCAATATATCCGTTATTATACAAGATATGAAAAAAAATAATATACCTTAATTATAGGGTGTCTCGAGCTGCATCTTATAAACCTATTTTGACAATCACAGGGTGGCTCATAAGTTGTTAGTGATGCATACTTTTTTTAAATAAAAACCCCTTATGTTATTGCACTTTTGTATTTTCCATCGAATTATAATGCATGTTTTCAAAGAAAAAAATTCATCGTTTATCGTTTTTGACTCATTTCAATTGTTTTGCAGCTTTTCACGTTTTGGGTACATATCGCAAACACATCTCACAAATTGTGACACGGCATTTTTACCATTAGATAGCGGAGCCCCATAGGTCTGACGTAGTCAGCGAGCTTTTTGTTTGTATTAAATCGAACTGCCGTATACAGGTACTCTCAAATAGTGGCTGAATTTGAAAAGCTTTCGCAGAAATGTTTTAAGTGTTCCGCATACATCATTTTTTGTAAGATTTTTGTGATATGTAGTAATTAATTATAAATTTTTAGCTATTGTAAAAAAAATTTGCGAATTTTTGTGGAAAATATAACTTAGTGTAGTAACATTACTGAAAGCAATTTATGTAAAAAAGGTGTTTATTTTTTTTTTCTTCAATTTTGGTCCTAAAGCTTTTCGTGAATCTTGACAGGTGTGTAAATAGCTTAGAGAGGTTAGTTGGCCAGGATAATCGGACCAGTTTTTCCTTTTTAAGTTTATTTTCGGAAAATGTTTGTATATTTTGAAACAACAAAGCTATTTTAATGAAATATGGTAAACTGTTACTACTATATATGTTGTACTGACAACCAAATGTCCTTCTTTTAAAAACAAGACATATTTGCCATTAAAAACATGTTTACGAAAATTCCCTATCATAACGCACTTGCTGCGTCCAGACTTTTATTTAAGTTTTAGTGAATTTTCTTAAAAAAAAATTCACTAATGAGGAGATCCCGACTTTTGAATTTTGAAAAATTTTCTTTAAATGAGCGCTAATTAGGCCCTCCAGAACACATATCCGGCGTCAGTTTCAATTTTTATATGTTTATATATATATATATATATATATATATATATATATATATATATATATATATATATATATATATATATATATATATATTTATATATATATATATATATTTATATATGTATCACACCGATAACTCAAAAAATAATGGGCCGATTTTGATTAAATTTGGTGAGTACCTTCCTTTTACAAATGGCGTGGAAAAGTTTGTTAGCTAGGAAAATCGGCCCAGGTTTTCCCGGAAAATTTTGAGTTTTCTTTTGAAAAAAATGTAAAAAATTCATATCTCCAAAATTAACAAAGTAAGGGCAACCAAATTTGGTGCGCAGGTTTATATCATTATACGTAAGCTACCTACAAAAATTTAGCTCTGTAGATCAAAAGGCAAAAAAGTTATAGGCATTTAAATAAAAATTTATTGGGATTTTCCTCAAAATGTCAAAGTTGCGATTTAAAACGTCAAAAATTGGCAACATTTAGGCAAAGAACTTGAATCTAGTACGAGCTATGGAAAGAAAATGTCTCAAGAAGAATGTTTTACAAACCCTAAAGTCTTAGTTTCAACCGTCATTGTCCTTCATTTTACTAAAATATTTCCAGAAAATTCATTTAAAATAGACCCTTTCTCTGATGCTTGGCAGTAGCCTTATCTATAGAGTTTATCGTTTAATGGTATATAATTTTTGTCGAATTTTCGTAAAAAATCAAGAAAGCCCAATATATCCGTTATTATACAAGATATGAAAATTTTTTAAATATATTAATTATAGGGTGTCTTGAGCTACATCTTAAAAAAATATTTCTACAATCATAGGCTGGCCCATAAGTCGTTGGTGATACAAATTTTCTTATTTTTTTAATGAAACACGTCTTGTGTTATTGCATTTTTGCATTTTCCATCGAAATATAATGCATGTTTGTAAGAAAAGAAATTCTGGATGCAGCAAGTGCGTTATGGTAGCGAATTTTGATCAAATGCTTCATATTTGAATAGCCCAATTTGCTATTAACCTATAAGCTTGACCAAGAAACGAGTTTTTGTGGGAACACTTTAAGTTTACTTTTGAAAATTTTTGTACATTTTCACACAATAAAGTTATTTTTATGAAACATGGCACATTGTTTTTACTATATAGGTTATACTGGTAACCAAAATTGATGCCTGCTTTCTTAAATAAAAAGAAAACAGACATTTGCAATAAAAACATATTTAAGAAAATTCACTACCATAACGCACTTGCTGCGTCCCGAGTTTTTAAATATGATGATAAAATAAATAAGATTCTGCAGATGTGATAAACGTTAAGAATGTAAACAATTATACAACTGGTTGCATATTTAGAAAATTTCGTTGCGAAACAAATGCTGACATGTGAAGGCAGTCACATTGCCTTAATTTAACTTTGATATACATTATTAATAAGTAGGTTATTTATATCACAATTAGATGTCTTTAGAAATACAATTAGAAGGCGATTCTGAAAAGATATTATTCCTGAACAGCTTTGACCAGAATTGAGATTAATAGCAAATTGCGTTTAGAAGATTAGGTAATGTATTATGAACATTTGCCGCAGTAACGCACTCGTTGAGACCGGACTTTTTTTGGTGCCACAATGTTCTTAATATACGGCAATCTAAACTTTCATTGCAAAATATTTAATGAAAACTTACATTCCACCTAATCAAACTGCGTAAGTTTCTTTCGAGGCAGAACCATATATAAGCAAGTTATTTATGATGTTTTCCTGCCTCGCATTTCTCTAGAGACTCACCAAAAGTAAAAGAGTCCTCAAGCATATGAACGTAAGTAGATGGATTGCTGCACATAGACCAAAATATTTTGACGTGTGTTTGGGGAAAATATCTCATAAAAATTGGTGCGCTGTATACAATGGGGGTGTAATAAACATGCCAAGGGAAGCAGAACACAGTAAGTTAAAATATATTGTCTGTTGTTGGGGTTATCTTTGATCGTTATAGCTTACGCTGTTGAGTTATTTGAAAACATTGATGATATATTGCTTTGTCATACACAGGGCCGATACTGTCCGTAATATAAGAGTATTGGCAATATAAGAGTATTGGCAAATGCTTTCATTATACCTTGAATCATCTAGCGATAGTTGCTGTTAAAAAGCTAACTTACTCTGTGTACCGGTTGCCTATTTATACTGTCCATAGAGATCCTAGGCCTTCTACATTCTTCTACACCTGTTCCTTCTTGAAATATCATTCCAGAGTGTTCGCTGTTACCAACACACTACAAATGACCATAGAAGTAACAAAGTCCATAAACTTAATTCTCATAGACAAATTTGACGTTGCTCCCTCTTATATTCGATTGTCTCGGTCGAATTATGACATTTCTTGTTATGGCGTAAGTCTGTGCATATGGACCACCTTCATTTTGCTCTTCGGGCTCCTCTGAATGCGATAGGCAACGCCATTGATTCTTTTGACCACCTTATGAGGACCTTCCCATAATTTATGTAGTTTCGGAGACCGTCCCTTGCGTCGTACTGGATTGTAGAACCACCCGCAAACTTCTTCTTTAAAACCAGCTGAATTAGCTCGCACGTCATAACGGGTCTTCATGCAGTCGCTTTCTATTCGTATATGCATTCCGACAGCAAAGTTGATGGTTTTTCTTCTCGTAAATATGTCTGAGCTTTCTTCAAGAGAACTTTTTACGTGGTACCGGCTCCTCAGTGTAGTTGTTCTCGTTCTGGTGTTTCTACTTGCAAAAATGTCTCGGCGGGCCCTATTTACCCCGTTGGCATCGGATCTGTTCCAACCAATGTATTCAGTGACCTTTTTCTGGGTTGGCTTCTTATTTACATGGTCTTTACACCCCTCATCTTGTACTTCTCTCATAATTTCTTCTTCACTTGCTGCTGGCTGAGTAACTGGGTCGTCTCTTCCTCTCACAGCTCTCTTCACTGGAATGGCACTCTCAAGGCAGACCTTGCTATTTTCCTCCATGGTGATTTTGCACGACCAGGTTACTGCCAGGCGACATTATTATTTATTCACTGCCGATAGTCAGGATGTTAGTGCCAAGATCAAGTGTAGCGCACTGACCCTGAAGTATCTCGAAGTAAATTATAAATGGGTTTGATATGACCGCGACTATGGCTCTTTGCTTTGCCTTCCATATCCCAATTTGTAGCTCGTCGTCAGTTTCGCCAAATACCTGGATCCGATCACCACCGGCTGCATTTACTCTGTACACTCTGTCTGGCTCTCTTACTCGCCATCTTGGAACCATGTCGCGGCGAATAATCGTCCTAGGCGCGCCTGTGTCGACGACCATTTGGGTCTAATTACCGCTTACGTATCCGTCTACTACGAGAGCGCTGTCAGAATCGCTAACCTGAGAAATGGTTACCGGCCTTAGCTTTACTTTCTCTCTTATGCGTGATCTTAGAGCCCAACATTCGCCCCTTATATGTCCCACTTTGCCGCAGTTTTAGCAGCGCAAGGCATTTGCACGGTGAGCTCTTATTGAGTGTCCATCAGACGTCGGCCTTATTTGTTCTGCTATTTTCTCTAGTAGCTGTAAGATCTTGGATAAATCTGTTTTATTTTCTTCTTGGACTTGGAGACTGCAAACCTTCACATGACTTTCCGATGCTTGCTTTACCTCTTCAAACTCCAAGGAATGTGCCAAGGCATCGTTTAGTTTTTGTGTCTTGCCATCCTCGGCGCCTGCTGCGTGTCGGTATCTCTGATGCCGCCAATGAAGGTTTGCACCCACATCTGGTAAAAAACTCCATCGGAGCTATGGGGTAGACTAATCGCGTCAGTGTGCCAACGTCGGCAAGGAGATGTTGGAGATTTTCGCCCGGTTTCTGACAACGAATTTTCAACTTCAATCGATACAACTGTTGTAAATGCTGATCGACAAAGCTCATTTCTAATTGACGTCTAATGCTGTCAAAACTCAGCGGTTCTTCCTTGGAAGTACCTTGCAGCACATCTAGAGCATCTCCTCTAGGAGCTACAATTTACGAAGTTTCTTCTTTCTCTCTCTCTCGCCCCAACCATTTGCTGTAGCAGCGGTTTCGAACTGGCGTAGGTAAAACCCCATAGGACTGAGCCATCAAATGTGTGAACCTTAATTCGCACGTGGCTATCTTCGAGCTTGATATTTCGCTTGACTAGGGTATCATACTTCTTTTCTAGTGATTGCATTTTCTCCTGTACCCCCGCTTGTACTTCCTGCACACTCGGTAGCTTGTCATGTACATCGTCGCTGATAGCCCTTACTCGACTTTCTACTTGTTGGAGGATGTCGTCTTTTACCTGCTTCATACGGTCGTCCACACACGAAGTAATATTCTCCATTCTGCTGGATTGTTCTTGCGTAATTTTCTTTGTTTGTTCATATCTTCTTCTGACATCCTTATCTCCTTTTTTCACTTCTTCTTTTGTTTCTTCATCTCCTTTTCTAATTCCTTCTTTGGATTTTTCGTCTCTTTTTCTGACCTGTTCATCTCTTTTTCTCATTTCTTCTTTGGCCTCTTCGTCTCTTTTTCTGACCCCTTCATCACTTTTTCTCATTTCTTCTATCGCTTCTTCGTCTCTTTTTCTCAGCTCTTCATTAGCCTCTTCATCTATTTTTCTGGCTTCTTGATCTGGCTTCTTCATCTCTTTTTCTGTCTTCTTCATCTCTTTTTCTGGCCTCTTCTTTCATTCCTTTATTCAATTCCAATAGCTGGGCGTCCATATTAACTGTTGTGCTACGTGTCTTAGGCATAGACGTAGTTAAAGCTTGTACACAGTTTATTCTGTTTCAAGAACACACCCAGTTATGAATAACTGCTGACCCTGATCTTCCAGAGATTCTAGAAATTTCCACGTTGTTCAACAAATATTCTGGAAAATATTTCCGCTAGCAGCTTGAAAATCCCACTTCTGACACCAGTCGTTACGTTCTACGGGGTTCTGGATTTGTTGAATAACAAAACACAGCTTTTCAAACTACTAATTTATTATAACCAAGTATTTCCCAACACCAGTATTAACTAAAATATTTCTCTCTATTACTAAATATCCATAGAAATATATTCCGCTATTCGCCTTTTATGATCGCTTCTTATACACCAACACTTACTGCTGACTGACATGACCTGACCTGACCTGACTCGCTTAATACTCTATGATCACTTATTCTACAGCACACCACACTAACTAACTCAATACTGAACTAACTTACTCTGTGTACCGCTCACCTATTTATACTGTCCATAGAGATTCTAGACCTTCTACACTCTTCTACACCTGTCACTTCTGGTCCCTCCTAGATATATCATTCCAGAGTGTTCGCTGTTACCTACATACTACAACTGACCATAGAAGTAACAAAGTCCATAAACCTAATTGTCATAGACAAATGTGACAATATTTTTGGACGAATCTACTTTTACACCAGATGGAGAAGTTAACCGTCAAAACTGCAGATATTGGGCAAAGTATAATTCAAGATGGATGCGACAGAATCACACACAATATCCACAAAAAGTAAATGTTTGGGCGGGAATTATTAGGAGTAGGATTATTGGTCCCTACTTTTTTGATGGAACTATAAATGGACCACGATATCTACATTTTTTACAGAAATATTTTATTCCGAAGTTATTGAACTTATTTCCTGGCAGACACAATGCTGTTATGGTAAATCATAACTTGTGGTATCAACAAGACGGTGCCTCCACATATTGTGACGTTAATGTTCGACAGTATTTGGATCAGCAATTTCCCAACAGACGTATTCGCAGGCGTGATGCAGTCGAGTGGCCAGCAAGATCACCTGACGTAACTCCCTTAGATTTTTTTCTGCGGGGCAATTTGAAGAATGTGGTATTCAAAGGTAAGCCAGATACTGTTGACGAATCAAAAACAAGAATGTACCAACATTTTTCCAGAGATTATTAGAGTCCAACACAAAATTGTGGACTGTTTGGGATATTATCAGGCACAAGAATACGGGAATTTCAAATATTTGAATGGATAAGGCAGAGCTATGTAATTATTTATAGGCTTCACTTATGTTGGGTGTTACTGATGATTAAAATGCTATTACTCACTTAATTTCATTCCTCAAAAAAATGTTGTTGCTGAATAGAGAATTGGATTGGCTTTAAGGAGATGTAGCACATACTACCAACCATCCAATTTAAAAATTTCGAAGGGGTAGCTACCCCTTTAGTAGGTATAATAATAGGGGTGAGATTTTTATATCGAAAAGTTAGTTTTTGTAAATAAAAATCGACCTGTTCTTAAATTTTCCTTAATAATAATCACTTTCAATTTTATTGAATTTATGCGCTACTTGATAGACACAGTGTATATAGACAGAGAGGTCGCATAGAGCACAACACATTTACCAAGTGGGCAGTCAAGCCTCCGTGCCAATAAACACTGAATTGCTGTTCTCCGTAAGCAAGGATTTCCATTTCTGGGCCTTCAGTAGACTAGCAATCTGGATATTTGTTCCAATGACCTGACTGTAAATCTCGATGTTAGAATATCTAGTCACGACTGCCACCGTACCTTTTACAGTATTGATTCCTTTGCCCCTAGAATCGTCCTGTCCAGAAACTGCATCAAAGGATTAAGGGATTACGGAACAGGGCACAGTTAATGTAGCTAACTAATTCATCATTAATTTCTATTCGTGGGTACCCAACTTACATTATGTAATACACAGAATCAAAACTAAGTTCTATGCTGACTAAAAAATATAAAAAATAGGTATACACTGCTACTACCACTACTACTACTACTCCTATAGCTACCAGTCACGTCATTAGAATAAAGGGGTAGGTACATTACAATACCTATGCTATTTATTAACAATATTTCTCCTCGCACTTCTGTCCTGACAAGCTCTTTTCGTTCCTTCTACATTCATGCACCTCTTTCGTTTTAGTGAATATTCGTAGAATAAATTTTTGCAAATGAGCGCGAACTAGGTTCCCTAGAACCCATATCCGGGGTCAGTTTCAATTTTTATATGTACCAATAAGTCCATGACTTTTTGAATGAAACACAGGTTTTTTTGAAAAAAAATCATTTTATTTCTCAACATAATCTCCTTTGAGCTCTATACACTTCGTTCAACGTTTCTCCAATTTTTTTATCCCTTCCAAAAAATAAGATTTGTCGAGGTCCTCTTAATAGGTATTTATTTGTGAGATGAGTTCATCATTGGAGTCAAGTCTCTTTCCGCCGAGCCATTTCTTTAAGTTTGGGTACCAGAAATAGTCACTCGGGGTTAAATCCGGAGAATAGGGCGGATCAGGGAGCAATTCGTAGCCCAATTTATGCAATTTCGTCATGGAGCCTACACATGTGTGCAGTGTATACCCTTGTATTGTCTTGGTGGAAAATAACTTTTTCTTGGCCAAATGCGGTTGTTTCTTGTCTAAATCGTCATTGAATCGGCCCAATAAGTTGGTATAATATTCGCCATTGATTGTTTTTCCCTCTTGAAGGTAATCTATGTGGATTATACTGCGTGCATTCCAAAAAACGGTCACCGTGACTTTATTGGCTGACAAACCCACCTTGGCCTTCTTCGCCGCCGACTCGGACGAAGAAACCAACTGTTTTGACTGCAGCTTGGTCTCTGGTGTGTTGTGGTGAATCCATGTTTCGTCCACGGTTACGAAACGGCACAAAAACTCGCCCTTATTGCGGTTGACAACGCCAAACACTCGAAGTTGTCACGCGATTGGGTTTGTGGTCGGTTGTGAGTAAACGGCGACACCCATCTTGCGGATAGCTTTCTCATACCCAAGTGATCATGCAAAATCAAAACCATGAGCCATGTTACATGCCTATAGCGACATCAACTGGGCGTCCAGAACGTTCGGCGTCATTTGTGCGTGTACAGCCGCAACGAAATTTAGTAAATCACTTTTTTACCATGGAAATTGGTGGTGCAGAATTCCCATAGTATTTATCAAGCTTAGCCCTGGTTCGAGTGATGGTTTTTTTTTCGTAAAAAATAATGTTTTATGAGCACCCGAAATTCAGTTTTTTCCATTTTTGTTATAACTTAATAGGTTATCTGCTTTCAATGGCTATCTAACACAAACTAAATGACGCAGGTTGTTCAAAATTTAACATGAGTCAACTGACAGATGCTTGTTGACAGTAACAGTGTTGACCTTCCTGTGAAGAGGCGGTAAATTAAAAAAAGTCAGGGACTTATTGACCCGCCGTCGTATATATATATATATATATATATATATATATATATATATATATATATATATATATATATATATATATATATATTTGGGCCGATTTTGATAAAATTTGGCGAGTACCTTCCCTCTGTAAGTGACTTGGGCAGTTTCGTTAGCCAAGAAAGTCGGACAAGGTTTTCAGGGAAAGTTTTTAGTTTTATTTCGAAATTTTTTTTCTCAGAAAGTAAAAAAGCTTTGGTAACCAAATTTAGTAGGTAGGTTTACGATATAAAAGATAAGCTATCTACCAAAATTAAGATTTCTCTGTTACAAGTAAAAGAATCATATTAAACTAGAGAGATGGAGATGGCTTTTAAATACCGTGACAATAGGATGCTTAATATTTATATGTATAGTCGAAATGTAATATAATAAAACGTAGTTCTAGGTTGCTTTTAAACAAATTGAATCACTTTCATTAAAATTTCTATCTATTTACATTTTTCTGATATCTAAAGATTTAGATGAGAGCTGTCGTAAGTGGCAACACCGCGGATTGTTTATTGTGACATAGTTTTGTAGCCTGTACGTTTAAAACTTAATTTGAAGATTTTGTTTGCAATGGCAGCGGAACAATGATTTATCTGTCTGACCTTGTCTAATATTATAGGCATCCATTTATTTCCGTTCATATAGTAGTTTATTAATATTTTAATTAGTTATAACTCGAGATCTACCGAACCAATTGAATACAAATTCACTATAAAAACAAGAAGTGAAAATGTGATTTTTTTCAACTTTTCATGGAAATTTTAAGTAGTGGAAGTAAAGTACTGCTTTTAAAAAAAATTGTGTTACAAATTTCATTAAAGTTACAAACGATTTTCAGAAAAAATAATTATTTACACAGGGAATGTACCTGTCGAATTATAAATATGACAGGTATTTTTCCATATTAATTGCTTGGATGGTTTTGTTTTAGTCAACTCATCAGTTTTTACAAACAATAAACAACAAAAAGATTTTTTATGTTATGGTAGAAAATTTTCGTAAAAATAATTCAAATACGATAGCTCACTAAATTTCCCATTAAGACATAATCTTCAATCTTGAACCTTAGTAACACCTAGATAAACGCACGTGGGCAATAAATTAAAGAAAAATAACATATTGAGCTTCGTTTTGTTTTAAAAAACCTTTTTTGTTATTTATTGTTCGCAAAAACTGGATGGGCTGACTAAAACAAAACCACCCAAACAATTAATAAGGAAAAACACCTGTTATTTTTATAATTTGACAGGTACATTTCCTTTGTAAATAATTAATTGTTTCCTGAAAAACTTTTGTAATCTTAATGAAATTTGTAACACAATTTTCTAAAGACACTTGCAGTGTTTACATATTATATCTAAGACCAAATTTGAATTTAGTAGCTCCATATAAAACATATTTTTTTTCAAATAGTCGCTAACTAGGACTCTAGAATTGATCTCAAAGATCCATTTAAATTTAAAGAATTAGTTTTAATAGTATATATATATTACTGACAGTGTACAATTCTTATGAAAATTCACTACTATAACGCACTTGCTACGTCCCGAAATATTTGTGATACTGGAACCAATAAGTATAAGTTAGTATTTGTTTCCTTACCAGGTTATTAAAAATATTAAAGAACACAAATAACGATAAGCATGTGCTACTTACATTTGATCAACAATTGTGTCAGAAACTTTAGGACCAAATCAAAATAACACTTTTTAATAACAACTTTAACATAATATGTAGAGATATAATAATAAAGAGCTTTATAACAACAAACGTGGCGAGTCACTAACACTCCATGTAAGGATGCTTTGCAAAATAAAATCATAGACAATAATAACGAATCTTCGAATGTTTTGAGGTTAAATTGATATTTAAAAGTAAATAGATTTCTGGATTATGATTGTACTGGAGCTGAAGCGTCGGAAATTAGGACTGAACTTATAGTTTTAAACCATTTCATTGAAGTGAAACTTTTATTTGGTATATTCTGTAATATAACAAAATATTTCAGTTTTAATAAATGTAAATAACACGTTGAGTGTCTCGCGTTTCGGCGTCGGCAGTCGGCGGTCGGCGGCTCCCATTTCGCGATGACAGTTGGCCTACCATGAAGCGATGTCAGATTGAGTAAATTAGAATTTATGATAAATCAAATGAGAAATTATTGGATTAATTTTTTGACGAACTTTTATTTGTCATCACTAAGTATCAATATGTGTTATTACCATATGTTTTACATTATAAGATTCAAATGAAATTTTAATAAATCTGACAACCCGGCCCCTTTATATTTAATTGCCAGGTGACTGTTTCTATTTGAATTATTTACTTAAAATGACGCATTCACAGTCTAATCATGCTTATCAACATTGAACGTGGGAAATGCTGTATGAAATTTGAACTGATATCTTAGACTGTTAATTCATTTATAATTTTGATTTTTTAATAACTCCTGTCCTCGCATGCCGTTTAATTTGAAATTTGGTTAACAGCTATATTGTAACGTCTCCTATCTATGTGAAAAATTTCATTCGAAACCCTTCAATATTTCAAACAATATCGCGTTTTTAAAATTTTCTTTAAATTTTTTTCTAAGAAAAATTAGACACACGGCGCCCATTTACGAACTCGTCCAAGCCATTAACAAAATCAAGGTAATTCCCAAATTTGGTCGAAATCGGTAAAGTATTTTTTGAGTTAGCGGTTGGATAATATATATATATATATATATATATATATATATATATATATATAAATTTAAACTGACCCCGGATATGGGTTCTAGAGACCCTAATTCGCGCTTATTTGAAATTTTTTTCCAAAAGTCTCACCATTGAAACCTCTCTATTAGTGGATTTTCTTATTGGAAATTCACTAAAAATAATCAGCCGATACTCATATTTTCATGTCACAAGCTGTCAAAACTTCAATTAGTTGTTCCGCCATGTTTTGCAGGTTGACAACGACTTCCTGGATAAATAAAACCACCGCTACTTTTCAAAACTCACTGGGCAGTTCTCCAAATTAATCTTGTTCTGCAATTAGATTCTGCGTTGGTTTTGCCATCAGAGGCACCAAGGTAAAAATATTTTGAGTAAAATAATAAAATTCATTAAAGCAGACTGCAATTTTTCAGCTTTCAAGCCGCAATAGAAATACCAAAAGTCTAATTAAACGCTTGTTACAAATCACCCTCTGTGATCTATGTCAGTTACAAAAAATGCGAACGTGTCATTTTCCCATTTGGGATAAGCGAATATTTATGATGTTTACTTGTTGATGAAATCCATTATTAATTACTCTATATGAGAGGCTATAAATTCAAATTGCTATATTAAAATATATTCAATTATCATTTAGAATTTAAATCCGGTAGGTAACAATATCTGTTGCTTTTAGCGAATTTATGTAAATGGTTCTCAATGTGACATGCGATATGAGAATAAATAGCGTTTAACATTATTTTATCATAATATTATCTGTTCATTTCACATCCGCAATTGAGATCTATATGCCCAATTTATCTTTATTTTCTATTACCTAGTGCTGTTTGTAAGACTAGATGCATTCTCGCAACAATTAGAACCGTAGACCGGTTTCGCTCTCATTAGAGCTCTTCAGTACGACATACTAATTGTAGCAAAATTACACCAAAAATAACACAGCTATCGTATAGCCAGTCTTAAAACACTAAGTGAGTGGTGAACGTGTCGCCACCTAGTTCGGAACCAAGTACTATGTTGTCACGCCCGCTCCAAATAAAATGGGCCAGGGCTAACAATTTTTTAAATTGTTAGTTAGTTGTATACTGTCTCTATTTTTAACACTCTGTGTCATTTGGAGCGGGCGTGACAACATAGTACTTGGTTCCGAACTAGGTGGCGACACGTTCACCACTCACTTAGTGTTTTAAGACTAGCTATACGATAGCCGTGTTATTTTTGGTGCATTTTTGCTACAATTAGTATGCCGTACTGAAGAGCTGTAATGAGAGCGAAACCGGTCTACGGTTCTAATTGTTGCGAGAATGCATCTAGTCTTACATACTGTGTCCCTATATTGGGGTAGAAATGGGCCAGGGCTAACAATTTTTTAAATTGTTAGTTAGTTGTATACTGTCTCTATTTTTAACACTCTGTGTTATTTGGAGCGAGCGTGACAACATACTACTTGGTTCGGAAACTAGGTGGCGGCACGTTCACCACTCACTTAGTGTTTTAAGACTGGCTATACGATAGCCGTGTTATTTTTGGTGCATTTTTGCTACAATTAGTATGCCGTACTGAAGAGCTCTAATGAGAGCGAAACCGGTCTACGGTTCTAATTGTTGCGAGAATGCATCTAGTCTTACATACTTTGTCCCTATATTGGGGTAGAAATGGGCCAGGGCTAACAATTTTTTAAATTGTTAATTAGTTGTATACTGTCTCTATTTTTAACACTCTGTGTTATTTGGAGCGGGCGTGACAACATAGTACTTGGTTCCGAACTAGGTGGCGACACTTTCACCACTCACTTAGTGTTTTAAGACTAGCTATACGACAGCCGTGTTATTTTTGGTGCATTTTTGTTACAATTAGTATGCCGTACTGAAGAGCTCTAATGAGAGCGAAACCGGTCTACGGTTCTAATTGTTGCGAGAATGCATCTAGTCTTACATACTTTGTCCCTATATTGGGGTAGAAATGGGCCAGGGCTAACAATTTTTTAAATTGTTAATTAGTTGTATACTGTCTCTATTTTTAACACTCTGTGTTATTTGGAGCGGGCGTGACAACATAGTACTTGGTTCCGAACTAGGTGGCGACACGTTCACCACTCACTTAGTGTTTTAAGACTGGCTATACGATAGCCGTGTTATTTTTGGTGCATTTTTGCTACAATTAGTATGCCGTACTGAAGAGCTCTAATGAGAGCGAAACCGGTCTACGGTTCTAATTGTTGCGAGAATGCATCTAGTCTTACATACTTTGTCCCTATATTCGGGTAGAAATGGGCCAGGGCTAACAATTTTTTAAATTGTTAGTTAGTTGTATACTGTCTCTATTTTTAACACTCTGTGTTATTTGGAGCGGGCGTGACAACATAGTACTTGGTTCCGAATTAGGTGGCGACACGTTCACCACCCACTTAGTGTTTTAAGACTGGCTATACGATAGCCGTGTTATTTTTGGTGCATTTTTGCTACAATTAGTATGCCGTACTGAAGAGCTCTAATGAGAGCGAAACCGGTCTACGGTTCTAATTGTTGCGAGAATGCATCTAGTCTTACATACTTTGTCCCTATATTGGGGTAGAAATGGGCCAGGGCTAACAATTTTTTAAATTGTTAGTTAGTTGTATACTGTCTCTATTTTTAACACTCTGTGTTATTTGGAGCGGGCGTGACAACATAGTACTTGGTTCCGAACTAGGTGGCGACACGTTCACCACTCACTTAGTGTTCTAGTGCTGTTTAGAAAATATATGGTCACTTGAGCTTTCCCTCTAACTAATAAATTTTATGAACTAAAACGACCTAACGGGGAGTAATATAGCGTTTTAAAGCTTTGTTGACACAAAATATAAAACGAAACGTTTTGACACAGCAATTGAGTTGGTGGCAAATTTGAAAAACTTCTGGGCGCAGCAAGTGCGTTATGGTAGTGAATTTTCATAAAAATGTTTTTAATAGCAAACATGTTTTTTTAAGAAAGCAGGCATCAATCTATATAGTAGAAACAATGTGCCATGTTTTATCAAAATAACTTTATTGTTTGAAAATGCACAAAAATTTCCGAAAGTAAACTTAAAGTGTTCCCGAAAAAACTCGTTACTTGGTCAACCTCATAGGTTAATAGCAAATTGAGCTATTCAAATATCAAGCATTTGATCAAATTTCGCTACCATAACCCACTTGCTGCGTCCAGAGTTTTTTTTTCTTACAAAAAGCATTATATTTAGAGGAAAAATGCTAAAATGCAATAACATAAGGCGCGTTTTATTTTAAAAAATCTGGACGCAGCAATTGCGTTATGGTAGTGAATTTTCATAAAAATGTTTTTAATAACAAATATGTGTGTTTTTTTAAGAAAGCAGGCATCAATTTTGGTTACCAGTATAACCTATATAGTAAAAACAATGTGCCATGTTTCATCAAAATAACTTTATTGTGTGAAAATGTACAGAAATTTCGAAACGTAAAGTTAAAGTGTTCCCGAAAAAACACGTTTCTTGGTCAACCTTATAGGTTAATAGCAAATTGAGCTGTTCAAATATGAAACATTTGATCAAAATTCGCTACCATAACACACTTGCTGCGTCCAGATTTTCTTTTCTTACAAACATGCATTATATTTCGATGGAAAATGCAAAAATGCAATAACATAAGGCGTGTTTGATTAAAAAAAAGGAAATTTGTATCACCAACGACTTATGGGCCACCATGTGATTGTAGAAATATTATTTTAAGATGTAGCTCAAGACACCCTATAATTAATATATACAAATTTTTTCATATCTTATATAATAACGGATATATTGAGCTTTATTGATTTTTTACGAAAATTCGACAAAAAATATATACCATTAAACTCTATAAGTCCTAAGACATTTTATTTCCATATCCCGTATTATATTCAAGTTCTTTGCCTAAATTTTGCCAATTTTGACGTTGTAAATCGCAACTTTGACGTTTTGAGGAAAACCCCAATTTATTTTTCTTTAAATGCCTATAACTTTTTTATCTTTGAGCTACAGGGTTAAACTTTGGTGGGTAGCTTACCTATAGAGATGTAAACCCGTGTACCAAATTGATTGCCCTTACTTTGTTAATTCCGGATATATATATATTTTTTTTGAAAGAAAACAGAAAATTTTGCCGGGAGAACCTGGAGAGATTTTCCTGGCTAACGAACTTATCCAAGCCATTTGCAAAAGGAAGGTACTCACCAAATTTAATAAAAATCGGCCCATTATTTTTTGAGTTATCGGTGTGATACATACATATATATATATATATATATATATATATATATATATATATATATATATATATATATATATATATATATATATATATATATATATATAAGGGGCGTGCGGTGACATTTCAAATAAGGGAAGCAATTCTCAGAAACTTACCTATTTGTAGTGTAACTCAATTATCCTGTCGTTTTTGGGAAATTTTAGTAATGTCGTCATAAAACTGTGGATTCTGGGACATTTACTGGACGAGTTTATTTTCAGCTGACAAAATTGAAATTTGGGAAAGTCTTCCCTGTCCTGTTGAATTCCTAACAAAACTCTTGATACGTTTCAATGTAAAAAAGATTCGTTCTAAAGATGCACTAGTAGCAGGAATTGTTAATACTAATTCACATAATTTGAACAGTTCAGAATATGCATTTTCCAATTTTGATTGTTCTAAGAAAGTTAAAAGTTGACTCGCGTTAGTTTTTGTGCCTATAACATCGATTTCATAAATGACTGTAAGTTCTGATCGTAATAAGGCTTTGTCAAAAGAATGTCCATGGTGGTGAAATAATGATTTGAATGAATCTTCTGGGAAAGGTATCCCTTTAAATCCTCCAAAATTACACAATTCAAGAAATTTCAGGTCACTAAGATGATAAATCTTCAGTTAATTTGCTGCTGAATTTGATCTATGATTTCGTAAAAAAGGCGGCGATAAGCAGTTTGAAGGTCTCCCACATTATCAGTGCGCAGACGCTTTCTTTGTGGCTCCACTTCTCCTAATTCAATTGTTTTTTCCCAGAACTTATCAAATTCATTCTACTTAAGGTAGCAAAAAACACTTTACATTCTTTAATATGATATATAGATTGGGATAAAATTAAATTTAATTTATGAGCACAACAGTGTACAAATAGAGCACTGGAGAACGTTCCCGCACTTTAGCTTGAAGACCTCTTAAATGTCCGGCCATAACAGCAGCCCTATCATAGCTTTGGGCAATTAATTTATTATCAGCCTCCTCAATATCTTTCATAATATTAAGCACAATTTTATATAGAGCGTTTGCGGTACGACCTTCTGTCACATTTTTAAAGCCTAAAAATCTTTTTTGTACACTCCCATCCATTTTTACGTAACGTATTACTACAGATAGTTGACTTAAATTTTAGTTACATCGGTTGTTTCATCTAGATCAATTTCAGATTTAATTCTGTTCAAAATAATAGTGACAGCAGCCGAAGTTAAGTCATTCTGAATGCGATTTTATGTCCCGCAAAAAACGTAAGACTGTTCCAAGTGATTTTTTAAATAAATGTCGTATTTGGCTATTAAAGAAACTAGGTCTTGAAAGTTTCCTCTATTTGCAGATGTAGTTGTTTCGTCATGACCCCGGAAGCCCAATTCATGCTGACCAAGCAAACACGAAACATCAATAAGTCATTTTAATATGTTTCTGTTTTTATCAAAGTTCATTGTGTTGGCGATGACTAATTTCTATCTGCTTGTCAACGGCGTATTCAATTCGCGTTTTTCCAAAGACACTTAATTTTAAAATGGTCTGTAAATGCACTTTAGACATAACATGTCTTTTTACTACTTTACGTAGATTATTCAAGTCGGAAAACCCACTTTTATTCCACACCCCTTTTTCAGTCAGAAATAGACTACCAGGCCAACAAAACAGTTTATTCCTGTTTTCACAACCCGTTAACCATTCATATTGTTTATAAGTTTGTTCCGCGTTGAAATGTCGAGTACATGTTTTAATTCTTGGGTTTAAGTTTTTACGGCAGGTTTCGGCCTACCTTTATTAATAATAGCAAGTTTTTAAGCAAACAGTAAACCTGAAAATCCTTTGTTTATCAAAAACACACAATACAATCACAGTTATTATTACCACTTGTTTGTAAAGTTTGTCAATCCCCACCCCCACCGACGCCGCTGTTAAAAGCTGATCTACTTGCAGCCATATTAATAATAATAAAATGCCCATGTATTTAACATAGTCAACTGCTTATATCTACGAAATAATCAGAGAAATTCACTTTGTACGTGCACCGGGTCTTCCTAGTACAACACGTTCTAAAAATACGCGTACATCCGTCGAGCTCGGGTTTCTTATAAAGTTGCCTACTGACTACGTGTATTTAACCGAAGTCATTGCAACTCGTGCTGTTCGCTGGCGCATTTACTGCGACGACGTCCTTGCTAGGAGCGTATACACAAATACAGTATGATGCATAATAAATAATTATGTGTGTGAGCTTGCGAAATAAAAATTGTAATAATTAAATTAGTTTCAGAGTTTGAAATTTAATATTTAAAATACAAAAGGGATTTTAAATAATGCGGTTTAGGTATGTAGTCGTTATTTTAAGCGAAGCAATGCTTCCCTTGCTTCCATGGACCGCACGCCACTATTATATATATATATATATATATATATATATATATATATATATATATATATATATATATATATAAACATATAAAAATTGAAACTGACCCCGGATATGTGTTCTGGGGGGCCTAATTAGCGCTCATTTGAAGAAATTTTTTCAAAATTCAAAAGTCGGGATCTCCTCACGAAAAAATAACGTCATTTCCTATAAACCTAGAAACTTTAGTTTCAATATGCAGGGTTAGAGCTTGCCTCACAGATAATTACAACGAGCTGTTGGGGATCATTAGTTTATCCCGTTGAAGGTTGTTCGTCCTTAGGGTAGCCTTGTTCTCTGGCGAAAAGTAACTATTATTTTCGGCATATTTTTAAGACCAATTAAGATAAAGCGACGAAATATGTCATATTGATCGAATAGATGACTTCAGTACTTTTAAATATTGGAAAAACATTTCTTCACCATCCCTTTTCAAGACCCTGAAATTGGGCGGGGTATGTTTAGACTTATTATTTTTTTCTCATAAAGATATTATAGGTTAATTCGATTTATAAACTACAATCTATTCGGAATATCGTGAGATGTACGCCATCTCGGTGCGGAACCAGGTAGCATGTTGTCATAACGGCTCTAGTTTACACAAAATGTTATAAATAGAGAGACTGTATACCATCAACTTACAATTTTCTCAATTGTAATTCCCGGCCCATTTCTTCCCTAATATCGGGACAATGTGTGTAGCGCACTGACTGGCTCTAATTAGAGCGAAACCGGTCTGCGTTTCTAATTATGGTGATCCATCCAGCCTTCCATTCATTGTCCCAGTATAAGAGAAAAAATGGGCAAGGACTGTCAGTTTACAAAATTCTTAGTTTATATAAATGTGTCAAAGTTGGAAGGACTTTTTTTTGGAGCAATTCTAAAGAGTTATCCCTATTTAAATTGCCAACAATGAAAAAGTCTGGACGCAGCAAGTGCGTTATGGTAGTGAATTTTCATAAAAATGTTTTTAACAACAAATATGTGTGTGTTTTTTTTTAAGAAAGCAGGCATCAAATTTGGTTACCAGTATAACCTATATAGTAAAAACAATGTGCCTTGTTTCATCAAAATAACTTTATTGTGTGAAAATGTACAAAAATTTCCAAAAGTAAACTTAAAGTGTTCCCGAAAAAACACGTTTCTTGGTCAACCTTATAGGTTAACAGCAAATTGAGCTGTTCAAATATGAAACATTTGATCAAAATTCGCTACCATAACGCACTTGCTGCGTCCTGAATTTCTTTTCTTACAAACATGCATTATATTTCGATGGAAAATGCAAAAATCCAATAACATAAGGCGTGTTTGATTAAAAAAAAAATGGAAATTTGTATCACCAACGACTTATGGGCCATCCTGTGATTGTAGAAATATTATTTTAAGATGTAGCTCAAGACACCCTATAAATAATATATACAAAAATTTTTCATATCTTATATAATAACGGATATATTGAGCTTTATTGATTTTTTACGAAAATTAGACAAAAATTATATACCATTTAACGATAAACTCTATAGCTAAGGCTACTGCCAAGCATCAGAGACAGGGTCTATTTGAAATGAATTTTCTGGGAATATTTTAGTAAAATGAAGGACAATGACGATTTAAACTAAGACTTTAGGGTTTGTAAAACGTCCTTCTTGAGACATTTTATTTCTATAGCCCGTATTAGATTCAAGTTCTTTGCCTAAATGTTGCCAATTTTGACATTTTAAATCGCCACTTTGACGTTTTGTGGAAAACCCCAATTTATTTATCTTTAAATGCCTATAACTTTTTTGTCTTTCAACCTACATAGCTAACTTTTGGTACGTAACTTACCTATAAGGATCTAAACCTGCGTGCCAAATTTGGTTGCCCTTACTTTATTAATTCCGGAGATATAAATTTTTTTCGAAAGAAAACACAAAATTTTCCGGGAAAACCTCGGCAGATTTTCCTGGCTAACGAACTCGTCCAAGCCATTTGCAAAAGGAATTTTTTCACCAAATTTAATCAAAATCGGCCCATTATTTTTTGAGTTATCGGTGTGATACATATATATATATATAAATATATATATATATATATATATATATATATATATATATATATATATATATATATATATATATATATATATATATATATATATATATATATATATATATATATAATATATATATATATATATATATATATATATATATATATATATATATATATATATATATATATATATATATATATATATATATATATATATAAACATATAAAAATTGAAACTGACCCCGGATATGTTTTCTGTAGGGCCTAATTAGCGCTCATTTGAAGAAATTTTTTCAAAATTCAAAAGTCGGGATCTCCTCAATAGTGAATTTTTTTTAAGAAAATTCACTAAAACGGGCGAAGGGCATGGTTTACAACTATTCCCGCCCAAACATTAACATTTTCAGGGTATTGCGGATGTTCTTTTTTAATCCCATGTGGATTTCCTTTAGACCAGCAGCGACAATTTTGATGATTGACATGAAGTATAAAAAAATTCGGGACGCAGTAAGTGCGTTATGTTAGCGAATTTTCATTAAATGCTTCAAATTTGTATAACTCAATTTTCTATAAACATAGAAGGTCGAGTTTTGGTACAGTAAGGTATTTGCTAGAGCAACATAATAACCAGATTTCATCAAAATAACTTGCTTATTTTTTCTAGATACAAATTTTTTTTGGAAAAATTATTTTTTTTAGAAAAACTGGTACGATAGGGCTGTTTACTCCCAGCGCCATTAGTTAGGGTCTTAGACAACTCAATTATTTCGCAAAATGATCAAAACACTCTGTTGTTTTCGGCAATGATTTAATTCACAAGCTTTTCATATAAACGAGAATTATTAATCGAGAAACAACCAATTATCTCATTAAACTATTTTTGTTTCATGGTATAAATTATAAATTGATGTGACATATGAGCCTACATAAACCGCGCCATTTTTCTATAAGAATAGAAATAACACAACAAACCAATAGCAATTTAATTTCTACCACGTCTCGTTGGTTATTTCAGAATGCAAAATCTATATAAATCTATATAAATCCCTAGACTAAATTCACAAAAAATGTTATAACTGTAAAAATTTGATTCAAGTTATAAGGTTTTTATTTAGTTATTGCATGGATCACAACTTAAAATCAGGCTTAAACTCTTTAGCCGCCGATTTTACCATATAGCAATTTAAATAACAAATAAATTCTAGATCTCGTTAAAACAATCGCGTTATAAACACAAAAGTTACAGGGTTGGTTCAATATTAGAAGGGTCACATAATATACTTCTTTGACGTGGTTATTAGTTGTTATTTTTTAGTGGAATTTGGTACATATCTATTTTAAGGAATGCCGAATGCAGTGCCATACTTTTTTTCTTCCTCAGGGCTTGTCCGCGGCTTTGCCGCCCCGATAGCACTGCAGCCCTTGGCCTATTGTGCATAGTGCCATACTTACTTTTTTCATAAAAATGTTTCTAAACCTTTGACATTTTTTGACACGGAAAAGGTGCATCAGTAGGCCTTCGTCAGGTGACGTAGAAACAGTTTACACAGCATGTATAGAGTTATAAATAGAGAGACTGTATACCATCAACTAACAATTTTCTCAATTGTAAGTCCTGGCCCATTTCTTCCCTAATATCGGGACAGTGTATGTAGAGCACTGACGAGCTTTAATTACAGTTTTCACAGCATGTATAGAGTTTTTTACCTTACATCTTTTCATCTTTGATCTTTTGTTTATCAAAATCTATTTATAGATACAAAACATATCAAAATTTATGTAATTTCTGAACGTCACAACATCTGGGTTAGACATATTTCCAAGGTAAAAAAGAACAGAACAAGGCTATACTCCAGACTGAATTTATTTAGTAAAATCCCTGCGCGTTTCGGCCCATATATATGGCCATCTTCAGGGGCTTCCTGAAACATTACAAAAGGTGGTTGTGTCAGAAACAAAGTTTCTGGTAGGTCGGCAAGTATCACACGACACAAGCAGTTACAAAATTCTAAACAGTCTTACAAACAAAGTCTAAACAGCAACTAAAGTCAAAGCTAACATGCTCTACAACAGTTACATTAATAAAATCAAAGCTGAAAGCTAAAAGTTGAGAAATTAAAAACATCAAAATGTCCAAACCTTAGTCGAAGCACCTCCAAGCAGCAAAAACAACAATGCAAAAGCAGTAAAAGTTGCAAAAACAGGTAAATTAAGTTTAAAATGGCACTGACACACCACAACCTAAGGTCTTTAAACAAATAGATACAGAATCTGCCAAGGCAGGCTGCACAACGAGGGCAGAACTTTCAGACAAAAACATTGAGTTAAACCTATGATACATATAAAGAGTAAAACCAAAATGGCCAAAAATACTTACGTTCTGTTTTTTATAACAGGAACTGAACTTTACAAGAAATCTATCATAGTGGCTGTTTTCATCGACTGTGGCTTTTGTTTCCTTGCACTATATGGGTGAAGGCAGAATTAGAAGCATTAAAACCTCAAATCACAGCAATGGACAAACGGCAATAAAAATAAAAATTTCGCATTTGAAATGGAGGACAGTTAAAAGCCGAATATCTGGAGTAAACGGGAAGGGGGCAAAAAAATGAGCTACGACTTTTAGCTAAAAGTTTCAAGTGACAGACAAGTGACGTTGACATCTACCTGGCGTGCCGAGGAGCACAGAACACGTAATATTTCCGGGCTCCTTGACTCTACAAAATATTTAGGTTTTTCACTGTAGATGGCACTAGTTCAGTATATTTCTATAAATTGGTGCAAAGTTAATCTCACTGGTATTAGAAGCATTTGGAGCAGTGTTGTTGGAGTTGTAAGTGTATCTGTAGATTTCCATCTCTTCAAGGACGAACTGTTCAGTTACAAAAGTGGATGGGTGAAAGATTTTAACATTGTTTTCCCTACCCTATCAAAGACATGACCAGTCTCTCTGAGGTGGCAACCAAAAGCTGAAGTGACGTTATCAGCATTGTTTCTGCTCCTGAGATGTACGGAAATTCTCGTGTTTAGGGCTCTCCCAGTTTTACACCAATATACACAGTGTTGCAATCAGGATCTCCACAGCTAAGGCAATAAACTCCTGACTTCTTCAAGAGGGGGACGTCGTCTTTATTGTGAACTAACATCTTCTTCAGGGTGTTCTTAGATTTGTAAGCGAATTTTAAATTGCCTCTCTTCAAAACCTTGTGATGGCACTAGTAATGGGTCCACAATATGTTAACGAAAGGTAGCAAGTGTTGTCAGCCTGAGATGCTGTGACGACTGAGCTGTCTTCTCTTAGAATTTGGCGACTTTTATTCCTGATCAGTCTATCGACGATGGCCAGATATATGGGCCGAAACGTGTAGGGCTTTTACTAAATAAATTCAGTCTGGAGTATAGCCTTGTTCTGTTCTTTTTTACCTTGGAAATATAAAAATTGAAACTGAACCCGGATATGTGTTCTAGCGGGCCTAGTTCACGCTCATTTGAAGAAATTTTTTCCAAATTCAAATTCGACATCTTCTCATTAGTGATATTTTTTTGCAGAAAATTGACTAAAAGGAAAAGAAAACCGACATATGCGAAGAAAGAAAAATATTATCTACGTCTGTATCTAGTTGATAATACAGCAAATTTTTGTCATGCATTTTGAATATGAACTTCCTTGATTACAGTTTTAATTAAGAAACCTATGTAGATTGTAGAACAATTTGCGATGTGCAGATGTATTTAAACGACATTTACCTAAACAATTCGTACACAAGCAACGGCTATTCAATCCACGAAATGATAAGGGTATTCCGTTAGCAGTGAAACCAGTATTTAATTAACCATCATCAGACCGTCTCTCGTTGTATTTGGTCATAATGAAATATGAGCTTGTAGTTATGTGTTCTACGCTTACTAGATGTAGAATGACCAAGTTCCCATACATATGAAAATTTAATTTGCCTTGAAAACATTTCAATTTGTATGCTGGTTACTCATTTGTTATATACATATTTCTTATTTAGATGTAAATTATTAATTTGTTCGCGTGTGAAGCATGTGAACTAGAAAAATTATACCTAGTGCAAGGGTAACAGACGACTAGGTCTTGCACTAAAATAATAGTGGATGATAGAATTTTGCTCCCAAAGGTCGAAGGTGACTACATTTCAGTTTCCAGTCAGGTTCTTGTCGATAATGTTCACTGATAAGCGCCAGGTATAACCACAATAATGTTTTTCTTAAAAGGCAAATGAAATATTTTCTATTTATTTTCAGTTATTAAAGAGACAACGCACAATGCTCTATTAATGAATTTCCATTTAGAAAGTTCACTAATAGAGAGGCTTCGATCGTAAGACTTTCGCTTTTTTTTTTAATGAGTGAGAATGAGGGCCCCTGGAACCCATATCCAGGGTAAGTTTACATATATATATATATATATATATATATATATATATATATATATATATATATATATATATATATATATATATATAGGGTGGCGCATTGTTTAACATAACAATTTAACGCTCACCTTTGTCACGTCAACCCCTTAAGGATGGTGATAACAACACTTATATTTTAAATAGGGAACATGGGTCGAGTGTTACATCATTTGAAAGCACTTTCTTTTCTAAATTCAGCACACAAATTTTTTTGGAAGTTTTATCAACTCGTTTACAAATTATTCACAGTTGAAGATGCAAAAACGCATTTCACTCATTCCGATAAGAAATGTGCTGATAGTCAATGTTTTGTTGGTTTGTAAACAAAACATTGACTATCAGACCATTTCTAATCGGAATGAGAGAAATGCGGTTTATTATTTCAGTTTATCGGTCGGTTTGATACTTGATAGTACTACCGAAAATTAATTTCACAATGGTGTATTCTGCAGAAGGAAGAGTTGAAATAATTACTCCTTTTTTCAAAAACGACGACTGTGCCAACCGTACCGCAAATTTGTTTAATGAACGACATCCGAACAGATATGTTAACATAAAATACATTTTGAAGTTAGTTGCAAAGTTTCGACAAAGTGGTTCAGTAGCCAACAAAAAACGGGATTTTGAACGTGAATTTACGGTTAGAAATGAGACTCAAACTCTACAGAAATTGTATGTCTCGACTGGCATTTTTGGAGACCGTTTAATCGGACCAATTTTTCTTGACGGCAATTTGAGTGGCGAAACTGGAGTTACAAGAAGATATAGTGTACCTTCTACTAATTGACATTGTTGAAAATGATTATCGCTATTAAGAAAATCAGTTAGTGTTTCAACAAGATGGACTTCCTTCGCATTTGTCACAACGTGTTAGGGAGTTTTTTAACAAAGAGTTTCCAGAGGAATGTATTGGGCGCAGAGGTGCTATTGAGTGGCCCCCTACATCACCGGATTTAACTCCTTTAGACTTGTTTCTATGTGGTCATTTAAATAGTAAAATTTACGCAACAGAACCGGAGTCTCTGGAAGAATTATGACGACGCATTGTTGAAGAATGCCGTCTAAAACTCCACAAATGCTCCAGAATGTCAGAGCTCGTTTGGAACAAAATCTGTACTTTTGTATGGAAGCTGGTGGTCAACAATTTGAACACTTAAGTAGATAGTCCGACACCTGGGACCATCCCCTCCACTTTTTTCTGCGCATGCGCGAGTCATCATGCGCATGCGCTGACCTGCGCAGACGTGTGACAGTTGACAGCTGACCTGTCAGATTTGACAGGTGTCAAATGTCACTGACCTGACAGCTGTCAGCTGTCAGTTGTCAGCTAACCTGACAGGTGTCAACGTCAAATGTCACCTGACCTGTCAGATGACGTCACAAGCGTTCCAAGATGGCTGACCTGTCATAGACAGCCGCAACCCGGGTCTCTATGGAATTGTCTGACCTGAGATGACGTCACAAGCATTCCAAGATGGCTGACCTGTCATAGACAGCTGCAACCCGGGGTTCTCTCTATGGAACTAACCTGAGATGACGTCGCAAGCGTTCCAAGATGTCTGACCTATGTCCATAGATATCTACAAGTCAGGTCTCCATGTGTGTTTGTCGAATACTATTTGTCTGATTGTTTATTAAGGTTATGTATGTATTTGTTTATTAAGGTTATGTCATGTGTTGATTACCATGCATCTGTTTGTTTATTAAGGTTATGTATTTGTTTATTAAGGTTATGTTCGTAAACACAGCTGTTTGTTTGTTTATTGTGTTGTTAAGGTGTATTTTGTTTATTAAGGTTATGTTCGTAAACACAGCTGTTTGTTTGTTTATTGTGTTGTTGTTAAGGTGTATTGAAGTTTGTTAGGGTATTTCGTTTTTGGCGGGAAATTTGAATTTGTTTGAAAATTTATGTCTGTTGTGTCCAGAGATATGACTCATCGAGCTAGAGAACATTCTATGTGTAAAGTTGTAGAGTGAGAGAATATTCTCTAGCTCGAGGGGAGACATCTGTTGGACACAGTCATTCGGTTTAGTCACACACATACATATATGAGGAAGATATATTGAGCGGGTAATTTGAAATAGGATTTTAATTTGAAATATGAATTTTGAAAGAAAAGCATTCGCCTGAAATTAGATTTGAACCCCCAACCATACAGCTTACTAAGATATGCAAACGTCCCCTAAACCGATCATGCTATTCAGACATACGATGAAAGTTTGTTCGCAGTGGTATATATAAAATAAAACCTGTTACATAAAACGAGTTTATTAGGCTGATGAGTTTGTGTGTGTGGGCAGGGGTGGTATCTCTATTACATACCAATTGTAACCTAATAGGAACTGTAATTTAAAAAACAATTGTATATTTATAGTAAAAAGAAATTTAAAGACGTTCCAATTTACCTATCTAATATCATTTAATAACAAAAACGTTTGAAGCAAACTATCAATAATATCAATAACAAAATGTATTTACATCTAGATATGTTAATGAGTTTGTTTTTAATGAGGTAATAAAACTCAGACCTGGTTTTATGGAGGTTTGTTTATGTTAGTGTTTTCTATATCACAGTGAATCTGAATTTATATAGGGAGTGATATAAAACACAAGTAACAAAACTCGATTTAAAACATCAAACTAAACTTTGATATACGAGGATTGTTTGATAAGTATTGTTTGTATGTAAACATAAATAATATAATAGTATACTTACATACAGCAAGAGACGTCATACATGTTTCACGGTTTAACACACACACTAACGTATGTTGAGGTCTTGAATGGGGGCCCTTATAGAAATAACACAGTTGTTTAATGACATCCACTTGAACCAAACAAAACATATAGACGCTGTTGTTGATTGTTAACACACACAAGCACTCTATGACTAGAGAGTTATAGATGTACAACGGTCGTCGTACACAAGCCAGTCTTGTGTTTGCTTCCGCAAAAAACAAGAAACATTTAGTTCCATACTATGGCGTTCTCAATTGTTGGAGAGTCGACAACAAGAAACAGTCGTTTTAATATTATACAGAACACGGTGTGTTTCAAGTTGAATCCACTCAATAGCAGTGGCGTCAATAATCCTGAACAATGGCTTAAGAACGGTATGCAGGAAATTTATAACCGAGTTATTAGAGACTTGAACACCGACACCAAAGTAAGCTTTACATTCTCCGGCTTGGATAGAGACTATCATGTGCCGTTTAAGAAGCTGTCGCTGCTGACGTTTGAAGAAGTGTGGTCTGAGCTGTACAAGATGTATCAGAGCAATAAGGGGGCCATTGAAGGTGATGCCTTTACTATAACAGCTACAAGTCTAGGATCATCACAGCACCAGCAAGCAACCACTTCACAAGGTTCTGGTTTGTCGACGCAGCAGCAGCAGCAGCAGCAGCACCAACAGCAGTTTAATGAAATCAATCTACAAGAGAGTAAAGAAGAACACACAGCAGCGAGACCAACAACAACAACACAACCACCAACACAGGATGACAAGCAAGAACTGAATGATGATGGTCTCCGTTGCTGTGTCATTTGTTTTAAACGCTGTCCACCAACAGAGAGAAGCTGTTGTGACAAATGTTTCATTAAAAATGGTCAAAACTTAGGAAAATGGCTACCATACAACGCACACTCATGGGAAAGTTATGAAAATTTCGTAAAATGGCAATACACGTACGACAGGAGGAAGGTTACATGTTCACACTGTAATAAACAAATGTTGAGAACGTCCATTTATAGACACAAACAAATATGTCTAAAGAGAGCTGACGTCGATCCTAAGCCTGTAAACGAGTAAAAAGTATGTCGCTCTGTACACATGTCCATAACAGAATACATAATACAATAAAACAGAGAACAAACAACATGGTTATGACTCATATCCTGTAGAATGACATCATACCATTATTCGTGTTTGAGCTTGTCTGTGTATCTGTTTAATATACGCAAGAGAGAGGCCCTCTTAGGGTAAATAACGTGTCAGTTGATGACCTTGGTCTGATAAACCTGTTTGACGTTATCTGTACAGTTATGATCTAGGGGTTAGTTCTGTTAGGTGGCATCCAGCCATCAGTTGTGTTTGAGCTTGTCTAGAAGCTAGTTTTGTTGGTGTACGTTGAACAAGGTGTAACTAAAAAAACTAATATGGTGCAGAATACGCGAAAACGAAAATCTCTCAACACAGAAAATACAGGTAGAGGTGCTGGTGGTGGTAAAAAGCTTAAAGTGTTACAAGATGTCTTGCTGGCTAACGCAGTTGAAAGTATTATAACAAAAGAAGAACCTAAGACTTGGGATAATATCATAGGTGAACTGTACACAAGCTATCCAACAACAACAGACACAAGTGAACAGAATAATCTCTCTGATATTAGTATGAATGCTGCAGATCCTACAAACATACAAACAGTCGAATATCAGCCTACACACGATGAGCTATTCAATGAGAAGTTGGTACAGATCAATCAGAAAAGTATGGAGAAAAAACTAAAAACACAAGACTGTGAGCTCGTTGGTCAGACAACGTTTGCGCTGTTGCCAAACGGTGAGAAAATACTTACGATCGGAGCTGACCCCCTGCTTAACTTTATGCCTCTGGTTAAGGTATCACAGAAAAATTGTAATATACCTGTGTTTTTCGACATGTGGACATTTGAAGAATTTTTAAACGTGTTACCCACCATAATTTACAACCTGGAAAACCAATCACAAGGTACAGACAAAAACACCGATTCGTATACACTTACTAAATACTTGGTTCAAACACAACGAAAATCAGTGTTTTTTAAGTTTAGGCTGTGCAGTGATGAATATGTCACTAATTTCAACCTAAGCTTGGAATCATTGAAAATACTAGAAGATGTTGGCTCTGTGGTCAAAGACTTATTATTGGAATTACGTTTTAGGAGTTTCTTTGACCTAAACATGTTTATGGCTGACATTAGATCGGAACTGTCCAAGTTCAGAGACAGGGCAGTCATACCTTGTGCCTTCTTCATTGCCCGCTTAAAATACTCTGAGAATCTGTGTATAGTGTGTGAATTTATTACTAAATATCAACTTGTACTGAAAGATATGCTAACGTGTAACAGATTTACCTATAACACTAGCTGATAATAAAAATATATGTGAAAAAATCTCTGTGTTTTATTAGCTGTATTTTCTGACAAACATTCTGTTGGCGTGAATGCATAAAGAAGGATTTGAAATAAAAATATACTTTTAATATGTTTACTTTATTCATAACATAATACAAGTTATTTAATGTCTTTGGTGTTGACCCAGGAATTATGGGTACGATCAAAACCAAGCCATTTCACGTAAGACTTGGGGCCTTTTTTTCTCAACACTCGTTCGATTAAATACAGGTCAGAAGATAAAGTCTTTTGTAGTTCTTGCTCATAAAACCCTCCGCTGATTGGTTTGCCTTGCATGTCTTCTAGTAAATACGTCACTGGGATAGTGGGGTGTACCGTGGCCACCTTAAACAACTCTGTGGACCAACGTGGTGTATAACCTTTTTCAAATAATGTTTTTGCCTTGCTTATACGTACAACATCGCCCACTTTAAATTTAGTTTGTACAGACACCGGTACGGTGTTGGAATAGATTTGCTTACGAATAGCTGCCTCGTTTTTCCTAGTGACATCCAAAGGTTTTACACCTGTGGTACGATGAATGGTTGCGTTATATGTAGCTGTGACAATGGGTAGGATATGTAGCCACTTGTAAGAACCAGACAAGTGAAAGTTTTTATATAACTTCTCTTTCAACGTACGTATGACTCGTTCCACCATTGCCGCCTTCTTAACACTATAGGTACTGTAATGATTGATGCTGTATTTGGTCATTAGGACCTTAAATTTAGCGTTGTAGAACTCCTTGCCTAGATCAGACTGAATGTGAGATGGTGCTGTGCTGTTAGCTAAAATATCGGCCATGGCTTTAGTCACCTCTTCGGCGTTTTTAGATTTAAGCGGACGTGTCCATACATACTTTGAAAAACAATTGATCACCACCAGAATGTACTTGTAACCGGAGTTTTCACGATGATAGTCTGTAAACTCGGCCAAATCAATTTGCCACAAGTCATTCAAACCTCTAATTATGGTCTGTCTACGTTTAAATTTGATTCTAGCAGGCTTGTACAGCTCGTTTATAATTTGTTTCTTAGCATCAGATGGTTCATCGTTACGTGTTTGTTGTTGTTGCCGGCGACGCTTCATGGTGATGTTGGATTTAAAAGTACCCACTTGTCATGCAAATCTTTTAGATTTTTGTCTATTTCACCCAACTTCTTCTTTAGCTTTGGGGTTGTTGACAGATCGATATCTTTTAAAACTTGAGCTGATATGGTCTTGGTTAAAGCTTTCAATTTCTGTTCCAATTCGTGCTTCAAATCGTTCAACTCCGGCTTATGCACGGCTTCTAACACAATGGCCACTAGTTTTTGTGTCACTTCATCTTTATTCTTCAGATACTCAGCTTTATGTTTCTGATAGTCGCCCACCCAGGCATCAACAAATGATTTAGTTACGCCATCTGTTGAATCGATAGGATGAGCTACGTTACACAATCTATGGTTTTGTACGTCAAAGTCACCACTTGCAGTTCTAGGGAAAATCTCTCGTTGAACCACGCGATTGTGTAGAGAGCTGTTGCTGTTAAAGTTTGCAGCAGTACGACCAAACTTGTCGATAGACATGATGAAACTGATGGTTGGCTTGTGTTTACGCTTTATATGATGCGAGCCTCCTTCAGCTCCTCCAAGATTGACTGTATCTCATTGTTATGAGCATTATTACCTGCAACTTGGGAAGCCACGAGAAGACGAAGTCTGTCAACCAGTTCGTTCACATCGTCCCAGTATACGTATTCTTTTTGTTGCTTAGTATGTAGCATGTATGGCATACCATGACCTAAAGTTACTGAGGAAGAGCGTGCTCTAGCACCTTCTTGTTTCTCTAAAATTGGTTTTATTACATTTTGATATTTGGTAGAGGTGTTGCGCAGAACGTCTTCTTTAGGATTGTTATCTTTTCTGTGAAGACTCGTAGCTGCCATAATGTCTGCATAGTCACGTAAAGCGTTCTTATTTTTCATAGCGCTCATACCTGGTTTTCTCAAAAATATCAATTCCAATAGGTGTTGAGTGCCGTAATATCTTCTGTCACCAACAACAATTTGAAAGCTTTCTCTATTTCTAAAATCTACGTCAGTAACAACAAATTTAACAGACTTATTGCCAAGCATCCAAGTATTGGTGGCTTTATCATAAGTAACACCGTATGTTTGATCACATAGTTGATTATCTGTAAAATATTTATCAACATAATAGCGAACAACTACAGGATACGAACTTAACGTTTGCTCGTAAATAGCTGCCGGTGTATTTGCTGCGGCATCTAGTTTTCTATAAGCTTTGGTAACCCACAATTCAGGTTCGGGTTCAGGTTCAGCTGGTTCTGCTTCCAACTCAAACGTTTCATCATCACTAAGAAATTGAACTTCCTTCTTTGCTGATGTTGGTGGTGGTGGTGGGGGTTTGACATCAAGTTCAGTTTTAGTTGGTTGCTGTTGCTGCAGAGTTGTTTGAGCAGTAGCCGGTGCTGTGCTTGCTGTGTTTCTAGATATAGCATCCAATGGTTTTAACAGAGGTTTATATAAACGGTGTAACGTTTCATCCGTCTCTGTTTTGCCCAGTTTCAAAGCTAAATATTTGTTTCGAATAATCTTTGATAAATCGGCTATTTTACGTTTGATATTGGGTGGCTGTGTTGATAGTTTTTGTTGGCGTCGAAGACTTTTAGATTTTTTAGCCATGCTCACTGTATGTTGAACACATGAAGACTAACACACACACACACAAGTTTAAATATATATAAAATGATCGAAGCCTTCGCGATACCGTCCTTGTGCTAAATCACAATCTTTAACAACCACCATCACATCATGCTTGGTCTGCCAACATTCACCACACAGTGTCTTGAACTTTTCAAAAGTCATATCAGTGGTTACATGATCGTCGTACACATGTTTAAGATTGGTTTCGTCTTGTTTGAATAACACAACAACGTTTGCGTTGTCACGTACCAGTTGTTTTGGTACTTTGCTGTATGTCTGACAAAGATAGAAGGAATCAATGTTTTTATGCCTACCCATGCTAAAGTATGCTCTTATTTTATCTTGTTTGTCGCAAGCTACATCATCAAAGATAAACACAGAGTTGTCCAAGGCATCTCCCGGATCTAATATGTCATCGTTTTCTCGATAAGGATAGTAACCAACACCCTTTGTAGCATCCAACACCTCCTTTAACATCTTGTATTTCGGTTGATACAGTGACTTTGAATATACATAAACGTTTTCAAACTTTAAACCGTTTGCTTCAAACAGTAAACTCAGCATGACATTGGTTTTACCACAGCCACTAGGACCACATATCAAACAACGTACCGTGCCGGGTAACAGAAGACCGTGTCTGTGTTGTGTAACTGTTTCCACATGCACAACATCGTCCAAGTTTGTAACTGGTAGGGCTGTTGTTGTGTGTTTTACGATACGCATCGTTAACTAGACTAACACCAACCTGCTTGTTGTAAGTATAAATACTGGGTGTTTAATACAGCACCGCTTTAGTATCAATGTTGGTCATTAAGGGTGAAGGCCTTGTTAACACACTCATTAACAAACTACCTGTTGAGTTACACATACCAGGCTATCAGTTTTGTGGTCCAGGCACTAAACTTAAAGAACGTCTTGCCAGAGGCGATCAAGGTATCAACCCACTAGATCAGGCTTGTCGAGAGCACGACATCGCCTACTCTCAATCCAAACAGTTGAGTGACAGGCATCGTGCCGACAAGGTGTTGGAGCACCGAGCCAAGGAACGAGTCAAGTCAAAGGACGCAAGTTTTGGTGAGAAGGCGGCCGCTTGGAGTGTAGCAAAAACAATGAAAGTTAAACGAAAACTTGGTATGGGTGTGAACAAACTCAGAAAAACTAGTAAGAGAAAAGTCGGTGGTAAGGTACCGTTTAAAAACATACTGGCTTTGATGCGCGGTGCTATCAATGTGGGAGAGGAGGTACCGTCAGTGAAAAATCTACTGCATGTAGCGAGAAAAGTCATCAAAAACGCAGGTGGTCGAAAGCAAGTTAAGGTACCGCGAGTTATTCCAATACCTAAAAGCGGTGGCTTCCTACCGCTGTTACCTCTTATATTTGGTGGGCTGTCAGCACTAGGAGCTCTGGGTGGCGGTGCTGCAGGTATTGCTAAAGCTGTGAACGATGCCAAGTCTGCGAAACAGAAATTGGAAGAGGCAAAACGTCACAATCAAACAATGGAGGCCATTGCTGTGGGTAAACGAGGGCATGGTGTTGGTGCTGGTTTGTACATGAAGAAACAACGCACCGGCTACGGTTTGTATTTACACAAGACAAAAAACGTGTAATACCTTTACCAGCAAGACCTCTAACAAATGTAGATCTTGTCAAGTTTGCTGGTAAAATGAAAATCCCATATTTTAGAGGTGTATACATGCGAGACGAGCTACCTCGCAATGGACCACGTAAAAATGAATCGTTCATCATGAATTTGCAAACACACAAGGAGCCAGGCAGTCATTGGGTCGCTGTGAGGAAACGCGGTGACATCGTCGAGTACTTTGACTCGTATGGAAACTTGAAGCCTCCTGTAGAGCTGCAACGTTACCTTAAAGACTATTCCATACTGTATAATCATGATGTGTATCAAACATATAACACAATTAATTGTGGTCATTTGTGTTTAAAATTTTTGCAATAAAAGACTCAAACAGTAACCTGTGTGTATCAGTCATGTCGCTAACGTTCGAGTTGAAAGGCTCCACGTCCTCCCTGTCATTGGATATATTTCCACCGATAGTGTTGGACCCCCGGTTCGATCATTCGGTGGCACTCTCGAATTTTCACACATACAACACCATACCAAATATAGAGACCGGTTGTAATAAGTTGCATTTCAATTTTACACTCGACGCCGAGCCTAAGAAAGCTGGTGTTATACAAGAAATAATAATTCCCAATGGAGCATATGAAATTAGCGATATGGAACGCTGTATCCAAAATGAAATGGCCCGTATCTATCTCAAGTTGAATAATTTTCCAGAGGGTGCCGCTGTTGACGATGCAAGTAAACTGTTCAGTTTGAAAGCCAACAACAACACTTTGAAGTGTGAGATACAGTGCAAGTATGACATTGATTTGACAAGGGACGCCTCAATAGCTCCTCTCTTGGGTTTTTCCTCAACTAGATCTCTTATTAAGGATGTGGTGCACGCATCTGATTTGCCTGTGGAGATTGTTAAAGTGAAAACGATCCGTTTGGAGTGTAACATAGTAAGCGGGTCTTACCACGAAGGCAAACCCTCACACACACTATACGAGTTTGCTCCGATGGTTGATCCGGGCTATGCAATTGACATAAACCCCCACAGTAAACTGTTTCTACCCGTCAACACACGTATCATCGCCCATATAAATGTAAACATCATCGATCAGAATGCAGTGCCTGTGAACTTTCAAGGTGAAGAGATCATCGTTATATTACAGCTGAGCAAGACACCTGTGGTATGTTAGTTATAAATACAGGTGCCGACGAGCAACATCGGTCAGTATCGTTATTGTCTGCATCACAGACGGTTCTATCCGAAGAGAACGTACAGTTTCTACAATCATTGGGTTACGATGTCAAACAAACTACATATCTTCGCAGACCCCGTTCACGACGAATCCATCAAGGGAGAAGAAGTACACACGTACGCCCCGCAAACCAGATCGTTTGATTACAACGACACATGTGAGTTTGCCATCAATCAACAAGATGTGTTTTACGATTGGTCTTCGGCAGCTCTCCTGATTAGCGGTTCCACTGAGACAACGGGTACCACTGGTGATGTGTCGGTAACAGCGAATGCGGCAGCTCATTTGTTCTCCTCTGTGGCTGTTGAGATGTGTAATCAGATTATCGAACATGTTAGAAACCCAGGCATCGTTACAGCAGTCCGAACATTATTACAAGCCAACAGCGATGAAGCACGAGCTCTCATTCCTGCCGGCTGGCATCCGAACGAAAGGAACACCATGGTGAAAAACAACAGATTTTGCTATTGCCTACCGCTCAGCTATCTGTGTAATATTTTCAAAGATTACAGAAAAGTGCTTTTCAGTCGTTTGTTGGTACGCTTAACACGCGGTCAGAACGATAGAAATTGCTATATTCTGAGCAGTGTAGCAGGCGCTGACAAAGCTATAAAGTTTAACATTGAACATATGGCTTTGCAAGTCAAACACATACACCCCAGCGATGTGATACAACAGCAGCTGTTGCAATCGATCGCTCAAGATAAAAAGATTCTTATACCGTTTAGAAAATGGGAGATGTACGAATTACCGAATGTAAGTAATTCAATCAAAGACTTGTGGTCTGTAAAGACCTCATCAAACACCGAACGACCTCGATTTGTTATCGTAGTCTTTCAAACGGATCGCCACCACAACCCAGGAAAAGATATTAATCAGTTTGATCATGTGGACGTTCGAGATATAAGACTACACCTGAATTCAAAACAAATACCGACCGAGGGTATGAATCTGAACTTTGGGCAAGCAAATTATCTGGAAGCATATAAAAACATGATTGAATTTCAACGAGTATATCTCGGTAGAGAACCACAGCCTACGTTGGATTACAAAGCTTTCGCTAAATATCCCATGTTTGTGTTTGATTGTTCAAAGTATACGGATTCCATCAAACCGTCTACTGTCGATATCAAATTGGAAATGGAAAGTAACCAGAACTTTCCCAATAACACTAAATGTTTCTGCATAATTATACATGATTGCATCATCGAATACTCACCACTCTCTAACGTTGTTCGTTCTATCATCTGAGTATGGCATACAACGCTGTTCCCCCACTGCTCAACCTAGAGGTGTATATAAGCTGATGTGGAAGTATAGTGAATTGGGGCAGTATCAAGATGAGGTTCGTTGTTGTCGACACTCAGGGTTTCTGTCTCCCCGACTTCACACCCAAAGAACTAGTAATTTATAATGGTTATCAAACTGTACAGTATGTGTTTAAGCCACCACAACCAATGCGTTTTCTATCTGCTGATGTAATCAAACAAGTCAAGTTTCTGCAGGCCCGTCACCACTGTATCGACTATAATTATGGTACTGTTTATTTAGAAGAATTACCAAATATCCTGATGAAACACATCGTCGAACAACAGGTGGACAGAATCTATGTGAAAGGCGAGAATAAACAGAGATTTCTGACACAGATGCTGCTCACTTGTGGCTACCGTGTGGACGTGATCAATTTAGAAACAAACACTGATTGTCCTGCGTTGGTGCCAGACATTCCTAAGTGCATGCATCACTCACCAGGATACACTAGAAGCTGTATATGCAGCATCAATAATTGTATGCTATTATTTTCGTATGTTGTAAACTTGCTACCGAAATAAAAAAGTTGTAAATTATATATATGTTTTTCTATTTACCCCTTAGCAAACCTTAAAACTAGTAAATAAAACACAAGTGTTTATTTTATATATTTGTATTAGCAAACACGTTTGCGATACATGTGCAGATAAGTGCTATATTTGAAACAAAAATACATCAACATGAATATGGTAAGACATGTGAGAAACCCAGTGGCTATAAACACAAAAATATACTTTGAAGTGAACAGCTTGGCCTTAGTCAATACAAGAGTTGTCCAATAAGGTGTCTCGCCCCGACTACCATTATCAAACAGAAACATAACTTTGTAACGTATCACATCAGATGACATGCTTTTGGCTGACATGTTGTATGTTACAAGTGGGGTTAGGTCATCGTTGTGTAGATATGTTGTTGTTGTAAGAGCTGACCATATCATGCAGTCGTCGGTGTCGAAACAAATTCGTACTTCTGTTACATTGGGTGGCTTATGAATATACAACACATTCTGACACAGTGTTGATAGAACGATGAAACTTGATTTAAAAAGAACCATGGCGAATGGTGTGGATGTCTGTCAATACTTGATCTTGAGCGTAGTGCAAACACTCCAACATGTAATATTTAAATGCTGGTGTTACAGTGTTGAGTAACGTTTTTATAGTTTGTATGATTTGCGGTACACTGGCATCCCATCTACTCAGATCGTTTAATATTTCCACTATGTTTTCCATAAAACACGTGTAAGTCCAGGTAAATTGAGATTCTTTCAGATAGTTCAGTCTTGCTTTAACCAACACCTCAAGTCTCAGCAGCTGTTCTACACACTCTTCGTTTAAGAATAGATGCATAGATGTGAAACCGTTATCGATACACAAGGCTTTTTCACTTAGCACCTTTGAATAGGTTATGCGGCAGTAATTAAGATGATGCACTATAAAGCTATTTGGCTCGTCTTCACCTTTAAGATATTTCCTATACAGCTCACGTATGTTGTCTAGGAAATCGTAAAAATCCCACTCTTCCAAGGCTAAATATTGGTTTTCTTCATTCAGAGCCAACGGATTGACAAATTTCACAACATTTGTAAAGTCGTTTCTTGCACTGATGCCGGTAATCAATTTCAAGGATCGTCGAACACTAAAAGTGGTTTCCATCAATAGCCTGTCGTCAGCCTGATACTTGTTAAATAAGACTCGTCGTGTTCGGTGTTCTGTGAAATCGGGGCCATCGTTTTCATCAACGGTATATTCGTCATAGTTGTTATCACTCTCAGACACAGACATATTCATGTTAATACAATCGCAAGACATGTTTACACAAACTCTTTTAAGTTTAGACTGAAGCTTGCTGACCATGTTAAGTAGGTTTTGTTGTTCCCCCACCACAAACGTCTGTTGAATGGTTCTGAGTGGTTTCCTGGTAAATTTTACAAATCTATTGCGATCACTAAATACTTTAACATATTTCATGCTACACTGCATGATCATCCAGATATTTCTGCCAGACTTTAACAAACTTGTCTACAGCAACACAATCTTTGTTCTCATATCTATCCCAATCAGCATTGGTTGGAAGACTGTCGAAATATTCGCTACAAATTGTATATAACATGTCGGTGACGTCTGTACGGTGAAGTTTTCGTGTTAGAAAATTAATGGATTTAGTACGTTCAGCATTATCATTTAAATTAAAACTGTGCTTTAATATATCGTTTAGGTGGTCTGCAATCTTGTGGATGTCATCACAGCTTGAAAACTCAAATTCTTTATTAAAACCTTCTCTCATCGTCTCGAGTGTTTCGTGTTTGAGTTCTTCCTCGGTTGGCGGTTCAATTTCAATGTTCGTTGTTTCGAGTGTGACCTCATCAGCATCATAATAATATTTATATTGATTTTTTGCTTCTTTAGGTAAATATTTAAAAAATGGTTCACTTAACAGGGCCCCCGGTTGGTGTTGAATGAGTGCCACAGCAAAATATTGTGTTGAACAAAATCCACTTAAATATAAGTCACACAACTCTACCATATGTCTATTTTCATATTCTTCGGCTTCGGACTTACGCCCGTCTCGATAAGCTTGTTTTTGTATCTGTAACACTAACAGTCTAACTTTTGTGGTGTCGTTCTCACTATTCATTCTTGTTTCATTTGTATACCACTGGGCTTTTGTATAAAACTAAATAGCCTCTGTGTGGACGGTTTGTTTATCGTAATAACGTATGTATTGATGTTTTGCTTCTTCGGGTAAATACTTGAAAAACGGTTCACTTAACGGAGCTCCTGTACGGTATCGAATGAGTGCCAAAGCAAAAAATTGTGTAGAGCAGAACCCACTTAAATATATGTCACACAACTCGACTATATGTCCGGCTTCATAATTTTCTCCTTCAGAATCACGTTCGTCGATAAAGGCTTCTTCTTGTATCTTTAACACCAACCGTTTTAATTCAAATTCACAGTCTTCTTCAAACAATCTATTTTTGTGTCCATACCATAAAACACTGTTAAACGACATGGTACAACAACTAATAATATAACCGAACTTGCTCACTTATTTATATATTAGGCTAAAATACATGGATGATGTCATCCTTTCGGTTTGTACTAGACAAGCTCAAACAGAATAATGGGGGTGATTGAACAGATATAACACAAGGTCATCAACTGACAGGTTGTTTACCTTTAAGAGGGCCTCTCTCTTGCGTATATTAAACAGATACACAGACAAGCTCAAACACGAATAATGGTATGATGTCATTCTACAGGATATGAGTCATAACCATGTTGTTTGTTCTCTGTTTTATTGTATTATGTATTCTGTTATGGACATGTGTACAGAGCGACATACTTTTTACTCGTTTACAGGCTTAGGATCGACGTCAGCTCTCTTTAGACATATTTGTTTGTGTCTATAAATGGACGTTCTCAACATTTGTTTATTACAGTGTGAACATGTAACCTTCCTCCTGTCGTACGTGTATTGCCATTTTACGAAATTTTCATAACTTTCCCATGAGTGTGCGTTGTATGGTAGCCATTTTCCTAAGTTTTGACCATTTTTAATGAAACATTTGTCACAACAGCTTCTCTCTGTTGGTGGACAGCGTTTAAAACAAATGACACAGCAACGGAGACCATCATCATTCAGTTCTTGCTTGTCATCCTGTGTTGGTGGTTGTGTTGTTGTTGTTGGTCTCGCTGCTGTGTGTTCTTCTTTACTCTCTTGTAGATTGATTTCATTAAACTGCTGTTGGTGCTGCTGCTGCTGCTGCTGCTGCGTCGACAAACCAGAACCTTGTGAAGTGGTTGCTTGCTGGTGCTGTGATGATCCTAGACTTGTAGCTGTTATAGTAAAGGCATCACCTTCAATGGCCCCCTTATCGCTCTGATACATCTTGTACAGCTCAGACCACACTTCTTCAAACGTCAGCAGCGACAGCTTCTTAAACGGCACATGATAGTCTCTATCCAAGCCGGAGAATGTAAAGCTTACTTTGGTGTCGGTGTTCAAGTCTCTAATAACTCGGTTATAAATTTCCTGCATACCGTTCTTAAGCCATTGTTCAGGATTATTGACGCCACTGCTATTGAGTGGATTCAACTTGAAACACACCGTGTTCTGTATAATATTAAAACGACTGTTTCTTGTTGTCGACTCTCCAACAATTGAGAACGCCATAGTATGGAACTAAATGTTTCTTGTTTTTTGCGGAAGCAAACACAAGACTGGCTTGTGTACGACGACCGTTGTACATCTATAACTCTCTAGTCATAGAGTGCTTGTGTGTGTTAACAATCAACAACAGCGTCTATATGTTTTGTTTGGTTCAAGTGGATGTCATTAAACAACTGTGTTATTTCTATAACGGGCCCCATTCAAGACCTCAACATACGTTAGTGTGTGTGTTAAACCGTGAAACATGTATGACGTCTCTTGCTGTATGTAAGTATACTATTATATTATTTATGTTTGCATACAAACATTACTTATTAAACAATCCTCGTATATCAAAGTTTAGTTTGATGTTTTAAATCGAGTTTTGTTACTTGTGTGTTTTTGATCACTCCCTATATAAATTTAGATTCACTGTGATATAAAACACTAACATAAACAAACATCCATAAAACCAGGTCTGAGTTTTATTACCTCATTAAAAACAAGCTCATTAACATATCTAGATGTAAATACATTTTGATAGTTTACTTCAAACGTTTTTGTTTTTAGATGATATTAGATAGGTAAATTGGAACGTCTTTAAATATCTTTTTTTTACTATAAAATATCTTTTACTATAATATATATATATAAATATACAATTGTTTTTTAAAAATTACCGTACCTATTATATATTCAATTGGAATGTAATAGAGATACCACCCCTGCCCACACACACAAACTCATCAGCCTGATAAACTCGTTTTATGTAACAGGTTTTATTTTATATATACCACTGCGAACAAACTTTCATCGTATGTCTGAATAGCATGATCGGTTTAGCGACAGGTATCTCTCTGAGTAAGTTGTATGGTTGGGGGTTCAAATCTAATTTCAGGCGAATGCTTTTCTTTCAAAATTCATATTTCAAATTAAAATCCTATTTCAAATTACCCCGCTCAATATCTTCCTCATATATGTATGTGTGTGCTAAACCGAATGACTGTGTCCAACAGATGTCTCCCCTCGAGCTAGAGAATATTCTCTCACTCTACAACTTTACAAATAGAATGTTCTCTAGCTCGATGAGTCATATCTCTGGACACAACAGACACAAATTTTCAAACAAATTCAAATTTCCCGCCAAAAACGAAATACCCTAACAAACTTCAATACACCTTAACAACAACACAATAAACAAACAAACAGCTGTGTTTACGAACATAACCTTAATAAACAAAATACACCTTAACGACACAATAAACAAACAAACAGCTGTGTTTACGAACATAACCTTAATAAACAAAATACAAAACATAACCTTAATAAACAAACAGATGCATGGTAATCAACACGTGTGTGAACATAACCTCGATAAACAATCAGACAAATAGTATTCGACAAACACACATGGAGAGCTAACCTGACTTGTAGATATCTATGGACACACAGGTCAGACATCTTGGAACGCTTGCGACGTCATCTCAGGTTAGTTCCATAGAGAGAACCCTGGGTTGCAGCTGTCTATGACAGGTCAGCCATCTTGGAATGCTTGTGATGTCATCTCAGGTCAGACAATTCCATAGAGACCCGGGGTGCGGCTGTCTATGACAGGTCAGCCATCTTGGAATGCTTGTGACGTCATCTGACAGGTCAGGTGACATTTGACGATGACACATGTCAGGTTAGCTGACAACTGACAGCTGACAGCTGTCAGGTCAGTGACATTTGACACCTGTCAAATCTGACAGGTCAGCTGTCAACTGTCACACGTCTGCGCAGGTCAGCGCATGCGCATGATGACTCGCGCATGCGCAGAAAAAAGTGGAGGGGATGGTCCCAGGTGTCGGACTATCTACTCACTTACTTAACTGAATAAACATTTTAGAACGTTTGGTTTTGTTTTCTTTAGTATTTTTTGACGAAAAATTGACTAATTAGTGCATTTCTTATCACAATGAACGAAATACGTTCTTGCAAATCCAACAGTGATTAATTTATAAACAATTTGATAAAACTTCCAAAAAAATTTGTGTGCCAAATTCAGAGAAGAAAGAGCTTTCAAATGATGTAACACTCGACTCATCTTCCCTATTTAAAATATAAGGGTTGTTATCACCACCCTTAAGGGGTTGATGTGACAAAGTTGAGTTTTATGTCAAAACATGTCCCCTTAAATATTAAAATTGACGTGTTTCAGCGTTTCTTTAAAAAAAAATTCTCTGGACGCATATCGGTCTGTTTCGTTTTCAATGCGCCACCCTATATACAGGCTGTTTCAAAAAACATGCACCATCGCTCGTGGGGCAATTCCTTACTAAAAAATAAGAAAAAAAGTTCCTGTGCACATGGGCCCGGAAACGCATAGTTTCCAATATACAGGGAGTTGAATTTTAATATTTTTTTTAATTTTTTATAAATAATTTCAAAACCACTGGATTGATTTTAATGAAACTTGGAACTTGAAAGTGTATTATGAAAGTGCATATTTTCAAGTGAAAATCTGCTTACAACTGCGTCAGTGGCGTGCGTACGGGGTAACTGTAAAAATTCATTTGGGGAAAAAATATGTGCGCCACTGTCTTTTTCCAATTTTGATACATCAGTTATGAAGCTTATTACATAAGCCACAAAAGCTGCCTTTTGGTATTTTTTCGTTCAGGGTATCCCCTAGGAGATATGATTAATTTTATAAAAAGGGGCAAAATACCGATTAGTCGGCGTAATAATAATAATAATAAGAATATATGTTTACTGCAACCATAAGAATATGAAAAACAAAACATACAGTAAACATTACAGCAATAAACGTGCAAATAACTAACCTACGTAAAACTTATTGGTGATAAACATTGAAATGAATATTACAAACATTGATAAAAAATTATAAATAAAAAATAAAATAAAAAATGAAAAAAGTAATCGTAAAGACACCATGATTTTTCCAAACTCTTGTTTTTTGTACATTACACAATTGACTTTAATAACAAAGCTAAAGAAAATGTTGAAAGTGACCACCATTAGCGTCGTTACAATTATTTAACCTTCTGCGCAAAGATCTTCTTACTCTTCTGCAAATATTTTGATCTTCTCTAATGCTGTCAAATGCATATTCTATTCTTCCCAACAATTCTTCTCGTGTATTTACTGGTGTTTTATACACTATTTCTTTTAAATGACCCCACAAATAAAAATCGAGAGGATTCAAATCCGGAGATCGAGGTGGCCATGACACCGGACCTCCACGACCAATCCATCGGTGACCGTATGTGTTGGCTAAATATGTTCTTACAACTGCTGCAAAATGTGCGGGCGCACCATCATGCTGGAACCACATTGTACCATTTCTCATAAAAAGCGGTAGTAACAACGGCAAATCATTTTGTAAAAAGTTTAAATATGATTCATGGTCAAGACGATTCGGTAGAACAACAGGACCAATTATGTGATTTTCAATAATAGCAGCCCAAATATTGATGGAAGATTGATACTGCGAATTTGCAACTCTTAGAGAGTGTGGGTTTTCATCGGCCCATGTATGTAAATTGTGAAAATTTACGATACCTTTTCGCGTAAATGACGCCTCATCAGTAAATAGTACACGTTTAGAAAATGTTGGTCGTGCCTAAGTTTGTTTAAGAACCACTGAGAAAACACTACCCTTGGTGGAAAGTCTCTAGGTAGAAGTTCCTGGACACGTGTAAAATTATAGGGATATAAACTTTGATGCTTCAGAGTTCTGTGAACTGATGATGCCGAAATATTACCCAGTTCGGTGGCAATAATTCTCGTACTTGTACTAGGATCACGTTCAACTCTTTTTAATATTGCCTCTTCAACTCGTACAGTTCGGCGGTATCTTCTGCGTCCAGAGTCAGCTTTTAAAGGTTTTAAAGAACCAGTTTCTCTCAAATGTCTTACAATACGTGGGAAAATATTTTTGTCAGGAATTCTTCTTTGCGGATAAGTTTCCTGATAAACTCGCAGAGCTTGTCTAGCATTTTGATTTGTTTGTCCATAAATTAACAACATATCAGTCAAATCCGCTGAAGTGTACTTAATGAAAACCATCTTGAGAGGAGAAAATAATATTAATGAGCAGCTCAGTATCAACAAATAACTAACCACGAAAATACTGCACCGTATCATAATTTAAAGAATAGCACGAAAACTCTTTTGACGCCTACAAAGCACTTCAAAATTGTAGAATTTAGAGAACTGTCAAAAATTATAGTTTCATGGCAATTTACGATTACTGTTTTCATTACTCCAACGAATCGGTATTTTGCCCCTTTTTATAAAATTAATCATATCTCCTAGGGGATACCCTGAACGAAAAAATACCAAGAGGCAGCTTTTGTGGCTTATGTAATAAGCTTCATAACTGATGTATCAAAATTGGAAAAAGACAGTGGCGCACATATTTTTTCCCCAAATGAATTTTTACAGTTACCCCGTACGCACGCCACTGACGCAGTTGTAAGCAGATTTTCACTTGAAAATATGCACTTTCATAATACACTTTCAAGTTCCAAGTTTCATTAAAATCAATCCAGTGGTTTTGAAATTGTTTATAAAAAATTTAAAAAAAAATTAAAATTCAACTCCCTGTATATTGGAAACTATGCGTGTCCGGGCCCATGTGCACAGGAACTTTTTTCTTATTTTTTAGTAATGAATTGCCCCACGAGCGATGGTGCATGTTTTTGAAACAGCCTGTATATATATATATATATATATATATATATATATATATATATATATATATATATATATATATATATATATATATATATATAGTGTGTGTCCCCGGATAACCTCAACAAGAGGGAAAGCATTTTTGTTTGCAACTTTACGAAAAAATATCATTTTTTATAAAAATTGCTGCTTGTCTGAAAAACACCAATTCTGAAAAAAAAACTAAAAAAATTATTTAGAAGCTGAGAAAATTCCAAGTTGCATTTTTTTGAAATCAGATTATCCTGTAATCTTCTTGACAACCTGTCTTTCATGGCAACCTGATAAATAAAGTTGCTGGTCGTTGGTTAATGTCATTACATATTTTCCAATCTATACCTAGAGTTTATAGTAATGCTAACTTTAGTGCAAACAGTTTACCTCGTTCAATGTTATGGAAGTGGTGAGGCTTCTTATAACTTTATAATTCAAAAATTTCAACAGAAGTTTCCTAAAGTTCATGTGTTCATTAATGCTGTTTGAAATTTGGTGAACAAATTTGGAAGAACAGGTACCGTACATTATATGAAGAAAAGAAAAAGGATACACAATGAAGCAGATGCGGCTACAATACTGTCTCTAGAGTCTGTTGTAACATTTCCGAAATTATCCCGGCGAAAAAGGTCCATACAGTTAAATCAGTTAATTAGCAAATCACATTTACAAAAAATTTTTAAGGAAAACAAAATTAAACCTTATATACCGATTTTTGTAGATGAATTAAGAAATGGTGGTGATGCTCTGCGTTTAGACTTTTCCTTATGGCTAGGAGAAAATCAGTCTGTAAATCGAAATTTTGACAAAAACATTATTTTTTCGGATGAATTGACATTTACAACCAATCGGAAAGTTTCTTCGCAGAATGTAGATATTGGTCGAGAGAAAATCCTAATTTCAGAATTGTGACGAGAAGTCAGTGTAACCAGCAGGTCAATGTGTGGTGTGGTATAATGTATGGAAAAATCATCGGTCCGTATTTTTTTAATGAAAATGTGAATCAACATACGAGATGCTTCAAAATTTTTTGTTGCCCACAGTAAGAGATGGACGTAACCTTCAAAGTATATATTTTCAACAAGATGGATGCCCTGCTCACTCAACACTGCTGGTAAGAAATTATCTGCAGGAACATTTTGAAAAGAGATGGATAGGTCATTACGAAACCGTCAATTAGCCGGCTCGTTCCCTGACCTAAGCCCATTGGTTTTCTTTTTATGGGGATATGTCATCAATGTGATTCTTGCAGTTATGCTTCCTGAAACTTTTAAAAATCAATTATATTAATAAATATTTAACCTTGTCACTAAGGGGTCATATAAAGTTCTTGCTTAAGTTTCGCTTTGGGCTTTATCCAACTGCGGGAAACCTCTTACTAAAGTGATTTACATTCTCAAATAATTCATTCTCAGTTCACGCTAGTGTAACGCAACAGATTGTAATTTTGCTAGTGAGTCGCTTTCCAGCTGAATACTGTTTGAAGTTCGAGAGGTTTAATCATAAACTATGCACTTTTCTACTGAAATTATTCGTTGTTATGCAGTTTTCTAACTAAATTGCCTAAATTAGAAGCATTAACTTATCAATTTACAAACTAATTAACAGGCAACTAGCAATTTACAATTTATTTCAATGTAGAACAGCTAAATAAAATAAATTCAATTATTATTACTATTGGGCGTATTTATAAAAAAATCCTAAAACATATCCATTGAAGACTAAAAATGACATCCTGTGACGTAAAAACTTCACCCCTACATTTGACCACCTTCAAGTGACAGTTACAACCCCCAACTTTTTAAATGCGAAGTATAAGCTTTTAATACCCAATTTAAAAGATCTCTTCAATTTCTATTTTAAAATGCCATGATTTTTAAATTTATTGCAAAAATTAACAACAAAAAATCATTCTGATTGGTGAATTTCGCTAAAACACACTAAAAAATTAATAACTAATCGCGTTTTATTCTTGGGAATGAGAAAAAGTAAAAAACACATCAATCTCAATGCAGGACCTATATCACATTCGCTGGAACTTGGCAGTTTGCTCGATCGGAATATAAGTTTGACAAAGTTGGCACGACATTATTTTGGAGCAGTGCTAAATCTCTATCCAAATTGGCATCAATGGAAAAGGGACCAATAACATGGTTACCAACTATTTCTGACCAACCATTAACCTTGAGGTCAGACTTCGCGAGCCCGCGAATGTGCAGGGAAAACAACTTCACAGTGGAAATCCCTGATCGCGGGGCATGGCGGGAGGAGACACCGGGCATACCACGGGACGCGCTCGTCTGGTTCACGGACGGATCTGGCGGGGAGCGTGGGACGGGGGCAGGTGTTTACTCGGAAGGACCGAGGGTAAGTCACAGTATTTCCCTCGGAGCCCATGCAACGGTGTTTCAGGCCGAGATGTACGCCATCCTGCACTGTGTGCGGGAGAACAAGAGGAGGGGCTACACCAACAAGCGGATCCTCATAGCCACAGACAGCCAGGCAGCCCTTAAGGCACTAAGTAGCCCACGGGTAAATTCCTGGCTGGTGAGTGAGTGCCGAGACGAGACGAGCGACCTGGCTGGGCAGAATGAGGTGACCCTCATCTGGGTGCCGGGTCACTCGGGGGTCAAAGGCAATGAAGAAGCTGACAGTCTCGCAAAGAGGGGGTCAGCAGAACCATTTATGGGACCAGAACCGGCTCTGGGCGTGTCAAAGAGCACTGCCAGGGGAGCCATTAAGTCCTGGGTCAGAAACCAACACAAGGTGTACTGGGCGGACTGTCCAGGGCTCAGACATGGGAAGTCAATAATTGACGGACCCAGTTCAAAGAGAGCTGTGGAGCTGCTAAACCTTAGCAGAGGACAGCTCAGAAACACAACAGGTCTCTTGACGGGACACATGGCCGTCAAGAAACACCTACATAAAATGGGGCGGTTCGAAGGGGACCTCGCATGCAGACTCTGCGGCGAGGGGGAGGAATCAGCCCAGCACATCTTGTGCGAGTGTATAGCTCTGGACCGGAAAAGACAACTGATCTATGGTCACTCTAGACCGGAGACAGAGCAATATAAAACTTCACCCTACCAATAGCTGTGCAGACTAGTTCAAGGCACAGTGATTTTGGAATGGGTGGAGTAAGACTAGGGGTATGCACAATCAACCAAGGGTTGCGGTGCTATCGGGGCGGCAAGGCCGCGGACGAGCCCTGAGGGAACAAAAAAAAAAAAAAACCATTAACCTTTCAGGGTACTGCATTTGTTCTTCTCTCATTCAATTAGGTTTTTTTTTTAGAGCAGTAGCAAAAATTTTGACAATTACCATGGCAGTGAACTGTAACACTGCATTCGTCAGGAAACAAAACAGGTTTTAGTTGGATAACATTGTTATCTAACATTTCCATCACTTGTTTACGACATTCTTCTATCAAAATCGTTTACCAGAAGTTCCTTAGTTTGTATCGATTTACAGGGATGCATTTTATTTTCTTTTAGTATTCGAATCATCAATGAATGGCTAACATCCAGTGTTGTAGCTGCATGTTGACTCGAAGGATGTGGGTTTTCCTCAAACTTAAGTATACATCCAGGTAAGTATCATTACCCAGTGCATTAGAAGGATTTTTTATTTCAGCCTTACTTGCCCCAGCTCTCAAAATTGCTTTTAAATTGTACTAATTGTCCCTTGGGATATAGATGGCAAATCGGAAAATTTTCATCATGTTTTATCTCCGTAACCAATCACCTGTAGAAATGTTATTTTATGCACTTCTAATAATCCATGTTCCTTAAATGCAGTTAACAACTGCCTACTAAGGTCATGCGGTTATAATCACGGAGAAAGTTGCTGAGGCGTTTTAAACAAAACAAACATTGCCAAATATGAATAATGTTGATAACAATTTATGGCTTATTTTTAACTAGTACCGTCTAAAAAACACACTAAAATTGTTTTCGCTTGCTTTCTCACTACCAAGAATCAAACACGATTAATTAATTATTTTTTTTTGTGTTTTGTGGCGAAGTAAATGAGATGCATTTCTCTTTTTGCTGTTAGTTTTTGCAATAACTTAAAACCATAGCATTTTTGAATAGAAAATAAAACAAAGTGAGATGTAAGACACGATAAACGCGCCGCCATCTAGTTGCGGAACCAAGTAGTATGTTGTCCGGCAGCTCCAAATAAGATAGAATGCTCAAAAATAGAGACTGTATGCAACCAACTAACAATTTGGTAAATTGTCAGTCTTGGCCCATTTCTACCCCAATTTATGGACAAAGTATGTAACGCCAGATGCATTCTCACCACAATTAGAACCGTAGGCGGGTTTCGCTCTAATTTGAGCTCGTCAATACGACATATTAATTTCAGCGAAAATACACCTATAAAGTAATACGGCTATGGTAGCCAGCATTCCAAAACTAAGTGAGAAGTAAGACCCAAAACACATGCCGCCATCTCGTTGCGGAACCAAATAGTATGTTGTCACGGCAGCTCCAAATAACACAGAATGTTTAAAAATAGAGACTGTATACAAACAATTTAGTAAATTGTCAACCCTGGCCCATTTCTAACCCAATATAGGGTGAAAATGCATCTAGTCTTACATATTTTGTCCCTATATTGGGGTGGAAATGGGCCAGGGCTGACGCTGAGATGTTAAGCTTAGTTTCACGTACAATTCTTTGACAGCACTACATTATTGAAGTTGCTATAATTATGCGCCTGTTGATATTAATTTTAATATATTTTTTTACTTTTATAACATATAGGATATGCATTATTTGTGATTTTTTAATTTTTGTTCTAGTGTTAATTCATACAATTGTATTTCGTAATTGTCTATGAGCATATGTACTTTTGTTTTGTCTATGGTATCCTATAATGGTAACTCCGTTTAGTTGAGTATAAGAATACATAAATAAAGGCTTCTCTCTTAATTTTTCCATTTTTTTTTAAGATAATCTTATTTCTAAGCTTAAACTATTTATAGGCAACTCATTTTAGTTTTGAGCTTTTTTTGTCCTCTTTTTTGACAGATTTCATTTCATATCTACAAATCTAGGTATTAGATCTTTAATACACCCAATCAAGACAACCGGCGCGTGCTGTAAGAGAACTAAAAACATCGCAAAAGCACACATAAATTTCGGTAATACATAAAAGTGAGAAACGTCCTCTGCACAAAGATGCAAAAGTCCTATAGTGATAAATTTTGATGTAACGCAATGTTTCGAAATCGAAACATTATTGCTGCGTGGAACGTTTCACATCACTTACAAAGTAACTTTGGATGGTAACATTTCTTTGATATGTGGAGTTATAAATTGTAATATATGATACGAAAAAAACTAAAACAAGTCCATTGGTATCTTTATGACTTTATTTAGAAATGAAAACCTACGTGGATAGAAGAAAATGTTTCGTGCCTCTAAATTTTTCCCCAAACAACGCTTAAAGTTTAAAACACCGGTGTTTCAGTTTTGCGTTATCTTATTAAATTTTTATATGAAGCAATACAAAATTGTACTATTTACACGTCTTTGTGAAATGCCTAGAACTCATTTACAAGCTATACAGAGTGATTCACAAGTATGACAAAGCCCGATTAATCTGCCATTTGGCAAGATATCAAATAAAGTCATGTATATAGTTAGTAGCTTAATGTGTTAAAAATATTTGCATAATACTATATAGAAAATTTTATGGATTTAAGCCAAACCACAACTATTTTTTAATTGAACGCCGCATATGGTATTACTTCATAATGACTCTGCTAATCTAGCCGGCATTAAAGAACGTTGTGGGGTACGTTGGATGTGTTTTGATTGCCATTAATATGTAACACTCTTGGTTTTAGTGAGAGCGAAACCGGTATGTGTTTCTGATGCCTCTAGCCCTTTTCTTTTTTCCCTCAAGGCTTGCCCGCGTCTTTGCCGCCGCGATAGCACCGCATCGTTTGGCTTATTGAGCATGCCCTTTGTCTTGGCTACTCCACCCATTCCAAATTCACTGTGCCTTGAACTAGTCTGCACGGCAATTGATAGGGTGAAGTTTTATATTGCTCTGTCTCCGGTTTAGGCTGACCGTCGATCAGTTTTCTTCTGCGGTCCAGAGCTTTACACTCGCACAAGATGTTCTGGGCTGATTCCTCCCCCTCGCCGCAGAGTCTGCATGCCAGGTTCCACTCGAACCGCCCCATTTTATGCAGGTGTTTCTCGACGGCCATGTGCCCTGTTAAGAGTTCTGTTATGTTCATGAGCTGTCCTCTGCTAAGATTGAGCAGCTCCACAGCTCTATTTGAACTGGGTTCCTCAATTACTGACTTCGCATGTCTGAATCCTGGATAGTCTGGCCAGTACACTTTGTGTTCGTTTCTGACCCAGGATTTAATGTCTCCCCTGGCAGTGCTCTTTATCACGCCCAGAACCGGTACTGGTCCCACAAATGGTTCTGCTGACCCTCTCTTAGCGAAACTGTTAGCTTCTTTATTGCCTTTGACCCCCGAGTGACCCAGCACCCGGATGAGGGTGACCTCATTCTGTCCAGCCAAGTCGCCCGTCTCGTCTCTTACCAGCCTGGAATTTACCCGTGGGCTACGTAGGGCCTCAAGGGCTATCTGGCTGCCTGGCTGTCTGTGGCTATGAAGATCCGCTTGTTGGTGTAGCCCCTCCTCTTGTTCTCCCGTACACAGTCAAGCATGGCGCACATTTAGGCCTGAAAGACCGTTGCATGATCTCCGAGGGAAATACTATGACTTACCCTCGATTCTTCCGATTAAACACCTGCCCCCGTCCCACGCCGGATCCGTCCGTGAACCAAACGAGCGCGTTCCGTGGTAAGCCCGGCGTTCACTGTAAAATTGCCTTCCCTGCAGATTCTCAGGCTCCTTCACGATCTCCTGAATTTTACAGTGGCCCCTGCAGCCTGGGTTGATCTTCAGTCTACAATTACAGGCTAGTCTGTATAGTCCTAGCCTGCCCCCTCATGATAACTAAGTGGGGGGGGCAGATCCAGCAACACCTCCATGGCGGTTGTTGGGGTTGAAGTCATGGCACTTGTGATGCCCAGGCAATCCATCCTTTGGATCTTGCCTACTTTTTGTTTGGCACTGGATTGTGTCACCTTAGGCCAACAGACCAGTGCCGCGTATGTTAACGATTGTCTGACCACCCTTGTGTACAGCCAGTGGGCAAGTATTAGTCCCAACGTTTTTCTATATACCCGCCAAATGCCATTCGTGACCATTCCAGGTTAGCTTAGAATCCAATACGACTCTAAAATATGTTACCTCCCTGGCCATTGGGATGTTTCTACCGTATAGAGTGAGAGTTCTGTTGCTCTCCCACTTCCTCCTCCTCATAAACGGCGTGACGGTTGCTTTCTCGGGGCTCACCTTGAGCCCTTGGCCAACCGTCCACCTTTCCACCACTTTCAGTGCTGTCTGCATGCGCTCCCACACTGACTGTGTGACTTTTCCTCGCATCTATCCTTACAAACATTGTTGTTTGTATTAAGGAAGAAAGCAACAGGGCTAACAATTTTACCCTAGGGTACTTAACCAAAAAAATATCGACATTTACAGAGTCCGGGCTCCTGACTCCTGGTATATAGAATCATGTATAGTCACAATAGAAACAAAGTTATTGAAATAAAATTTTAATTCTTTATTCATATACATAACAAAGGTGATATCAAATATGAGAGTGACCATTATTGTTTTTACGATTCTTTTAGAGATTAGAGAAGAAAGTAGTGTACGTTCTAACGATAGGCCCGTTACATATATTATTTTCACAGCTAGAACATTTTATTGTTCTCTTACGACCAATATTTGAGAAGCACACCGAGCATATCCTTCTCTTAATCGTTGCGATTATATATGTGCTCATACACTTCCGGATACCACAGCGAAGATTAGGATTGGTACATCTTTTTTTGCAAATGTGGTATAACTAGTTCCTAAATCTTTCAAAAATATTCTGCTTATGTGAGTCACTCATATGGAGTAGTTTGGATGCTCCTTCGTAAATACTGTATATGCATTGGGTGCTGCAACATCACTGATGTTGCAATAAGGTCACGTGACATCGTTTACTTCGCTTCTTGCACGTGTAGTCTACACCGTTTGATTCGCGATGTCAACACCGCTATTTGTTTCAATATAATGATAGGTGATTTCTGGCTTCTAAGTGTCATCAAGGGCCGTGGTGCATGGTGCTCAGTAAAATGACACATTTGTTCTTTTTACGTGCCTCACTTACCATGCATAGGTTATTTGTGGAAAAAAAAACCGATTAAGAGCAGACTACACGATCTTTTGAGGCTTTCATTTCGTTCGGAATGTCACGCTTGTTCTGACGTAGTGTAGCTACAACAGTTAAACTTTATCTAACAGATATGTTGCTACTGGAACGCTAGTGAAGAAATTGTCTATTGTGAGATTGAGACCAGAATTATGAACGCCATGCACAACAGTATGTACTACTTCAAGTACCAGGTTTTTATGTGGAGGTTCTCCGGGCTCGCGACCAACCTTAACTAAGCCATCGAGACTTAGATTCACACATCTAAAATATTTTCGGTCCATATTTTGCCGATTTATTTGGCATATATTAAACGAGTCTGCAGATACCACTAAACCCAACGAGTTGCTCATCTATAGTTACATTTGTTTCCGGTAAGGCGCACTTTTTGCATTGGTGAATGAACAAATCCCAAACGTAGGATACCGATGCAAATTTATCAATTTCCAAACGCTTATTCCGAGTTCCCTTATCGTCACAATCTGGCGAATTTTCCTATACCTTCAAAGCGAAGTATGGACATTGTAAGTCGGCATATAGGATTAGCAAATTCAGAACAAAATAGTTTTCTCACAGGAACAGCCCAGTTTCTGTCAACACCCCCCCTGAATAAGTAAACCACAAAATGCAAGAAACTCATTAACGGTTACACTTTTCCACGGTTTTCCTTTTGCTCTGTAAACAGGTTTTGCCTCTTAGCTAATAACTGGAGTTACAGATAATTGAAACGCTACTTTACGTATTGCATACATATGCTTGTATATATATATATATATATATATATATATATATATATATATATATATATATATATATATATATATATATAAAGTCTAAAACTAACCAGGGATTATTACGAAATCCATCAGCAAACTCCGCAATTATGTTCCATGATTGCCCTTCACTATTTATATTTACGGCATACACTTTATGTTTCTTTCATAAACCCGCAAACTGAGAAATCTAGGGGATCAAAATATGGATAGCGTGCTGGCCATGGTATAGGTCGACCACAACCAATCCAACTATTTTCAAATCTTCTTCGCACAAATGCCCTTGCCTTTTGAGAAAAGTGAGCTGCCGCGCCGTCATGCCTGAAATACAGTTTTTTTTAATTAACATCCAATGGGACATCTTCTAATAGAGTATTCAGTTCATACAGTTCGTCTGTCAAATGACGGCTCAATCGGAATGAACCAAGAAGATAATGAGAAGGTTCCTAAAATATCTGTGGTTTAAGGAAACTGGGCGTTATCCGGAGAGGGGGTTCGATCATTTTGTTTTGCTTGGGCATTTTGAATTCACCAGTTTGTGTAAGCTAAGAAGAGTTGACTCAATCAAGTTTTTATATAAACTGATACACAATGTCATTGATTGTCCGGAATTATTGGCGCAGATAAATTTCCATGTTCCCAGGATGAGTGAACGGCATAATATATCATTTTATAATAATCAGGCTAGGACTGTTGTTATGTTAAGATCTCCAATATATGTAATGTGTGGAACTTTCAATATCATTTGTTCACGTAGTGATATATTTAGCGACAGTTTGTGTACATTGTTGCATAGAGCTATTGAAATGTTGTAGTTTTAGGTTTGTTTTTGGATTAATATTTTGTTATTGTTAATTTACGCGCTAATTAGTTTGTAAGTCTCCTGTAATTGGTCATATACTTGGTCTGTTGGACACAATAAATTATTATTATTATAATTGATGAGTATACCTGCCCGCACATTGGTAGAAAACCCATACTAGTGACTCCGTATTACGGTATGCATCGCTCCAATAATGCATGTTGTATGTCGGAAATACCATCGCGACTAAAACCAGCTTCATCGGCAGACACAATTAATGACAGAAAATTTTGCCCTTGATTTTGCAACTACTCGCAATGTTGTACACGTGGTAAAAAAACCTGTTCCAATAGCTGATGAATTTTTTGGGAACGAAATGGGTAAAAAAGTTGTTCTTTGAGGACTTGTCTTACTAACTCACGGTTAACATTTGGTCTAGCAACACTTATTCTGGCAGTGCTTATTCTTGGAGTATTTTATGCCATTTGCAATAGAGCTTTTCAGTTTGCAACAATACGGCGAGTTCTGGGAGCCTCAGTATCAGCTTTTGCTTTTTAAAGCAGTCATCTTCTCCGAAACGCCTATGTATGTACGTCATAAAATATTCTAACATTAGGAGCCTGTCTTAATGGATATCTCTTTCCATAGATACGTTGAGCTTCGGAACAATCTGAACAAGTGAACTAAATACGAGGTAATCAGAAACACGACAAACTTTGCACAAATTACTGCAATATTAATTTGACACTAACCTAGTTTGTTTCGTTTTAGTGAATTTTCATTAAGAAAATTCACCAATAGAGAGGTATCGATGGTGAGACTTTCGAAAAGTTTCTTCAAATGAGCGCGAATCAGGGCCTCTGAAACCCATATCCATGGTCAGTTAAAATGTTTATATATATATATATATATATATATATATATATATATATATATATATATATATATATATATATATATATATATATATATATATATATATATATATGTATGTATGTATGTATGTATCCAACCGATAACTCAAAAAATACTTTACTGATTTGGACCAATTTTGGGAATTACCCTTACTTTGCTAATGGCTTGGATGAGTTCGTTCATCAAATCTTAACGGCCAATTTTTTTAGTAAAAAATTAAAACAAACTTCAAGTCGTCTGGTCAAAGGCAAATAAAGTTATTCGAAATTAATAATAAAGTAATCCTCGACATCACTTCATTAAGAACCTCGGTGGTTCAGGGATAAGAACGTGTGCCTCCAAACCGAAGGGTACTGGGTTCGATCTCAGGGTACTCCTTTCACTTTTTCAGTACAAACTGTAAAATTAACATCAACCGAGGTTCTAGCATTGTATTTGAGCAAGTTGATTGTCTGCACGTTCCGCCCTTCGGTGGGGGTGTAAAGCCGTCGGTCCCGTGTCCATGCAATGTTGGGCACGTTAAACATCCCTACCCTCCTTACATAAAGGCTGGGGTTCGGCAAAATTTCCAGGATAGTGAATTGAAACTGCTCCCTGGCGTCGGTGATTGGCCACAGTCGCGGAAATAGGCCGATGTTAAAGAAACAAAACACATATGTCATGGCTAATGTGAACATTAATATTATATGAATAAAAAGTCTGGACGTAGCAAATGCATTATGCAAGTGAATGTTGACAAAAACGATTTTAACAGCAAATATGTCTCTTTAATGCACGAACGCATAAATTTGGTTACCGGTATAGCATATATAGTAGATAGAATGTACCATATTATATCAAAATAACTTATTGTTTGAAAATGTACACAAATTTTCCGACAAAAAACTTTAAATGTTTCCGAGAAAACTGGTTTCCTAGCCAACAATTCTTAGATTAATAGCAAAGTGAGTTATTGAAATTTGAAGCATTTAATGAAAATCACTACCAAAAGGCACTTACTTGATTTTTTTCTTACAAACATGCATTATATTTCGTTAAAAAATGCAAAAATGCAATAATAATTCACGTATACAATTATTTCTCGTATCTTCTATAATAACAATTATATTGAGCTTTGTCGTGAATATGCGTCACCCTGTATACATGTGAACAAATATAAACTTAAACTAAACCCGGATATGGATTCTAGGGAACCTAGTTTGCACTCATCTGAAGAAATTTTTTAAAATTTAAATGTCGCATTCTCCTGATTAACAAATTTGTTCTACGAAAAATTATAGCCTGTTAAACCATAAACTTAAATAATACTACTGCCAAAACATCAGAGAAAGTGTCTATTTCAAATCAGTTTTCTAGAAATATTTTAGCAAAATGAAGGACAATGACGGTTATAGCTGAAACCTAAGGGTTGCAAGCTTCTTGTGATCGTTTCTTTACCCAATCCTTATTTGTTTCAGGTTCCTTACCTAAATGATGCCAATTTTGCGTTTGACGCTTTGAGGAAAACCCCATTTTTTAAAATTTAAATGCCTATAACTTTTTCGTCTCTAAACTTACAGACCTAAATTTTGGTACATGGTTCACCTTATATTCTTTGTATCGTTATATTCCAAACACGCGTACCAAATGTAGTTACCCTTACTTTGTTATTTCCGAAGATAAAACATTTTTTCCGAAAGAATATACACACAATATTTTTCGGAAAAACCTAGGCCGACTTTTTGGGCTAACGAACATATCCAAGCCACTTGCAAAAGAAAGGTACTCAGCAAATTTGATCAAAATCGGTCCATTATTTTTTGAGTTGTCCGTGTGTCAAATTTACAAAATGGTTTTTTTCATGTTTGTTATTTCATAATTAGTTATAGTAAAACTCACGTTATATGTTCGATCCCAGGGTACTCCTTTCACTTTTTCGGTACAAACTGTGAAATTAACATCAACCGAGGTTCTAGCATTGTATTTGAGCAAGTTGATTGTCTGCACGTTCCACCCTTCGGAGGGGGTGTAAAGCCGTCGGTCCCGTGTCCATGCAATGTTGGGCACGTTAAACATCCCTACCCTCCTTACAGAAAGGCAGGGGTTCTGCAAAATTTCCAGGATAGTGAAATGAAACTGCTCCCTGGCGTCGGTGATTGGCCATAGTAGCGGAAATAGGCCGACGTTAAAGAAATAAAACACACACACACACACACACACACACATCACTTCAGATTCTGTAATGCAATATCTACAATGTTGGACAAAAACAGATGACGTTATCTTACTGCTATGCTATTTAAATAAATCGTAGATAAAAATCTAAACTATGTAAGTTGTTGCAAGATGTCAGCCTGGAGAACGTTGCGAGAGATACGACAGGGACGCCACCTCGGTGCAGGACCAGGTAGTATGTTGTCACGATAGATCTAGTTTACACAAAATTTTATAGATAGAGCTGTGTACAATGTACAATCAACTAAGAATTGTGTAAATTGTCAGCCTTAAACCATTTCTTTATAATATCATACAAAGTTTGCGTTCAAAAGCGCTAAATCTAAGCTTGCGAATGTTTACTATAAATAAAACATTTAGGGACGCAGCAGGTGCGTTATAGTAGTGAATTTTAATAATAATTGTACACTATTAATAACATATATTATTAAAACTAATTCTTTAAATTTAATTTGAAAAGATTTATATTTTATATGGAACAAAAAAATTAAAATTTGGTCTTAGATATAATATGTACGTACTCAAGTGCCTTTAAAATAATTATGTTACAAATTTCATCAACTAGTACTAAACTTAGTTGCCCTTGCTTTGTTATTTCCGCAGATATAATTTTTTTCGAAAGAAAGCACAAAATTTTCCGGGAACACCTGTGCCGATTTTCCTGGCTAACGAACTTTTTTAAGCCACCTGCAAAAGGAAGGTATTTACAAAATTTTATCGAAATCGGCGCATTATTTTTTGAGTTATCGGTGCGACACATACATATATACCTATATATATATATATATATATATATATATATATATATATATATATATATATATATATATATATATATATATATATATATATATATATATATATATATATATATATATATATTGAAACTGACGCTGGATGATGGGTTCTAGGGGGCCTAGTTCGCGCTCATTTGAAGAACTTTTTTCAAAATTCAAAAGAACCCAATCTCCTCATTAGTGAATTTTTTTTAAAGAAAAGTCGACTTGCTTGCTTGTCCGATTGTAAAATAGATGGCTAGCTAACTAGTTTTTACTATTGTAATATTTTGAAGGCTAAATGACCAAGTAAATTTAAATTGAACATTTCAATTGAAAAGCTTGATCAGTAAGTACCCAATATTTATAAAAAGCAGTGAAAACTTTATCTAATCTGTGGGATCAGAAGAACTAATTATGGTTAATAAAAAATTCTCTTCAGTCCAATTATGAAAACTTTGGCCTTCCCTACTGAACATTTGCAAATTTAAAGTTACTAGGTTTTACTATTGTACCGCGTACATTGTTCTATATACGGACCAAAGGAGCCCAGATTATGTAAATGCCGATATTTTATTGGTTATGTATCCTAGAGTTAAAATATTATAAAAAACGTGCCAATATTTCTTTTATGATTTAAATTTTAAATTTTAATACAGTGATGCCGAGTTTCACAAAGCTCGATTGAATATTTAACGGACGGTTAGTTAATCAAGGCTTCAGACGACCAATCACAGACTATGATTCGTGTATTTGCGATGATAAGCAAATATTTTGAAGCTGTGATTGGTTATATTAAGCCTTGATTAACTAACCGGCCGTTAAATATTTTATCGAGCTTTGTGAAAATGGGCACGAAAGTGGTTATTTTGATAACAGCAAACAAACCCATTTTTTTAGCAAAGTCGTCGACCAAATCGTTGTTATGAAAATCAAATACAATTATCCTTAAATACGTACTGTATGGTGTAGGACTTCATCTTGTAAACAGGGTGTCTAGTATTATTCTCATACTCTCCAACACCAGTTATCTCCGCCGAATTGATGATTCTGTCAGGACGTCCTTAACAGGATGAAATTCAATCGATATATTGCTCCATCTCCTACATAAATTGGCACCAGCGAAGTACTGTTGACAGCTGAATGTACACAAACGTATCATTTGCTTCACGTACCACGAATACAGAAGCGACAATGCATTTGGGCAATCGGAAAACATCTAGCGGCTAACGATTTAATGGAACAACCGGATGCAGGGTGTAAAGGTATTTTATTATCCTACTTAGGCAAAATATTACTTTAGGTTACGTATAAAACATGGAAGACTAGTCGGCAGGCTGGTGTTATTATTAGTAGGCATAATATCTATACAAGGTGGCGCATTGAAAACGAAACAGACCGATTTGCGTCCAGAGAAATTATTTTTTAAGAAACGCTGAAACTACAATTTTAATATCGAGGGGGACATGTTTTGACATAAAACTCAACTGTGTCACATCAGCCCCTTAAGGGTGGTGATAACAACCCTTGTCTTTTAAATAGGGAACATGGGTCGAGTGTTACATCATTGGAAAGTTCTTTCTTTTCTGAATTCAGCACACTAATTTTTTGGAAGTTTTATTAACTCGTTTAAAAATTATTCACAGTTGGATTTGCAAGAACGTATTTCATTCATTGTAATAAAAAATGTTCTAATTAGTCAATTTTTAGTTAAAAAAACTAAAAAACAAACCAAACGTTCAAAAATGTTTATTCAGTTAAGTAAGTGTTCAAATTGTTGACCACCAGCTTCCATACAAAAATGCAAATTGTGTTCAAAAAGAGCTCTGACATTCTGGAGCATTTGTGGAGTTATTAAACGGCATTCTTCAACAATGCGTCGTCGTAATTTTTCCAGAGACTTCGGTTCTGTTTCTTGAATTTTACTTTTTAAATGGCCCCATAGAAAGAAGTCTAAAGGAGTTAAATCCGGTGATCTAGGGGGCCACTCAATAGCACCTGTACGCACTAACCATTGCTCTGGAAACTCTCTGTATAAAAACTCCCTATCACGTTGTGAAAAATGCTCAGGAGCTCCATTTTGTTGAAACACTAATTGATTTTCTTAATAGCAATCATCATTTTCAACAATGTCAATTAGTGGAGGGTAAACGATATCTTCTAGTAACTCCAAATACGTTTCGCCACTCCAATTACCATTAAGAAAAATTGGTCTGATTAAATGGTCTTTAAAACTGCCATTCCAGACATTTATTTTCTGTGGAGTTTTAGTGTGGACTTCGTGAAAATTTCTTGTATTATTATCTGTCCAATAACGACAATTATGACGATTGACCGTAGAGTTTTATAAAAACGTACACCCGTCTGAAAAACAGATATTGAACAAAAAGTTCCCGTTATCAGCTATTCGTGCAGTCATAACTTCACAAAACTACAGCCGCCGATCAAAATCATCTTCATTCAGTTGTTGTACAAGATGAATTTTATACGGGTGAAATTTATGATGCTTGAATATTCGCTGAATAGTTCTTCTTTTGATGTTTGAAACAGTGGCCAATTTCCTAGTGCTCAAAGTTGGGTCTGCAGCAATTTGTTCTAAAACTTCAATCTCACTAGTCTCATTTCTAAATGGAAATTCACGTTCAGGATCCCGTTTTTGTTGGCTACTGAGCCACTTTGTCGAAACTAACTGCAAAATGTATTTTCTGTGAACATGTCTGTTCGGATGTTGTTCATTAAACAAATTTGCGGTACGCTTGGCACAGTCATCGTTTTTGAAAAAAGAATAATTATGTCAACTCTTTCTTCTACAGAATACACCATTGTGAAATTAATTTTCGGTAGTACTATCAAATATCAAACCGACCGAAAAACTGAAATAATAAACCGCATTTCTCTCATTCCGATAAGAAATGTTCTGACAAAGTTGAGTTTTATGTCAAAACATGCCCCCCTAAATATTAAAATTGACGTGTTTCAGCGTTTCTTAAAAAAAATTTCTCTGGACGCAAATCGGTCTGCTTCGTCTTCAATGCGCCACCCTAAATAAATTAGCCGTGAGTGTTAACGTGTTTTGAATTTATGCTGAATTATTGTTAATTTACCAGTGTAAGATAAACAATCATATATCAAATTGTACACCATGTATTTTGACAAACTTTGTTTGTTTTTGACCACAATGTTGTTAGTTTTGACCGACTGCCTCTTGTTAATATAACTAACGAGCAGGGTTCTATATTTTAGTTCAAAAGATCATTTTCACCGCTTGCAATTAAATATTTTAAGAAGCTACTTGCTAAAATAAGTATTTTGAATGACGATTGTGTGCCTCTTTAACAGTCACAGTGTCATATGCAGTGTGACTTTTATAGACTTCAGCCAAATTTTCAACAAGGTTTTTTTTTTCATGTTTGTTAATAAATAATTATAAGTCAAGTAAAACTCACGTTATATAATTGTATATATATATATATATATATATATATATATATATATATATATATATATATATATATATATATATATATATATATATATATGCATCCGGGTGATAACTCAAAAAGTACTAAACTGATTTGAACGAAGCTTGGCACATATTTTCATTTTCTTAGCCAGCACGGTCTAACTAGTTTTTCTGAAACAGAAAAAATGGATCTCGAAAATGACAAAGTTATTTTGAGAGAATTTGGTGGGTATGTTGTCCTCGTAGAGACGTTGCTATCAAATTTGTCACATTTAACGAAAATTCGATACCATAACGCACTTGCTGCGTCCAGAAATGTTTTATTCTAATGTGAATATTCTATTGTCGTGTCTATCTAAAATATGTATCAACTCGTGACAAATAAATATATTTATCTATTTATATATTGTTTGGTATCAATTTGTATGAAGTTTGCGGCCTATAGAGACCTAGTGAGTCGTTTACCAATTTATAGTGTTAAGCGGCACTCTATTTAGTATACTTATCTTTATATAATGCTTAAAGATAATTGCGTTTTCTGTGGGTTTGCGGTCAGTCAAGGAAATCCTTAGCGTATCTGCAATTTTTGCAAAAAAGCTGTTCTTTATAAGTTTAGCTTCAGTATGTGAGTTTTTAAATAGCCCTGTTATGAGTTGTAGATTTGAACCAGCGGCGTTTCATGACAGTGCCCTTAAGAATATATTATCTGCTTGAAGGATGTAAAGGTGTTGAGGTTGAATTTTAGAACTTTAACCAAACACCAAGTAAGATGGCTGATTCGTCAATAATCTACGAAAATAGGATTGACGATTTTACTGCTCAACCAACAGGACTGAGAGAGCCTATGAAGGCCGTTGATGCAGCTAGGGGGTTTAAAAAAAGAGTGTGGCCTGCTTAAAGGCAATGGAAATAGTGAATCAGTATAGACGTAAGTGTAATATCGAAATAGTTTTTATCATTGATATCCACAAGAGGGTTGTGGACAGTGGGAAGAAAATACCAGATATTGTACATTTGCCAGTATAAAGATATGATGAACTGCGATAGGGTGCATCATGATACCTCTTCATCAGCCAGTGCAGCCATAATCTCTTAAAATATTATTCTTAAGCATTATATTAATTTCATTGGTTAGGTGAAACGTAGAAGGGGCGTTACCAGTAAAGACCCAGGACTCAACATGGACAAACAATCTATGTACTTGAATAATCATTTCTCTCCTTATAATCTCCCCATTGGTGTGGTCGAAAAATCTTACATCATTGGTGTGGTGGGGTATGACATACCCTAGGCCAATTTTGCCAAATGTATACCCAAATTTCAAAATTAATAACATTTGTGGCATGAACATTACTTTTCTGATATTATCTCAGTCAAGATGGATCGAATATTTGAGTTATTTTCCTAAACTGGTAATAAAACAAAAGATACACTTGAACATGAATTTTTAATTTTGAAAAAAAGTCATATCATTTTTTTGGCAACACTTGGCAAATATTCGTAAAAAATAAACCAAAAGTATGGTATGCAAGTACAAAAATAATGGACTTAAAGAGATATTACAACTTAAAAATAAAAACTTCAAAATCAAAAATTATGCATCCACAGACTTAGTAGTTTTTACATGTAAAATTGGCGTGTTCTAAACATACTGGTTTTTGACACTCCACACATAAGTAAAAGTTTTCCGATCCTTATTTCTGCGACAAACTGAACATCTTGCATTAGCGTTCAATTTATTGGTAGGAGTTCCGTCTTGTAAACTCCGAAAGTTTCTGTAAATTCTTGGATTTTTCATCCGTTATTGTCGGAATTCGCCTACAAGCTTCAAACCTAAAACCTTTAAGAACTAGCGTCTTTTCAGATGTAATCGTTTGGTGTTTGTTTTATATACTACATAAGAGCTGACACCAGCAGGATTTAGAAACTAGAAAAATAATGTCAATGGCCAACGACGGCTGTTTCTTGCTACACTATAGTTTGCTGAAAGTAGGTCAAGCTGATCCACCCCTCATTTTGTGGAATTGTAGAAATTAACTATCTCTGGTATCTTCTTCGTGTTTGATTTCTCTACAACATCACTGGTATGGTGCAAGGTGAAGAAAAGATCTACATTCTTTATCCTTTTTGGAACACAATTTGCAGGGATTATTTCTTGGAACGCAAGTAAGTTTGCGATTTCCTTTACATCCAGCAACAATTTAGGGATTTGTTCTTTATTTCTTCTTACTGCCCCGGCTGACGTAAGACTGTAGATGCTGAGAAGGTTCATCAAGATGGATGAGCCAGTTATCAAACGTTAAGTTTCGTCTTGTACTTGCGACTGGTTCTATCATGCGTACAACAAGAGCTTATTGCTCTACCAGTATTGCCCTTTAGGCTGCATGCCAACATTCACCGCCATATTTACACAATACGATGTTTTATCGTCGACCAGTACAAGCACTTTCAGGCCGTACTTGGCAGGTTTGCTGGGCATGTACTGCAAAAGCTAAGTCTTTCACTAAAAGCTTCGAGTTTTTCATTCACAGTCAGATACTCACTTGGCGTGTACTGATTTTTACAGTTCTGCACAAACTAATTGTATATCGACCTTCTGGGAGCTCATTTGTCCAGCGCTAAACGATCAGCACGATTATTTTTGTTATCAAATCGTAGGCACTTCAGAAGAAATCGAAATCTCTTTTCGACATAGTGGTGCGAAAAACGTATATTCCTATATTCCAGTACCTTCAGGACACTAAAGGTCACCCAAGTTCCCCTCGAAGCTTTATAAACACCCGCTAAATATAATAAACCAGTCGTGGCTTTGATTTCAACCAAATTACTTTATTTCGCCATATATCGATATTCGGCATTATATTTCACACTTTTGGTTGCAATTTTTGTATTGGTATGGTGCACAATATCTTCAGACATTCTGTCTGTGAATAATAAAGACCAGCATAATATTGGCTTGTGTTTTCCCTTTGCATCACCTTTTACTCCCGGCAAGTACACAATTATATTCTCCCACCTAGTTCTAAAGTTTTTAGAGGGAATTTTTTCTTCCACTTTGTTCCGTCTTTTGCTAAGTATACATTTTCACTTTTACTCCTGGATCTTATTTTACCTACTTCATCTTCTTCGGCACTCTTTTCATTTTCTTTCACATCTTCGTGCTGTAAATGCTGCCAATACTGGTACAGAATTTACAGCACACTTTATGAAAGCTGGGGTATGGTATACCCCACAACACCAACGAATGGTTAAATAAATCTTCTACGAATGACTAATCGTTAGGTATATAAAGAGTCTGATGGCTCTGTTAAAGGTTCTGTTATTTTATATGCTAAATGAGATAATTTTCCGAACTCATTCCACGCGTGTGGATAAAAAAAATAAAAAAAGGCTAAAGGCGCATGTGGATTATATAACAAAAACAGATTTACTCAATTCAAATTTCTTTGTATTATTATTTGAATATTAAGTCAAATGCGAGCGGTATTACTTCGGACCGTTTCTTTTTTAACGAATTTATGGAAAGAAAATTTTGCTAGTAGAAAGAAATTAACTTTACAAATTTCAAAAATCCTTATATGAGCGCAAACTAGGGGGAAGCTGAAAACCGTCTAAAATGTGTTCATTTATGTCGTCAATGCAAGCACGGACGATGTAAAAGCTTTTGTAGTGTATAAACAACATTTGATATTTTCATCTGTAAAGTTAACGCCAACTGGGCAGCCAGCTGACAATTTCTTGTCTCTGTCTCATCAACCTAGTTGCCAAATTGTAACGATGCCGTCTTTCTCGTATTTAGACTCAAGCTACACTAAACCTTTCTTAAAACTTAAAAAAATAGGTCAAACGCTGTCATTTTATTTTCAAATAGAATATCTCGTTATCGTACGTTGAAAACCATCAAAGATAACTTTTTTCTAACACGTTGATGCTATTTGGATTGGAGAAGAAATCATACATATATTCTTTCAATTTACATTTCCAGCTCTTCTCTGAATTTGATAAAGTCAATACCTACTTGTTACGCGACATGATAAGTAAAAGGTTAAACACTTGTAATCGTGTAAAGCATTGATTTTCCTTTCAAACTTGACCTAGTTTAACTAACTTCATTAGAATTGATCATTATATTCTCTCAACTCTGTCTCTTACTCTTTCGAATAACTAAAACTTTTGTTATTGTTAGGAAGAAATGCCGTGTTTTTTTTCCCGCTGAATTGCAAGCGGTTTGATCCTTGCTAATTAATAGGCTTCTTTAGCTAGCGCCAAAGAAGATTGAAATATGAACTATATGATGACTGTGTGTCGACTATATTTGAACTGTGGAACTGTATGTACACTGGGTTTGAAGGAACCCCAAAATTATATACTTTGGTTATGTATATATATATATATATATATATATATATATATATATATATATATATATATATATATATAGTTACATTCTACGGGGTTCTGGATTTGTTGACAAACAAAACGCAGCTTTTCAAACTACTAATTTATTATATCCAACTATTTTCCAACACCAATATCAACTAAAATATTTCTCTCTATTACCAAATTCATTGAACTATATTTCAGTATTCGCCTTCTATGAGCGCTTCTTATACATCAAGACTTACCGCTGACTCGTCGTAGTTGGGGGTTTTTATTTAAAAAAATTATCGGTGATGTCATATCTTGAACAAAGACGACGTGACAAATATGGGTCGTGTGTCAAAAAGTGTCTTTGTGTAAAGTAAAATTGATGTGTCAGTGGATTTTTCGAAAAACTCGCAATTACAGAAATAATGAATTTATTCGTTACTTTTCGAAAGCAGTGTATATATATATATATATATATATATATATATATATATATATATATATATATATATATATATATATATATATATATATATATATATATATATATATATATATATATATATATATATATATATATATATATATATATATATATATATATATATATATATATATATATATATATATAGTGTGACACACTTAAGTTGAAGACACGCCTATATTTTCTTTATTTTTAGAGATAGCGATTTCACAACAAATGAGCACCTTGTAAAATATTGCGATAAATGTTAAATTGACATTAACTGTGAGTCTGCCAGCAAAATTCCTGTTGAGCGTCTCTGTGTAAGAGAAAAAATTAAACTAATAAGATTGTTTGGTGATGGTGTTCGAAATAGCAGAGAAGTTGCTGATGAACTCAATCGGAGACATTCGCAGAGAAATCCAATTAGGCGCGGAACTGCAGCAGCTCTGAATGCACCATTTTCTCAAACGGGAAGTGTGGTGAACAATATCTCGGCTGTTAGAAATCGAACAACTTGTGATGATAGCATAATCTTGGCTTCAACTCAAGCCAATTCCCAGATGAGTTTAGGTCAAAGGGCTGTTGCATTGGATGTAAATAGAGAAAAACTCAGAAGATGCCTTGTGCGTCATAAAATAATGCCTTTCAAGCCAAAGTTTCTTTACGGACAAGGCAACATTCGCTACCAATGGAATAATCTTGCCCAAAATTCCAGATACTGGTAAAGCCCAGTATTCACAAAAAGTTAATACGTGGTGTGGAATTTTAGGGGATAGAATAATTGGTACTTTTTTTTGGCAACACCTTGAACGCAGATCGATTGCTTCATTTTTTTTTTGATTATGAATTATGGGACTGTATCAAAGGTTTGCCTATCAACGTGCGAAAAGATATGTATTTTCAATTGGACGCTGCATCCATTCGCAACTCTCAGTTAGTCAGAAATTGGCTAAATCTACATTTTCCATCACGATGGATTGGCAGGAATAGTCCTTATGAACAGTGGCGTCCTCGGTCTCCTGGCATTACGCCACTAGACTTCTATTTTTGGGGTTCTGTTAAGAATAAGGTGTACAAAGAAAGGCCTCAAAGTCGCAAGGAACTTTGCGAGAAAATAAGGCAGGCTTGCCGTAAAATAAATATAGCAGAACTAAGAAAAGTTGCCAGTAATAATCGTAAACGGATCGAAAAATGCATCAGGCTTGAAGATGGGCTAGTTGAAGCAGACTACATTTAATAACTTTATATTCAATTTAATTGAACTTTTGTTAGAGTTTATATGTAAGTTGAGTTGAATAAATCACGTACCATTGTTTTCTTTTAATATTGACGATGTTTGTTGTTTCCATGGCAATCTACCTGTTAAAATATTATGGAAAATTTAGACTGTCTAAAAATTTACAAAAATGCAAAAATTTAAATTTTGACTTGAAACTCGGTATCTGCAGTTAAAATTGAATTTTGAATAACTTTCTAAAGTAACTTTGTTTGATATCTCTAACGCTTCGTGAAATATAGAGAACCTGCCCTATTCCTGAAATCATAGTAGGCTGGGTTGACATCTGACATTTGAAGTGGGTAGGCTATTGAAACAGCCTAATGACGTTTTACGTCTGTACAAAACATGAAATCGCTATCTCTAAAAATAAAGAAAATACAGGCGTGTCTTCATTTTAAGTGTGTCCCACTGTATGATCTGTTGCTACTATTTAGCATCTGAACACATTAGCAGTTAATCACAAATTTGAGGTTTTACAGTTGGTTGGCGAACTAATAAGGCAACTAACAAATTCGTTTGCTAATTACGTGTTGAATTTGCTTAATTGTACGTCTATTTGTTTGATAGAAAGAACTGCATCTTTGCATGATGGCCGACTGCATCCACGTATTAAACTACTTGTGTTTCAAGGATATATGGAAAGCACGAACATTGCGAATAACACCCAAAATAAATCATTTGAGGTCTGGACACAAACTGATGAACTGGCAGAATAAACTGGATTGAACGAAGAACTGAGAAATAACTTGGAAAAAAGTGATAACTCAAAGAGAACTCTGAAAGAACAGGGAAGACTGGGAGCTAGTAAAGAACCTGGAGAAATTAAGAACTTTGAAGCAACCAACCCTCAAAAACTTGCAAAGAGGTGAAAACTCAGAGAGAGCTCAGAAGAAACTGCAAAGATTGAGGTCTAGTAAAAAACTCAATAATGTTGGCGAGAGGTAGGCTTATATAGGGCTTCCACATGACGTTTTCATTACCAGAAATTTCACGTGACGGTATTTGCAGGAAATTCTTGAAGATTAATTTTAGAAAGATATTTATAAATATTTGGGCATACAACTGAAACTACTAACTTGAAGAACGGAATCTAGCATGGTAAATCTTTAATGCTTGTCTGACAGTAATGAGGCGTAAAGTACAAATCACCACAACATAGTTTAAATAACCTAACGATCGTTTCGGTAATCAAGTAAACGTCATCACAGGATGAATAGTTGATAGAATTATTCATCCTATAATGGGATTAACTTGGTTAGTGAAACGATTGTCAGGTTTTTTAAATATGTTGTGGCGATTTGGGTTCTCCAAGTGTACTTTATCAATGCTCATCGTAGGTTCCAATCTTCACTTAGTGTACTATTGGTCTTTGATTATCGCTGTAAAGGAAACTAGGGGCCGGTGAAGTCCCAACGGACGTTTCCGGTTCTGGTGTGTGAGTCGGTTTCCCTTATAAACAAAAACAATGATGGCTTCTCCTTGTACAAAAGATTCCAGAGATAAAATACCTCTCCAATCGGATGTCTGCGGAGGGATGTGCAAAGGCTGCCGGCATCAATATTTAACATATCCTTCTCGAATATATGTGGCCTAAATTCTAACCTGAACTCCGTCCACCATTTCCTCCAGGCGAATAGGCCCCAATTCCTCTTCCTCACTGAAACATAAATCAGTGCCGAAACAGCCACTAATCACCTTAATTTTTCCGGGGTATGAGCTCCTTACTTCCTTTAGATTGCATGGAGGTGTGTGCGCATACGTCCGTAACAATCTACCCTGCACCAGACTCCCCAATTTGAAAGCTGGAAGAAAAGACACCGATCCACAAGGGAGAGCAGCGGAAGCCTTCGCTGTCAGCAATTCTTTAGACAATATGGTTCAGCAACATCAATCACCGCCCCTCTTGGTCACTCAGATCACGGCATGGTCACCGCTTCCTGCGCAATGCAACCCGAGGTCACACAGTCATCACACGCACGTATCGTTTGGCACTACAACTCCGCGAACTGGGACCAAATGCGGGATTATTTTTCCCCATTTCCATGGGCGTCTCTCTGCTTCTCTCATCTTGACCCTTGTGATATCTCACAAAACGTCACAGAAACCTTCGAAGCTGGCATGGAATTATTTATTCCACGTACACAGAAAACATCTTCAGCCACTCAAAAGCCCTGGTTCTCTAAATAATGTGATAAGGTCAGACTTGAAAAGGTCAAAGCTCACAAAACGCTTCTACACAATCCCAGTCAAGAGAACCGTCAAGCATTTAACGACGCAAGAAACCGCTTTGTCCTCATTCTTTCTGAGGCAGAAGCTCGTTTAATAACCACACAAAAACAAAGTCATCTCAAGCTCCATCGGCAGCAAACCCTTCTGGACTCCTGCTAAGTCTATTGGGAATAATTTCTGCACCTCTTTCCCATCTCTTGTTTCAGGGGATGAGTTTGTTTCTACCGCCCTGGGCAAGCTGAACTTTTTGCCTCGTTGTTCGCCAGCAATTCTACTCTCAACCCACGTCCAAATGTTCAACCACCAACAGTCCCCAATGTCGCGCATAAAATGACGGATATCATTTTCAAAACTAAAAAGTACGAAATATGCTCTCTTCTCTTAATATGAAAAAAGCCTCTGGCCTTGACGAAATCCCAGCAATTGTTCTCAAAAAATGCGCGCAAAAAAATTCTCCTGTCCTGAATCGTCTGTTTCAGACATCTTACAATAGAGGTATATTTCCTAGTAACTGGAAAACTGCTCGAGTACAACCTGTCCCCAAGGAAGGAACCAAAGCGCTTCCTAGCAACTAGAGGCCTATTTCTCTCCTTTCAGTCGTCTCTTAAGTGATGGAAAAGTATATAAATACCGAATTACTAAAATTTCTTAAAAAACACAGTATAATCCATGACAGGCAGTATGGATTCCGTCAGCGCAGATCAAGTGCCGACATCCTTTCCTTTGTCACCCATTCCTGGAGCAAGTCTATGGAACTACACAGTGAATCTCAGATTGTCGCTCTAGACATATCCAAAGCATTCGATCAGGTCTGGCACGCAGCGCCGCTTAATAAACTTCCGGCCTATGGCCTACCATCAAAACTTTGTGCCTGGGCCGCAAATTTTCTCTCAAACCGGTGAATTTCTGTTGTCGTGGATGCCCATTTCTCTAAACTGTATCCAATTAATGTAGGTGTCCCCCAAGGTTCAGCTTTATCCCCTACCTCGTTTCTTCTCCACATCAATGACCTCCTCTCTAGCACATCCAACCCAGTTCACAGTTACGCGGATGACAGCACCCTTCACTTAAATATACAATATTTGCCTGCCTCTTTAGCCCAATTAGATAAGAATCGCAGACTAATGGATGGTTCTGTCTCTGTGGACCTCCAGAAAATATTAGGCTGGAAATCTTATACAATTCAATTCCACCAAATATCAGCCTTGTTTTCTATCTCATAAGAGATACACCAGCCCTGGACCCATCACAATGAACAACCAAGTTATTCAAAGTAATGAGTCCTTGTCATTTGTAAGCGTTTCTGTGGATCGAAATCTTAGTTGGCACCAACTTGTCACATCAATTGCAGAAGCGGCTGCTAAGAAATTAGGTTTCCTTTTCCGGGCTCGCAAATACTTTTCACCGGCCAATCTCTATACCTTATATACTTCACAAATAAGGCCAAACCTCGAATACTGCTCCCACATCTGGGGTGCCGCTGCGGCTTCTACACTCGCTATCCTGGACTCCATTCAAAAGAGAGCTATACGTCTCAACGGTGGTGACCTTACCCTCACCCAAAGGCTGCCATCCCTTGCTCACGGGCACTGCTAAGAGGAGCTTTCTTCCATAGTTCCTCCACCTGCTGCCCCCAACAGATCTACAAGGGGGAAAAAGCGAATGCACCCCTTTACTGCCCAGGTCACCAGACATAGAACATCTTGTTATGCCCGCTCTTTTGTCCCGAGGTCTTCCAAGTTGTGTAACTCCTTGCCGGCTCATGTACAGTACAGGATTAACAAGTTACCTCTTTCCTCCTTGTCGACACCCACGGTACGATAGTATTTAAGCTGTGAGCCCTCGTGGTGTGTCGTTGAAACAATATATATATATATATATATATATATATATATATATATATATATATATATATATATATATATATATATATATATATATATATATATATATATATATATATATATATATGTATATATATATATATATATATATATATATATATATATATATATATATATATATATATATAAGTAACTTTCTTTTGGGAGTGGCTTGTATGAGTTCAGCTTAGGTTTTTCTTTGTAAAAAATGCATGTCTCCGAAAATAACAAAGCTATGGCAGGTTAGCATTGTAAAAACACAACCATACACCAAAATTTAGATCTCTAAGTTAAAAGAAGAAAAGGTTATAGGCATTTAATGAAGCAAAAATTTAGTAAGACTTAAAGTCAGAGAAGACGCAATACCAAAATATTGTATATGTTAAAGAAAATCTATTAAATATTACAGACAACAGTTATTTTTTCATAACGCAATTTTTCTCCTGTAAATGACATAAGGGACATTTAAAACGGTATAATTGGTATAACTGTTGCGGTTGATGAATGGTAAATATTGCATAAAATTTATATTAGAATGTTCTAGATTCATGCGACTCTCATTTGTCAAAATAGTTGCAAAAAATGCATCTAAAGACCTTACATATTACAGATAAATAACTGAAGACCATTATGGGTTATCTACCTTTTACTATACTTTCATTGCCAAAGATCCGGTAGTCTATGGGTAGTCTACGGGTTAGACGTCTGGGTCCAGAGCGAAGGGGGTTTGATTCAAATTTCTTTGTTGACTGAATTTCTCTTGCAACTTTTTTTTTACTTTTTTTCTCATCAGATTATGTAATTCCAATATTTTGTAGCGACTTTTTGTTAAAAAAATCACTAGTGAATGATAAGGACTTTTAAGACTTTTAATTCAAATTTAAAAGCAGCTATAAATCCATCCTACAGTTAAGACAGACCTAGAGACTTGTGGCTCCAGAAGAGCTTGTTGTCTTCTCTGCAACCAGATTTAATTTTCACAGCATCGACAGGCAAAATAGTTTTCTCTGTAAAGCTACAGAAAAATTATCTACTTCTGTATTTAGATCATATTTAGGATATTTCAAATTTATTCAATTTATTTTTATTTGCGAATTTTCTTGTACAAAATATACTTTTAATAGCGAATTTTCTTATAAATGAATTTGCTGATTTTTCTTTAGAGAAAGTTATGTTGCAAATTTTTGTATGAAAAATTATTCAATTGATAGAACTTTTTTTAAACGAAATTCGTGGAAAATAAGGTTTTAATGGATTTTAGTGCAAAGAACTTATTTTATTTTCAATTTTAATTACAGATTAGATATATAATTTCAATTTTATGTACTCTTTTGGCAAAGTATTGTTTAAAAAAACATTTAGCCAGTTTTGCAGAAACTTTATGATGCTTTCGTAGAATTCGTTTTTTGTACGATCTTTTGTGAAATTTTGTAGTGTAGTATTTTGTACTGTAGTAAGTAAAGCACACTGACGAGTTCTAATGACAGCGAAACCGGTATGTGTTTCTAATTATGGTGCGAATACATCTAGCCTTAGTTAAAAGATGATGTTTTTGTACTCTGTTCCAGCAAACAGTGACGTGCTGGATAGTCTCTAATGACTGACACCCAAGTCTGAATTTCTCATCTTGGGCCGAATTATCTCCAGCTATATACTTCAAGTAGCTTCTTGTTGGAACGACCTGATTTTGTGTGGCCAGCAAACCCCATCTGTTTCTAGAAACATCTGTCTAGACCAACCAGTAGCTCAACGCCGATTTGTCGACATATACCTGTGAAGTCTCATACAGATGTCGCCGTTTCTGCATCCAAGAATGTAGCGTGTCCTGATCAGTCTGATGGTGACATTTCACTGTCTATTAATTGTGGCGGTGTTGAATCATCTGCGTCGCATATGGCACGGTATAGTTAAGAAGTAAGCGCCTACTGATAAAAATATGTCCGCAGTTTCATTATTACCTGCTGGTCTAACTGTTTAGCAATATCCAACACTCCTCTTCCACGTTGGTGGCTAGGTAGGGTTGCTTCGGAGGTGATGCTTTTTGGATCTTGTTAGGAGTGCTCGCGCCTGCGGCTGTAGATTTTTGATATCTGTTTTATTCCAGTTCACCATCACAAGTAAATAGCTAAGTGCAAGAGATGCGTGTTATTTATTAGGAGCTTCAGTCAGGTTCTTGCTGTTGAGATGTACTCGCACCATCTGCTTTAGTCGTTTCGAAAATCTATTTGCCAGTTCGTTTTTCATTACTGAGTGGTTTATTTTCCCCTCTAGCTGAATTCCCAGGTAATTATAACACTCTTCTACATTAACTCAGGCAGTTTGCTGGCCATCCTGAATTTCATACGCGCCTAGTTTTATCTTCCGCTTGACTACACATAAGGTGCGACATTTGTCAAACCGAAAGTGCGTGTTATTATTTGTGGAAAACCCTTTCACGATATCAAGGAGTTGTTCCGGGTGATTCTTTGTTGAGGGCATCAGCTTAAGATCATCCATATACAGCAGATAATTTAGCCTTATTTGTCCCTTTCATTGCATTCCATACCAAAGCCGTATCTGGTAGAGTTCAGGTGGTTTAATAGTAGATTCAATGCGCGGCAGAACCACAATGGAGAGTCGCCATAAAATATACTTATTTTAAATCGTGTCGTGCTGGTTATGGTGTTTACCCCGGTTTACATCCGTGACTGATTTTTTCCCTGGTAGACATTGTGTGTTCTAATAACCGCAGGATATAAGTATTGATCTTATGGATCTCAAGCAGACTTATAAGGCATTCGGGTGTAACTGAATCAAATATCTTTTTGTAATCCAAGGAGGTTTCTTCGTCCATTATAAGCTTGATTATACACAACTCAATTAATGATTAGCTGTTCTTTGCATCCCATAGATCCTTTAGCACATCCCTTTTGCTGGTGCTCAGTTATGTTGTTTCGTTCGCAGTGCGCATATGCACGTTTTCCAAGGCAGTATTTGATCACCTGTAGTCCAAAATTACTGTTAGTTCTTTGACATAAAAGACGTATCTCCTTGTGTGAAAAACAATCGCATCCTCTTTGGGTTAAGTATCACATCACTTATTAACACGGCCAATAGATGATGTGTACACCCAAATTTCTTAAGCCAGACGTTTTGGACGCCATAGGCCACGGTGTCGTCCACTTATGAAGCTCTCTAATAACCTATGAGACATTATCTATAGGAAGCGGCTCATGATGCATCTGTTTGTAACTATGGCAAGCTCGGTATTATTCATTAACCTGCTGGCACCAATATTGTAGGAAGCTGGTGTGGCTAGATGCCTTTTCTAGAACTCTTCAATTTCTTCCTTATGTGAAAAAATATCGGTGTCTGCATTCATAGCTGAATTAAGCTGACGGTCGACAGTTCTTTCGGGTCGCGCAAATATCGTATTGTCGCATTTCTTATTGTTGCTCGTTTTATATATCCTTAAGCGTTCTGCATATTTCGAAAGCTTCTGTTTTAAGGTGTTCTAACATACTTGTACAGTGTGATTGACTGGATCTTTTGCTGAGTGTTGTCGAACTCGTCCTACTAGTTTCTCTACAAATTTTGAAATTTTCTTGTCTGTACTCATCCAGTGTATTTCGTCACTTGTCCAATCTCTTTTGGGTGTGTTTCCACCCTTTTTTCGTCCATATAATCAAAGATGTGCTTTAGCCTACTTTATAGAAAATCATTATGAAAATGATGCCGTTATGAGACGCGTAGGTAATATATTTTGAGTGTAGCATGTCATCTCTTAGTGGCATCTATCACTCACTTGAAATATTAAAAGAGGATATGATACTAAGGGGTATCAATGGCAAATGAAACTCAAAATCGATAACAATTACTGCTTCAGCCTATATGGAAAACGGTTTTTCAATTCTACACAAATGTATTAGTGTAATAAAACTTCACACGATCATATCAATTTTAATGCCAAGAGATGATTAACGATTTGAAATTGGTGTTGCTCTTATTATATCTGGAAATATTCACAAAAAGCTTGAGTACTTTTTCATTTGTTTGTTTATTTATTTAAAGTAGCCTCTGTGGTAGGCATTAATACTAATTAGTTATTTTCCGACATTGCATTAATGATTATTACCTACATCAGTATATACAAAATACCATATATAATTAATAATAGACATAATCTGACGTATATATATATATATATATATATTTATATATATATATATATATATATATATATATATATATATATATATATATATATATATATAAATATATATATATACCGAGTGACAACTTTCAAAGCGGAACATAGGCGATGACATGGGAAATCACATATTTGCAGTTTGCTAATCACCTCTTTTATCTACAAGAAGGGTAGTGGTGTCTATCAAAAGAGAATTAATTTTCTGAGCCTGCTGATACCGAATACCTACTAATCAAAAGCTCTTTTTATCATGAGATGATAATTTAAATATTTTCAAAATGAGCAGCCATGAGATGCTAAAATCGAATAATTTTGTTACTCTCAAATTAAACATTTTTGGCATGCTAAATTCGAATAAGTTTGTTACTGTCAAATCAAACATTTTTGATTACCAACACATATTTTCCTGAGAAGCTTTAAAATTGATAATAATAATAATAGCTCTAGTAATGAGGAACGAGTGTTTATTGTAAAAACATATTACAGTGCTGGCAGTTTGCGAAGAGTTCAAAATTTGTTCTCAGTTAAGTACGATGATTGACCCATTCCATCCGTGAGCAGAATTCAACGTATTTTAAGAAAATTTGAAGAAACTGCAAGTGTAACAGTAGAAAATAGGGGTGGTAAGCTTACAGCTGAATTTGTATTATTTCAATATCAATGTATTTTTATAATTAAACAGGCGTTAGAAGACAAGTTAATGCAGAACTAGAGGGAACGGTGCTAGCGTTATTCAATGTCAATCCAACTACAAGTACTAGAGTTGCAGCGGAAGAATGTGGTCTTTCTCGGGAGCGTGTGCGAAAAATCCTTAAAAAATACAACTACCACCCGTACAAGCCCCAGTGCCATCAAGAGTTTTTGGAAATAGATTAAGAGAGCAGGCGTGCATGTTATGGAACGCGCTAATCGGAATCGCCATTTCCTTTAATAGATTTGATTTACTAACGAGTGCACGTTTACGCTAAATAATGAACCTAACGTACAGAATACAAGATACTAGGCGCAACAAAACCCAAAGTTGTAGCTCTCGACGAGATCCCAATACCTTTAGAAAATTAATATTTGGGCAGGCATTTTTAATAATCATATCATTGGACCGTTTGAATTGATTGTCAATTTAAATTCAGAAAATTATTTGGAACTCTTGGTAAATAAGATATGTCCTGCAGGACGTAAGAACCTGTTCAGATAATTTTTTTCCTTATCATTGGATTGGTGGCGTTGGTAATATTAAGCGGCCGGCCAGATCTCCCGATTTGGCACCTTGTGACTTCTTCTTGTGGGGTCATCTTAAAAACAAAATTGATAAAACTCGCCACCCAAATATTAATTCTTTGAGGGAGGATATCTTTGCTGAATGTGCACGCGTTAATAACCAACAACTCGCACAAGTTCGAAAGCCATTTTGTAATAGGTTGGGATATTGTTTATGTCAAAATGGGGGACTATTTGGATATTTGTTGTAATTGTTTCAGTTAAATTATGGTTAGATATTTTTTGTTTAAAATTAATTTTCCTATTGTTCCAGAACTGCAGGCACTACTGTTATACTTGCTTTTTCTTCAAAGTGTCTTGTGTTACAACAAAGTCATGGTAAACAGGGATTTTCGTAATTTTTGAATAATGTGCAATCAGCATTATCAGCTCATCGTACTCAACTGAGGACAAATCTCAAACTTTTCGTAAACTGCCAGCACTGTAATATGTTTTTAAAATAAACACTTGTTTCTCATTACTATAGCTATTATTATTATTATTATTATTATTATTATTATTATTATTATTATTATTATTATTATTATTATTATTATTATTATTATTATTATTATTATTATTCATTGTCAAGATTTTCAGGAAACTGTGTATCGATAATCAGAAATGCCTGATTTGACAGTAACAAAATTATTCGAATTTGGCATGTCATGGCTGCTCACTTTTTATTTTGCAAATATTTGATTTTCCATGTTATTCGCCTATGTTCCGCTTGGAAAGTTGTCACTCGAGATGCCAAGCTTTCGAAAAAGTTTATTCCATTCTCAACTCTACAATATGGAAAGAAAAAAGTTTACAATTTACATAGGAAAAATATAAAAGTTTAAAATACGTACATATAACGTGAGTTTTACTATAACTAATTATGAAATAACAAACATGAAAAAAACCTTTTCGTAAATTTGACACACGGATAACTTAAAAAATAATGGACCGATTTTGATCAAAGTTGCTGAATACCTTTCTTTTTCAAGTGGCTTGGATATGTTCGTTAGCCCAAAAAGTCGGCCTAGGTTTTTCCGGAAAATATTGTGTGTATATTCTTTCCGAAAAATGTTTTATCTCTGGAAACAACAAAGTAAGGGTAACTAAATTTGGTACGCGTGTTTGGAATATAAAGATACAAATATAATATAAGGTGAACCATGTACCAAAATTTAGGTCTGTAAGTTTAGAGACGAAAAAAAGGGGGTTTTCCTAAAAACGTCAAAATCGCGATTTGAAACGCAAAATTGGCAACATTTAGGTAAATAACCTGAAACAAATAAGGATTATGTAAAGAAACGATCACAAGAAGACAGTTCTGCAAACCCATAGGTTTCAGCTTCAACCGTCATTGTCCTTCATTTTACTAAAATATTTCTAGAAAGCTGATTTCAAATAGAGACTTTATCTGATGCTTTGGCAGTAGTTTTATTTAAGTTTATGGTTTAACAGGCTATAATTTTTCGTAGACCAAATTCGTTAATCAGGAGAATGCGATATTTGAATTTTAAAAAATTTCTTCAGATGAGTGCAAACTAGGCTCCCTAGAATCCATATCCGGGTTTAGTTTAAGTTTATATTTGTTCACATGTATACAGGGTGAAGCATCTTTACGACAAAGCTCAATATAATTGTTATTATAGAAGATACGAGAAAAAATTGTGTACGTGAATTATTATTGCATTTTTGCATTTTTTAACGAAATATAATACATGTTTGTAAGAAAAAAAGTGCCTTTTGGTAGTGATTTTCATTAAATGCCTCAAATTTCAATAACTCACTTTGCTATTAATCTAAGGTTTGTTGGCTAGGAAACCAGTTTTCTCGGAAATATTTTAAGTTTGTTTTCGGAAAATTGGTGTACATTTTCAAACAATAAGTTATTTTAATAAAATATGGTACATTCTTTCAACTATATAGGTTATACCGGTAACCTAATTTATGCCTGCGTGCATTAGACATATTTGCTGTTAAAATCGTTTTTGTCAAGATTCACTTGCATAATGCATTTGCTACGTCCAGACTTTTTATTCATATAATATTAATGTTCACATTAGCCAAGACATAAACCAACATATATATATATATATATATATATATATATATATATATATATATATATATATATATATATATATATGTATATATATATATATATATATATATATATATATATATATATATATATATATATATATATGTATATATATATATATATATATATATATATATATATATATATATATATAAACGTAAAACTCCTTATTAAATGCCGAGCTTTCAGAAAAGTTTATATCATTCTCGAGGCTACAGCATGGAAAGAAAAAAGTTTACAATTTACATAGGAAAAGTAGAAAGGTTTAAACTACTTACATATAACGCGAGTTTTACTTTAACTGATTATGAAATAAAAAACATAAGGAAAACTTTTTGTAAATTTTACTGGTCGAAAAGTTTCAAACTGACACATGCAGCTAACTATGGTGTATTTGAATTTGTTAATTGTTTTTGTCTAGGAAATATAAATAGGGGTAGTAACTTCTAAAATTATTATCTTTCTTCAAGTTAAAGTAATTTCAAATTCTTCTAAACACATCCTTTTATTACTTAAGGTTTCACATTGTAAAATTGAAATATTATTAAATTTATATTGTGGCCAGTGTCTAGATTATGTTCAGACAGAGCGCAAGTTCTTTTTTGTAAACGTATGTCACTTTTGTGCTGTGTTAATCTATCTTTAAGGACTCTGCTTGTTTGGCCAATGTATTTTAAACTACCATTACTACATGGAATACAATATACCACTCCAGAAAATTTGGAAATTTCATCCTTACTTTTGAGTTTACTGAAAATGTTATTCATTGTTTGTGAATATCGAAACGTTATTTTAAAATTGGTTTCGTCTTTAAGTATAAACTTAACTTTTTGGAAATACTTTTAATGTATGGGATTGATATGTAAAAAAAAGTTAGATGTTTCCGAACTCGAAATTATATGGGTGTTATGTGGGTCAGATAAATTTGACACTGTTTGTAGAGAGTGTCTTGTATTGTAATGGTGATTGTTTGAACAATTGAATAAGAGTTTATTAAGTAGTTTGAAAGGATAAGAATAACAACAATAACAAAAATATTATAAAGTTTTCTTAAATTTTTTGCATGAAAACAAGGATGTCATTTCTTTAAAATTCAATTTTTTAAACCTAATAAAATGTTAATTTTAGTTTTAAATAAATGATCTCAATGAAAATTAATATACCTTTGGGAATTAGGATTCGTTTTTACCTTTTTGGCAAGTTGTCAGGCAACTGATTACAAGCGGTACCTGAAAATTCAATATTTTCAACATCGCCATGTACGTCGGAAACTAAGGGGGCTACAATAATTTTGTTTACGGCATCTTTCGCTTCGCGAAAAAATAGCTAAGATTCGCGAAAACCACAAGGTTCTATGTTTACTAATAACCGAGATACCCAGCAATTCTAATCAAAATGGGACACCTGTACAGCGTATAATATATTAATCGTGACAGTTAAAATATAAAGTGGAACAAATGAGATGCAGAGGAAACGAAATAGCAAAAATTTAATTCTGGTGAACATTTGCGTAGATGTCACATAATATAAAGCATCCAAAACAATAAGTAGAGTTCATGCAAAGAACAGCGACATATAAAATTAACAACCCCACGTATGTTTTGGCCATGTAGCCTACTTGTCTTCTGTCGTTATAATTCCTCCTACAGTGTCACGTTTATGTCATTGATGTTGACGTAAACGTGACTGAAATTTGTCTGCTTCTTGCTTTCTAAACTCGAGATACAAAAAGAACAAGTATCTGCCAGAAAATCCGTTTACATCACTTCAAACACAAAGACGACGTTCGTACATAAGACGACTTACAGTTTGTCAATACAGCCAAGGGATGTTTTAGTGTTAAAAGTAAAAACATAAATAAAAAAGCGCCAGTGTTTGCCTTAAGGTTGTAAAAATATATTACATTCTGAAGTCAGATTTTAAATGTATTTTTAGTAAATTTTTATAGAGATCGTGACTTAATAATTAATCATAAAACCATATCCCAAGTCAGTTTCAGAATTCGTATGTGTGTGGACCGCAGAAATAAAATTCATAATTCGAAAAGAAATCTTTTTTTATGAAAAACGCTCAGACATTTCAACTATTTTTAGTGAATTTTCTTTAAAAAATTCACTAATGAGGAGATCGCTACTTTTAAATAAAAATAAAAATTCTTCAATTGAGCGCTAGTTGGGACCCCTGGAACCCAAATCCGATATGTTTATATATACATATATATATATATATATATATATATATATATATATATATATATATATATATATATATATATATATATATATATATATATATATATATATATATATATATGTCCATAGTACACTTTGAGCACTTATACAGTTCATACAGCTTATACACTTTGTATATATTCTGGATGTGTATATCACAAAATTTAATAACGATATCGCTCTACGGTATGGAAAATGAGGATTCTTGACCAAATCAGTTCCTGTAAATCATTGCGGGTGCACAATCTCCATTTTCTGCATTTACTTACTGGATAAAATTTTATGTCGAAGATGGACGTTATGGAGACAAGTATAATTGGGAATTAATATTTTATGCTTTTCATTCCACATCAAATAGCAAATAATGTGAAAACACCACAGAAAATGTATTGACTTGCGAAATTAAATAAAAAAACATGTGTAAGTACCTGTTTGAATGCCGAGAAATAATGAAAAATATTAGGTAGGTACACGCTTTTTTATCGTTATTGTAAGTCAGTTGTATATAAGCCATCGGTCAAAATGATTTCAACCCCAAGAATTTATTGTATGATTGGCATTAGTGAGAGTTACAATACAATAGAGAAATAGCATTCACGCTTTATTCTTCATATTCATAACAAGCATTATAGAAATATCGCTAAGACAACGTTATTAGACTAAATAATAACAGGATTTTCATTAGTATTTTGCTACCAATAGTTGAAAAATCTCCAAATGAGTGATCATATAAAGACGGTTGTATTAATAAATTTCTAGCCTCTAAAGCAAGCGCGGGCAGTACGGTTATAAATGTGTCACAACTGAGAATTAAAGCCAAAGCAAAACAGACCACGTTTATAGTTTATATTCTCACTGGATTTTATAAAATTTTATTGTGCTATTCTGGACACCTAATTCATTATAACAGAGTTCTAGAAAACTTCGTAATAGATTTACCGAAAATAATAATAAATTCCTGTTTTTCTTGCTTTCATCTATCCCATTGACAGATGGCGCTGTTAGACGTCTTTGATTGGTTAGTTACTTAGTTGCCCGGTAGGATGTACGATTACGACATGACTTACGATTAGAACAAAGAGTATTAACGTAAACGAATTTTAATATTCTTTGATTAGAATACAGCCGCACTGTTACGTGTTTTTGTTTGAATTATATAATATGCACCTATAAACAGCAGATGGGCCGAGTTGAACAGGCGCCAACAGTTGAATAGTTGTGAAGAGAAATAGCATATGTGTTTTTGTTTAAATTATATATTATTATACACCAATAAACGGAAGATTGGCTGAGTTCACTAGGCACCTTCAGTTTAGTAGTTGTGTCAACAAAATGAGTTCACCAGTTCCGCTGTGTCTCTTCTGGACCTCAACTGTTGCCAATTTGTTAAAACGGGGAATGAAGGACAAACTTTACAAAATAGCGCTTGAAGTCAATATTGCGTTCATCTGTCTCCAACCGCTGAAACGTATCGGTAGTCAGCAGATGAGCGCTTAAACTCAGCTGCTGGCGTATAGTTAACTCGGCCCATGTTAACAACAAAGGTTATGTTGCAATGGAAACCTGTACACAGTGAACTCAACCTATAATTATAGTTGAGTAGTGGCGTCGGTGATTGGCCATAGTGCGGAAATAGGCCTACGTTAACGAAAAAAAGTATACATAATCCCTAACCCCCCTACCAAAGTTTGCTAACTCTGGGTACTCAGAATCATGAACTGACGTACAAAATGTTACCCTAGCTTAATTAAATAATTGAAGTTCTACTATTTGTCGTTAGATGGTGCGAAGATCATGCCTATATCAAATGTCAATTATTATTATTCTGAACTCTTACTTTTAACTAACAAAATAACAAATTACTTAAATTCTAAACAAATTTGATCTGTCAATTTTTGATGTTTTTAATCTTTATGAAATTCTCATTGTAAAAATAAACCACTTATTGTCAATTTGGCGTATTAACATACATAAGCCATAAGAATGAAACAAAGAAGATTGTTTGCTCTGAATTTCAACTAAAATTAACATTCTAATGTTAGTCAATAGTATGGCTCATTCTACCCAATAAATCAGAGGGTGTTAATGAAATTGAAATCGATTGTTTTTAGTATTGTAAGATGAGGAGGTAAAGATTTAAAAAAAGTAGAAACTATTTTAACTGAATAAACAAACTATTAAATATCAAAATTGATCAACATGGGTAGATAATAATTTAGGAGATTTAAAAATTTTGTTTAAGTGATTGATTTTCTGAATGGATACAGATCAATTTAATAAATTTTTGTTTAAAAAAATTTCATTTTGGTATGCTGACACTCCAGGAAAACGAATACGTAACGGGTGTCCAAACTGAACGTTACGTGTCTCATTAAACAGTTTGGACACTTGACGTGCTTGAAGAATGCTATACATGACAATGTCACTTCCGACACCGTGCTCAAATTGTGCGATGTATCATATAAAATGTGTTCAAAGTGTACGATAGACATATATATATATATATATATATATATATATATATATATATATATATATATATATATATATATATATATATATATATATTTATGTCACACCGAAACACAAAAAATAATGGGCCGATTTTGATAAATTTTGGTGAGTACCTTCCTTTCGCAAGTGGCTTGGATAAGTTCGTTATCCAGGAAAATCAGGCGACTAGCTTTTCCTGGAAAATTTTGCGTTTTCTTTTAGAAATTTTATATATCTCCGAAAATAACAAAGTTAGGGCAACCATATTGGGTACGAGGGTTTATATCATAAAAGGAAAACCACGCACCAAAATTTGAATATCTACGTTAACACGCAAAAAAGTTATAGGATTTTAAGTTTTTATTTTTAAAACGTCAAAAAAGTCGCGATTCAAAACGTCAAAATTGACATATTCTAGATAGAGAACCTACATGGACGGCTATGCAGCATAAATGTAAGAAGTTAGAAAGTTTCAGCTACAATCTTCATTGTTCTTCATTTTATTAAATTATTTGCGGAAAATTAATTTAAAATAGACCCTTTATGTAATGCTTTGGTAGCAATTTCAGTTATTTTAAGGAATCAGATTACGCTTATTATTTAGCTTTTTTTTTTCGATTGGGCAAAATGTGAGGTTTTTATGGAGAAACGGTGTTGGTAAGTAGTTTCTCCTTTCTATGGATTTCTGTAAGGGGAGTTTTTACAGTTTGCATTTCTAGCTCCGTTGTAGCATGTTTACCTTGCACAGAACCTCAAATTTACTTTAGATCTCTTAACTGTATTGTGGTGTTGAGATCAGAGCATTTGTTCGATGGTTAATGCATAAAGGGGTTCCTCTCAGCACGTTTCTGATTTCTTTTTTCAAAAAACGAACAATACGCCAATCTGCTTATTTACCTATAAATGTTATTAAAATTAAAACAAATGGAAACAACCCTCGTGCCTCGAATAAAGTTCTCTTCGTCATTTTAATTTTAAATGAAATTTCGTTCTCCCGTTTTGCATCCGTTCAGCACATTGGGCACAGAAAATATAGGAATTTAGTTAAAATTGTCATTTATAATTGAAGGAAAATAAAACCTGTTCTAGGCGTGCAACGAAAAATTCACACAAAATAGAATAATTTCTAGATTCTAAAACCTACTGTGACGCTATAATGAAACAATGTTAAATGAGACAAAAACCATTTCAATTTAAGGGAACGAAAAATGTTTAAGCTTTCGTACTCCAAAAAAAAAACAAGATTCTTATAAGGCGTAATATAATAGTGCATAGTAGTCCACGGCACAGTTCATGTCATATTCAACTGATAAATTATTTTGATAAATGTCAGACCTACTTTCAAAGTGACAAGTAAATAAGTATTTTGTTTTCCGACATTTGTAATACAAATGTAGGCATGCTCTTCTTCTTACATTCATATTTATTTTTGACTTTTGAATTTTGAAAAGATATGAGCGCACTAGGCCCCATAGAACCCATATCCTGGTTAGTTTCAATTTTTATCTGTTTTTATATATACAGGATGACACATTTCTAGGCTAAAGCTCAATATATACATTATTATACAAGATATGAGAACACATTTTATATGTTAATTATACGATGTCTGGAGCTGCATCTTATAAAATTATTTTTACAATCACAGGTGGTGGTGCTGGTGATGCAATTTTTTTTCTAATCGAACACGCCTTATATTATTGCAATTTTTGCATTTTCCATCGAAAGATAATGCATGTTTGTAAGAAAATAAATTCGGGACTCAGCAAGTGCGTTATTGTAGCGATTTTTCAAAAAATGTTTTTTCCGATAGCTTAATTTACTATTAACCTAAGGTTCGTTGGCCAGGAAACCAGTTTTTTGGGCACATTTACGTTTATTTTCGAAAGATTTTTGTATATTGTCAAACAATAAAGTTATTTTGATGAAATATGGTACATCGTTTCTCCTATATAGGTGATACTGGTCACCAAATTTGATGCATGCTTTCTTTAAAAAAAAAAGATATTTGCTATGAATAATATTTTTATAAAAATTCACTACCATAACGCCCTTGCTGCGTCGAGACCTTTTTTTGGTTTCACACCTTGTGGTATTAGTTTGTAATTCTCACCCATTACTATTTCACACCCACCCCTTGTTAATTTTTTCCAAATAGCAACCCCAAAGGGAATTGTTTTGTTGAAATGGGTTCCTAACCCACTTGTACCTTGCTGTCACGTTAAGGTCAGTAAGAAAATTCTATATTACAATATTTTTATATTTTAGCGAATTTTCATTAAGAAAAATTCGCTAATAGAGAGGTCACGATGAAAAGCGTTTGAAAACATTTCTTCAGAGGAGCGCGAATTGGTGTCCTGAGAACCCAAAGCCAAGGTCCGTTAAAGTTTTTATATGTTTATATATATATATATATATATATATATATATATATATATATATATATATATATATATATATATATATAGTGTGTCCAGGGATGGATTTAACTATACTTGTAAAGTTTCTTATTTTGCATATTAGAAAAAGAAGTCACTCTTTATAAAAAAGTATGCTTATTATGAAAAGTCTGCAGCCGTCTTTCAAATTTTGAAATACTATACAGGGTGGTTAACAATTGAGGAAATGTGAAAAGAAGACAAGAATAGACTACAAAATTCAATACAAATATTTTTAGGGCGTATTCCTGGGATAATAAAACCCTTTTTCATATAAAAATATGTCCTAAAGCCTTCAGTTTTCGAGATACAGGGTGTTTAAATTATATATTTTATTCGTTTTTCGATATCTCAAAAACGCTTCGGTATTTGAAAACTAAATTTTACATATCGGTTACAACTCCAAAGCTGATTCTTTTTCTGTTCTAACGAGCAGATTCCGAAACATGTCAGTAGCGTATAATTTGAACCCGTCAAAGGTTATATGCCCTAAAACTTCTACACCACTGTATAAATTTCGTTTTTTGTGCATTATTTAGAATGAGAAACTTTAGAGGGCACCGTTTTCAAGTAAAACTGCCTTTTGTGTGTAAAAACAAGTAAAAAGTGTAGAAAATATATTATTGTTCTATCAAAGGATCACTTATTTACAATTTCCGATCCAAAACCGTTAAAAATATTAGATTTTTCCATTAAATAGTAAATTTTTCTAGAAAACGGTGCCCTTTATAGTATCTAACGAAGAATACCTTTTACATATAAAAGACTCTGCTCATTCTATGCCTAAAAACAGCAATTATTTGTGGTATATAATTCAGGGCACACAACCTTTGACTGGCTCAAATTCTACGCCACTGGTATGTTTTGGAACCAGCTAATTGAAACAGTAAGAAACAGCTTTTGAGTTGTTACCGGTATGTAAAATTTGGTTTTCAAATATCGAAGCGTTTTTGAGAGATTAGCGAAAAACGATAAAAAGATAAAACTTAAGCAGCATGTATCTCGAAAACTAAAGGTTTCAAGACGTATGTTTATATAAAAAAAATCTTACTTTCGCCACAGGAATATGCCCTTAAAACATTTGAATTGAATTTTGTAGTCTATCCTTGTCTTATTTTCACATAGTCTTATTTTCTAACCACCATGTATAGTATCTTAAAATTTGAAAGATGGCCATGGACTTTTCATACTAAGCAGACTTTTCTATAAAGACTGACTTCTTCCTGTAATATGCAAAATAAGAAAATTTACAAGTATAGTTAAGTACGGCCGTGGACTCTCTCTCTCTCTCTCTATATATATATATATATATATATATATATATATATATATATATATATATATATATATATATATATATATATATATATATATATATATATATATATATATATATATATATATATATATATATATATATATGTAGCCGAGCGATAACCCAAAAAATATAAAACTGATTTGAACGAAACTTGGCACATATCTTTATTGTATTAACACGAGTTCGTATATCAGCTATACTGGAAATTTTCTCCCCCAAAAATATACAAAAATATTTTTGAAAACGCTATATTTTTATAAGTATCAGAGTTACTGGAATGAAACTTTACATGTGGATAGAAATGGTCCAAATAAACCTATGTTGTGAATTTTAAGTAATTTGGTACACAGTATTTAGAGCTTTTTGCAAATTAAAAATAAAATTTCAAATACATGCGTTGAAACGACTTAGTGGTTAAAGTCTAATGCCTGACAGACCGAGTAGTTAACTAGGAAGCGTAGATTTATTCATACAACAGGTATAAACCATACGTCAACGGTAACCTTACTTAATAAATACAAGTCACAAAACATACTATTCGAACCAAATATCGTGAAATCTTGGCCGCAAATATGATTAATGACAGACGAAATGTAATTAAAAATTTGCCAACTTATTTAACTGGGGGATTCAATCAGTTATTAAAATACATCATATTTGTAGCTTTATGAACGGCCCCAAATGCAGTTTTAGCGCAGAATAATATATATATATATATATATATATATATATATATATATATATATATATATATATATATATATATATATATATGCATATATTAGGCTGTGGTTTTAGACTGAAGGTGTAGCATAATATAGTATAAATGTAAACAAAATCAAATCAAGTCTATAAAATGATTCTAAAATAGTTTCTTTTATCTTTAAACTTAAACAGAAGACGTCATATAAGACCGAAACAATCATTGAATTCGTTTCAATGGCCATTCTACTAACTCTGTAATTAACTGTTACGTACACTTTTTATACACTACCCCGGGCATGAAGCTTGTGTCAAGTATCATGTAAACAAACCGCTAGTTGACGTATTTGCAGATAGCTGCGAAGAGGCGTGCTGGTTTTCTACGCAGAAGGTTGCATTGTGTTTTATTTTAACACTTGGAGAAACAATAGTGCACAGATTTCGTAGGTTTTGAACAAGATCTAATTTTTGTTTAAAACGCATGAATAATTTTGTCACCTTTGAGTCTGAAATTATAGTTTTCAGCACACATTTTGTTATTGTTGATATTGAAAAAACAGGTTTGATTAGGTTGACTAAAACGAAATCATACTGGCGATTGATAAGAAAAAATAACTGCTACGTTTATAAGTTTGCAGATACTTTCCTTTTCTAAATATGAATCAAGTTTCTTTCTGGAAATCTTTTGTATAACTTTAAAGAAATTTGAGTTACAAGTTTCTTTTAAGGAGATACACTATCTACAGATATAGAAAAATGTAATTTTTCAGCTTTTTATAAAACTGAGTTTTTGGCATTCTTCTCAAAAGGAGTTAGAACACATGATTTTTTGATAATAGTAAGATATCGATGGTAACACTTTCGAAAGAATTATTTAAACCTGCGCGTACTGGGACCTCTAAAATCGATCTTCAAGGTCTGTGTAAGTTTAAGGTATTAACTTTACTAACACTACCTATAATAATAGACCATTCTTACAAAAACTTGCTGCTATAACGCACTTGCTGCGTCCCGAAGTTTTTTATTTTTCGTGCAATTTTCACCTATAAATTCATATTTTACATGTTTTATATATAAGGTATTATTTTCGCTCTGGAATAAATTAAATAAATCTGCGTGTCGGGGAAGGCATTCTACAGGATACGTCATGACCGCTTAAGACAAATTCTACTCAGTAAGAACATAGATAGTAGGGATATAAGAATTTGTAATTTGTACTGGAATCAACTAGCAAAAGTGAAAGTTGAAAAGGACTTAACAGCAGAAATTGAAATATGCCGAGGTGTGCATCAGGGTTGTGTGCTCCCGCCTCTTCTGTTCAATCTGCATAACGAAACGATTTGACAATATCACTATCAGAAATGCCTGAACGCCTGGTGACAAATGCATAAACTCTCAGTAGTATCAGATATGCGGATATAACCGTTCTATTAGCATGCACAATAGAAGAATTACAGTACCTATTACAAATACTTAAGATTGAGTGCAATAATTGAGGCTTCAAGATGAATATTAAGGAAACCAGATTAATTGTAATAACAAAGAACCAGAACACTAGAGATAATCTTGTTATCAACGATACACGACTTGAAAAAATATCGTCCTATAAATACTTGGGTGAATGGATTACAGACAATACCGATCAAACGAAGGAGATAAAAGGCCGCATTGAAATTGCCAGAACAGTATTTAACAAAATGAGAAAGATCCTGTGTAGCCGGGATGTCAGCATTAGTCTGCGCGTCCATGTGCTAAATACTGCGTTTTCTCCACTCTCCTTTACGGAGTGGGGGCCTGGACATTAAAGAGCAGAAACATCAAGAACATAGAAGCTTTTGAAATGTGGTGCTTCCGGCGAATTCTCAAAATCTCACGGGTGGATCGTGGGACGAATGCAAGCGTACTGCAAATACTAAACAAACAACAAGAACTGATGTGCTACAAATAAGATAATATTTGCTATGATGATTTCCAATATCCCATAGGGAGGGAACGAGAAGAAGAAGAAGCTAGTCGGGTCCTAGAATATAGATTTCATTCAGGGTCAAAAATGTACTATTTTATCAAGTTACCACACCCGTATGGCTTTAATCGGTTTGCTTAAATGCCAATCGAAATATTTATCTCTGAATATACCCTGCAGAATTCAAATAACGCTGCGTTGAACCTGAGTGACTAAGGGATATTTTTATGCGCACTTTCAGGACCAGATCGAGGTCAAATCACCATGTATGTTGAACACGATGTCGCCAATTATTTGCAAGAGTATGTCAGATACAACACAAAACACTCTGTATAGCAAGACAACATCGAATTTTAACGAATCCATTTTATGAGAGTGAAGCCATTGGAAACTTATTTGACCATTTCAGAAGCATATAAAAAGGAAAGGGGGCACCTTTGTCAAGGCTAATCCGCAGTTCAGGAACATAAAAACCTCAAATCGTTTCGGACGTAGCCATGTATGAAACGCTACTCCTAATTTCAGAAAACGAGCATTTGACAGCCGTGAAAATTATAAATGTATGTATGCAGCCTTATTATGGGCTAATTCCATTTCTAATAAAAATGCAAATTTTTGATGTATTATGATGTTCTCAAAGCATTGTTGTCGTTTCTTAGCTGACGAACCTTAGGTTTATAGCAAATTGCGTTATTGAATTTTGAAGCCTTTCATGAAAATTCGCTACTAAAACGCACTTACTGCGTCTCGATTTTTTTCACAAACATGCATCATATTTCGATTAAAAATGCAAAAATGCAATAAGAAATAAAAAAAGTAGGTATCGCCAACGACTTATGAGCCATCCTGTGGTTGTCAAAATAATTTTATAAGATGCAGCTCAAAACACTCTATTGGTAACGTATACAATTTTTTCTCTTATTTTGCATAATAACAATTATATTGAGCTTTACCGTAGAAATGCGTCACAATGTATATATGTAAACAGAAAGTAAACCCGCATATGGATTCTAGGGGGCCTAGTTTTCGCTCATTTGAAGAAATCTTTTTAGAATTCAAAAGCCGCGGTCTCCTCATCAACGAATTTTTTCTACGAAAACTAGCTAAAAATTATAGACCGTTATACCATAAATTTAACTAAAACTACTTCCAAAGCATCAGAGAAAGTATCTATTTAAAATGAATTTTCTGGAAATATTTTATTAAAATGAAGGCCAATAATGATTTAAGCTGAAACTTAAGGGTTTTCAGAACACTCTCTGCAAAATCCGTATTTCTTTCAGGTTCTTTGCCTAAATGTTACCAATTTTGACGTTTCAAATCGCAACTTTACCAATTATTTTTAAAATGTGTAACTTTTTTTCCTTAAAACTTACAGTACTAAGTTTTGGTAAATTATTCACCCTCTATATATATATATATATATATATATATATATATATATATATATATATATATATATATATATATATATATATATATATAATTGAAATTGACCCTGGATATGGGTTCAGGGGGACTAGTTCGCGCTCATTTGAAGAAAGTTTTAGTAAATTCAAAAGTCGGGATCTCTTCGTTAGTGATTTTTTTTTAAAGAAAATTCCCTAAAACAAGCACTTGTGGAGCCACGGGAAAAGTCTACGACTGTATTAAATATGGAACCGTTTCACTAAGTTAGTGCAAGAACAAACAACCAGATATGCTATTCAAATTGAATTATGTCTTAAAACTTTCATCTCCTCTTTATCAAATTATTTTTTATACAAAACTTACTAAAAAAATCATCGGAATAACAACAATCATATTAGATAACTGTAAAGTGAAATGAGACTAAAAAAATTGATAAAAAGCGAAGTCACTAACCAGGATTAGAACGCGTCCTCTGGGAATCGATTATTACGATCACTGTACACCTAGCCGACTGAGCTACGCACTATAATATGCATTTACCAGCAGCGGTTTACAATTTGCATAAATCCTTTTTGATTTACAATTGATTTTTTGGTTATATTTTAACGAAGTCTAGAAAAATAACGACTTAGACACCTATCTAGGAGCTTGTTAGTCATTTCTTGTAATATTTTTCACTCACATTCTGATCAATAAATTTTTTACATTTTTATCTTTCTTGAATCAGATTTAATTAATTAAAAAGTAATTTACCTCTAACTTTTAGTGAATTTTCGTAGAAAAAATTCACTATTGGGGAGATCCCGACTTTTGAATTTTGAAAAAATTTTTGCAAATGAGCGCGAACTAAGACCCCTAAAACCCATATCCGGGGTCAGTTTCAATTTATATATATATATATATATATATATATATATATATATATATATATATATATATATATGTATCACACCGATAACTCAAAAAATAATGGGCCTATTTTGACAAAATTTGGCACGTACCTTTCTTCTGTAGATGGCTTGGATAGGTTTGTTAGTCAGGAAAATCTGACGAGGTTTTGAGTTTCCATTCAAAAAAAAATCTTATCTCAAAAAATAATGGGCCGATTTTGATAAAATTCGGCATGTACCTTCCTTTTGTAAATATATTTGATTAGTTCGTTAATCAGAAAAATCGGATGAGGTTTTCCGAGAAAATTTTTAGTTTTTATTTAAAAAAAAAATTATCTTAAAAAATAAAAAATATATGATAACCAAATTTGGTAGGTAAGTTTACGATATAAAAAGTAAACTATAAACCAAAATTTAGATTTCTATGTTGCAAGAAAAAAAAGTTATAATAAAATATTTTGTGCCAGATCATTTCTATGAAAATTCACTACCATAACGCACTTGATGCGTCCAGGGTTTTTTGCCTTTTGAGATAAAAATATGAATTTTGGCGTAGGATACTCCTTATGATAGAAACTAGCGTACCCAATTTGGTTGCCTACACTTTATTATTTCCAGAGATATAATTTTTTTTCGAAAGAAAACACAAAATTTTCCGGGAAAACCTGAACCGATTTTCCTGACTAAAACCGCAAAACCTCTTCCTCAGTGTTCATCGGGATGGCAAGGATCAAATCATCCATGTATTGGTAGATGAAAGGTAATCTAAAGGACAGACGTGGTATCACAAACTTCAGCAGTGATGACATAACCATATTTTCCAGCACAAGGCTGAGGTGACTACCCATTGGACATCCAAAGGACTGTCGATAGTAAACTTCATTAAACAGAAAATAATTGGAGTTGAAGAGAAATTCTATTATTTGAATTAAGTTTTCTTTGGGAATATTAGTGTTTGGTTTAATGAGCTCCCAGTTCTCGTCAATGATATGAAGCGCAAGCTGAAGTGAAATGTTTGTGAATAAGGAGACAACATTCGAAGAGACCAACCTCTATCCTTCATCCAGTTTGAAGCCGTTCATCTGCTCGGCGAAAATTTTGGAGTTCTTAACTGCAAATTCGTTATAGTCCATGAAAGACACATTCAGGATGGATGCTATGAAACCACTTAATTTGGAAGTGGGCGATGAAATTGATTTTTGACAGTTTTGATGATTACATTAAGTTTACAATTGAGGGAGAGACAGGCAGAAGTGTTCCTTTCCTTGATACTAGAGTTTACAGAAGTAATGACAATACCATTAAGTTGGATTGGTACAGCAAGCCGTCCAGTTCCGGAAGATACATAAACTGTATGTCATATCATGATAAGAAAATGAAACAAGATCTCATAATAGGCATGAATAGAAGGATTCTGGATATTACCCACCCCTCTTTCAAGCATGCGGCTTTATGTCGTTTTGCTGACATGATGGTGAAAAATGGCTATAAAAGAAGCTACTTAATGAAGCTACTTTTCAACGCTCCTTCCGAAAGTGCACCTCACCAAGCAGCTACTAGGCCTTCAACGCCTGTACAGGATGGGACAGATGCCTCCGACCCAGGTTTAAATGCCAAATATGCGGTTTTGCCTTACATCAGTGGACTAACACACAGACTATTGAACCTCTTCAAAGTTTTTACAGACATTAAAGTGGCTAAATACAATGTTCTGACCAACAGAAACTTTTTCACTAACAATAAGGACAAAATTTTGTTGCATAAGCAACGCGATGTGGTTTATAAATTGGACTGTAAAAATTGTTATCTTTCTTATATAGGTCAGACCTCACAGTCTGTTGGTAGGAGGATCAGCCAGCATAGGAGCGACTATCGACTTAGACCTGACAGATGTGCATTGGCACATCATGTGTCTACTTTAGGCCATAATATGGATTTTGAAAATGTAAAAATATTAGATAGGGAAAATTATTTTAAAAAACGTTCTCTTCTTGAAATGTGTCATATTCTTGAAAATGACACTATGAACTCAAAAGCATATATTCAAAATCTAAGTAACATATATAGCTATGTAATACTTTTTGATAGGTATGATGGCGCCTCTGTGTTGGCCGGTTCTATAACTTAGAATAAGAAAACATGTCACATAATTCATCAATAGAGTAACAATAGCATATGATCAATGAGGTCTTGCAGCTGTCATTTGTATCTTTTGGTCGACATTATAACGTGAAAAAATGGGGTTAGGTGTCCATTTTGTCACACGCGAATATTTCAAAGCTTTTTCAGTTTTTTAACACTAATGACACTTTTTTATACTTTTTCATGACTAGCTTTGAATGTTTTGAAGGTAGAAATGTTTGCGTGAAGTTACATGTAATGTAAAGATGTTTTTGCATTGTTGTTTTTTGCATGTCAGATTTTCTCTGTTTTGGTGTTTTGGCCTTACTTTTGTAATTAGTTACAGTGCTGTAAGTGTTTTTAATGCATAATCTAGATGTTTGTGCTGATTTTTATTTCATTTTTAGTACTCCTGAAGATGCTCGGAACCCCGAGCGAAATATATCGAGTTTTTAGAACAGAGTGACTTTCTTTAAAATATAGCCCTCGTTTTTGGTCATAATTGCCCTGAAAAGTATATATATATATATATATATATATATATATATATATATATATATATATATATATATATATATATATATATATATATATATATATATATATATATATATATATATATATCATATGGAACTATTTCTTTAGATGAGTGCTAATTTGGGTCCGTAGAACTTAAATCCAAGGTCCGTTAAAATGTGTGTATGCATATAATATACACTTACAGATTTGAGTTCTACGAACCCAAGTTGGCGCTCATCTTAAGAAATGGTTCCAAAGTCTTACCATCGTTACCTCGGCAGCTACGAAATTTTCTTAATGAAAATTCGCTAATATGATATATACTCGAACCGCATCCGCATATTATGCTGAGCTACTGGCCATTCCCTAATTCATCTTGGTAAAATCTTGGAATACAGGAAAGGGCGGCCGTCCTCGTTTCTTAAAGGGAATGAAACTAACCATTCACACAGAGACTTGAAGTCACAGCAAACCCGGGTCGTTTATAATTAAACACTCAAATGGATATTATTATGTAGATAGGTGACTGATTTTCTATATTTCCTACACCGGGAAAAGTAAAACACACACACACACACATATTTATACCTATATGCCAAACTTTAGCAAACTATTGATAAATGTTAACGTTAAGTGGCTACCGGATTTCCATGCGGCCAATGACGTAATTAACATTAGAATTACCTGCAGGTAATATAAGCAATTTTCAGCTAATATGTGCAATCTACCGGAAGCTTAATCGAAATGTTCAATCTGCTCCTCAGGGCGTGCCGTTTGGAGAACTTGACTAAGGATTTGTAGATAGGGCATTTTTAATAAGTACATTCTCAGACAGCCTTAAATTGGGTAAAATAATTTTGATGTACAAGGATAGTGATCCTAAAAGTCTTTTTCGTTACATACTACCTAGTTCCGTACAGCGATGGCGACCCTATCGTACATTTCACAATGTTCTAGGAGGCTGGGTACCATAGCCGTATTACTTTTTATGTATGTTCTCGCTGTAACTAGTATAGCGCACTGACGAGCTCTAATTAGAGCAAAACCGGTCTGCGCTTCTAATTATTGTGAGAATACATCTAGCACTACATAGGTACATTCTTCCTGTATCAGGGATCAGGACTGATAATTTAACAAAAATGGTTGGTTGGTCGTACACAGTCTCTATTTATAACATTTTGTGTTAATTGGAGCTGTCGTGACAGCGTACTATTTGGTTCAGCACCGAGATGGCGATCCTGTCGTACATCTCACAAAGTTCTAGGAGGCTGGCTACCATTGCCATATTACTTTATAGCTGTGTTTGCGCTGTAATTAGTATAGCGCACTGAACAGGTCTAATTAGAGCGAAGCCGGTTTGCGTTTCTAATTATTCTGAGATTACATCTAGCCTACAATACAAGAAGACTTTTCCACTTTTTTGCGACAATTTTTGAGCACAGTAAACTATGGCCAATATGTAGTTTACCCATTCAAAAGAGCTCCACAAGCTTTATATAGAGTAAATAAATGTTTTTTTATTTGCTTAAAAATAAAAAAGGTATTGAGGTGTTACCATTTTAAGTATATATATATATATATATATATATATATATATATATATATATATATATATATATATATATATATATATATATAATTACGATACACAATAGCCGATAAGATAAGATAATTACCACAATATCCAATCCGATAACGTCCACTCAGCTAAACATCGACCTCCAGAGGTTACGAAGTTTAACTACATACAGACTTGGAGACTACTTCTCTGGCTTCATTGTTGGTTTTCTTTTTTGTAGGTGAAGGACGTAGCCAGCGCGTAAGCTAACTGGAGCAAGTGGCCATTACGAATTCTGGATGTTCTAGGATGTTCTTCAACGTTTCTGTGACTATAGTTTCGCTGCTTGACAGCATTCTCAGGCAGATGAAAATTGATGTTTAACTGCAAACCGCGCAGTATTGCCAGCAAGTATCGGCCTCCTCAATATCATTCCCCTAAATAAATTAGGATAATTCCGCTTTGGAATTACCTTTTACACGAATAAGGGGTGGACCTATCTCATTTGCGACTAATTTTAAAGTTTCAGGAGTTATTCGATCATGTCCAAAAGATTTATAATTTTTTAGATCATGAATGTATCCAATATCTTCTTATATCAAGTCAAATCAAATTTATATTCCCAATTTAAACCCACACCTTTTGGGCTAATGTGTGTTTGACTAATCGAAAAGATTTCATTCCAAAAATATACTGCTGCTCTGTGCTCCAAAACTTTTGGACTATGCTATATAATAGACATATTTGTTTGTGTATAACAGTTAAGGTAAACTTTTACCAAAACTCTTGTTTTCTTTTGTCTTTTTTATGGAAACACTGCTATGGGAATTATCTGTGGAAAGAAAACCCTCAGTCTAATAATAATTGATTTCAGTTAGCACACTTAGAACACGGCGGTACATGAGTAACTTTGCGTGTTTTATCAGAGTAAAGTTGCTACACTTTTAATTAATTTTCCGCCGGACTTCCCACAGTTATTAACTGAAATTACAAGCAACCTATTCAATGTTTGTACTATGAGTTTAAGAAAGCCATAAGCTTAAAAAGATTAAATTTAGTAATTGAAATTACAAATCATCATTTTTAATAAATTGTCATAGAAAATAGTGCTACGAATTGAATCATAACATCCACATAGCTGTGATATTTACTTTCCTAAGAAAGACGTTCTCATGAAATTAATTTAGGGTCTATGACTTGAGCACAAAGTATTCCTGTACCTATAAACTTCTGAAATGACCTATTACTCGATTTCTAATAGTAAAGAGTCAGTTTTCCCAATCAACCCACTATTTCTTCCTTTTTAGTAAATTTTCTTTAAAAAGATTAACTAATGAGGAGATCCCGACTTTCGAATTTTGAAAAAATTTCTTCAAATGAGCGCTAATTAGGACCCCTGGAATCCAAATCCGAGGTCGGTTTCAGACTTTATATGTTTATATATATATATATATATATATATATATATATATATATATATATATATATATATATATATATATATATATATATATATATATATATTTATATATTTATGTGTCACACCTATAACTTGAAAAATAATGGACCGATTTTGATAAAACTTGGTAAATACCTTCCTGTCACAAGTGGCTTGGATAAGTTCGTTAGCCAGGAAAATCCGCCAAGGTTTTCCCGGAAAATTTTGTGTTTTCTTTCGAAAAAAATCGAAAAAAATTTATTTCTCCGGAATTAACAAAGTAAGGGCAACCAAATTTTACACGCGGGTTTATATCATTATGGGTAAAATACCTACGAAAATTTAGCTCTGTAGGTTAAAGGACAAAAACGTTACAGGCATTTAAAGAACAATAAATTTGGGTTTTCCTCAAAACGTCAAAATCGCGATTTTAAACGTCAAAATTGGTGAGTACCTTCCTTTCGCAAGTGGCTTGAATAAGTTCGTTAGCTAGGAAAATCCGCCGAGGTTTTCCCGGAAAATTTTATGTTTTCTTTCGAAAAAAAATTATATCTCCAAAATTAACAAAGTAAGGAAACCAAATTTCATACGCGGGTTTATATCATTATAGGCAAGTTACCTACCAAAATTTAGCTCCGTAAGTTAAAGGACAAAAAAGTTACAGGCATTCAAAGAAAAATACATTTGGCTTTTCCTCAAAACGTCAAAATCGCGATTTTAAACGTCAAAATTTGTAATATTTAGGCAATGAACCTGACACTAATATGAGCTATGGAAGGAAAATGTCTCAAGAATAATGTTTTACAAAGCCTGAAGTATTAGTTTCAATCGTCATTGTCCTTCATTTTACTAAAATATTCCCAGAAAATTCATTTCAAATAGACCCTTTCTCTGATGTTTTGCCTGTCGGTTTAGTTAAGTTGATGCTTTCGCTGTAGGTTTAGTGAAGTTTATGGTTTAACGGTCTATAATTTTTAGCTAATTTTCGTAGAACAAATTCGTTACTGCATTTTAGCATATTTTATCGAAATATGATGCATGTTTGTAAGAAAAAATTTGGACACAGTAAGTGCGTTTTGGTAGCAAATTTTCATTAAGTCCTCCAAATTTCAATAACTCATTTGCTATTAACGTAAGTTTTGTTGGTTAGGAAACCAACATTTAACTGTATTTTCAGAAAATTTTTGTATGAACGCAGCAAGGGCGTTTTGGTTGCGAATTTTCATTAAATGTTTCAAATTTCAATAACTCAATTTGCTATTAACCTTAGGTTCATTGGCTAGGAGACCAGTTTTCTCAGAAACATTTAAAGTTTATTTTCCGAAAAGTTTTGTACATTTTCAAATAATTATTTTGATAAAATATGATACACTGTTCCTACTATATAGGTTATACCGGTAACCAAATTGATGCCTGCTCGCATTAGAGCGATATATTTGTAATTAAAAACATTTTTATGAAAATTCACTTCCATAACGCACTTGCTGCGTCCAGAGTTTTTCTTAAACGATCTTACTTTCAAATAATTTGGGCTATCAGGTTGTGGACAGCTATCTGTACACTTAATTTGATGTCGACTGCTTAATTACAGGACAATTTAATATTTTACTTCAACAACATCAACCCCTACTTGAATTTCATAGAGAATGTGAAGTTGACCTTGATTTGACCTTAAAAGTTATCAAATCCAAGGTCTCGTCAGATATCCAGGAAAAAATCCTTGTCTGAAACTTTAAATGAATGATGAAATTGAACGTTTTCTAATACACGAAACCTAAAACGCTATATTACTCGAGTTTTGACGAAAAAATATCAAATTTAACCAAATCACTCCTCACTAACGCCTTACCTCCTGAAGCGGTTTAATCCAAAAACAACTCGAACCGTTCGTTGGTCAGGTGCTAATTGTGTACTAAATTTGAAGACGATATTTTAATTTGCTGGAAAGTTATTATGCCTACTAGCAGACACACGTACAGACCGACAGGCCGACCGACATAAAGACAAAAAATTGGTTCCGAAATAATGTTTTGTGTACGTTTTGAGACTTATTACGCCGTTTGAAAAAATTCATAATATCTGTTACTGATATATCACCCCCACATTCTATCCCTAATTTAATTTCAGCACAGAATACCAGGTGTTTGATGAAATTGAAAGTTTCCTAATAAAAAAAACGCTAAAACGTTATATTACTCGAGTTTCAATTTTAAAAGAGTGTAAATTTTCGCCTAATCACCCCCCATTCATCTTCTACCTCGTGGATAGATTTTACCCAACAACTGCTCGTGTGTAAGGTTCTAACTTTATAGCAAATTTGAAGACGATATTTCAATTCGTCCTAAAGTTATCGTGGCTAGTAACAGGTAGTCATACAGACCGATGTCACGCTTCCACATATCTATGATAGTCTACTCTCATCAGAAATATATTCTCATGAAATAAATGTAGGGTCCATGACGACTACAATGAAAATATTCGTATTTCTGCATCCGTAAACTTCTAAAAAAGTTATTAACTTCGATTGGTTGAAGTTAAAGGGGTAGGGCTGTCCTCAGACATAGGCACAGTAAGCTGTAAAGAAGGAAATTGTCTAAATCATCTAAATATAATCGTATGGGCCATAGAGCAGTTTGAAAGTAGAGTGGCCTGTTAAATGTTGAGCGTATCGATTGGTTTCAGATCAATACGGCTGAGAACATGAGAGATTGAGGACATTCGTTCTAATTTTGAATTTGAGGAAACGTATTTTTTCCAATAATGAATGTAAACGTTCTACAGGTGAATTTAAATTAGGGTTCTTAGGGGTACTGATGTGCAAGTTGATTTTAAGCATGTAAAGAAACTCTTTGGGTGCCACATTTTCGAATTCGCGGCCAGATTCTGAGACTATTCTAGAAGGATAATTATGGTGAGAGAAGAAGTGACGTAGTTTGTTGACTATGGTTAGGGCCGTAGTATCATTGGTGTAATATACCTAAGCCTATTTACTAAAAACTCGATAAATGTTAAGAACTTGCAGTTCTCGAAACCAAATGAGTCGAGGCGTATAACTTTGAAGGGTGTAGAAGGGATCAGGAGTCCTTGAAACGGGGGTTTATACGATTATGCTCATATTTTTCTGGGAAGCATACATCACATTAATTAATAAAGTCGTTAATTTGAATTTTCATATTTGGCCAATAAAATTTTGTTATAGTTATAGTTTTATCGTGATAGTCCTGGATTGTTGCCTTTTCTTCTGTAATTTTAGTTACGTATTGTAGGCTTTTGTGAGTCATAATGTTGCTCGTTTTCTTGCGTGTCAATACCTAGCTCTCTAAGATCGTCATCGCTTAATACTCTAAGCTCTAAATTATTGACAATTGATGCTAGATCATCGTCGTCTTCAACTGCGTTGATGTCGACACGAGATAAAACATCGGCTACTACGTTTTCTTCGCCTCTCTTATATTCATTTAGTCCATTTTTTAATCCTTCTTAGGGCATTTGGTTAAGGCGAATAGGAATTCTGGGAAGCTTTTTTTATAAAGCGGCGGTAAAAGCATCAAGCCGAGAAATGATTTTTTTTTTTTGGATCTTGGTATCTGGGAATTTTGAACGGCTTGAGTTTTATTCGGGTTAGCTCGGATTCCTCGGGTAGCGATCACATGACTGCGAAAGTCGACTTCTTTACGAAGGAATTCAGAGTTGTCTAGTTGTACTTTGAGATTGACTTCTTCTAATTTTGAAAAAAAATTGTTTTTAGTGAACTAAATGTTCTTATTTAAAGAAAATGACAATGTCATCAATGTAAAAGAAACTTGATTTATAGAGGAATTCCCTAAGGACATTATGTATTACTCGCTGGAAGGTACCGGGAGAATTATGCAGGCCAAAGGGCATGCGCACAGGTTCGTAGTTCCCGTTGTTAACACACAAAAGCAGTTTATATACTGTTTTTACCTAGTTCAATTTGGTGAAAACCTTGGACCAAATTACGTGTAGTGAATTACATGTATTTGCCTAAACTATCGAGTATCTCGTCTATTCAAGGTAAGGGATATTTATCGTTAATGTTTTTTTTTTCGTTTAGTTTTCGGTAGTCGATAACCAAACGTCATTTACGTTTTCCTGATTGATTCATGCGTTTAGGCACGATCCATACATAGGAGGCATACGGTCTAATAATTTTATTGTCTAATAGTTGTTTTATTTGGTTTTAAATCTCTATTTTGAGATTATACCCATATAATCGATACCCCCATCTATGAGGTTTTACATGTACTGGTTCGTCATCTGTCGTTCTTATATTATATTTAATACGATTGGCCGACGTAAGGTCACTATTTTCATGATAGAACATGTTTTTGTATTAGTCGCATACAGAAAATAATTTTGAATTTCTCTCAGCATTAAGATGTTCTACTCTTAATTGTTTTAAAATGTTAGGTTAGTCTTGTGTTATCAGTTTGTTTAGTTCATAAAAGTTTTGTATTGGAGTGACTTTGGTCCGTACGTTAAAGTAGACTTCGACGTTGCCAGATGAATTTTTTGTAATAGGAATTCTGAAAATGCCAGAATGAGAAGTGGCTCTAGTTTCGTATATGGTTAGAGTGTTGTCAGATAGTTGGGGACGAGTTCAATTTTGAGCGGTTACATCAAGTAAAGGCAACAACAATCAATTCAATGAATTAAATATATTATTATTATTATTTTATTGTATATATATATATATATATATATATATATATATATATATATATATATATATATATATATATACATATATATATATATATATATATATATATATATATATATATATATATATATATATATATATATATATAAACATAGAAAAATTTTAACTGATCTTGGATATAGGTTCTAGGGGGCCTGGTTCGCGCTCATTTAAAGAAATGTTTTCAAAAGTCACAAATCGAGATCTCCTCATTACTGATTCTTATTATGAAGTTATTGTAAAAAAACATATTTCACATTTTCGTGAAAAATAATGGTTTAGCAAATTTTAGTAGAAAATACAATTTTCGTGTAACATTACTTAAGCCAATTTATATATTTTTGTAAAGAAAATGGCGAATTAGCGTTAAAAAAATTGTCTGCAAATTTTCATGCAAACCTTTTTTTTTGTGTTTGTCAAAAAGCTTTTTATGTATAATTATTTCTTACCAGGTGTTTAAATAGCTTGAAGAGGTTCATTGTCCAGGAAAATCGGACCAGTCTTTTTAGGAAGAGTTCAAGTTTACTTTCGGAAAATTATTGTACTTTTTCAAAGAATAAAGTTAATTTTAAAAAATACAGTCTTGGTGGTTCAGTGGTTAGAACGTGTTCGTCTGAACCGAAGGGTACTGGTTGCGATTCCCTGGGTTTTCCTTGCACTTTTTCAGTGAACACTGTTGAGCTGTACAGAATGGCATTATATTTGAGCAAGTCGAAGGTACGAAAGTTCCGGCTTTCGGAGGGGGCGTAAATCTGCCATTCCCGTGTCCACGCAATGTTGAGCACGTTAAAGATCCCCACGCTTCTTACAGAAAGGCATGGATTCAGCTAAATTTCCTAGGACAGTGAGGTTAAAGTGCTCCCTGGTGACGGTGATTGGCCATAGTCGCAGAAATAGGCCGACGTTAAAAGTTTCTACTATATAGGTTATACCAAATTTGATGCCTTTATTAAAGAAGACATACATATTTGCCATTAAAAACATTTTCATGAAAATTCACTACCATAATCCACTTGCGGCATCCAGACTTTTTGTAGACAACTACACAACTACCAAGGAAACATACTTTTGGGAAAATTCGTTGCCATAACGCACTTGCCGCGTCCAGACTTTTTTCCATAATCAAGTTTTTTTTAAATTATTATACAGGTAAACAATACAGGCATTTTACATTTTTTTTAGTTCAGGTGCCAGCGATGATCCAGCAGTTTTGCTTTAACACTTTAGACTCCTTGGTTTCGGAGATTAATTTTGCATGTTAGTTTTTAGGCACTCGTCGTTTTACTAGCAACCAACACATAAAAACTTTTAATCTGAGAAATAGCAGCAGCAGAAAGATCCTCCATCCCTACATAGTTATTAAAAACAAATGCTTTTAGTACTTTATCTCACAAACTCATATTCTTGCCGTTGAAAGTATTTCGCACCAATCTTTAGTTACTGTTCGCCATATCGATCTTTGTGTTGTAACTACGTTTAACGTGAAGACAACAGAACTAGGCCATGTGCCGGCGCGCATCTAAAGCCAACACAATTCCCATACGACTATTGTTGAGAGCAACTGGTAGTTATTTGCGAGTTTAACGTTTGCAACGACCAGAGCTTTTCGTTGAAGCCAAAATAAAGCATGAATATTTAAAATAAAGGACAATTGTTGGTCTGTTGCAACTAAAGAGCTCTCAGCCATACGAACAGGCATTTATTTTATATAAATAAAATTTTCGGGACGCAGCCAGCGCGTTTTAATAGTGAATTTTCATAAGAATTTTACACTACCGGTTACGGCATATTACTGAAAATAATACTTTTAGTTTAATAAGATGTTGAAAAGTGGGTTTAGAGGTTCTAATACAAGCTCATTTGGAGAATTTATCTTTCTATATTCATAAAGAATATTCAAATCTTGTTTTCTAGCTCCTTTTACGAAAAATACTCATATAATAAACACACTGTATCCTAAAAACAACAGGATTTTTAACTTATGTTTACAGAACCTTTTGTGATAATCCTGAGGTCGACAATCAGCTTGTGGCGTATGTTCTACATATTTTGAAAATCTTCTACAGGATCGTACTAACATCTCTTTTTCAAATTGTCTCTAATCGCTTTTTATTGACAAACCACGACAAATAAAGAAATGAGTTGAGACATACTCTTTGTATAGAATTAAATACTCTCTTTGAAACTTGTAGCAAAAGATTTCTACAGGGCCGTACATTTACATTTTTTATGTAACTGAATTATAAGGAACTAATATAAATCCGCCGCTTGAAAAGCCTAAAATTTTTACGAAATGTGGTCACCTATGAGAGAATGCTGTGTATATGAAAAATATATATTTTTCAAACTTTTAACACCCTGTATCTCGGAAACAACAGGACTTCGGACATATATCATACGACCTTATTGGATTATTTTGAGATCCCGAATCATCCCACGGCGTGTGGGTCCCACATGTTATGAAACACCATATACATATTTATATATATATATATATATATATATATATATATATATATATATATATATATATATATATATATATATATATATATATATATATATATATATATATATATATATATATATATATATATATATATATATATATATATATATATATATACTTTAGTACGCATCAATCTGACGCGACTGCCTGACGTTTTTGGTTAACTTGAGATTTTCTTCATCTAAATGATGATTTTTATCCCAAATATGCTGAGCAATACATGATTTGTCAATAGTGCTATATCTCAGTTGCGCGAAATCTTCCTTAAATCTAGTTTCAATGAATTCATCGCTTTGATGACGCAAACTTTGTTAGCGAAACGATCGTCGGGTCTAAAAACCGTATTGTGGAGAATTTGGTTCTCAAAATTGTACTTATCAGTGCTCATCACACGTTCAAATCTTCACTCATTTAACAGCTTGTTATAAGGGGCAGCATCACAGATATCAGAACAATATTTCACTTGTGTACGTATCTGTGCTTTATACCGCGTCAAAGGCTGCTGTGATAAAAATAAACTTTAAGCCCGAAACGCAAACGCAAACGCCTTAGCCGCTGCTTTAGCACAATTGGTAATATGTAAGTGCCAGCAGATATCCTCTGCAACAGTTATATCGAACATAGAGATTGTGGATATTTGGGAACGTATTTTGTCAGCCGTCTAAGCGTCTGGGCTTTGCCTTTTTTTTCAACAACACACCACGAGATCTTACAGCCTAAACAGTATCGTACCGTGGATATCGTACCGTGGAAGTCGACAAGGAGGAAAGAGGCAACTTGTTAATTCTGAACTTGAACGTTTGGAGGTTCGGAAGAGAAGGAAAAACATGTACAAGCAAGGAATTCCAAAACTTGGAAGTCCTCTGGAAAAAAGACCGGGCATAACAAGATGTTCTATGTGAAACCTGGAACCTGTGATGAGCACTAATAAGTACACTTGGAGAACACCCAAATCACCACAACACATCTTTCAGAGACCTTACGATCGTTTCGTTGACCAAGTCAACATCTTCAGGGGAAGAAAAATTCTTATATAGAATTTTTCTTCCTCTGAAGATGTTGACTTGGTCAACGAAACGATCGTAAGGTCTCTGAAATATGTGTTGTGGTGATTTGGGTGTTCTCCAAGTGTACTTACAAGATGTTCTATTTCTGGTGACCTGGACAGTAAACGCGTGCATTCGCTCCGTTTCCTAATAGATCTGTTGGGGGCAGCAGATGGAGGAACTATGAAAGGAAGCTCCTCTGAGCAGTGCCCGTGCAGGTATCTATAAAAGAGGGAGAGAGGTCACCAACGGCACGTCGTTGGGCAAGGAATAGCAGCCTTTGGGTAAGAGTAGGGTCACTGATGAGACTGGATGGAGTTCAGGATAGCGAGTGTAAAAGCGGCAGCGGCACCCCAGATGTGGGAGCAGTATTCGGGGTTTGGCCTTATTTGTCAAGTATAAAAGGTATAGAGATTAGCTGGTAAAAGTATTTGCGAGCCCGAAAAGAAAAATTTCGGCGCACACGGACCAATCTGTGTCAAATACAACGCACAACGCAAATATTTATTTGTATGAATTCGCCTTTAGAGACTTATAAAAGCTTTATATTCATAGCTTAAACTTCCACATCGTCAATGCATGGCACCGACGACAAAAATTTTAACTATTTTTTTTCCGCTTATAGGTCGTAAGAAGTGTCAAAACATATAGAAAACATGATTTGGGAACAACAAATTTTTGTGTCTGTCGGTCTGTTGGTAGAACTGTCTTTATGTATGTCTGTTTGTAGCCACGATAACTTTAAGGGTAATTGAGAAATCTTCAAATTTAGTATACGATTAGCACCTGGCAAAGGAACGGTTCGGATGGTTTTTGGGTATGGGGGAAAATTTATATTTTTTCGTTAAAACTCAAGTAGTATAACGTTTTAGGGTTTTTTTATTAGAAAGCTTTTAATTTCATCAAAAATCTGGTATTCTGTGCTGAAATTAAATTGAGGGTTATTTGTGTGAGGGTGAAATATCGATGACAGAAAAGCTAAAACGGAGTAAAATGTCTCAAAACCTATAGAAGATTCTGAAACGAAAATTGTCTTGTCTGTGAGCCTGTCTGTCAGTCGGTCTGTCGGTGTGTACGTCTGTCTGCTAGTAGGCGCAATAACTTTCGAACGAATTGAGATACAATCTTCCAATTTGGTACCCAGATAGCCCCCGATAAAGAAACGCTTCTAATTGTTTTTGTGTATGATCGCTGCAGGGGATAGGGGATACATTTTTCTTTAAAACTCTCAAGTATTATAACGTTTTATAAGTTTATGGGTACAGGAATATGAATGTTTTCTTTTTGATCAGATTATGTACCCTGAAATCATTTGATTAGAATGCTTTTCTAAAGATATTATATTATTACAGATATGTTAAAGTTATGATTCAATTTCAGCACTATTCAGTTAGCACCCGACAAAGGAACGCTTCGAATCGTTTTTGGGTAAGGTCACTTCAGGGGGTAGGAAATAAATGAGGGTGATTTGTTGAGAATTGACATTTTGTAGTTAAAACCCGGGTAATATAACGTTTCAGAAGTTTATGAGATTTGACATTTTGTAGTTAAAACTCGAGTAATATTTCAGAAGTTTATGGGTACACGAATATAAATATTTTCTTTGGTGGTCAAGTCATTGACCATAAATTCATTTCATGAGAATGTGTTTCTAAGGAGAGTAGATGATCACAGCTATGTGGAAGTTAGAATTCAATTTGCAGCACTTTGTTTATAACTTTAGACAAAACTGACAGAAAAAGAATTGAACGATGGTTCCTATATCGAATTTGTCTTAATTTTTAGTGACAGGCTGATATCTAGCTTGTTTCTAGGAAGATGAAAACAACTCCACCTTATCAGACATCGAGAAGGGGCGACGATATTTCGGGTGCACACATTTTAAGAACTATTGCTGGGATTTCATCGGGTCGTGTTGCCTTTTTGATGCCTAAGCTTTCAAATATGTGCTTAACAATACGATGCTTAAAAAATCAGTCATTTTTAAATTCATAGCTGGTGGGCTCTTTGCATGAGGATCAAGCATGGAATTGAAAGCAAATACACGAACAAATAGATGAACTCTCCATTTTGACGATACAGCGACTCCACCATTTGAGACCGGCGGAGGAAAGGAACTGGTAGTGAAACTTCTACTTAGAATTTTTTCCATAGACCACAAACATCACATGTTGTTTGGGAAAGAGATGACTTTTTTCTTATTGATTGGTCAAATTCATCTTTAGATTGATCAATTGTCTGTTTGCACCTGCTTCTTGCTGATACAAAGGCGGCGTGAGTTTCGCTGCGTTATACGCTATATATACGCTTCTGTCATGAGTGCTGTCTTGTCATTTGTCATTGCTGTTAGGCAGAATAATAACAATCAATGCCAAACAGTTAGGTAGAATTGTGAGATGGAAGCAGAAACCGAAAATGGCTTTTAAATACCACATAGAATAGAAACCTTGAATTTATACATATTAAGACGTAGTTTTAGATTGTTTTTAAACAAATCGAATCACTTTCATTAAACGTTTTACATATTGCTATACATTTTCCTGATATCTCCAGATTCAGATGAAAGTTTGGGCTAAGGCACGGAAAAAATGCAGACAAAACAGACAAAAATATGCGTCAAATTAACAAAAAAATGCAAAGATTTCAGAAGAAATGCAAAAAATTATGCATAATAATAAGTTTTCTAAATCGCTGATTATGAATACTAATGTGCTTTTTTTATTTTTTCGTTAGAAATTTTGATAAAAATGAAACTCAGTTTCATAAGATTATACATAAGATTATACATAATTAATTTTTTAAAATAAAATAAAATGATTAACAAAGCTATGCGAAATTGTAAATTAAACATAAATCATGTCTTCAATAATTATAAAAACATTTAATTACTAAGTGCATCAACGTGTTATAATAGGTTTCGGAGGCAACGAACGATTTGGAGCGTGTTCTTTGTAAAATTGAATGCGTATTGGAGTTTTTAAAAATACTTTTTTAATATAGTCTATAAGATCATTTACTAAAGGAAACTACTCTATTATATACTCTGCTAATCTATTAGTGCCATGAGCCAAACAAGTTACATGTAATACGTTAGAATAAAAAAAACATTCTAATTTTGTCCAATTTTAAGCATGTAAGGTGAGAAGATAAAAGTAAAATGATTTTTTCTGAAAGGACAACATCGGGCAAAAAAAATTGTCACACAGTCTTGAGCAAATCTGGTTATGGTTAAATTATTGCCTTTTTCAAGTTTTTTTAACACAAAAAGATAGGATCTGCTTTGACGCTCTTTCCCTACGACGCCAATTAATGCATGGGCGATATGTTTATAGCACGAATCTATACTTTCATCTACTACAACATAAAAATAAGTTAAACTCACAGCATTTCTTACATTCAGTAACGTTTCTTTAAAAATGGTGTCGATGCATCCTTTACGCAAGGTTGACTCGTCAGAGATATTGTGCTTGGGGAACATTCCTAAAAATTGCTTTAGGTTCGGATTATTTAATTTTGTCAGCGGTATATTGCTGCCAATCATCGCCTCGCCTTCATCTTGATTGAACTGCTTCTGGTCGGTTTGTTTTCGTTTCTGTTAAAGGCAACTTTTTAAGGTTTGCTCTGATGTTGCACCTTCTTCAAATTTCCGCATGTTGAGAATATGATTTGCGGTTTTGACAAGCTGATCCACAATGAACTTTCTGTCGGCATGAACCTGTAGTGACCCAAAAATAAAAACAACAAAAATCTCAAATTTCTTTGTTGGCAGTTTTTCTAAAAGAAAAGTATGTTTACTCTGGGCCAAAAGTAGTTTGAAAGTTTTTTTGTGAAAATTAAAATCTTATTGTCGGTGTAACTATCAAATTTTATTTTTGATATATAAATTATGGATTCATTTACTTTCAAATAAATAGAAAACGTATGTAGTAAAGAAACAACAAGTATTTACAATTTTTGAACACACAGCACAAAAAAGTTGGTCTCCATCCCATGTAATTTATCGGTAAATCTTTATCCATAACGTATTAAATTTTGTTTTAGGCATTTTAATTGACATCACTTTTGTTCACTTTCAACACTTCCAAAAATATGTTGCGCACATAATTTTTAACAGTCTTGCTAAGATGAACTGTGTGGTACCAAATAATATTTACTAAACTGTCGGTCATTCTGGCATTTGGAACTCAATCTTTATTATTTGTACCTCGAATTTTTGTAATTCCAACCATCTGGGTTTTTCCCGATTCCGGTTATATAATATAATTGGTTATTTATCATCGCCTACGATTCTACGAATTTCAGCTGCCGCCTCTCCCAGCGTTAAGCTCCAGGGACTGCACGGTCCGCCTTTAGATTTTCAAGTCTAAGTAAATATAATAAACCAGACAATATAGCTTTATGTCCTTTGTGTCTGACATAATTTGAAAATTTGTGAGAAAAAATGCAAAACTTGCTGCTTGATTGACAAAAATGCGTTTTCTACAAAAAAAATGCCATAAGTGCAAGTCTAATTTGTTCCGTGCCTTAGTTGTGGCAAATGGTAACCCCGCCGTTGTTTATTGTGACAGATTTATGTAGCCTGTTAGTTTAAAATTTAATTTGGAGATTTTTTTTTTGCAAGGACAGCGGAAACGGATATATCTGCTTGGCCTTGTACATATATATAGGCATCCTTTCTGGCGTAGGTTTAGGTCATAGCGTACATTATTTATTTTTAGTTACGAAAAACTCAAGATATACTGAACCAATTGAGTTCAAATTCGGTATACAGGACAACGTATAAAATATATACGTCCATGTAAGTTTTAGTTTCGTACTTTCAGTAATTTAAAAGATATTGCGCCTTGAAAAAGTGTTTCGCCCTTTCTTCAAAAAGTACTTGAGTGCCAAAACTGCCTAACGAACTCACCAAGCTATTATTAGGATGAAGGGAATTGTTTTGATTGATCAAGTATATATATATATATATATATATATATATATATATATATATATATATATATATATATATATATATATATATATATATATATATATATATATATATATATATATATATATATATATATATATATATATATATATATATATATATATATATATTTGTCAATTAATAATTAGTTTAGTAGACCTCACATTATATCCTTGAGAATGGAATAAATTTTTGCGAAAGCTCGGCCTATAATAAAGAGTTTTATTTTGCAACTGACGGCTTTCCCACAATTTTTTGGTGTATATATATATATATATATATATATATATATATATATATATATATATATATATATATATATATATATATATATATATATAGTGTGTTTCACTTTAAGTTGCGACAAGTTATTATTTCATAACGGGTCGGCCGATTTTTAAAAAAAAATCTCTTTAAATAAACTACTCCAAAAGCTCCACATCCTGGTCAGCATTGTTTTAAGATTTGCTTTTTCCACAGCCTACTACGATAACAAATAAGACACCAAAAATGAATAAAGCATATTATGCATTTTTTACGGAAAAAATCTCTATCGATTTAGGCACATGCACGAATCCCAAGTACCCCCAAATATCGTAACTTATAGACAGTGTTCACAACTTGAGTGCAAAAAAAAATGAAAAAAATCTACTATTTTAGAGTGCCCGGTGTAAACGCTACTGAGTGACATGCAAACATTAGAACACCAGTGAACTAAGAGTCACCTAGTGTATCAATTCACATAGCATCATTGTCATACCTTATACAGAGTGTTCATAATAAATACGGAAACATACCCGTTTGCAGTGTATTGTCCAATTTGGACTTTGATCGGACCAGCATCGTATATTTTGGGAAGACACCATTCCATTATTTCTGAAAGTAGCTAAGTGAGGATCGGAACCTGAGATGAGCACTGAGGAGTCAGATAAAAAAATATATAATTTTTTATCCTCTGATGACGCTAGTTTTAAAAAGATGTGTTGTGGTGATTTGGGTCCTCCAAGTGTACTTATCAGTGCTCATCGCAGGTTACTATCTTCATTTGGCTACTTTCATAAATAACAGGGTGGTGTCTTCCCAAAATTTAAGATGCTGGTCCGGTCAACGTCCAAATTGTGTAATACATTGCAAAAGGGTGTTTTTCCGTATTCATTATGAACACTATGTATAAGATACAGGGATGATATTATGTGAATTGATACACTAGGTGACTCTCAATCCATTGGAAATGTAATATTTCCAAGACACTCAGACGTTTACACATGACACTCCAAAAAAACATTTTTTTTATGTTTTGCACTCAAATTGTGAACACTTGGTATAAGTCGCGATATTGAAACTTGGGATTTGTGGCTTACAGATGTTGATAGAGATATTTGTTGTTTTTTTCGTAAAAAAATGCCATATATGCTTTAGTCATTTAGGGTCTTATTTGTTAGTGTAGGCTATGGAAAAATCGAATCTCAAAATATTGAATACCAGGATGTGGAGCTTTTGAAATACTTTTTTTTTTTTTCATCGGACGACCCGTTATAATATACTGAATTGTCGCCACTTAAAGTGAAACACACTGTGTATATAAACATTCAAACTGATCTTGGAGAAATTTGCGAAAGTCTTATCATCGATACCTCTCTATTAGTGAATTTTCCTAACGAAAATTCACTATAACTAAAATTTGATAACCATATTTCCATTGCCATTAGATCGTCAATTTGGGTTGTAGATTGTAGAGCCTAATGCATTATTCTGGGTTATTACGACTGCTAATAAAATAAATTATTTGACTGGAATTTCATTAAACATCTGATTGCGTTCACACAAAGGGTTTGGCTTCATAATAATGCAAATTATTCAAAATACTGAGAATGATGACCAAATCAATATTTACCCCAATACATTGATGTCATCTAGATTTTAATTTCCGCTGGTTCCCAATTATCCGAAACAGGTATTTGCATGGTATTTAACGCTATCGACGTTCTTAATCGACTCCGAAATTACGAACTTTCAACGGCATTCTTAATTTCGTAAAACTTTTATTTCCATTAAGGACAGTTTGATGCAATTGGCGGTAAATTGCAATTTGTTGCGGATAATTTGATCTGGCGTGTTTGAGAGTGGGTTTACAAAATAGTGTTTGTTTAAATAAAACACCGTCTTATTGGTGCTGGTGAATTCTCGTAAAAAACTTTCTTTAAACGTGCGCCAAGCTAGTACCCCTAGAACCCATATTCGCGGTCAGTCACAATTTTTATAGGTTTATATACAGGGTTTTTCACGATAGCCGTGCATTAGAAGTTTATGAAGTTCCCTGATATCCTAAATTTTGAAATTTTGGCAGCGGTCACAATTCGTAATTGTCTTTTATTCTAAAATATTTTCAAGGTCACACCGCTTCCGGTTAGACCGGAAGTAGTCATCAACTTTGCTAATTTAAATAGAATGCCCTGTTTTTTATTGCATATTCAAATTCTCCATAAAATTTTGTAAATATTTATATGCGGCTTTTCTATCCCTATCTTCAACTGTTCCAAAGATATTGTGATTTCTCTGTATTTCGGTGATTTTGCAACTTATTTTTAATAGTTTGTATTTCACATGCTTTTAAAGATAAAATGCTCGAATTTAGAATTTCGTAACTTATGGGAGGGAGCTTTCATATTATATGTCTTAAGTTTACCTGTGTCATACAGAGTGTTCTAAATTTAGTTACTAACTTAGACATATTCAACGTGGCAAAAGTTTTTTTTTCAAATAGGACACCCTGTATATTATTAAAAATTCGAGTTCTAAATTCAATTCTACACCGGTTTGATATAAGTTTTTCTATACTTATCTTCCATATGTTGCTTATTATTAGCATTTTTAGGTAACAACCTCCTCTTCTAAAGAGTACACGTTAGACTAGAAAACAAATACAGCTGTGATTGTCAGTCAGATAACAAAAGTGATATGATTTCCTAAAAATATTTAATGTAGTTATTTAAATAATAATAAAAAAATATTAACAATAAACAAAAAACTGAACAAAGACCAAAAAAAAAAGAGTTAATTCAAATTTAAATGCTACGATCACTATAAATGTTCTATGTGACGACCATCTTGGTCAAGGCACTGCAAAATTCTACGGTTCATCTCATTCGTAGTAGCGCTTTTGATTTCATTTGGATCTAAATCTCTAAAAGCTCTAATTACACGATTTAAAAGATCCTCTCTACTTTGCACTCTTGTGTCATACAATTGACTTTTTATATGCCCCCAGAGATAAAAATCGGCGGGCGTTAAATCAGGAGAGGGGGGAGGCCATCTCCAAGGACCGTTGGGCCCAATCCATCTGTCTTCAAATAATTGCGTTAAATGCCAGTAAACTTCACCAGTGGAGTGGGCAGGCGCGCCGTCTAGGTGATACCAGCTGCTTTGCCTTATATCTAGTGCTAGCCTTACCAGAAAATTACGGACAGATCCCCTTAATAGTTCCAAATACTTATCACCGTTTATATTTTCTTCGTAAATTTCATAAGAGACTTTATTGTCCATAATGATGCAAAGCACATTAAAACAAAATTTGTTTGAAAACGTCGTTCTCTAAATATATTAGGGTTTTCACTTGCCCAAAAATGACTATTTCTCCTATTCACAATTCCTTCCCTTCTAAATTTTGATTCGTCGGTCCACTTAATTTTAGAGAGAAAGTTCTCATCTTGTTGAATATTCAGAAACATGTGTTCGCAGAATTCCACTCTTTTTAAATGGTCACCAGGTCGAAGTCCTTGTAGTACTACTTCTGAATATGGGTGCATTTTATGAGATTTCAATATTCTATGCACAGATGAACTTGATGTTTCCAAAGCTCGAGTATCTGCAGGAATAGAGCTCCGCGGGTAAACTTGAAAATAAGCCAAAACCTTTATCTCATTATCTTCATTTTCAGTTACTGGCTTTGGATCATGTGTAGTTTTGATACTTCCAGTCAATTTAAATCGTTCCTTTATCTTTGCGAATGTTCCTCTAGTCATTGCCGATGGAGTCGGATACTTCTCGTTAAACATCCTTCATGTTCTGCTTACAATCCGATTGTATTCCCCATGAATATAAAATAAATTGAAAATATCCATATTAGAGTACTCTTCAATATTCTGAATTATTATTGGCTTATTATTTCTATAACTTGACTAATGCAAACATACTCAGATTAACTTTAAAATATAAATGACGCTTTATAATTCCTGTGTTGTCAAAATTATGTTTTCTGGCAGCCACAGCTGCCTTTATTTTGCAGGGTAATGTATATTCACTATAAAAGGAGTTTGTTACCTAAAAACTCTAGTAGCAAGTTACTCGTAAGAGATAGGTATAGGAAACCCTATATAAAACCGGTATAGAATTAAATTTAGAACTCGAATTTTTAATAATATACAGGGTGTACTATTTGAAAAAAATTACTTTTGCAACATTGAATGTGTGTAAGTTGGTCTTTAAATTTAAAACACTCTGTATGATACAGGTAAACTTTAGGTAGATAATATGAAGGCCTCATCCTAGAAGTTATAGTATTTTAAATTCCAGGCTCTTATCTTTAAAAACATGTGAAATACAAAGTGTTATAAATGAGGATAGAAGTTCCGAAAAATGTAAAAAAATCACAATATCTCTGGAACAGTTGAAGATAGGGATAGGAAAGCCTAATATAAATCTTCATAAAATTTTATGGAGAACTCGAATATACAATAAAAAATAGGGCATTCTTTTAAAATTAGCAAAGTTGATGACTACTTCCGTTCTAACCGGAAGTGGTGTGACCTTGAAAATATTTTAGAATAAAAGACAATTACGAATTGTGACAGCTGCCAAAATTTCAAAATTTATAATATCAGGGAACTTTATAAACTTCTAATGCACGGCTATCGTGAAAAACCCTGTATATATATATATATATATATATATATATATATATATATATATATATATATATATATATATAAATGGGTGTCCTGATTATGCTTAAAAAAATTGAGTGTTAGTTGCCCTAGAAAAAATAGTGGGGGTAGTTCGTATAACACTTTTGATTTTAACGTCGTGATACTGAGATACAGGGTGTTACAAGTTGTTACCCTTAAAGCTATTTTCCTTAATTATCTTAAAAACGGCTAAACCTAAGTTCTTCGAAATTTGTACACGAGTGAACGTTAACAGCATATAAAGAAAACGAAAAATCTGATTTATTTTGTGAAGCAGTGACGCGCGTGGGAGCATTCTGAGGGTTATAACTTGGAAAAAAAGATGTTAAAACTAAAAATTTCTGAGATTTTCCAACGGTTTAAACAAATTCAACGACTAATACAAAAATGAGGTATATAGATAGAAATTCCTTAGGATGTACAGTTTTCGAGAAAAATTGAGTTAAAATTGTTTGTTTTCTAAAGACGCACAAGTATTAATTTAGATTTTTATACTGAAAGCCTAGGTTAGTATGGATACAGCAAAAGTTGTCAACAGCAGTTTAAATTGTAAAAAAATTCTGTACGCAGCAAGTGCGTTATGGTAGTGAATTTTCATAAAAATCTTTTTAATAACAAATATGTGTGTTTTTTTAAGAAAGCAGGCATCAAATTTGGTTACCAGTATAATCTATATAGTAAAAACAATGTGCCATGTTCCATTAAAATAACTTTATTGTGTGAAAATGTACAAAAATTTCCAAAAGTAAACTTAAAATGTTCCCGAAAAAATACGTTTCTTGGTCAACCTTATAGGTTAATAGCAAATTGAGCTGTTCAAATATGAAACATCAAGATTCGCTACCATAACGCACTTGCTGCGTCCAGAATTTATTTTCTTACAAATATGAATTATATTTCGATGGAAAATGCAATAACATAAGGCGTGTTTGATTAAAAATAGGAAATTTATATCACCAACGACTTATGTGCCATCCTGTGATTGCAGAAATATTATTTTAAGATGTAGCTCAAGACACCCTATAATTAATATATACAAATTTTCTTCATATCTTATATAATAACGGATATATTGTGCTTTATTAATTTTTTACGAAAATTCGACAAAAAGTATATACCATTAAATGATAAACTCTATAGCTAAGGCTACTGCCAAGCATCAGAGAAAGGGTCTCTTTGAAATGAATTTTCTGCAAATATTTTAGTAAAATGAAGGACTATGACGGTTGAAACTAAGACTTTAGGGTTTGTAAAACATCCTTCTTGAGACATTTTATTTCTATAGCCCGTATTAGATTTAAGTTATTTGTCTAAATGTTGCCAATTTTGACATTTTAAATCGCCACTTTGACGTTTTGAGGAAAACCCCAATTTATTTATTTTTAAATGCCTATAACTTTTTTGTCTTTTGACCTAAGTAGCTAAATTTTGGTAGGTAACTTACCTATAAGGATGTAAACCTGCGTACCAAATTTGGTTGCCCTTACTTTGTTAATTCGGGAGATATAAATTTTTTTCGAAAGAAAATACAAAATTTTCCGGGAAAACCTGGGAAGATTTTCCTGACTAACGAACTCATCTAAGCCATTTGCAAAAGGAATTGTTTCACCAAATTTGATCAAAATCGGCCCATTATTTTTTGAGTTATCGGTGTGATACATATATATACAGGGTGTCCCACCGAAAGGGGCAAGTAGCTTTTGGGTGTCTCTGTGTCTAGTAAATGGAAATTTCTTTCAGCCATCTGTTACAGAATTTTAAGGAGCATATTCCGAAAATAATTTAACATACACAGGCTGTCCCATAATTCAGTGGCAACACAAACTTGTATTTTTTTTAATGGAACACCCCATATATTATTACATATTTCGATTTGCGATGAAATTCTGACTCAAATATTATAGAGGTCTTATAGCTTTAATCTCAACGGTTTTTGTGTAAATGTCAATAAACTGTCAAAATGAGGTTATGTTTGGCGTATTTTTGCTACACCGGCAGTCGAACTGCAATGAATTTGTCTGAAGGAATGTTTTAGGTAGATGGTCTTCTATGTAGAATACACTCCAAGGTGTCAAAAAAATAATACATTGTACAGGGTGATCACTTTTCATGAATAATTAATTTACTGCATTTTTTCAAATGGGACACCCTGTATATTATTACATATTTGAATTCTCCATAAAATTCTGCGTACAACGGTATAAAATTATAGAGCAGTTCAATTACCGGATTTAGAAATATTTAAAAAAAAAATCGAGATTTTTCTAAATTTGTCAATTGCATTATGTATTAACGGAAGAAAATTTTATAGATTATCATCTCCAATCTAGTTTACAGTGAAATGATGCACATTAATGAAAATCTGTCTAAATGCTCAGTCGAAAGTTAGTAAAAAATATCTTTGATTAAATTCGTCGAGTTACATGTCGTAATTACCGATCCGTTCAGTTAAAACTTCCAATAAACGCTTCTACAATGCATTGAACTGGCTGTGTGATAGTCAAAATACATGAACAAGCAGTTGATGCGACATTTTCTTGGGTATTTGCAATAGTTTGCGGAAAATTCTCACTTCGGTGCCGTACAAAGTCATATGTTAGTTATAGGGAAAGGTATATCCGCAGAGTAGAGAATAGGAAAATTGAATTGTCTGTTAAAGAAGGCTGATGTCATTTCATACCTGTCATTGAATGTTATCATTCATCGCTTGTGTAATAATTGTTTTATGATATTTTCAAATAGTTTTTGGTTCATCTCTGTGTATTTCTAGTTTTTCTTGTTCACTTTTGTTACGTCAGTTCGTTTATTCTCAGTTTTCTGTTCTTTTTCGTAGCGTTAAGTGATAATTTTAAGTGTACAGTTCAGGTGATTTTTTGGAGTTTCAAACATGAATTTATCTGTAAGTGAAAAAGTTGACATGGTATTCTGTTTGGGAAAAGCTGACAAAAATTCTCTTCTTGCTGCAAGGATTTATCATCAACAATTCCCACATAGACGGCAACCAAAGCGGCAGGCTTTTGAACGAGTGAAGTGAGAGTTCATAAGTAAGGGAAGTGTTAACTCGTATCCTAAAAATCGAAGACCAGTTATTGCTGTTACTGACGAAGGTACGCAGTTGAATATATTGTTATCACTAGAGGAAAATCCTCACACATCCACAAGAGAGCTGGAAAATGAAACAGGCATACCCAAAACAACAATCAATAGAATTGCAAGGAAATATAAATATCACCCATATCATATGAATACACATCAGAATTTAACCGAGCACGATTTCGAAACACAATTGTTCTTCTGCCGTACGATGTTAAACCGAATACATATGGATAATGAGTTTGTGACAAACATTCTATTCACTGACGAGGCGACTTTCAGAAGTACAGGCATCGGCAATAGACACAATATGCATTATTATAATGTCAGAAATCCACATTGGTTGAGGAAAATCGACAATCAAAACCGATGGTCACTGAATGTTTGGGGAGGGATAATTGGGGATTATGTCATTGGACCATATTTCTTGGATGGCACGTTGACCGGTGAGAGATATGAACTATTTCTCAGGAACGAATTAGGATCACTCCTCGACGATGTAGATCTATATTCGAGGCAGCAACTGTGGATTCAACATGACGGTGCTCCAAGCCACTCGTCTATTTCTGTAAGGAACTATCTGAATCAGCGCTTTCCAAGAAGGTGGATAGGCCGAGGTGGACAGATCATCTGGCCCCCAAGATCACCAGATCTTACACCCTTAGATTTTTTCCTTTGGGGGTATGTGAAAGACATGGTCTACAAAGAACCAGTTACGACAAGTGAGGATATGCGGAGAAGAATCATTGATGCCTTTGGTAGCATAACTGTGCCTATGTTAATAGAAGCCAGGCAAAGTTTCGTCAAAAGGCTTCAGCTTTGTATCAGATATGAAGGAAACATATTCGAGCACCTGTAATTTTATTTATTCTGCGAATAAAAACCAGTAGAAAAAATAAGAGTTGTTTTATTGCAAATACGGCAAGTATACATTATATCATAACATAACAGTAGTATTAAATTCTCCCGACTATTTGCATCTTTGTGACATTATCTTGAAGAGCATAATTATGGCTTCTTACTTTTGACCTTATAATCGAATTCCCCTTTGACTAAAAAATTAATTGCAGATTTCATAAATTATCATTGTGAAGTTACGTTATTCAATGAATCTATTTGTCTGTGAAATTCGTCACATTTTTTAAATATTTTTAAATCCGGTAATTGAACTGCTCTATAATTTTATACCGTTGTACGCAGAATTTTATGGAGAATTCAAATATGTAATAATATACAGGGTGTCCCATTTGAAAAAATGCAGTAAATTAATTATTCATGAAAAGTGATCACCCTGTACAATGTATTATTTTTTTGACACCTTGGAGTGTATTCTACATAGAAGACCATCTACCTAAAACATTCCTTCAGACAAATTCATTGCAGTTCGACTGCCGGTGTAGCAAAAATACGCCAAACATAACCTCATTTTGACAGTTTATTGACATTTACACAAAAACCGTTGAGATTAAAGCTATAAGACCTCTATAATATTTGAGTCAGAATTTCATCGCAAATCGAAATATGTAATAATATATGGGGTGTTCCATTAAAAAAAATACATGTTTGTGTTGCCACTGAATTATGGGACAGCCTGTGTATGTTAAATTATTTTCGGAATATGCTCCTTAAAATTCTGTAACAGATGGCTGAAAGAAATTTCCATTTACTAGACACAGAGACACCCAAAAGCTACTTGCCCCTTTCGGTGGGACACCCTGTATATATATATATATATATATATATATATATATATATATATATATATATATATATATATATATATATATATATATATATATATATATATATATATATATATATATATATATATATATATATATATATATATATATATATATATATATATATATATACAGGGTGCGAGATTTCGCTGGTAAAGCTAGACTGTGCTTACACTAATGATATTATCAAAGATTTCACTCCTTAAAATCACTAGGCAGCATATACTTCATAACCTAAAATTATTTTCGAATACACTGGGTGTTCCGTTTGAGCTGGCCACTCACCAACTTCGTTATTTTAAATAGAACACCCTATATATTTTCACATTTTCGGATTTCTATAATGATTATACGTCGAAAATGTATACAGTAGTATGAGCGGAAACGATTCCATTTTTGAGTTATTTCTTCTTTTTCAAAAATAATGGCCATTGCAGTCTCTACTTTACAAGTCTCTATCTTGGTAAGTGATAAACAAAGGACCATCATTTTAGCAAAGCAGGTGCGCAATACTATTGTGATTATCCTAATGTACACTAAAGCGTGACTAGATATACAGTGGGTTCACAAAATGGCATCCACTTCTGACAACTTCAACAATCAAAAACTATTTTTTTTTCAAATGGAACACCCTGTATATTATTATATCGTTGAACTTGAAATTTCATTACCTTTCATCCTGTGTATGCATATCTATACAAAAACTTAAGACATTTTGAGATATATGATGAAACAACAAATTTAGAATGAATTATACGGCTGTTCGTCTGTAGGAGATAAGAAAGACCCAGTATAAGCTAATTAGTTGGACTTTGAATAATTTACAGTTCCAAATAAAACCCCTTAAACATTATTCAGCTGTTTATTGAAAAATAATATTTTAAAGTTTAAAGATAATACGTTTGGTAAAGGTTTTGCATAGTACCTATTTGATAACAACAAAAAAAATTAACTTAAAAACTTTAGAAAGGATTGGAACCACTATAACAAACAATGATATACTAAATATTAATGAAAGTAAACTAAAGAAGATGTTCGAAGTTACGTCCAGTTTCCTGCAGACATAAATGGACTCTTCGTCTAAAAGAGTTTCTAACATTTTGCAATATTGCTGGTGTTATCGAGTTGAATGCTTCTCTAATTCTAAGAATCATATCCTCTGCAGTGATTAGTTGCACAGCATAAACAAGATCCTTAATATACCCCCACAAAAAGAAATCACAGGATGTGAGTTCCGGAGACCGAGCTGGCTAGGGGACTGGTCCCCGCGACCAATCCAGCAATTAGGAAAATTATTATTAAGCCAATCTCAGACACGTAACGTTGTGTGAGGTGGTGTGCCATCCTGTTGAAACCACATTCGTCGCAGCGTTTCTAGTGGCACGTTATCTAAAAATTCAGGCAAAATATTTTCTATAAAAGTAAAATACCCTTGGCCTGTCAGAGTACCTTTATAAAAATATGGCCCAGTGATGTAGTTTCCTAAACAACCTGCCCATACTTTTACAGTCCATCGATGTTGGTTGTCCACAGTATGCCTAAAATGGGGATTACTATCTGCATAGTAGTGAAGATTGTGTTGGCTTGGCTTACCTGTACTACTAAATGAGCATTCATCACTGAAAAGTACATATTCAAAAAATTGGGATCATTGTCCATCATTTCTACTGCCCACTCACAAAATTGCACCCTATTCCTGTAGTCGGCCTTTTGTAAAGCGTGCTGCCTTAAAACATGGCAGGCATGGTAACGGTTTCTTTTCAAAGCCTTTCTTGCTGACAATCGCTTATGTTAAGTTGTCCTGATATTCTTCTCGTACTGGTTGGTAGATCCTCAATCACAGATAAAATTATACCTAATTGCGTTAGCTCATCGTTTTTGTACGGACCCCTGGCACTATTGCAATATTTTACACTGCTTGTAGTGGAAAAACGGGTGTTTAGCCTTTCGAATGATGTCTGACGCCTGTCAAGAAAACGTTGGTGATAAATTATGGATGCTAATAATGTATTACTATCACATTCGCCCAAAGCTAAGAGGACATCTCGTAATTTAGCTTCAGAATAATCCTTTTTATTTTATTTTCGGAATATTGTTTAAACTACAATTAACAGAATACTTTTTGACAGTGTCAAATAGCGTCGCGGGTGAGTTTGTCAACTTTTAAATTTGTAAGCAAAGCACACTTTGTAAACAAGAGCAGGTAATATGTAAAGCCTGTCGATGAAAAGTAAAGCAAAGCAGTCAACACGATTAAAGAGGAAAATGTTGATGTACAATGTTGTTTACAATAAAGTGCTGCAACCAAGTGAAAGATTGAGTATTCATTAAATGTGTTGGTATTCCTTTAAGAATGATAAATGTATACTTTTAACTGCATAGACTTTGCGTAAAATTCGTAAAAAATATAATAAATATTAGGTGTGTCTCTGATTTCATAATTTCCATAATATGAGTGGTTTATCAGGAAATCGATTCAATAAATTATTAAAAGTCCAACTAATTAGCTTATACTGGGTCTTTCTTAGCTCCTACACACGAACAGCCGTATAATTCATTCTAAATTTGTTGTTTCATCATATATCTCAAAATGTTACAAGTTTTTGTATAGGTATGCATACATAGGATGAAAGGTAATGAAATTTCAAGTTCAACGATATAATAATATACAGGGTGTTCCATTTGAAAAAAAATAGTTTTTGATTGTTGAAGTTGTCAGAAGTGGATGCCATTTTGTGAACCCACTGTATATCTAGTCACGCTTTAGTGTACAATAGAATAATCACAATAGTATTGCGCACCTGCTTTGCTAAAATGATGGTCCTTTGTTTATCACTTACCAAGATAGAGACTTGTAAAATAGAGACTGCAATGGCCATTATTTTTGAAAAAGAAGAAATAACTCAAAAATGGATGAGTTTCCGCTCATACTACCGTATACATTTTCGACGTAGAATCATTCGAGAAATCCGAAAATGTGAAAATATATAGGGTGTTCTATTTAAAATAACGAAGTTGGTGAGTGGCCAACTCAAACGGAACACCCAGTGTATTCGAAAATAATTTTAGGTTATGAAGTATATGCTGCCTAGTGATTTTCTGAAGTGAATTCTTTGATAGTGCCATTAGTATAAGCACAGTCTAGCTTTACCAGCGAAATCTCGCACCCTGTATAGAAACATATAAAAATTGAAACTGACCCCGGATATGTTTTCTGGGGGGCCTAATTAGCGATCATTTGAAGAAATTTTTTCAAAATTCAAAAGTCGGGATCTCCTCATTAGTGAATTTTTTTTAAGAAAATTCACTAACAATAAACTTCAGAAAATAAAGTAGAAGAGAATGAGAAACATTTTTACTTGAGTTTGTGGATACAATGGATTAATAAAAAATATTGAACAGTAATGGAAAAGAACATTCATTAAATTAAGAAACTATTAAACACTATAGCAGATGCTCATATTGTGCCCCATTTACTTTTATACGCAAAGATGTGCGTCGCAGAAAATATTATCTTGCTTTAAACAAAACTCCAATATCTTGTCTAACCAGCTTTGACGCTACCAAAATTCGAGCCCATAGTTCCTGCAGAGTTTGTACTGGTGTCGCATAAACTGTATTTTTCATACATCCCCAAAAACAAAATCTAAAATATTTAAGTCGGGTAATCTGACAGGCCAATTAACAGGTGCGTCTTGGCCACGACCAATCCAGCGTCCAACAAACTGGTTATTAAGAAGTTGCCTCACGGGTTGAGCATAATGTGGTTGTACACCGTCGTGCATAAACCACATATCTCTCCTAGCATTCAAAGGCAAATCTCCTAATGGACCAAGCAATCAATGTATTTTCTAAAAAATTTAGATACTGAACCCCATTTAAGGGGAGTGGAGGTAGTTTAACGGGCCTTAAAAATGATCACTGACAATTCCAGCCCACGGATTTATGGAAAATTGATAACGTGAATGGGACACAATGGTTGCTTTTGGATTAGCGTCACTCTATTCATGGATGTTATGTACATTTATTAATTCATTGTTTTGGGAAATAGGGATCGTCAGTAAATAAGCCTGTGTCACAGAAGGTTTTATTTTCATTCTGTTTGTTCCTCATTCAATCGTAGAAACGTATTCTGGCATTGTTATCTTGCGCCAAAAGTTTGTGTGTTCGAGTTAGATGGTAAGGCCGTAGCTGTTGTTTTTTTAATACGCTGTGGACTGTAGACTCGGAAAGATTCACTTCAGCAGCAATCCTTCTTACGCTTGTATGTGGATTTTCTTCAACCGCGTTTAAAACCGATACTTCCATATCTTCTATCCTTGCAAATTGTGGCCGAGCACCTCAGTAGTATTGGTAGAAAGATACCCTTTTCTTAAGGATGTTCCGTCAATTGCAAAAAGTACTGTGGTAAGGAACTTGTCGACCAGGAAACAGTTCAGCATATCGCCTTGCAGACTCTAAAGAATTACATCCACACTCTCCATATACTAAATGCATGTCAGCCAAGCCATTTAAGCTATACTGATTATAAGACATAATGTCCAATAACCGAAGCAAAAAATAAAATTGTTTGACAAGTTATGACATTCTAAACAGCTGTTGACAACTTTTGCTGCATCCATTTCAGTATAAAAATCTAAATTAATACTTGAGCGTCTTTAGTGAACAAACAACTTTAACTCCATTTTTCTCTTTAAACGGTACATCTCATTGAATTTCTACCAGTATAAGTTATTTTTCTATTAGTCTTTGAAGTTTTAAAAACGGTTGGAAAATTTCAGAAATTGGCTTTTAACATATTTTTTTCTAAATTATAACCCTGAGAGTCCCTCCACGCCCGCCTCTGCATCACATAATACGTCGGATTTTGCGTTTTTATTTATATTCCGTTAATACTTAGTCGTTTACAAATTTTGAAAATCTTATCTTCAGCCATCTTAAAGATAATTGAGGAAAATCGCTTTAAGCGTATCAAGTTTAACACCCTGTATCTCAGTATCACGACCTTAAAATGAAACATCTTATACAAACCACCCCCACTATTTTTTCAAGGACAACACCCCAATTCTTTCAAAGTATAATCAGGACACCCTCTATATAATACCTATATATAACATGTAATATTTTTATTATTATTATTATTATTATAATTATTATTATTATTATTATTAGATTTAGAATATGATTTATAGAATAATGACCACAAAACTTTTATAACCGAAATTCCAAGCAAACTTCAAATTTGACAAACCTTATTAAAATTATCTCCAAAACTCTCGTCTTCTGTTTCAGCCGATACTTTTATCAACGATACATCTAGAAGTTCTCATTACGCCTTGTAATCCTCAATTTTGTTTTATTAACTCAAACTTTTCTTGAAACTAGAATTTAATATCGAGCCAAATATGATATATATATATATATATATATATATATATATATATATATATATATATATATATATATATTATATATATATATATATATATATATATATATATATATATATATATATATATATATATATATATATATATATATATAACGAATCGGTAGATTTTACAATTGCAGCCTTATCGAAGGAATAAAATTAGAACCTCGGTGGTTCAGGGGTAATAACGTGTGCCTCTAAACCGAATGGTACTGGGTTCGATCCCAGGGATTTCCTTTCACTTTTTCAGTACAAACTGTAACATTAACATCAACCGAGGTTCTGGCATTGTATTTGAGCAAGTTAAATGTCTGCACGTTCCGCCCCTCGGAAGGGGCGTAAAGCCGTCGGTCCCAAGTATGTGCGATGTTGGGCACGTTAAACATCGCTATTCTCCTTGCAGAAAGGCAGGGATTCGCCTAGATTTCCAGGATAGTGAGGTGAAACTGCTCCCTGGCGTCGGTGATTGGCCATAGTCGCGGACATAGGCCGACGTTAAAAAAACAAAACGCAATCACAGAAAGAATAAAAGGAGCTAACCAACAAGATGCCACTCGACCCATATTCGCTATTCAACATGGGGTTGTGAAAGTCACCCCCGCTAAGAATATTAGTATACTTTAAGGCTTTCCCTATTTTTGTTTACATTTTTGTTACCCAGCCAGAACATAAACAAAAGCTAGTATTATATAAAGCATGTAACATACTTACAGGTCAAACTGTAGACGCGTGCCTTTATCTTGCCTGAAACAAATTGTTAGACATTAAAATAATGAAAACATCCATACACCTTATTAAAATCGCTTTGACCCTCCCTATTCTTGTAAATATTGATACCCATGCAGCAAATTATAAATATATTCGAAGAAGAATCGCTTCTTATAACAATGTATAGATATAACAATGGTACAAATTCACTGCAGAGTTATGTGGCCAATGGACGTAATGTCCGAAACCAATTTCTTTCACACACACACACACACACACACCTTATTAAAATTTAGGAAACATAAATTTTTGCTTTTGTATTTTAGTTAATTTTCATTAATAAAATTCACTAATAGAGAGGTATCGATAGTGAACCTTTAAATGAGCGCGAATTAGGGCCTCTGGAACCCATTTCCATGGTGAGTTAAAATGTTGTTTTTCTTCTCATTATTAACACATATTATGGAAGAAATACTGACTCAGTAAGTGTGTTATGGTAGAGACTATGGTAGAAATTATCAAATAAAACGGAAAATTTCAATATAACATATATTGACGCAACAAATGCGTCACGGTAATGAAAAATAATAAATTTAATATATATTATGGCAGAAATAATGACCCAGCAAGTGCGTCACGGTAATGAATAATAATATATTTAATTAATATTATGGAAGAAGTACTGACGCAGCAAGTGCGTCACGTAAAGGTAGATCAATGCAACAAAGTTGATACTTGCGGAGACGTAGATCCATGAAAAAAGTAGATCCATACAGAAAGGTAGATTAATTCGAAAGGGTAGAGCCTTTCGCAAAAGTGGATCCATTCGAAAACGTAGATCCATGCGCAAAGGTAGATCCATGCGCAAAAGTAGATCGATGCGCAAAGGGATATCCATGCGCCCACTAGTTAAAAATAATTCTTTAAATTTATACAGACCTTGGAGATCGGTTTTAGATGTCCCAGGAAGCGATTATTTGAAGAAACTTTTGTTTTCTATGAAGCTAGAAAATTACTGTTTGGCAGATATATGTAAGTACTGCAAATCTCTTTAAAAAAATTTATTACAAATTTCATTAAAGTAACAACATTTTCCATAAGTTATTTACAAAGGAAAAAAACCTGCCAAATTACAAATATGACAGGTATTCTTGCGTATTAATTGGTTGAATGGTTTTGTTTTAGTCAACCCAACTGAACCTATTTTGACAAACAAAATAACAAGAAAGGTTTTTCAAAACAAATTTGTAGTTATTCGCGAAGCTCATTATGTTCTTTTTATTTAATTTAGTATCCAGGCTGCGTTTACATATGTTTTTACTATGGCTTAAGATCAGTGCTATCGGGGCGGTAAAGCCGCGGACGAGCCCTGAGGGAGAAAAAAATGGTTTAAGATTGAAGATTCTAGCTTAATAGGAAATTGAAATATTTATATGAAAATTCTCTACCATAACGTAGTTTCTGCTCCCACACATACTGTAACTTTAACAACTGAGTTACCATTGATAACTCTATTTATTTTCGAAACTTTTCATCCAACTGAGAAAGAAGTTGGTAGAATTTATATATATATATATATATATATATATATATATATATATATATATATATATATATATATATATATATATATATATATATATATATATATATATATATATACAACTGAGTTACCATTGATAACTCTATTTATTTTCGAAACTTTTCATCCAACTGAGAAAGAAGTTGGTAGAATTTATATATATATATATATATATATATATATATATATATATATATATATATATATATATATATATATATATGTGTGTGTGTGTATGTATATACAGTGTGTCTCAAACTGGATAGGAATGTATTTGCTATCTCCGTTACTATTAGAGTTAGGGAGACGGCTAAATTAGCAATGTTTTGTAGAATTTCACGCTCGTTTCAAATATGACTTGTATTTTGCGATGTTTCTTTTCATTTCCGAGTTATTTTTAAAAAATATCGATTTCTTTTTTCTTCAATATCTAAGTAGGCGTTGATCTGACATTTCTTTTTTTATTTCAACAACACACCACGAGGGCTTACAGCCTAAATACTATCGTACCGTGGGTGTTGACAAGGAGGAAAGAGGCAGCTTATTAATTATGGACTTGAAGGTTTGAAGGTTCGGAGGAGAAGGAAAAACATGTGCGGCAAGGAATTCCACAACTTAGAAGTTCTCGGGACAAAAGAGCGGGCATAACAAGATGTTCTAAGTCTAGTGACCTGGACAGTAAAACGGTGCATTCGCTCTGTTCTGGGTGAAATGTTGGGGGCAGCAGGTGGAGGAACTATGGAGGAAAGCTCCTCTGAGCAGTGCCCGTGCAGATATCTATAAAAGAGAGAGAGAGAGAGGTCACCAACGGCACGTGGGTGGGCAAGGGATAGCAGCCTTTGGGTGAGGGTAGGGTCATCGATCAGACGTATAGCTCTCTTTTGAATGGAGTCTAGAAGAGGCAGCGGCACCCCAGATGTGGGAGCAGTATTCGAGGTTTGGCCTTAATTGTGAAGTATATAAGGTATAGAGATTAGCTGGTGAAAAGTATTTGCGAGCCCGGGAGAGGAAACCTAATTTCTTAGCAGCAGCTTCTGCAATTGATGTGACATGTTAATGCCAATTAAGATTTCGATCCACAGAAATGCCAACAAGAGAAAAGGTCTCATTACTTTGAATAACTTGGTTGTTCATTGTGATGGGTCTAGGGCTGGTGTATCTCTTGTGAGAAAGAAAGCAAGACTTAGTTTTGGTGGGGTTGAATTGTACAAGATTTCTACTTCCCCAGTCTAATATTTTTTGGAGATCCACGGAGACAGAACCCTCCATGAGTCTGCGATCCTCATCTAATTGGGCTAAAGAGACAGGCTTAGAATATTGTATATTTGAATGGAGGGTGCTGTCGTCCGCGTAGCTGTGAACTGGATTGGATATGCTAGAGAGGAGGTCATTGATGTGGAGAAGAAATAAAGTAGGGGCTAAAGCTGAACCTTGAGGAACTCCTGCATTAATTGGATACAGTTTAGAGGAATGGCCATCCACAGCAACAAATATGGTCCTGTTGGAGAGGAAATTTTCTGTCCAGGTACAAAGTTTTGGTGGAAGGCCATAGCCCGGAAGTTTATTAAGCAGCGCTGCGTGCCAGACCTGGTCGAACGCTTTGGATATGTCTAGAGCAACAATCTGGGATTCACCGTGTTGTTCCATAGACTTGCACCAAGAATGGGTGACAAAGGAAAGGAGGTCGGCGGTCGATCTGAGCTGACGGAATCCATACTGCCTGTCGTGGATTAGACTGTGTTTTTCAAGAAATTTTAGTAATTCGGTGTTTATATACTTTTCCATCACTTTAAAGACGACTGAAAGGAGAGAAATAGGCCTTTACTTGCTAGGAAGCGCTTTGGATCCTATCTTGGGGATGGGTTGTACTCGAGCAGTTTTCCAGTTACCTTTATTATAAGATATCTGAAACAGACGAGTCAGGACAGAAGCAAGCTCTGGTGCGCATTTTTTGAGAACAATTGCTGGGATCTCGTCAAGGCCAGAGGCTTTCCTGGTATTAAGAGAAGAGAGCATCTTTCGTACCTTTTTAGTTTTGAAAATGATATCCGTCATTTTATGCGCGACATTGGGGACTGTTGGTGGTTGAACATTTGGAGGCGGGTTGAGAGTAGAATTGGCGGCGAACAACGAAGCAAAAAGTTCACCCTTGCCCAGGGCGGTAGAAACAATTTCATCACCTGAGACAAGAGGTGGGAACGTGCTTTTACAGAAATTATTCCCGATAGATTTAGCAAGAGTCTAGAAGGGTTTGCCGCCGTTGGAGCTTAAGAGGACTTTGTTTTTGATGTGGTTATTAAACAAGTTTTTTGCCTCAGAAAGAATGCGGACATAGCGGTTTCTTGCGTCGTTAAATGCTTGACGGTTTTCTTGACTGGGATTGTGTAGAAGCGTTTTGTGAGCTTTGACCTTTTCAAGTCTGGCCTTGTCACAGGATTTAGAGAACCAGGGCTTTTGAGTGGCTGAGGAGGTTTTCTGTGTACGTGGGATAAATAATTCCATGCCAGCTTGGATAATTTCGGTGACGTTTTGTGAGATATCAGAGGGGTCAGGATGAGAGAAGCAGACAGAGTCCCATGGAAATGAGGAAATATAATCCAGCGTTTCGTCCCAGTTTGCGGAGTTGTAGTGCCAAACGATACGTGGATGTGATGATTGTGTGACCTCGGGTTGCATTGCGCAGGAAGCTGTGACCATGCCGTGGTCTGAGCGACCAAGGTGGGCGGTGACTGATATCTTATAGCATTCAGGTTGTGTAGTAAGAAGGAGATCCAAGGGATTTGAGCTGTGTGTTGGGATACGAGGAAAGTAAGTAGGTTGCTGAACCATATTGGCTAAAGAATTGCTGACTGCAAAGGCCTCCGCTGCTCTCCCTTGTGGATCGGTTTTTAAAGATCCTAGCCATTCCTTATTATGGACATTGAAGTCACCAAGAATAGTGACCTCGGAGGAAGGATATTCAGAAATCAGATAGTCGTTTTTTTCGGAAAGGTAGTCAAAGAGCTGGACAAAGTTGTTGTCAGAAGGTGACCGGTAAATACAACAGATGAATTTAGTTGCAGCACTGAGAGAGAGTTTATCCATAGTATGTCTTTTCTTCCAGCTTCTAAATTGGGGAGTCTGGTGCAGGGTAGATTGCTACGGACGTATGCGCATACGCCTCCACGCAATCTAAAGGAAGTAAGGAGCTCATACCCCGGGAAATTAAGGTGATTAGTGGCTGTTTTGGCACTGATTTGGGTTTCGGTGAGGAAGGGGAGTTGGGGCCTGTTAGCCTGGAGGAAATGGTGGACGGAGTTCAGGTTAGAATTTAAGCCACATATATTCGAAAAGGATATGTTAAATCTTGATGTTGGCGCCCCCTGTACCCCCCTCTCCCGGAGATCCGAATGGAGGGGTATTTTGCCTCTGGAATATTTTGTACAAGGAAGATCCATCATCATTTTTGCTTATAAGGGAAACCGACTCATACACCAGAACCGTAAACGTCCGTTGGGACTTCACCGGCCCCTTGATGTATGGGGTGCTACCTCCTCGGGCGTGAAAAAATCCTTTACTATTACGTAAAGGAAATTCCACTACCACCTGCTCATGTCTAGAACTTGCATATTATTAGGACACTTTTTACAGAAAAATCTTTTTGTGCTATTCTCAACTTTGGATTGTCATTTGTTTTTGAGCTACATGTATAAACGTTTGTTTTTATTATGACAGCCATATTGGATTTTTTGCTCATGATATAGCTTGTGAAAAGAGATTTTCAATGATGTAAAACATGTTTGAGAAATCTTGTAATTGCACTGACAATTGTAAAAAAAACTGTTTTGAGGATAGCAGGCTATCAAATCAAATACCAAAAAACAAATGACAAAAAAAATGTTAAAAAATGCAGTAGGCCATGGAGTCTACTTTGAATATAATTTTCCGTAATGATTAACGATAAAAAATTAGGAACTTTGAGCACACCAAATGTATTGGCCCATTATTACAAATGATATTTTACATTACAACATTATCCTACAAAACTGTTATAATTTAATTAAATAGCTAAACCTAGTAAATAACTAAATTCACTAACATAACTCAGTACAAAACAGATTAATGATTTACAAAGACGCCTTTGAAAATTGTTTGATTTTTAAACGTAAGTCAACTTAAAAACAACACAAGAAAAGTTGCTATGGATATAACACTATCGCGACAATTAAGAATACTGTCATTCTTAATGATCTCAACAATTTGAGGTGTATATAACACGTTGCTTAAAATTTTGTACTAAATAGTTTGTTTCCTGTTTATTTTAAATATTATTCACCAATATGTTGAATATGTTGACATGTTGAAATGTTATATTCGTTCTAACCGAAATACTGACGCAGCTGCAAATTCATATCAAAACAACTACCCAGAAACACGATAACCAAACACCAAAATATTTCGCAGGATAGTGACCAATCTATTGAACGACGGTAGCTTCCGCGCAAAGAAAATACCAATGCCTACAAATGAAGAAAGAAATAACGCCGACTTACAGGTTTCAAACGAAAACCTTCCGCAATCTGTTCGGTTTTATGGTGAACAAATTGACGTTTCAAAAACTGGGGTACAACGTGTATTAAAATAAAGTGATTACCATCCATACAAACCTACAATCGTACAAGGCTTAAATGTTGACGATTACGCTAAGAGACTTCAATTCTGCAGATGGTCATCAAGACAATGTCAGCAAGATGAAAATTTTCCTTTGAAAGTAATATGGACTGATGAATGCTGAATCCAGATTTACAAATTGTGTTGTGTATAATCGCCATAAGGCATTATTGGGAAAATGAAAATTCACATCTAAAGGAAGAAAGACAATTGCAAGACAGATTTGGTATTAATGTTTGGTGCGGCTTATTAGGTAAAAACTGTTATTTTTATTTGTAGATTAGAGAGTTAATTTGAAAAAAAAAATCAGGTAACTTAATTGTTGGTTCGTTCTTTTTTGAAAATAGATTAACTGGGGAAAGGTATCGTACTCTATTAAGAAATGATATCTTACCAACAATTAGAAGAGTTCATGATAATTTAGACGAAATTTGGTACCGAGAAGACAGTTGTCCAGCTCACAATGCTAGGATCGTCAAAGAATTTTTGTACCAAAATTTTAATAATCGTGTAATTTTTAACAATGGGCCGGTTCATTGGTGTGCTCGAAGTCCTGATATTACACTATTGGATTCCTATTTTTGGGGTACTCTAAAGAATGATGTCTATAAATTCAATCCTCCACAAAATATCAATAAATTACGAAACAGAATTACGGAAGCTATAAATCATATTAACCAAAACACCCTCACCAGAGTTTGCAGGCATGGTTCAAAAAGGTGAATAAAGTGTATTGAACAAAACGGTGGTCATATTAAACAATTTTCTATTTAGTGTATTTTTAAGTTTCTATTTTATTATTTGTTGAGTTCCGTTTCTAATTGTGTTGTTTTGTGGAGTTTAAATTTCTATTTGTTATTGCCGGGTTTCGCTACTAAATTGTTTCACATAATATTACCTAGCATTATTACCTAATTAAGTCTCATAAATTAAATCACAATATTGGTGTGCTTAACATTTTAGACCGTTAAACCATAAACTTAACTAAAACTACTGCCAAAACATCAGAGAAAGGATCAATTTGAAATGACTTTTCTGGAAATCTTTTAGGAAAATGAAGGACAACGACACTTGATGCTGAAACTTAAGGGTTTCTACAACCCTATTCTTGCGAGATTTTCTTTACATAACCCATATTCGTTTCAGGTTCTTTGCCCAAATGTCGCCAATTTTGACGTTCCAAATCGCGACTTTGACGCTTTGAGGAAAATCACATTTTTTTTCTTTAAATCCATATTACTTTTTTTTTCTTTTAACTTACAAACCTAAGTTTTGACGCATTGTTGACTTTTTATAATGCAAGCAAGCATACCAAACTTGATCAAAATCGGCTTATTATTTTTTATGTTATCGGTGTGATACGTATATATATATATATATATATATATATATATATATATATATATATATATATATATATATAAACATATGAAAGTGTAAACTGACCCCGGATATGTTTGAAGAAATTTTTTCAAAGTTAAAAAGTCGCGATCTTCTCGTTAGTGATTTTTTTTAAAGAAAAATCACTAATAAAGGTTTTATCATTTTCCTTTTATAAAAATTATATGGTGTCCAAATATTAATTATCAAGGTAATCGTTTTAATAAAGATAGATATACCCTCCCACTATTACAATTAAAATATTTTAATACCCTCCGAACCCACAGTGCTCACCAGACGCAGAGCAGCCGTACGCGGAGTACAAAAGTGGTACCTAGCATCTTTTTAGCAATAGAAAAATTGCTTTAAAAAAAGGTAAAGTAAAAGGTTTTTAGTATAATATAAATTAATTTTTATAAAATTTGGCACACCTGTTTCTTTAGTAGATACTTTACTATGTATTAAATTAACGAAAGAACATAAATTTGACGTATGAGGGTTACAATTTGCAGCATGCTAATATAGAGTTGTGTAAAATTTTATTAGGACACATTCGAGGAAGATTTGGATCATTAAACATTGAGAAATTGACGCAAATATTTAAATATTCAGCGATCGAGAACATTCGGATACAATCTCCTTGTAATTCTGCATCATTTTAGCAGTTCTGGGGAATTCAGCGTTGAATGTTTTCGTACTAACCTGAACTAGAAAGCATAACTATTTACCTAAGCACACTCATGAGACAGGTAACGTTGCGAAAAGTATGTACTTTGGCGTGCTTCGCTGCGTGGTATTCGCTTTAGAAAATTGGATAAAGTTATCTCCGGAGAGCCGTACTTGTGAACAACTATGTTTAGAGGTGTATTGGTAACATGATAACATTGAATTGTTTAGAAGACAGCTTGCATTCGAGACGATATTCGGAGCGTATAGATCTTATAACATCAGACGGCGTCGTAGATAAAAGAACAAGACACTAGTCTTGATTTTTTGCTATAAACGCCTTTGACATTTTAAATTCATAGGAGTGCTTTTGTTTACTCGAATAGGACGGGGAACTCTACGATTTTAAACGACAAAATACAGCTGCTTTACCTATCTAATGTAAATAAAGCATAACTGGTTTATACTAATTATTCAATAGTGACTTATGTTGCGCGAATATTTTTAAACAATTGTAATTGATAAAAGATTATCCACATTGGTGATATCAACAATGGCTTAGCTTTTAGTACACAATTTATCAGTAACGAATGGGCCAATCTTCAGTTTTAGTTCCCTTGAATGCATAGGGTTACTTAATAAATTTAAGTCAACCTACTTTAGTATATTTTTAGTGAATTTTGTTCAAAAAATTCGAAAATGGGGAGATCGCGAGTTTAAAATTTTGAAATTTTGTTTTCCGAGGTCATTTTAAGACTTTAATGTATGTATTAATATATATATATATATATATATATATATATATATATATATATATATATATATATATATATATATATATATATATATATATATATATATATATATACGTCACCATGTACCCAACTTCTATAAGTGACATTAGTACATTTCACAGTGACCCTGTTATAGAGAAAGGCATTGACCAGACATTGCTTAGTTTCAATTATTAAGTTTAAAGTACAATAAACTATAAAATGTATAATAATCATTTTACTTAGTATGCATATTTTACTTGCGACTGCTAAACGATGTTGCGTTAACAGTCGGTATTTGAAACTAATATAGTTCACATCTACTTGCTTTGTTCACTTCCATTTTATATTAATATTATTAGAATAGTAACACACTGTATTGTTTCCCTAAAATAAAGTTATATTTTTATGGAAACTTAAGTTTTGTGTTACCTAATTGGCGCTGCATGAACATGATGCCAAAACGGCATTAAATATAATAATCGCCGGTTTATTTCAATAATTTATTTGGCATTAAAGAACCGAAAAATTAACAGTGTTTCAAACGCTCCAGTTTCAAACATTGTATCAACATCAAGTGACCAAAAGTAATCCAAGTTCCAGAAAAACTCCAAAAGAAGGCCTGTTAGGAGATGAATATCCTGTGAGTACCTTCCTTTATCTTTCACTGTGAATTTATGATTGCATCTCTTGTATTTTCAAGCATTTCTGCTTTGAAATACCTTGTCAATAATTAGTATTAAATCTACTGTATTTTCAAGCATTTTTGCTTCGAAATACCTTGTCAATAATTAGTATTAAATCTACTGTATTTTTCAAACATTTTTGCTTCGAAATACCTTATCAATAATTAGTATTAGCTATCGTATTTTCAAACATTTTGTTTCAAAATATTTCAAAAATTATTTGTGTTAAATCTAACGTATTTCAAAACCATTTTTGGTTCAAAATACTTTAAGATATTAAAGAATTCTTACGTTAATATTTTATTAATAAATTAAAATCGGACAAACCTATTTAGCAATAATACTTTTATATTGTGTATCAGCTTATTTGAAGATTTAAGTAGAAATAACGTTTAAAAATTAATTATACCCGATATCTGAAAAATATTAACTCGACAAAAAATAATAAACTATTTTAGTCATCATGTCACATAATAAAGGCGACATCTCCTTGTTATCTCAGGCATCTATGATGATCCCAGAATACAGTGGAAGTTGTAGACATTTAAATTATTTTATTAGACAATGCGAACTGTTTATTATAAATTACAAAAAAGAGAGTACAGAACAAAATGCTGAGCATCACAATAGAATGATACTCGAATTTATTAAATCAAAAATTGTACAAGATGCTCGAGATATTTTATTATCTCTAGAAACTAGTTCATGGGAAAACATTAAAAATGGCCTTATGGCACAATATTCAGACCCACGCTCTGAAAATCTCTTGTTAACAGACCTCACTACCTGTTATATGACAAAAAATCAAACAGTTTTAGAATTTCATAGCAAAATTAAAGAAAAATTGAAAGCACTTTATGAGAATATCGAATTACAGGATTTAGGTACCGAAATTAAAATTTATAAGAAAAATTACTTTACTGAAATGGCTGTAACATCATTTAAAGTCGGCATACTAGAACCGTATTTTAGTCATTTAAGACTAGTAAATGTAACAAGTTTAGAAACGGCTTTACTTGAGTGTCACCGCATAGATAACGAAATAAAACAAGCAGATTTCATAAATAGCTTAAGAAATAAATCACATCCTTCTTCACAAAAACAACCCCTAACATTTTTAGAAAAAATTGCTTTACCGAAAAGACCGTTACCTCAACAAAATATTAATTTCGTAAATAGATTTCAACAACCACCCTTTTTACGACAAAGACCTAATTTCCCCAGTAAACCTATATCCAATTTGAGAGCTCTACCACAAAATAAAATTTCTCCGACAAATAGTCAAGTTTTCCGCCATCAACCGCCTCAAAATTCATCTGTATTTAACAGAACAAAAAATACTTTTTCGACACCCCCACAAAGACAAAATCGACAATTTGATCAAACTACACCCATGGAAATATGTAATCTAGAATATCCGAATCAAGAAATGACAGATTATGTATCTGACGAATTACAACCCGAATATTATTTGCAATGTGTCGAAAACGAAAACCTTAATGATTATTCCGGAAATGAGCCAGAAAATCTGGATTTTCAGGAAGAAGCCTCGGAAAATCCTTTGTCACCCTAGATATAAACAATATTATGACACTACCCAAATTACCGTTTTTGGTCCTGCCATCTTTAAATTTGAAAATTCTTCTGGACACGGGAGCTTCAGACAGCATAATAAATCCGGGCCCTGCATATGAATTTTTTTCAGAGTACATTTTCAAAAAGCCCTTTTCCGTAAAATCTGTAGGAAAAATTACAAAAGGAAATGATAATGTCAGATACCCCCTGTTAAAAGAATACGGCATAAATTTTCCATTTTCATTTAGAGTAATAAAATGGCATGAGAGGTTTGATGCTCTTATAGGTTCCGAAGACTTTAAAAAATTACAAACCAAACTAGATTATGAAAAAAGAACAGTAAAATTTAGAGAAATTGAATTACCTTTTTATTTTGAAATAAATCCCCTAAATTTTCAACCCTTTTCACAAACTTGTACTACCCATATTCAAATACCTGTAAATATTGAAGACGGAACAGTTTTAATTCCAGAAATGGAAAATGAATTAGTTCATATACCAGAATCGATAGCTGAAGCTTTATCTGGCTTTTGTTCTATACCATGTACAGTAAAAAAAAAGTCACAAATCGCTGAAATTAACTTTACAGAACAAATTGAAGTAGAACCCATCCAAAATTTTGAAGAAACACCTAAATTTCCCAACTCAGTTCAAGTCGACGTGAGACAACAATTGAGAACTGACCATCTCAATTCTGAGGAAAAACAAAAACTATTTAGATTATGTCATCAATATCGAAATATTTTTTATCACGAAAACTCGGATCTTACATTTACAAATGCTATTAAACATCATATTAGAACTCGCGATAATGATTCCATACACGTAAAATCTTACAGGCATCCATATCACCTAAAAATTGAAATACAGAAGGAAATTCAAAAATTATTAGACAATAAAATTATTAGGCCCTCTACCTCTGCTTTTTGTTCGCCCGTTTGGATTGTCCCAAAAAAGTTAGATTCCTCTGGAAAGAAAAAATGGCGATTAGTCATTGACTACAGGAAACTCAACGAAAAAACGATACTAGAAAAATATCCCTCACCTAGAATAGAGGAAATCTTAGACAACTTAGGAAAGTGTACATACTTTACTACTCTCGACTTAGCTCAAGGGTTTCATCAGATCGAATTAACCCCTGAAAGCATTGAGAAAACAGCCTTTAGCGTAAACAATGGGCATTACGAGTACGTTAGAATGCCCTTTGGTCTCCGGAGTTCGCCCTTAACCTTCCAACGCGTAATGGATAATGTTTTTAGAGAATTTCTGTACAAAAACTGCTTTGTTTATATGGACGACATTGTCATATTCTCCAAATCCCTTCAGGAACACCTTATCCACATTAAACAAGTATTTCAAAAATTACAAGATGTTAACTTAAAGGTACAGCTAGATAAATCAGAGTTTCTTAGAAAGGAAGTTGAGTTTCTAGGCCATGTCATCACAATTGATGGCGTAAAACCAAATCCAAGCAAAATTGAATGCATAAAAAATTATCCTATTCCGAAAACACAAAAACAAATAAAAGCTTTCTTAGGACTTGTTGGCTATTACAGGCGTTTTATAAAAAACTTTGCCAAAATTGTTTATCCCCTCACAAAATGTCTAAAGAAAGATTCTACTCTTAACTTTAATGATCCAGAATACGTCAATGCATTTTCGCAGGCTAAAGAACTTATAATAAATTCACCCGTCCTAACATATCCAAATTTTGATAAAGAATTTCATCTGACAACCGACGCAAGTAATATAGCGTTAGGAGGCGTATTGTCTCAAGACAATAAACCTATCGCATTTTACTCTAGAACGCTTAATTCAGCTGAACGAAATTACAGCACTATTGAAAGGGAATTACTATCAATAGTGGAAAACACTAAACATTTTAGACCTTATCTTTTCGGACGAAAATTTACTATAGAAACAGACCATAAACCTCTAGTTTGGCTTTTTTCGATAAAAGAACCAAATTCCCGTTTAGTTAAATGGAGGCTTAAACTAGAAGAATTCGACTACGAAATAAAGTACAAAAAAGGAAAGGATAACGTTGTAGCAGACGCCCTTTCAAGAACAGAAATCAATGCGGTAGAAGATAATATAGATCTTGTGTCCCTTTTAGGCAACGCGGACCCTTCAGAACTAAGAGTTCTCGACGACAACGACCTTATAGAATTAGGAATCGACCCTCAACCTGACCAGAATAATAGCGAATCTCAAACCCAACATACTTCTTTAGAAAATCCTGTATTTTGCTTACCTATATCGGAAGGCCCAATCAATCATTTTAAAAATCAAATTTTAATTTATCACGGATCGGAAAAACGTGAAATAACTACAAACCTTTTTAAAAATAAACAAATCAAAATATATTTACAAGAAGGTCATGAACTACAACAACTTAACACCTTTCTTAAAGAAAAAATCAATCCGTCTAATGTATACGGTATCTTATTCGAAACCCAAGAAATTGAGAGATTATTTATGTTAGTAGCCTCAGCTCTTTTTAATAGTTCAGTAAAAATAATAAAATGCAATAAACAAGTCGAAAATATTACATCAACTACCGCACAGAAACAAATTATTCAAAATTACCACCAAAATAACCACAATGGCATTAACGAAACTTACGAACAGCTTAAATTAAATTACTATTGGCCTAACATGAAAAAATCCATAAATGATTTTATAAACAAATGTGACATTTGTCTGCAAGCCAAATATGAGCGACGACCCTATAAATTACCCTTTTCCGGACCCTTGTTAGCCAAAAGACCTTTTGAAGTAATTCATGCAGATGTGTTCAGTTTTGAGAACCATAAATTTCTTACGATAATAGACTTGTTTAGCAAATATGCACAAGCTTATTACATTAAAGATACAACAGCTCTGACGATTTTAAGTAAACTCAGACACTATTTCTCTCATCATAATTACGTTTCAACCCTCGTATGTGACTCTGGCAAAGAATTTGATAATGCAACCCTTAAGGAATACTGCGACCTATTTAACATAAAATTACACATAACTACTCCTCAAAACCCAAACTCAAACTCCCCAGTTGAACGACTTCACTCAACTATATTAGAAAAATTAAGAACAATGAAGTTGGAGAATCCGTTAGAAAAACCTATTGAACTTATGATAACCTGTATTTTAATATACAATCAATCAGTTCACTCATTAACAGGTCATAGTCCCTTTTCCCTTCTCTACGGCCCTTATGACAAACTTGAACCTATAGACCCCCATAAAACATTGTATGAAGAATATAACCATAGAAGACTTAAAGAAATATTACCCTTTTTCGATCAAATATACAAAAAATCTAAAGAAAAGTCAGAAACTATTCTTAGAAAAAGAAATGAAAATCGTAATGAGATACCGCAAACACAAACTGAACAAGTAGCTATTAAAGTACCTTATGTAAAGAAAACTAACCCATTATATAAAATTTATCATAATCCAGTTCAAGTAAATCAAAACAAAGTACTTTTACCTGATTCCCAAAAGAAAACAGCCCATTTGAAAAATGTAAAAAGAGTGAAAAAGACATTTTCTTTGCAGGAACATCATCCCCCTGATGATGGCCCTCAGCCAGGTCCATCAACTAGAAGTTAAACCCATAATCACTAACGGATACTTTAAAGATTATATAGGTATAGCTAGAATAATTAATCACTATCATAATTTCTACTTTTATTTTAATGTATCGGTTTTAGAAAATAATTATCGGGTGTTGACAAACAATACTATAAAAATTAACGAAAATTATGGCACTGCTATTAACAAGGAATATGTACAGATGCTTAATGACCAAGTTTCCAAAATTAACCTAGAACTTGAGAAATTAACGCACTCCAGAACGAAACGCGGGTTAATAAACGGAGCAGGGTCGCTGATCAAAACCATAACCGGAAATCTCGATCAAGACGATCTCGATAAAATAAACAAACATTTAAACACCTTATATTTAAATCAAGGTGAAATGATGACTCAACTAGACTCTCTAAATTCATTTGCACATATAATTACAGAAAGATTTGTAGAAGAACAAAAAATAATTAACAAAAATCTTCAGATGATAGCTGACAGATTTTGTGAACTAGCGAACATGGAAAAAAGGAGTTTCATTCAATATCAAATCTCATTAGCCCAAAATTTATTAGAAAGTGTCAAAATTATTCAAAGAACTATATCTCTTAGCTTTAATGAAATTACAAACATTGAAATATTTACCTGGAAGGATTTAACACAAATAAGACAGCATCTTGAATTAATTTATAACAAAAATGAATTAATTAACTTTGACAGAAACCACATATTTAAAATTATTGAATTTACTAAATTCATAGTTGTATCAGCAGGAGACACAATCATTTGTTTACTAAAGGTCCCGATTTTACACCCTACACCAGGCTCCTACTTTCAAATAATTCCCTTACCAGAAAATCATAAAGTCCTTATACCCCCAAGTTCATATTATTTGGAAATAGCCCAACAAAACTTATGGACATCTGAAAGATGCCCATCAATAACAGAAGCCATAGTGTGTTCAAATCCACCACAAGAAGAAAGTTGCCAACTAAATCAACCCTCGAGTTGCCCTTCTGCAAAGGTAACCAATAGCTACACGACGTCCATCAAGATACGAAACAACAACGTACTCATCTCAACAGATGTATCAGTCGAAGTTATAGAAGAATGTCCAAATAAAATCGACAGAAAAACAATACACCAAAATGCTATCGTAAGCACACTGCCTAACTGTAAAATCACAGTAAATGATGAGATATACACAGACGTATCAGGCAACATAACGTGGATTCCAGACCTGATATTACCACTCAAGGAAGAAAAATACGAAGTCCGCTTCAGTCCAGTTCACCTGAAAAATGCTGAAAAATTGAAGCAACAAATTTCAGAAGCTCCACGACATAAGATACTACATCCAATGCTGCATACAAGTCACATAGGTGTTACCACATTTATAATAGTAGTCATCATCATCACTATATTGGTTTGGTCCAGAAAGAGATGGACACCCTTCCTAAAGAAGAAGAAATCACCCCAAGTTGAACACGAGGACGTGCTCAAGACTAACGGTGGAGGAAATACGTCACCATGTACCCAACTTCTATAAGTGACATTAGTACATTTCACAGTGACCCTGTTATAGAGAAAGGCATTGACCAGACATTGCTTAGTTTCAATTATTAAGTTTAAAGTACAATAAACTATAAAATGTATAATAATCATTTTACTTAGTATGCATATTTTACTTGCGACTGCTAAACGATGTTGCGTTAACAGTCGGTATTTGAAACTAATATAGTTCACATCTACTTGCTTTGTTCACTTCCATTTTATATTAATATTATTAGAATAGTAACACACTGTATTGTTTCCCTAAAATAAAGTTATATTTTTATGGAAACTTAAGTTTTGTGTTACCTAATTATATATATATATATATATATATATATATATATATATATATATATATATATATATATATATATATATATATATAAACTGTGTTTTCTTTCGGAAAATTTTTATATCTCCGGAAATAACAATGCTGTGGAAACCAAATTTGGTACGAGGATTTATATCATAAAAATAAAAGCATATTTCAAAATTTGGACCTCTAAGTTAAAAGAAAAAAAAGTTGTAAGCAATATAGTTCATCTTCTTAAAACGCCAAAGTCACGATTTGAAACGTCAATACTGACATTTTCTACATAAAAAAACTGAAACTAATACGGCTTATGTACAAAAAATGTCGCTAGAAATGTGTCCTACAAAGCCCGAAGTTTCAACTCCAGCCGTCGTTGTCTTTCATTTTACTTAAATATTTCAAATGTACCCCTTCTCTGATGGTTTGGCAGTAGTTTAAATTGTAGGGTTATAATACATGGAGCAATGCGAGATTTTGCATAGTTAATATTCATATAAAGAAGGGGAGCACAAAGATAATGTGTATGAATAATATGTCTTACAGATAGAATTAACAATTCTTTGTTCTAATTAGACAGTAGGATTTCTAGTGCCAGGTTCGAGCTGATTAATATGTCAATATAAAACACATATTACTCTGTAGTCGAACAGATATATATATATATATATATATATATATATATATATATATATATATATATATATATATATATATATATATATATATATATATATATATATATATGGATGCGTTCATGCGTTCGCACTGAATATTAAACTTCAGTTTTTCAATTCCTAAAAAAGTAACTACCAATTTAATCAAGTAATTGAATGTAACGTTAGGATTTTTTTTTTAATTTTAATAATACATCACGAGAGACCATGCCGTGGGCTGAGCTACCAAGGGGGCGGTGACTGATATCTTATATCCTTCAGGTTTTGTAGTAAGAAAGAGATCCAAGGGATTTGAGCTGTGTGTTGGGATACGAGGAAAGTAAGTAGGTTGCTGAACCATATTGGCTAAAGTATTGCTGACTGCAAAGGCCTCCGCTCCTCTCCCTTGTGGATCGGTTTTCGAAGATCCTAGCCATTCCTTATTATGGACATTAAAGTCACCAAGAATAGTGACCTCGGAAGAAGGATATTCAGAAATCAGATAGTCGGTTTTTTCAGAAAGGTAGTCAAAGAGCTGGACAAAGTTGTTGTCAGAAGGTGACCGGTAAATGCAACAGATGAATTTAGTTGCAGCCCTGAGAGAAAGTTTTATCCATAGTATGTCTTTTCTTCCAGCTTCTAAATTGGGGAGTCTGGTGCAGGGTAGATTGCTACGGACGTATGCGCACACGCCTCCATGCAATCTAAAGGAAGTAAAGATCTCATACCCCGGAAAATTAAGGTGATTAGTGGCTGTTTTAGCACTGATTTGGGTGTCGGTGAGGAAGAGGAGTTGCGGCCTGTTAGCCTGGAGGAAATGGTGGACGGAGTTCAGGTTAGAATTTAGGCCACATGTATTCGAAAAAGATATGTTAAATCTTGATGTTGGCGCCCCCTGTACACCCGTCTGCCGCAGATCCGAATGGAGGGGTATTTTACCTCCGGAATATTTTGTACAAGGAGGAGCCATCATCATTTTTGCTTATAAGGGAAGACAACTCATACACCAGAACCAGAAACGTCCGTTGGGACTTCACCGGCCCCTTGATGTATGGGGTGGTACCTCCTCGGGCGTGAAAAAAATCCTATACTATTACGTGAAGGAAAATTCCACTACCACCTGCTCACAAGTTGTTAAGTAAATGTTCAAATTGTTGACCACCAGCTTCCATACAAAAGTACAAATTTTGTTCAAAACGATCTCTGACAATCTGGAGCATTTGTGGAGTTATTAGACGACATTCTTCAACAATGCGTCGTCGTGATTCTTCCTGAGACTCCGGGTCTGTTGCGTGAATTCTACTCTTTAAATGGCCCCATCAAAAGAAGTCTAAAGGAGTTAAATCCGGCGATCTAGGGGGCCACTCAATAGCACCTCTACGCCCAATCCATTGCTCTGGAAACTCTGTTCAAAAACTCCCTAACACGTTTTGAAAAAGCGGAGGAGCTCCATCTAGTTGAAAGAGTAATTGATTTTCTTGATAGCGATCATCATTTTCAACAATTAGTAGAAGGTAAACTATATCTTCTAGTAACTCCAAATACGTTTCGCCACTTAAATTGCCATCAAGAAAAATTGGTCCGATTAAACGGTCTCCAAAAAGGCCAGTCCAGACATTCAATTTCTGTGGAGTTTGAGTGTGGACTTCGTGAAAATTTCTTGGATTATTATCCGTCCAATAACGACAATGATAACGATTGACTGTAGAGTTTAATAAAAACGTACACTCGTCTGAAAAAACAGATATTGAACAGAAAGTCCCCGTTATCAGCTATTCGTTCAGTCATAACTTCACAAAACTCCAGCCGCCGATCAAAATCATCTTCATTCAGTTGTTGTACAAGATGAATTTTATACGAGTGAAATTTATGATGCTTCAATATTCGCTGAATAGTTCTTATTTTGATGTTTGAAACAGTGGCCAATTTTCTCGTGCTCAAAGTTGGGTCTGCTTTGTCCTAAAACTTCAATCTCAGTAGTCTCATTTCTAACCGGAAATTAACGTTCAGGATCCAGTTTTTTGTTGGCTACTGAACCAATTTGTCGAAACTTTGCAAGTAACTCCAAAATGTATTTTCTGTTAACATGTCTGTTCAAATGTCGTTCAGTAAACAAATTTGCGGTACGGTTGGCACAGTCAACGTTTTTGAAAAAAAGAGTAATTATTTCAACTATTTCTTCTACAGAATACACCATTGTGAAATTAATTTTCGGTAGTACTATCAAGTATCAAACCGACCGATAAACTGAAATAATAAACCGCATTTTTCTCATTCCGATAATAAATGTTCTGATAGTCAATTTTTTTTTTAAAAACCAACAAGACATTGACTATCAGCACATTTATTATCGGAATGAGTGAAATGAGTTTTTGCATCTTCAACTGTCAATAATTTTTAAACGAGCTAATAAAACTTCCAAAAAAATTAGTGTGCTAAATTCAGAAAAGAAAGAGCTTTCAAATGATGTAACACTCGACCCATGTTCCCTATTTAAAATATAAGGGTTGTTATCATCACCCTTAAGGGGTTGATGTGACAAAGTTGAGTTTTGTGTCAAAACAGGTCCCCCCCATTATTAAAATTGACGTGTTTCAGCGTTTCTTAAAAAAAAATTCTCTGGACGAAAATCGGTCGGTTTCGTTTTCAATGCGCCATCCTATGTATAATATACTATATGTCATTGAGGAACAACTTACTTAATTATGAGAAATGTTTTCTAAGCTCTAAGGTAATATATTAAAACAGATGACAAACTGTTCTAATTTAATAAATGTATTTCAAAGACTAAGATATGAAAGTTATATACAATTTACAAATGGCGTTAAATCAAAAACGCACTCAAACGGTGCGTATATATTTTCCACATTTCTCTCCTGTCATACTTATTGTCTAGATTATTTATGGAACTCAAAGAAAGCTTAGCAAGGGTTTCTGTGAAAATTAAATTGAAAACCACAGGTGGCAAACGCAACATTTCGGGATAATTCCGGCTCTAAATGTGTATATATTTTATGCGTAAAAGGTAGAGATTTACAAATTCTTTAAACACGAGCGTAAATGTAGATAAGCAATAATTTGTACTCGATTACTAGCTATATCTAGATGCAAGAGAACATGCATTAGTGGCAGCTGCTTATTTACTGGACATGAATAGAAGAGCATATTAATCGTTGTGTACTTGCTGCAAATTTCCCTTGGGATCTTGGGTAAAATATTAGGTATCGACATCAATTTTACGTATAGCACAGACGTGTACTCCGTAAACTATTATAAATGTACACTGCGATGAAAAAACCTGTACTGAGAAAGATCCATCACTAATGGACATAATATTGTCCACACAAATCAAAGAGACTTTTTTTAAATTTATTGCCCATACTTAGTGAAACAGTCTTGCAGTAAATGCAGATGGAAAGACATTTCCTTGTATGTGTGTATGTGAGAGAGGAGAAAAAATAAAGATTTATATACTAATAATGATAATAATAATCAGCGCTCAACTTTGAGTGCTTTTTTTTAATTCGCTAATGAGGAGATGTGTGTTATATATATATATATATATATATATATATATATATATATATATATATATATATATATATATATATATATATATATATATATATATATATATATATATATATATATATATATATATATATATATATATATATACAGGGTCGCTGATAAGTCTGGAAACGGTCGATTATCCGGGAAAATATACAAGGTGTCGAAAAAAGTTTTATACAAAAGTTTTTGGGTTCTTCAATGTCTTCTTGGCGGTGATAATTTTATTTATACAGGGTTGGTCATACAGGCGTGGCAATATTAATTTTTTTTTAATGGAACACCCTATATATTATTCGATATTTAAATCCTTCTCTTAATTTTGAGCAACATTTATGAGAAGCATAATGTACCTAAACTCAATGGTTTCCGGGTAAAAAAATAAATAAAAATAAACGCTACTGTTTTTAAAATCTATTGGATGAAGAACAAAAATAAATGAAAAGTAGAATATCTCTTGAAAACAATCTGTGAGTGTGAAAAGAACCGGTTGCGATGTTTTTAACATTGTTTGGAATCCCAAGATAAGATAAGATGCCCATAAGAAACGCAGTATTATTCTTTTGTTTTAAAATGTTTCCAGGACAACGAATGTCAAACATTCATTCAGTGTCAACAGTTTTGAAACATTAGTAATTTAGTGTCAACAGTTTTTGTGCAAAATGGCAAGTTTAAGTGAAACCGAACGTATCGAAATTTTAATGATGATAGGGTACGGTGATAGAACACGAAGTTTTGCTCAAGTGGTGATTATGTTCAATGAGTTGCATCCTGAGCGGGAATCGATCTCCAAATCCACAGTTTCGAAAACTTTGCATCGTTTTCACGAAACTGGCGGTATCAAGGATAAACCTAGAACTGGAAGGCCAGTAACCGTTACAAATGAAGAAAATTCTTTGAATGTAATATTGGATGTGGTGGAAAATCCGAAAACTTCGGCACAGCAATTGGCTTTAAATCACAATATGAGTCGATATTCAATTCAAAAGATTACGAAGCGGGAAAAGTTCCGTCCATATAAAATTCATTTATTGCAAGAACTGAGTGAAGACGATTTTGATCGCAGAATCGAGTTCTGTGAACTTATTATGGAGAAGTTACGCCAAAATTTTAACTTTTCCAACCACATTTTGTTTTCCGACGAATCTACATTTTGTTTGAATGGACAAGTCAACCGACACAACTGTAGGTACTGGTCAGACGAAAACCCACATTGGATGGAACAAATTCACACCCAAAGACCGCAAAAAGTAAATGTTTGGTGTGCTATTATTAGTGGACATATCATAGGACCTTATTTTATACACGGTAATTTGAACTCTGCTCGATATTTGACACTTTTGCAAGAATCAATTGTTCCAGACGTTAGTCGATTATTTCCTAACAATAACGACCCAAATCTACCAGCGGAAGAAATATGGTTTCAGCAGGATGGGGCACCCCCTCATTTTGGAATTGAGGTACGGGAATATCTGAATCAAACCTTTCCTGGCAGATGGATAGGGCGCAGGGGAACTATTGAATGGCCAGCTAGGTCTCCCGACATGACGCCGCTTGACTTTTTTTTGTGGGGTCATGTAAAAAATTTAATTTATCAAAATAGACCGCAGAATATTGAAGAGTTGCAAGCAAGGATTGTGCATGAAATTAATAACATTCCTCAAAACGCTCTTGTAAATGCAGTGCAATGTTTTGTTAAGCGAATTCATTATTGTCAGGAGGTCAATGGAGAACACTTTGAACATCTTATAAAATAGGATTCCAAACAATGTTAAAAACATCGCAACCGGTTCTTTTCACACTCACAGATTGTTTTCAAGAGATATTCTACTTTTCATTTATTTTTGTTCTTCATCCAATAGATTTTAAAAACAATAGCGTTTATTTTTATTTATTTTTTTACCCGGAAACGATTGAGTTTATGTACATCATGCTTCTGATAAATGTTGCTCAAAATTAAGAGAAGGATTGAAATATCGAATAATATATAGGGTGTTCCATTAAAAAAAAATTAATATTGGTGTGCCACGCCTGTATGACCAACCCTGTATAAATAAAATTATCACCGCCAAGTAGACATTGAAGAACCCAAAAACTTTTGTATAAAACTTTTTTCGACACCTTGTATATTTTCCCGGATAATCGACCGTTTCCAGACTTATCAGCGACCCTGTATATATATATATATATATACATATATATATATATATATATATATATATATATATATATATATATATATATATATATATATATATATTTATATATATATATATATATATATATATATATATATATATATATATATATATATATATATATATATATACGACCGATAACTTAAAAAATAATGGATCGATCTTGATCAAATTTGGTGAGTACCTTGCTTGTGCAAGTGGCTTGGATAAGTTAGTTAGACAGAAAAATCGGACCAGGTTTTCCCGGAAAATTTTGTGTTTCCTTTCTAAAAAAATTCATATCTCCGTAAATAACAAAGTAAGCGCAACCAAATTTGGTACGCATGTTTGTATTATAAAGACTGAACTCTGCACCAAAATTTGGGTCTATATCTTTAAAGACAAGGAATTTATGGGAAGTTAAACAGATTTTGGAGTTTTCCTCAAAACGTCAAACTCGCAATTTTAAACGTTAAAATTGGCAATGTTTAGGCAAAGAATGTGAAACAAATACCGATTGTGAAAAAAAAATGTTGCAAGAAGAGTATTCTGCCAACCCTTAAGTTTCAGATTCAACCGTCATTGCCCTTCATTTTACTAAAATATTTACAGAATATTCATTTCAAATAGACCCTTTCTCTGATGCTTTGGCTCTCAGTTAAGTTGATGCTTTTTTGGATATTTATTTGTAGGTTTAGTGAAGTTTATGGTTTAACGGTCCATAATTTTTTTAGCTAATTTTCGTAGAACAAACTCATTAATGCATTTTTGAATTTTTTATCGAAATATGATGCGTTTGCAAGAAAAAGATCTAGACGGAGTAAGTGCGTTTTGGTAGCGAATTTTCGGTAAATTTGCAGATTAGCTCCCGAACGCTATTCAAAAAACTGTTTTCAGAAACCTACCTAGGCCCCCCCTGGATCCACAAAACCCAAGAAAAATTTCTTGTTCACACCCCCCCAAGGAAGTTACAGGACCAGGAGTCAATAGGGTTGCTGGGCGGGGTAGGTAGTAAAAAGGAAATATAAGCAGAAAATGCGAATAAAACGGGCTTGAAAGTTGTCTTTTTCACATCTTGAAGCCATATCCCCTTAAACCCAGCCTACCCCGCACAGCACCCCTATTCCCCCAAAAAATTTCTTGATTACACTCCCCAAGGAAGTTACGGGACCAGAAGTGAGTAGGGGTGTATAATTTTTTTAGCTAATTTTCGTAGAACAAACTCATTAATGCATTTTTGAATTTTTTATCGAAATATGATGCGTTTGCAAGAAAAAGATCTAGACGGAGTAAGTGCGTTTTGGTAGCGAATTTTCGGTTAATTTGCAGTTTAGCTCCCGAACGCTTTTCAAAACACTGTTTTCAGAAACCTGCCTAGGGCTCCCCTGGATCCACAAACCCCAAGAAAAATTTCTTGTTCACACTCCCCAAGGAAGCTACGGGACCAGGAGTGAGTAGGGGTGTACAATTTTTTTTAGCTAATTTTTGTAGAACAAGTTTGTTAATGCATTTTTTATCGAAATATCATGCGTTTGTAAGAAAAAAAACTTGACGCAGTAAGTGCGTTTTGGTAGCGCATTTTCGGTAAATTTGCAATTTAGCTCCCGAACGCTTTTCAAAAACCTGCCTAGCCCCCTCCCCCCTGAATCCAAAAACCCCAAGAAAAATTTCTTGTTCACACCCCCCAAGGAAGTTACGGGACCAGGAGTGAGTAGTGGTGCTGGGCGGGGTAGGTAGTAAAAAGGAAATGTGAGCAGAAAATTCGAACAAAGTGGGCTTGAAAGCTGTCTTTTTCACATCTTGAAGCCACATCCCCCTTAAACCCTGCCTACCCCGCACAACACCCCTATTGACTCCCAGTCCCATAACTTCCTTGGGGGGTGTGAACAAGAAATTTTTCTTGTGGTTTGTGCATCCAGGTGGGGTCCTTAGTAATGTTTCTGAAAACAATTTGTTGAAAAGCGTTCGGGAGATAATCTGCAAATTTACCGAATTTTCATTAAATCCTTCAAATTTCAATAACTCAATTTGCTATTAACGTAAGCTTTGTTGGTTAGAAAACCAACATTTAAGCTTATTTTCGGAAAATTTGAGTATATTTTCAAACCATAAGTAATTTTGATAAAATATAGTACATTGTTTCTACTACATAGGCTATACCGGTAATCAGATTGATGCCTGGTCGCATTTGCTATTTAAAACATTTTTATGGAAATTCACTTCCATAACACATTTGCTGCATCTAGACTTTGAAAAATGTTTATATATTTTCAAACAATAAATTTATGTCGATGAAATATGGTACATTGTTTCTACTATATAGGCAACCAAGTTTGATGCCTGCATTCATCAAAGAAAGACATTTTCTACTAAAAATATTTTAAAGAAAATTCGCTACCATAACGCACTTGCTGCGTCCAAAGATTTTTTTAAATTTATTGTTATTGCCCATACTTAGTGAGACAGTCTTAAAGTAAATGCAGATGGAAAGACATTTTCTTTGTGTGTGTGTATGTGAGAGAGATGAAAAAATCAAGATTTATATACTACTACTACTACTACTACTACTACTACTACTACTACTACTACTACTACTACTACTACTACTACTACTACTACTACTACTACTACTAATAATAATAATAATAATAATAATAATAATAATAATAATAATAATAATAATAATAATAATAATAATAATAATAGACGGCGCATGAAATAGATTATGGATATGATTGAAACCATTATGCGCATTTACTACAAAGTAACAAAACTCGGACAACAAACGACCAAATATAGGAAACAACTTCACACCTAATTCCTCAGAACGTAGCCACACATACAGGTGGTTCAACAAAAAGTAGAGGATCAGTATCGTGTCATACGATAACCTTATTTCACAAGCGAGACTGAATACCATCAGACAGGAAGTTGAATATGAAATTACTAACATAGCGGTTTCGGAAAATAACGAGATCCTGTTTGATGGTAGTAATCTTCAACCTGTACATACTGAGCAACAAGACCACATTGAGGGTACGCATGAAATTGTCCACATAAATGAGTTGTGCTGTCGCGGAGTATGAAGGAAGAAATCCTCTTACTAGACCACCATTACCTAGGCTATGATCATCTAGAAAGTTTGCAATTATATTGGAATTTTTGAACAGAATAATTTTTCCATCACGCCTTCTAGAGATCAACACATTGGAGCACATGCATACACTGATTCACGGTGCAGCGACTGCAGCAATTAAAACTTTAGGCATTTAGATTTTTGATCGAAAGTCCATTCAAGCAGACTTGCGTCAATGGGTGCCCACGGAAAAAAGATTATAAGTAGAGTGGAAACACTTTGAAAATAAATGGGACAACTGACGCAATACATTGGGGGAGTACAGACAAGAAAATTGCAGAAACGAGTAGAGGAAATAATAGGCCGAGTTCGACAAACATTCGGCACAAGACCCAGTCAACCACACTGCACAAGAATGTTTGGACACTTTAAAACAGAAGCTTTCTGTACATGCAGAACGGTTGAGGAAATATAAAGCGAGCAACAATAGTGCGACAATACAATGTTTGAACGCTCTGAAAGGACTTTCTACCGCCAGCTTAATTCAGCTAGAAATGCAGCCACCGATACTTTTCCAAATAAGCAACAAACAAAAGAGTTCTGGCAAAGCCAACTAGCCGCAAAATATTGGCGCCAGCTGGGTTAACGAAGAACACCGAGCTTGTCAGAGTTATGAACAAATGCAACATGAGCCGTTTACCCAAGATGAAGTCTCCGATGTTATCAAAGAGCTTCATAATAGCAAGTCACCCGGGCCAGACGGCGTCCAAAACTTTTGGCTGAAGAAATTTGGGTGTACACATCATCTATTGGCGGTGTTAATAAATGATGCTTTGTCGTACTTGACCCAAAGAAGATGCCATTGTTTTTCACACAAGGAGACACGTATCTTATGCCAAAGGACCAGCATTGTTCTGCAGACCCCGGCAGGTACCGACCAGTAACTTGTCTGCTGACCCTATATAAATTGATCACCTCCTGTCGCATATATGCGCACTGCGAACGAAACAACATAATTGCAAGCCATCAAAAAGGATGTGCCAAAGGATCTATAGGATGCAAAGAACAGCCAATAGTTGATTCGGTTGTGTGCAATCAAACTTATAATGGACGAAGCAATCTCTTTGCTGCCTACGTGGATTACAAAAAGGCATTTGATTTAGTTCCACACGAATGACTTATAAGTATGCTGAAGATCTACAAGATCAATACTTACATCCTGAGGTTCCTTGAATATACAATGTCTACCTGGAGAAGAAACGGGTACAAACGGGTGATAACATCGTAAACAGCACGATGTCAATTAGCAGAGGCATATTTCAAGGCGACTCGCTAAGCCCATTGTGGTTTTGCCTCGCATTGAATTCACTATCAAACCGCCTGAACTCCACCAGATATGGGTTCAGTATAAAAAGCAATGTCAGAGAGCAAATGAGGCTAAATCGTCCCCTGTATATGGATAATCTTAAGCTGATGGCCTCCACAAAGAGCCACCCGGAACAACTCCTTAAAATGGTAGAAGGGTTTTCCAGATATGTTCATATTCAGTTGTGGCTCGAAAAATGTCGCACCTTATGTGTGTATATGAAATGTACAAGGCCAGAAAATTGCCTCGATGAATATGAAAGAGTGTTACAAATACCTGGCAATATAGCAAGAGAGGGAAATAAACCACTCGGTATGAAGAACGATCTGACAAATGAGTTTACGAAACGAGTAAAGCAGGTGCTGCAATCACATTTTAACAACAAAACCTGACTAAAGCTCTGAATATATATGCATGTTCTGCACTTAGCTACTCATTTGGGATTGTGAACTGGAGTAAAACAGACATCGAAAATCTGCAATTAAAGGTGCTAACAATCCTCTGGGTCTAATTTACCCAGTTTTGAATACAAAAATATTACTGGATAATTCACGTTTAAACATAAACTCTATATGTATATTTTAGTATCGTCAAATTCGCCTGACCGTTCCTCCACACCCACAATAATTTAAAAAAAAACTCTATGCGATCACTAGTTTTAGCAATTGACTCAACAGTAAGTACACTTGGAGACCCGAAATCACCACAACAAATCTTTTAAAGACCTGAGGATTATCTCACTAACAAAGTTAGCGCTTAAACATCTTTCATCTTCTGATGACGCTAATTTTGTTAGCAAAACGATCGACCAGTCTTTGGAAGAGGTGGTCTCTTAGTTTATTTATCAATGTTCATCGCAGGCTCCAATCTTCAGTTAGTGACTCAACGATACTTCGATGATCAAACTGTTTAAATAGTACCTCACTGCCAGATATTTAAGTCTAAAATGCATCATCTCGAGCCAAATAATATATATGACAAATATATTACTAAAACCATATTAGAGTATGGTAAATACACGAGCCGTTGTGTAAGTTGAATGTCTACACGTTTCGACTTTCGGAGGTGGCGTAAAGCCTTCGGCTCCAGTAATTATGTGATGCTGATCACGTTACATGTCCACACACTCATTCTGGAGTGGAACGAGTTCGAAAAACTTTCTAAGACAGTTAGGTGAAACTGCTGAAAATATTCCCAAAAAACTCGTTCCTGGTCAACGAACGTTAGGTTAATAGCAAATTAAGCTATTGAAATTTGAAACTTTAAGGAAAATTCAGTTCCATAACGCACTTGCTACGTCCAGTTAAAATTAAAATCGGGTGCAGAAAAGAACAAGCACTTGTGAAGCCACGGGAAAGGTCTACGGCTGTATTAAGTGTGGAACGGATTAACTAAGTTAGGGCAATAACAAACAACCAGATGTGCTATTCAAATTGAATTAAGTCTTAAAAGTTTTCATCTAGTCCTAGTTGAATTTGTCATACAAAAACTTGCTAAAAAATTCATCGGAATTACACAATCTGATCAGATAACGGTAATATGAAATAAGACTAAAAAAATAAAATAAAATAAATGAAGTCACTAACTGAGATTAAAACACGTGTTATAGGAGTCCATTATTAAATCAAGACTGCTGCCTTTACCTCTCGGCCATTCTCAACATGACAGACGTATAACAAGTATATACTCTAGTATATTACTTTTCTAACGTCTTGATTATTTACACCATACAATTTTTGTTTAAAATTGATTTTTTTCTCATATTTTAACGAAATTAAGGAAACTTACGGCTGGGACACAGGTCTAGGAGCTTGTTAGTCATTTCGAGCCCTATTTTTAACTAAAAATCAAAAGTCTGTATCTCCTCATTAGTGAATTTTTTAAGAAAATTCACTAAAAAGGAAATCCGATAAAATGTGCACACAACTGAACATACAATAGGACAAGAATCGCGAGTCTAATAAAGTGGCTTCTTACTTCCAGCTAACTTTTCCTGCTTTGGATCACTGAATCTTCAATTGTTAACTCGATCGCCTTAAGAATTAGATCTAGACTAAAACAAATTATATTGTAAATTTATTCATTAGAAACCATTGGGGACGCCAGATGTTTCGGTTTAGCTTCCCCGAAGTTAAATGACGTTCACATCAGTTAGCAGTCCTCCATCAACAAGATGCAGAGGATGAAAAATACAAACAGAACATTTCTGGAATGTTAATAAAGCTAATTCCTTGAGAACATTAATTATAGAATTTAAAGTTTAAGACCAACAGGAGTTAAAGAGAGTCAGATGAATAATGCGACAGTGAAAAATTTCCACCATATAAATAAAAGCAACTTCACATTAATTTTATAGCAAATCCTTTCCACTTGCGATAAATGATGTTTGAACTATTTTTCTTACGAAATATTTGCATCAAACATAATTTACGGCTGTGAGCTATGAGTAATATTGTTACGGTCTGGCCGTGTATATGACTATTTTGCATAAATTCTATATAAAAAGGATACCAAAACCCTATTTAACAAACTCTGTATGCACTGGACACTTAAAAACACTAAATACTATTATTACACTATTATTTCACTTTAGGTGGATGCATAGTTTGGTTAAAATCTTCATTTGTTTACTATCCTGTTGTTTACTATTTTTCTTCTGATAAGAAAGCCAGCCACCGGAAGGTGTCTCCCCCTATAGTCAAGTAAGGGAACTTGAATTTCCTTTAAAATTGTATTTAAATTTCTTCCAGTTGATTTTATTTTAATCAATTTCCATATCAACCAGGCGATCAAGAGATAAGGATGGCGTGAAATTTCAGTTGATTTAGGCACTCTTAGTTTTATTCTCTCACAAGTTCTTGTAGTGAATATTTAAGATACTTAAATGGAAAATATAAATGTTAGAGAATTTTCACAATTATGATTTTAAGAATTTGCCTGGGTAAGTGATTGGAGATTGAAATTAAATAACCATGGTTGCCTTCATATTTTGAACATTTTAGGGTTTTCTCTTCCGGCCTGTTTTTTTGGATTCCTGGTAAATTTTTGTATCGGGGTTCCTGTATTTCAGTATTTCTGGATTTCTTATGCTTGGATTCTGTCTTTTGAACGGTTCTGGTTGTTATGCTGCATGCATAAAACCAAGTATGGCTAGTATGGGATTATCACATTCGTTCATCAGTAGCTGATTGAGTTGGAAAACCAAATTATATTCATGGACAGTTATTAGTTATGGGAACAAGTGTAATTAGTGAGGTCTTGGAGCCGTACCT